>OX352774.1:57195551-58552368 GCA_947095535.1 Poecilobothrus nobilitatus
AAATATATAAGATTTTTACAATAACCATAATTTTGTGGATATGTTATATAGTGACTACTTGTCTGGTTTATAACCATAATATAATTTTTTTTTTAAGCTTTTAAATTTATACAATCAAAACAACAAAAAAAAAAAGAAAATTTTACTATAGAATAGCAATTTAGTAGAAAATATTTTTTTTTGTTTTTATTTTGTTTTTCATTCTTCTTTTGTTCATTTTACTTTGAAATAATATTATGAATGGAAGTAAAAGAAATTTGAACGTACATATATACACATTTCTATTTAAATATATTTTTAATATATTCATATTTTGAAATTTAATACTTTTATTTTTAAAAAATTTTATTAATTTTTATGAACAAGGATATATACAAATTCTTGAACTTATTAAAGTAATTTACTGTTATATAAGAAAATTAAATATTATATTAATGAAATATTATTAGTTTAAGTCTTTAAAATTTTATAAAAAGATTGCATCAAAATTATTGGTATAAATGTTGGTTCCTTTACAACTAAACAGCATAAATATAAATATGATAATATAATGATATGATATGATAATAATATGAATAAAACCATAACCATCATAATTACACGAGAAAAGGAATAAAATACTATTCGTTAATAAAAATGATTTGTGAATTAAAAAATTAACAAAAAAAAATTTTCCGAATCGTAACAAAACCCAAACTTTTAAAATTTTATTTTATTTTAGAAAATCGGCTTTTATTGAAATCGTCTTTAACAGAAAACTCCTTTTTTTGTTTTATAAAAGTTTCAGCTTATTTTTATACCCTACACCTAAAGTATAGGGATATTAACTTTGGTATGGTATTTGTAACCACCAAAAGGAAGCGAGTTAGATATGGACATGTATATATTATATTCTGAATCGGGATCACCTCCTGAGTCGATTTAACGATGTCCGTCCGTCCATCCGTTCGCACGATAACTCAAAAACTAGTAAAGCTATCTTGATGAAATTTATATAGTAGGTTACTAATTACGAAAGGAAATCTGGGTTCATGGATTCGAATTCTGGAAGCTACCAAATGATTCCGGAGCAAACGAGATTTGGTCTCCAAAACCAACATAGATAGAACCTTTAAATCTTTTACAATGATGTTCCTTCCCGTTTGATTTATGTCTCTGAAATTTAAAAGGATTTGGTCCATGGGTTCGGATTTTAGAAGCTTCCAAACGAGTCCCAGAGCAAACGAGATTATCTCCAAAACCAACAAAGACAGAATCTTTGAATTTGGTACAGTGGTGTTCTTTCGTGTTTTATTTATGTTTCTGAAATTTTCGAGAATTTGGTTCATGGGTTCGGATCTTGGAAGCTCTCGAACGAGCTCCAAAGCAAACTAGTATATCTCCACAACCAATAAAGATAGAACCTTTATTTTTAGTACAAGGGTGTTCTGTTATGTTTCCTTTTTTGTAAAATTGGAAACTGGCACTTGAAAGAATTTGAACCATGGGTTCGTATTTTGGAAACTTCCGGACGAGCACAAGAGCAAACGAACATATCTCCAAAACCAGCAAAAGTAGAACCTTTAGAAATTAGTACAATGGTATTCTGACATGTTTTCTTTATGTCACTGAGATGGATTTGATGAATTGGAGTGGCAATTCGGGTACCTGATACATGCCTCCCAAGGACTGACAAGCATATCTTCGAAATTAATAAAGATAGAAACTTGAAATTTTTTACAAGGGTGTCAAGCATATTCCAAGAGGATGCCTCTTTTATGTTCCTGAAATTCGAGTTGAATAAGACAGAAAAAGGAAGAAGTTCAAGCAGCTGCCAAAAAACTTATGGATTTTTAATTTAATTCGAATTATTCAGGTGTAGGGTATTAATAAGTCGGTTGCATCGACTTACTGTTACATTTACTTGTTTCTTAAACAAAAAATTATTTTTTTTTTAAAACTGTGTTATTTTTTTTTTCTTATTTGAGAGAAAGTAGATGTATTACAAACATGCAACATTTATATCCATCTGACATCACTAATTCCTAGGGTTGGAAAGTATTTATCAAAAAAGATTGTTATACACTTACACTTGTTATTTTTTATGTCACTTGCTTATCTAAGACATCCTTCATTTTTGATTGATGGCGAAACAATATTTTGAATATTACAATGACAGTTTGATTTAATGTTTTGAAAAAAAGATTTTCAAAAATATGATTATGAAAGTTTTTAAAGAAAAAGATTAAAACAAAATAAGATTTCGTATCTTACGTAATCGTTTGGCAGTTAAAAATAATTTAAAAGCAATTTAATGTGGATAAAAAACTTATGGATTACACATGAATAAATTTAAGTCTATCTAACATTTTATTAAAACAACAAATCGTTGAAAATTTTTAATTATCTGACTATGAACCACTGGACTGAGTTTCAATTACTAAAATTAGAATTTTGTATAGTTAGTTTTTGCATTTTCTTCTTTATGTAAATATTGAGAAACATTTTAAACTTTTTTGAATCACACTTTAAACCTAATAGACTTAAACATAATATCTCACAATAAGTAAAAGGCTTGAGTTGCCTAGCTGATCAATAGGTCGAAACTAGACGTTTTTTCTTTGTGTTTTTGTGTTGTTATTGCATTGTGTAAAATGTTGTTACACTGTTCTATTGATTTTATTTTCAAACTTTAAATTTTTCCAAGATCTGAAAGGAATATTTTAAATGTTTTTTAAAAGTTTCGTACATAATATTAACAGTTTTAATTTTTTTGTATTCTATAAAAGAAAATTGTTAGTTCAAAGTCAAAAATTGGTCTATTTAATATTATAAAAACCTAAGTATATACCACACAAAAAAAAAAAACAAAATATCATTTTTCTAAAAGTTTAAAAGAAAATTATTTACCCTGTCATTATCTCATTGTTGAATTAAAGGTCTCCCCGAAATGAAAATTTTAAATATTGCTACAAATAGATGCCACACAATATTACGGAACAACACACATTGTTTTAAAATTATTAACCGTTATAAGGCAAGTAGCTTAGCAGAAGAAAATGTATCATCAAATTTTTAGAGTACGAGTATTAGTCGTCAACATCTGAATACTAATTGGACAAAAAGAAAAATAAATAAAATTTTCTTCCCTTATTCTACCAATTGCATATCTATACTTCAACGTTTACCTTCACAAATTTGAATTGAACGGCTTGAACTATATAAAATGTATTTTTGTTTTATTTGAAATCTTTGCATATATGTAAAAAATATTTTCATACAAATAATAACACAAACTACCTACCTATACACGATTTAAAATAGTTTTTATTTTAATGCAGAATTTAAAGACCATTTCATATTATAAGAGCTAGAAAAAATTATAGTAAAAAATTTCATTAAGCACTTACATTATTTTTGATAGCACTTTTATCAACTGAAGGCACCGATTGAGATTACTTCAACAAAATAATTCCAAATCTTATTGGAATTTTCTTTATTAAATTTTTATTTAATAAAAAGATCTGGAAGAAAAATATAATCTCTGATTTATGAGATGTATGCATAATTTTTATTTTTATATCCCTTGTATAACAACTTTCAATAAATTTCTCATATTTATAATATTTTTATTATTATTTTGTTACATGCTAAAAAATAAAACCAAAAACATAATGATTTACTTCAATTTTTTATATACAAAATATGTACATGTATCAAATACATGACAAAAAACAAAAAATATAAAACGAAACAAACCATAGAAATTTAAGGGCCAAACCAAAAAAAAAAAACAAAAAAGGAGTATGAATAATATGAAAATAAATTTATTGACTAGAAAATGTTTACCACCATAAACCATCATTATCAACAATAATAATAATATTATATTATACAGTATGAAGATTTTCAGTATTTTGTAAGTACCAATATATAGTAACCAATTGACCATCAAGTTTTTTTGATTATTATGCAATAATAATAGTAATAAGAATAATAATAATAATAAAAGGAAAATAACAGGAAAATTTAAAGTTCCAAGGACTTTTCAAGAACTCAATAAACATATTCGATTCAAAGATAGATGGATGAATGCATTGTTGTGTATTAAAGTAATAACAATTCCGGGAACACATTATGAGATACTGTTAAAAATATTTTATTCATCTTTCTATTATAGTAGGTATATAATAATGAATTAAACAAATAAAATATGAATAATAATAAAACATAAAATAATAATATTTATTTTTCCAAGGGCAGCAAAGATATAAATTTTATTCCCAATTTTTTGTTTCTGGTGTAGGTATGTATGTATATCGATTTTATTTTTGTTAAAATTTATAGGAAGTTTTTTTTTTAAATTAATTTAAATATTTTTGTTTGGGGCCTCGTTAGCCTAGTGGGTATAAAATATATATCGGTATAAAATACGCTGCAAACATCGAGAGAGTGTGGGTTTGAATCCCACATACGCTGTAAGAATTATTCCCCCTTACAACATTTACAGCCACACCTTAAAAGGAAAGGCTGTGTAATTTCCTGTTCACATTTATGTGGCAGAGAAATGTACTAAAAAAAATATTTTTGTTTAAATTTTCTTTCAAATAAAATTAAAAATACAATTTATCAATTATCTATCATTGTGTAAAAGATCTTTAATTCTTTAAATATGATTTTAAATTACAAAACTTTATTTTAATTTGATAAAAAATTAAAGAACTATTGAAATCGAATAGAATGAATGCATACTAATATACACAACATAAAAACTCATAAAGTAAAAAGCATGCCAAACATTTTAGTAAACAGGGATGTTCATTAAAATGATACCTAGAAATTCCGATAATATAAGATACGAAACCGATCGTCAAACGTGTTAAATGTGTATGTGTTAATTTGGGAAGCAGATTTAAAACAATTTGTCATCATTAAAATTAAAAAAAATTTTGAGAGAACAAATATTTCGAGTATTCGAGAACAAATACCTATTAAAAATAACAAAAAAATAAATAAAAATATATAATTTTATTATCTGATATTATAAAATCTCTTAGCATAAATTATTTTCTATAAGTTTTTATGTTAGTTTAGTATGTTACTTATTCCCTCTGTTCACACTTCTTAGGTGCATTATGCAGTTGTAACTTCTTCATTCTGTTTCCCACTTCCTCGTTTCTCCTAAAAAAAGCTTTAAAACGAATTTATGCGAAAAAAAACGACGAAAAAGTAGTTGCAACTTTTTCAACCAAAATTTAGCGGTTGAACCAATTGCAAGTCACATACATGTAAAACAGTAATAAAAAATTTTATCAGGTTAAAAAAATTTTTATAGACACAAAATCATTCTGATGCTTACCCTTCAAGAAAAAAAAGTTGAAATGATAATATTAACGCACACATACAAAGTTGCAATTGCAACTGACAACATAGTGTGAACACGGAGAGCTTTTGCAATTGCATCTTACAATTGCAATTGCACTATAGTGTGAACACGGGCATTTATTGTCTAATTCATATTAAGTTAAACATTTTTTTTTTGCTCTTTTCTCTTTTTCTTTTACACTGAACACACTGAACTTAATGTTACACTGAATTTAATCAAAACGAGGAAGAATACAGTTGCCTTTGTCAACTCTTAGACACCCGTACGAACCGTTAGCATGTTCAAAGCCTGTCACTCTGCTTACAATATTATTTTTTTAAATATTTTAGTATTTTAAAATAATTTGAGTGAATTTTATAATTTCTAGAACTATGGGTTGTACATATATTCAAACTATATGTTTTGTTTTTCTTTTGTTTTGTTTTTCTTTTTATCTTGTTTTTTTTTTAAATCTGGTTTGTCGTAAAAATCTTGTTAAATCTTGTTTTTTTTATAGGTCAGTTCCAATGAGAGCAGCTGGTTTTTGCAGAGTCGCAAAATTATTTCAAATTAATGAGTAGGTATATCCGATAGTATTTAATGAAAGTGGGCCATTTTTGCGGCGCCGCAAAGTATGTAGGCACTTTAAAATTATGGATGAGTTTTTTTTGTATGTTAAATATATATGAGAAATTTTGGATTAGCAAGAATTATATATGTAGTTATGGTTATACAATAAAAGTTATATGCTTTTTCCAGAATGTGTATGTGTATGTTTATACCAGGTTTTAAATTAGGAGTGATTTACAAATTAATGACAAATTAATTAATCTGTTTTATTAGAAATACTAAAATAACAATTCGTGTTTTAAGATTGTGATAAAACGGTGACATGTCATAAAGTCCCAGTGGGTCCCAGTGGGTTCCACTGTAGTGGGTTATAAGTCCCATGTGATCTTTAACACTGCAGTGGGTCAAAGGTCCCATGGGACTAACCACTAACCTACCACAGTGGGTCATAAGTCCCAAAACAACTGGGTTATAAGTCCCATTAAGTTACTGAAATAAATTTTTAAGAGTTCATCAAATATTTTTGTTTTTGTTATTTATATTTTTTAATTGTTTTTTTATTGTCCACATTTATATTTGTTGAGAAGATCAGACCATTTTTTTTCCTCTTAGATGTTTATATTTATTGAAAAGATCAGACCATTCCTCTGACTAATTAAAATTCTCTATTTTATTGAGAATTACGGTTATAATTTTTAAATTATAATTTAAATTTAATTTTATTCTTTTTCTGTGAAAGAGTAAGTGAATAAAGGTGTTAAGTGATATTTTTGCAAAAATTGATCTGTGTTCAAAGAGAATATATTATTTATAGCCCATATTTTCAACTATCGTTATTGTTATAAAGTTAGTACCTACATTGCGAGATTTCATTGATAAAGAAGTTAAGTGTATAAGTGTAATAAGTACAAAAATTAAAGAGGAAAATCGTCATTACTTATTAGATAGAACTTTTCCTATACAGTTCCCAAATGTGGATATATACACAATTGATGATAATTTATATTGCATATGCAGAGCACGTAAGTAAAGTAATTTCTTTTTTAACACGAGAGTATTAAAAAAGAAATTATCGAAATGCCAAATTTGTTTAAAACAATCAAAACGGATAAAAAAATGTATGTCATTTTTTCGAAATTTTTAGTACTGACTTTGCTGCAGCCAAAACATATTAAAAAAGCAGTCAAATCATTAAAAACTGAAATTTCACAAAATGAAAATGTTGTATATGTTGCATATAATGTAATGAAATTAAAATTTGTCATTCTTGATATACAGAAATATCAGCAAGAGTACCACAGGGTCAACCAATTTTATGTCCATTTTGTAGGACAATTGTTCAAAATATTGTAAATGTTTTCACTTAATTTCACTTAATAATAAATTTTGAATTGGTATGGAGCCAATTATTTGTTTTGAATTTCCTTATTTTATTTTTTTACAGAGGGTCATAAGTCCCATTGAGTAATAATTTGGGACTTATGATATGTCACAGATAAAACATATGAGATAAAAATGTTTGTTTAAAGTTTTTTCATAATATTAACTTGCCGGTTTCTATTTATTTATTTAGGAATGAATTAGAAATAGTGGATAATATTAATGTACATAACATTTAAATAAATAAACAATAATATGTTTAATTGTTATCATGTAATTGATATATTAACTGTCAAATTTTTAAAATCTTGTTTTTGTTTTATTTTATTTAATTTTTTAATTTATTTCGGCGCCCAAATAAAACAAAAACAAGATAAAAAACAACAATATTTTGAAAACAAGATAAAAAACAAGGTAGAATGTAAACCAACGGTTTTTAAAAGCGCACATTTCAAAAGACAATACAAACTGTTTAGAATAGTGGCTTGCACAAAAATTTTAAAATTTAAGAAATAAAATTTAAATAATTTTTTGTAATAAGAAAAAATGTGAAAATAAGACTTTTCTGGAATTTTGAGTGGCTGTAAGTCCGGAATCTTACATAACCAAGAAAAACCGTTAACACACGTAAAAATATATTACTTGAGCTTTAATTGTTATGTATTACCGAAGAAAAATGTGTACAGGTGCTTAAGTTGCAAGTGCCTAAAAATAGCAAATTTTCAATTTTTCAGCCCTAATAGCTTTTAAACAGGGTGTGGAAAAAAAAAATTTCTAATCAAACTTATACTGATTCTAAAAGTTCTTTCTTGTCTCAAAAGTGCAGGTTCTTATCTAAAGGCGTGGCAGAGTTATGAGAGTAGAAAAATCATGCAAAATTTGGTTTTCACATAACGGTAAATTTAAATAGTAAGTTTAAAAAAATTGTATAATTTTGATAGTAATTTACAAAGTAAAAACAAATATCTGTCAGATTGAAAAAATTTTAAGCAGAACATGTGATATACGTGTTTAAAAATAGGGCTTTTGCAAAGTTTGAGGGGCTGTTTATGGGCTCCGTAATGGATGGATTTTTTTCTCTATCTTCAACGGTGTAGAAGTTTTGTAAACAGACGGATCTGTCCATCTGTCCATCCAGAGTGAAACTATTAAGCACATTTTTTCAAAAGTTTTTTGGAAATGTGCTAAAAAACAAGATTTCGTAAATAACCCATTTACAAAAAAAAGGAATATAAGATCTTTTCTGGACCTAGCAAAGGGCAGTGTGGTCTTATAATTTTTTTTTTTTTATTTAATGTACAGAGTACAGCTGTAATGTAATAAGTAATAATAATTTGCACAATTAATATACAAAAGAATATTTTCACATTTAAGAGAAAAGCAAAAAAAAAAAACAAAATTTCTATACAATTTTGATAATTTAGATTTAATCTACTACATTTTTGATAAACCAATAGTTATAACTTGTTATAATTTACTAATGATAGTAATTTTGGTTTTCTATTGTGCAGGCTCTGATTCTATTTTTGAATAAAATAAAATTAGTAATAGTTTTAGCATCTTCGGGTAAGTCGTTAAAAGCTTTTAGGCAAATGTTCCTATTTACAAGCAATTATTCCTCTAATTCTCAGTTCTACAGAGAGAAAAATAGCAATTTGACTTATTTCTTATGTTACTATTGTGTAAGTATATTTTAAACCTTCTATTTAAAATGAAATCATGTTTTATTTTATTATTGATTATTTTGAAGGCCGTCAAAAGTAATTCACATTTGTTAATAATTAGACTAAGATATTCATTGGAATATAATAAGCCGGAAGGATGTTTTATAGGTTATTTCTAGTTTACTCAAGTAAATTTAGTGAGCTCTGCTCCAAATGGGATTTGGGTATAATATAATATATGAAATTTGATGAAGTACGAATAAATAGTATACAGAGTACTATTAGGCAAAAATAATAAGAAGATATAGAGGAATATTTTTTTTATTACTTTGTCAATATGAGAACTTCAATTTGATTTACTATCTAAGATTAGTCCTAAATAATTAAAATTTTTAACATAATTAATAAATAACCTGAAATAACCTGTACAAAAAGTTTTTTTATTTATTATGGTTTTTTTCCCTCGATTTCTTTTCTATTCAATATAAAATAGGCTAAAAAAAAATTAAAAGTTATATTTCTATTATAAACGCTAAACTAAATTTCACCATATTTACTTTATACTTGCCTCACCAAATAAAAAAATAGTGCACAAGTAGCTTTGCTCTGATTTTGACTTTATTCTAAAATTTACTTTATTCTAAAAAAAAAACGAATAATCAAACCGCTTCGGCTTAAAAATGTCATTCTCATTCATTTATATTTTAAATAGTTTTGTTGAAGAAGTAAATGCTCCAGGACAAATTAAAGTATATTCTAGAATCTAGACGATAATGAATAGTGAATGAGGTAGGTACCTAGATACTATAGCTATAAGACCTACATAAAAAATATAGTGTTATATATAAATATATAACAAAGGATATAATAAATAACAAAGATGGTCATCTAAAGGAGCCAAATAAACAATATTTAACATAAAACTACTTTTCAAATTAAATAAAAATAAGAATTTTTTATATGTTCAACGTTAGTTTTATACTCATAAAAGAAGTAATGTAGCAAAAAAGAAAAACTTCAAAATCATAAATAAAATATTTCAGATATTCATATTTTTGTATTGTAAATCATAAGAAAATTTATAAAAAGAACTTTTGCAAAAAATTAAAACAAAATTCATTAAAAAACAAAAAACGAGTACTTTTTGTCATTGAATTAATTAAGATAAAAAAATGTTCTACATTCTACAATAAAACTAATCAACCTAACAGTATTATGTTTTTTAAAATACAAGAAAAATGTTTTATTGAATTTAAAAAATTTAAAAAATAGATACCTATATAAATATATTTAGAAGAATTTTCAGAATTTGTATCACATGCTCTACACTCCTATCCATTAATATATTTTACGATGCCCAAAATAAAGAAAATGAGAACATAAAAAGAAACGTTTGTAAAAAAAAAAAAGATTTATATTTTATATGTTACGAATTAATGTTAAAAAAAAACATATCCTTTTTTTTTTTATCTTTTACACCATATCATATACATTAAAATAAGGAAAGAATTGAAAAAAAAAATAATAATAAATAACATACAAGAAAGATCATCCCAAGTTTTGGTTTTTTATACTACTTCGTCCTTTTTAAAATTATTTATTTTATTTTTTTACTTTAATTCTGTATAACTCAATAACGTTTGGTTGTTATCTTGTTAAAATTTTCTCACATTTTTTACTCCTTCGCAATTTTTTGATTTGATCTTCTTACATGTTTTTCAATTTAAAAAAAAAAATAAATAAATACTAATACATTTTCCTATATGTATATTTATAACAGAAGATGTCTACAGAAATGTCCTTTATTTACTAAAAAACAAAAAAAAACAAAAAGTAAAGAAATGACAGAATCAAAATGTTATTGTCATTATAAGTATACATTTAAAAAAACGAAAAAAATGAATTTATTTTTGAAGAAGACTTTAAATTTGAAATTTGAAGCAGAACGCTGTGCTCAATAAAGATGAATTTATCTCGGCATTAAATTCTACTAATGAATCTATCAAATCATTAACCAATGAGTTAAAATCTTCTATTAACTCACAACTGCAAAAACTTTTTAATTCAAAATTTATAGACACTACTACTGACGTTGCAGAGAAATTTAATGAGCAGATAGGTTCATTAAGAAAAGAAATTTCGAATATGGGTATGAAACTTGATGCTAGTCTTGATACATCTTTTGATACATTTAGATACAACCAAATGTATCTAAGTCGCAACTCAAAAGATATTTGGACTCAGACTGATGAACCTTTCAACTATAGTGCAGATCAGAATGCGTTTATTTTTAAACGAATAAATATTCATTCTATGTAATATTCAGTACAATGGAATTATTATAACAATTTATAGAAAAAAAATATTCTATCTAATCTATCTAGAATCTGGAACAGCTCAATTTCATTATAAAATTTAAAAATATGATTGAACATTTTAAACAAATACGCAACAAATCTTGTTTAAGTATAGTTTAGGAGAACATATAAATTTTCTAAGGTTTCCTTGTGTTAGAGTTTCATTCCTATATATACTATCATCCAGTAAAAGATTATCTCTAAAAACAAGCTATAGAGTTATAATAGTTTTATATTTCAAAATAATATTATGACTTGTTGATTTTTCAAAAAGGGAAGACAAAGATATAGGTAATACAAAGCTAATGTTCGAACTTTTTTAAATAATTTTAAAATCAGTTAACAAATATGGTTAAAAAAGTCAAAAAAGGCAAAGAGAAATGAATTTCCTTAACCAATGTGGAAGTAAAATATTCAAATAATACTACAAAAAGATCAACCAATAAAAATGATCTGAAGAACAGAAATTTCTTGATATTACATGCAAGGAGGACCGAACCATTTTCACCAGGAAAAACCAACAAATAAAATTATAAAAAGTTTAATAATATGTATGTATGTTTTTGTAGGTTTTTTTTTTAAATGAAGCTAACAAAGTTTTTATATTATATATATATTTAGTTTAATTTATTTTTTTAAGAAAAAAAAAATTAAAAATAAAATATATAACTGTAAATGATGTAAATGTGGTTCATAATGTTGATTTGTAACAAAAGTAACACCAATTTTCATTACATAAAAAAAAATCTCATATTATCTAGATATTATATTTTAAAGTCGGAAGCAAAAAATATTTTCCTATTTTCTCTTTTTTTTGTTTTTGTAAATAGTATCATTTACAACATACAATTCTATAAAATATTACTAAAAAAAAAAATAAAAAAAAATACACTACAAAATAATACAAATAAATAAATCAGAAAATCCAATAAGCCAGTAACTGAGTTGTGTTGTTTTTTTTTTTTTTTTTACTTGAATTACGAGCAAATACGTATGCATTTAATTCCTTTACATAACAATATTATAAGAAAGTATATAATATCAAAATATAAAAACGAATGAATCTTGTCTTCAGCATTTGTAAAAAATTTTTAAAACTCTAAAAAAAAGGTAAGAAGGGTCCTTCCACAAGAATAACTCAATACAAAATAAAAAAAAAAAGAAATTCAATAAAATGAAAAACATAAATAAATTTAAAATGTCAGTTACTTTAAATCCATTTTACAAGTAAGTCATTTCGAAGCAATTTTTTTAACAAATGGAAATGGAAAATAATATTTCAAAAATATATATTATGTAAAATTTCAAGTTGGTAAAGTCAGATATTTTTATTCCTAGTAATTAAAATCGAACCGATGGCCTATTGTGTAAGACCGTATAAAATACGATGTAAATACTGACAGAGTGTGGGTTCGAATCCAACATATGTTGTAAGAAAATTCCCCCCTATGACATTTACAGTCACATTAATGTGGCAGGGGAATAAACTAAAAAAAAACTTCATTAGACTAAAAATTGTTAAAGAAAATATTTTAAAGATATGGGTGAGACCTTGTTCAAATAAAAAATTTAATTTAAAAATTGACTTAAAAAATCACAAATATAGAGTTAACAAATAGAACTGGATCCAATTGTACCAACCACTTATCCCTAATCAAATTATCAAATAATAATTTTTTTTTGATAAGTCAGTTAGTTAGTTTTTTATTAATCAAATGATTGAGTAATTTATTGAATTATTACCAAATATGGTTGTGGTACATCAAAAACTTACGAAAACAATGATTATTTCATTATTTTATTAGTGATACTGATAAGTGAATCAATTGGGGCCTGAATTTCTCCCCACAGCAAACATCAATCGAACTTCATATTCGAATCGAAATGAAAAATTAAATTAATGTTAGACGTACTCTGAAAGCTGCATTATTAATATATTTTTGAGTACCAGAGTCAATTCTGCAAATAGAAAGAAGAATTGAAATAACAAAAGTCAACAGTAGCGACTATAGGAAAGCTATATGGAGAAGTTTTAAAGTACAAAACGTAGAAAACGAACTCGCCTTCGTGGCAATAATTTTGTATATACATTAAACAATTTTAAATTATAGGTAACATGAAAATCTTTTCAAAATATTATTAAAAAAAAATAGGAGATCTTAAAATTATTGCATATATTACAAATATAACTGAAATTTGTCTTTATCTAGTGCGCAAAAATCGGAAGCAATCATAGAGGTTGGAAGTGATTTTAGTTTCATAGTGAGAATTCTTTGAGCAATTCATGCACTAAAGTCTAAAAATAATAATCGATTAAAAATTTATCTACAACATATTATATCGATTTTTTAACTAAAATAATATTCTCCTTTTTTCAGATTCTCATATTTAAACAGATACTATTATAAGCCCATTACAAACACTATAAGTTTTTCAACAATTTAACAATTTTGTCATTGATTTAATTCTTTTTAAATTATATAGGTACAAAAAATTACATTTTTTTTAAACATATTTTAACACTCACACACTCAGAGATCTATCATATAGATATATATATTATATATATGTATTGTCATAATTTTTAATCATTATAATTATCACGAGTCTTACAATCAATATAATTAATTTAACTGCTTTTAAATAATAATAATAATAAATTGCGATCCTTAATTTTTATTATAATTTGTTTGTTATTTTCTTATTCTTGTTGTTTTTGTTTTTTTTTTTAATATGAATAAAAACATCTTCCCTTGACCTACATTAAAACATAATAAAACAAAAAACAAAACTGAAAGACACAGAAAAAGAAAATAACAAGAAATAAAAAAAAAAAACAAAAACAAGGAAAAAAACAAATAAGGAGAAAGAGACCATAAAATCACTGCAATTTTTTATTTAGAAAATATATATAAAGAAATATATATATATATTATGTCTATTTAAAATATAGGTAACTTTAACCCATATTAAAAAATATTACTTGCATTTTCTAATAAAAAAAAAAACAAAAAATGTAAGGAAAATAGAAAGAGATAACAATAACAAATTATAAAGGATATTACAATATTATATATAAAAACAATACATAGAAATATGATGAGAGTACAATATTGTCTAATAAATTACATATTATTATCCATTCCAAGAGAGAATTTGTTATAATTTTGTTTTTTTTTTTTATTTTAGTTTTTTATTTAAACTTTCTATTTTATTTAAAAAAAAAAACATTTTTTATTTCATTCTATTATTGTAAATATTAAGGCGTTGCCGGAAGGATTATGTTAAAAAACAAAAATAATGTACACATATTTTTTTTTTTTTGTTTAAGATAGGATTTACGCAAGAATTAAAGACATAATTAATCAAATATGATATATAAGTATATTATGTATGTAATATCTACTTAAAATTAACTTAACAATTACTGATAATTTATTATTAATGATCGGATGATTTCTTTGAGAATTTGTTTTATCTACAGATTTTTGTTACGTATGAATTCAAATCAAAATGCATAAATAAAGATTTGTAGAAAATCAAAGAGATCTCAAAATACAAGTAATATGAGTACATAAATTTTTGATGTAGGTGATTATTGGAGTTTTGAAAAAGGAGTAAGAAAAATGGAAAATTACACGGCACGATTAAAAAAAAAAATTAAATTAAAAAGGTAAATTTTAGCACAAAAACTTTGTAAAGGTCGCTTTAGACTATATATTTAGTTTTTTTTTTATTTTTAATTTATTTCATGTCATTTTTATTTTCTCCTTTTACACATATCTGACAATTTATGACTTATAGGACTTATGATTTATTTAACAAGCGAAAAGTCTCCGAATTAAATAATAATTCTGACGAGTAAGTCAAATTTCACTTAAAAACATAAAACATAATTCCCCAAAAAATTATATTTTAAAATAAATTTATTATAAAAATTTAGTTCTCAAATTTAATCTGTTATGAAGTTTTAATTTAAATAGGATAAAACTAAAATATATATATATATATATAATTAAGTAAAATAATATGTAAGACAATAAGTATTTATATATTTTTCTATGCGAGATTCTAAGGTATTTTAGAGTTGTATTTAAAGTCAGGGTTTCAATAATGTGTTTAGATTTGACAGAAAAATAATAAGAAGATGACATTTAAAATTCAGTATTAAAACAATTAATTATTCTAAAATTTATAAAAATATAATCATTATGTAGGTATATGTGAAATTTAGAATTAGAAGAAATTTTAGGGGTGGTTCCAAAATCAGGATATTCGCTTTCGCCCTCTAAACACCTGCTACAAAAAAATATTGAAACCCTGATTTTGTAATCAACTCTAAAATTTTTCTTAATTCTAAATTCCTATAAATAGAAATATTACAAGGTTACAATAAATTGCGAAATGCGAAATATTTTGAAAAAATTTTCATTTAAATTCAAAATATATAATCTAATATTAGATATACTTATAATTCCTTTAAAAAAAAAACTTAATTTATAAATTTAAATGTTTAATCCAATTTAAATATTATTCTGATTTTTTACTACATACGTAAAATCAATTTTTTGCCTTTAATATTAAAATTATTCGAAAATAAATTAAAATCAAATTATATTTAAAATTTAAAATATTTAGAATTAGTGATTTTAAAAAATCATTTCATTTTTGACCTTTACAATAATTAATTTAATTTTTAATCTTTTCAGAAGAGGGAAGACAACTAAACAACTGATTTAACCGACAGAATTTATATTGCATACATTTAACTTTGTTACTCTCTTCATTAGGTAATTGTAGTGTTAAACTCCAAATATTTTTTAAAGTGCTACAACTCTTTACATAAATTTTTCCAATAAAATTCTGAAAGTTTTTAAACAAAAAAATTATGAAAAATATATTTTTCCATTTTTTTTTTTTTAAGTTTAACAAAATTTCTGTCATGGCACAAAAAAAAAATTTACTATTATTTGTATAACACTTAATTAATTTAAAAATAAACTATAAAATAAAGATGTTATAATTCCTTTTTTTTTTTTTTTTTTTTTTTTTTTTTAAGTACAAGGATTTCAAAGAGTAGGTACGTAATAAATTTTACCAAAATATTTTCAACTATAAAATTTATTTAAAAAGATTATTTTGTATGCTCAACAAATTATATTTACATACTATATATGTATGTATATTAGGTATGCATGAAAGTAAACTAATGCACTTATCTTTTTGGTGTTTAAATTAATTAAAGAAAAAACACAAAATAAATAAAATTATAATAAAACAACTCGAAAACTAATGAAATTTTCTTTGGCTTTTTTTTTTTTTGTTTATTTTTAGTTTAATTTGTTTAGTTAAAGTTTTTTTTTTTAAATAATAGAATAGATAAGAATAACAATTTAAAAAAAAAAAACAAGAAAAGGAAAAATGAAAATTCACATAATAACAATAAAAATAAAGAAGGAAAAGAATGAAAATCACATCAAAAAAAACAAGAAAGAAAAAGAATTAAAACTAGATCAGGGACTTGTAATACATCAAAATAATCATCATCAATATCATTATAATGATAGAAACCGCATCAATTCCTAGTACATATAGTTATAATTTATTCTATATGATTATATTCATTAGAAAACTAGTGTAGCCAACGTCATCATCATCAACATTATCATTACCATTATCATCAACAACAAAATCATTACTAATATCAATTTCAAATATTATATCATCATTACAATCCAATTATATTTTTGTACATTACATTCATTTTCTATTTAAGAAAATAAAAAACAAAAAGCTAAATGAAAAATATTAAAGGACATTTTTTTTTTTTTTTTTTTTTAATTTTATATTGATATTTATATATACACAATATATATATGTATATATTATAGAAGATATGAAATCCTTACACATACATAAAAACAATTATATATACATATAATGCATATATATATATATATATATATACATATATTTATATATATTTATACATATTAAAAACATTAAAAATATAACCATGAAGATGTTATGAAGAAGAAAATTAAAGTTTTTTTTGTGTTTCCGCCTAAATGACATTTTGGAATTAAGATGCCATATAATTCAAAGACACAGATTACAAATGTTCTGTATATAATCGTAAAGAACAAACGAAATGAAAAGGCATGAAAAACATTTATTTGATATCATTAAAACAAAAAAACATTATTATAAATTTTTTAAATTATTTTGTAGACTCTTTAAAGATTTATTAGAGGATTCTTTGGATACTTTTTCAATTAATCAGAAACAATCCTCTTTTATGAGCGAGTTGTATTAATTTGAAATATGTTCGGATAATAAAGAAAAATTTGATTAATGGTAAAGAGTTCTGAAGTTTCCCGTCTTTTCATCGAAAGGTTTTCGGGATCAAACCCACTCAAAATTTATAACCAAATAATATTAATTATAGAATTAATTATAGTTACTGGCTTACATGAGTAACAGACAAAGGATCTATAAAATATATTACTTTTATACTAGATCAATACATAAATAAAAAAAAATGAGAAACTCAAATAAATTTTGATAAGAATAATATTGATTTTATACTCATAAGCAGTCAAAGAGTTAAGATATAAAATAATCTTGCATAAAAAATTATTTATATAAGTTTTCCATAATTTTCTTTACATAAAAAATTAGAAAATACTTTTTTTTTACATTTTATACAACCTCTAAAAAACTTTTATACAAGATATTGTAGTATTAGATAATCTGGAGAAAATTTAGAAAGAAATGGGATAATAGAGGAAAATTGGAGGCGAACCTGCACCAGTTCTTTTTGAAAAGTTGCAAATTATATAATGGACCATGTCTATTAGAGAGAAACGCAATAGACGGAAGTATTGTTCCACATTTCAGCGATTCTCATAATAAATGAATTTCTAACAACAAGTTTTAAACCACCTTGAAATTTCCACAATGTAAAAATGGGCACTTGATACCTCTCTAGTTTGGTGTTAGAATTGTTTTAGGTGATACATTAATGATTTTAGTTCAGTAGAACAGTTGTTATTATCTAAATAGAAGAGAAATAATTATCCAATAATTTGGGGAGTATTAAAAGGCGTAAAGGTCTTTAAAAGCTTCTGTAAAAAAAAATCAATCCTCAAAAAAATAAAGTGAATGCTACTGAGATACCTACATAATATAATAAATTTTGTATTAAAGCAATAATCTTCTAATCTCTCATATAATTGTCCCATGAACATTTGAAAATTCATTTCTTCTCAATAAGGACCACCTTCTAATAATTTTTATTAATTTGACGTTAAATATCTTAACAAAATTAATAAAATATTCAAAATATAATTTAGCTCATCCCTATCCAACAAAACAAACTGTTTATTTCTATTAAAGGTTCCATCTTAAAGTTTGGTTTTAAAAGGGGGTGGTTTTAGTTGGTTAAAGTTCAACACTAGCCTGAGGAAGCACATGCAGTTCCTTTTGGTGACTTTCGAGTTTTCCACCAACCCTCGTAAAAAAATGTAGTATTTATATCATATTTTATTTATGTACTTTTTAATTTAAATTCTCTTAAAGTTTATTTAAAATCTACTTATCACATTATTTTTATTTAATTTTCATTAAATTAAACACACAAAAAAAAACCAAAAAAAAACAGAAATTTCTCAAAAGAAAAACCATTTCATATATATATACATATATAATATTTCTATTATACTAATTAAAAAGAAAACAAAGACAACATCAATTCTTAGACTTTTTTTGTTTTTAAAATAAAACTCAAAGCAAAAAAAAACAATTTCTGAGAAATATGTTACATTATTATATATATATGTATAATATATCATAATATATGAATGATATATATTATATTATATATGTTTTTTATATAATATTTATTTATTTATTTTTTTTTTTTATCTGTGAATCCTTTTTTAAAACAATTGTATATTTTACAAGAACAAAAAACAAAACTTAAAAAGAACAATGTCCTTTTAAGAATCATTAAAAATAAATTGGAGATGTACCTTTTTTTCTTTTACCTTTGAATCAGCAGAATAAAAACAGGAAATCTTTTAATTTAATATTAAATTGTATAAAATTAACGCAAGTAATAAAGCTAATCCAAAATTCTTCCAAAAAAAAGTTAACAAATCATTATAGAATATTCCTATGCTATTCTTAATATGATATTTTAAATTACCTTAAGTTTTTGTACTACATATTTAAGTTTTAAAATTTAAAAGTTTAAACTAAACAATTATCATCAAACATTAGGCAGTAATTTTACCATATTATGTATGTATGTACTCCTACAAATAAGATATTTGCATACAAACAAAAACATATGACCATTTCTATGTAAATAATTTAAAAATTTTATATTAAAAATTTCAATTTTAAGCAAAAATCATAATTTTTTATTATTTCTGAGAAAATACTAATAAAATATGTATGTAGGCACAAAATATATATATTTGTGCGTATTCATATTATAATAAAATAAAAATATATTATAGCATGTGGTTTTTGTTGAGTTATCTATATAATATGTATAAAAATAAAATAAACCAATGTTTTCTTAATAATAATATATATATATATACATACATACTTTCGAAGTTATTATTATTATCCTTTCATGGTTTTACATAAATTTTTATATACAAAAATAAACCAATATATTCGTATATATATCTAATATGTACCTTTGTTTTTTATTCTATATTGTTCAAAATAAAAAATTTTATAGGTAGAAAATTTATAGACTTAGAATAGTTAGCGTTCTATATTATGCTAAAAGAAAAGACAGAAGCAAAGATGAATTTATAAAAATAAAATAGTACAAAAATTACAAAAAAATATATAAAATAAAAAGTTAAGAAAAGGTTAAAAAAAAATAGGATGAAAAAGAAGGAAAGAAAAATTATTAGAAAAAAAAAGGAAAATTCACAAGAAAATAAAATTAAAATAATTTCAAAATACAAAAAAAAAAAATCTTATTGATTCAAACGTAAAGACAATTTTGAATATGACGTATCCTTCTTTTTTCGCGACTTTTATTTGTTTTTTTTTTGAATTTTCTTTTTCAAATAAAAAATTATTTGATATTTTAACTTATTTTCTCATCTTAAAACTCATTTAAGGTTTTTGAAATTAAGCTTTAAAACATCTTAAAAAAAAAATAACGAACATAAGCTTATAATTTAAAATTTTGAATTTAATTAGTGAAAAGGCAAAAAAAAAATAACGTCCAATAGTATACTTTTTAGTGAAAGTAATGAAAAAAACCACATTTACAAAATTAAAAAATATTACATAATAAGTTTTGGGTAAAGAGTACATAAATAGGTATATTGAAAAAAATTAAATAAATTTATAAGCACAGAAAAATTAAAAAAAATCATTAGAAAACTTTGTTTGGGAATTTTCAAATATTCCAGCTTTTGACCCCTTACTGCTTTTAAACCGAAATGCAACGGAAATATTTTCTAAAATCACTTATACTAATTTTTATAGATCAGAGCTCCTCTCAAAATTTCAATTATTTCTAACTTAAACCGTTTGAAAGATAGAAACGGTTAAAAATATTGCAAAAATTGAGTTTCACATAACAATAAAATAAAATACTTGCTATAAGGTATTTCACTTTATATTTATTTTATATATACATATATAAAAAGCTTATAAAAGTAGGTAACATTTGTTATTTCTAGAACTTGTGTTATAGATCCTGTGTTATAACAAATTAAATACAGAGCTTTTTCAAAATTTGAAGGGTTCCGTAACTGATAATATAACTGAGCTACACAGAAAAAAGTTATTCCACAAAATTAATTTTTTTTTACGATGTCTTTTTATAAAATTCCATTGCTTTATTTTAAACGGTGTAGTAATTTTGTAAACTGCACTCAGAAAGACGAAAAGACGGACTAACAAACAGCCGGACAGAGTGAAAGTAATAAATAATTTTTTTTTTCAAATTTGTTTTGAAAATATGCTTAAAAACAACAAACTACAGTAACTGTAATAAGGGTTCTTTTTATCTTAAACCGTTAGCAAAAAAAAAAAAACACAAAAAAAAAAAAATTATGAAAAGTACAAAATTAAAATCCAATCTAATAAAACACTGTTATTTAATGGATTTAACCCAATAAAACACAGTTATTTAATGGATTAAATCCAATAAAACACCGTTATGCAATGTTTAATATCCTTAGGTATTTTTCAAATATATCCCTAAATCTACCTCTAATATTTAGAATTATTTTATCTGTAAATGTTTCAAACAAAAATTTTATTATTTTTTTTTTAATTTTGTATCTTATTCTTATCACATTTAACTTCTAAGGTAAGTAAATATGTCAGTAATATTGCGAAAGATAGAGT
This sequence comes from Poecilobothrus nobilitatus, assembly GCA_947095535.1. Classification (NCBI taxonomy): domain Eukaryota; kingdom Metazoa; phylum Arthropoda; class Insecta; order Diptera; family Dolichopodidae; genus Poecilobothrus; species Poecilobothrus nobilitatus. The sequence goes on from OX352774.1 coordinate 57,217,262, forward strand.
TTTAAGGGTGAGATTTTAGAATATGAAAACAAAAGTGTTCAAAATACTAAACATAATTTTAAAAAATGTAAATTTTAAGAAATATCGTAAAATCAACGAATTTATCTTAAATTTGAATTAGCTACATAGGTACATAAAGATGCAAAATCAATACATTGTGTATATATGTTGTACATTAAATTTATTACATTTTTGATGAATATAAAATGATTAAAAAAAAAAAAAATTTTATAATAATAATAAACAAAAAAAATTGAAAAACTTTATTTTATTAAGTTTTTAAATCAATTTTTCCTTTAAGCATATTGTATTTACAAATTTCCATATTCTTATAATTGTGTATATGTAAGCATCTATGTATATGTAATTTTATATTAAATAAAATAATATTTAATATAATATTTTCACTAGTTACACACTTTTAACGTATTTAAATTTTTTGTGATTTTTTTTTTTTTTTACTATCTATCTTTTTATTACTATTATCGTTATTATTAGTATTATTATTATATTTCTGTTATTGTGCAAAAACAAAAAATAACATACCTAAATAAAATGAAAATTTTACATTTTTCTTCTTTTTTTTTTTTAATTTTTCCTCTAAAGAATATAAGAAAAAAAAAAACAAAACAAATGAAATTCTGAAGTAGGTTAGAATTTAAAATGTATATTGCACATACATACATATATATATTAAAAAAATATATAATATATTATTATTTTTCCTCTTGGTTTTTGTTTTTCTTTTTTTGTTTTTTGTTATCCTTGTCAATGTTTTATATGTGTTTTTTTTTGTTTTGTATTGTGAATTTATTTTGTAAAAAAAAAAAAAAAAAAAAACACAAAATAAAAATTATTTCATACAATTTAACACAAAATAATATTATAATTTATATGTATATATATATACATTTAAAAAAATTAAAAAAATAGTTTTTCTTTCATTTAAATTGGTATATATATTATAGTCATCGTATTCATTTTTTTTTTTGTATATATATAATAAAACTTTTATATATATAATAAATAATATATAAAAATATAAACATGTTGTTAAAAAGGATTCCTATTTACTATATCCTATACTTATATATATTTCTATATTTTTCTATCTAACAAGAATAATTACTTTGAAAACTATAAACATTTATAAAATGAAAAAAAAAATTTAATTTTCTATATATTCTATCCATTTTCTTTTTACCCCCCCCCCCCCTTAAAAGAAAAAATTTTATCAAAACTATTAAAAAAATAAACTTAAATTTTCGTATATTTCAATTTCTTATATAAATATTTAGCAAAAAACAAAATATTTTATATATATTTTTCAAAAAATACACAATTTATTATTAAAAGATAGCCATATATAATTTTATTGAATAAAAATTTTAATATTAATGTTAAAAAAAAAAAATAAAAACAAAAACATAATATATGTATATAGTAATATTACCTAAGAAAACCATTTATCCATTTAAAAAATCCACGATAAATTTTTAATTTAATTATATATCATAAAATTTTTTTTTTTTTTTTTCTGATTATTTTATTTCTTTTCTTATAATATTTATATTTTCTACTATATAATAAACTTTATTTTTATTTTGCTAAATGTTTTCTTTTCTAAAATAACTATCCACTTATTTTATTTTTATGAATTTTATATTTAAATTTTATAATTAATATAAATTTTTTAATCTTTTTTTTTTTTTTTTTCTAATTTTAGTTTTGTTTTAAAAATAATGAACACTATAACAATTATTTTTTTTTTGAATATATATATATAGGTATGTATTTAATATTATTTCAATAAAATAAATTATTTTCATTAAATTTAACTATATTTTTAAGCTAAAATTTTAGATTTTTTAAATATATTTATATATTTTAACTATATTTATTTACTTTAATTCTTTTTTTTTTTTTATTTTGTTTTATTAGCGAATAAATGACAAACCAAAGAAAAATTTAAAAAACATAATATTCGTTTAGTATATAAATTATTTTTAAAACTATATAATATATATACTATTATATATATATATATATATATATTTTTTTATAATACTTAGATATATATATTATTTATATTTTAATTCTAATTTCTATTTTTTGAACTTTTATATTTTTTTTTTTTTATTATTTTTTTTTTCCCTTTTAATTTTTTTTTTTTTTATTCTATGAAAATTTTCCTAATAAAAATGTTTATTTTAAATATTTCTTTATGTGTATACACATATATAATGTATATATAACTTATTTATTTATATTTTTATTTAAACTATATACTTATTATAACAAAGATAATATAATATATAAATAATTTTTTTTTTTTTTTATAACACTGTATAACACTTATATTATAATATTATATATATATATATATGTATTTCTATAATAATATATATAATATATTATATATATTCGCTCATATACTTTTTATTATTAAATAATTATAATTTTATTTTTTTGCTCCTCTAGGATTTAATAAAAAAAAAAAAAATTTCAATTCCTTTAAGTAAAATATGTAACAAAATTATCTCGTTTTTTTTTTTAAATAAAATAACTGTAATAAATGAATAAATTAATTTAATAAAAAACAATAAAAAAAAGAAAATTATATTCTTAAAAAAAAAAATTTTTTTTTTTTTTTAAGTTAACAATAAAATACTTTCAAATAAACTATTTTTATTTTATTCTTTCCTTTTTTTTTATTTCTAATATTTTATAATCTATAAACTTTTTTGGAATTTTTTTTCTCAGAAATTTTTTATTTTTTTAAGTAAATTATTGAACACTTTTTCTATTTTCAGAACAAATATAAATTTCTGAAGAAAAAAAAAACCATATTATATATAAAAATATTATTTTGTATTACAATTAGGATTTTAATACAGGATATACCACTTTAAATTATTTTTCCTCAGAAAAGGAAAGGAAAAAAAAAAAACAAAAAACACAGCAACAATAAACACATAAACAAACCAAAAACAAACAATTAAACATATAACATAAACAACAATACACAATTCCTTTTTTTATTATTTTTTTTTTTTTCTTTTTGTTTTAACGTGCGAATAACGCGCGAATATACCAATATGGAATAACGTTTTTATATGGAACAAACAATACAGTATAGAACCAAAAGTTTATTAAGAGTTTTTTTTTTTTAGTTAATTTTTTTTTTTTTTTTTTGTTAAAAAAGGACACACAAAACGAAAAAAAAAATTTTTTTTAGAGGAGCGCTGTCAGTTACCACCAACACACTGTATCATTCTAAAAAGCTTCAACATAATTTTCATGAAAAAAAAAAATAAACATGAAATATATTATTGAAATTCTTTTTCGAGATGTGGAAAAAAAGAAATGAAAATATAATGAAAAATAAAATAAAATCTCTGAGATGAGATACAATTACAATTTTCTTTCTCGTTTTTCCAATTATTTTTCTTTTTGTGTTTTTATATTTTTTTTTATTTTACATTTTTATTTTTTGTTTGTTTTTGTAGTTTTGAGTACCAAAACAGCTTCTTGTACTTTACTTTGCTACTCATAAAATATCTCCTTTTTTCTTTCTCTCTCTCTCTCTATTCTTATTTATTAATTATTACTCTCTTGTAATTTTATACTAGTTTTAAAAAATTATGAAAATACTCATTTTATTTATTTAAAAAATACTCTTGTTATAATAAATACAATGAGTTTTTTTTTAATATTATGTGTTTTTTAATATGTCTTCCATAAGTATAACAGTTATAACAAGAATGTATAATTGCAATTTAAGGTACATCCATCATATAAAAAGAAACTATAATATTTTGTACTTTCTAACAAATTTATACTCAAGATTTTTATTCTCCGTTATTATCTTGATTAAATTTTTCTCATCATAATTTTTGAGTGTTTTTTTTTCTTACTCCTGCTGAAACAGGATTTTTTACACATGTTTAAAAAAAAAAACTATTATAACTAGGTACTCGAAATTTTTTTTTGAAAAAATGTTATATATAGAATTCAGTATTGAAAAAATTGTGTTAAATAAAGGAATAAATCCAGTATTTTTAATTTTTTTACATTTTAAAGAATTTTTGTTGTTATATGAAGTTACAAATTATTATTAATTTTTTTATCATTTAATTTACCGAAGTTTTTAGTTCAAAAAATTTATTTTGATTACCTACTGTATTAAAATTCTGAGATAATCTGAAAAAAAAAAAAATATTCAAAAAATATCTGAAACTGAGCAATTGTAACTGTAAATTGCGGTTTTTAGTCCAAATTTAAGTTGCTATTACTTTTGGTTTATTTACGAGTAGATATATATCTATTATTTTTTCAAATTTTATTAATACTATCACACTGGTTTTGCAAAATAAAAAAAATAGGTCCTTACATCTTAAAAAGTTGAAAAAGAACAAATGCAATTTGTCACTTGAAAATTCCTACACAAAAACATAAGGATACAAAAAAAATATATATAGAAAACAAAAACATTTTGGTAAAACAATGTGATCTTTAACTATATTTCTTTCTGTAGTTCTTAATTAATTTTTATTTTTTTTTTTTTAATTTTCTTTAAAAACTTAACTATTCAATTTAAAAGCAATTTTTAATTCCGATATTTGAATATCATTAATGAAATAAGTACAAAAAAAAAAATACCTCACATATATTGAAAATACAAGAATTTTTTTTATTTACTCTTATTTTTTTCTTTTTTAAGAATACAAAATATTATATTTTTATAGCACTTTTAAAAGATCTCATCAACATTTTCCTATTCAAAAACATAAAATGAAAGAAAATTAATGAGAACTTTGATCTAGCTTATAATTCTATAATTTACAGCAGCGAGTGAGTAAATGAGTAAGTGTCTAATCCAGAACATACTTTGTCTTTTTTCTTTTTTTTTTTTTTTATTATTGTAATACGATTCCTGAATTTTTAATATTTTTTTTATTCCTATTCTGATAATATGATACCTATAAAATAAAATATGAACATAGAACATTCATATATGAGTACTCTGTGTACTGTATGTAGAAAATGTACACATGAATCATAATAATATATTACAACAATAAGAAAATTTTTAACCTAACCTTACCTACGTGTACCTACTTTTTATTTAATTTTGAAGTTTTTTTTTTTTGTTTTTTGTTTCTCATATTTTTTTTTAAATTTTATTTTCTTGTGTATCAAATTTAGCTGTTATTATTATCCTTTTTATTTATTTTATCCTCATCTTAATTTCAAAGAAAAAAAACATTTTTTTGAGAGAAAATTGAATGCATGCTTTATTGAAATCCTGTTAACCTACTAACTTATTATGTACATTTACGAGTATTATATGCATGTATGGGTAGCACATGCACATTTAAAATCTACAATATTATTATAATGTTAAAGGACTCCATCTCTTTTCATATCAATTACATTAAAGCGCATGGTTTTTTTATGTGTATGTATCTTCAAATAAAAAATAAAAATAAAATAAAATAAAAAACATGAATAAACTTTTACACTTAACTAAAAAAAAAAAAAACATAAAAATTTCTTCTCACAAATACTAATACAAATTGTTTATTATAATAATTTATATAACACAAAAAATAAAAATAATTCAAATGATTTAAGCTTTCTTTTTTTCTTGTTTTATTATTTTTTTAGCATCTTTTTTCAAGAAGCTTTTATTATATAGGACAAATTTTAAGTTTTTCTTGCAATATTTTTTTTTTTTTTGGTTTTGTTTTAATTACAGTTATTAATCGTGTTTAGCGTACTGAGAAGAGAAAGTTATTGAAAAAAAAAAATAATTAAAAATTGTTTTTTTTTTTTTTTCGAGCAGACAACCGCATAAATATTTTGGGCCGTTTACAATAGAATTTTTATTGTGCTATTTTTTTTTTGTTTTGTTATCTTATCAAAAGGAGAGCACGAATTTTTTAGTATTATTATTATTATTATTATCCCTTTTATTTTCTTGTAATGTCTTGTATTGAAAATTATTTGAAAAGTTGCCAGGTATAGTAAAAAAAAAAATTGTCATAACCAATAAAGTCATCGAAAATTTAGCAAATTTTTTTTTTTTTTTAATGCATTTATTTCTCTGCCACATGAATGCGGACAGGAAATTACACAGTTTTTCCTGTTCAGGTGTTACTGTAAATGTCGTAAGGGGAAATAACTCTTACGACGTGTGTGGGATTTGAGAACCCACACTCTTTCGGTGTTTACAGCGTATTTTATACGCTCTTACCCACTAGGCCACCGAGGCCCCTAAAAACTTTTTTTATATATAGGTATTACAATTTTCTTAAATTTTTATTTATATAAAATAAATAAAAATAAATGTATTCTCTTAATACTTTTATATGCTAACATCATGGTATTTTATTTAAGATACTTTTGTATTTAAGATATTATAGAGGTATTTTTATATATTTTTAGATACCAACTTTTGGTTGAAGGGTTTTGGTTATAAATAAAATTTATTGTTTCTATATAGTAAATTATCATTCCAAATATTTTTTAAGAACATATAAAGAACAAAGAAAAACAAAAAAATGCTTTAGGCATTAAGTTAACTTTTTTGGGTATTATAAAGATATAATATCTGTCCTAATATAAATAGTTTAAAAATTCTTATTTGTATAACAGTTTTATGTTGATAGTGAAGTTATTTCCGTATAGTATTGAATTGAAATTAAAATTCAAAATAAAGAAGCATAATTTCAAAGTCAAAAATCCAAAAATTTCTTTTAGTAGGCAAAAATTAATGAAATTTTCATCATTTCTAAATATATATAATCATACAAAATAATAATGATTGCCTTAAACAAAAAAAAAAACATTCAAATTGGTCAAGTAATAAATGCAAAATTTAACATACGATCTTTAATATAAAATTCAGTAAATTTTAAAAGATGTGAAAAAAAGTCTGGTAAAATGGAAGGACATATATTAATGATCCTATATACAATTAAATTAATTAAGTTCCATCTAGCTATACACATAATACTATATTCTTTGTTTTAATACAATCTAAAGGAAGATATTCCGTTCGTGACAGTTTTTACTTATTTTTTTTTATGTGAAAAATTCGAAAATGTTTGTTTAAAAAAAACAAGAAAAATTTTCCAAACAATAATATTTCGATACTTAATTTAATATAAATGTAGACTCACGACTGGTACTGGATTTGATTATTATTAGGATGCACTACACTTTTAAGCTGTTTTATTCTAGGTACTAATATTAAACACCTAAATATTAAATCTTAATAATAAAATAAATCGTTTTATTTAGCTCTTCTCATTCTTCAGATCCTAAAACATTTAAATTTTACAATTAGATTAGATTAAATCATCCAATCTTTTTCACTTATAGTATTCAAAGTGAATACTATAAGTTCAATTCATTGTATTCAAAGTTTAAAATTTTACAGAAAGAAATAAAGAATAAATCTAACAAAAAACATATCTTAAAAAGCCATTAAGTTAGCAGCATGATGTTGACAGCTAAGGCAGCTAGTGTTAAGACAGAAAGCTAAGTCTTAATTTTTTGTGATAGTTGCCAGTCAACTTAAACTTAATTTGTATCATATAAAAACGAGGAAGAATACAGTTGCCTTTGTCAACTCTTAGATACCCGTACGAACCGTTAGTATGTTCACAACCACTCTGCCTACAATATTATTTTTTTAATATTTTAGTATTTTAAAATAATTTGGGTGCATTTTATAATTTCTAGAACTATGGGTTGTACATATATTCAAACTATATGTTTATAGGTACATTCTTCAAAAGCAGATTCTAACCTTCCACATAACGATTATCAATCCAAAACTTTTTCAAATATTCTATAGTACCATTTAATACTAAGCGGTAAATGTATATTAAATTTACTTAGTACAAAATAATAAATATAATTTTAAATATTATATTATATTATATTATGTTTAAATATTCCATTGACAGAATAATTTCTTATAAGTACAATAAAATACATATATGTATGTAAATACGGCGCTATATAATATACATATATACTCTTATCATTCATTAACTAGTGACATATACGATATGTAAATAAACATGATATTATATAAGTATGTATATATATCAATATCATATAAATAAAAATTCTTCAAGCAACCGTTATGTTGTTTATTTATTTACATTTTTTTATACTACGCATTTTATCCTCAACAATTTCAAATTATCGAGTAAAACAAAATGGAAAAAATTCGTTTTAAAGAAATTTGTTAGAAAATTTGAAAAAATCAAGTAACACTTTCGTCAATTATAAAGTAACCCTATATTATTAAAAAAAGTTGTTAACAGAAATAAGAGTATAATGTTGAAGCTTTAATTTTTGTGTATTACTTCAAAAAAATTTTAACAGGTGTTCAAGTTACAGGTGTTTAAAAATAGGAAATTTTCAGTTTTTGACCCCTTACAGCTCCTAAACGGGGAGTGATACAAAAAAAATTTCTGAAATGACTCATACTTATTTTTAAAGATCTAACTTCTGTAAAAATTTCAAGTTTTCAACTTTAACCGTTTAGAAGATAGAAGGGTTAAAGGATTTTGCAAAATTTGAGTTTCGCATAACGGTAAATTAAGATACCGTATGTCACAAATATATATTTATTGTATATACACTTTTAAAGCTAATAAAAGCAGTAATCGTTTGCCGTTTTCAAAATGAAGATGTACCTTATACAACTTGTGCTATAACAATTTAAATATAGAGCTTTTTTGAACCTTTGGGGAGCTGTAGCTCCGTAACGGGTGGGGCTACAAAAAAAAGTTATTAAAAATAAAATTAATATTTTTGTGAGATCTATCAGCTGTTAAAATTTCATAGCTCTATTTCAAAAAAAATGTCGGGATCTAAAAGTTAGGTGTTCGAGAGCTACCCTAAGGCTTGGTCCAAACTTAACCAAAAAAAATAGGGAACCTACAAATTACTCCCAGAATATTTTGTGTAAATTTCAAGATTCTAGCTTTCTTAGTTTTTGAGTTAGCGTGCTGACGGACGGACGGACGGACGGACGGACGGACATGGCTCAAAAGTCTTAGAATTTTTTTCTGATCCGATCCATACCTTTGAAGGTATATCTAGCTCGCTTATTTCGAGGTGTTACAAACGGAGGAGTAATTTTATTATACCCGATCCTATCGTACGGGTATAAAAAGGATTATAATTAAGTTACAAGTCTAAAATAATAGTTTTATAAAAAAAAAAACAAAAATAAATAATGCTTTGTTTTCTTGCTTTTGTTTAGCCTAATACTAAGATTAGCCGATATTAGTATTAGCAATTCAATACCATGAATTCATTTCAGTTATTGTATTATTAAAAAAAACATGTAAGTAATCAAAAAATGTTTTTTTGTTTTTTGTGTTTTAAATGAAAATACCAAAAATATAATAAAAAAAAAAAAAACACATTAAAAATGTACTTTAAAAAACACGCATCTCCTTATTGCTTTATACTTCTATATCATTTCATTTTACCTCTTGCGTTTACCTTCTTACATCATTTTAATATTTTTTGTTTGTTTATTTCCTGTTTTTTTTTTTCTGTATTATCTATAGTTAATTTTATATAAAGAAATTATCTTTAAATTCCTTAATGGGATTTTTTTGCTCTTGTTATTATAATTTTTTTTTGTTTTTCTCCTTCCTAAGATACAAAGAGGATAGGTAAAAAAATTTGAAACTGTAATATAATACACAGTTCAGAAACTTTTTCATATACTTGAGTAAAATCATTTTTCTCTAGTGTATTATCCTTACGCATGGCTAATTAACGGTTTATATACTATTCTTAAAAAACTAAAAAAAAAACTATTCATACGTATAGGTATATATACATTTACTACAGTTATAAAATTATAAAAAAAAAAATTAAATAATTTTTAAGGATAATTCTTGAATTAGAAAGGAAATAGCGCCCACTTATTCCCATATATGATGATATTTATACTATACCCATATTTAACTAATAAAATCTGATTTTCTTTTTGTTATGGTTTCTTCTTAAATACTTAAAAATAGGATGTCCTATATTTTTCAAGTTTTTCTTTTTGGGGGAGATATTAAAACCAAAGATATTAACTAGATATTTCGATTGATTTCGTGAAAATACTGTTGCTACTATTCTGCTATGAACCTATTATATTGTAGTATCCTTTATTATAAATCATTACAAATTAATATTCTATTAATAGGTTAAATTTAAATTCAAATGCAAGTTATGAAATGCAAGCACAAGTTATAAGAATAATTCCGCCATACGATTTTTACAGCCAGACCTGAAAAGGAAAGATTGTATAATTTCCTTTTCACATTTATGTGGCAGAAGAATAAACTAAAAAAAATTAAAAAAATTTAAATTCCAGTAACGGTGGAAAAGACAAGTAAAACTGGTATCGCTAGAGTAATTTCACGAGATAAAGGTCTAGTGAATAAAATCAGATTCAAAATAACCAGACTTGAAGTTGGTTAAATTATGCACAAGAACATTCGAACAACCGTCACTACAACACCACATAGTACTGTTATAGCACCGTAATTTACTATGTGAGAAATTTTAAACAAAATTTGTATTTCCAGATTAAAAAACCCAACAAAAAATTTAAAAAATTGTAGATTATATTTAAAAATAAATAAATGTTAAATTGTTCAAACTTTTAAAATAATTCTAAACAATTTACTTTTTTAAAAAAAGAATTCAAATTTTTCGAAAATTCAAACCCCAAAAAGCGCCTGGTACAGTTTTTACTTTACTCTTAACTCTTTGCCCTAGACATATTTTTACTTTCTCAACCTTACACAGCGTAAAAACAACCTATATTGAATAGATGGAACTCTAGTCTAAACTATGATATTTACAAGTAGCATTCAGCAAAATTTTAAAATTCAAATCCTAAACTTTAAAAGTATTAAAGTCCAAATATTTTTCGGCGTCATCATCGAGAAAAAAAATTTGGAACAAAAAATTTTTTTTAAAAATAAGATCGGAAAAATAAAATCTTGAATCTCTCCTAATTTAAAATTTTGTATATACTATACCGATACGTAGATATTCCGGAAAAAATGCATTACCCTGATTTTGGAGCCAACTATAAGATTCCTTATAATTATTTTTTTACATACCTACACATTTAAACAACTATATATATTTAATAGTAGGGACTGCCACCCCCAAACCTCCGTTGAAAACTGTGTTTTTAAAAACAACTTTAAAATCTCTCCTAAACATTGTGTACGCACATTTTGACCATATTATCTTTCAACAACTTAACATGAAAAAAAATGGTGACTGTAACTGTCAGACTCCAGTTAAATAAATTATTGAAATCATAATGGCTTTAGAGTATTTTTCAAAGTTTTGGGATTTTGAATTTTTCGGATTTCGTTGTCCTTCCCTCTGAAAAAATTGTTTAGAAATTATCCCTATTCGTCAGCGTTTTTGATAATTATTATTTCTTGACTCTTCTACTATTTATACAAATCAAAATTTTAAATTAAATTACCTTTTTTTTATTACATTTTTTTTTTTAAATTCAATGTCTTAAAATATATGATTTACTTTGGCTTACCAGTGTACTTATAAAATATAAACATTTATTAATTAAATAAAATGAAAAAAAAAAATTCCAATCCAAAGCAGGTCGAGGTCGTTCATTTGCTTCTTACTACAATTTACAACCTTTCTAACATTTTTTTTTTTCCTCGTTTTTCAATTATAGTTGTATGTATTAGCGTCTTACTTAAATAATGTTCTTTTCTATAGGACATTTTTTTAGTGTATGTATCTACCAAAAAAAAAAAAATTTAGACCCAATAGACAAGTGCAAAATTATTGAATTATTTTGATTTTGGTTTTCCTTTGTTTTCATCTAAGAAATTTTTATTATGAAAAGGGTTAAACATTGTGATGGTAACAACTAACTATTAAACCTATATACTTTGGTTTGGTTGATATATATTAACATAAATATGTTTTATATAAACATATCTAAGGATTATATAGATATATATACTCTTTCACTATATATAAAAACGTTTGTAAAGTACAAAAATAAAATAATGTTATAAAAAAAAATTAAAAGGATATTTATAAGGATAATGAGTACATTTATGAGAATTTTATTTTTATACCGATACATATATACAAATAACATATATTTAATTATGTGTATTTAGATACATACATTTTTTAAAGAAGGAAGTTGAGTAAATTAACTAACGATTATTACAATTGTGCATGGTGTTAAAAATTACTTTAAAAAAAAAACAAAAATTAATACATAAAAGGATTTCAATGTGTTATCTGTAGATAAAAAGAAAGATGAAATTAAAGGATAAAAGATCTTTTTCTTCTATTTTTTGTTTTTCTTTTTTTGTTTATCTTTAAATTTGAGGTGAAAATTAAATGATGTTTTTCTATGGACTCTTTTCTCCAGATTTATTTTCTTTTTTTTTTTTTTGCCCCATTATGAAGCAAATAAGGGAGTTTCTCTTTTATCTTTCGCTTTTTTTATTTTTGTTTTTTTTTGTAATTAAATTACAAAAGTTTTTTAAGAGTTTTTGTGTAATTTGTTAAAATACAGGATAATAAGATATTTAAAAACTAATTGTACTCATATTTACAAACTATGAAAGTGAATTAGGTTTTGTAATCATTGGAAAAATTTAAAGTATACAGAGTGCTTCAAAAATAAATTGATTTGTTTTTATAAATTGAAAATTTATTAGTTTTAAAGTATGCAGGAAAGTAAAAAGGAAAGTTTCTTAATTTTAATAAAAACTTCAACTTTTTTAACTTTTCTCTTAAATTTTTTGTAATAAAATCTAAATGTTAACATTTCTTTTCGGGTTCACACTTGAACTTGACATTTATTTTTTTAAATTTTTACCTACTTCAAAAAAAAAATTAATTTAGGTTGCATATGATTATGTTAAAGTACAAAAAACAATTTTATAATGAGGTTTTTTAAAATAGACCAAAAGAAAGAATATATATTTCAAAAAAAATTTAAAAATTTGCTTGTTAGTTTCACCCTATCCGTCAATCTCTCTGTCTATTTATAAAACTTCTACAAGGTTAAAGATAAAGCAATCTAATTTTAACCATGGGTAGATCTCATAAAATTAATGTTGTAGAACAACCTTTTTATATGTAACCCTATCTATAACGGAGCTATAGCCCCTCAAATTTACTATTTTTAAACACGTGTAACTTGGGCACCTACATGTAAGAAACTGTTTCTTGATTTTTCACAATTTTTCATATTTATATAATTGGTAGAAAACTTAGAAACTTTGGTGCAAGTCACAATTCGAAAACTGTTTTTATTATCTTTTGGAATATGTGCGCCTTGAAAAATCTTTGGATCATATTCTGCCTGGGTTCATATAATAATTTTGTTTATATTTTTATATCTGTTCAATTTCAAAATATAAATTGTCAAATCATTAGCCTATAACAGTTTTATTTCGATACAAAATATACGCATGTCGAAACGGAGAAATAAATTTATAAATTATATGAATTGTAAATTTTTCTTTCTAACCATTCCTTGTTATTTGATTGTCACTGCTTCATTGATAATGGATATAAGCATTTACTAATAAAAACCACAGTTACTTTAAAAAAATTTATAAAAATTGAAGTTCAAATTAATATAAAATTGTTCTTCTTTCTTTTAGAATTTATTAAAAGAAAGGAGTACCGCAGGGGTCATATTTAAAAATATACGTAAATGGTATATCCTTCTTAAAACTAAAAACTCAAATACAGCTCTACACTAACCCTACTATTTTGAAATAATTTTCAAAACATGAAAAAGACATAAGAAATGATATAAACTTAATTAAATCTTTCAACAAAGGAACGTTTTTTCTTCAGATAACAAAAAAAAATATAAATATGTTTAACTCACATTTTTTACCATTTAGTACCTTTTAATATTGCTATTATTGCTGTCAGTTTTCATAAGTTTTTTTTTTTCACTTTTGTTAATATTTTTTTTCACTCGCTCACTTAAAAATACTTCACTCATTTTTCCAAATCCTTACAAATTATTATACATTACATTTATAAATTTTAAATAGATATACTTTAGCGATAATTTTTAAAATCACTCTCACTCTCTTGGCACTCTCTTGTCCCGGAAGCGAGTAAATAGGATCAGATTGACAAGAGGAAACCATGTGATTAAATTTCGCGAGAGTACATTATGAAAATGAGATATCACTACGCCCAGAATAGGGTATCGGGAACAGAAAAAGAACTATAAGTTTAAAAATTAGAACTTTATTATAGCGTTTTTTTTTGCAATTTTCCTCCAATGCATATAAATATAATATTAACATCTGGCCATAGCTTAAACTAATTATTCATAAAAACTGTTAGTCGGCTTTACCATTAATAGTGACCAATATATATTTTGTAAAACAATTGGATCATATTAACTAACACAGTCTAGTAGATACTTAATTTAAACTAAAATTTCATTAAATATTTTCTCTACTTTGAATCTTTACATAAATTCTTGTTATGAAATTGAAATTTTTATTTTAAACATTTATGAAATGAGCAGAGTAGATGTAAGTATGAGAGGTATTGAGTAGGTAATATTTTTTCCTTCCCACTTTTATAAAGAGCATAAGGCATCCACTAAGTTATTTATTATTTATATTTGACTAAGCTTCAGTTTCTGAAATCACTAATTTCACTAAGCCATTAATTACTCGGCTGTAGCTAATTTAATAGCTAATAATTTACCTAAATCCAAAAAAGGGTCAATTGAATTCGGCTGAATTATTAGCTCCTATGTTACTTACTCTCAAAGTTCTTTTGCCTTTTCAATTCAATAACGAAACAGTTTCCAACTCTTTTTTTAAGAAAACCTTCTTAATCTCTCCTGGTCTTAAGAAAAAATAATTAAGAGCCATTAAACGCTATTTTATCTAATTCTACATTATTAGAGATGGGGATCTAATGTTATGAGAAAGTAAAGCTTTGGCTTTACTTAAAGTAAAGCTTATGGCTTTTTGCTTTTTTTTTTTGACTTTAATGATTAGTAATTTGATTTAAAGTGTCTTTAAAGACAAACTTCAATAAATTTTGGCTAAAAAAAAGATGATCTTCAGAAATCATTTGTTATCGCAAATTATTTGCCTTACTTACGTATTTCTTTCAATTACATCATATTCAGATCTAAAAAAGGTTATTAAAACTTTTTGCCATAGTACCTAACTAATTAACCCCTGGGTTTCTTACAATATTTTATTCTATCATTCGATTATTTACATTTCTTTTGATTTAACGACACTTAAAAATGTATTGCAGAATAGTAATGTGCTCGTATTTCACTCTAAGAATTTTTTAACTTATTCCAAAGATGAGATTCTTCAAAGTTTATGTTTACTTCCATAGAGTTTACTTCAAATAGGATTGGGACTGAAATTTTTATTAATACAATTTTATATAATATTTTTTATTAATTTCTATTTTAATATTTTTTATTTAATTACTTGAGTTATATTTAAGTGTAAATTGATTATTATATCTTAATATTTTATTACTATTCCTTTACTAATATTTTTAAATCAATATAAATCAAAAGTCAATATATAATAGACGTTAATCAAACCCTTGACAATCCTATTGTCAATTTATTAAAAATCTATTTCTTAATGCAAATAGACCATGTTTCAATAGTATACTTTACAATAATTACTGATGAAAACAGTCAAATCTTTCAATATTAACAAAACTCCTGGTCCGGATTCAAGAAAAAATCAAAAAGTAAATAAATGATGAAAACATCAAAATAGTAAAGCATAAAATTTTATTTTATTTCACTATACTGGTTTCATGATTTTATTTTATGACATTTTATTTCATGATACAGTTCCAGGCGACCTCCTTAAATCCATATTTGTTAGAAAGTTAGCTCCTGAAAAAAAGACAAGGGAAGAATATTCAACAAAACAACCACTGATTAGCTTAATAAAGTCATGCTCTTAAAAAATTTCATAAGGGTTTTTAAAGCGGATTTTTTTAATTTTAATTATTTACACAATAATGGATTCAAGAAAAGTTTGAGAACTTTTGGAGATTTTATTTACATTAAATTTTGGTCTTTTACGCAAAGTTAAAAATATTCAAAAACCAGTAGCAAAACCAGTTTTTAAAAGATAGAGCATGATAAATTTTGAAGTTTTATATTCCAGTGGTTTCAGATTGCCCTATGACACTTTAAAGACTGTCAGTGAGTCAAACTATAACTAACACTGAGGATAAGAAATGTAACAAGAAAAAGAGATACTGCTAAATGATAATTAATAATGATTTAGTTTTTAATTAAAATTTTTACACTTTAATTTTTAACAAAATCTGAGCATAATTGAAAAAAAAAAATTAAACAATTATTGTAAACCTTTGAAATTCTTTCATTACTAAAGGCTTTACTTTGTTACAATAAAAATAAGAAATTTTTTATCAACGTTTTTATAATGTATAAAATCGTTATTTTTTTTTATCAATAAATTTTCAAAACTACTTTGAGACACACTGGTTTAATTATTAAAAATAAAAATATTAAATAAAATAAAATTTTCTTTTTCACTTACCTCTGATGATGTCAAATAACATAATCTGGAATCTGTGCTATCAATTGATGCTTGTTGAACGATACCAAAACGTGTTTCACGTTCACTCAAATAATCAGATCTTAAACTATCTTGACGAACAAATTCAGCCC
The DNA here is from genome assembly GCA_947095535.1 of Poecilobothrus nobilitatus. Lineage (NCBI taxonomy): Eukaryota > Metazoa > Arthropoda > Insecta > Diptera > Dolichopodidae > Poecilobothrus > Poecilobothrus nobilitatus. The sequence goes on from OX352774.1 coordinate 57,234,051, forward strand.
TAAAATAGCACAATATAAAATGCATTCCATTAACAAACAAAAAAAAACATTTGATTAACAAAAAAAAAAAAATTCAAACCTTTGTTCAAAGGAATCAGCACGTCCACTTTTATAACCAGAATCATTTAAACTACTATCTTGTCTTAATGATGGTAATGAATCCCATGGTGAACGTTTATGTCCACCACCACCGCCACCACCACCACCACTAGCATTTGATGATTGCGATGGTATTAAACCTTGTCCAGAACCAGAACCAAGCGTTGATGTACCAGAACGCCAACCGTCTGAATGACGGAACCATTGAGCTCGAGCTGATTCACCAATACATGATGCACAACGTGAATTTGTAAAACTAAAATAAGAAAATAATTGCGATTATTGAGTGATTTTTGAGTAATTTATTTCAACTAAATATGGTATTTTTGTTTTTTTGTTTTTATTTCTAATTGAGTCGTTTTATTTTTTTTTTTACCTTGAATTGTGGTCACTTAAATAACCACGATCACGTTCACGTTCCCGTTCACGTTCTCGGCTCAATTCATTACGATCACTATAATAACCATCACGATCACGATCTCTATCACGACCAGCTATCGGACGATGTGGTGGTAATGGTAAAGTTGATGATTTATTAGCTAAATTTAGAGAAAAGAAAAAAAAAAATGGAAAAGAAAAGAAAAAAAAAAAATGGAAAGGAAAAAACAAAAATAATACAAAAAAGAAATAAATAAAAATATATTTTATATATTTTTTTTTAACATGTCGCCATTTTTTTTCTTTACTTTATGTTTTTTTCTTTTTTTTTTTTGATAAAGTAAAATTTAATTAAAATATATTTAACTAAATAGGTATCTTAACAAATTTATTAGTAAAAAACTAAAAAAAAAAATATTAAAAAGTTTTTGAAGCAAGCATATATGAATTTGAAAAAAAAAATGAACTGTAAAATTTAAAAATTTAGAATATATAAAATGAAATTTAATGAAAAATTCTTATAGTACTCTTTCTTTTGCACAAAAAAAAAAAAGTTTTATATAAAGTAATACATATATAAATATAAAAAAAATTTTTTTTTTAATTTGCAAAATAAAATAAATAAAAAATTTTAATGTTACAAATAAAATAAATCAATTTTTACATTTTTATTTTAAAAAGAAATTTCGATTTCATTTTGACAACTGATTTTTTAAATAGTTTTAAGGATACCGTTAATATAAAACTATCTTAAAAAAAGATTTATTTTATTTGTAACCCACTGGTATTGTAAAAACAAAAAAAAAAAAAAAGAATTTTGAATAAGGAATTAAAAACAAAACCTTTTAATTAATTTTTTTTTTTCAAATTATTTTTTGTGCTTTAAAATTTAAATACCAAATCGAAAAAAATAGAAATTTTAAAAAAAATAGGGTTTTTTTTTTTTTATTTTTAGCAAGGATAACAATGTGATTTTTTTTTTCTTTTTCTGTTTGATTTAATGGACGATATTACTTACGTCTTCGCATTGGATAAGGACTACGCTGAGTTGATCCTGGTAAGCTTTCAGCTAATTCTGCGTTTATAATTTTAATTTTTTTTTTTCGTTTAATTTTTTTTTTTTTTTGTTTTTTAACAGTTTTTTTTATATATGTATGAGTTTAGATTTTAGTTTTAATGATGAAATCGAAAATGAATTTTTATGATGAGTGCATAATCAAATATTAATAAAAAATAGAAATTGATCTAAGCTACTTAAAATTAAATATATTATATATATATTTATATTTATATTTTAAATATATATATATATATATATATAAGATATGTATATTATTTTATAATAGTAGAATTTTTAATTAAAAAATTTACAAGAATAATAAAAAATTTTCTAAAACTAAAATAGAAACGAAAAAAAAAGCAAAGAAAAACTTAAAAATTATATTAAAAATAAAAATTACTTAATTACATATCTGTGTATGTATGTATGTAATTTAATATGAAATTTTATTTGGTTTTGATTTTAAGTTAGAAATATGTTAATAATATGGGATAACACTTCGAAATTAAATAAATAATTTTAGCTTTAGTTAACAAGAAAATTGTATTTAGATAGTATGGCTGCTCTAAGTATATTTTCATAAAAATTTAACTGAATGTAATGTAATACAACATTAAATGGTAAATAGTAATTTTTGTTAAAAATTAAAAAATTTTTTTATAGAAACGTACTTATATTCAATAATAATTATTCTAAAATTAATTTTCTTTATATATATTATAGTTATATAATAATTATATTTTAATTATATAAGAATACTCCAATTCAAATAAAAATAATTACAATCATAAGGAATCCATAAGAATTTAACTTTTAAATACAATCGCAAAATTTCAACTATTGATGATTGATTTGGTGTTGTTGCAATATTAAGAAATTATTCTATTAAATTTTCTTTTCGAAAATTCGATATCATTAATAAAATATTTTAATAATATAAAAAGAAAAAATATCTCTCGGTACAGAAAATCAATATTGGCACATGGCCTTGGATAATAGTTTTAATTTTCTTTTTTAATTGAAACATTTAAAAAGTTCACCAGATAAAAAAGGAAATCTTTTTCTTAAATTTAGATTCAAAAGTGATTATAAAAAATTTACATTAAAAAATCCATATTAACAAAACATTTAAAAAAAAATTTTTTTGTTTCGTAAAAATACTTAAATAAAAAAACATAATGTAAAAAATAAAAAAAAATGTATATAGAAGCATTATTTTTAGCTTTACTTTACATTAGTACTAATTTCAAAAAAAGGAACAAAATTAAAAAAGAAAAAAATTTTAAGAGAAAAATATAGAAAACTATACAAAATTCATAACACAAACACAAATTCTTCAAAAAAAAAAAAAAAAGATAAAAAAAAGATTATTTCTTTTTCTATTTTTAATACAAACATTAATTTTTCCTAATCATAACACACTTTTTCTTTCATCATTTCATACAATTAAAAAAAACAAAAAAAAAAAAAATTCACTTCAAATATTCTTGCACAATTTCAACAATAATTTTTTTTTTGTTTTGTTTTTTTTTTTTTTTGTTTTCCAATATACACACCTAAATTTTCCATGCTTTGTGATAACAATGCTTCAAATGTATGTAAACTATATGATTCAGCATCCATTCCTTTAGCCAATGTATTACGTAAATGCATCTCATATTCCAATAATAATCTTGATGTTGGACTACCAGGTGTTGGTGTAACATTTGGTTGATTACCATGATGTGAATGTGAATGACGTCCAGAACCTCCACCAGGACCACCACCACCACCACCTCCACCACCACCACTACCAACATTATTACCACCAGGACCACCACCACTACCTTTTTGTCCATATGATTGATCCTGATCAGAATTACCATTACTTGAACTGGGTGTTGTTGCATAACATTGATTATCAAACATTACATTATCTGATGGTGGTGATCCTTCAATACATCCACGTTCACGTTCCAATTCTAAATATAAATTACGTTGTTGTGGATAACCTCTACCAATTTCATGTGATGATCTAAAAAAATATATATTATATGTAATAATATGTAATTAATTAAAATAATTTAATTAATGTAATTAATAATTTTTGTTTTTTAATTTAAAATATATTATATATTTAAATAGTTTTATATATAAAACCTTGATCCAGAAAATCTTGATTGTTGACTAGATGGTCGTCCTAATGTATTATTATTATTATTATTATTCATAATATGATGTACACCATGCATTGTATGTAAATATGGTTGTCCTTGCATATTATTTAAATTTGCTCCAGTTGTTTGATTTGCATTATAATAATTATAACGACGTCTACCCATTTCTGGTGATGTAACAGGACTTTCAGCGCTTGGCATTGCTTTTAATACACGTTTCATAGTACCACCACTTGTCATTATATTAATACCACTGCCATCAATTGCCATATTTTCTGTGCTTTTAGTTTTACGTCTTGTATTATTGTTAATTATGTTGTGATGCATGTCGTGAACATCGCGTGTCTACAAAAAACAAAAACAACAAATGCAACAAATAATTTATTTTTTTTTTTTGAAATACATGTATCAAAGGAATTTACACTAAAAATGAAATAATTTTAATCGATTGATTAAATTATAAAATAAAATATAAAATGTAATTAATAAAACATTTTATTCAATTGACAGCAGAATTGAAAATTTGAATTAAATTAAAACAAGATAATATTAAACTTATGGGGAAAATGGAAAAAAGATATATCGAAATATTTTAAATTGGAGAAAAATTTAAGTCTTGAATACTAAAACAGTCAACTACTTTTTAAGAAAAATATCTAAAAAATAGAACATATTTTGATTCCCTAAAAATTTCATGAAGAACTTTATCTTATGAAGGATTCCATTACCTTTACGTTTGTAAATGACATGTTTTAAATACGAAACTTGGTGTTTACCTTACATAATATGACAATCTGTTATATGCAAAAATATAATAATAAGAAAATGGTGATTTTCTGCATGCGATGAGTTAGGGGAATTGGTCGTGGGACTTATTATTATTATTTTAAATATTATATATTTTAAATTTAACTATGGAAGCTTAGAAAAGAGTTAAGAAAACTATTACATTTAAACCTTATTCCCCTTTTCTGAAAATTTCCACAAATTAACTAACTATTATTTTCATCTAGAATTAGTTCTCAATCAACCAAATGCAGCGTCTTAATTTTTTCATTGTCTACTCCTTCTACAAGATTTTGTGCTTTTATTGCAAAAGTAAATTCTCAAAACTAAGTTTTGTTGCTGCTAAGTAATTTTTGATAATCGAACAACTGGACAAACATTTTAACGGCATTTAAAGCGATAAAAAGAAATCTAGAAACCTGATATATAAAGCAAGAAAATGACAATAAAAAGTGCACTAATAAGAAATCAATTAAATTTAAACTAAAAAAGGAATTGAAAAAGTCATTCATGTATGAAAGTTATATTGTTTTTTTTTTTTTTGTTAATTTTATTTTTCGTTTTTTCAACTTTTGGGAGAAATGCGAATAAAACATATAATAAGGAAATTTTTTTACTTAAAAAGTTTTAAATCACGGGATTAAGGTTAAAACCTCGTATGTGTGATTAATTTTTGTATAAATCGTTATTCGAAATAGAAATAAAATATAATTATAAAAAACAGAAATGGTATTTCAAAGTGAATTAAAATAATATTGTATATATGTTAATTAAAATATTAACATGTTTTACAAAAAAAAAAAGAATGAAATAAATTTGAAATACCTTCAACGAATTGTATCATAAAAGACACAACGACACAATATATATATATGTCGATTCAATATATGTACATATAAACCATATATATATATATGTATATTATGTATATTCTACACACTTACAATGTGGCCGCTTGCAATAAAAAAGAAACTAAAAATTACGCGATTTAATTGTTTTATTAGGAAAATAATGCAAAGAAAATTCAACAATAATTAATAAAATGCTTATATAAAAACAGCCTGCAGCAGAAAAGGAAAGGTTCGCTACAAGGCAACAAAAGTTAATTGCAAGTGAAGGTTTTAAACCTCTTACTTATTGAATTAATAATACTTAAAAAGTAAATTAATTGACTTCAACCATTTCTAGATCAAAAATGTTTAATAGTACAAGTTTAGTAGTGCATTAACAACATCTACCCAACTTATAGAATGCTTTAGAATAATTTTTAATATTTAGAAAATAATTTAGAAACTGTAATTTAAACATAAAAAATCATCATGTTATCTTGTCATTTTCTTTTACCCATAATCTTAAAAATTATCAATTATTAATAATTTCTTTTAATTTAAAAAAAAAAAATATTTGCTTAAACTTTTTAGAAATATTTTACCAAAACAAAATCTAAAATAAAATAATTTTTTTTTTTTTTAATTAAATTTCAAAAAAAAATCCACACACCATTTCATCGTTGTAATCTTTTGTGCGTGTACCAGTTCCAGTTGATTTCGTTGTTGATATTTGATTTTGTTGTAATGTACCGCCAGCTTGTACACCTTCTGATTTTGAAGTTTGATCATCAGAACGTATTTGATTTGCCATTTCATCTTGACCAATTTGTGATCCAACATGATTTTGTGTACCAACACCACTTATTTGTGATGTTGCTGTCATTGTATTTGTTTCTTGTGATTTTGTTTGACGTGATAGAGTATCTCCTAAAAAAAAAAAAAAACAAATTTACAGTAAATTTTTTTTTATTATCACATTAATCAAAAATATTTTAAAATTAAAAAAAACGAGGAAGAGTGCAGTAGAGTAGACTGTGTCAACTCTGGGATACCCGTATGAACGTAATATATCCTGTTTCTATAAAACTTGATCATCTTTTAAAAACATTCAGAGTTTTAGTACCGAACCACAGAGATATATTTATGTAAATTGTGGAGTTGTATGATAGCTACCCGAATCTATTGCGCCTAGCTTCATTAAGTTCCAAGAAATGCAAAAAGCCTGAACCGGCTGCTTTAGACCATTCAAATTTTACAAAAGTTTTTGGCATGCAACTCGACACTTTTTCACTAAATTTCAGATAGCTAGCTTCAATAGACACTGAGTTATTTTCATTTAAAAAGAGAAGTTGTATGGCAACTATCCGAACCTGTCATATCATCACAACAAAATTTTACAGAAGTTGTTGCCATAAAACTCGATCATCATTTGCAAAATTTCAGATACCTAGATTGAATAGACACTGGGTTATTTCCATTTAAAGAAAGAAGTTGTATGGCAGCTACTCGAACGTGACGGCCGAAAATGCTGGAGTTAAAAAGCAAAACTAACAATTTTGCAACAGTGACGTAAAAAAAATTTCAGCCTCCTAGCTCCTTTATTTTTTGAGTTATCGTGCGGACGGACACTGAGTTCTTTTCATTTAAAAAGAGATTTTGTATGGCAGCTACCCGAACCCGTCGCACCACCACAACCAAATTTTGTAGAAGTTGTTGCCATAAAACTTGATCATCATTTGCAAAATTTCAGATACCTAGATTGAACAGACACTGGGTTATTTCTATTTAAAGAAAGAAGTTGTATGGCAGCTACTCGAACCCGGCGGCCGAAAATGCTGGAGTTAAATAGCAAAACTAACAATTTTGTAAAAGTGACGTAAAAAAAATTGCAGCCTCCTAACTCCTTTATTTTTTGAGCTATCGTGCGGACGGACACTGAGTTCTTTCATTTAAAAAGAGATTTTGTATGGCAGCTACCCGAACCCGTCACACCACCACAACCAAATTTTGCAGAAGTTGTTGCCATAAAACTTGATCATCATTTGCAAAATTTCAGATACCTAGATTGAACAGACACTGGGTTATTTCTATTTAAAGAAAGAAGTTGTATGGCAGCTACCCGAACCCGGGGACAGACAATGCTGGAGTTAAATAGCAAAACTAACAATTTTACAAAAGTGACGTAAAAAAATTTTCAGCCTCCTAGCTCCTCTATTTTTTGAGTTATCGTGCGGACGGACACTGAGTTCTTTTCATTTAAAAAGAGATTTTGTATGGCAGCTACCCGAACCCGTCGCACCAGCACAACCAAATTTTGTAGAAGTTGTTGCCATAAAACTTGATCATCATTTGCAAAATTTCAGATACCTAGATTGAACAGACACTGGGTTATTTCTATTTAAAGAAAGAAGTTGTATGGCATCTACCCGAACCCGGGGACAGAAAATGCTGGAGTTAAATAGCAAAACTAACAATTTTACAAAAGTGACGTAAAAAAATTTTCAGCCTCCTAGCTCCTCCATTTTTTGAGTTATCGTGCGGACGGACACTGAGTTCTTTTCATTTAAAAAGAGATTTTGTATGGCAGCTACCCGAACCCGTCGCACCAGCACAACCAAATTTTGTAGAAGTTGTTGCCATAAAACTTGATCATCATTTGCAAAATTTCAGACGCCTAGCTTCATTAGGTTCCAAGAGGTGCAAGAAGTCTGAACCGGTTGCTCTAGACCAAAAAAATTTTACAAAAGTTGTTGGCATATAACTCGACACTTCTTTACTAAATTTCAGATTCCTAGCTTCAATAAACACTGAGTTATTCTCATTTAACCGCATAAGTTGTATGGCAGCTACCCGAACCCGCCGCACCACCACAACCAAATTTTACAAAAGTTGTTGCCATAAAACTTGATCATCATTTGCAAAATTTCAGACGCCTAGCTTCATTAGGTTCCAAGAGGTGCAAGAAGTCTGAACCGGCTGCTCTAGACCAACCAAATTTTACAAAAGTTGTTGGCATGTAACTCGACACCTCTTTACTAAATTTCAGATTCCTAGCTTCAATAAACACTGAGTTATTCTCATTTCAACGGAGAAGTTGTATGGCAGCTACCCGAACCCGCTGCACCAGCACAACCAAATTTTACAGAAGTTGTTGCCATAAAACTTTATCATCATTTGCAAAATTTCAGAAACCTAGCTTGAATAGATATTGAGTTATTTCTATATAAAGATAGAAGTTGTATGGCAGCTACTCGAACCCGCCGACCGAAAATGTTGGATTTAAATAGCAAAACTAACAATTTTGCAAAAGTGACGTAAAAAAAATTTCAGCCCCCTAGCTCTTTTATTTTTTGAGTTATCGTGCGGACGGACGGACGGACGGACGGACGGACGGACGGACGGACGGACGTACATGGCTTAATCGACTCAGAATTCGATTCTGAGCCGATCCATACCTTTGACACTATATCTAGCTCGACTCCTTTAAGGTGTCACAAACGTAATGGCAAATTTATTATACCCTTGAACATAGTTCATACGGGTATAAAAACTTTAAATTTAGTTAATTCATATTTTACTTAAAAATATCCAGTATTATCAAGAAATGAATCGAAATTAAATATTATATTCAACATGAATATAAATTTCACCACAAAATCTTAAATCCCTTAACATAAAAACAAAAATTTATTAAGTAATAAAGGTTTGTGTCCTAACTATTTCTGTGGTAATTTTCATTTACATTCATTCTTGTCATTTTAATATGTCAAATAAAAACACATAAATATTTCGTTATTTTTCTTTGCAGAAGTCAAAATTTTTATTTCATTAAAAAAAAAGGAAAATTTTTAAAGAAAGGGGAAATTTTGTTTTTTTGTTTCTTTCCAGGATATTTTTTTTTTTTTCAAATATATCAGAACAAATTACTCTTTGGAAATAAAATTTCCAAAACAATGGAAGAAAATGATAAAAAGCTATAGGTAAATAATATAAGTACGGGGCAAAAAAAGGATATACCTATTAGTTTTATTTATGTATATCATATATGTACTTATACATACACATACATATAATAATAAGTATTTATAATATAACCAAACATATGTGAATTTTTTACGTACATATGTACACATTCAATTCAATTGAGAGGAAAAAAAAAATTAACAAAAAGATGAAAAAAGAGAAAAAAAAAAAAATGGAGCACAAAATTATATTCTATGTTTTTTTTGTTTTTGTTTTGTATGTATAATTTGTAATTTGACAGAATAAGGACATAAAAATTAAATAAATATTTAATTAGAAAAAATCATTTTGTATTTTTTTTTTTTAACATTTTAATTTTAATGTTTATTTTAAATTTAATGTTTTTTAATGTTTATAATTTTTTTGTTAGTTCTTTTAGGATCACAGGATTCTGAAGAGATTAATAGTACAGCAGCTACAATATAATCTTGATTTTGAAACTAACGAAAAATTCCTTACTTTAATTCAAATTTATAATATGTAATGCAGGATACCAAAATAAAATTTTTGCTATAAGATAAATAGAAAACAAAAAACTAGTCAAAAAGGAGATCGAGAGCATAAAATAAGGTGTTCTAGATTTGAAGGAAAAATTCACCTAAAAACTAAAAACAAAAAAAAAACTAAAACAAAAAATTATGCTGAACTATTGATGCAAGTTATACTGCTGCTGTTAGTTCTGTTATGGTTAACTAAAATGTCAAAGGTAAATTCAGATATATGTATAAAAAAGAAAATAAAAAAATAAAAATATATATACATATATATATATTTTTTTTAACTAGGTTAGGTACAATGATGATGTTATAGAAACAATTTATAGGTCAAAAGTTTGATGGAATTTTTTGTATTTTCGGGAATATTTTTCTTATTTTTTTTTTTTTTTACTTTTTTTTTTGACACAGAAACCAGAAACATGAATATAAACGTAAAATATTCAACGTACTTAAGTATAAAAGCATTATAAATCAAGGTATTTAATGGATTTAAAAGAAAAGAAAAAAACAAAAACTAAAACCAAAAGAAAAAGAAAAAAAAATGCATAAAAAAAAGTTAAGAATTTAAAGAAAAATTTTGTGGAACAATATTGAAAAAAAAAAAAGTTTTATATAATGTGGAACGTAATTTTAAAATATTAAAAATTTAACCATTTTCTATAAGTTATGAAAATATGACATATTATGAAAAATTTTGCATAAAAAAATTATGATCGGTACCTCAAACTTTAAAATAAAAAAAAATTTAACATTTTTTGAAATATCTTAGGACCTATCTGTTAGGTGGTTCTATCTAATGTAATGATGGGTGGTTAAGTTATCTGACTTTCTCTGAAATAAGAAGAAGACTTTAGGGCTGACATCTTTTTTTGCAGCTCTATTTGATCTATAATTTTATTCTCCTTTAAGAGAGATAAATAGGCAGATCCGACATTTTTTTTTTTTTAAATGCATTTCTCTGCCACATAAATGTGGACAGGAAATTACACAGCATTTCCTGTTCAGGCGTGGCTGTAAGTGTCGTAAGAGGGAATAACTCTTATGACGTGTGTGGGATTCGAACCCACACTCCCTCGGTGTTTACAACGTATTTAATACCCTCTTAACTTATTTAATACGTTGACGCTCTTGCCTAGTGTCAACCGAGGCCCCATCCGATAATTATTATATGAAAATAATTCACATAATCAATCAAAAATATAATCAACAAATTTTTAAAATATTTGGAATGAATTTCTTTTGAAACTTAGAGATGAAGGTAAAGATAATAATATAGAAATTTGTTAAAAACAATATATAAATTGAAACGATAATAAAACTAAACAAAATAACATTAGATGTCTTTTAAACATCTAAGAATTTTCAGATATCAATATTTTCAAAAATAAAAAAAAATATTAGGTATATTAAAGAATACAATACCTTGTCCAGTTGATTGCATAGGCTGAGTGCTACCAGCAACATTATCATATAATGATGTGCTTGATGTAGCTGTTGCGACTTTTTGTCCTTCTGTATCTGTAGCTCTGCTTGTTGTACGCGGTAATGTTGAAGAACCTATATTTTAAAATAAAATTAAAATAATTAAAAGTTAAAAGGACTGAATCAATTTTAATTTTTAAATATTTACCTATTTTTTTTTTTTTTTTAATTAAAATAAAAAATTGTTTTTCATTCAATTCAATTGAAAAGATTAAGATATTTATATATACCTCTGTAACGTGGATCCTGTGCTCTTAGCCGTGCGTATTGTTCAGCTGTCATACATGTGCATTGTGGTTCACGTGCTCTTGATGGGCTAGCCGGTGTACTAAGTGGCTTTCTTTTTGCTTTTATTTTACCTTTACCAGGTGGATCCAATTTCAATGAATAACTTGATGAGGCCTTTCGTGAAAATTTGAAAGAAGGCGACTGTAAAACGTCGCACTATCATTAGGTTAGTTGGTTGGGAATCACAAGGTTTTTCTGATTGTGCGGTTTTTATTCTGATTTTCTTTTTTTAATTTCTTTTTTTTTTTTTTTTTGTAAAATTGTCAAAATTTTTTTTTTGTTTTTTTTTTTTTTGTATAATTAAAATATAAATTAAAAAAAAAAAAAATTATAACAAAAAAAAATAAATGAAAAATGGAAAAATAAAAAAACAAATAATTTTTCTTCTAATTTCCACGACACATAAAAATTAATTATATAAAAATATATGGCAGTTATAAAACACTATATAATATAGGATTAATAACGTGCGGATATGGGTTTAATATACATATATATATATATTTTTTTTTTGAAAATAAATAAAGAAATTACTACATACACAATAAGAAAAAAAGATTAAATAATATTTAAAATTGATTTGATTATCACTTTCTAAATTTATTTCAAAAAAAATTTTTATTTTGATTGAAAATTATACAACAGTAGAGGGTTTTAATAAGGTGTAAAATCGAAAATTGTTGTTGTATATGTTTAATTGTGTATTATTAAGAAAAAAAAATCGGAAAGTTTAAGGGTTGCCATATTATAAATATTGGTTAATAATTGGTTTGAATAAACTATGTGACGTGATATAACGAAGAAAAAAATAAATAACAAAACAAATAAACATAAAAATAACTAAAGATTTAGAATTGACAAGAACGAAATAACTTAACAGGACGATATTTTATAAAATATACTTATTTTTCTTGATTACACGAACAAACAAAAATATTGTATAATAATAACAAGCTTTGAAAGCAACATAAATATTTTTTTGAACATAAAAAACATCAATAATATCAAATAAAATTAAAAGAAAAATTATAATAAATAACTTTTTAAAACAGAAACACTGAAATATTTTTATTAATTTTTTAAAATTTTTTTTTTTTAAATAAAACACCAACGATTACAAAAATGATTATTAATTAATTTTTTTTTTTCTTCATTTTAAAACAACAAAAAAAAAGGTACAAAAAGGTACTTTTCAACACGTTCACCGGTAAGCGGCGAACACAAAGTAAACTTTCTTTAAAGTTCAATGTATTGCCAATGAATATACAATATTTCTATCTCTAAAACTCATGGCTATTAAAAATACACACATTTCTGAATCACCGACAAATAAATAAATAGGGTGTGAGAAAAATTTTCGGATAAACTTCCGCAGAGGGATTACAAGCTATTAAGATCACGTCATCACATACCAGTATTTTATATCTCCAAGTTTCCTTATAGCATTATATACATAAGGACCGATGCCGTGACCGAAAAATACATTAGAAAATTTCCTTAACATTTTGTAATATTTTACTGAAACGGTTATATTTTTGCTCTATTACAAAAATACATGAACCACGTTTGTACAATATGGTAGAACATAATACTATCTTTAATACCTATACATCTTGTTGCATTTTAATCAGTAGTACCGTTTCTGAGATATATATAAAGATTAAATTTTGGTATAAAAAACTTTTAAACTTTCAAAAAAATCTATATACATATGGTAAATTTTGAAAGACACTTTATTAATGAATTTTAAGACACACTTATTATTATACCGTTAGAAAGGTCTATTCATACTCTTTTCAACGGTACATAATAAGTATGGTATAGGTTGGCAAATAGTCCCACCACAGGACACAAATGCGAAATTGAAAAAGTTCCTGTATAGTGTAGTAGAGCAAAAATATAACGGTTTAAGTAAAATACTACAAAATGTTAAGCAAATTTTGTAATGTTTTTTTTCGGAAACTAAATGGCGGCATCGATCCTAATAGAATATATATCTGGATACTTGGAGATATAAAGTACCGTTATGTGATGACGTCATCTTAATAGATCATAACCCCTTTGCGGAAGTATATCCAAGTTTTCTTTTTTTTAATTTTCACCAGCAATAATGTCAGCAAAAGCTTTATAGGAAGAAGTATATAGTGTAATCAAAGGCTTCAATACATTCCGGCTGAACGTGTTAATTTTGAAATATTGCATTGGAAAATATTTGAATTAAAAAAATACATCAGAATTAATAAATAAAGGATAACAAAAACAATCGATTGAAATTTAATTGAATTTTGAGTATCGAATTGAACATTTTTTTTTTTTGTTTTTGTAATTTGGAATTTACGATAATCATTAGCAATCAATTGAGAAAAAAATATAAAGGAATTATACTAAAATTTTAATTTTGGGGAGGGGCAGGGGGCTAACTATTTTAATAATTTTGTTAATTTTAAATATATAGTGTGAAGTAAAACACAGATTGAATTTAGGAATAGAAATTGGAAGGATATTTTTAAGGATATTTTTTGGATTTTACGTGCGATTGTTTATTACAGTCATATAAATCATTTCATTTTATATAAATACATATACAACACATTTACATGCTAAAACCAATATTTATATATAATTTATAAAATTCATAAACTATCATAAAAAAAACTTTATGATAATTTATTAAACTCTCTAATAACAATTATGATATAAAAGTTATTACACACAACGACCATTTTACTGAATTGTGTAATATATATAATATGTATATGTATATAAGTATATAAAATGAAACTAATTATTTTTAAATATAAAAATTTTAATATTTAAAATAAACATTTTTTTTTTTTTATATAAAGTAATTTATTTATTTAATTTTTAAAAATTAATTATTAGTTTTTTCTTTTATTAATTAATTATTTAAACAAAAAATTTATAAAAAAAGTCAAAAAAAAAAAATTATGTGATGGTAGGTTAAAAATAGTTTCATAATATATTCTATAATATGTACAGTACAGTTCGGAAATTATTAACAGCAAAAAGAGAACAAGGATATATAGTTTCATTTAAGGCTGACTAAAGTTATTTCATTAATTGAATTGCGGCCACATAACCAAAAAAAAAAAAAGAATATTGATTAGATTTTTGATTTATTTGATTTAATTCATTAAATTAAATTTTTTTTTTTTTTTGTGGTTTTTTACAAATTATTTTCTCAACTCACAGATCATAGTTTTCATTTGTAATATAAAGATTTTTGAGTTTTTAGAGTTTTTTAAGTTTTGGGAATATTTATCATGTAAGTCAAATAAAACCATTATCTTAGTTTAATTAAAATTAGTACAGAGTTGATTGGAAAATAAATGTTTAATCAAGTTAATATTGTATAAAAGTATTAAAAAAATAAAGGATTTGGTTATGGCCGACAAAAATTCGAAAATCGGAAATCAAAACTGATTCTCTGATTTACCGTAATAAAATAATTTGTTATTCATATACCTGATACCTGATTTCTTAGTAAGTTCTTTAAGTAGATTTTGAATTCTTTAAGTACTTTAATTTTTCAACATAATACCTCTTTTTAGTTGAATAGCTAGAGTCATTGAATATATGTCAAGATTAAACTTTTTTCAACTTAACAACAACTTTAACATATTTCTAAATTAGATTTTGAATGAATGAGTAAAATTATTTATTTTGAAATATATTATAGTACTTTTATATATTACTCAAGTTTTCTCTTGATGTTTTAAGGCAGTTATCAATAACAGTAAATTGGTAGAAAGTTCACTTACAAAAATATCATATAGGTGCAGCAAATAAATTCAATTTTATATTTTATTTCTGCATGATCACATTTAATAAATTTGGGAATGAAATTATAATCCTTCGAAAAAAATCGTTGTTTTTTTTTTGATATATTTTTGCTTCAAAAAATTTTACAAAATTGTACAATTATTTGTAAAAGTTAATTTTATTAGTCCCTTAACTGCATTATACATAATAGTATATTTTGATCCTAAAAAATTATACTATATATATATATATATATATATATGACAGTAATAATGAAATATGATGAAATATAATATTATGATGACATGAAATTAATGAAAGTGATAATAAGCTATATGCTTTAATGAAATACTAACTTTGTTATTTGATTTCTATACTGACAATAAATTTTAGTACATTTTAGTACATTTAGTACAAAAAAAAAATAAAAAAATTAAAACCAAAAAAAAACAAACAAGCAAGGATACATGCAAATTAAAAAAGCTACACTTAAATTTTAATTCAAAATCAAAATTACAACAAAAAAAAAAGGATTAAAGGATAAAAAAAAGAAATATTTATTTAATATAAATACTATCTTAAAGTATAAAATTTCTTACAGATTTGCTTTTATTTCTTTTTATTTTAACGTGATTTTTTTTTTTTTTTTTTTTTTTTTGCTTCTGTTGAATAATTCAAATTTATTAATAAATAAATTAAAATTTTATTAATTAATTTTTTTTTTTTGCTTTAATTTAAAAGAATAAAAAACTATAAAACTATAAATTATAATAATTAAAATCTAAATTTTAAAAAAAATATATAAGTAAACATTAATTACATAAATTGACTCTTCTATTCTTTGACTTTGTATTTGATTGATAGATTTTTTATAGGGAATTCCCATTTAGAAAGTCTAACTTAATTAATAGAAATGTGAATATTGCTTATGAAATACAAATGTAGGTTTTATAATTTTGTAATGATAATTAATATTATCAAGAAATTTTAAATCTTACAATCTCACAGTTAGTAAAGTTGAATATTGAAAGAATAAATGGGAATTTTTTTTTTTTTTTAATGCTATTAAATTAATTTCAGTTGTTAATTTCCTAAATCAGTGGTCTTTACAATATAATCAAAGATCATTGCTTTAAATGCATCAAAAAAAAAAAAATTAGTTTAGAAATGCAGCCTGTATGAACTTTTTATGAGAATTCATCATGAATGAATTAAATTGACTGCACGTTTAAATGACCACTGAGAGTCATATGACGAAGCTTATCGTTTTTCAGATTTTATTTTAAATTAACCCAAAATAATCCTTATCACCTAAATTCCTATCCTAAATCTGAATTCCGTAGAAATATTACCTAACGTTTGGAATAAAAATTTTTAGTTATTATAAATTCCGTCGTAGACTATTTTAAAATCAGCACGAGCAGAACTTTTTTTCTTTTTTCGAAAATTTAAAATCTTCTGCCCTCGGTTCTATACTGTCAAATTTTGTTCTCTATAAAAAAACGTATTGAAGTTTATTGAAAAAGACAGTTTTTATTATATTTTAAAAGAAATTTTCAAAATAGAAAATTCCTATTAAGTATTTGAAAACAATTTATAAATATTTTTATTTTAAATAATAAAAAAAAAAAATTATTTTAAAAATTCTAGAAGAATATGAAATCTAGTTAGCTTCATTAAGCTATATTTTTATTAGCTTTCAGCTGAAACAATTCCGTATTTTGAGTTTAATTAAAAAATTTCGATAACAATTAATTTTATTTTGAAATTTTGATCATCGAAAAAAAAAAAAGAACTACATATTTACTAAAATTACTTTAAGTAAGTACAAAGGAATATTTTTTTCGAAGATTTTTGACATTTTGTTTTATATTACATTACGCAGAAATTGACAACTAAAGTATATTATGAAACTTCGAAAAAATATAATATTTTAGTACATCGCATTTGAGAATTAAATGTTCATAATTTTGACGTAACTTAGCACTACAATGGAATTTAGAATAAGTGTATAAATAACATTTTTTTTTTAATTTAAGTTTTTAATTTAATATTAATTAATATCAAATAAATATCTAATAGAAAAAACAAAAAAAAACACAAAAGCTAAAAGTAAAATAAATAACAGAATTATACTTCCTAAATTGCAATTTTTTTTTCTCTCATTAATAATTTTTAAAAAAAAAATAAAATTTCAAAATAATTATTTTTTTTTTTTTAAACTAGTAAATATTGAAATAAAACATTAACAAAAATATTTAAAAAAACAAAATAAAAAAAAAAAAATTTTTTTTTTTGTTTTTAATTTTCTTATTTAATTTTTTATTAAAAAGTAAACATTTTAATTTTTTTACTCAATTTTAATTGAAAAAAAAAACAAAAATGATAATGTATACATCAAGGCAAATTTTCAATGTATATACATATATATATATATAATATATATACGTAATATACATAATAATAATATAATATCATAGTATTATATATATATATAATATAGATAATTAATTAATCAATCAAAAAAACTTGCACAATCAATATTATAAATTTAATTATAAAAAATTTCTGAACCGAAGAATATAATTTTTTGAATTTTAAATTTTTTTTTTTACACAATGTAAAATGTTTTATTTTTAATTTATTTATTTATTTAATTATTTTATATTTAACAAATGAAAACTACAAATAATGACTTAACGATTTAAAAAAAAAAAAAGAATCTATAATTTCGATATTAATTTTAATAAAAAGTTATAAAAATTCTTTTAGAAAATAAAATTTTCCTTTACTTTTCATTCATTCAGAATTTTTTTTTTTTTTTTTTATAAATTTTAAAGACAGATTTTTAAATTTAATTTAAATTAATACTATTTTTGTTTCTACTTTCTCGGCCATTTTGTCAAAATATGTCATATATATAATTTTTTAGCCGAGTCAGTTACAAAAAACATTTGTTTTCTAATCTGTCTTTAATTTTTAATGAAAAAAAAAATAATTTAATAAAATTAAATACATTTTGTTTTTTTTTTTTTTTTGGTTTTTTGTACTTATTATTATAAAAATTTTTTTTTAATTTAAACTTAAATTAAAAAACAAAATCATTATGAAATTAAAAAGAAATTTTTTTTCAATTCCTACTTTTATTATAAAATAGTTAAACCTATTTGAAATTTTTTTATTATTGAAAAATAAAGAAATAATAATTTAAGTAGAAAATAAAACCGAAATAAAAACTGAGCAAATAAAAGATTAATTATAAATAAATAAATAAAAAAAAATTTAATTTTAATGGTGGTTGTTTAAAATTACATATTACACTTTAATTTAAGGTTATTCTTCTCATTTATTGCAACCCTTAAGTAAATTTTTGTACTGTACTTACGTTTGATCTACTAAAAACATAGAAATGTTTGACAGTTAGAAAGTTTCAATGTAACGTCGTAGAACTTCTAAAATTTTTTTAATGACGTTATAAAAAAAATATTTTGTGTAGTGGTGGTGTGTATTTAACCTGAATTTATTCCTAAGACTTGAATTTCATTTTAGTTTTTCGAAATAAAATATTATATATGTAGTGTTATTCAGATAACAAAAGCTTATAGAATAATAAACCACGAACGCAACTTTAACTTGGGGCCTCGTTGATCTAGTGGGTAAAAGCGTATAAAATACACTGAACGAACTGAGACAGTGTGAGTTCGAATCCCACAAACGTCGTAAGAATAATTCCCCTTACGACATTTACAGCCAT
The DNA here is from genome assembly GCA_947095535.1 of Poecilobothrus nobilitatus. Classification (NCBI taxonomy): domain Eukaryota; kingdom Metazoa; phylum Arthropoda; class Insecta; order Diptera; family Dolichopodidae; genus Poecilobothrus; species Poecilobothrus nobilitatus. Next base: position 57,253,187 of record OX352774.1, read on the forward strand.
ACAAATGCTATGTAATTTCTTTGTCACAGGTGACATGTGACAGGTGAATAAACTAAAAAAAAAAAAAAAAATTAAACTTAAACGTTCAAGTGTTCCCTCAATATAATACGAAAACACAACCAAAAAAATATATTTTTTAAAAATCAGTGTGTTATAAGTCAGAATGACAGCTGAGGTGTAAGATTGATTGAAAACCTTAAAAGCATTTTAAGAATGTTAAGAAGTTATTGTGCCACTTAAGTTTCTGCCATACATGTATATATATATAAAAAATGTATATATAAAAATATAAAAAAAATATTAACTTTTTTTTTTTAATTAATTTTCTAATTGACTTGAAAAACTATTAAGAATTTTTTCAGATCATCTAATCATATTTATCTTTCAGCTTTGGGGTCATTATATTACAAAAATCATATTATATATTATCCAATTCTTTCCATGGCTGAAAAAGGTAGTAAGGACATAAAATGATAAAGAAATGATATATTTGGATAAAAGTTTCCTTAATTGCATTTGGATACCGAATTTTATATTAAGAACTTTTAAAATTAAGAAAAAGTTTTTAATTGAATAAAAAATTGTTGTGATCTCAGTGATTCCACTACTTTTCAACATTCTTCTATGTATTCTTTTCATTAAATTACTGATATAAAAAAAAACTTTTAAAAGTGCAAATTTTGCAAAAGACAATTGAAACAGTTTAGATACTGTGACTTGTACTAAAATTTGTAAAGTTCTCAGAATTTTATATGGATATGTAAAAAAAAAATTGTAAAAAATTAAGAAACGCTTTCTTTTCCTTACACTTTTAAGGGAAAAGCTTTATAATTAAGAAAGCTGTTGACACAATGTAAAAAGATAGTCTTTTTTTAATATTTATGTCATATTTTTAAAAAATTAGTGAAAGTTTGGCATTACAAAGTCTAAAAATTCTTTAAGTAAATTTTCAATTTTTAGCCCTAATAGTTATTAAAAAGGGTACAAAAGGTACAAAAAAAATATTCCGAGTTAATTTAAAAAGACATTTCTTCTCTCAAAATTTCCAGGTTCTAACTAAAAACATTTCGGAGATAAGAAAAAAACAAAATCTTCTAAAATTTTGTTTCAGATAACGATAAATTGTATTTTTTTAACATTGTACAATTTAAATTGTACATTGTCCAGTTTAACGTCTCTAGATTGAAAAAAATAGTAAGCAGAACTTGAGATGTAAACATTTGAAAATGGGCCTATTTTGTAACTTTAAGAGATAATACATCTCTGTTACCCTATATAACCAAGAAAAATTATTAACACAAGTAAAAACATTGTAATGTAGTTTTAATTTTTATGCACTACTTTGAGAAAATCTGACGCCTTTGTGGTATTAGGAGTGATACAAAAAAAATACTGAGACAATTTATACTAATTCTAAAAGATCTTTATTCCCTCAAAATTTCAAGATTTGTACTAAAAGCTTTCCACAGATATGAAAATGTATATATATGTATATGTTTTCACATAACAGTAAATTTAAATATGTAATAAATCGTTTAACCCTTTTTCAGAATAAAAATATTAGATATTAAGCAGAACGTGAGATATGCACATTTGCATACAGGGCTTTTTCAAAGTTTAAGGCGCTGTATATTGGTTACAGCGGGGATTATATAAAAACATTGTTCTAAAACATTAATTTTTTTATGAGAGCTATCTATGGTTAAAATTTCTGTCGTTTATCTTCAAAGGTGTACAAGATTAGAAATAGACGGACGAATGAACGGAGACGGTAAAAATAGTAAGATATTTTTTTCCAAATTTTTTTTTGAAAAATGTGCTAAAAAGGATCTATAAACAACCACCATTATAATTAATAATTTTTAAATAAAATTATAAATTTTATTATTTAAAGTTTTTTTTTTAGTTTAGCAAAACAAAAAAAAAAACAGAAAATGCTAAAAATCTTAGTCTTATTTTTTAAAATTTAGATTATTAATTAATGTTTTATTTCATGGAAATGTAAATAGTAATTTTGTTTTAATTATTCTTATTGTAAATTTATTAATAATGTAAAATGTAAAATATGTTTAAAATATTTATATGTTTTTGTATATGAATTCATTCTAATGTTATCATAAAAAAAAATTATGTTATGACTTTAAAAACAAAAACTCAAAAAAAAAAAAAGTTATTTTTTAAAAAAGTTAAAAAAAAAAAAATATTCTGATTAAAAATTTATCAGTGGTGTTTTTATTTATTGTTAAGAATTTTTTTTTTTTTTATATTCAATTTTTAATTTAATGAAAGCAAAATATTAATGTATTAAATTTATTAGAATATTGTTAAACTTTTACGATAAAATGTTTAGTTACTTTACTTCTCCAGATTTTAAAATATTTCGCGAATACCTAAATTTTTTAGGATTAAAGTCAAAAGAATTTCTGAAATTGTAATTGAAAATTCAAGGATATAACTAAAATTTTCATTTTGATTTAGATCTAAAATTTACATTTTTCATGACCATTCAACGGTAAAATGAGCCAAAATGTCCTAAAACCTTTTAAAAACGGGTTTCGAAAATTTTCGTGAAAATTTAAAATGGATTCTTCTAATAAAGAGATTTGGGATATGATGCTTTTTTTAATATTTGGCTCAAAATTGAACAAATCAGCTGTTTACATACCTATGTTTTGAATTTCAAAAAAAAATTTTAATCGTGAAGGGTTGTAATGGAAGGTCCGTAATGGATTCAGAGTTTCGGAGGGTTACATAAAAAAGTGGTTCAGGAGCATTAATTTATTTATGGCACCTATCTGTTGATCCTTAATTGTGAATGTATCAACGATCAACTAAAATACTTTTGCTGTACGAACAAACTTAGTAAGGTGCTTGGATTTTCAGAAGTTATTATGATACTGGACATTTGGACATATTATGTTGATACAGAAACTATTTGATAAAAAAATATATGCTTTCATTTAAATTAAAATTTAAAATCGAAAAAAATCTAACAAAATCTTTTATGTAATTATGAAAAAGAAAAAAGTAAAAAATTTTTAAAAAAGAAAACGATACTTTTTTTTTATACAGCGAAAAAAGAAAATATGCTCTAGGTTTTACTTTTTAATCTAATTATTAAAATTATAATTTTGTATTTAAAATTTTAAATTGAAAAAAAAAAAATTAAGAATATGATTTTTTCTTTTTTTTTTAACATACCAAATAATTTAAATTAAAATATTAAAAATATAAATTTTGAACTAAAAATGGAAATTTTAAAATTTTTATTCTAACCTAGAGCAAATCATAAAATAATTATTATTATAAAATTTATATTTTTCCAATAATTTTTCATGTAAATATTAAATTATTATTTTTGTCTATTTTTTTTTTTTTTCGTCTTTATATACAAGTTTTTTTCTTTACAATTTAATACTTACACAACATTCTCTAAATTGTTTTGCATCAATTGGGGATGTAAAATTTAATCCCCATGTATCATTTGTCATTGGATCTTTCCAATATACAAAACATTCTGATGCTTGTCCAATACGTGTACCTGAAATAATTATTATTATTTTTTAATTTATTTTAAAATTTTTTTTTTTTTAAATTTCATAAATCTGATAAATCGGATTTTTGTTTTATTTTTAATATTAATAATTAAAAAAATAATTAATACCAAACTAATACCTAACTAAACCACATCCTCAGAAGTCGAACAACATCAGTGGCACGTCAAGAATTAGACTGGAATCCTCAGGGCAGAAGGAACGTGGGAAGAACTAGAGCCATTTGGAAAAAAAAGTGTCTAAAAAAAGATAGAGAATAGGGGAAATATTGAACGGAAGTAAAAAGATTGGAGCAAGATAGGGAAAATTGTAGAGGTTTTGTGAAAGCCCTATGTTCTCTAAAGGAATGAGAAAGAAGAAAATAAAATACCTAACCAAACGAGGCAGAATATAAAACAAAAGTTTTAGAATTGTGACTTACACCAAAATTTTGTAATTTTTCTGACAATTTTATATTTATAGAAATATTTAGGAATTGAATTGTTAAATCAAGGGATACTTTCTTCAATTTTAAGGAAATTCTATATAATTAAAAAAAGTTGTTAGTACAAGTAAAAATATGATGTTGGAGCTTTATTTTGGGTGTCTTACTAACGATAAATGTGCACAAGTATCCAAGTTATAGGTGTCAATAAATTTTAATTTTTTTCACCTTAAAAAGCTCTTAATGAAGAGGTGTACAAAAAAATTTTTCGACATAACTTATACTAATTCTGAAGGATTTTCTTTTCTCAAAATTTCGAAGTTCTATCTATCAGGCTTTTTCATACTGTGAAACTATAATGAATATACTGTCAATCCGTACTGAATAGGGGTACTTAAAAAGTGGTTCTATAACATTAAATTGTTTTATGGCACGTAGTCATAGTTAAAATTTCGTTGCTCTAGCTTTAATGGTGTTATTGTTTTGTAAACAAACAGACAGACGGACGAACACAGTGAAACTAATAAGTGCATGCAATTCAATGTGCTAACAAACACTATACCTACTTTATTTTGTTAAATATATACGACTGCCTAATTTCCCGATGAAGACATATTGTAAAAATTATACAGAGAGATTTAAACAACCTATAGGACCATTTTGAGTGAAAACCTTTTTAAGATGTAATTTTATTGCCGAAACCAAACAACAATTCAATAGGTAATTGTTTTTTTTTTTTAATAGAATAAACTGTACGCGTATATCGAATAAAATTGTTGAAGCGTAACCAAAATTTATTCAGAGTATACGTTGTTTTTAAAAGGTGATATTTTACGGTTTCACATTTCACAGACTGACGCAATGTAGCAAAAATAAACCTATTATTAGATAAAATTACCACTCTAAACTACACATATACTCTATTTTGTAAATAGCCGAAATGTAACAAAAATTCGGCTATGATCTATCTTTAGGTAAAACATTTCTGTTACTGAATTTCTTATGATTTATCGACTAGTTTGACTTTTTAAAAGAACACTAGTAAATTGCCCGTTCCTCGAAATTCGAGGTGGTTTAATAAATAACTGCTATTAACTAAATAACAGATATTTAGGATTTTACGTGGGACAACCCAAAAAATACGTAATTCTGTGTAATGTAATGTAATGTAACGGAAATTGATTGACATTGGATATAGATTTAAAATCATTCTGTTGAAAAGAAAAAACTAATAAAAACGAAGAAGCTAAATTATTCTCAATTTCGTAACTTGTTGCAAAACGTTGAGTGAACCATTTGATGCGCGGACATATATATGTACTTGCTTTTTGTACATAAACAGATGAATATAAGGATTAATTAAAAAAAAATGTTAAAAAGAAATATTATAAGCTTTATAATATAAAAAATACTTACCGGGTTGGACAAGTCGAACATCAAGTATTTTATCAACCTGACTATTATATGCTGTTATATGAAATACACATTCCGGTGAATCTTGTATACAGGTAATATTAACAGGAACCAAATCTTCAGATACTTGTTGCCATTTAACGGTACCAGCACCGCTTGCAGATACATGGAATACCTCAGCCCACAACCTGAATGAACTTGATTGTTTTATATACCGTTTTTTTTTTTTTTTTTTAATTTTTTTTTGTAATTGTGTTATACATATTATAATGTATTATATGTATAACAATTATAATGTTAAGTTTTTTGTTTTATTTAAGCGTTTGAGTTACAAACGATTTGCGATATTTTATTTTTTTTTTTTCAATTAATTTTTAATATTTTAAATTTATTTTTTATTTATGTTTTTTTTTAGGTAAGTTGTGGGTGGAAGGAAATAAAATTAATAATAGTAATAGAGGAAATAACAATAGTAGTAATAGTAATAGTGGTTTAAAATTAATTTTGATGATTATACAATTTGATTAAATTCAATTTTTGTTTTTAGAAATTGTGAAGATTGTTGTTGTGCATTTTTATTTGAATTCAAGATTTAGTAATTATTTTTTTTTTATTATTTTGTGGTAGTGGTGATTTGGAAGTTAGTAGTGGTGTTTAATACATATGTAAAAATTATAAAAAAAAAAAAAAAAGAAAAAAGGAAAATTTTTGTTTAGTAAAATAATTTTTTTCAATTTAATAATTTTGGTTTTTTTTTTTTTTAAATTTTGACAATTAAAATAAAAATAAAGTAATAAGGAAAAGAATAATGTTACATGATCATTTTATATTTATTTATTTTTTAATTTCACAAAAATTAATTAATTTAATTAAGTTTTTTATGCATTTCTCTGCCACATAAATGTGGACAGGAAATTACACAGCCTTTCCTGTTCAGGCGTGGCTGTAAATGTCGTAAGGGGGAATAACTCTTACGACGTGTGTGGGATTCAAACCCACACTCCCTCGGTCTTTACAGCGTATTTTATACGCTCTTACCCACTAGGCCACCGAGGCCCCTACATAATACGATTCTGGATGAATAAGCAGATATAATATGTACGAAGAAATTAAAATTCTAAATGTATAGTTTGAAATCATAAAATTTCTTCGGCTTATTTTTCTTCATATAGAAAGTTTTAATCCTTTCTAACAAAAACTACTGAGTGGTTTCTCATGGAATAACAAAAAAAAGAAAAGGTTTTTTTTTCTATGTCCTACCTTTTAATTTTTCTATTTTCACAATATTTCTGATTTAATACACGTATGAATCCTTCATTTTTTTCATACATTTTTATATGTACCTCATTTTTTTATCGTAAAAATAAAATGAATTAAATGTATTTAGGTTTGGTACAATTGTACATATAACATTTATATAAATAAAAGTAAACGGTCAAATACATATTATGCAATCAAGTTTTCTTAAAAGAATGTGAAAAATCGATGGTTGTGAAATTTTACTATATAACATAAAAAAAAACAGTTTATATCTTTTAAGTAGAATTGTTATTAACAGGGCCTCCTATAAACCTTGAAATACCGCAAAAACTACCATTTGTTTTTGAATATCGTTCAAAACTGGTTTTAAATCACAATTTTACATCATTAATTTTTTGATATTTGAAAAAATATTTTTCAACCACTTTTCCACCAAAAAAAGCTTTCCATTAATTTCTTTATTCTTTTGCAAGAGTTAAAATGTCAGCAGATTGAAATGTTAAAAAATATTTTTTATGGAAAATACAATCAAAATTTCAAATTGGAAGCTGAAATTTTGATATATTATAGAAAAAAATTCAAATTTTTTTATTATTATAAAATTGAGTGTCTTTGATTTAAATTTTCATAACGAAAACTTAAAAATAAATGAAAATAAATTCAATTTGAAGGTAATGATTAAGTTTATATTTTCGGTGGCATTGACTCATTTTCTTTTGTTGATTTATTTTTTTGTCTAGCAAAACAAATTGAATTTGTAGAAATAGGTTTATTGCCTGCTAATTTAAGTTTTATTGTTATAAAAATAAATTGTCCAATCAAGATAATATTATATGCATATAGTTATTACATATATAGTCCTTATTTTCGGAAAAAAAAAAAATCCAAAATAGATCCTTGTCAGAATTTTATGAATTTTGTTGCAAAATTTATTGATCTGAAATTTGAAGCAAAATGCAGTATGCTACACATAAAAATGGGAATGAATGCAGACTTTGAACACAAGAATTATCGTTATCAAAGCCAGTTCATATTTAGGTACATTTTTTTTTTTGCTTTTATTTCTAAGTTTTACTTTTAATTTTCTCTTACTTTATAAAATATGGTTCGTATATGATTATGAATTACCACAAAGAATTTTTAGATATCAACACGAAAATTAATTTTTATATCAACACGAAAATTAATTTTTAAATTGATGTTGTAAAAAAAATATAAGATTCGATAGAAATTTGATCAAGAGTGTCCTATTGTCTTAATCTTTCCTATCCCATCTCAACTCTCTAGCCAATACACGTGCGTTAGCATGTAGGTTTCATTCCATTATATTGACTAAAGAGAGAGATGGGTTTAATCAGTAAGAATCTGACACTACCAAGAGGAAATTCTTGAAGATTCCCACGTGGGAATCTTGAACGTGAACGTGGTACAAGGTGACATTATTACATGATAAAAGAATTTATTAGCATTGATTAGTAGCATTTATAGATTAATATAAAATATAACATTTAAAGACTTTGTATGGTTTATAGAATGTAATATTTATATATGACAATATCAGACATAAATATTTCATCAAAATAAAATGTAGATTTATAAATGTGGATATACAAAAAAAAAAATTAAATAAAAGATAAACGAACAAATATCATTTTCAAGTCTGTTAAAAATTTTCAGAAATAAAACCTTAACAGAAATTTCGCTTAAGTTGTCTTTCTCTACTGAAAATTGTCTGATAAAAGTTAAGCTTATAGTTATGTCTAACCGTAAAAAAGTCTTTTATAAGAACTGCAGAGAAAAATTCAAATATAAATCGGATGAAATAAAAATATAGAGAAAATTATTAATTAGCATATAATGTGATTTCTTTGTTATTTCAAAGCTATATGGGCCAGCTCTTCAAATTTTAATATGATTTTTAATACATATTTGTTAGAAATAAAATTAAAAAGCTCCTTACATAATATCGTAACTAATTTAATTTATTATTTATTATTAATTGTTTTCTTTTCTTAAATTAAAATGATCATATAACATTTATTTAATATTATTTTTATCATTCAAGCATAGGTATATTTATTATATGAATATTAAATATTCATATATAGGTATATATTTTATATTATATTATATATTATATATCTGTATTAAAAATAAATAATTATTTACAAACATCCAATTTAAATTTATTCAAAAAAATGTGTGTTAATTTATAGTAATAAATAGTTAAAAAGTAATATAAATTGTTTAAGTGATTTTTAGTATATATATTATATATAGTATATAATATAAGTTTTGTAAGTGTTGATTTTAATTAAAAGTTAAATAAAAAAAAAAATTTTTAAAAATAAAAATTTAAAAATAAAATACATGCATTAGGAAATATAATAATGTTATTTTAAGGATTGGATTCCTTTTTTTAATTTATTTAAAATATAATAGCATTTTGTTGCTTTAGCACACATACATACAAGTACTTTTTTGTGTACACAAAACTTTTTTTTTGTTTTAATTGTTATTTTTTCGTGCAAAATTTGAATAGTAAGTGATAAAAAAAGTCACAAGCTGAACGAATGCAAACCACTTTTAATTATATAATAATAAAAAAAAAGATCTTTATGAATACCGAATTATTAGATATTGTTTTTAAAATGAGTACATATACGTATTTGAAATTTTTAGAAGTCTCAGTACACATCGGTGGCATAATAGTTAGAATAGTTAAGCACATTAACTTATTAACTGAAAGAATATGGCCTCAAATTCTGAACAGGCCTCAAGTATTTTTGAATTCAAATTTAAAGGAAAATTACTAAAAAAATTAAAAAGAAGGTTTTAAATATAGTGCGAATATAATAATATAAACAAAATAAATAATATGATAGTTTAAATTGATAATAGTATTTAAGACCATAGTATATACCGTAATTTAATAGATCTATTATAATGAACTTTAATAAAGTTCCACTGTGATAGCTTATTAATTACAAACCAAGAAAAAAAACATAACATAAACACAAAAATAGAGGGCTTAAATTAATATTATATAATATAATATAGTAAATTTTAAAACTATCAAGTTATCAAGATACATTAACATGGGATTTGTTAAAATTTACAATATTGCGGCCCAGCGAACAGAAAAATATAAGTTAACCATTCAATTTTTTTTTTTTTTTCGAGAATATTTTTAAATTACTCCGAAAATTATTTCTTCCTTTATCATTGATTTTAATTTGCAACATTTTTTTAATTAATGAAATATCTTAAGATTATATTAAAAATACTTCATTAAATATATTTAATAAATTTTTGGGCACTTTTCCTTTCGAATACAGCCAATTCGCTATATGTTTCGTAATATCTTTTCTTAAATGAAAATTTGAAATATTGAATTCTATTGCTGAAGAATGTTAAAAGATTTATATACTGATAGCCCTATTTACAATTTAATAAATAAAAATTTTAGATTTCTATATACAAAAACCGAAAGTTAAAATAAAACTAAAAAAAAATTAAAAATAACTTTGCAAATAAAGTGATTGTGGTTTGCATTCTTTTTACAAATTTTTTTTTTTTTTATTTTTAAGATAATTTAAAAACTTTTAAATTATTCTGTTTGCATTCCATTAAAAACACTTACTATTTTTAAATGTGTTCATTTAAATTTTTATTCATTTTTAACTCAAATGTCAAATAATTTCATTTTAAATTTTTTTTTTAAATATTTAAATATGCACACATATATTAAATTTAAAATAAAATAATAATAAATAAAAAAATATTTAAATTACCTCAGGAGATGGCCGTCCCGTCGACGAGAAGTCTGCCATGGAGAATCCTCGTATCGGTAAGCTTTGCGCATAAGCGGCGCACATGAACAGCTCAATTTATTTCCCATGGCGCAGCTAGCACATCCAGCCTGACCTCCTAAATAAGAAAGCAAAAAAAAAACGAATTGTTGCAATATCAAATTTAAAATGTAATTTTAAATTAATTTTTTTACCTGAGGCTCCCCGCTGTCACCACATACCGCTAACGTCTGCTTGAGAAAGTGCTTGACCGCGGTTTAGAGACTGAGACCTCTGATTATGTTTATGACTATAATGTCTACTACCTCTCTGTAATTAAAATAAAAATTTCGAAAAGAAAATAATTAGTATTTAAATTAATTTAATAAATATCTGTAATAAAATGATTAAATAATTAAACACTTCAAACTTTTTAGTTAAAGTTAGTTTTTGTTTAAAATTGCAATGCTTTTTTTTAAATAAATCAAAATATAAATCTTAATTAAAATTTACTCAATAATTTTCTTTGTTCGATTTTTTTGTGAGCAGAAATAACTTTTCAATTAAATATCGTAAGCAAGATCATATAAAATACGCTGTAAACACTGGGGAGTGTGTGTTCGAATCCCACACACGTTGTGAGAATTATTCCTCCTTACGACATTTACAGCCACGCCTGAACAGGAAAGGCTGTGTAATTTCCTATCCACATTTACGTGGCAGAGAAATGAAATTAAAAAAAAAAAGAAAACCTTTACCACAAAATCAGTTAAAATAAAAAGACATTTCACACAAATAACACACTTCGCATAAAATCTTATTAGCAAATGGAGCATTTGACATAACCTTTTTGTAAATGATACTTATATTGTTGACAGGTAGTAAATTTCTATTCATAATTTGAAGAAAAATAATCCGAAAAAAGTTCGTACATCCTCATCCATTCAGATTACAAACAATTACATAATGTAGGAGAATTTAAGCAGCTTTGTTTACTTATTTTTTCTCTCTTTACTAAATAAAACAAAATTTATTTGTTTGAGTATAAAAAGACATAAATTAATTTAGTGTTGCGGCTTCTAGTATAGAGGCATTGAACTGGAAGTAGAATCATGCAAATTCAATAAAAATACTGACAATAAATAAAAAGGCTCTTCTTCACCATTTTTTTTTTTCTTTTAACTTGGATCTCTTTAATACTTGGAGAATTATTAAGTTTTTGTTCACCGTTTAAATTAGCTTTATCTAAATGATTATATGTTTGTAGCTACGTCCAAACACGTCATAAATTTAGCTCAAGAAAATTAAAATACACAGTAGTATGTTGGTATAAAAACAGTAGCATGCAGTTTCAAATGTTATAATTGTTGCTAAACTATCATAGCTAAGATACGCAAAATCAGCGAGAGGCAAAATATTAATTTTGAACATTTCATCACTTTTCTAATATGATTTTTATATTACATTCTTTTTTTGAATCCTAAAAAGAGCATAGGGTACCAAGTGTTATTAATTAATAATTATTAATTTTTAAAACAATAAAAGTACGAATATTCTCCTAGACCAGAAGAAAAGACGAATATGATTATATATAATATATTTTGCACTATCATCAATTATTGATTAAGTTATATAGATTATAGAAGATATGAAATATTTATTTTTTATTTGAAATATCCAATTTCATGAAGAATTCTTATAAGAATGGTGAACAATGGTGAATAGATATAGTAAAGCTCATAGAATAATATTATGTTTGAAAATTTCAGATTCGATTGTGTTCTGTTAAAATTTACAAGACAACCAGATGAAAAGCATACGAACATGCAACAGTAGTGATAAAAAGTTCATAAATCAAACCGTTGATGTTTGTTAAAAACGGCCGCAAACATAAATTTGATTTCGGAACCGTGTACAAACCTTGTCATTTCTCAAAATGACAAAATTACCAAATCCTATAAATTTTAAATCATAATTCCAATTTTTAAAATTCCAAAATTACAAAATCCCAAACACAAAATACCAAAAAATTCCAAATTTTCAATGTAAAGAAAATAATAAATGGGAAAATATTGTCATTCATAAAAATTGTCAATGCTAACACCAATTTAATTGGTGTTATCAGAATTTCAACAATTTGTTTAGTGGGAGTTTGGCGCGCTAGCATTTAAAATTACTTGATGTTAAAATATGTATGTAAAAAAATAATTAGGAAGGACTTAAGAGTTAGTTGCAAAATCTGAGCTTCACGGTTCCAAAAAAAATATAATATATTTTTTTTATATTTTTTATTTAAACATTTTTTCGAGATTCTGAGCTTTTTGAGAGTATCTATACTTCGATGTACGAGAGTAAGATACCGCAATTTCCGATTTTGTAATTTATGATTTTATGATTTGGGATTTTGTGATAAGATGGAACATTTTTGGTATTTTGTGTTTATTATTTCGTGATTGAGAAGTGGGATTTTGTACCCATCCGCTGATTTTATTAAAAAAATCAATTTTTAATTTAAAAGTTCTGATAACGTTGCTTAAAATATATAATAATCAATTAGGTTTTCATTTTTTTTTTAATTTTTCGAATTAAATTAACAATAGATATGAAGAATTTTTTTTTTTAATTAAACTTCCCCAATTTTTAATTTTATTATAAAATATTATAAATTATATATATTTTAAATTTTTGTTTATTTATTGAATTTATAATTAAAAATCGATTTCAATTTAATTTTTTATTTAATTAAAACAATTGTCATTTTCAACAGTTGATATTATATGAGTTTTATTTAATTGTAAATTTTATTAAAAACATGTATTTTTTTCTTGTGTTAAATAAATTATTTACTTATTTATATATTTATTTTTTTTTTGTATTATTCTATATAAATAATAACTGAGTGAAATAAATGAAATTAATTAATTTTATTTAAAGTTTATTTTTTTTTTAAAGTATTTATAGAAAATTTAGTGAAATATAAAAACACCGATTGACAGAAAGAAAGTTTTATTGAAAGTTCTCTTCTTCCTGCCTTCCATTATCTCTCGAAAACCTATAACAACTTAATAATACCAAAGAAATATCAAACTACTTTGACCGAAGAGGAGTCTTATAAAAACGTTCTATTTATTTTTCAACGTATGAACGTACGTATGTTCAAGGATATAATAAATTTTCCATTACGTTTATGGCACCTTAAAGAAGCGGAGCGAGACTCAAGACTATGGATCGATTAAACCATGTCGGTCTGTCTGTCCGACCGCCCATCTGTCTGTCCTTCCGAACGATAACTCAAAAAAAAGGAGCTAGGATTCTGAAATTTTTACTAAGTCGCTTTTGTAAAATTATTAGTTTCGCCATTTAATCCCAGTAAGTGCAGCCAAAAGATGATCAAGTTTTATAGCAATAACTTCTCAAAAATTTGGTTGGTTTGGGGAAAAGGTTCGAGTAGTTGTCATATAACTCCAAAATTTATATAATATATATGTCGGTACTTAATTAAGTAAAACATCTGAAATTTTTTTGCAAGAGATGATCAAGTTTTATGGAAATATCTTATATTATGTTTATGTTGACACAGTCTACTCTACACTACTCTTTTATTTTTAAAACTCTCTCTTTATTTTTTAAAAATGGAAATCACAATTCTAAGAAATATATATATATATTATTAAAAATATAATTTCTAAAGATTCATTTATATTATAAAAAGAAGAAAATATGCGGAATAACGAATTTGTTAGGTTTTTGTGGACATTTCAAGGGTGTATTATTAAAACCTAGCCTTAAATTATATGAGTTTTAATTAACAAGATTTAACTAACACAGTTTTTTTCCTTTTTCCTGATAATTAAATATTATTTTAAAGTTTGGATTTTGATTTTTCATATTTGTTTATGATAAGGAGGATGGCGACTATCCTAGCACATAGACTCTGTAATCCATTGTATATTTCAGCTTAATGAGTCGCTTAGATCGTAGATGTAGATGTACCGTAGATGAACCGTTAATAAATTTCCATTTTGCTAAGGTTAAGGTATTTCTTAATTTTATTCTGGGATTTTTTTTATCTCAGAAAACTTTTAACAATAAAAATAAGTAACAATTGAGAGATGTACAAGTTTATAATACGTTTAATATGAGTACAACAAATTTCAAATTGATTAAATCTATGAGTGGACTAAAATTGCAGTAAAAAACATTTTTTTTTTATTAATAATCTTTAAAAGTTAAAGAACGGTTGTAAGCAGTAATAAATCTATATACAATTTAAAACAAAAAATAAATAAAATGAAAAAAAAATAAAAAATGAAAATTTAAATAGGAAAAAATGAAATAAAAATAAAATATTAAAATACAACTTTAATTAAAGTTGATTTTTACCCATCGGGTATAAAAGTTATTAAAGGGACATCTTTTTTTAGCAACGATATAATATTACATATATATGTAAGGGTACCATATATACCATTAAAGAATACTATATTTACAACAATATGCATATATATTTGGATGATTGTAAGAAAAAATAAGGTAGAATGAAAACCAATGGTTTTTAAAAGCGCACATTTCCAAAAGACGATACAAACTGTTTAGAATATGACTGGAATTTTTAGGGGCTGTAAGTCCGTAACTCTATATAACTGAGAAAAACCGTTAACACACGTAAAAATATATTATTGAACCTTTAATTTTCATGTCTTGACGAAGAAAAATGTTTACAGGTGCCTATCTAAAAATAGCTAATGTTCAATGTTTGAGGCGTAATAATTCTTAAAGAGGGGGTACTACCAAAAAATTTTTTGAGAAAACTTATATTAATTCTAAAAGTTCTTTCTTTTTCAAAATTTAAGGTTCCTATCTTAAAGCGTGCCGGAGTGATGAAAAAAGAAATATCAAGCAAAATTTGGTTTTAACAAAACGATAAATATATATACGATAAATAATACCTAAATTACAAAATATTCCATAATTTTGATATTGTTTTATAGAGGTAAGAAAATTTCTGGTCTTCCAGTGTTTTTAGATCGTAAAACTGTTACGCAGAGTCTGAGTGCAATTTTGGAAGGCTGTAACTTTGGAACCGTATATAATTCAAAGAAACCAATAACACACATAAAAATATATTACTGGAGCTTTAATTTTTTTGTCTTGTCGAAGAAAAATGTGTACAGGTGCCTAAGTTACAGATGTTTAAAAATAGCAAATTTTCAATTTTTGAGCCCTAATAGCTCATAAACAGGAGGTGGTACAAAAAAATTCTCTGAGCAAACTTATACTAATTCTACAAGTTTTTTCTTGCCTCAAAATTGCAAGCCCCTATCTAAAAGCCTGCCGGAGTTATGAGGGTAGAAAAATCATGCAAAATTTGGTTTTCACATAACGGTAAATTTAAATACTAAATTTAAAAACTAAAAATAATTTTGATATTGATTTAAAAACATAAAAAAATTTTCTGTCGAGTGGCGTTTTCAGATAGAAAAAATGTTAAGCGGAACATGAAATATACGCGTTTAAAAATATTTTTCAAAGTTTGCTGGGCTGTAGTTCCCTGATGGATGGAGCTACATGAAAAAGTTTTGTTCCACAAAATTAATTTTTTTATGAAACCTACCCATGGTTAAAATTGTTTTTCTCTATATTTAACGGTGTAGAAGTTTTGTAAACAAACGGGCAGACAGACGGACGGACAAAGTGAAACTAATAAAAATGAAAAAATGTGCCAAAAATAAATGAAACAAAATAGATATAACAAATTGAGTGCAAAAAGTTATATAAATTTTTTTAATTTTTTTGAATGAATTTTTCTACAAAATTTAAACCTTATTTAATTTTAAATTGAATAGAAGTAGCCAAAAATGTTGAGCGTAAATTATGAGCCTTACTTAGTTAATTCAGTTTATTCATCAATTTTGAATCCGTTTCCGAATACAACTCTGTTCAGTGGCTCATATTATTATTATTACATGAATATTATATTAAAACTGAACAAGAATTTTATTCATAAGTTGGTTTATAATACAATAGATACAAATTAAATAATATATTACCTACAAAATGCCGGACTTAACACAACTTAAAATAATAAAACTGTCAGTCAGTCAATAGAATGTCGAGACGTAAAAAAAATGTAAATAAAATTAGGGCGGTAATAAAGAACTTTATAAATAGGCCTGTAGTAAAAATTAAAATCTTATTATATTTTTGTACACAATAAACATGTGTTTGTAATATATTTAATGTTTTATTTTTATTTTTTTTTTTCTTTAAAAAAGTTAAGAAAAAAAACAATTCTTGCTAGTTTTGATATAAATAATTCTAACTACCAGAGGTGGTACTTCCTAATAGGCAGGTTGATTGCAGCCCAACATAACAAAACGCAAGCAAAACTGAAGCAATCGCAAATATATTTGTAATTTCATATCTACAACTCAATTATATTTATTTTAATTTTTCTTTGTTACCGCACAATAAATAATTTAATTTATCATTTTTCGTTACCACAGAATAATGTCATTCTTGGGTTATATACAATAATATTTAATATACATATTACATAACATATTGATATTTTATGCGAGTATCTATACTTTATAGCATGTATACATCACACATAAAAACGTATGCTCAAAAAAATGTTCATTCAAAATAAAAATAAAAATTTTATTCATGTATTCAGTTTTTATGTATATCAAGTGAAGCAAATTTTGTTTAGCCCGGCTTGGGTATAAAATATACATATATAATCTTAAAAATATTTTTTGAGAATGTGTTGGTATTTCTAAGTAACAAGGTGGGCAGGTTTCGATTAGCCAAACTAAAAACAATTTCTTTTCTAATAGAAAATTATAGTTCGGAAAGACATCAACTAAAAAAAAATATCTCAAAAACTACAAGCCCGATTGAAATGATTAAAACTTTGTTAGATCAAGCTCCTAATCCACTATGCTTCTTGTGTGACATACATGAATGACGCCATTCCTTGTAGCACAAAAAATGAGGATGGATGTAGCACAAATATATGTCACACATGATGGCCAGAATCAAAATAATTCTGATTCCAATTTTGACATTTCGTCACTCATTTATGTCACACATGAAGCATTGTGGATATGGCTCTTTACTAATAAAATTAGCTAAACAATAATGTAATTTGTTATTTAACAGGATTTGCAGTTCAAGAACTGTAGGAAAATCAAACAAATTTTTTTTTTTTTTAGAAAAAAAGACTTAGTTTTTTATTATATTTTTATTATATTTGAAAATTATAGGAAATTTCTGATTTTTATATAATCTTATATAGCTACCATTACTTTCACAACATACTTTTTTAAAAAGAAAAAAAATTTAATAAAAAAAAATCATACATATTAAGAAATTGTAATGAAAAAAATGAACCTTATTTAAAACGTATACACTTGCTTATAGTTGATAATATGTACATATGTAAAGGGTCACTTCATCCTAGTACCTTAGGATGAAGTGAAAACCTACACAGTTTTTTATAACACCTGGGCCAACTAGCCCACCCAACATTTTACACCATCATCCGCCACTGCTAACTACCGTATCGGTAGTCAAAGGGTTAAATAGTATTTCAATTTCATACAACATTTTTGAATATTTTCAAACTATGAAAAGTAATATGCATTTAAATTATGTTCTAATTTAAGCATTTAAAGCACAACTAACTTCTCGAACTTTTTAAATTTAAAAACTTGTAAAAAAAAAAAAAATTTTTCTTCATGAGAAATTAATTTTCAATTTTTGATTCAGTTTTTTGTTTTGTTTTTTTTTTAGATCTACTTTGTACAATATTATGTGACGTGCAAGTATGTATGTAAAAAAAAAAAATTTATAAATATTTAGTGTGTAAATGTATATTTTAATCATAATTATTCAGAGATTTCATCATTATCATCTTAATATCCTTCCTTCATTATTATCATTGACTGACTGACTTGACTCGATTACATGTCTGAAGTTTGTTTTGTTTTACAACAAAAAAAAACAAGAAAAAAATATTTTTGTGCATAAAAGATATAACATATAATATACATACATTTATATAATAACTATGTACTTATTTTACATATTATTTTGATGTATGTACATTTAGATATTATATGAATACATGTTTATGCAATTAAAATAAACGTAGTAGATATTTTTATCAAAATGAGGGAAAGGGACAGATGAAAAAGCATCATAAAAAATTATAATAATAATAGTCATAACAACAACAACAATAAAAAATTATTTTTCATTCCTTTTACTCTTCTTTAAATTTTCTTTTAATATTTTTTTTTCTTCTCTTTTTATCTTTTATTAGATTTAGTAGCAATATACTATAATTCTGCAGGATGTCTGTTTTTATTTTTTGTTTTTATTTTTCTTCTTTTTGTTACAACATCAACAAGGATTTATTTGTGTATAATTTTTATAAATTTTTTTGTTTTTGTTGTTATTAAATACAGTATACAAGAAAAAATATTTTTGTTTAAAGATAAAGATACGAATGAAATGAGAAAGAAGATAAAAAGAGAAAAAAAAAGAGTAAAAGACAGAAAAATAAAAGAGAATATTTTTACTAAAAGCAAGGACATTATAGAAAAGGAATGCTCTGAATTCTTCATAAAAAAAAAAGTTGGTGGGTAGTTGGTTGGTTGTATAGTTTCGTAGTTGGTGGGAGAGTTGGTTTTTAATAGGTAGGTGTATATAAAAATCAGAATAGGTGAATATAGGTGGTAAATATATAGGTTTCGTTTAGGTGTATGTTTTTATTGTAACTTTTATTATTTCATTTGAATGTATGTGTGTCTATTTTTTTTGTGTTATAGACGATGATATAGTAATGATAGATGATGAAATTAAATGTTTATAATGTTGATTACAGTTTAGTTAAAAAAAATAAATTCCATGCAAAGGTAAAGCGGTATTTATACGAGTAAAATATGGCATTCAGTCATACATTATTATATGTATACGTATATGTATCTATCTATACAGCTGTGTACAAAATAATAATAATGTTCTTTAATATTTTACTCTTTTGATTCTTTAAATTGTTTTTTTATATTTTTAAAGTTGGGTTGTTTTAAATTTGTTTTCGAATAATTATAAAGTTAGTACAGAAAAGATAATTTATAATGTTACTGACTTATGCAAGATTTCAGATTTGAAACTACACTTTCTTGTTTGATACGTAATGTGCACAATTTTTATGTAACATATAAATTTTTACTTGGTATAATATACATAAATAATATAAATTTTAGATACAATTAGGTGATAACATTATAGTTTTGTTGATTACGTTTAAAGAAAAAAAGATATCTAATTAAAAGTAAGATTTGCAAAATTGTAAGATATTAAAAAGAATGTCTTGTCTAACTTGAAGAGCTTTAATAATATGGTATGAATAATCAAAAACGAAAATGTATCAAAATCCTTACTATTATTTTGTACGATACTGTTAGATTTATTTAAAATTTTTTTTATTCCAATGACGAAAATTAACACACAAATAGATTAAATAGTTTAAACTTATGGTTAAAATAGCAACTAAGTAGTTAATAGTGAATACTGTAGGGCGATTTTGTTTCAGCCCCTTATTTATATTATTTTTCAAAGTGTAGTGAGTAAGTATTATAAGGATAAGACAAGAAAAAGTATAAAACATCCTTATAATTTTTTTGTGTTATGATATTATTATTATTTTTATTTGTTTAATATGTTATTCCTCTATACTTTTTTTTTGGTTTTGCCCCTTATTCCTTTCCTTTTTTTCTTTGTTTTTTGTTCTTGTTTGTTTATAAATGTTAAGTCAATATTTAAAAAAAGGAGAAAAAGCATTGCATAAATTGTTTTTAATAAAATTAAATAAAAAAAAGAAAAAGATAGACACCCAATGAAGAAAACATAAAACTACTTTTATAATATGTAAAGTATTTTGATCATGACCTGATAGTTATATTTTTATATATATCCTTTCCATCCATCTTTTTTTTTTTTTACATTGTAAAAATTCTATGTTACGAGTAAAGAATAAATATAAGTAGCAAATGAGTTAAGTAGAAGGAAATTCTTAATTACTTATTATGATAAATTTCCTAACTAAAAACTAAAAAAACATATGAACACATACAAAGAAAAAACAAAAAAAAAGAGTTAAAAAATTTTTTAGTAGAAAAAATGTGAAGTTATCTAAAGAAAAAAAGGGTTTTTATTAATATTAATACTAAAATATATAGTTATTAATTCTAAAATTAATATATTATAAATATGTTGTTGATATTGTTTCTGTTTATAGCAAGAACATTGATTTTAAGGACTCACTAAATAAAATATTAAAACATAACAATAAAAATTAAACAAGGTAGAATGTAAAAACAACGCTTCTTAAAAGAGCACATTTCGCACAAAGATAACACAAACTGTTTAGATTCGTGGCTTGCACCAAAATTTGAAAATTTGATATATAAGAAAAAATATGAAAATAAGATAATTTTCAATTTTGAGGGGCTGTAAGTCAGGAACCCTATATAACTAAGAAAAAACATTAACACACCCAAAATTATATTATTGAAGCTTTAATTTTCATGTCTTGCCGAAGAAAAATTTGTACAGGTGCCTAAGTTACAGATGTCTAAAAAAAGCTGATTTTCAACTTTTAACTGCTAATAGCTCTTAAACAGGGGTGGTACAAAAAACTTATATTAATTCTAAAATTTCTTTCCTGTATCAAAATTTTAAGTCCCCTACTAAAAGCGTGCCGGAGTTATGAAGGTAGAAAAATTATGCAAAATTTGATTTTCACATAACGGTAAATTTAAATACTAAATTGAATAAAATTCTATAATTTTGATATTGATTTATACAGATAAAAAAAAACCTGTGGAATGACGTTTTCATATTCAAAAAGTGTTAAGTAAAAAATTAGATATACGCATTTAAAGGCTTTTTCCAAGTTTGAGGAGCCTGATGGATAAGGCTTCACTGTTGTTCTACATTTTTAAAAAGTTGGTCTACAATTTTAATATAATTTTTTTATGAAACCTATCCATAGTTAAAAATTTTTTTCTCTCTTTAATAAGCACAATTTTTCATAATTTTTTTGGAAATGTACTAAAAATGGATTAATTTTGTGATCTATAATTAATTTAATGATTTTCTAGATACGAATCATTTCAAAAATCTTTCTCCTCCAAAAACGGGTCTACTACGAAATCCGACTTATCGAAATTCAGTTTTATCAAAATCCAGTGTTTTAAAATCCAGCATAAAAATTTTTCTGTGAATTGTTTTTCTGTAAATTGTTCTTTCTGGGGATTGAAGGAATACCGAAATATCCATTAAAAAAGAAATAAATACTTAATACATCTTCCATAGTTGATTGTAAACAAATGGAAAAAACCGGATTTTTAAAGAAAAACTGTCATAGCAATAGAGCATGTAAAATAACCTGTAAATACCGAAGTACTGTCAAACTTCTGTTCAGTTCAGGTTTCCTTTTTGATTTCGTTCAAATCCCCTTCACGTCGTAAGAATAGTTCCCCCTTGCGACACTTACAGTTCCTCCTGAAAAGGAAAGGCTTTGTTATTTCCATGTCACATTTATGTGAAAACAAGAAAAAAACATGATAATATTATGATATATAAATTTAAATATCATATATAGATTTTTTTTATCTTAAATACATATTAAAATCTGTTATCAGAAACAAAAAATAAAAGTTTAAAATTAAATTTTAAACAAAATTGGTACCTAATTAAAATATAGAGTATTTTTTAAAAAGAAATAAAAAATGTACGATAACTTTAAATGGATATATATATATAAAAAATATATTAAAAATTCAAATCTCAATTAATGTAATTCTTCCACATACCAATCGTTTAAACAGAGTCAAAACAATAGAGTTACCATATTATATTCGCAATATTTTTTTTTAATTTAAATTCTTATACTAACTTAAAAACCGTATAGGTTGCAACCATGTCTTCAACCATTAAAATAGAATTAATTCATATATACTACAATATAATATATACAAGTTATATATATATCTATTAATATAATCTACGATAGATTCATAATGCAAATATTGCATTCTATTTAAAAAATAATAAATAAAATGCCACTTCCTTTTTTCTCAGTTTCTTTTTAACAAATTGCAACATTATATCCTACCCCAATTAATTTTATATACATCCTTATTGTATTATATTATAATATTTTATTTTGTTCCTGGTATCCAGAGAATAAATATATTGTTATTATTATTTTTGTTTTTTTTTTATTTTTTTTTTATATTTTCTATCATTTCTTTTCTTTGGTACAATAAAGATTATTTTGTTTTCTTTTTTATTCTTCTACTTTTTGATTTTTACTGTTTTGTTATAAAAAAAAAAAAATAATTTTTTTTTCTTTGTGATTTTTAAGTGTTTTTCTTCTTCTAACTCCCTTTTTCAAAACTTCTTTTCAATTCAGATTTCCTTTTTGATTTTCTGTTTGTTCTTGTTATTGTTATTAACAAGATAAAAAATATGAGGTTGAAAAGGTATTAAATTGTTTATACCTTCAATTATTCGCACAGAATTTCAAATCAAAGAAAACAGGGGAAAGTGGCAATTGAATAAAATTTTATCAATTTACTGGTTGCAGAATTGTTCATGTCTTTTTTTTTCGTAAAATCTGAAATCTAGACATCCCAAAAAAAAAGGAGGGTGGTTAGTATCGAGAGCATTCTCCAAACCTATAACTTTTTCTTTTCTTTTGTAACACTTTAATTGGATTCTCATTACTTTAAAATAAAATTATTTTTGTCTCTTTCTTTATTTTAAACTTTTACACTACTTGTTATAGTACATATGAGTACTATTATGGTTAAATTAACTGTTACAGTTATCAGATTTTTAAAAATACATGCAAATCATTGATTTTATTAGGTTGTTTATCTTCCAGTCTATAGTTTAGTGGTAATTTAAATGGCGCTATAACAGTATACAATTTTCTATGTAATGACTCTGCATTTTCGATTAGAGAACAGAGAAAAATAAAACAGAAACCGATGGTGCAATAGAAAAAGGCTTTCAAACTAGAAAATTCTACATTATTAATGAATATCGCATATTGCAAAATAATTTATAGTAGCCGAAAGGGAAAATCTCTGAATAAATTGGTATTAGGTAAATAGTGAAAGGACTAAATATTAATTCACGGATAAATATTAAGATGTCAAAGAATAATTTGGGGAACATGTCAAAATAGGTATTTTTAATTAAAAGAATAAACTACTGCTATTACATTAACATTTTAATATATCTTGTTTAATAAACGTTTGGAATAATTTTAGATATACTTAATATAAAACCTTGTTCTATACCTTTACTCATTCTTTAATATATCTGAATGCTACTTTCTTTTTGTTTACGTAGAAAAATAATTAACATTTAGATGAAATTGAATATTAAAGGGTTCAGTAAAATTATGTTTTTCAATATTGCAATTTTCATTGAATTGTATTGCATCATAAGAATGCACTCATGTGCCATAACATCCTGTATACCATAACAAAAAAAAAAAGAAATTAACATAATTTTCATTTTAAAAATCATTTGTTAAAAATATAAATTATTAAGTGCTCAATTTTTAATGAAATGGAATGGCAATTTGTACACTTTATTTTATTTCAATATTTTCTTTTTTTTTTTTAGAGTCGCCATTTTAAAATTCGCTCCTTTTCAATTGTGAATACTAAAACAGAATAAAAGAACAGAAAAAATAATTAAGTTTTTCAAGAATTTTTTCCTTATAAAAGAAGTGATGGGGGTTATACTTTTTTTTTCCTTTTTTCTTTTTCTCTTTTTTAATAAAAAATTGTAATTATTTAATATTATATTATTACTATTTTTCTTAAACTCTGAAATATTTCTAATACAGAAACGGGATGTAAAATATGTAAAAAAAAGTTTAAAATAAAATATTATTTTACTCAATAAACACATATTTTAGAATTTTAAATTATAATAATAATAATAATAAATAAAACCTTATAAGTATAGAGCTACCTTTGTTTACATGACGCAGGAAGGTTTTATATACTACTGCATGTGGTCACTAACAAAATAATAATAATAACAAGTAAAAGTAACCGTAAGTCGATGCAACCGACTTATTTATACCCTACACCTAAAAAATTCAAATTAAATTAAAAATCCATAAGTTATTTTAGTAATATAACTAAGCTAAAAAAATAAATGCTTTTACAACCTTTGAACAAAATTTCAGATTTCTATCTTTATTAAATTCGAAAATATGCTTGTTAGGTCTTGGGAAGTGTGTGAAGGCACGCGGACCATCAACCCAATTCATCTCAAATTTTAGAGACATGAACAGGGTAGAACATTCTTATATCAAATTTCAAGTTTATATATTTATTATGGGAGTTGTGTGGCAGATAGCCGAACAACCATTCTAATTCATCTTAAATTTTGGAAAAATCAGGGATTCAGGAAACAACACCCTAGTACCAAATTTGAAATTTCTATCTTTATTAATTTCGAAGATATGCTTGTTCGGTTTTGGGAGTTGTATGGGAGGTACCCGAATGACCACTCCAATTCATCTCAAATTTTAGGCAAATCAGGGATTTAGGAAACAGCACCCTCGTATCAAATTTGAAGTTCCTATCTTTATTAATTTCGAAGATATGCTTGTTCTGTTTTGGGAGTTGTATGGAACAGCTCCTCCAACTCATCTCAAATTTTCGACAAATAAGGGATTCAGAAAACAACACCCTAGTACCAAATTTGAAGTTTCTATCTTTATTAATTTCGAATATATGCTTGTTCGGTTTTGGGATTTGTATGGGAGGTACCCGAACAACCACTCCAATTCATCTCATATATCATAATATCAGGAATTCAGGAAAACACATCCTCGTACAAAATTTTAAGTTTCTATCTTTATTAATTTCAAAGATATGCGTATTCGGTTTTGGAAGTTGTATGGGAGGTACTAGAACGCATGGTCCGATTTCGCCCATTTTCAATTCTCGCCTTACCTTAGTCATTGTTAACCTACAGTATAAATTTCATCAAGATAGCATCATTATTTTTTGAGTTATCGTGCGCACGGACGAACGGGCGGACATCGCTAAATCGACTCAGGAGGTGATCCTGATTCAGAATATACATACATGTCTATACCTAACTCGCTTCCTTTTGGTGGTTACAAACACCATACCAAAGTTAAACTTCCTAGCTTCGCCTAAGTTATGGATTTCATTCCATTATATTAACTAAAAGGGAAGGGGGGTTTAGTCAAGGGGATATTCTTGGTGATTTTGGACCATTCTCTTAGAGAGGTAAAAAAAGTAAATAAAACGCATATAACTGATTATATTTATGATAATGAACTATTTCTATATGGATACAGTACACATTGAAGTAACTCAAATTCAATTAGAACAAGAAGAATAATTATACATATATGCATTAAGAATAAATAAAAAATGACAGCAACAAAGGAAAAAATTAATTCCATTAAAATTCTGAATGTTAGTAATAAATTATAAAATTAACAATTATAATTTAATTATAGTGTCATTTTATAGATCTTTAAATGTAATTAAAAAGGAATTTATATATGAACTTCTTTAAAGAAATAAAAATAATAAATCGAATAGATGAACATATATTAGCAAATAAAAGCAGAAAATTTTAACAGAATTTTAAAAATAGTAAACGTCACTGTAGCAAATATTATTATTAAACTTAAATTAGCTATACTACTTTCAATTATAATCATTTAAAATAAAATGTTAATGAATTTACGAGAGTTAATATAAAATGAAATATTATAATAGCTGATTATGTGGTTATTGATTACAAATAATATGTATAATGTATCAACTAAAATAAATACGAATAGTAAAATATCAGGTAACGGAATGATAAATACCGCAATAAACGTCGAAAAGTTCGAAACAAATACAGATGAAAACGAAGTAAAATAAATATTAAGGTGTGATAAAAATAGAGACTTAAAAAAAAGTGAAATATGTATGAATGATAACACAAAAAATATTAAAAACAGTAAGTATTACTTTAAAACTTACACAATTAACTAAACATATAGAAACAAAATACAAACAAATGGTGTACTAGCTAATTGGAGGCTTTAAAACGTCAAAAAATATAACAATAAAAATTAGCAAGAATTACTAATACGAATAAAGGATTACTAATAACTAAACATATAGAAACAAAATACAAACAAATGGTGTACTAGCTAATTGGAAGCTTTAAAACGTCAAAAAATATAACAATAAAAATTAGCAAGAATTACTAATACGAATAAAGGTTGAGAAAGTACAAAAAAATAAAATTTAAAAAATATACACTGGGCAGAAAATATATCAAATCATAAGTTAAACAAATAGTGCTGTGATAATAAGATTATGACAAATAGGAAATAATGAATATTTTATAGACAGACGTACAAAACATTAAAAATTCAAAAGATATAATGTCCCCTAAATCAAAGTCCATTTAACCTTAGGTTTGATGACTTTAACTGTAATAAATTAAAACATAGGTATAAATCTTTGAAGAAACAACCAGACTTCAATTAAATTATAATGAAAATTTTCGTAAATAATTTGAGTTTACTTGGAAATTCGATGTTAGGACTTGTAAATAACTAATGTCGGATAATATTCCAAGTACTTGGAAGGAATCAAATGGTTCTCCAGGTGAAAAAACTATAAATACAAAATATTTCGAAGAACGAAAGAGACGATTGGAAAACCATCAACAGCTGCATTTTCTTAAACTTGCAGAAAGTGTCTCTTGATTCTTCACAATTTTTTATTGTCACAATTAATATTGTAATATTATTGTTTTTATTATCCTTTGCAAAATGTGTGCCTTTAAAAATCTTTTACGATGATTAATTATTAAATCTAATGTACATCAAAATCAAAATTATTAAATCTACCATACCGTCAAAAATTAGCCAAAACTAATAATTCTTCTTTAAAATGCTGAACAAGTCCTTCAAAAAAAATAATAACCTTGACGCTGTCAACAATTTCTTTTAAAAGCAAATTATTAGATTATGGGAACCAAAAATTTCTATAAAACATACTCGTAATACAAATCATAATAATTTGTATATATTCTGTATTTTTGTCAAACAAAAATTTAAAAAAAGAAAACATTTTACAAATTTATAAAACAAATTCATTAATTTTTAGTGCATTTATACTATGAATATTAAAATAATAATTAAATTACATACATTTTTTTCTACAACAATGTTGAATCAACATTAATTTCTTTTCTTTACATGGAATTGTTAAATTTATAAAGACATTTGATTTTTACGGCACTGTTAATAAAAATTTGAAAAAAAAAAAAACATTACAAAATATTTTGAAATTAATGATAACGTATGCTGATGTTGCAGATACATGTATATACGTATAGAGAACTAAGTTATACATGTATACCATTACCAAATTTTCTTTTGGAAAATCAATCAAACAAAAAAAAAAATTATAATGTAATGCAAATATTTATATTGTATTTAGAAATTTTATTTCGATTTGCTGATTTTCTAATTTTTCTTCTAAAAAACTATAGGGCCGTATAATTTTAAAAGGTATGACATAATATAAGAGTATCTATATGTGCACTAATTAAATTGAAACAAATTGTTGGTTTGTTGCAGCATCAAAGTGAAATCTAAAAACTTTATTATAGATTTTTCCAGTTTTTTGTTTCTTTTTTTTTTTTGGCGAAAGATCCACATTTTAATTATTGTGACATTCGTAAGGGATTCACATTTTCTAAAAAAATATTTTACAAAATAAATAGATGTGTACACAAATACATTGTATATTTATTAAAAATAAAGTTTACTTTTTGAAATTACATAAAAAGAAATAATGAAATGATTCAAAAGAGAAAAAAAAGGGAAAAGGAAATGCAGTAAAAATCTCTTGTGATTTCAACTGTTAATTTTTTTTTATTTTTTTTTTTTATTTCTCAATTTCCTTTAAAATTTTTATATTTCCCTAATGCTCTGTCAAAGAAAAAAACATAAAAACAAATGTCACTGAACTTACTTTGTTGCAGCAATAAAAACAAATAGCGTTATTTGTTTTGAATGTAATGCAATAACATTCTACTGTAGATTCTACTGTTCGAATTAGAGTAAAAGTCAGTTCTAAAAATATGACATCTTTTAAATATCTAAGAGTGATTCTTGAAGCCATGTAATAAGAAAAACATTAACACAGATTGAATAACGTTTTGCTTAAATTGAAGGCTTCACAAAGCTATACAATTATAAAATAAAAGTGAAACTGAATAATAGATCCAATTTTTATATAGTATACTAAAATAATAAGGCTGCTAAAAATAAATAAGTACGTATATATAGAAAAAAAAATTAATATTGAAATTTCAATTAATATAAAAAAAAATCGTGACATCTTTATACATATAAGATAAAAATTAGTCTGATACCACAAAAAGTTTAAGAAATTAGATTGAATTTGTCACAAAAAAGAAATAGTGAACCAAATTGTTATCTTATTTCTTCTTACAAACTGTTATTATTTGATATTGAACCAATATCAAATAATACACCATAGAAGTAAAACTAAGCAAAAACTAAACTAAATTTCAATTGTGAAATGAACCTTTCATAAAGCAACAAACCTATTAAATGAAAACCAAAATATTTAGAATCATAAGTATTAAATTTCCAGCATACCAAATTTTTTCTCTTCAGTTATTTAAAAATCATATTCAAATTTAATTAAACTTAAGTTTTTGGGATTCCCTTACGATAATATAATTAAACTTCATAGTTTGAAAATTTTTAAAATAAAAATGTCTTATTATCGACAGTCATTTTGTATCAGCTATTTGAGCAAAATACTCTTAGGTTCAATCAAAGTCATTCGATGTATGAAATAATTGAAATGTTACACAATTTCATTTCTATATGAGGCGGCGGCTAACTCTTTAAATATTTGTTTTGTATAAAAAAAGAAAGTGCTGCGACATCACTACTTTTATACATATACTTAAATATATTCAATGAGCTAACATTAATATTACTTACTTAAATGCTATATAACCGATATAAAAAAAACAAAAAACATTTATCCAATTTTTCATTTCAAAAATTTTTCAAATTAATTATCACTATATCACATAATTGAATCGAACCAATACTATAAAAATACAAATCAATCAGCAAAACATTTTCATTAACAAAAAGAAAATCAATATTTCAAAATAATCAACAAGTGTAAATAAATTTTCTTTCACCTTGTTAATTTAATTGATTCTAATTGATTTCCTTTTCATATTATATAATTTCTTGTGATGATTGGTTGATGATTTTTCAAATTTGATTAGAAAATTGAAAAAAGCTAAAGATTTCCCGGTTTGTTTTACTCTGTTTATACTATTTATTTATTTTTCTTTTAAATATTCAACATTTGGAATATTTCCAATTTTTTTTTTTTTCATTAAATAAAATTAAAAAAAAAAAAAAATAAATCAGAAAATGATCTTCTGATAGTGAAAATAATGAATGGCAAGATCATTCACAAAGCATAAATACGACGTATATCAAAATCGACCCCATTCCGTGTACCGGCAGCAACAAAAAAATAATATTTATTGATATTTTAGAAAAAAATAAAATAAAATAATTTTTAAAATATAGCTATAAGTATTATTTAAATTAATATTAAAATGAAGAGATTATAATAAACATGATTTTTCTTTAGTGATTTTTAAAACAACAGCAAATTGAGTGGAATGACCTATTTCGAAAATGAATTCATAAAAATTATAGATCAAAGTTTTTCTTATTTTTGTTTTTTTATTAATTATGTTTTCCGTTTTATATAAAGAATATTTTATAATGAAAAAAAAAAAATTGTTAAATTATTAAATAATACATGAAAGAGAAATTTATTATTTTGATTTATTATTTTGAACACCAATCTTTCATACATAATAAAATATAATATTAAAATAAAATGAATGAATGATGGAGGGGCCTCGGTGATCTAGTGAATAAGAGCATATAAAATACGCTGTAAACACCGAGGGAGTGTGGATTCGAATGTGGTAAGGTTCGAATCAAACACGTCGTAAGAATGTTTCCCCTTTACGACATTTACAGCCACGCCTGGAAAATAAAGGCTATGTGATTTCCTTGTTACATTTATGTGGTAGGGAAATGCATCAAAAAAAAAATAAATGCAGGGATTGAACAAAATAAAAATAATACCAATATTAATTAATTATCTAACATTGGAATCCATAAAAACATAAAAATCTTAATTTACAATTAATTCAAAATAAGAATTAAAAATTGTCTACGCCAGAACTTGAAACTAAAAGAATCTAAGATTATAAATAAGATTATTTACACGAACGAAATAAATTCATAGATATATGGTTGAGATATCAACAATTGCATTTTTTTAAAAAATGCTTGGGAAAACTGAATATTTCATAATAATATAATAGAAGTGTTTGGTCTTTTAAAAATTATTATTGTAATGTAATATTGAAATTGTCTCGACAACCCCTGTTTAAAATTCTGATTTTTGAATCTAGTATAAAGTTAAAAAGACGAAATACTTCTAACATATGCTCCTATAAAATAACGTTGTCGGACTATTCTTTTATGTTGTCCCACCAATATGCAGCTACAACCTCTCAAAGTTTGTCAAGCCCTATTTTCAAATGTTTATATCTCTTAAAATTGGAAAAAATTTGTCTTGATTTTGTCTTACTTACATATAAAATTCTAAGAAAATTTACAAATTTTTGTGCAACTCACAACTAAACAGTTTTAATAGTCTTTTCTAAAATGCGCGCCGAGATCGGTACCAAATCTGGTTTTTTTAAATCTTATTTTTTAAAATCATGTTATTTTTTATTTCGCTTTTTTCAAAATCATGTTTTTCTAAAAATCTTGCTATATCTTGTTTTTTTATAGGTCAGTTCCAATGAGAGCAGCGTATTTTTGCGGAACATTTTATGTAAAAAAAAAATTAGGATAGCCTTCAGATTACAAAATTATAGTTTCAATAATTGGTTTTCTTGGTATTTGCGGGCGGCACCCCACACTTTTGATTTTTTTTCATGTTGAAATATGTATGTAAAAAAATAATTAGGAAGAATTTTAGAGTTGATTGCAAAATCAGGGTTTCAATAATTTGTTCAGCGAGTGTTTGGAGGTGGTAGAACCCACTATTTTAAATTATTTCATGGTGAAATAGGTATGTAAAAAAATTCAGAAAGATGAAAAGTTAGAGTTAGTTGATTTCAAATAAGTTAAAAAATGAAATAAAATTTAAACAAAAACAAGATTACGTAGGTTTTTCTACGCTCTTTTTTGTTTACTAATAGTTTAACTATTAAGTTGATAAGTTCGTGTAAATCACAAGTAGATGTTGGAACAAGAGCTAATATGTGCTACGAAAACGGCAATAGATAGTTAACGTAGAGAAATAAGAATATAGTAAGAATGAATATTATATTCTTATTATTAAAATTGAACTCAATTAATTGGTCGTTCGGAAAGGGAATTACGATAAACGGTAAAGAAAAAATAAATAACACTATTAAAAAATTAAATAAATTAGTAAAACAAAAAACAAAACCAATCAATCAATTCAAAATGTTAAAAAAACTTAAAACAAAATAAATAAAAACCTTAAACATACCTTATATGGACAACAACTTAATAAAAACATTATTGATATTAAAAAAGTATGTATGTATGTAGATTTTACTTTAACACAAGTTTTACTTTTACTTTGCACAAAAAAAAAAAATCCAAAAAAAGAAATTATTAAAAATATTTTAAATGATTCTAAATATTTTTTTTCGTTAATTTATATATATATATATATATATATATATATATTTTTTTTTTGTAATAAATTTAAACTTTAAATTTATTTTGAATTGATTCTTATCAACACTATATTTTTCACCTTATTTTCTGTTTTCATTTGTTTTAATATCACTATTTAAAATTATTTCTATTATTTCTAAAAATATATTTGAAATTTTATGCTTTTTTGATTTATTTTTTTTTTAATTATTAGAATTTATTATTTGAGTTCGAACATATCTTTAAGTAAAGCATATAAGTTTTTTGTAATTTTAAATTTTTAAAATTTTAGTTTTTTATCTTTCATATTCTTCTGTTTTATCTTATATACTCTTCAATTTTCAAATGACTCAAAACGAGCAAGAGTATATAGTTGACTATATCAACTCTACGATGCTTGTACGAATATAAGTAATGGTGGAACACCATAAAATTTAATAATTTTTTGCAAAATTTTAAATTTCTGAGTTAATTATGTATACCAAGCTATATTTAAGTAATTTTTAAAGTTGCATGAAAGGTCCTCGTAATTGTTGCTTTAAACTAATTAAATTTTTTATAAAAATGGTTGTTCGCATAAGACTTAACTTCGTTTCACTTTCTCTTTTCCAAAATTTAGATAGCTTTAATAAAATAATGACTAATGAATTTTTTTCTATATAAACTAAGATAAGTTGTATAGTAGCTAGTTAAACCCATCGGTCGAACTTGTTTAATTATAAATGATTAAAATGATTAAAAATGAATTTTGAGAATCCTGGCTTTTTTATGTTTTGAAATATTGTGCGAACGGTCGGACGGGCGGACATACATTTCTTAATCGACTTAGCATTCGATGCTGAGCAAAAATATATATACCTACTTTTCCATATAATTCTTGTCTCATTCAAGATGTGACAAAGAAATATAATGCCAAGTTTATTATACCCTGAGATCTACGTTCTTACGGATATAAAATCAATACGTTATAATATAATAATTGGATCTAAAAAAACCTTTTAAGTCAAATATTTACTCAAACTTTTAGAATATAAAATGTTAACGACTATTAGGATTACAGTTTTTTACCCTATAGTATATATTTTCCATATTTGACTTTGAACATTAATGTTAATTAAATACTGCTTTTAATTTAAAAGCATTTTTCAAAGCTATATTTAATGACTTTATATTATAATTCCCTAAAATCCAATATGTATTAAAATTTTTAATTACTCTTAGAAATTTATTATTTTATTATAAATTAGCAAAATTTTTAAAAAAACTGAGAGGCCAACAAAACGTAGAATAGTTTAGCATGCGAAAAAACGTAGAATAGCTTAGCATGCGAAAAGCAACATATAAAAATGTAATAAACTAACAAACAGAGAAAGAAAATTAACCATTAGTTCTGTAGAAATTGACGAAACAACTAATTTTCTAATAATATATACATTGACTAGAAAATTTTTTTAAAAATATATAAATTTCAATTTATAAAAAATATCCAAAACAGTCTTATCGCGGCAGCAGTCAAAACTAAAAAATAAGAAAAATGTATTGTATTAAGAAAAAAGTAAAAGCTACAATAATTATTCTTCCATTTATATAATAGTGATAATAAATTACCTTCTACGTCCAGGTTACGACAAAATTGATTAAAAGAGTTAAACGATAGTTTTAAAATTTCAATAGAAAGTTCGCTTATATGTTAATCAGTCTGAGATGTATCTATTAAAATTTTTAACATACAAAAAGAAAAATCTCAAAATTTAAATTTAAAGCATAAAAAATTTAGTACCTCACCTTGAATTTTGAAGATATTTACATATAATACACTTACATAAACATACACTTAATTTTGAAATTTTCATCCATCGAACTTGAAAAGAAATTTATTAAAGTAACTCGAAGTATCTAAGTGGAAATTAAAAAAAAACTCGAACAGCCAGCCTCAGGTTCTAAACTGAAGTACAGCTATATTTCATTTACTAAAGAACTTCAATTTCATTTATATGTTATTTCTGTTACCTTTCAAATGATTATTTATTATACCTACATTCAAAAAAAAAATTTCGGGTTTAAATTATACCTACTTTAAATTTTATGCATTTTTATATCAACATTTAAGTTCGATTTTTTAATTTTTATTTTATTTGCTTTTTTTCTTTTGTTTTTTTGCAATTTATAACGGAAAATAAAAAGGAAAAATAAAAAATAATTATTGCAAAAAATATTTTTATGAATGAATAAAAAATACAAATTACAAAAAGAATTCAAAATGAATTCCAAATCATGTCAATCAAAATTCATGACGCAATCACAAGCAATATAACATTTAATAATCATATACAGAGTGTTTCCAACTCGATGGTATTCCTTGAAATGGATGATCGGACATATCGAGACGAACAAAAAATTTTATTGGTGGGGAGGGGGCGGGGGAGTCTATTCATAAGGGGTTAAAGATGTTTTAGCGACTTTTCATAAAAAAAATCTATAACTTTTGAACGGCTTACTATAGAGTGATAAAAAAAAGTTTTATAGAATAAGTTGTCAGCTTGAATTTACTAATGATTCCCACATCATAACAGTTACAAAGTTATGAAAAAAAATGAAATTAAAATATTATGTTTCAAACTCAATTTTCTTTTGAAACACCTTGTATTTTTGGTACTTTCTATAGCACATTTCGAAACAGTGTTTCAAGCAATATAATTAGTACCTAATAACGTTTTCTCTACCTCTAACCGTGTTTTTATCTCTCTATAGCAAGCCGTTCAAAATTTATACATAGATTTTTTTATGAAAAGTTGCTAAAATATCTTTAACCCCTTATATCTCGAAAGGGGTCCAGAATAGCCCAGCCCTCCCCCTCCAATACAATTTTTTGTTCGTCTTGACATGCCCGATAACTCATTTCAAGGAAGACCATCGAATTGGAAACACCCTGTATAATGTACATACAATATTTATATATAGGCATACATCTGTTATGTTATACTTTAATATAAAATTTCACATTGTACAGATTATTTTAATTTTACATAATTAATATTTTTTTCTTTTTTATTTTTTAGTTCGTTTTCGTTTTTGCTTTCTTTTTTTTGTTAATTTTATTTTTAAAACATAGGAAACATGTCTAGCATAATATATTAACAATTCAATATAATAATACATATAATGATTATAAAAATAATTTTATGTTTGGATTATGGTAAACATAATTTAATGACAATTTATATTTTAATCAATTCAAAAATTGTCCCAGACATATTAAAACTTTACAATACTCATATTTGGTATTTGGTGCTATAGAATCTGTGATAAATAATCAACTAACCAACATGTAGGCGTTAACAAATTTTCGGGAAAAAATGTTAATAATTTGTTTTTATTCCAAAATTTAAAAAAAAATTTTTTTTTTTGAGAATACCAGCTGACTTTTTTATACAAATATAGATTGTTTTAACATAACTAGGGTTAACACAATAAAATTTTAGCAATTTTAAGGCAAGTAGTTGTGTGTTATAATCAATAGTAGGAACATTCTTTGATGACAAATATTCGGGGTTGTAAAAAGCTCAAATTTCGACTCAAATCATCGCTCAACTCAAATTTTTTGATTCGCTCGCTCGCATTTGAGTCCGCTTACTTTTGAGTTCGTTTACGTTTGTGCTCACGTTCAACCTGTGAGCGCAATCAAAATTTGAGTTGAGCGATGGGTTGAGGTTGCCAAATGACTCGGCTCATTTACAACCCTGCAAATATTTTTTCTTCCGAAAATGTACTCGTAGATAAATAAAATCCTTTCATTTTTAAAATTCAGCGAAATGCTGAAACGAATTTAAGAAAACAAACGATAAATTGTCTCTTAAAACGTATACATTTTTTCTTAATTCTAAAAAAAATCAGAGCAATCTCAAGAAATTTCAAAGCATATATTTCAAAAAATTCAATGAGACAAATTGAGACAAAATTCACATATTTTTAATGGTGCAGCCTTTACTAATCTGGTAATAGTTTTCTTAAAAAAGGAAGAGAGAAAAAGAAAAATAATGTTTGGAACTTTTAATGATAATGAAATAACGAAACATTTTAACACTCAAATATCTTAAAGCTACCGTTAGAATCTAAAAACTGTTTTACTTTTTTATAAATATTTTTTAATTACGAAATGAGTTCTAGTTCGCGATTTACGAAATCATCCAGTTAAAACGGGAACTCTAAAATGCAAGAGACTTGTGGAATAAAAAATAGAGTAAATGCTTTTTTAAGAAATTCTTTTAAACTCTTAAATTCTTTTACTTCACAAATTTATAATTTTGCCTCTACTAACATCGGAACTGTTACACTACGAAAACAGATTCTACTATTCATTTTATTATTCTAGATACTGAAAAGAATTTACTTATTAAGTAAAAGTCACACACAAGAAAAAATATTTTAAAAAAAAATCATCCAGATTTATAATGTTATGATTCAAAAAAATATGTAATAACAATAAGTTTAAAATACTAAAACAGATCAAATCTATTATTAATACAATTTCCTGACCCAGCAAACCCTTCATTCATAATATGAATTCAAAATTTGAACCATATAGGTACAAGCCAAAAACAAAATATTTTACACACAAAAAACAACACAATAATCATCATAAACTTATAAAAACTAAATACTGCATTAAATAAATTTTTACAAGAAATATTTCATTCTAAATCATTTTTTGTGTTGCAATACAACAAACTTTCTCATCAATAAAATATCATTATCTAATGATATATTTTTATTTATTTCTTATATTCATATTAAATCAAATTCAAAACACCCTCACATTTATTCAAAATTATATTTTTATAAACACTTAATGTACCTATAAGAAAGCGAGTCGGCGTAATAATCTATTCAATATTATGCCTAATATAAAAAATGCATAACAATTTAATGTTTATGGCAACGAGCAAAAAAAGAATTCGTTTGTCGCTGCTCTTGAAATACAGAAGAAGAAGAAAAAAAAAACGGAGAGGAAGAAATTAAAATGCATCTCTGCAATAACTTGTAAATGTGATCATCAAATACGATATTAAAAATAAAATAAACGAGGGAAAGTGTTGAGTTGACAGTGTCAACTCTAAGATACCCACACGAACATCAGTCATATGCTGTTATCATAAAATTTAATCATCTTTTAGGAAACTTAAGACATTTGACTTAATTAAGTATAATTAAGTATAATTATACTGAGATATACCTATGTTCATTTCCAAGTTTTATGACATCTACTCGTACCTGTTAGATCAAACCAACGAAATTTTATAAAAGTTGTTGTCATAAAAGTTACCATCTTTTACAAAATTTTAAATGTCTTACCTTTTTAAGTACTAATACACCACGATATTACAAGTCCAGTTGCCCTATGCAAAAATTTTGCAGAGGTTAGTTGGCATAAAACTACGCTTCTTTTGACATAATATGAGATATCTAGCTTAATTAGACTTAGAGTTAAACTTATATAATTTGTTGGTCGAACTTTTTTAAGTTATCGTGAGGACGGAAGAACGCGCTTAGCTAAATCTTCTCAGAATTCATTGCTGAGCAAGAATATATATATACTTTCCAAATCTATTTTGTCTACTTTAAAGTATCACAAACGAATGAGTTTTAATGTAAATTTATTATACCCTTAAACTATGTTCGTACAGATATACAAATGAATAAAGGAAAAGATGAAAAAAAGAAACACTGAGGAAGAGAGAAAAGTATCTCTAAAATCGTCTGGTACTTTTCAATTTAATTTGATTTTTTTTTATAATTGCGCTCTCCTACATGATAAAACAACAGAGAATTACAAAAATAGAAACAAATAAAAAAAGAAAGAATACAAAAGAACCCACCACCGTTATAGGGCTATAAAATAGTGACAGATTACTAAATTAGAAATGGAACAAAAATAGCCCAGGTAAAAAGAAAAATAAAAAAACAAATATTTTTATTTTTTATTTTTCATATTAAAATTTAAAGCATTGTGAGTTATTTCAATATCACAACGACACTTTCTTTATTTGATTTTTATATGAGTATTTTGTGTGCTCGTAACATAATATAATATAAATTTAATACACTAATGGGCAAAATAATAAATATTTTTTTTTTGATTGTCTTATAGAAAGTAACAATTACTGTCTAACTGTAAAAAAAAATAAAAGCTCTTACATCTTAGAGCCTGTCATTTAAATTAGACCTTACTATACTAAATTACTCTTAGGATTGGAAAAATATAAAAAAGAATGTTCAATGTGGATTCTTACAAAACTAATGGTGTTAAAGTGAAAACAAAAATAGTGTGTGTTCTAAAAAAAAAAAAAACACGCAGCTGCTATCACTTTTATTAAACCAGATAAATTTTTTAAATTATCAACTTGTCATTCAACTGTTATTTACCAAGATCAAAAAGGAGATTAAGGTGGAAATATTCGATGCAAATTAATGAATACTCTTATTGTCATACTCTAAATGCAGGCTACATTAAACTGCTAATATTAATTACAATAATAACCTTAATATTATGAGACGGATTTTTAACCATTTAACTGTACTACCTATTTACTCACTACTTCAAAATAAAAGTCAAAATATTATCAGTTGTTATTGATTTTACAGTGAAAAAGCTACAACCTCTAATTTTGTTACCCTCTTTTATGCAAATCTAAAAAACAATCGAACACAAGAACTAAGGTGATACTAAGATTTTTTTTAATAAGATTTTTATTCTAAAGTACAAGGAAATAATAGTAAAATAAAAAGACTTAAATTTGAATCTAAGATTCGATATTTTTTATTTTATCAACTAAATTTTTAAGTTTATTACTTTTTAATTGAATCTCTTTTTTGCATATCTTTGTCAATACGTGGTAAAGAACTTTAAAAAAAAACTTAATCACTCTAATAATAAGTGCTTGTAATTTTAGTTATTATTTTATATTAAATTAAAAATAAATAATCTAAAACTTTTCTTAATATTTGTGTCTGTCAATCAATTGTTGCTATATACAATAAAAACTACAAACAAATTATTTCAATATTTTAATAAATAAGCCTAAGGCTTTCACAGTCTTCTAATTGTCTTGGCATAACAGCTTTAAGATTCTGTAATTAAAGTTGTAAATAAAAATGTCTTCAAGTGCATCAGAATGAGTACAATACCACTTATTAACTTAATGCGTTTTTTTGCGTGTTTTGTTTGTTTTGTTTGTTTTTTAAATAATTTCAGATGTATTTCAAATTTGAAAATCCCAATGGGAAAAATGATAATTCAAATAGGTAAACTGAGCCCAACTAAATTTACTTACGTAAATTCTAATATTAATTATTTTTTATTATAAAGATGATAATCAATAAACTGAAAATAGATTTTGATAGAAAGAAAATAATGTACACGTGATCGACTATAGACAAATAACCAACACCAAAGAGAACGGCGACCTCAAAGAGAAAATAAATTAGGCATAAGTGTCAGATGTGATCCAGTACTAGATTAAAATACTAGCTGTGATCCAATACTAGATGTAAGTTAAAGAAATGCTGAAGTAAAAACTCTGAAAAATAAAAATGCTTTAAAAAAACACCCAATTGTTAAGACTCCTGTATAGTTATAAGTGAGTGATGACTGATGATAAATAAAAGACATAATCGTTGATACGTAATTTAATATAAGTATGTATATCATTATTATAATTAGGTACCATATTTATTTTATTAAACTATTAAATATTATTACAAATTTTTATATAAATTAGACATAAAATTAGATCGTAGACATAAAACGAGAATTCTTTAAATAGAATTTTATTTTACGACTCTGAAGTAATATCAAATACCGACTTGAAATTTCGTTAAATTTTCAAGCAGTTTTTCAGATGCATGTAAAAATATTTTTTTTTTTTGCCACTCCTATAGCAGCACCCACTAAATCATTTGGTATTCATATTTGACTAAGCTTCAGTCTGGTGAATCATTAATTTTGCTAAGCCGTTGATTACTTGGCTGTACATCTAAAAACATCAATTAGATAAAAAAAATTTGGTTCAATTTTAGAACCAGTTTCAACGTTTCAACCTTCAGTAATGCAACGCTAATAAACGCTAAATTTTATAATTTTTTTTAATTTTTGCCTAAATTGAGAAAATTTTATACAGAAATTTTATTTTTATTAAAGCATAATAATACCGTATGTTGCATGTTGGAAGTTATTTTAACATTTCTATACATAAAAT
This sequence comes from Poecilobothrus nobilitatus, assembly GCA_947095535.1. Lineage (NCBI taxonomy): Eukaryota > Metazoa > Arthropoda > Insecta > Diptera > Dolichopodidae > Poecilobothrus > Poecilobothrus nobilitatus. The sequence continues at coordinate 57,293,833 of OX352774.1, forward strand.
GTATTTGTTGTTCTTTTGATAATCCACTTTGATTGTTGTTCTAAAAGATATTTTAAAAAGAATTTAGGAAGTGTTGTTTTTAAATATTCCAAGAAAATACAAGACAGAAGTTTCATTTATTTGATTTGGAAAAGCAAATGTTATTTTCTTATTTTAATTCGACGGAAGTCTTTTTAAAATTAAAAAATTATATGGAAAAAAAAAAATATATTCTTTTTGGAAGTCTTTTCCATTTTTCGTTTTCTTTAAAATATAAATGGTTTATTTAATATATTGGTTTGTTTTATTAGAATACAAGACAATTAACATGAATAATTAATGTTGAAATAAATTCGATCATAGATTATTTATTTAAAACTAAAAGAAATTTTGTATTCCACCATAATTCATAAAGAAATATGAACACTTTTAATATGAAAGAAAATTGTATAACAATAAAAATTTTCTGACAGATCTTATAAATAATTTACCTATCTAAATACATATTATCTATAGATATTTTACTTAAATTTTTAAAAAATATTTTAAAAAACAAAAAGTTATCCTCAAAAAATAAAACCATAGGAAAATAAACAGAGCCAAACCAATGATCGCTGATTTAACGGCCAAAACTTGCGCAAACTAAAAAAATTCACTAACAAAAATTAAACATAACATCAGCTTAACATTTATATAATGGTCAGAATAATTAACTTACTCCTCAAATAATGCTAAACTTTATAAAATTAAATTATAAAGAGAGGCCGCTTTCAAACAACAAAAAGAAGAGACGACATTTATTAATAACAGCCTGCAGCCAAGCAGAGATAGAAATAAAATAGAAAAATTAAAAAAAGAAAAATAAATAGCACTGAAACTCTAAAACAAATCCTCAGAAAAAAAAACAGGTTAATATATGGTTTAGTATTAGAGTTTAAAAGAATTTGGAGAATAATCATATCAGTAACAGGATAATCAAATATAGAAAATTTTGCCTTTGATACTGCCTGTTATGATTCAATTATGTAATACAAAAAGTGCAAATGAAAAACAAAAACAGAAAATGAAAACTACAATTTTCAAAATATTTTTCTATTGACAAAGAATTTTTCTACAAATTCTGCAGAAACTAATAAAGTACTTTTTTTAACATGTTGCATTATATTGAAAATTAATTTAATGCTTACCATTTTAAAAACTAAGAAATTCAAAAAAAAAAAAGTATAAAATCTGTTTGGTATTATCTCGTATCACCATTTAGATTTTTTCACCCACATTTAAAAGTGACGGGTTAGAATAAAATCAATAATTTCTTCTCTTTTTTCAACCTACCAAGAAATATGGTCCATTTAACCCAGGCAACTTTTCCTCACCCTTGAAACCTTACAATTAAAAATTACAAAATTAAAAAATGTTAATATAAATATAACAGACAAAAATACTGTTTTCATCTCATATGTTGTGTGTTAATCGTAAATGTAATCAAAATATTCAAATACAAAAAGTGATTTAAATTATCAAACAAACTTATCCACTTATCCACCATCATGGGTAATGAAAATCCGAAAAATTTGATAAATACATCATCTCAAATACATTTAGAGCTTTAAAAACTTCCGTAAAGGGGCCTCGGTGGCCTAGGGGGTAAGAGCGTATTAGATATGCTTTAAACACCGAGGGAATATGGGTTCGAATGCCACACACGTCCAAAGAGTTATTCCCCCTTACGTCATTTACAGTCATGCCTGAAAATTAAAGGCTGTGTAATTTCCTGTTCACAGAGAAATACTCAAAAATAAAAAAAATTAAAAAGAAGCCTTAATTGTGTAAGGTATCTATTTTTAAGTGAGAATATTTAATTGATTTACCACGTGTATAACGAAAAAGAACTTTTTCAGTCCATTATTCTAAATACAAATACTACCTTTTATAACATATAAATGATTTTTTATAAGAATATAAAACTTAATAATAATCGAAATAATTGTGATCTTAAAATATAATCCATTTATTATTTAGTAATTTCAAATTAATCCAATTCTTCTTTAGTCTAAGTCTTATTGATTTTTATAAAACTTATACCTTATAATAAGTATCTCTCTTAAAAATTATGATATCATTAAATTTATTATTTGTTTATTTAGTTTTGAAGTTTTATATAAGATTTTTTAATAACCCAATATAATAAATTCACTTTTTATTCTTTTTATTTCTTTTTATTAATTTTCTTTTTTAAATATATATTTTTTTTTTTTCCTTATAGAAAAAACAACATATTAATACTAATTTTTTTGTAAACATTAAAGCGAAAACAATAATTAAAATATAACAAATTTTATTTTTCATAAAATTATTTTTGTTAATTAGAATTGCATTAAGTACATTAATTTTTTTTTTTTAAGAAAATTAGCACATTATTATTATAATTATTTGTTTATTTTGTGTTATTCAAATAAATAGTGATGATTTTATTTATTTTTTTAAAATGACGAATTCACACGGTTTTCTATTTGATTTTGCCACACGATTTAATTCGCCGCATTTTTATCTTATTTCACTGCGAAAATAAAAATATAAACAAAAATAATCAAGAAATAAAATAAAAAAATAACGGAAACAAGATCTGATCAAATTATCTAACAAATTTTGATTTTCCACGATTTATTTTTTCTCGCGACGTGAACCCTCCAACAAACCGTGTATTGTTGTTACTAAAAAAAAAATTTTTTTGTTAAGAAAACCAAAAATCTTTTAAAATTAATATTAAAAAGAAAAGAAAACCAGACGAATTTATAACAATAATAGAAACATATGTTTTTTTAGTTTCCTATTTATGTATTATTAATAGAAATTCATGGAATTTTTTCTAAAAAAAGAATTTTTGTTTTCGTGTGTTTTTTTCACTTTAATTTTTTTATGATTTTAAAAATTTTATTTTACAATTTATAAAGAAAGTCTAAGTTATACTGAAAAATAATATTAAAATATCAAACTAAATAAATATTATTTCTCAAAATACTGTCCCAATATAATGTAAATGTTTTGAATAAATTAAATATGACAATGAATATGACAGTGGATAAACAAATGGATTGTATAAACCTAGTTAATTATTTCGCGACGCGAATAAGAATAAAAAAAAGGTATATTATTAGTATATTGTGCAAAGTATAGTTTTAGCAAAAAGAGATAATAGTTAAGAAGTTAAAATATTTTTCACGCATAAGAATTTAATATTAATACATATTAGAATTTTTTAATTAATTTGCCGTAATGATACGTGCGGTGAGCTACAATTAAATGGAAAAAATGATGCACTTAGATAAACGTTCAATAAAATCAAAGTCATGCGAACATTCATTTATCATATATAACTATTTATCAATGATCAAGCTAGGAGCAGATCAAGGTTGAGCAGATTAGCTATCCTGGTAATGTTTTAATATTAACAGAAGATGGTTGCAGTAAACTTGATATCAAATCATGCTATCTTGTCACCAGTTTGGTAGTGGAACTCAATTTCTTTGCGCATCAATTTAAGTCTATTTGTTCAGTATCGTTAAATACGTTTGCTTGTATACTTGTGGAATATATTGAAAATCATAAGTAATAAATACAACAAAAAAAATGCAGACATACATTAATCGCTGTCTTTGTCGCTTTGCTTTGTAAAGATACGTTCGAAGAACACGATTCACCAATGAGAAACTATGGCGCAAATCAATGCAAAAAATCGTTGAAATAGACGGATCAGATAAAGAAATTAAAGATACAAACCATCGAATGGAATTCCCAGGAAACTTAACATGTAGGAAGACCCAAGAAACTTTGAAAACAACTGTATTAGCTGAGGCAGGTCGCTTAATAAGACATAACTATAAATCCAATGATTGATCATTGATCGTAACAGGTGAAAAGAATTAGTGAGCCCCAAGCCTAACAGGAAAATTAGGTAGAAGAAATATATTTTTGTAAAATGCTAAGTTCTCTTTATATACAGTTACCCTAGTTCAATCCAATCAAAATAATTGTTAGTCAGGAGAATCGGTTAACCATAGAGTAATTCTCATAAATTAGCAAATAAAATTATTATTAAAATAAAAAGTACAGAATGGAATATAAACAGCAATCTTCTCGAATTTCGTAATTTATGTAAACTATTAATTTACGGTATCTTAATATTAGCATTATTGACAATGTACTCTATTAAAGCTCAAAATATTCTTAGTTTACATTACAAAAACGAAACTATTAGCTTAAATTTAAATTTAGCTTTAAATTTATATTAATTCATTTTCATACTTTTGACTTTTGTCAAAAGAAACCACACATTTTCTATTGAATTGACAGTTATTTTATGATGCCACAAAAAATAACAAACAATATAAACTAAACAGCAAAAAAAAAAACTTTCATATAACACCAACGATAATTAAATTTTTGATTTATTCAAAAAAAAAAAAAAAAGATCTTAAAGTTTTATTAAAGAAATTCTTTTAATACCTACACGTCTTCTTCTTTGCACTGAACACGTCTCTGAATTAACACTCAAGCCTTAGCACTCACTTCATTCATTCAAACTTTAAATACAAAAAAAAAACTCTAAATAACACTTTTTTATGCGAAGGTGTTTTTTTATGATTTACAACAATAGAAATGTAATAGACACAAAAGAAATAATATGTGATAATGAAATTTTCACAGCATGTGTATATATAATACGTCCCGCTCCTACACTGTTACTACACAAAAAAAAAATTCAAATTTCCAACGTTGAAGTATTCATAATTCACAGGTAGATGTTTTATTTTTTTTGTTTGTTTGTTGCCATGATTAAGTGATTTTCAATGTGATTTACCCTACAAAGAATACAATGAATATTGATTTCTTTTTAAATGAGATGCACTAATTGGGGAGCTCGCACTGTTTGTTAACAATTATATTGTAAATTAATAAATCATATTTTATTTGAAATCAAATTCATCAGTCTTTTCTTTTTATGTTTTGTTTTAATAAAATGAGGAAATTATTTTCTCAAAGTATGAGTAAAAGTTTTTTTTTACTTTTTTTTTTTTGATTTTTTCCTAAGTAACTAATAAAAGATCCAGGAAAGTTTTAGTCGAGCTTTATGTGTTTCGCTAAACTCTCTTCCCCATGTAATCAGAATAATGAAGCTCTCTGATTTATAAGCAAAACGACAAAATATTATTATTTTTTTTTTTCAGTTTATTCCCCTGTCATATAACTGTGAAAAGGAAATTACACAGTCTTTCCTTTTCAACTCTGTGTGTAAATGTTGTAAGGGGAAATAATTCTTAAGACGTGTGTGGTTCACAACCCACACATCGCTTCGGTGATTGTAGCGTATTTTATACGCTCTTACCCACTAGGGAATCGAGGCACCGAAATATTATTATTATCGGAACATAATTACATTAGAAATATTAATAAGAATGTTTAATAATGAAACAAAAATGCACAGATTAGTAGAAAACAAAATTAAGAGAAAATTTAATTGATAGTAAAGGTAAAAACTCAGTTCAAAGTAATTATCAAATGGATAAATGAATGTTAGGTAGCTAAGAAATGTTGTTATGGTAGTTAAGCTAATAGTCGCCAAATAAAATATTCTCAATAATACAGTGCTAGATAAAAATTGGATCACAGTAACTTTAATATGTTACAAAAATAGAAACTGAAAATACATAAATCATTAAAACGGAAACTTTAAAAAAAGTTAAAATAATTATCATTTCAAGCTCAAATTCTTAATATTACTATTACTACTAATAATACTAAAAATTTAAGGATGAAATGATAATTATTTTAACTTTTAACTGGGCGCAAATTAGGCGGGTGAAACTCCAAAGATGATCTATAAGAAGATTGTAAATTTAATTTTCATATCATTGATTTTAATGAAAATTGTTTCAATATAGCAAGGCTTACAGGCTTACAGTAAATTTTTTTTTAATTAATGTAACTAATATAAAAATACATTAAATGATAAGGTTTTCTTAAATTTTCTCTAGTCAATAAAATTATAAACTATAAAATAGCTTCTCTGACAAAGATTTGAAATGAATATAAGAGTTACAAGGTATGAAGACTTGTAATATCTGTATAAAAGGATTAATATTAATTATAAGATGTTCTAAAAAATGTCCTAAGAGTTTCTTGAACTATTTTAATCAAACAAATGTAAAATAGATTAAGAACCTTAATTAATTATATACAATATATTTATACCGGTACGATAGGATCGGGTATAATAAAATTACTCCTCCGTTTGTAACACCTCGAAATAAGCGAGCTAGATATACCTTCAAAGGTATGGATCGGATCAGAAAAAAATTCTAAGACTTTTGAGCCATGTCCGTCCGTCCGTCCGTCAGCACGCTAACTCAAAAGCTAACCGTCAGCACTAGCTAACTAAGAAAGCTAGAATCTTGAAATTTACACAAAATATTTTGGGAGTAATTTGTAGGTTCCCTATTTTTTTTGGTTGAGTTTGGACCAAGCCTTAGGATAGCTCTCAAACATCTAACTTTTAGATCCTCACATTTTTTTTGCAATAGAGCTATGAAATTTTAACTACTGATAAATCTCACAAAAATATTAATTTTATTTTTAATAAATCTTTTTTGTAGCCCCATCCGTTATGGAGCTACAGCTCCCCAAAGGTTCAAAAAAGCTCTATATTTAAATTGTTATAGCACAAGTTGTATAAGGTATATCTTCATTTTGAAAACGCCAAACGATTACTACTTTTATTAGCTTTAAAAGTATATATACAATAAATATATATTTGTGGCATACGGTGTCTTAATTTACCGTTATGCGAAACTAAAATTTTGCAAAATCCTTTAACCCTTCTATATTCTAAACGGTTTAAGTTGGAAACTTGAAATTCTGACAGAAGTTAGATCTATGAAAATAAGTATGAGTCATTTCAGAAACTTTTTTTGTATCACCCTCCGTTTAGGAGCTGTAAGGGGTCAAAAACTGAAAATTTCCTATTTTTAAACACCTGTAACTTGAACACCTGTTAAAATTTTTTTGAAGTAATACATAAAAATTAAAGCTTCAACATTATACTCTTATTTCTGTTAACAACTTTTTTAATAATATAGGGTTACTTTATAATTTACGTAAGTGTTACTTGATTTTTTCAAATTTTCTAACAAATTTCTTTAACGAATTTTTTCCATTTTGTTTTAGTCGATAATTTGAAATTGTTGAGGATATAATGCGTAGTACATAAAAAAAAACATAAACATAGTACATAAATAGTACATAAATAAACAACATAACGGTTGCTTGAATAATTTTTATTTATATGATATTAATATATATACATACTTATATAATATCATGTTTATTTACAATATATCGTATATGTCACTAGTGAATGAATGATAACAGTATAGATGTATATTATATAGCGCCGTATTTACATACATATATGTATTTTATTGTACTTATAAGAAATTATTCTGCCAATGGAATATTTAAATATAATATAATATAATATTTAAAATTATATTTACTATTTTGTACTAAGTAAATTTAATATACATTTACCGCTTAGTATTAAATGGTACTATAGAATATTTGAAAAAGTTTTGGATTGATAATCGTTATGTGGAAGGTTAGAATCTGCTTTAGAAGAATGTACATATAAACATATAGTTTGAATATATGTACAACCCATAAGTTCTAGAAATTATAAAATTCACCCAAATTATTTTAAAATACTAAAATATTAAAAAAATAATATTGTAGGCAGAGTGGCTGTGAACATACTAACGGTTCGTACGGGTATCCAAGAGTTGACAAAGGCAACTGTATTCTTCCTCGTTTTACTTATAACAATAGATATACATAATCAGTTGAAAAGCTTTAAAATTCTTAAGATTCTCCATCACTATACAGAAATAAAATTGGAAGCTAATATAAATATATTTTTTTGTTTTTAATTATTTAAATCTAAAGAAGAACATTTTGAATTTACCTTTCTAAATTTATTAACTTTTATCCACCCGTAAAATAACTTTTCAATTTCAATTTTTCAAAAAGAACAGATGAAATGGCTTATTTAAAAATGATTTACAATGGTATATACTCAAGCAATTAAAATAAATATGATTTTAAATATTGAAGATACAATCAACTTTAGTTATAATTGATGTAATAAAAATTGGAAAAATTAAACTTGAGAAAAAAAACACTTTATGATTAAAAAGATGATTAAGTCCTTTAATAGGATGTGTGATTTTGGGGAAACCTGTACGAAAAATTAAGGATTAAAAACTCTACATATTAATTAAATTGTATTATTCTACAATATATTGTATTATATATTGAATTTCTTTGAAAATAGTTTTTTTTTTCGAATGAAAGTTCAATATTTTAACTGCTATTCACAAAGAAAAAAAATTGTAGTATTACTTATAGAATGAGAAATATCAAGTGTTTTTCTATAATTAAATTAAAAAACAATTAAGTAAATGAAAAACTTTTTTTTTTTTTTTTTGTATTATTTTGAGAAACTTTTTTCTTAATCAAAAGTTAACATTTTTAAATTTGATTCTTTAACAAAGAAACCAAAAATATAATAAAGTTTTTTTTTTTTTGTTTCTTTTATTGAAAATAAAATTTATAAAATATAGTTTTTAGAAAATCTATTAAAACAATTACCACAAAAATTTAATGAAAAATAAAAACAATTTTTTTTTTTTTTTTGTTTATTTCAAAATGAAAAACTTCAAATTTAATAAGTTTAGAAAATTAAGAATAAATTTGAAACAGCAACACCATTAACAATAGCAAAATTCAAAAGAAAAGAAAATTTTAAAGAAAGAAATTAAATAATTTTCTTAACACAAAAAAAAAACTTTTCTTTTCAAAAACTAAAACAACAACAATAATAAAGATGAATACAAATACATATAAAAAAAATATATATATATTTTCATTCATTTGACTTTTCTTAATTTCATTCACTTATTCATTTTCTTTTAAAAGACAATCATAGAAGAAACACTTTAAAAGATAATTCAATTAATATTCTTTTCGTTTAAAAAGTGAAAAAAAAATAAAATAAAATTATATTATAAAACTTAAATTAATTATAAAATATAATAAAATATTAAATTTTTCAACTTTTTTTTTTTATTGCAGTACAAAATATTCTGCAATTAATGATAAATTATTTTTCAAAATAGTAATTGGTTTAATAATTTGAAATTTAAGATTTATTAGTTTTCCAAAATCTTCTATAATTTTTTTTATCATCATTTAAATATTTTCAAGTTCACTAGATTTAAGGATCAAGTTTACTAGGATTTACTAGATTTACTAGGTTTAAAAAAGAAATGCATTCGTTTGGAAAAGCTACATTTTTAATAAGAATATTTTAATAAAATAATATATTAGAAGTAGTGTCCACGCACGAGTATCTTATATTTAAATTTTCCATTTTTTAAATATAAAAACTTTACACTATGATGGTTTCATGCATTTGGTCTATTAACCGTTACTAACAGACACCGTATTAAGAAAATAAATTTAAAAAAAAGCAGTACCTACCTAAAATAACAGAAAACAAGCTTAAATTGAAATTGAAATTTCTAATTTATCTTTTTTCTTTATTTAAATCTTTATTTACTGTCACTGTGTTAAGGAAAAAACAAAAAAAAAAACAACAAAATAAATTGCTGTAAGCCTAAAACGGTTAAAAAAAATTTCATGTTACAATTTAAACTATTAACAAAGAATTTTTATAAGTAAGTACACATTTCCAAAACAATAATTTTAAACAATCAAAAATCGTGTGTTTTTTAAAAGATTTTCCGATCTTTACAATTTTCCTAAACTTTTTTTCAAACTCATGTAAAAATAAAATTTTTAAAAATTTCAACAAAAGGTTAAGATACAGTGATATAAAGATATGATTACAGTTAGTTTTCGACCTTTCATAAAAAGAAAACCCTAAAGAAAAATAAAGGAGTCCAAATGAATAATTTTCTATTTTTAAGTATTCGGAAACCTTGACTTGAAAAAGAAGTCATAAATTGTATTTTTTTTTTAAAATTTTTAATTAATTTTATTTATTTATTTATAATAATATTACATACATAAATGTAAATGCAATATTATTGAACCATCGGCTGCTAAAGGCCATTATAGGTTTTTATACTATTGTTAAATTATATACTAATATTATTTATTTTTTTTATATTATATACTATATATTTACATTATATTTGGTCGTAAAGGGGGTATGTAAAGAAAAAAACACTTACGATCTGAGCAGGGATCGAGCCCACACTCCTTCGGTTAATACGTCACACGCCTACCCACTAGGCTACCAAAGCCCCACTTTTAATTAATTTATTTACTACAAATATTACAAATTATAATTTCTTTCTTACAATGAGTATTTTACGGAGTTCAAACTTTCATAATTACATTCATGTCTACACAGGTGAAATATATTAATTTAGCTCTTAGGTTAGGCTTAGGTTATTAAATGTGATATTAGCTACATTTATAAGGAAAGGGGAAAACCTTACTTTCTTGTTTTTTTTTATTAGAAAACTTTTTATTTAAACTAATTCTTACTTAAACTAAATTTAAGCAAATTAAAAAACTTCAGTACTCTAAATAGTTTACTTTTGTATTTAACAAAATTTTAATTTCCATTTTCAAATAAGTTTTTTTATTAATACGTTGTTTGCTGAACAACATTTTGTCAATAAGTGCCTCTGTGGTTTTTTGTTTCAATTTTCTTGTTGAAAAAAAGAATGGTAAATTAACCATTAGTTTCAATGTCACTTATAACTTGTAACTTTTTAATATGACTATCAGTATATCATGAAATAATGGACACTCATATCTGTGTTGTGTTATACTTTTGCTTTTTTCCCCCCTAAGGGAGGTGGGAATCTTCCAAAGATACCAAGAATTACCCCATGGTAGTGTCAGATTCTTACTGACTAAACCCTCCTCTCCCTTTAGCCAATATATTGGGATGAAACCCTTACCTGCGAACGCAGTATATTGGCTAGGGAGTAGGGATAGGAAAGGATAGGAAAATGGATACGGAAACATTGAATTGGGAGTAGGACTGTAAGGAAACAATGAATCCGCCTATTATTATTATTTTGCTATCAGTGACTAAAGCCGTCACAACAGTTACAACATGTAGTAGTAGTATATATATTACTACATGAGGTAATTATTGAAGGCAACCCCCACTGTCACTGTAGCGGCTGTTATTATTGGTATTAATATTCTTATTAATATTATTATTATTTTACTACAGAGTCAGCGCCATCAGTGGATTACAACGTGCAGCAGTATATAACACCTTACTTGCATGATATAACCAAAGATAGCCCTACTGTAGTAGCTATTTTTATTATTATAATTATTGTTATACTATTATTGTACTATTTATTATACTATTTAATTATTATACTATTATTATTATTAATTATTATTATTATTTTACTATTATTATTACTATTATTATTATTTTACCACAGAGTCAGCGCCATCCGTGAATTACAACATGCAGCAGTATATAACACCTTACTTGCATGATATAACCAAAAATAGCTCCACTGTAGCAGATATTATTATTATTATTATTATTATTATAATTATTGTTATTATTATTACTATTATTATTATTAATATTATTATTGTTATTATTACTAATATTAATTATACGATATACATTATTACGATATAAAAGTACTACATATTTTTTATTTATGACCTGACAGGGGTTTGAACCCAAGACCCTTCGATTGAAAGGTTGCCTACTTAACCACTGCGATGCCATGAGTCAAATTGGTATAAAAATTTACTTTCATAATCTTCTTATCATTTATATTCACGAGATAATTGTGAATTTTGATTCATGAAGGAATAGAATATTCTGATTATCTTGTTTGTTTTATCTACTGTTTTATTTATTCTATATATAGTTAAGTTTTTTTATTCTATTTATTCTTAAGTTCTTTAAAGCTTAATTTTTTTCAAAGATGTATTCTAAGATGTTTCACTGAATTTACCCAGGATATATCACTATCTATTTTGTAGTTTTAAATTATTGTTTGCGCGAAAACATTGTTTTCGCAAACCGTACATTTTAAATTTAGAATGCAACAATGAATACTAGAAGAATCTGGAATATTTTTTTAGGTACTTTTTAAAACATATATTATTATAATAACTAGTAACTTATAAAAACTCAAAATCCGTATATAGCAGTTAGGCTTTTTCATAACGCTATATGACATGAAAATTACATTATGTATGACTGACTGTAATCATATGAATTTAGTTATGCAGTGATCACATTACAAAATAATCTATTGACGTGTATTGACATATTTCAAAATTATTTTATAGATAGATAAAAATATAAGTTTTCGTATTTGTTTTATTTACTTATTTAAAAATTAAAGCCTAATTTCATAAAACATAGCTTATTGTAATAGCTTTGTAAAAAAAAGTGAAATTTACTTTTCTGCAGTATGAAATTTCATAATGAATAGCTGACGCCGTGTTTTTAATGTATTGGTATTATACGATTTTTGCAATGTAGTTTAAAAACTTTAAGCAAATGTATGAATCATTTTGTATACACAATATGACTTTGATTATTGCATTGCATTGTGTGCTTGTGTAAAAGTGTGTTTTTACTTTTTGATAAACAGTGAAAAATAGACTTCAATGATTATTATGCATTTAACAGAACTTGAAGCCTAAAGTATGGAATCGCTTTAAAAAAAATTTTTTTTTTTTTAATCAAATTCGGCTGAATTTAATCTTTTTTCGTAACAAATCCCTCTTGCGACTAAATATATGCTGTAGTCTTTGTTGACATATTGTATAACATACTCAGACAATGATATAATAGTTAAGACTGTTATAGTTTTTCATTCGAAAGTTTTCAGGTTCAAACTTCAACTGGGTGATATGGATTAATAAAACAATAATATATATTTCTTATATAATATTTAATTAGTATACATAATGTAATTAAATAAAAAATATGTTTATGCATTATGTATGTGTTTATCACTTAATATCATATCGTAATATACAATAAAATAAAAATTGTTCTTGTACAAGACACCAGATGCGGCACAAATAAAAAATATTTGTGTTTTATAGTTTTGCACTTAGCTATTGCACCAATCTATTCAACGGCTTAGTTGAAACTAATGATTTTAGAAACTGAAGCTTGTTCAAATATAAATAATAAATAAGTTAGTGCATGCTTTACGCTTTTTATAGGAGTGGAAAGGAGGAAAAAAATATATAAACATATACATATATAACATAGTATAAAGAAAATAAAAAATTTTACTATATTCTTAAGTTAAGAAGTATTCAACCATAAAATAGCTACAGTAACCGATGATTTAGCAAATTTTAAATTATCCTATGTGATGATAAATAAATAAAATTAAGTTACTTATATTTAATTATATAAGAATGAATTATCAATCAGTTATTAATTGAATTTAATTCGTATTATAATCGAACCAAATCAATATCACGAGTAAAATTAAATAAAAAAGTGCTAAAAAAAAAATTCAATATAAAAAAAAAAAAAAATAAAAAATTGAAAACTGAACAAAAATATCAAAAACTGTTTTTAAAGTTTTTTGTTTTATATTTATTTTTTTTGTTCTATTTTTTTTTATTTTCTTCTAATTTTTCTTTTTTAACCACCCAGTGACCTATATTTATTACAATACACGTATACATATCTATATGTATCTATACATATCGTTATATTTATCAAAAATGGTTTTTTGTGCAATTTTATATATACATATTTTAAATATTTTTTTTCTCTATATATATTAATTAATATATGTATAAATATGAAAATGTATGCGTTTATTGTAAATATATAAATACATATTTATAAAGTACACAAAATTCATATTTTACTGTTAAAAAAACTGTTAAAAAAAAAATTAATTTCTGTACCTCTGTTTTTATAAACAAAAAAAATAAAAGAAAAATTTTCGTATTGTGCACTATAATACACCTGTTAGTTGGTTACCTGTATAATTTGAATCGTATGTTATTCATACATAAAAATATTTACGTAATACAAAACAGAATAGCCAAAAAATATATATATCTTTTTTAATAAACTTTTAAAAGGACTGTTAAACAAAAAATTTGCTTCAACTATAAGTGCGGACCTTAGTGAATTTTGCAAAACAATAGAAAACCCTCGTAAAGCATAACAAAAATTTCATTTCTACATTCACTTTATATTTAATGAAATATATGTAAATGTATAATATTCATATTTTGTAAAGATTTAAAATGCATTTTAAATCTAAATTTATAATACCTTGTGACTATTTTAACCATTATTATGAAAGCAATTAAAAGTGTAATTTATATATTAACATGTATTTGACTTAAAAAATAAATAGGCGATTTATTTTAAAAAAATGGTTCTAATACAATAGTTAATCTAAGAACCGGATACTGCATACAGTTGTATTCTTATTACTTCCTAATTTTACTTTTTTTTTTCAAAGTTTACAGATTTAAACCCAGTTTTTAATAATTACTGTATCAACTTGGTGTTCCACAACTAGGTGTTAGTTTTTGTTAAAGTAAACATTAATTAATTTAATTTAAAACAAGCAAAATCCTAAAGCTTCTATATTATTTTATTAAATTAAGAAAAAAATAGCAGTCATTGTAAAAAGCATATGAAATAAGTCATAAACACCGCTGAGAGTGTGGGTTCGAATTCCACACACGTCGTAAGAATCATTCGCCCTTACGACATTTACAGCCACCTCTAAAAAGAAAAGGCTATGTAATTTACTTGTCACATTTATGTGTGACAGAGGAATAAACTAAATGAAAAAAAAAAGAAAAAGTATATTTTATAAACAAAGCAACTATTATTACTATTTTATAACAAAATAGTAATACGAAATTCATCTTCAAACAAAACAGGGGTTGTAAAAGAATTTAGAATATTGTATCAATATTTTTAAAATTTCTGATAATAATATAAGTAATATTTATAATATAATATTTTCTTATATAATAATATATGTAACAAATAATTATAAAAATCACGAAATACTTTCTTCAATTTTAATCTAGTACAGCCCTCTTCCAACAAAACCTATTAACACATGTCAAATTATAATATTTAACTTTTAATTTTATGCATTTTACTTTGAAAAATGTTGTGTCTAAAACAGGTATCTAAAAATAGCAAATTTTCAATTGTTAACCCCTAATAGATCTTGAACAAGAGGTGCTAATTCTTAAGATTTTATGCTAATTCTGAAAGATGTTTTTAACTTTATTTCAAGGTTCTAACTTAAGGTAGAAGGAAGCAAAATCTTACAAAATTTTGTCTGTACATAACGTCAAATTTAAGTAAAGTTTGTATAATTTTGATATTGATTTATAGAACTTAAAAAATATTCTCTTCTTTAGCGTTTTTAGATTGAAAAAATAGAAGAAGAAAAGCAAAACCTGACATACAGATTTGAAAACCAGTTCTTTTCAAACTTTAATGTAAAATGTTATATAAAATCAAGTGATATTATAATAGCCTCTTCCTATACAGTTAATAATTAGGAAGCTACAACAATTATATAGCATTGTTCCAATACAAATATCTTTATAAGTTCCTACTTCAAGTGTATCTGTGCCAGTATAAATTAATTTGACAATGAAACAAAGTTGTGTTTAGCGATTTATATTTTTCGCTCTACTAATTAGTTTTAAGTATTCTCTTTGTATATTTAGAATAAAATTTTTGGTAATTGGATAAAGATTTAATATACCTACTGCAGGGGTAAAAATTAATTTTTATTGAAACTATTTGATGAACAATTTTTTATAATTCTTTTTTTAATAAACTAACAGTAAGATCCAATATTGACAAGGCTACAAAAAACAGTTTATAGCTTGCTTTTATTTTTCTATTGACTCAAAAATGAAAACTTAACCATAATGAACTTAAATCTGTACAAAGTAAATCGCACAAAATTCTCAATGGGGTAGATATACCATCAAGGTAATGAACTATGTAAAATATCTAGGAATAATATTAAATCTCAAGCTAAGATGGAAAGAGTATATTCATAAACAAAAAGGTCGAAATAGAACCGAAATATATAGAGAAATGCATTAGGTATCTATAGTTAGAAACTGTAGATTGCTAATAGAATGCAAAATGTTGTTATACAATCAAAGACTTATAATACTATGAAGCTTGTATCCAAAAAAAAAAACAGTAAAAAACAAAATAGTGGTAAATTAGAGTTCTATAGATTGGAAGTTTATTATAAAATTTATTATAGAATAATAATGTTCTACAACAACCTCAACTAATTTAATTATGATATGGAGTGCTATATATGTATATAAGAACAAATATATACCTAATGTTATAAACTTATTTAAAATGTGCATTCAAACATACATTTAGTATTACATAATCATTCATTATATTTACTCATTCATAACATATAAATATCTACACATATATACATATATATATATATATATATAGAAATGTGAAAAAAAATATAAATCTAATATAAAGAAAATAAATTTTTCTTCTTTACACAAAATGTTACACAATCAATTTATTGACACAATATCAAATATCAAAAGATTAATTTAGAACAGACATACATACATATACACATATCTATACACATATTTTAATTTTTGTAAAGATTGTGCTTGTAAAATATAACCTCAACCTCCAATATTTAAGTTTTTTTCTGTATGAAGAAAAAAGGAAGTGAGACTTACATAAAATATAATTTAAAAATATTCATTTTAGATTTTAGAGGAACCATATTACGTTTTAAACTGAAACTATATTTTTCCAATTGTGATGTTAAAATGCACTGATCTGTGCCGAAAAATAAAGTAATCATCTTTTAAAACCACCTTAAGACTTTTTTAAATTCTACAATTTTTGTCACTTTAAAAAAATTTTTTTGTCCTTTTATATTTCGTCATAAAATACAAGATCTGATACCAAAACTACACTTATATATTATATTAATTAATTTTTCAAAAAAGTCTATCTGATAAAAGACAAAGCTTTATTTAAAAAGAATTTAATTAAATGGTGACCTAAAATAATGCCTCAGGCAATATTCGATACACAAATTAAGTCAAAATCATAAATATTCTAAATTCGGCCTTATAACCGTTTTATTTCCTAGGACATTATTTCCGGGCACCTAATTAAATTTATGCTTTAAGTTTTTAAATTTCTCTTAGGCCAGTAAAGATTAGAGTCATTATTAGATTTTTGTTTGAAAACATATGGTAACTTTAATTAAGGATCAAACTATGAAAAATAAAAATTAAAATAAAAGATAAAAAAGGGAGAAAAATATATTTAAGAAATTTTGAGGTTGATGTAATTAAAAGATGTGGTTTGATGTTGATATAATAAATAATGTTTACATTCATTTATTCATTCATTTCAACTAATCTACATACATATTATGCTATATATGTATAGGTACATAAATATTTTCATATAAAACATATGCGCATATAATAAACTAAAATATTCGAATAAATGTTCTGAAAGAAAATATTTATAATCTTAATTTTCTCCTGTCAATAATTTTCTTATTGTTTTATTTTATTTTTTTTTTATTTTATTATTATTATTAATATATGGTATAATTTGGTTTTTTTTTTGTTTTTATTTTTTTTTATATTTGTGATTTGTTGCATTATTGACACATGTTAATCCTAGGTAATTTATCTGTAAAACGTGAGTACTTTTTTGTTAAAAGCAATTTTATATGCTTTGAATTTTAAGTTTATTAGTAGTTATGGTGTTGTATAAAATAATAGAGAATAGTAGTACATATATGATTACAACTATATATATTTACATATATGTAAGTTATTATAACATTGTAATCTTACATATATATAATAATATTATGGTAGTCTTATTGTTATAAAAATATACATACATGTTTTAAAGCAAGAGTTTTCTATTTATGACTTCAGTATATTTTTAACAGTACTTATTCCGTTTTTCTTTCTTCTTAGGTTTTTTAGTGTTAACGATTTTCAAACTTTCATAAAATTTTAATTTCTTTCTAATTGAATTTTTGAGTTTGAATTGTCCCGTTTAAAATCATTCCTTTTTTCAAAACAAAATTCAAAAAATTGCTTATTAGTTTCACTCTGTTCACCACAAAACTTCTATACTGCTTAAAATAAAACAATGGAATGTCAACGATGAACAGGCCTCTTAAAAATATATATGTATATCGTAGAACAATTATTTCATGTAGTCCCATATCCATTAAAGTGCTATAAATCTTAAAAGTTTGAAAAAGCCCTATTTTAAGGCCAATATTTTCACTTTATGAATCAATATAAAACAAAAAATACAATTTTTTTGGAATATGATATATAAACTTACCGTTATATGAAAACAAAATTTTACAAGATTTTGCCCTTTATAACTGTAGCAGGATTTTAGTTAGAACTTTAAAATATATGAGAGAGAAAAGATTTTTTAGAATTTTCAGTTACCTCAGAAAATATTTTTGTGTACCTTCCCCTCTGTTTAAGAGGTATTACGTGTCAAAAATTTTAAGTTTTGTTAGTTTAAGGCATCTATTTTTGTATGAGCTAACAGCTTTTCTGTATTAAGGAATAGTATTTTACTTTTCAATGTCAAACCTATTTTTATTATCTTATGGGAAACGCGAACTTTTAAAAATCTTTAGATTTAGATATTCTGTTTTTTTTTATTTTAAATAGGTACGTAAAACGAATAATTATAAAAAATTGAAAAGCTAATGTTATCAGATCGTGTCATTTATATTTTTTTTATAAAATAGTGTTTTTGATGATCATTTAAAAATTGACGCAAAAGTGTTAATTAAAAACAAACAACATTAAATTTTCTGGCAGACCATATAAAAATTTGTTTGTACTCCAAATTTGAAATATATGTAATTAATTACAAAATATTTTTCATTTAGTATCAAATGAAGTTCACACTTATTCCTAAATGTAAATGCGTATAGGGAAAAGTGTAAGATCTAATGATATCCATAGGACTGAACGGTCATTATTATTATATAATAAAAAACGATTTTATTTTCCTAATTACATTTCCGAATTACACAAAAATTTGTGGATCGAAGCAATGTAAAACAAGATTCAGAAAGATAGCGAAATAGTGCTATTAATTAATAGAAAATGTATTTTTCACTTAAATTTTAAACCAATCAATAATGAATATTGTAGATTTTTTAAAACAGTTTTCAAACAGATACCAGATAAAACTATTAATTTAGAAACAATAACTTGTCCGATTGAATTCGACAACAAAATCGCAACTATAATTGTATCATCCATCTACTTTAAAAAAAAGCTGTTAGTCATTATATTTTGTTACTACAATATCAAAAAATCAAAAAAAAAAAAAAAAAACTTTTTCTAAACCAATTTTGTGATTTTTCCCTTAAATTTTTTTTTTAAATTAAAAAACATTAGATTTTTTTTAACATAAAAAATTATAATAATAAATTTTGAGTGCTCTTTTTACCGTTTAAAAAAAATAACACTCACACATATTTATTTATTTTTTTTTTATACTTATATATAGAATCTATATACTATTTATTCATGTAAAATAATTATAGATATAATTTTGCACATTTTTATCTAATATTTTTGAAACAAATTCTTAAATTTTTCTCAAATTATTCTTGTTTTTTTTTTTGTTACTGTTTAAATTTTCCCGTTTTTGTATTAACTTTGTTTATTTTATAAAAAAAAAAACCAAAAAAAAACAAAACAAAATCCACCTAAAATTTATATAATATTACAAAAAAAAAAAAACTAATTTTTCTAAGGTTTTAAGAACACAAAAAGAACGAAAAAACGAATTACATATTATATTAATGTATATAAACAACAAAAAAAAAAAAAAAAAAAACAGAAAAACAATATAATAATATAATAATAATGTAATATAAAATATATATACAAAAGAAAAGAATTGGAAAATACAATAAAAACAAACAGAAAAAAAAATACAAAAATTTAGGAAAAAATAAAATAGAAAGAAAATTAAAATAAGAGAAGAAACAAAAAATTATCTCCAAAAATCCTTGACACACCCATATGATAATTAATATCTACACCATAAAAAAAAAAAAAAAAAATTTTTTTTGTTTTATTTTTTTCTGTTTTTTTTTTCGTGAATCTCTAATCTCTCATCTTACACAAAATATCAGGGAAGATGGAAAATTATAACAACAATAACAATAATAATAATAATAAAGAAAAGAAAAGAATATAACAAGAAAATTTATTTAAAAAATATTTAAAAGAAGGAAAAACACAAGAGAGAAAATATTTTAGTATAAATGTAAATAGAAGAAAATGGGTAATTCCCATGCTTTTTTTTTTTTTTTGTTTCTTTTTCATGTTAACATAAGAGTATTATTTAACATTTTTAAAATATTTAACAAAAAAAATTTATTACATATTAAATATTTACAATCCCTTTAAATTTTTTTTTTTTTTAACCTTAACTTTAATCCACATATTTAAATATAACACATCATTATGTTTTCTACTAACCTCCATATGGCCCCAGCCATCTGCATTCATTTTAGCCGCCTCAACACTACCTTTGGCACCCATTTTTGTAGTTTTGCTTGTTTTTAATTATAATATTTTTTTTGCTTTTTTTAATTTAAATAATATGTGGTTGTTTTTTTATTTATTTTTTTTTTTTTTCGTATTATTTATATTTTTATTTATTCAATTTTTAGTATACTTCTTTTTAGAATTGCATTTTGATTGATTTTAAATAAAAATACTTATTAATTTATAATTAATTTTTTTTTTTTAACTATTTACGTTGTTTCATATATTTTCACTCTTTAATATCACTTTTTTTTTTTAAATATTTCCTATTTTTTAATTCACTATAATTCTTTTCTTTTTATATTTTTTTTTTCTTGTTATATAGTGTGGAGGATATATATTTTTTTTTTCTTTCTTAATTATATTATTATAATTTTTATTTCACTTTTTTATTATTTATTCACTCATTTAGATATTTATTTTCTATTTTAACTACAATCACTATTCTCTATTTTTTTTTTTTTTTTCCAGAAATTTTTACAATTTGTAATTGCAAATCGGTTAATTTTTTTTTTTTTTTATTCCTCTAGAAGATTTTTATAAAGTATTTTGTTTGTCGTTGTTACTAATATCAAAAAGAGGATACAGATTAAGGGAAATTTTAATTTAAAAATAAAATATGTAACTGAAAAAACTTAAAAAAATAAAGTTAATCTTTTATATACTTTACTGGAATTTATTGTATTATTGTATGAAATTTTTTTTAATTTTAAAATATTTTACCCTTTTTATTTTACAACCATTCACTGTTTTTAACAATATTATTTTCTATTATTGTTATAAAAAATATGTATTATTTCAGAAAAAAATTTAAGAATTCTACTGTTCTTATTTCCTATATGTTTTTTGGTTTTTTTTTTTTTTCAGTTTTTTAATGTACTATAATGTTATTTTTTTTTATATTGGTATACGACGTCACTATCATTCTACATTGTAATTTTAATTTTTTTGTTGTTGTTATTATTGTAAATTGTTTTTTATGTTCTTTTCTTTTCTTTAACTGTCAAAATTTGCGGCTGTTTACATTTGAGAAAAAGACAGATATATGTATAGAAAATCTAATAACAACGAGAATAAAAAAAAAAAAAAAAAATTAAAATAGAGAGAACGACTTTCGAACAGGACTTAAATGACAAAGATAAATTTACAACGTAGTAAAATAAGTTTTGAAAATACTGAAAGAAACAAAAAAAAAAAAAAATTAAAGAGTACCAAAATTCTAATTTTAAGAGAATATTAAAGAGTAAACCTGTAATTTTGTTATGTATACGATTAATTTGAATTTTTTTATTAAGAGGAAAAAAAATGAATTTTTTAATATTCTGAATGGAAATTGAATTGGAAAAATCTTTTTTTGTTTATTTCTTTTTTTTTTTTTTAATTTCTCACGTTATTTGTATATTATCTATACATCTAAAACGGGCTTACACATATTATGTGTATATATTTACGTACCTATAGTGTTTTACATTATCACTGATATTATATAAAGTGTATAGACACATTTGTACATAGATATATAAAAATAAATATGTATTATATGTACCGTACGTTAAAAATAGTGCAATATTGTTTTTTTTTTTTATTTCTGGTTATTATTGCCTAAATATCTCGATACATTTACGTATCGTGTACATATATATGTATGCGTACGTACGTTAAATTTAAATAGGTACATTTTGAATATACATATACATAACGTATGAATGACGAAAAAGGAATAAAATGCAATGAGATTCTGTGTAATATATAGGGAAAATCAAATAAAAAATAAAAAAACCCGAACAGAAAAGTTGGGAAGCAATGATGTTTTTTTTTTCTTCTTTAATTTTTTCGAATGGAAAATTTTAATTTTTTTCTATTTTCTTTTTTTTTTTGTTTTTAAATAAAATAATAATTGGGGTAAAAATCAAATCAAAGAAAAAATAAAATATAATATTAAAATAATATAATATTATTGTAGTATGTATATTTCTAATATAAATGTTATTCTTATTATTATTGTAATTGTTTTGTTTTTTCTAGTTTATTTTTTTTTTCCTCCGGTTTTAATTTCTGTGTACTGGTGCTATGCGTCAAACACACCCACTTCTAAGATATTTTAAGATGAAAAAGAGGAAAAATTACTTGATACTGGGTTTTCTTTATTTTGTATTCCAAAAATTGAAAATCACTTTTAATATTACAAAACACAATTTTTAATTGAAATATAAAATATTGTTTTAAATTTATTAAAAAATAAAAAATATTATGTTTAAAAAAAATATATAATTCTTTTAACATTAAATATTTAACACAAATTATCATCATATAACAAAAAAAAACAAATCATATTATTAAATTTTCTAATATTATTTTGAGTATTTATTTTTATTTTAGAAATATAAATTTATTATTTTATGTATTATTTTTCTTTTTCTTGTTATTGCATCTATTTTTGATGCTTTTCATAATATATTACATTTTATTTTTATTCCAAATTTTAATTTAATTGTATGTTGAAATTACTTTTATTATTATATTTTAATTATTATTGCATATTTTTAGGTGCTTTTTATATTTACAATTTTGGTTTTTTTATAATTTAATTATTTAATTGTTTTTTTTTTTTTTGTATAAATTTACCTACAAAAATAAAAAGTAGGATAAATCGATTTTATATGTCATATGAATTATTAATTTTTGAAGAAGGTATTTTATTTCCACACGATTACAATTTTCTTAGTATAATGGTGTCCATTTTAATATAATTAAAAATTTATATTTTAACTTTTTTTTTTTGTATTATTCTTATTTTTTTAATAATTTATAATTTTTTTTATTCAATTTATACTCCCCAAAAAAACAAAATAATAATTGACGTTAAGTCTTAAATATTAAGTTATATTTGCACTATTAGGCAGAACAATCAGAAATCATTGCTCTTTTTTATAATGGTTTTAATTTTATATAGGTATACATAAATATATTATATTAAATATATATGTATATATCTATATAATATATTGTACCTATATTTAACCTAAAAATAATTTAAATTTCATTTAAAGTAACGTTTTTACTTTCAAATTACTTTCAACTATGAAAAATGTTATTCTAAGAAAACGAAAAAAAAACAAAAAAAAATTTGTATTAAAAAATTTAAGGTGTTACCCGACTTTTGCTGTGTCCTTGTTATTTTTTTTTTCTATTTCACTCTATTTTTACATTTTCTTATGTTTTTTACGATAATATTTATTTAATTTAATAATTTTTCTTCAAAATAAATTCAAAAAAAAATCAAAATATAGTATAAACCTTATTCTTTTTTAGAATTAAACGAAAAAAAAAAAAAAAAAAATTGGTTTTAATACAAAATTATTATAATATATAATAATATGTTAGTTTATTTGTGCTTTTACTCAAAAAACAATAAATTTAAAATCTTCTTTAACTTAATCCATATTCTTGTGTTATTTCGTCGTATATTTTTGGTTTATTAGTTGGTCGAACGTCGGTATATATTCTTATCTTTTCTTTCTTTTATTTCAGTTTTTCTTTTTAATATCCGTGATAAAAATTTGTGTACGGCACAATTTATTTTCTTGTATAGAAAAAAAAACTTTTGCAAACTTTAAAACTGCTTTTTGTTTTTTTTTTTTTTTTAAATATGTAATTTAAAATTTTATTTTTCAATCTATGTATAAAAATTATTCTATTTTTAAAATAAAAATTTGATAAAAATTATAAAATTGTACAGAATTTTCTGGTATAAAAAATTTTTTTGGGTTCGTAACACACAAAATAACTTTTAACATATACACAAAACACAGAAAATTCATAAAATTAAAGAATCTTCAAATACAATACAATCCCAAAAATAAAATCCTTAATATGGGTAGACAAATTATTATTATTAGACACTGTATATTTTTTTTTTTTTCTTAAAAATTTTCTTAATTTAAAATTTAAATTTAAAAAAAAAAATTGAATTAAATCATTTTAATTTTTATTATGAAAGAACTCACAAAAAAAACTTCAATTTTAAATATGAAATTATTTTAAAAATTATTTTTATTACATATATTTTTATAAATTATTTTTCTTTTTTTTTTTGGTATTTTTTCGTATGTTATTTTGGATCGATACCCAAAGAGAGTAAAAACTTTAATACCAAAAACCAAGAACAACAGGGTATATAATATTTTGTTCCATTTTATTTTCTGAAATTTTTTTTCTATTTTTCTGTTATACTTTTGTATTTTCTGTTTTGTTTTTGTATTTTGTGTTTTGTTTTTATATTTTGTTTTTTATACTTTTTGCAATGGATGCTGTTTGCCTTACAGTGTCAGAATAGAGGCCTGCAAATGTTTTCAACAAAAAACAAAAAAAAAATGTTATCCCTTTTTAAATGAATATTGAATATTAAGGTTTACAAAGTACTTGTTTTTTTTTTTTCTATTTTCTATACAAGCAAATCCTTACAATTATATATGTACGACCGTTCAAAAACAACGAAACGAATACAATATATCTAATATCTATATATACGAAAAACACACATCAAGATGACGAAAACAACGATGTCGGGATATTTTGCTTCTTTTTTTTTTTAATTTTATTTTTCTTGACATTTTTTTATTTTTGGATACATAAATGTTTATAATATATTAAACTTAATCTGTATTCGACCAAGAAAAAAAAAAAAAAGGACAAGAAGAACATAAAAGGACAAAAATTTATTCCATAAAATATATACAACATAAAAAGTTTTAAAATTCTTAAAGCTAAATTTTTTTTTAATCTTCACTTTAAACTGAATAAAAATAAAAAAATAAAAATTTCCAATTTTTCTTTTTCTCTCTTTTTCTCTGTTTTTTTCTCTTTTATTTCAAAAATTTTTCTTTTCCAAATAAGATGTCATATGGTACATTTATCATATACACATAGACAGTACAAAATATATATATGTATAATAAGAAAAATACTCATAAATACATACAAATTCAATGCTATTCTAATAAAACGTTTCTATGTGTATTTTTACAATGATAGAAAATGAAAAAAATGTATTTTAACAATGAAAACAATAACAATTAACTAAAAAAAAATAAAAAACACGACATGAATAAAGAGTAAATTATTATGAACTTAACGATATTTGACAGTTGTCAAACTAGAAGAATTTAACGAAAGAATTT
The DNA here is from genome assembly GCA_947095535.1 of Poecilobothrus nobilitatus. Taxonomy (NCBI): domain Eukaryota; kingdom Metazoa; phylum Arthropoda; class Insecta; order Diptera; family Dolichopodidae; genus Poecilobothrus; species Poecilobothrus nobilitatus. Next base: position 57,319,743 of record OX352774.1, read on the forward strand.
ACACAAAATTTCTTTCAGTAAATATACAAACAAACATGATAATACAATGTATTCTTAATTTTATTGTATTACTGAATCAGTTTTCAGTTTTGTTTTTTTTTTTGGACATACATACATACGAACTACGTAAAATAACAACGACACATATAAAACTGTGTATGATATTATTATAAAACTGTCAATGTCAAAATAGATTTTTTTTTTATATATTTCTATATGTGCTTATAAAAAACTTTTAAAATAATATTGAAATTCTTAAATATATACATATATACAGATATACTTGTTTTAATACACATTATATAAATAGATAGAGATATATGTATATATATATATATATATATATGTATTATATTAAATGAAATGTAATAAGCTTATGCAGATTCCATCTTGTGAAAAATGACAGTTTGATAACAACGTATCCATATAATAATAATGATTTGTGTTTACTTCTTCTTCTTAATTTCTCTTTTACTCTTCTTATTCGTTCCCTTCTTTTTTGTGTTTGTTGTTGTTTTAGTTGTTCTTATTTTTTTCACTTTTTTATTATTACTATTGTTATTATTATCTTTTGAACCCACGTGAATAATAACTTATAAAAATATATTAAATATGTATGTATACATACAATTAATATAATATAATATACATGCATATTATATACGAGTATGAATTTATTTAAAAAGTATCTTAAAATAAAATCTAAAGGTATATTTTTATGTATATGTATAGATATATAGATAGGTGTATGTATATTTTTATATGGACTATTGTTGCCGAAAAAAAAAAAAAAATTAAATAAATTTAACTTATTTATTTACAACAGTTTATTGAAGGATAAAATTTATTTAAAAAATACATGTTTTTTTAAACATCCTTTGAATTAGATTTATAGTTTTTTTTTTCGTTTTTAGTTGCGATTAATCCAACATTTTAATATAAACGATATACGAAATTTTTTGGAAGATTTTTTCACTATATTATCTTAATTTTCGTCACATTAAACGTTATAGAAAAAAAAAATTCTTAAATGGAAAACAAAACGTTTATTAATGGTTATTTAATTGATGATGATTACGGAGATGAAAAGCTTAGATAGCTATTGGTGATCAAAATGTTAACTTTAAAATACTGAAATTACGCCACTTATTTAATATGTAAGTTTAAATATTTTATATTTAATTTAAATGCTTAACAACAATTTTAAGCTACAATTTCTGTTATAATATTGATTCAGATAATAAAAGTTTATTTTCATTTTTAAAAAAAATTTGCCTAAATATTGTTAAGGCACAAAAGGAAGAATCATAATTTACAAATTATAATATATAAATTAAATAGTTAAAGATGTTAATACATTGCCTTCCAAAAGAGACATTTAGACACATTTATAACCTCAATTCGTTTCGTTTAGATTTGTCTTTTAAATCACATCTTATGATTTAAATGATATACATATTTAAAGCACCCTTAAATTTGGTTATTGTGATCGCTGTTTTCTTTTTTTAAGGGTAAGTGGGAATTATCAAAATACACTATAGAGAAGTGGAACGAGCACTAGTCTTGTATGAATATTTGGGACTGCAACTCACTAAGTACCATCTTCCTTTTTTGATCAAACGATAGGTTAACGACCTTTGGTACTCATATACTACCTGGTCAAGGGAAGCTATAAGTTTACGGAATGAAAATTGATTTTAAATTGAATGGCATATTGTAAATAATATAGTTAATGTTCACCTTCAATCTTTGAAACATTATATATGTAATCTTCGCCAATTCTAGGGAATCAAGAGGTGGTCATTAGCGATGGTTGTATCACAAACCAGTTTCTGTAAGTCGAATTACGGCATCTGGGAATTTTAATTACATAAGGTTGGGCAGCAGAATCTCCCCTTGTTTATCTTTGAAATATTTTGAATGAAGACATCAAAATTTTTAATTTTGTTAGAACAAGAAATTCTTGACAGAAATTTATAAATAAAAAAAATTGTTATATACATTTATTCTTGTTCAAATTTATGACTATTGAATTGTTGTATATATATTTTCATTTTAAATTCAGTAAATGTGCAAAATAAAAATTTAACAATTTACTATCGACTTAATTACTTAATTTTAAATAACGCTTATAGAATTTTTTCGCTTTTATATAATCGAGAATATAAGTAAAAGATTAAATATTTTGTAAGCCTAATTAAATAGTTTTAAATGTAAATTACTAAAACTAATTGGGCAGGATAATTTTAGCAAAATTGAACAAAAAAAAAACTAAAATTTTGAAAGACAACGTGAGATGTAGTCACGTATGTTTATTTTAAAATATAATTTTTTTTTTTTTTTTCGAAGATTAAAGTGTAAATGCTAATTAACTGCTTAATTTATTACTGCAGAGTGTAGATTGATATTTCAATGCTTTAACGACCGGTATTTATATGAAGAAAATTTTATAAGATTTTAAGGAGGAGATTATATTTAAAGATAATTATAAAGAAACAAATAAAAATGATCAAACTAAATAAACTTTTTTTAATTATTTTTGCATTAAAATGTTACACTTAAGTTCTCTAAATTACAATAATAAAAAAAATCTGACAATGATATTTTCCTTTGATCAAGTGTTAAATGTCCTATTTATTTTTAATTTTTAATAATTTTTTTAACATAAAATATTAGTTATATATTACCACTTTTTAGTGATATATTTATTTATATTACAGTATAAATCATTTAAAAAAGAATAAAAAAAATAAATTAATATTTTTAAATCACATAGAAATATTCATTATTATCATTATTATCATTATCAATTTAATAATGATTATTATTAAAAATAAGTATAAGAATTTCTGAGTACCTCCAATTACATAAGGTTTTTTTATGATATAAATAATTATAATATAATAATCATATAACCATTCACTCGTAACTTATAAAAAGCACCTTAATGCATTTATTAAAGTTCTAAATTATTATTATTATATAATGATTTTATTTGTTTATTTATTTATTTTATTAATTTAATAATAAAACAAACCTTTAATATAAAAATAAATATGAAAAAATCACTTATACATAATAAATATTATAAAAATTAGTTTTCAGTAAATTTTTTAAGAAATTAAAATGATCTTTTTTAATAATGGATACACTAAAATTTACAAAATTCATTACTATTATTTTTGTTGTAAAATAATTCTCACTATTTTTATTTATTTATTTATTTTTTTTTTTGTAAAATTTTATTTGACATTTAAAAACATATTCGAATTATAAATATATTTCTAAGCATTAGAAAAATGAAAAGGATGAAATACAACACACCACCACACTGTTCGTTTTAATTTTTGGTAATAATAATCCTAAATTCCAGGACAATTTTTTTCTTTTAACAAATTTTTTTAAATGCAATACCAAAATTTTCAATTTCAATTATCTTCACAATAAAATTTTACTTTACGATAACCTACAAAATATATATATATATATATATTTTTTTTATTCCTTTCTAATGTCTATGTTGAATGTCAAAAAATCCAAATTCAAATCCAAAAGTAATCCAAAAAAAATATATCTTTTATAATAATATTAGATATATGTACATAATAATATTATAATAAAAAAAAAAAAAAATAGATTTATTTAAATTTTAATATAATTAAATTTTCTTTTTTGTTTTTATATTATTAGAAATAAAATAAATTTTTTTCAATTTTTTTTGATTTTCTTCTTTTTTAAGATGGATTTTACACAGATGATTTCGAATGAATTCGAATGAAAGGAATGAATAACATGAAAAAAAAACGAAACAACGAAAATACTTTTAACAAAAAATTTTTCAAATTAATAATGAATTCCTAAAATTTAAAATATTTTTTTTCGTTGTTTTTATTTTATCCTTCTTGATTTTTCGTTTTTATTTTCTCTCCCTTCTTATCTTATTTTCATTTCACTGTTTGTTTTTTCTCTTATTTTCTTTAATAGAACCATAAAACATCAGATGTATCATAAAAAAAAAAAAAAGAAATAAAAGAAAAACATCTAACGAAAGAAAAATTTTATTTGTTGGTTTTTGTTTTCAAAGGAAAATGATTTTTTTTTTTTTTTTGGTTGAGAACGAAATAGAAAAATTGTCGAAAACAACTCTGACATTTACGTGATTTTTAAACACTCAACAAAAAACAAAATTATTAGTAAATAAATATATACATATCCACATATTTTATATAGTATACATATAATATAATATAAGTATATAATTGAAAATTTTAGAGAAATTACACATATTATTATTTTCCAACATAGAAATGAAAAAAAAAAAAAACCTTCGAATATGATGCGCAAGTATATGAGCCGGCGCTTCAAGGATTTTATTACGATGATTTCTTTTTATATTCTATATGGATAAAAAATTTTGATAAATATTTTAAAATACATAAAACCGAAATTCCAACAAAATAGAAATTAAAATTAAAAATGTATATGTTTTATTAAAAAAAAAAAAAAAAAACATCATATTATTTACAACAAATATTGGGTGAAACAAGCACAGGAATCCTTATACTCTATCCTTATACTCATTTAATATAAATTTTAATTTAGTTGGTTAGAAAATAAAAGATTCTTAAAAATATTTACAGATTTAAAAACGTCATTTTACAATATTTTTATTTTTGTAATTTTTAAATTTTCTCTTTATTAATTTTCTACGATATTATCACAGCAGCATTTCAAATATTCCATATGATTTCCATTTTTATTTTGTTTTTTCTTGCTTTTTTTTTTGTGAATTCAACATTTAAACTGAAGATTAAAAAAAAAAAAGAAAAAATTCCTGTTTTCTTTTTCCTACTAAAAAAATTATGTTTTTCTGGACCACAAAAAGAAATTGAAAATATAAAAGATGAAACTGAACTCTTAATAATTATATTTAATATGTGTATAAAGAGAATTTTTTGTACAATTCAATTCAAATCTTTTCCAATTAAGAGTAACTGAAAAATAGAGAAGAAAAATAAAAGAGAAAATTAATATCGAAGAAGTTAATATAGAGAGAAAACTTTTAATAACGATTCATACAGAAACATACAGAACAGAATATGAAATAAAAAAATCTCTTCTTAATTTTCTTCTGAATGAAAAAAATAAAAAAATAAAATAAAAAAAAAAAACTATTATTTTTATGAAATTTTCTTGTTTTTTCTTTTTTTTTTTTTTTATATTAAAAATTATTTTATTGCATTTATTTTGTATACCCTCGTGCATACTTTTTAAATGTATTTTACATCTTTATAATTATGTATATTTGTGTATTTATCGTGTATATGCATGTGTACCTATATACAGTGAAACTAGAGGAAATTGAACTTCTTAGATAGAAAATTATCATTTATGGGTTAAGCCTAATTTTACTATAAATAGAGGGAAAAATATATGTTAGGAAAAGTTACTACATCTTATACTGCCGGCACTTATAGTTTTTCTAAAAACATATCAACTATAACGTCATCAAAATTAAATTTTAACCGGAAATGTAGTTTCTATATTTACAGTTACCATATCATAAAATAATATTTTCATAACTTTTGAAGTATAACAGAAACTAATTTCGTTTTTAAATAAAATAAAACAATAAGATTTTGCATTCAAATACAAAAAAAAAAATTATTTCTTTTTAATTTTAGCGTCATAACTCATAAAACGACTTTAAATTAAACAAATATTTATTTGCTTTTTTTAATACTTATTACAAATCATATAGGATTATGCAATTTCAATAAAACAATCGGCTATTAAGGGTATTATAAATTATACAATATTATTAACTTATATAGAAAAAAAATATTTATTTTTTTAATATTATATATTTATATTATATTTTCGTTTGCAAACGCGATATTTGGTAAGAAAAATTACTTTTTTAATTATTTCCCTTTCAATTAAAAATGCTTCCAATCTGTTCTGAAATTGAATCGCACTTTTTGACGTTAAAAAATTAATTTTTTTTTTTAAATAATAGATTTAAAAAATTTTTTTTTTCTTAATAAGATTTTTAATTCTAGTTTGAAGCCTCGACGGCCTAGTGGGTAAAACCGTATAAAATACATTGTACATACCGAGAGAGTGTGGGTTCGAATCCTACACACGTCATAATTATAATTCTCTCTTACCACATTTACAGCAACGCCTGAAAATGAAAGGCTGTGTAATTTCCTTGTCACAATTATGTGGCAGAGGAATAAACAAAAAAAAAAAAAAATTTAATTTAATTTTAACTATCTTTGATCTAGACACAATAAAAGTGCTAAATAATTATTAAATTTACGCAATTTGACAAAAATAAAAATTTTTACTATTGGAAAAAAATTAAAAGCTAATCAATAGCTAAGGATAAAACAACAATTTTTTAAAAACTTTTAACGACGAGTTTTTTAATGTTTTGCTTATAGACAAGTATATAACTTTCCTTTGGGAGTCGGCAAAAGTTCCAAAACGGTAACATGGATAAATTTTTTTTTTTTTTGAAAGGAACGTTTTTTTTTTTTTATAATTTTTAATAATAATATTTAAAATAATAGCAATAATAATAATAATTTGGTTTTAAACTGAATTAAAAAAAAACTTTATGAAAATGAAAAAATTAAAACTAAAAAAATAACATAAATATACTCATTTTCTAATATTAAAATTTTTATTTTATCCTTTATATCCTTTTTGTTTTTTTTTTTTTTTTATTTTTTGTTCTGGTTAAAATATAATTTTTCTAATTTTATTTTTCTATTAAAATTATATATCAATGGATTGGTTTAAACTGTTAATTTGGTTTTAAACTGAATTAAAAAAAAACTTTATGAAAATGAAAAAATTAAAACTAAAAAAATAACATAAATATACTCATTTTCTAATATTAAAATTTTTATTTTATCCTTTATATCCTTTTTGTTTTTTTTTTTTTTTTATTTTTTGTTCTGGTTAAAATATAATTTTTCTAATTTTATTTTTCTATTAAAATTATATATCAATGGATTGGTTTTATATTTTTTCTTTTTCTGTCAGTAAAATTAAAGTTTATTTACTCTTTTTTTCGGTAAAAGAAAAAAATACATTTTTATTTTTCTGATACTGCTTTTTTTCATTAATACCGCTATTTTATTTATATAAATATATGTATTTATTTTATATATATATATAGATTAGACATAATATACACAAATTATAAATATAAACAGAAATATATAAACAACACATAACATTATGGATGATGCTGCTGCCACTACTGCTCCTATATTGTCCTCAGCAGAAAAAAAAAAAAAAATTAATTTTCTTATCTACGTAAGAAAAGGAATTTACAAGGATAACATCATGAATAACCATAGATAAGTGTACATACATACCAATATACATACAATCTTGAATACTTAAAATGTAAAATGAATATAGAAAAATGTTTACTTGTTTTTCTCATATTTTTTTTTTTTACATATAGCTTTATATCTTTAAATGGATCTATATACATACTAAACATTTTTTTTATTTATAATAGTATGCGTTATATTATTAAAAATTTATACAGAGAAATACATATATAAATATACAAATGTAAATGCACAAAAATGTATGTATAATAATATAATGTAAGAGTGGAGGAGGGAAATATTGCACATATAAAACAAAGCTTATTGGAATTTGTTTACCTTTCATTAGAAAACTTGTTTTTCTTTTTTTTTTTTTTTTCATATGTTGTTTTTTCTTTTCTTTTTTTTTCGTTTTTTGTTTCTTATCATTTTATGTTTCATTTTTATTACCTTGTTAATTTTCTTACCTTTACCTTCATATCTATATTGTTACCACATACGATAAATATATGTATATAAAAGAAGAAGAGGAAAACAAAACGAAAAAAAAAAAATTAAATGGATTTTTTTTTTTACTCTTGTTTTTTTACTTAACTTTGCGCAAATTACTCAAGTTGGTGATAAAAACCCGTTATGACTAAAAGGAAAAACGATAACAAAAACAACAAAAAAGGACATTTTTTTCTTGTCATTTACCTTTGGTACGTGCTGTTGAAAATGGTAAGTAAAGCAAAAAACAATTTGAATTAATTTTCAGATACAAAACAAAAACAAAAAAAAAACGAAAATAATACTTATACTTATTATGTAGTATTAATCAGGATGTTAAGGATATACATACATATATAATTTTTTATCTTATAGATATATGTGTATATTATATTATATGTTTATAATATATTATACATAGAATGTCCCAAAGAATATATATATAAATACATATATATATATTATACACTTTAATAGCTGATAGCTTATTTAATTATTTTACAGGGGTTGTTGAATAAAAAAAAAAATTGGCTAAAGTAAGGTTAGACTTTAAATAAAAATAATTTTAAAAAAATTTTACAAGAGTACAAAAGCATTACAGAAAAGTTTGAAGGAAATAGAAATGTTCAAAATGTTGATATCAAATGTTGCAGAAAATTAGGAATATCAACCATTAAAAAAAAATTCAATAACTTCAGCAAACGTTTTATCATGTAAGAATCCTAAAATTAAGTGTTCAAACCTTATACACAGTAAGCTTTTAAGACAATTTTTTAAAGATGTACAATTTTATTTTTTATGACAAGATTCGAGCACTATTACAGTACTATCGCTTTATAAAAGATCTTATGTCAATGAAAACTTGCTTTTAAGATAGGTTAAATAAAGACGTTGAGCTGAATAAATAACAAGGGAAATGATGATGGTAAGTCTTAGCAGTAAGTGGTCATCTGTTAAAAAATATACTATCTCTAATAAATAATGTTTGTACATTTTTCTGTAACACTCTGTATTTATTAATTTTTATATATATTTATATATTATGAAAATTTTAAGTAAACTATCAGAAAGAAGATACGCACGTAATGAATAAAGTGATAATTTTTTTTTTTTTTTTTTTAGTTCTTGTATAGTACATTTATTTTGTAGTATAATTGTTCGTGTTCTTACTGCTGTTGATTTTTATTTTCTGGTAGTTTGGTTTTTTTTATTTCATTTTTATGTTTTTATTTTTTTTATTTTTTGTTAATTTGTGATATGTTTTTACTCTTTTGGGTATAGTTTTCATAATGAAGATTAAAGAGACAATATTAAAAGATATACGGATGTGTGGATGTGTTTATTGTTAAATAACAAGAGTATCTAATATTATTTATATTTTATATTATAAAATTATGCAATTTTCAAATATCCTTCATTTATCAAATTTAAATTTCTTTAAAATTATATTATTTTAATTAAAAAAAAAATTTCTTTTGAAATGTTCAAATACTTTTCCAAATTTCATAAAAAATTCATTGTATTTAAAAAAAAATGTTTTTAAGTCCATGATAAAAACTTGTAGGTGCACATTTGATAATTTAATAAATATTTTGTTCAAATAGGTACCTCCCTATAAAAATTTTTCTAGAATTGAAAAAAAATCTGAAATTATACATGAATGGCAGTAATTGAAATGTCTAACTGGATAACAATTTGTTAATTGCAGAAAAATGTCTACTCTAATCTTAATTTAAAAGATAGCATTTATCTAAATATCAGAGAAGTGCAGAAAAAAATTTTAATCAAGATGAAATGTTTCAGTTATGGTAAATAATTAAATAAAAAAAAAGCAATACTAAAAATATTTTAAAGAATAATTTAATATCTTTCTTTTAATTTTTATAAAAAAAAAACTATAATATTTAAAATTTGAATTTGAATAAACCCACCAAAAAAAAAGTAAATGATTTTGATATATAGTTAGACCAACATTACTTACTTCTACAACTTGTTCTACTTAATTACTACTAAAGACTTGGACAGAGTTTAAATGAAAGAAATTAAATTTTAAATTATGTCAGTTTTATCGTTAAATGACATAAAAACTAAAATAAATATTTAATCTCAAAAGATAAATTGATCAGCACATTTGATTTTTGTACTTCCAACAGAATATCTTATAACGGAAAAAAAACTATTTATCTTTAAAATCAATCTAAAAAGAAAGAAATATCTGAAAATAAGAATTGAGTTACTATGAACATTACATCAAAACACCAGAATTACATATTCGTATTACTTATAACAATAAGATAATATTATTGTGTTCAAGTAAATTAATGTTATTATTTTTTTTTTGTAAATTAATTAAAGTTTAATTTTAGCATACCTATTAAAAATTTCTCTAAAATCAATCGAGAGAAAAAAAAAAATATCGTGATATTTTCATTTTCCCATTTAAATGAAAAAATAAAAATGATTAAATATTAGGAAAAAAAAATGTACCTTATTTTATCTAATAACCTGGGTTACCTAATAACCTTATTTTAAATTTTTCATTGAAAATTATTACAAATTGCGACCCCATTAAAACAATAATTATTAGTATCTATTCTAACTTAATGCTATATCAATTATCAATATGTCCTCAATTTTATTTTTTTTTTTCATTCTAAAAAAAAACCTAATATTCAAATACTAAGAATGAATACATATTTTTGTTTTTCTTTATATTTTTTTCTACTTATTAATTATCAATTTTTAATTGTATTTGAAAAATTCTTATTTTAATTACTTTTCATTAACAATTCCTAAGCAAGCTTTTTTTTTTTTACTTCTTACAATAAAACATCAATTCTTCTTAAATCTTATATTACTTTCTCTTATATACATACATATTATGTATACTTCTGAAAGTCAACAACAATTTTTTAATTTTTCTTACTTTAATTTTTTTTTCTTTTCATTATTCATCGTAATTTATCATTATTTTTTCGTAAGAACTATAACCTACCTATGTACACAATTACAAAATTATTTACATATTTAATGTAAACATATATACAAATGAATATATATATATATATGTACATCTAACTTATTCACTTTTGTGCTAAAATATGTAAATAAAAAAAAAAAAATTACAACACCACGTCTCATGAACGTTATAGGCACTATATACGCTATGTAAACATATATAAGAAACAAAAAAAAATAAATAATCATTTAACCAAAAAACTATTGTTAACGTTAAAACTTAATTTTCTCAATTTTCTCTTTTTGTTCTTTAAGGACCCCCTCTGAATATATTCATTAAACATTTACTAGAACAGCATAAGGTTAAAAAAAAAAAAAAACCGAAAAGAACATAAAATATTTTTTAACAATGATCCTTACAATGAACAACAAAAAAAAAACGATATATAAAATGATTAAAAACATTTGAAGAATGTTTTTCTTCATCATCAATATTTACAACAGGCAAAAAAAAAAAAAATAGAAAAAAACTTAAATCGAAGAAACTGAATAAAAGATTTTGTTTGCAATTAGAGTAGCGCTAATACCAGAAACAGTCTGTACAATCAATAACAGTACAATATTTATACTCACAGTCATAAAAAATATACTCATTTTTATATAATATTTGTACCATATAATATGTATATATATATATATATATATATATAAATATATATATATGTATATATGTTATGTACATTGAAATAATCATATTATTATACAGTTTTTTTCATTTTACATCAATATATTATGTATATATACCACATGTATATATATTATATATATATAAGAGAAAATTCTAATAATTTTACGTAGGTGTTCATTCATGCAAAAAAAAACAAAAAACTATAAAAAAAAAAAATTAAAAATAACAACCGAACTAACTTTTCTAACCTTACACACAACTAACAACTCATTAAATACATACACGTACTTACATATATAAGATATACGAGTATATACTACATATTTACATTTTCCACGTCATATTACTAACCAACTTACCTATAAAAAATTTTTTGTTTTCTGTAAACATTTCTTCCACTCACCTTTAAACATCCTTATAATTATTTATATATACATATTATATAGAAAAAAAACATATGTATATATTAGCATTTATCGACATATAGAAAGATATTATATAGCATATACATAGATACACGTATCTACAAACATTTTTATTAAAAACTATATTTACAATTTCTTCAATATTATAATATTATATTTATTTATTTATTTGTATGTATATATATATATATGTATGTATATATATATATATATACTTGTGTGATATTAAATAAAATTAAGTTTTTAATTTTAAATTTATAAAATATAACAAAATTAAACCTAAAAATGATTCTATTAATTTTTTTAATGATTTTTACTCTTAATCTTTCTCTCTCTCTTTCTCTCTCTTTCTTCCTTTAAAAATCAAGAATTAATTGAAGTAATATTTTTTAGATGATTTATTAGAAAAATGTTGCTTTACTTAAAAACTGATTTGTATTTTTGTTGACCATATTATTTGAACCAATATTATAAAGTTTTGTTTCTCAACATGTATTACAACAAGTGTACAGTACAATACAATCCTTTTAATAACATCATACGTAATTACTTTACTCATTTCCATTGCTACAAAACTATTAGCAAATTATTTTGTTTTGACATTATGATGACGGTAATGATTCGGTTAATACGATATGAAGATAGGATAATGTGTGAACTCTTATTTTCCGATATTTGACTACCTATTTGAAATTTACTTTTAAATGTCATTTTTTACTTGTTGTTTTTACATTTTGTGGAACTAATTTTAACTTTCAAAAAAAAAACAAACAACAAATTTGCAATCCTTTCAATGTGATGCAATTTCTAAATTTTTTTTTTTTTATTTTATTTTTGTTTTTGTTTTTTTTTTTATCTTCATTCGATACACAAACAGTAGGTACCAGAAAAATGAAATTTTGCCTTGGATTTTTTGTCTTTTTGCCAGTGATTTTTGTTTACATTACATTGCACATTCTTTGAACTTTGCCCTATTCATTCACGTAACACTAGCAACGCATTATACAAAACACCAGAAAAAAAAAAATTAAAAAACAATAACAAGATAACGGAATACTTAAAAATAATGTTTTTAGATGCAATTACTTTTACATCCATATTAATAATATTTATATGTATATTTCTAATATGATATTAAATATTATAAACATATAGTTAAATAAAAATGTGTACATATTATGTGTTATAATATATGTTTATGTGAATGTGTAAACTGTAATGTATAATAACTGAAATATAAATATACATATGAGTACATACATGTTATGTATGTATATTTATATATATATATATTTATATTTATATATATACATATATATTTGTATATATATTTGTAAAACCACATGAAAATGTATGTTATAAGATTGGGTAAAATATGATAACAGTAATAAATTTTAAAATAACGGTTAATTTTTTATAATATTTATTTAAATAAAAAAACCAAAGTTTCGCATCTCTTTAATAGAAACGAAATTCCTTCAAAAACTAGGAATTGATAAAAAATAATAATATAATTACAATTATTAAATAGTAGAGGTAGGTACTCACGAGTCGGTGCAAAAATTTGTAACACTTTGTAAAATTTATAAACTTTGCAAGAGATGTATACTATTAGTGCAAACAAATTAGTGCAAGACCATTGCATATTTTTTAGATTTGTGTTTTAACTGAAAAATTTAGTTTCCAACACAATTTAAAAATATTTTATTCAAGTTTTTTTAAAATGGTTTTGTATCTAAGATCTATTTTTTTTATATTTACATCTAAAATAGACCTGGCGAGCCGCACTTTTATTTCGCTTACCACTCCTATAAAGAGCATAGGGTAACCACTTAAGTAATTTATTATTCATATTTGACTAAACTTCAGTTTCGGTAATAATTAATTTCACTGAGCCGTTCATTACTCGGCTGTAGCTATTGTACAAGACTAAGAGGCGTTTCCTTTATTTATACGCCAACTATTTATTAATTTCATTTTTAAATTTGAAATATAAAAACAAAGAATGTTTAAAGAAAATTTATTTTTATGCAACCTATATTTATGTTATGTTAAATTTATTAATTATGCTTCAGTCATAACAAAAATTAAATGTAATTTTACTTAATTACAAACTTTAACTGCACAAATTAGGTCGTTCATGAAAAGTTGAACGAAAAGTAAAATTTTTACCGAAAACTCAAAACCAGCTGACTTATAAGTACGTTTTGGGTAGCAATATATGCAATCGCACAAAAGCTTACAAAATTTTGACATTTAAATAAGTTGCTTTAAGTACGGCTAGTAAGGCTTTATTTTATAAAATTTCTTTTTTTAATAATAAACGGAAATATAAATTTTTAATTATTATGTAAATAAAACAACCATAAGCGACACATTTTATTCTATTTGTGACAATTAAATAAAAAGTCATCGTAAGTACCTATAGTAAATATTATAACACCCTAAATTTTGCTAACGTCGTACACAAGATTGTCCAAAAATATATTTTTTTGTTTTTGTTTTTTAAATATTTGCACCAATTCCTCTATGTTTTTAACCTCCTTCATCATAATGAATTAAAATAAGTTAGAATATTTTTTTTTTGTTGGATAAAATAAACAATACTATGTATTCTCCTATCGTAACAAGTTTTGGCTATCATGCTTTTATATGAAAAACTGAAACAGTAATTGAGAGTTTTCTAAGAAATGAATCCAAAACTTAGAAAATTATTAACGTAGATATACTTTTATTTTTATACCATAATGGTAACTGGTATTGACAATGAATGATTTTTTTAAACTACTTCGATATTTCAACATATAACATATGAGCACTTTCACTCCCACTTAAAAGATATCCAAAATTTCTAATCCTTATATTAATTTCAAGATTTCAAATCTTAAATATTTATTTTTTGTTTTTTTTCTTAATCCTAAATTTGTACATACATATGTATCATAAAAAATATTTACACATATCCATTGCTCCATTTTATTTCCAACTTCTCTATAAAAATTAAAAATTGAAAGTGAAATAAAATTCATCAAAACATCTCTCCACAAAATATATATTATACATTTTTTAATTTTAATTTATGCATTTTTAATTATTTTTATTTTTTAATTCCAGCTGACATAAATGCCATCCATACATTATGTACATAATCCATCTTATAGTATATGTATGTACAAGGATAATAATAATAATAAAATTGCATTAACTTTCAAAAAATTAAAAAAACAACAATTCACATATTTTCTTATATGCAATTTCTGAATATATTATAGAATTTATATTATATATGTGTATGTATTTTTGAGTATGCATAAACAAAATTTCACCTAAATAAATCTTAATAAAAAACAGAACGAAAAAAAAATTAAGGTAGAAATAGAGCAAAAATTGTTAGTCAATTTTAATTTTCATCATTATTTTCGCAATTTTCTATTTTATAATGTGTATTTTTTGCATTATCTTTTTTTTATTCTTATTTTATTATTTTTTGTTTATTTTTATTAAATAGGTTACAGGTAGGGTGTGGCTGTGATGTTGTAGAATATTTTTAGTACAAAAAAAAAAAAAAAATAAAGAAAAAAAAAAAGAATATTGCAATACAGAATAATTTTCTCGGTCAAAAATTTGTGACACAATTTTTTATTTATTTTAACATTTGACTTCCTCTCCATTTTTCTTTTTTTTTTTTTCTTGTTATTATTTCTTTTCATAATGCTGCGTAATTTTAAACGGAAAAAATCTATTATTTTACTATAATTTCATACAAGTGAATATAATATTATAAAAAAACGATATTATGTTTTTCGAAAGAATAAAATAATTTAAGCAGAAAAACATTCCTTAACAGAATTATAGAAAAACAATTATTAAAATTTAAAATAGTTTAAATTTAACGGCATTATTTTCTTATTACAAACAAAAGGAGAATATATGAATTTAAGTTAAAATTATGCAATCCTGCTTGGGATGTA
The DNA here is from genome assembly GCA_947095535.1 of Poecilobothrus nobilitatus. Lineage (NCBI taxonomy): Eukaryota > Metazoa > Arthropoda > Insecta > Diptera > Dolichopodidae > Poecilobothrus > Poecilobothrus nobilitatus. Next base: position 57,335,629 of record OX352774.1, read on the forward strand.
CAGATTTTATATTGTACAATAAAAAGAATACAGAAGTTTTTTTTTTCTCTGACTTAATGAAATGATGCAATTTTTTTTTATTTTTTTGATCCTTTTTAATTTTTATTATTTAATTTTTTAACAGAATTCATTATTTGTTTTTTTTTTTTTTTTTTAATATTATGTAAAAACGAAATTATTTAGAGAAGAAAGTGCTTTTACAAAACATTCTTTATTAATATAATTTTCAAAATAATGAATATAAAAGAATTGTCTCTGATAAAAGGATTAAAGGAATAATAATCAAAGTAAAGAATCCATTTATAAATATTTTATGTTCATATAGATTGTGACAGATTGTGATTATCTGATACAATAACCATTTGTTGTTTAATTTAAATTACGTATATTGTTTGTGTCTTGGATATATTTTTAGTGGGAAAAATTTATTATACATATTCCTCTTTTCTGTATATTAAATATAAAATTATAATATGACTTCTGTTTAGTTTTGTTTCAACATGTACGAAGAAATACCAAAAATAAATCATGGATATGTACCTACCTTAGTTAAGTATATATTGGAAAAAATTCCTTGTCAATTATTTTTTTTTTTTTTCATAATTTATAAGGAAAATAATTTTAACAAGTAAAGAAATCTGTTTACGAAAAAAATTCTCTATTAAAATATGTCTTTATTATTCTAAATTCCTTACAAAAAGATATTCTAATAATTTGTTTTCCAAATTGCAACAATAACAAATTTTTGAAGCAACATGTCTCTATTATAATGTTGCTATTATATGTTGTTATACATGTTTCTATCATAACTCGCAACTCACAAGTTGTTATTATATGTTGCTATATAATATTTTTCTTAGGCTTTGTTTTGCTACTTGCAACAATAACAAATTTCTTAAGCAAAATATTTGATATCACTATTTATCATAAACATAAACCATAAAAAAACAGAAAACTGCTGAATTCAAAACTGAATTAACAAAAATGGTTTAAACACTTGATTAATATAAAATAAAATCTTAAAAAAAAATCATTAAGTACTTTCTTACAGTACAATATTATAATGTTATATAATTTGAATGTGGTGAAAATATTGTGAACATTTTAAATGATTTTTAAAAATGCAAGTATTTTAATTACATTATTAAAAGAAAAGCATTAATAACTTTCTTTTGTAAATTTTGTTCCTTTTAAATAATCTAGGTACATTTAAGTTTTAGTTTAGGTTATATGGTTATAATATAATAATATTGTCATTTGAGAAAAAATTAAAGTATAGTGTTTATATAGATTGGAATTATTTTTACATTAACATTAAAAAAAAATTAACATTTCTCTGTTTTTAGTTTCAAGAAAAAATTCTATTTACACCACCAATCATTATTCAGAAAAAAATAACTTTTATTTTTTGAAAATCATATTTTTAAAAGCTAAAAATACGAATTATTATGAAAAATTAAAGATTAGAGTATGTAATTCTTTTATATATTCTTTGATTTTTAGTTTATCTTATTTCCTTAAGTGAATCTAAATATGTTTTAATACAACTCATGATTTGTAACTCATTCTCTAAGCAGTTCGATTCTATATGATCCAAGATAACTACAACTTTATAAACTCATCCCTCGTCAAGGATAATAAATTAAATTTTATTCATTTTATTATTTAAATTCTTTGATTAAGCTAATTTGCTTTATAATTAAAAACTTTTATGATATCTATTTGGTTACACACAAATAAATTTTGTATTTATTTACATACTTTCGGATAAAATATTATTATATTACACTTATATAGACATATAATGTAAATGTAAGATAATTAAATAAAAAATTTTTTCTTATTGTATTGAAATCTTATCAACTCAAATTCAACTTCAAATTTAAGAGTTTAAAATTTCATTTCTAAAATAGAAGTTACTATTAAATACTCAATTTATAAATTTTTTAAAATTTTTGATTTATTTTTTTTCTTTTAATATATAATTAAAAAGCTTTTAAATGTATTTGAAATTTAAAAAGCAATATAAAACGTTTTCTGAATTGAAAAGTTGAAAATTGAATTTCACTTAATATAACAGTAAAAGAAAAATAAACACTAAAACAAAACATTCAATTGGATCCTGTCTAAGCGTAAATGTAAAAATAAAAATAAAAATAATCATAGTTAACAATGAATTTAACTTTTAACTTGTATCAATAAAGCAACATTTTAAAACTAAAATAAAATTTCTTTTTGTTTACATATAATATACACTTTTCCCTTTACATTATTCTTTCAATTTTCCTTATCTACTCTTTTTATAATAGAAAATTGTAATGTCAGTATAATATAATATTACATACACATTGAACCTGATCTAGAACAATATCCTTTGAAGTATGCACCCTTCGTTGAAATGAAATACACCAACAAGAAAACAAATAATAAGATAAAAAACAAAAGGCAGAATGTAAGTAAAACAACGGTTTTTACAAAGGCACATTTCCAAAAGATAATACGAACTGTTTAGAATTTGTGACTTGCACCAAAATTTGATAATTTCATATAAAATGTGAAAATAGGACTTTTTTGCAATTTGAGAGCCTTTAAAGCCGAAACCCTATATAACTAACAAAAACCGTTAATACACGTAAAAACATATTATTGGAACTTTAATTTTTATATCTTGCCGTAGAAACATTTGTACAGGTGCCTACGTTACAGGTGTCTAAGAATAGCATATTTTCAATTTTTGAGCCCTAATAGATCTTAAACAGGGGGTGATACAAAAAAAAAATTCTGAGTATACTTATACTAATTCTAAAAATTCTTTCTTGTCTCAAAATTGCCAGTTCCTATCTGAAATTGTGCCGGAGTTATGATAAAAGAAAAATCATGCATAATTTGGTTTTCACATAACGGTAAATTTAAATACTATATTTAAAAAATATATATATAACTTTAATATTGATTTACAAAGGTGAAAAAAATTCCTGTCCCATGAAGTTTTCAGATTGATGAAAAAATGTTAAGCGGAACATGAAATATACGCATTCAAAAATAGTGCTTTTTCAAAGTTTGATTGGCTATAGTTCCCTGATGGATGGGACTACATGAAAAAGTTGTTCCATAAAATTTATTTTTTTACGAGACTTATCCATGGTTAAATTTTTTTTCTTTATTTGTAACGGTGTAGAAGTTTTGTAAACAGACGGACATACAGACAGACGGACGGACGGAGAGAGTGAAACTATCTTTTTAAAATTTTTTTGGAATTGTGTTAAAAAGGAACAAAGTTTAAAGAAGAAAAAGAAAATTTTCTTAAACGAATGAATATAATAATGTACAGTGATTTTCTATAGTTGATTTCGGAATTGGAGTTTATTGTAGTAAAAATTGGTGTATCAAATAGTGTAAAAATACAGGACAGAATATCATTAATTATTCAAAGATTTTTTTTAAAGGTCAGTACAAATGTAAATGCATCAGATATAATAATCTCTTGCCTAAGGTTCAAGGTTCACGATTGACACAAGTTAGTGACTTAGATAATATGATATGGACTAATTATAGAAAAACTTAGAACGAAATTCTATATTAGAAAAGAAAACAAATTGTTCTTGCGATAGAGAACTCCAATTCAAACAAAAACCAATTTTAACTTAATTATCATGTTGATAATTCAAACTTTAACATTCGTGAAATCTATTTATCAGTAGTGCAAAAGGAATAACACCAATAAAAGAAAACATTAAAGAATTTCGTCTAATCTGTAATTGTCATATTATGAGCAGAGATCAACAATACGTCATGGTTGTAATAGGTAAAAAAATAAAAGCTGGACAACAGGTAAACAGAGTTATAACAATCTGCTTAGTTAACTACACTTTGTTGGAACCCTTGACTACAGTTGAAAGAAATTGAGATATCAGAGGAAATAGAGGGTCAATAAATCAATGGTCCAAATAGCTTACCTTTTTATATTATACCCGTAGGTACTCTATCCGACAATAAAATGCAAACCAACAAATACAAATATTTGTGAATACAAACATTATTTAAAATAGTATTGCTGTCCTTAAAAGAATGATAATGACAACTTAAACATTGAACATTATTAATTTTCCGTCTGAAGTTTTGTTTGTTTTTTTTTTTTTTAAACATCCTACAAAAGTCAAGTTTTTTGCTCTGAATCTTCCATGTTAGAAGAAATATTACAACAAATTTCCAATGAAATATTTCTTTTATTTGTTTTTTACTTTTTCCTATTAATTTTTTGTCAGATTTTTTTTTCTAAGGTTTTTTAACATTAGTTTTTCATTTTGAGTTTTTTTTTTATATTTAAAATGGTGAAAAAATTAAAAAAAGAAAAATTTCACAAATCTTTTTAAGGTTTCTGTTCCTTAACAGTCAAGAGAAAAACGTAAAAAAAAAAAGAAAATATTTTCTTTTTGATTTCAAAGGTACGTCATTCCAAGAAGGTTTTCTTAATTTGTTTTTTTTCTTTTCAAGTCTTTGATCTTTTTAAAGGTTATTGTATCTTTTTCTTATTTGCTTACATTTAAATATACAAAATTAGCTTAAGATTATATTAAGATTAAATACACTCAAAATCATTTTTCTTCTTTTCTTCTTTGATAATAATTTCTTAATTTGCAAATTATTTATTTAAGCCTATTAAAACCTTTATCTTTTTCTAAGAGAATTTAATAGTCTTTAAAAGTCGTAAAAACAATATTATTAATCCCTTGGAATTTTTACTCACACATCACTTCTTTCCTTCGCTATAAATAGGGCAGTTAATTAAAAAGTTAACAGCGGGCAAAGAAGGAAAAGCCTTGTAAGTTGTAATTTAAATTTAATGGAAAACATGATATTCAAACGTCCTTTATTATTCGTTTTTTAGTGTCTCGTGATTGTAGTAACGGTACCTTAATAATAAATATTAAATATTGTTTTTTAAATCTAACATCGTAGGGATGATTGATTTTGTAGCTGTACTGCTAAGTTCTACTGCTTGTATTCCTTTCGGAATTAAGTAGCTCTTTTCTTTCTACAATTTCGAGTATTTTCTAACACCTATATTCTGCCCTCTTACTTCATTTTCACCATTCGCTGAATTCATATACTAGGCCCGGCTTCTATTTCTGTCCTCAATAATATATTTCATAATGTCTATACCTGCCTTATGAGTAAAGTAAATCATTTCCAGTAAAGTATAATATCTCTACTCTACTCTCTACCTACTCTCGATGCTTACCTATAGATATAGCGTTTATTTAAATTTAAATCAAAGAGATAAATAAATTGAAAATATTTATTTCAAATAAAGACTGCTACCTTATAAGTATCTTAAATCTTCGAATGCTATAATATTTTTCATTTCAATTTTAAGAAGAAAAAAATCCAACCACTGATTATAATAGTCCCGCACCTTTTAGCAATCAATATTCGTATATTGCAATGACCTAAATAATATATATTTTTTTTTTATCATGCTGGAAATAATTCTTTATAATCCTTGATTTTTTCCTTCTTATAATATCTTTAGGTAACTATATATTTAATATTCATAATAATCATTTATTCATCATTATCATTATCAATTAAATCATTGCAGAATATACAAAAGCGCTAAACTTTCAACAACTTTCTTATACTGAAAAATTCCATTAGATAAAAAAAATATTATATAAGATTTGTGATGAGACATTCTACTCGTGTTTTCTTTTCTTTTATTTTAATAAACTGTTCTGTGCATTATAGGTTTGAAGATAAAACAGAAAAGAAAAAAGAAATAATGAAAAAATATAGAACATAACCTAGATATCAAGTTGAAAGATTATTTAGCTGGCATTTACAGAATTTTGAATTAGCAAAGAAAAAAAAAAATAAGAAAGAAGAAAGAAGAAAAAAAATGTTTAAAGAATATGTTCAGCCACATATCTCTTTCTCATTTAAGAAGTATATCAAAGAAACAGAAAGAGGCGAGGAAAAATTAAACTGTTTTTTCAAAAAAAAAAAACTATATGCTTTTGAACTGAGAAATAGAAATAAAAATTTTGAATTGGTTTTTTTTTTTTTAAACTGAAATTTTAAAAACGTAGATGTAATAACAATTGATTATTTTTTTTAATAATATTTTTAAGAGACAATTTAATGGTGTTAGTTTGAACAAAACGTTATATTTTCGCAAATTGAAGTTATGGGGTTAATAAGACTTTCTCTGTTTGTGTTCCGAGCTCAGCTTTTTTATCGACTCAGACTTATTTGAAATGTAAATCTAGAATCAAAACATCAATATTAGCTTATAAATAACAGTATAATACATGCCGAATTCCCCAAACGCAAAGGCACCACAAGTCCTGTCCAAAAAGAATAAAATCTAAACATGGTGAGATGGTGAACGGAAGTGTCTAATGTTGTTTGGTATTTAAGTATATAAATAAACAAATACATTTTAGAAAATTCAAGTCTAATACAGGTCTGAAAAATTTTCAGATACTTTTTTTCTTATTTCATTTCAAATCCATATAAAATTGTTCTACTTCATTTTCAAGATTTGAAAAAATTTTACAAAAATGAGATTCTTAAATTTTTTAATACATAATTTGGGATTCGCCAAAAATAATAAAAATATAAATTTTTAGAAAAAGAAATAATGTTTAAATTGCAGCGTTATAAACTCTATTCTAATAATTTTCTAAAGAATGAAATTTTGTATTCTTATTATTAGGTTTGCTAGCTAGGTTAATATGGCTATTTTATCATTTTTGAAACCTCTAACTAAGTTTAAGGACAAAAACAAATGCTTTGTTTAAAAAATGAAGAATCACTTTTAAAATTATTTTTAATTCAAAGCAATAACTTTTTTTTAAACCTACTGGGACTGATTAAAACTCAAAAAAAAAAAAAAAATAAATAAATAAAAATTAGACAAAATCTTATATTTTCTGTAAAAACAAAACTTTTCTGTATCATCCTTTTTGTTTTCATTATAAAAGAAAAGGAAACATAATTCAAAAAAAGAAAAACAAATGTTAAGTAAATTTGAAAAGAAATTTTTGATATATTATTTTTCATATATGATTTACTTTATTCAAAAAATGTACTAAACAAAATACAGACACACACACATAGGTACTCTAGAATATAAGTGGTTTTATAGGTAGTTTTTTTTTATTTAAAAGTTCTTTAAGAATCTGCCATATATATAGCATGTAAAAAAAATCAAAATATCTTAATATTTAAAAAATGATTCAAGTTGAATGGTTTCCCATTGAAAAGAAGAAATAAGAATCAACTTAAGAGATGTTTTTCATTGATTCATTCAGTGCTTGTTTTTTTTGTTTTGTATTTTTTTTTTTTTTTTTTTTGGTTTTTGATAAATGAAGGGCGTATACTCAATATTAACACATCATTTAGCACTAAGTATAGAAAATACAAAGAAACAGAAAAGTATGATAATATGAGATCAATTTTAGGAAGTCATTATTATATCCTATATCTATATGTATAAAATTAATTGGAAATTAATTAAAGTAAAATAATTTTTCAAAAGTATATATGAAAAAAAAAGTGTTATTTAAAGAAAATTTTTGAATTTTGTTGAAAGATTTCAATAAAAGAAAATTCAAAGGGGGTTGTCTATACAAAAAAAAATTTCTTTGGTGAAACAAAATGGTAATAAATGAATATGAATATATGAAAAGATCAAGTTATACTTTGATAATTTTTTTATATGTAAAGTAAAATATCTGAAATTTTTAATTTGCATTTAATTTTAAATTTATTTACTCAAATTTAAAACTCAGAATATTTAAAAATATACATATATTATGAAAATGGATTTTTAAGGTATAAGAAGAGAAATAAAATAATGTTAACCTAGTGTAAGTTCAACATGTAACATAATTCTATTAAAACTGGGCCAACAGAAGTTTTATAGCAGAAAAACTAATATACTACGAAATGTAATTATTCACGAAAAACTTGAATGTCATTAAATTATTGAAATCTTGTTCAATTTTGTAACTAACATAAAAGCGGAACATTTGTTATATATGTGATGTGATGATTTTTGATAAAATTACTAAAATTAATCTGATAAAATAAAATTTTAACTTAAACTAACATAACTAACACAAGAAGATCCGCTAAGTCACACACCGAAGCACATTCACAGCACAATTTTATCATCGATCTAAATTTATTACTTAGTTCAAACAAATATTAGGAATAAGTCAAATTTTAAATTAGTCAAAAAGAATGTTCTAAAATATTGAAAACAAAATTTCAATATATTTAACAAGTCATGCTGACGCCAACTTAACAAGAAAAACCAATAACACAGTAACAGCTTCATGATATCCTGTATAATCATCTTGAATTTTATGAATCATATGAAAAAAAAAGATAAACACCGCGTATCTAACAGCAGGTACGTCAACTAACAGAGACGAGCGCCATATCAAAATAAATGGGTTTATAGTTTATATCGATTTTAAAGATTTTCAAAATTAAATAATTAAAACAAATTGGAATTAGAGGGTTTAAAAGAGAGTAGGCAAATAAATAAATAAATAAAGGAGAAAGCTATACAATTACAATATAGACAAATATTATTAATAAACATTTAATTTAAAATTTGGCAGAGAAAATGACTCAAGAGTAGTAAAGCACGGTACTAAATAAACAAATTGCATCTAGTTAATATTGTTAAAGACATTGTTAAACTTATAATGATTAAGAAAATAATAGACGATTTTTTTTTTTTTTTGCGACAAATGGAACACTATCGTAAAACTGATCCTAACAAAATGGTAAACTCTTCATATATCTTGACATGTTGGAAGTTATACCAAGGACGAAAGCATAATCAATAGTTAAGTATTTTTATTCGTCTTGATATGTTGGAAGATGAATCAAAATGTACACGCGGTATTGATGTCGCATAAATAATTTCTCTTGGGCAAAAGTATTCCACTTGGCTTTTTTCCTTAATATATGATTAAAATTAGAATAAATAATTTTGATGAATAACTCTTTAAAGATATAAAATAAAATAAAATATATCTAAAAAAAAAAAAAATTAAAAGATAACAAAACTTTTGAGATAGACAAAAGAATGAAATATGTTTTGACATTTAATAAAAACATTTCAAAATATCTGCCAAAAAAAAATATTTAATTTAAAGTTTGATATTTCCACACTTTTCACAAGTCTCAAAAAAATATGAGAAAAGGACATTTTTACGAAAGCAATTATTAAAATCAACTAACAAAAATTATAGATCTTTTTTATTGATTCTGTTTAAAGCCCATCCATTTCCTTTAAGTGACTTTCTATGATTTCCACCGTCCCTCATACAAAAAAAAAATTCTTAATGTAAAATTTTTATTTATTTTCTTTCAAACTTTTTGGTAAAAAAAAAATTAACATCAATGCTATTGCCACTCGCATTTCTTTCTTATAGTAATTCAATTTTTACATAATTAATTCTTACTCTGATAACAACAACATTTACAACAGACCGATGAACAATTATAGGATTATTATATTCATAATAATATTTAATAAAACAAAAGTATTTAAATATTTTTTCTTTTTTTTTGCGAGGTGGGAATCTCGAAAGACACCAATCTGTTAAACAGATTTAAGGTTTTTATTTCTTCTGAACAGGTCCCTAAATCAACAAAATATCTATAAAATAGAGTAAGAGTCCCAACAATGTTGAGGATAACAGATAGGATTGTTTATTAAATAAATTACAAGAAAGCCTAAACACAAGGACAACAGATAGGATTGTTTATTAAATAAATTACAAGAAAGCCTAAACACATCTTTGCTTTAAGTAAAGTCCCAAAAACATGGTTAGACCAATTTTATTTTTGGTTTAGCTCCAATGCGCAGAATGTTCAGACTTTCAGTATGCTGCAAGATCTTATCTTTAAATGTGAGGTTAGGTATTGCAGCATTTAATTTACGTGAGATTAAACAACACTATGTTTTGAAAGTATTCAAATGAATTATGTTGATTTTAGCCCAATATATAAATAATACTCTGTTTTACCCCATAATAGACTGTTTTTACGCCAATATTCCTAAAAGAATATTTTCCATTGTGATTAATTTTATTTAATTTCCAAGATAATTTCATTCAGTATTTCGATATAGAAAAGATGATATACTTATCGATATACTTATCCATATCCGACCAGTATTTAATTTATATATTTTCCCAGTAAAACTATGTTATGAAAACTCAAATTATTATTAATAGATTTTTCTAAATACCTACATAATATATTTATGCATTTTCGATGGAGACATTAACTTTAAACTACTAAATTTAAGACCTAATACTTTATAGTGAAAGTTTCATTAAGAATTTTTGTAACTTTAACAAACATTTTTCTTAAATACTATATTTTAAGTTCTTTTTTTTATATTTTGTCTTTATTTTTTGTTTTATTTAGTTAAGGAAAAAGTTCAACTCATTCATCATTTTCAATCATGCACATGTTTTAAAATAAAATGTTTCTTCCGGATTTTCTAAACACATACTCTACAGGTAAAAGTTTTTATACCCGTATGAACTATGTTCAAGGGTATAATAAATTTGCCATTACGTTTGTGACACCTTAAAGGAATCGAGCTAGATATAATGTCAAAGGTATGGATCGGCTCAGAATCGAATTCTGAGTCGATTAAGCCATGTACGTCCGTCCGTCCGTCCGTCCGTCCGCACGATAACTCAAAAAATAAAGGAGCTAGGAGGCTGAAATTTTTTTTGCGTCACTTTTACAAAATTGTTAGTTTTGCTATTTAAATCCAACATTTTCGGTCGGCGGGTTCGAGTAGCTGCCATACAACTTCTTTCTTTAAATGGAAATAACCCAGTGTCTATTCAATTTAGGTATCTGAAATTTTGCAAATGATGATCCAGTTTTATGGCAACAACTTCTGTAAAATTTAGTTGTGATGATATGACAGGTTCGGATAGTTGCCATACAACTTCTATTTTTAAATGAAAATAACTCAGTGTCTATTGAAGCTAGCTAACTGAAATTTAGTGCAAAAGTGTCGAGTTGCATGCCAAAAACTTTTGTAAAATTTGATTGGTTTAAAGCAGCCGGTTCAGGCTTCTTGCATTTCTTGGAACTTAATGAAGCTACGCGCAATAGATTCGGGTAGCTGTCATACAACTCCACAATTTACATAAATATATCTCTGTAGTTCGGTACTACAACATCTGAATGTTTTTAAAAGATGATCAAGTTTTATAGAAACAGGATATATTACGTTCATACGGGTATCCCAGAGTTGACACAGTCTACTCTACTGCACTCTTCCTCGTTTTATAGTAAAACAAAACTATAATGCCTACAAATTTCAACTTCCTTTTTATTCTGTTGATTTGCATTACCTCCCTATCAAGTGTAAATAACAATTTTTAATATATTCTACACCAAAATCTAGTCAAACTTTTTTGATTGTATATTGTAGTTATTTATAAACTTATATACACGGAATTTTATTAAAATGATAAGTAAATTAATTTGCTTTATGAATTAATTTAATAAATTTTTAGTTTATTCATAAGTACAGTACAAAAAAAAAAATTACTTTTATTCAATGAAAATGATAAGTTAGGAAGTTTCGCTTTTCTTAAGTTTTTAGTTTATAGGTTAGGACTGATTTCTGTCACTAAAAATGTATTCGTTAATTCTATTTTCTTAAAAGCAGAATCTGCAATAACGTTTTTAAGAGTAATTTCTTTTCAACTAACTAACTGAACTAGTTTATTAATTTAAAAGATATTCTTAATATGTTGAGTCCTACATGTATCACCAGCTGTGAACATCACTCAAATGTTTCAAAATTCCGAGCTCACTGGTGAACATTAAAATAAACTTGCGTCCATATGTATACCACCAGTTAACATTGTTGAATGTTATTAAAATCCCAAATCTATTTAATGTATTTTTTTATCTTTAAAAATATTCACCGGTGATACACTGGGATTTAGCGCAAGTGTTTTTTATGTTCACCAATAAACACGGGGTTTTCAAATATTTCAGTGATGTTCACCGGTGATATACTTGGATGGGACTTCATGCGAGTTTTTTTTTTTAAGTTCACCGCTGAGCGTGGGACTCAAACGTATTTAATACTGTATTATTCAAGATCTTTTTACACCTAATGACCTGTATTAACAATTGATTCATTTTATTTGAAAAATTAACCCCAAAAGACAAAGCAGACAAAGCAGCAGTCATAAAGCACGGAAATGAAAATTCCACTATTAAACTTTAATTAATCATAGCTATTAAGTACAAAAAAGAAAAATATTAGTACAAAACTTTCGTAAGGCACTGTATATTAAATAGAATTTCATCTTCTAATGTTTTACGTATTTGATTGGTTTTATAATTTATGTAGCCGCAACCATATATATATATATATATATATTTACATACCATTAAATAAAAAATTTTTTTTCTCTTAAAACATTTTCTTTCTAACCTCACTTTTAATTATTCCTATACCAAAATAAACACAAAAACTTAAAAAGGTCAGAGAAAAGTAGGAAATAAAATGAAAGAAAAAACTTCTTAAAACAAATCTCATGTTAATTACCACATATACCATTAACGTACCAAGATAAAAAAAAAAAAAAGGAAAAATTTAACACTTTTCTTAAAAGTTTTTTACACTGTTGTAAACTAAAACCAGTTTTTATTCAAAAACAAAAAAAAAAAATTTTATGCAAATTAATACTGTAAAAAGTATAAACTATGTTTAAGGTGTTCAGAAACTTAAAAGAAAAATTTTGGTTACATAAACAATGATAATAAAATTTCTAAAAGTACATTATCATTGTTTAAGTTAAGATTATCAAATGAATTAATTTTAATTTTTAAGTTATTTCCTTATAATTTTATTCTGTTTGTCAGTTGAATTTTGAATTCCAGTTAAAAATCATATAAATAGTAAAGTGTTTCTGAAGTTTTTCATTACGAAACATTTATATGTAACGGGTATTTAAACTTTATTATTCGACTTCAATGATAAAAAATAAATAAAAAAAAATGTTTTAAAGCTCCCAAAAGATATTATAATGAAATTTAAATAATAAAATTTTTTCGGTAATAAATACAAGTATTTTTTTTTTGTAAGCTACATAATAAGTAAAACATCAAATTAAATTCACTTATATACATTAACAACAATAATAAACAAAACAAAAAAAAAAAAAAAACAACATCGTAAAAAGGATAATTGTTGTATTATAACGATTACATGTTATAATTGAAAATAATTACGTAAGACGACACATACGCAGATATTTTAATATACCTATATTACATCGCATACGCACATTTCAGCTTTATATTTAACTACTAAAAAAAATTACACTACATGATGATAATGTAATGTAAGTTTAAATTGAGCAGTATTTTTTCTTCTATTAACAAGGCAAGGATAAATCTAAAAATGGTATATAGTTACATAACATACATACTATGTGTTATCTGGAAATTTAAAAAAAAATAAGGCAGAATGTAAACCAACGGTTTTTAAAAGTGCACATTTCCAAAAGGTAATACAAACTGTTTAGAATTGTGACTTTGCACCAAAATTTGAAAATTTCATATAATAAGCAAAAATGTATAAATAGAACTTTCTTGCAATTTTGAGGGGCTGTAAGTCTGGAACCCTAAACAACTAAAAGAAACCGTTTTAGAAAACACACGTAAAAAAATATTACTGCAGCTTTAATTTTTATGTCTTGCCGAAGAAAAATGTGTACAGCTGCCTAAGTTACAGGTGTTTAAAAATAGCAAATTTTCCTTTTTTGATCCCCTAATAGTTCAAAAATAGGGGATTATCCAAAAAAAAATTTTCTGAGGAAACTTATACTGATTCTAAAAGTTATTTCTTACCTTAAAATTTCAAATCCTTATCTAAAGTGTGCCGGAGTATGAAGATAGAAAATCGTGCAAAATTTGGTTTTTACATAACGGTAAATTTAAATACTAAATTTTAAAAACTTGTATAATTTTGATATTGATTTATAAACTTAAAAAAAATTCCGGTGCAATGCTGTTTTCAGATTAAAACGAGGAAGAGTGCAGTAGAGTAGACTGTGTCAACTCTGGGACACCTGTATGAACGTAATATATCCTGCTTCTATAAAACTTGATCGTCATTTAAAAACTTTTTAGATGTTTTAGCGCCGATGTTAACTACAAAGATATATTTATGTAAATTGTGGAGTTGTATGACAGCTACCCGAATCTATTGCACAAGCACAACCAAATTTTACAGAAGTTGTTGCCATAAAACTTGATCATCATTTATAAGATTTTAGATACCTAGCTTCATTAATTTCCAAGCAAGGAGCCTGAACCGGCTGCTCTAGACAAACCAAATTTTATAAAAGTTGTTGGAAAGTAACTCGACATCTTCTCATTAAATTTCAGATACCTAGCAAAATCATGAATTTAAATAGCGCAACTACCAATTTTGCAAAAAAAAAATATTATAGCCCTAGCTCCTTTCTTTTTTTTAGGTTATCGTACGGACGGTCGTACGTGGATTAATCGACTCAGAATTCGTTTCTGAGCCGATCCACACCTTTGAGCTTATAGCTAGCTCGACTCCTTTAAGATGTCACAAACGTAATGGTAAATTTATTATACCCTTGAACATATGTTCATACGGGTATAATAAAATTAACACACATACGTACATATGTATGTCTCAAATTTTTGAAAGAATATTTTATTTTCTGGTATATTTCTTGTGCTACTCTTTTATTTTCGATTCATTTGCAAATGGACTGAAGAAAATGAAATAGAAATCTATCTTAGTTTGGTACAAATTTCTTTCACTATAATACTACATACATACTATTTTATTCTTTGTGCTAATTTAAAACTTTTAGAATTTTTTTTTGTTTTTTAACTAATGAAATTTAGAAGTTTATTGAGGAAATTTAAGCTTTTCCAATTCATTGTGATTCCTTTTTGATAATAACTTGTTTCCGTTCATTTTTATTCTAGAATTTATTTTTTAATCAATGTTAAATTACTTTGTTTTCTCGAATATCTACATATTATATACCTAACATAGTCAATCATTACAAAATAAAAAAAAAAAACTTATTAAAAAACTTCTAGATATATTATAATAAATGATACTATAAATATAAATTAAACAGCTGTGAATTTAAAGCAAACGCAAAGTGAAAAAAAATTTTCCAAGACAAAAACCTTTTAAAAAATGATAAAAAAAATGTTCTTCATAAAACTTTGTTACATTTAAATGTCTAAACCCGTATATTATATTTCAGTATTGGTACCTAGGGTAGACTGTTAAAAAATAAAAAAAGATTGATATCAAATTTTCAAGGACATTTATTTTGTATCCTTTTTCTTAATTTCCTTTAATTTTCAATTTTATTTTTTTCTTTTATTGCAGTAAAGAAATAAAAAAAAATTCGATTTGTCAAAATAAAGAAAAGGAATATAAGTATATATAATATATGTATGTATTTATGGCATAATATTATGAAACATTCCAAAATAATAGCAAAAGGTTTTTATTTTTAATTTACGTTTAAGAAAAATGTTGGCATTACTTCCGAATAATAGCTTTAACGAAAAATTGTAAAAATAAAATCTTAAGTAAAAAATGTTCGTAAATCTTACAATCATATTAACAATTAAGAAAAGTAAACATTTAAACACCTAAAAATTTTCATTAAAATTTAGTAATTGCACTTCGTCTTGTGTCGCATTCAAATTATTTACATTCCAGGGTGAAATATTTCATTTTGGTTTAAAAACACAAAGAAATCTTAAAATATTAAAGCAACCGAAATAATTTAACCCCGTGTAAAAACAATTTTCTTTGAAAGTTATTGGTACAAATATTAATAAATGAGCATTTCAACATCAAAATTCGAAATAGTAACCAGATACTATTTTTTTTTATATTTCCTGTTGTTTAAATTTTCGTCCTTATATTCTTTTCATATTGTTTTGATGTTCTAGACGTGTTTTGTTAGTAAAAAAAATTTTTTTTGTTAAAAAAATAAATAAACAATTTACTTTACCTTTTTTTTTAAAAACTTATATGTAAATGGGTAAATGAATCAGTTTTTAGATTTCAAAAATTTATTATACGCACCTGATATTTTAATTTTAATGCCTAAAGGACAGGATAATCAATCATATTAATAATAACTCCTTGATTCCAATGGAACAGTTTGGTTTCCGAGCCGAACACTCTACTTGCCATCAAGTGGCTAGAATTCATAACAAGATCAAAGCAAGTTTTCATAATAAAAACTCCACAGGAATGATAATTCTTGACATTGAAAAAGCTTTCGATTCGGTTTGGCATGATGGACTAATTCACAAATGTATGCATTTAAATTTCCCAATATTCTTAATTAAAATAATTAAAAGCTTTCTATGTACACGTAAATATTATATTTCGCTTGCTAATGAAAAAAGCAAATGTTTTAATGTAGATACAGGAATTCCTCAAGGTTCTGTTTTATCTCCCATCTTATACAATATATTTATTTCAGACTTTCCTAAATTACCAAATTGTGATATTGGTTTATATGCTGATGATACGGCTATTTTAACTTCTTCAAAAAATCCAACAGAAATCCTGCTCAATCTAGAAAATGCATTTTGTATAACAAATAAGTACTTTTTGAAATGGAAAATTAAAATTTACACTCAAAAAACCCAAGCAATATTTTTTACTAGAAATAGAAAACCTTCACTAGTTCCCAACAGAAATTTACATTTAGACAGCGATGATATACCATGGCTTAAATCAGTTAAATACTTAGGAATTTATATCGATGAAAAACTTATTTATAGACCTCACATTGATAAAACAATAGAAAAATGTAATAAATTGATTAAAGCATTATACCCCCTAATCCATCGTAAATCTAAACTCTGCATTGATAACAAAATTATAATTTTTAAACAAATTTTTCAAAGTGTAATGTTATATGGATGCGAAATATGGGGTACGTGCGCAATAACCCATATAAAACGGCTTCAAGTAAAGCAAAACCAAATACTTAAACTCATAAATGATCTCCCTTTTTTTTTCTCGACGGTTAAGTTACACAAACTCTCGCAAGTTAAATTTTTATTCGATTTAATTAACAAGTATACACAAAATTTTTCAAACAAATGCAGATATTCAGAAAATGTTCTCATTCGAAATTTGTATTAAATAAAATCAAAATACTGCATCTGTATGTTCTCATGATTAACTAAATTCATATTAACAAAATCGTAGTTTTAAGTTTAAGATTAAGGTAGCCTAAGATTTTATATAAAAAAAAAAAAAAAAAAAAAAAAAACATAAAACATAAAATACCAAAAAAATTTTAAAACTCTCAAAACTGTCAACTAGGTTTTTTGCCATTTCTCCTAGGTTTAATCATATTATAAAATATTTACAAACATTTGGCCACTTAATAAGTACTTAAAAATATTAAAGTTGAGAAGCAGTGACTGTAACACTTACCGAAATCTAGTTTTAAGTGATATGTAAATATAAATTAAGGCAATAAAGGTAAAATAAAAATATTAACAATTAAGAAAAGTAAACATTTAAACACCTAAAAATTTTCATTAAAATTTAGTAATTGCACTTCGTCTTGTGTCGCATTCAAATTATTTACATTCCAGGGTGAAATATTTCATTTTGGTTTAAAAACACAAAGAAATCTTAAAATATTAAAGCAACCGAAATAATTTAACCCCGTGTAAAAACAATTTTCTTTGAAAGTTATTGGTACAAATATTAATAAATGAGCATTTCAACATCAAAATTCGAAATAGTAACCAGATACTATTTTTTTTTATATTTCCTGTTGTTTAAATTTTCGTCCTTATATTCTTTTCATATTGTTTTGATGTTCTAGACGTGTTTTGTTAGTAAAAAAAATTTTTTTTGTTAAAAAAATAAATAAACAATTTACTTTACCTTTTTTTTTAAAAACTTATATGTAAATGGGTAAATGAATCAGTTTTTAGATTTCAAAAATTTATTATACGCACCTGATATTTTAATTTACATATATAATATATACATATATATATATACTTTTTTTTATAGTTTTGTATGTTTGTTTAAATGTTTTTATGAACATATTTTTCTTTGTTTTGTTTAACAACTAAATCATTAGAAAACTTTAGAATACAAAATCTGAATTTCAAAATTTTTCGTAAACAAAAAGAAAACTGTAATTTAGTTTAAAATACAAAAATAAAAGGGCAAAGATAGCGAGACACTGCTAATTAATGAACAATATTAAGGATTAGATTTTTTTTGTTGAATTTTTGCCTTGAGAATTTAAAACAAATACTTTATTAAATGATTGCAATTAATTTAAAAAAAAAAATAAAAATAATAATTAATATTAAATTAAAAGATTAAAGAGAAATAAATAAAAGAACTTTACTTTTATACTTTTCTCAATTTGTTATAATGTCAATCTTCTCTCAATCAATTTTCTCTCAAAAATCAAACTGAACAAATGATTGCATTCAGTTGAATGAAGCAATGATGAATTGCAGCGCTTAAATAATTGTCGCTGCAAAAATTTAACTGATCTAGCAGCAAAATTTAAATATTTGTTTTATAATTTCAAATTATAATAATTTTTTTTAAAAACAAAAAAATAAGTAAAGAAATAAAGGTTAAATAAATGATCGCTGCTGGATTAAGAATATTTTGTTTTCCTACAAAATTTGCATTGAGGTTTATTTAAACGCTTAAAAAAATCTAGTAGGAAATTGCTTAAAGCGTTTTTCTCAACTAAACGTACCCAATTGGTGGAATGTATAAAACTGAGCTTGAGCTCAAACGTTATTTTTTCAAATAAAAACTACGCTTGAAGTCATATTTTTGTTTGAAAAATTGAAATTTGAGTTCAAGCTCAATTTTATGCATTCAAGTGATTGTCTTAGTGTTTTAATGATTAAATATAAACAGCAATGGCGGGATTTAATATAGAGTGATTTAACTTTTAGTTATAAAGACTAAGAATTTTATAAAAGTTTCAATTAAGCCGTAAAGTTTAGTAGAGAATTTCTTTTTACTCTTGCAAAAATTTCTTAATTATCCTTTTTTTTTTAATTTATAAGTAGAATCTTTTATTTATAGCTTTCCAATTAATGTTGGAAGTTAAAGAAATTATAAGCCTATAATTAATTTGTACCATATAAATTAAAAGGAAGTAATTTTAGAATATTTGGGTACATAAATTTATGAGCATAGCCCAAAAACTTAAGAGATGAGTTTTAAGAAAATATATAAAATAAAAGAATCGTTGTTTAAGGAAAATTTTCTTACAGAAGAAAATTTCGTACAGAATATTGAGAGGAATTCGCAAGTTCAGAAAAACAAAAGTAAACAACATTTTAAAAATTGCAAATATGTCATATAAATTGTTCATTATAAGCTGTGAACAGAATAAAAATTTAGTTAGTTTTTTGAACCTGTAATAAAAAATATATGTTGCTTAAAAAAATGCAATTCTTTTGAAATTTTTCTTCCTTTACATGATCTTGAAATCGACACTTTTTATATATAATTTAATGATAACATCTCTTTAATATAATGCCAATTAAAATTTACTTATTTATTACTTTTTTTATGATTTTAAATTAATTTTACACAAAAATAAAAATTTCGGTTGTTAAATGCCATATCTTATATAATTTTTAAAGGATTTTCTGTTTCATACAAAAATCAATACATACAATTAAATAATAATCTTTTATTTTTTTTTTTTAATTTTTATCAATATATATTTTAAGTTTTAAAGGAAATTAAATTTTAATTTTTAAATACTTCTTAAGTTATATATAAATATATATAATTTTTGTATATTTTTTGAATTCTTTAAAAAACTTTTTCTGGTTTACTTTTTAAATTTAAATTTCCCAGAATAAATGTAAGTGTAATTTTATTAATAAATAGCTAGTAATTGAATTGAAATACTTTCCTATTGAAGAAATAGTCTTGTCTTCAAATTAAAACCAAGTTTCTGACAAAATATTTTGAATTTCATTACCCCAGTGATCATAGTCAAGTATTCATTTTGATAACTAAAAAATTTCGTCCCCGTATTTTTGATTCCTTTCAACAGGAATGGTCGTTTTAATAAGTAAAAACCCTATACATTAGCGATGTTAATTATATTGTGGTATCTTTAAAAATTGTTCGTAACAAAACTGTTTTGAAAAACGATTACTCCTGATCTAGACAAAATTAAGTCTATCTAAATTAAAAAGAGTTTGAATTAAATCAAATATAGGCCATTTAATTAAATGTGATACAGATTTCAACACTGCCCGACTAAATGGAAAAATATTGACAGGATTAGCCACAGTCGTCCTCATAAGCTCATAATTGTCTTACTTATGGTTTTCTTTTTAAAAGCCAATTTTGTAGCAATCCAAGTTACTCCTTCAACGCTGGAATATTTTTCACTATACGCTATATTATTGATCACTGTTCTTAATGCAGTAATGAAAGGCGCGAATTCAACATAGAAAGCCAAAGAGTTCTGATAAAGGATTCATATGATATCACTGCAGATTTTTCTTATGTAAAAATTTTTAAAAATTTTGTTCTTGATTATATTTAGTTTATTATTATTATTAACATAATACTAACATAACTTAGTCTCTTAGTCCCACATAATAAAAACAGACTAATCTCACATAATAACTTATGCTAACATAATAGATATAAGATTATGGTGGAGGATAGATATAGAGTTCATAAACCCATTAAATAAACTTTATTCTGTTATATTCTAAGATTATCCCAAAATGTTTATTATCTTAAAATGAACAACTATTTAGCAGTACAATTTATTACCGAAATAAATTATCTGATTACAATATAAGTAGATGAAATAAATATTAAAATATACAAGTAAATAATATTTTATAATTTTTAAGTCAAAACAAGCAAACAGTTTAAAACAAAAAAAAGGGGCCTAGGTGGCCTAGTGGGTAAGAGCGTATAAAATACGCTGTAAACACCGAGGGAGGTGGGTTCGAATCTCACACACGTCGTTAGAGTTATTCCTCCTTACGACATTTACAATCACGCCTGAACAGGAGAGACTGTGTAATTTTCTGTCCACATTTATGTGGCTGAGAAATACATTAAAAAAAAAAAATGCATTTGAAATGAAAATAATATAAAAGAAAAATATTCATAAACTATTTTCTTAGGCAATTATGTATATGTATATAATTATTAATGTAAATAAATTACAAAACTTTTATAACTTACACCAATCGAAATATCCAAATTATTTTTTTTAACTTAATCAAATTAGGTATCACTTTAATCTCGTAAAATTAACATCTTTTAAAAGCAAAGCAAAATAAAAAATTATTTTGTAAATTTTTTCTTCTTATCAATTTCGAAAAATCTCAATTTTTCTTTACCTTAAAGCAATTTATGCCTATTATAATTCAATTGAATCATTAAAGAACAAAAAACAAAAATAATACATTCTCTTACGTCCATTTTATAAAGTAACACCATTTTTTTTTATAACCCAACAATATAAAAAATTACTTGAAAAATTACAGCACTAATTTCTAAACATTTGTACCTAACTTCATTCATATATGTATGTATATATTAATGTAGATATATTTAAATAATTAATATTTTATATAAAAACAGACCGTTATATATATATATACCTATATATATAACAACAATTCATCCATCACGGATCATTCCAAAAATTTTCATTTGCAACTTACTATAAGTAATTCTTTAAGCTATTCAAGTATTACTATTTTATATGACCCCCAACTGAGTAATCGTAAAACCAATTTACACACATTCGTACACAAAATTGCAAAAATGAAAAGGAAGAGAGACAAATAGTAAAAACTAAAAGGAGAAATGAAGAAAGTAAAGAGAAGAAGAATGACTGTTAAACAAAATAAAGTAACAGTAAAGAGTTTTTATGTTAATGTTGGGAAATCTTTTACTTAATTTTTAGTTTTTCTTTGGATAATTATAAGGCTGGGAATTTACAGGTACACTTAGCTGCTTAAAAATAAATATAGTAAATTATAAACAATCATTTCAGTATCATTTTCACTATGAACGAATTGTTATTCCGAAGTATCCCATGAATTTTAAAAAATCAAATCAAGTAATCAAATATGTTCATTATTAAAACCTATAAGTTTTAAATTTGATCTATTTTTGGGAGTCGATTTTTGTTTTAATCTTCAATAATCTAATTTTATAATCAGATATTAATAATATTCTTTAATAACTAAGCTAATACCAAGTGCCTAAATAAATACAATACATAATCATAATATTTCAAAATTTAATTAATCATTAAGAGTGATATTAAGCTTGAAATCCCATTATGTTTTACTGGTAAATATATTATGAAGCATATTATTCTTATGCTCGAATTTGTTACATGCGCAACAGTTTTTCATACAAGAATATAAAAAATATATAATATGTTTTTAATGATTATAAAATCTCGCTATATATATGACCTCAGTTCGTCCTGTTCTGGAGTATGCAAACCAAGTCTGGTCGCCATACAACTTTCAACATATTGTTATAGAATTGAAGCGATGCAAAGAATTTTCTTATATTTGCTTTTTATATTAAGAAGATTTGCTCAATTAAGCTAATCTATTAATATATTGCCTGCATTATGTTGATCGACTGAAACTAATTCTCATGAATACATTAGAATCCAGAAGAACAGTGATGGGCATTGTTTTGATTATTCAAGTATTTCATAATCATATATAAATTTACAATACATTAATAATATATTACGAAATTCAATCAGCAGAAGAACACGTTTTAGATTCGAAAACACTTTTTCCATTAGATTTCATAGGACTAACTATGGCAAATATGAGCCGATTAATAGAATGTTGATGAATATGAATCGATACAAAACAATATATAAACATAAACATAAGTAAAGATGTGATAAAAATATTATTTTATAATATAGTTCCATAAATATTTATTTCTGTACTTTTGTTTAAATTAAATTTATTTTTAAGTAATATTAGTAGTCTTCACGTAAAAGTGCATCGAAAGAAAAATTTCCTACTTTAAGTGAACGACCCGTTGCAGAATTTGAATTGAAAAATAAAAAATTACAGATGACAGATATGTTGATTGGTTTAGAAAAACATTTACTGATCGATCGGTGCAAATTTTTTTATACATGAAATCTTCCGATTCTCAAATCTTCCGATTCTTCAATACAAGACTAGTTTCCACTTTTACGTGACGACCCCTATTTTGTTGTTTTGTATAATTTTATTAATGATTTTAGATTAAGTTTTATTTTCTTAATTAAAAAAAAAAAACAGCAAAAGATTTTTTTGTAAATACTTCAATTAAGTAAATAAATAACTAGATACATTAAGAATGGTTCTTAAAAGCTTCAAAATTATTTAAAAAAGTATTTTTCTATTCCAAATACAAACAATTTAACAACTGACATAAGACAACCAGAAAATAGACTTAAAATCTTATTTGAGAAATTCTTGAATTCTTCCAAATCCTTAAATTATAGCAAATTTTTTGTGAATTTCTTTGATTTGTAAATTCGTTAATTGTTATTTCAACATTTTTAGCACATTTCAAAAAAAAATTTTAACCATTAACCATTTTAAAGATAGAGAAAAAAAATTTTTACCATGGGTAGGTCTCATAAAAAAATTAATTTTGTGGAACAACTTTTTCATGTAGCCCCATCCATCAGGGAACTACAGCCCCTCAAACTTTGAAAAAGCACTATTTTTGAATGCGTATATTTCATGTTCCGCTTAACATTTTTTCAATCTGAAAACGACAGAAATTTTTTTTACCTTTGTAAATCAATATCAAAGTTATATAAATATATTTTAAATTTAGTATATTTAAATTTACCGTTATGTGAAAACCAAATTTTGCATGATTTTTCTACTTTCATAACTCCGGCACGCTTTCAGATAAGGGCTTGAAATTTGCAGGCAAGAAAGAACTAGAATTAGTATAAGCTTGCCCAGAATTTTTTTTTTGTACCACCCCCTGTTTATGAGCTATTAGAGCTCAACATTTGAAAATTTGCTATTTTTAAACACCTGTAACGTAGGCATCTGTACACAATTTTCTTCGGCAAGACAAAAAAATTAAAGCTACAGTAATATATTTTTATGTATGTTAACGGGTTTCCTTAGTTATAAAGGCTTCCGGACTTACAGCCCCTCAAAATTTCAAAAAAGTGTTATTTTCACATATTTTCTTATTACAAAAAATTTCTTAAATTTTATTTTTTAAATTTTCAAATTTTTGTGCAAGTCACAATTCTAACAGATTTGTATTGTCTTTTGAAAATGTGCCCTTTTAAAAACCGTTGGTTTACATTCCTTGTTTTTTTTTTAAATGCACATGACACATATTGACATAATATTTTTAAGATTTAGTTTTTAAAATTTACAATATTGCTTTTTAAGATAAATGTATTATTATTTTACAGACCACTGTAATAATGTAAAAATATACCTATATATTTGTATTTTTATAGGTGTAGGCAAGTACTTATATAGGTACTATGCAATTCTATTAAGATATATTTATATAATACAATAAAAAATTACATTAAACAAATAAAAAAAAAAAAAAAACAAACAGTAACAATAAACAGTTACATAATAAACAATTCACAATAATAGGATACAAACAATGACCTAAATTTGTTATCCTATTGAGATGCTCCTTTTTTTTATATATCCTATATATCTTATTTTATTATATATTTTTGTAATCGCTATTGTTATTTATGGTGTTATAATTTTTCTTGGTTTTTTGTTTTTTATTTTATTTATTGTTAATCTTTTTTATCTTTTTATATTTTCATTTCTGATTTTTAATTTCTGGTTCTATATACCTATTTTTATTTTAAATCATTCTAGTCTATTCACTTTATTTAGATTATTTTCTTAGATTTTGATGAATTAAATAAAGAAATGTTTATTTTATACAACAATTATAATATTATTTATTATTGTAGATTGTTGTATTATAAATAGTAGACAGCACAAAACAATATAAGAACAAATTAATGATTACTATAAACAACAATAAAAAAAAAATAAATAAATAAAAAAACGAAGATAATAAAGAAGAAAATTATTTATAAAATCTTTAATAAATGTTATTAATTAAAAAAGAACTTGTCAGAAAATTAATTAATTAACCATCCATCCTTAAAAACCCTTTTAAATGATAATCAGTTCTATATATTTCTTTAATTTTTTTTTTGTTTTTTTTTTTTTAACATTTTTATCAATTTTCTGAAAAAGTGGTAGCATTTAATATCATTAAGTTCATTAAGTTCATTTATTATAAGAGAATTAATTTAAATTTAATTTTATATATGGTTGATTTAATAAATGATGGTTAATTGATTTAATCTGTATGGTATTGTAGAATTTTTCAAATAAAATTTGATATTAATAATGAAGTTTTTGATAATCTTTAAAAATTGATTAATTTTCTTTTTTTTTAAAGATCCATTAATGTTCTTAGTGTTTTCCTATGATTATTTTCAAAAATCTATTTAAAAATCCATCCTGTAAGTATTAATTTATGTGCTTGTAAAAGAATTTCCTGTAAGCCATTAAAAGTTGTAAATATAATTCGATAAAAACAGTTGATCTTCAAATTTTACATATTTAGGGATTTTTCTAGTAGGTACAAATATACTATATTAATTATACTATACGGATCTTTATATCTTTAAACCTTATTATACTGTAATAATACAGAGTATATATAAATACTTTACGGTTCTAAACAAATTACAAGTATAAAATTAGCAAAATATAATTTCATAGACAAAAAAAAATAATTAATCACATTCGTTAAGTTCAAATTTTTTAATGACTTAGATTAATTTTATATATCTATTATTTATATATATTTTATTTCGAGATTAATTATAGATTAGATATAGAAAAGAAAATAGATATATATATAGAGAGAAAATCAGATATAGATTATTAATTAAATTAATTTAATCGATAGATATTTCACTTCTAAATTTTGCTAGCTCAACTCATTATTAAAAGCTTTAATAGCCTAATTTTAAATTAATAAATCACATATGATTTGAATTAATCAGATAAAAGTATAATGCCTCCATTTAAAACATTCCAAAGCAAAACAAAGAGACCTTCGTCTGCCTAACATTGCTTAGTTCAAATTCCCAAATGGACATACTTCGATTTACACAAATTCTTTTCTGAACGAAAATCGCGAATTTGAATCCATGTACCACCTCATGTGTTCGTACTCGATTAATACCATGATTAGTACTTACCTAAGAACATATAAACTATTGTTGGGTTATACAATGATAAAAGTCCCCAAACACTCATAAAGGACTCGCACTTTTTTCCCTCCTGTATTATGTCTATATATGATGCCATCTACACTAAACTATCAGATTAATTCAAATAGCCAATTCTTTATAAACTGTTTTCAATTAATCAATTTTAGTCCTTGGCATACTATTTGTTTTTTTAGTTTATTCCCTTGCCACAATTACACAGCCTTTCCCTTTCAAGCTCTGTGTTTATATGCTCTGACCTGCTAGGCCCTATCGGGGCCACTGATATACTATTTATTTTCAAATTATTTGAAGTAGTTATTTACAATAATTATATAATAGCTTCCTAACAAATCTGTACATACCCTTCGTCATAACGTCTACTAATATTGTAGAGAAAACTAATTTTAACTTTCTTTAAAGAAAACAAATGTTAATCTTAATAAAAATTAATTAGTTTCATTTAAAGTTCTTAAGAAAATTCTGACTGATTTTTTATCATATCAATTGACTTCCCTTCCGAATATTCTTTTATAATTTTTTTTTTCTTTTAAGATACAAAAAATTATTTCCCTTTTTTCTATTCTTTCAGATAAGAAATAACAAAAAAAAAAAAAATTCAGAAAATATCATTTTTCTAGACTCACACTTATTTGATTTTGGCAAATAAAAAAACAAAAAAGTAAAAAACACATCAATGTTAAGTAAGTAAATAACATTACCTAATAAAAGACATGAGCTTGTCAAAAATTTTAATCCATATATACATATTTGAATACATGAATATATATACCGGTTATAATATAATATGAATATATTATATAGATATATATTTATATATGTAAAGAAATAAGTCACCACAAAATCAGTAAACACGCATATCATATTTTCATTCAACAAACGGTTACATGTTACATTACATTTTAATACAGTTGTTAAAACATTTGGCTTTTTAAAACATGACATGAATTTACTACTGTTTAACAATACAATATATACTGTGATACATAAAACCATACTTTTATATTATTATACATAAATGTATGTACATAAATCAAGGTTAAAAAAAAAAGCATTCATATCCTGTATTATGGTAATCTTCAATGAATTTAAAAAAAATTTTTTTTTCTTTGCTTTGCTTATAGTGTGAATTAATAAATAAAAACTGATAAAAGGAATTCCAGGATTCTTCTTTACCATTCACTCTAGATTATTTATAAACCCAGTCTTTTTAGAAAATGAAATAAAAAGTAAATGACACAATAAAAAAAATTGATCTGATATTAAAATAAACTAATTTCGAAATGTATTTCAAGGACACAAAATAACATTTTTTTTTTGTTTAAATTTGTACATTAATTCTTTATTAGTAATTGGGTTCAATATCATATCGTCACGGCTCGTACCATTAAATTTAATTTTGTTAAATTGTTGGGCTTTTAAAGGCTTTCTAAAATTTATTAAAATATATTTAAATTGATTTTTATTAGAGGAAATTTTAAGGACTAGGAAAAAAAAAGTAGTTTCAATATTTATGATTCAGTCTCGGGTTCGATTCCCGGCTGGGTACAATAATTATAATAAAAAATAAAAAATAAAATCATATATCGCAATATATAAATACTTAAATATATCACATAATATCTCGTATACCCCACATTCGTATCAGGAAACAGGGGTTATAGCTACCTGGCACATTTATGTACCACGGTAACTATATATAAATAAATAAATAAATATTTATGATTCATAGCAAACATCAGAAAATCTACTATTCGAAATAACTTTTTTAAAAGGTGTATAGTATATGGGTATACGTATAGTTCATAATAGGCTTCTGGGCCTACATGAAATTCTATTTCGAAATACCTAATAAAAGAAACTTGTTACTTTTATTACTAAATTAAAGTTGAAATCAGAGAATTAATGTTTATTTTATTTTATCTATTTTTCTACATACAATAATCATTTAACAGCAATCTAATTTAAATTAATTAATCATTTTAACCTTATAATAATCATTATTAAAATTTCTTTTTAAATATTTTTTGTTAATTTATCTTAAAGATTTTTTCCGCCCCATTTACTTAGAATGAAATTAAAATTACCATTTTTAATTCATAATAAGACAAAATGCACATCGTATTTCAACTCCAATTTAATGTGACTGTATTTTCTTTCATAATATCTCATTACATTTTTTCACAGATTGTTTAAACACGTAATACCATCGTCATGTAATTCAATTACAATTTAAATAACTTACCAACAACAACATAGTAATTCATTTTTGCAATCTAATATTTAATGCAAAATAATCACATGACATTTAAACTTTCGTGCTTGAAATTCATTAAACAAAATAATAAAAAAAAAAGAAAATTTACCGACCTGCCTTTTTTTTTTTAATCAAAATTCACATAAACCGGAAGAATGGTTAGTAAACATCCGTTATTTAACAATTGTATTTTATACACAAACATGTAATATTATTACCGTTTTTTTAATGTACATATAAAGGAAGCATTAAAATTTACACAATTTTCTTCATGTCTCTTTAATTTTGAAAATTTTATTGGAAAAGAAAAAATTGAATTTAAAATAAAAAAAAAATTAAAATGGCAGTATTCACTAAACGAAGTGTTTTATATATTCATTATAAAAATAACGGGATAATATAACCTGGCTTACAAATTTAGTAATTTTTTTATTATATCATTGCAATTTTATGTGTCAAACCCAATTGATATTTACGAATTAATTAACGAAATTCTCTATAAAAAAGTTTCCATAAACATTTTTAGTCAAGTGAAAGCTACAATTTAGTTTCATTGAAGAAATTGTTTGGCAAATAGAATTTTATAATTATTACTTTACTGCAGAAAATAGACTGAACATTTTCATGTTTTATTAAAGAACGAAAGAAAAAAGGAAACAAGGCACAATATAAACCAACAGTTTTTAAAGGCACTTTGCAAAAGACAATACAAACTGTTTAGAATTGTGACTTGCACTAAAAATTTATAATTTTTATTCTTAGAATTTCATATACGTATAAGAAAAAAAAAATAAAGAGGTACTTTCTTTAATTTTAAGGGAACCCTATAAATAAATTAAAAAAACCCATGCGCAATTATAAAGTTGAAGCTTTAATGTTTGCTTAATATTTTGAAAAATATTGTGCAAGTGCCTAAAGATGTTTAAAAATAGCAAAATTTAAATTTCTAGGTCTTAATAGTTTTTAAACACGGGGTGGTTCAAAAAAATTTTCTGAAACAGCTTACTAATTCTAAAAGAACTTTCTTCTCTTAAAATTTGCATGTTCTAAATAGCGTCTTCTACCGTTTTTAATTAAAAACAAGTAAAAGTAACAGTAAGTCGATGCAACCGACTTATTTATACCCTACACCTAAAAAATTCAAATTAAATTAAAAATCCATAAGTTATTTTAGTTAGGTATTTAATATAACTAAGCTAAAAAAATTAATGCTTTTACAACCTTTGTACAAAATTTCATATTTCTATCTTTATTAAAATCGAAAATATGCTTGTTGGGTCTTGGGAAGTGTGTGAAGGCACGCGGACCACCACCCCAATTCATCTCAAATTTTAGAAACATCAACAGGGTAGAACATTCTTATATCAAATTTCAAGTTTATATGTTTATTAATTTCGAAGATATGCTTGTTTGGTCTTAGGAGTTGTGTGGCAGATACCCGAACAACCATTCTAATTCATCTTAAATTTTGGACAAATCAGAGATTCAGGAAACAACACCCTAGTACCAAATTTGAAGTTTCTATCTTTATTAATTTCGAAGATATGCTTGTTCGGTTTTGGGAGTTGTATGGGAGGTACCCGAACGACCACTCCAATTCATCTCAAATTTTAGACTAATCAGGGATTCAGGAAACAACACCCTAGTACCAAATTTGAAGTTTCTATCTTTATTAATTTCGAAGATATGCTTGTTCGGTTTTGGGAGTTGTATGGGAGGTACCCAAACGACCACTCCAATTCATCTCAAATTTTAGGCAAATCAGGGATTTAGAAAACAGCACCCTCGTAACAAATTTGAAGTTCCTATCTTTATTAATTTCGAAGATATGCATGTTCGGTTTTGGGAGTTGTATGGGAGGTACTCGAACCGCTCCTCCAATTCATCTCAAATTTTGGACAAATCAGGGATTCGGAAAACAACATCCTAGTACCAAATTTGAAGTTTCTATCCTTATTAATTTCGAATATATGCTGTTCGGTTTTGGGATTTGTATGGTAGGTACCCGAACAACCACTCCAATTCATCTCAAATTTTGGGGATATCAGGGATTCAGAAAAACACACCCTCGTACAAAATTTTAAGTTTCTATCTTTATTAATTTTGAAAATATGCGTATTAGGTTTTGGGAGTTGTATGGGAGGTACTCGAACGCATGCTCCGATTTCGCCCATTTACAATCCCCGCCTTATTTTAGTCATTGTTAACCTACAGTATAAATTTCATCAAGATAGCATCATTATTTTTTGAGTTATCGTGCGTACGAACGGACGGACGGACGGACGGACTGACATCGCTAAATCGACTCAGGCGGTGATCCTGATTCAGAATATATAGACATGTCTATACCTAACTCGCTTCCTTTTGGTGGTTACAAACACCATACCAAAGTTAAACCCTATACTTAATGTGTAGGGTATAATGACTAAGTAGAACCTGAGAGATATATACATTCAAAAATAGCGCTTTTTCGAAATTTGAAGGGCTGTAGCTGAGTAATGTGTGGTACTACTTAAAAAACTTTTTCTACAACATTAATTTTTGAATGATACCTACTCTTTATTAAAATTTTATTGATCTGTCTTTAACGGTGTAGAAGAGCCGAATGAATGGACGAGTAGAGTGAAACTAATAAGCAAATTTTTCAAAATTTTTTTTGGAAATGTACTAGAACAACATCTAAAACAGGATGTTGTTTCAATTTCAATGGAAAATTGAAAGTTATTTCTTTGAACAAAATTACGCGAAGCAGATTAACAAATTAATTTGTAATTAACATTCTACAATTTATGAAAAAAACTTTTCGGCACAACTATTAACATCCATCTAAATATCTTGAAAATCGTGAAATTTTAAATACGTAACAACTTTTAAAATACAAGTCAAATTTAATTTTATTAAACTTCATTATACATTTTCATTTGATATCAATTGATGCATGTAATTTCAATCTAAAAAAAAAATCTTAAAAATCTTATTTGCCAATACAAAATAATAAATTTCGTTATAGTGAGTGTATTGCATATAATAGTGAGAAACGATACATTCTGAGCACAAATTGGTGAATTAACTGTGTTAAAGTTGTATTAGTTATACTATCAAAGCATTTAAATTACCATAAAACTACACAAATAATTTTGAAGGACGCCTATATATATGCAATACTTTACAGTTTTCAAAAATGTTTTCGCCATTTTAAATTAGTCTGGCGCTTCGGTAGCCTAGTGGGTAGGCGTGTGGCATATTAACCGAAGGAGTGTGGATTCGATCCCTGCACAGGTTGTAAGTGTTTTTTCCTTTACATACCCCCCTTACGAACAAATATAATGTAAATATATAGTATATAATATAAACAAAATAAATAATATTAGTATATAATTTAATAATAGTATAAAAAACGTATAATGGCCTTAGTAGCCGACGGTTCAATAATATTGCATTACATTTATGTATGTAATATTAATATAAATAAATAAATAAATTAGTACAGAGGATCTCGTTTGTCTAATTCTTAAAAATGTAGTTTATTAACCAAGCTGGGGAATGGGGATCCAAATCTAACACAAGTAACAAATATAGTGTAAGTATATAATATATTATAATATAAACAAAATAAATAATACTTATTACTGTATAAATTAATAATAGTGTTCGATCTATGATGATAGTCTTAGTAGCCGATGGTTTTTTAATACTAATAAAAATAAATAAATTTGAACAAATATTTACCATTTAAGTATTTAAATGATAATTTCCAAAATCCCTGCCGTTTTGTGGCTAAGAATTATCTAATGGAGAAAATCTGCGAAAATATTTTCTTTAATGTTTTTAAAATTTGTAATTCAGAAGAAAATTACAGAAACAGTGAAAATTAATTAAACTGTTTTAAATCATTCAAGAAAACATTACCAAAGAATATGGTGCCCGGTAATAATACCCCAGGAAATAAAGCCGAATCGGCTTTATTTCCCTTCCAATGCAATAAAACCGAAATAAAATAAAACCGAAATCGCGAATTTTGAGAATTCGGCCTTATTACCATTTTGAAAAGGAAATAATGCCGAAATTGAAAAAGAAATAAAGTCGAATACCGATTCGACTTTATTGTTTCGGTCATTATTTCCGGTCATCGTAACATAACAAATGTACGACAATAAATATTAATAACAAATTTTTTAAATATTTTCTAACTATTAATAGCAAATTTTTTGAATATTTATAGCTACATATTCTGGAAAAAGCGGATAACATTGATTTTGTAAATCCGAATCTTTTCAACAACTACTTTTATTTTCCTTATTATGGCCAGACCTCGTGAATGCGGCCGCGAGGCGTGCAACACCCGCATATTTAAGTTCCTAGAAATGACATTAGAAATAAATAAAATAATAAATAAAACAAAAATAAATAATATATTTTTAATATGGTGCAGTGACAGAACGTCCGAGGAAATAAAGCCCGCGGGCGTTAATTCCTTTTTAAATTGGAATTAAAGCCCATAGTTAAAAGGAATTAATTACCCGCGGGCTTTAATTCCTTTTGCATTCGAATTAAGATCCACACTATTTTTTGTTATTAAAAGAAAAGAGTAATGGAATATGTAGAGCTAACGTATTAGAAGGGATTTTAGAGTTTTGGCTAAAAATTGGGGTATCCGCTTTTTCCAAAATATTTACTAATATTTATGTGTGCGACATTTTGATTTGGGAGAGATTTTAGAATTGGTTACGGAATCAAGCTTATATCCTTTTTCGAAAATATGTATATAAGTAATACTCCGATTGTCAGGGATTTTGTGAGGGATTATAGAATTGAATTCAAAATCAGGATTATACGCCTTTTACAGAATATTTAGAAATATGTATATGCGAGTTTTGAATTAGGAGGATTATATAAATATTCTAGAAAAAGCGTATAAGCCTGATTTTATAACCATCTCAAAAATCTATCCTAATTCAGAAACTCGCATATGCATATATCTAAATATTGTGTAAAAAACGTATCCTTATTTATTTCCAGCGTGCTCTATTTCCTCGGGCGTTCTGTCACTGCACCTTTTAATATAACTGAAAAAAAAAAATAAGAGGATGTTTAGAGTTGGTTATAAAATCAAGTTTGCCCCCTTTTCCAGAGTAAATTTGTTCTGCAAAAATAGAACACTATGATTTCATATTCAAGTCTAAAATCCCTACTAATTATTTTTTATGCATATTTCAACAGAAATCACTCATGTATCACTGATGTCAAAATTAAAAGAAAAAATTAAATACATATTTAGAAAATGGAAATAAGGTCGATTCGACTTTATTTCCTTTTTAAAGCGGTAATAAAGCCGAATTTTTGAAATTCGCGATTTCGACATTATTTCCGCATCAGAAGGGAAATGAAGCCGTTTCGACTTTATTTCCTGGGGCATTATTTCCGGGCACCAAAGAATATAACTAGAACTGGTTGAAAAAAATATTTCTAAAAAAATTTAAAACTTTACAAGTGTCAATCATGTCATTTTAAGTCCAAGTTAGTTTATACATTTATTGCATATACATAAACAGAGTTCTTTAAAAGTAAGTAAATAACTTAACTAATAAATGTTATATTTATTTTTTTTCTAATATACAGTACAACAAATATTTTCAAGAGAAATAAAAACAAAATAATTTTATTTTTTAAATTGAGTAAAAAAAAAAAAAAGTTTTTAAAATAAATTGTTAAGAATTAAAACTCAAAAGGAATGAAGGAAAAGAAAAACTTTTAAACATTAATTAATATTTTACTAGGTACTTTTTATTTTTTTTTTAATAAAATTTTTAAGATAAAATAATATTTTAATTTTTGTTTAAACTTTTAAAATAATAATAATCAACGTTTCAAAAAGATTGAATCTGTTAAATAACTTATAACTTAAAAGTACAACTTATTTAATTTATTCAATTAATTTTAGTTTATTCTTATAGTTAAATGAATTTTAAATATTCACAATAAGATTTAAAAATTTCTTGCATTATCGAACATTTTGTAATAAATAAAAACAAACGATTAAGTACTTTTAAAGTTTTGTTTTAAACTTTGTTTTCAATGTCCTTTAGTCTTTAATTAATAATAATATGAACTTTCACTTTGGGTAATCTTTTTTTCAAAATTAAGTATAGTGAAAATTTCAATTACATTATAAATGTTAACGTTAAAAATACTAGGATTTGTTTTTTATTTTTAAAGAAATTTTCAAGATGATGTGATTAGATCCTGTGGTTTAAAATATCACTACATGTTTTTTACCAAGTCAGATTAACTTCCAAATCTTGCTTTTGTTTCAATCAGCAAATATCCTTCACTGCACACATATTATTATTTATAAAATGAATATTATATATAAATAATAAGAATATAAAAATAGACAAGGCAATATATAATACTAAAGATTTATAAAGGTAGAGATTTTGAAAAATCAATAAAAAAGGATTGATCTGGAAAAAGGATTTGATTGAGATTAATTTCTCATCAAAATGGATAGTTTTTGATGTAAGACAAATCAAAAACATTTTCTTAAAAAAAATCCATTTTTTAAGGAAATTCTATATGATTAATAAGTAGAAATATTTAAAAGTAAAAATATAATATGAGATCTTTCATTTTTAAAACCTATATACGATAAATTTGCATAAATGTCCCAAGTCATACGTATCTAAAATTAGTAAATTTTTAAGTTTTGACTCCTTACACTATTAAAGGGAGAAAAAGAGCAAAAAAATAAATGTTCTGAGTTCAATAACACCAAATTTCAAATAATCATACATAATTTTTATATTGATTAATACAGTTTAAATTAAGCAGAACTTAACACATAAATAATTTTACAATAGAGCTTTTTAGCCATTTTTAAGGGCTAACTTTTAAACCATGGTTAAAATTTCAATGCTTTATCGTAAAGCGTGTAGAAATTTTCTAAACAAACAGACGAATGAATGCACAAAGTTAAAACAAATAAACAAATTCAAAATTTTATTAGAAAAATGTGCTAAAATCTATTTTAGTTTATTTTATAACTCACAGATATTATTTTAGTTTATAAGTTTATAAAAGAAATTAAAAATACATTAAATAATTTTAGAAAATGGTGTACAAAAAATAATTGAGTGTGAAAGTAATTATTACTTGAAATATAAGTGCCTACTGTACATACATACTAATAATGCTCGAAGAATAAAAAGATTATTATAAGGATAAATTTTATATACCATATATTTTTTAAAATTTTCCTAAACTTCAAAGTAACTTTTAAAATCTAACAAGGCACAAACTTATAATTTATTGTAAACAAATTTTTTTTTGTTTCATAGGAACTTTGACCTAATATTTTATATTTAAAATTTTTTTTTTTTTTTTTTGTAGAATGTTGCAACTTTAAAAAAATTTTTATGTTTTTCATCTATCTCTTCCTTGTATTAACAAAATTTTAATAATAAAAGTTATTATTTCTTTTGTTTTCTTTTTTTACCTTTTTTTTTTTTTATTTTTTTACCTTTCAAAAGTCAACAAAACTTTTTGTTTTTCTTTAAGTTTTTCGAAATAAAACAAAAATATAGATATATATAATTTTTAATGTTTTTGTTTACATGTTCTAGTCAAATCTTAAAACAATATCCGTGCCTGATAGAGGATTGTAACATGAAAACAAGCAACAATAACTACTATAAAAAAAAAGTTGAAAATAATAAAAACAAATTGAAATTCATCATTTATTTTATCCCTTTTTTTTTTTTTTACTTTTTACATTTCTAATATATTATAAACACTGTGAACCTTTTATTCACCCACCAAAAGACTAAAAAGACTATGATCATCAGTGTCTCTGATATAATACATACACCACTTAATTTTTTCTCAATTTTCATAATTTAAAAAATAAAAGAAAATCAAAAACAAAAAAATATGTAAGGGATTGGCAAAAGGCAAAATATGTATCCTATACTATCATATTTGTTTTCATGCTATTCCATTTTTTTTTTTTTGATAATACCGACAACGAAGGATACACATAATTGTTGGTTTACAATAACACTTCCAGGTCACGCAAGAGCTTATTTTACTTCCCTAAAAAGGTTTTTTCTAAGAAATAAGGAATTTATTCCTTTTTTTAATTTTAGTTTTATTTTAAAATGAGTGAAAAATATTTTATTTACCGTCTATACACAAGTCCATTAAGTATATAACATTATTATGAAATAAAGCTAACTAGTTTGTTAGTTTAGAAAAAGATGTGATTCTTCATTTACAAGTTCCTCTTTTTTTTAAAAGTTTATTTTAGATTCCAGTCTGATTTTATCACACTTACTTTCCTATCTTTTATATCCTAAAGCTTTACCAAGCTTATCTTCAGCATTACAGCTCAATTATATAGCTAGAAAATGATAAGAGAGGCTTACAAGTAGATTAGGTTAAACTGTAAATGACACATCAACCTTTTGATATTGATACATTATATCCCACCTGTTACTACATGTTGTAGATTTTGCCACCACTTATAATACTTTTTCAGCCTTACTGCCTCTAAGAACTTAAAGATTTGTAAAGGTTATATTGCTGGCAGTTTCATCATCGGCAAAGCAATATGTTCCTAGATGCACATAACTTACTTCCACTATTTTTGAGTATATGTCATGCAGTATCTTCTTTTTCTTGACAGAATGTGCATGTATCATATCTATTCCAATTCTCTTTAAGAGTTGTTTTAGTCAGCAGTGTCCCAATTAGAATCCTTTTCCGGTAATAGTTTCTCAGAAACTCTTTAGAAGCTTGTAAGTAGCAAGAAACATAAAAGTAAAAACAAAAAAAAGTGTTTCTTTTGACTAGAATCATCCATTTTATAGCAAACTATAAAGCATATTTATTTCTATCTGACATCTTAAAGTATTAAAAAAGACTGAAATAACCAGAAAAAACAGAAAAATCTCAAAAACCTAAAGTTAATGTTAAAACAAACAATATATTCTTCAATATAATAGTGTTTTCTGCAATTATAAAAACGAAAAAAAAAATTCCTTTTTTTTTATTTTTGTTTTTACATTCAATCTGATTAAAAACATTTTCCACGATATATCTGCAGATATATCTTTTTACAGGGAAAATGACATGATTCAAAAAGGATAATAATGTTAATGGGAATGAGTATGAGTATTTTAGAGCTTTTTTTTCTTTTTGTTTGATGTATTAGTATGTCTTGTTTTATATTTATGAAGGTCTTAAAAAAATAAATGTACCTAAATATATTAATAATAATATAATATAGCAAGTATAAAGTATATTAATTTATATATATAAAAATGAAATTGAGTTTCATTCAAATACATGATAATATATTCCATATGTTGTTAAAAGTATCACTTTCATTGAGTGTGAAATTGAAAAATATCTAAATTTTAAATAAACGTGATTAGGTCTGTTACATGTTTCTCATGATTTTAAAACAAAAAAAAAAAATTTTATTTTTAAATTATAATTACTATATTTTATTACAGTTTTAGTGTATCTTGTTATTTTATTTAGCGTATCTTATTTAATGTTTAGTGTTTTAGTAGTATCTAGGATGGAATAATATTTTTTTCATTACTCATTCACTACTTACTTTTTAGACATTTTATCTATGTATATATTAAATTATCATCATTTTATTAAAAAATTTATAGCAAATTTTTTTTTTTTTGTAATGTTTGGAAAATAATGTACAAATTGAAAAAGTAAAGCACATATTGTACAAATTGTTATATAATTTAGATATTATTTTATTTAATTTTTCCGCAAAAATATTTGATTAAACATGCATTTAATTAATTTAAATTTTCAAAGTCAATTTAATTAAATTAAAAAAAAAAAAATCTTTTATATATTTTTAAAAATATTAAGAATTCCTTAAAATATGCAAAAAAAAAAAACAAAATTTTAAATCTATTCCATTTTTCACTTATTTATTTTACTTTCACACGAAAATCAAAAAATCAAAAAGAGAAAAAAATATCTTAACCACAAGTCCACAATTTCCTTTTTTTTTTTTTTTTCCTCATATTAATTTTTCATTTTCTTTGCTTTTAAACGAAATTAAAAGAAACAAGAGTAATATAAAGTAAAAAAAAAAAAAACAATTCACGTATTTTCACATTTTATTTTCATATTTTTTCAATTATATACTTATTTTTTTTTTTTTTTTATTAAATTTATGGAAATTTTTTGCATAAACAAAAAAAAATAAGGACCTTAGGCAAGTAATGTTTTTGTTTCTGCAATTTAATGTCGCTTTTATATCTATAAAATATTAGAATTTTTCTTTTTTTTTGTATTTTTGTTTTTTTTTTTTTTTAGTTTTTAGGTAAAGAAGGAGCACAAAATTAGAGGGGATAGTTAATGGGTAGGTATAGGTGGTAAATATTTTTGGATGATGTATTGCATAGAAAATGTTTTGAATTTTTTTTTTTTTTCTATTAAATTTTAAAGTACAAACACAGAAAACTATATACAATATAATCATTATGTATTTCTAAGAAGAATATGTTTAAATAATTCTTGAAAAATGATTTTTAAAAGAACAAAGAAGATTTTAAAGAGATGATTCACATAATATATTCAACAGGATTTTTAGACTTTTAATAATTTATTTTCGATATTGAAAATTTATGAAAAAACCTACAATTTATCAACACCTTCACTGCATTTAATTTTCTTTTTTATTAACCGGATTTATTTGTAAAATTTAATGCATATTATTTTAAATAAGTGTTAGTATATTAAACACAATTCCATCATTGACTATCGATAAATAATTCGCAAAATTAAATTGCCATCCAACTCAAAATTTGTTGTCGCCGAGATTTTGATATTTTCAATTTTATCCGTTGATGGTTGGCTTTGACATTTATTATTAAGCAACAAAAACTAGAAACGTCATTCATTTTGAATAATCAATTTCAAAGCAATTTTTTTTTTAGTAGATAAATGAAATAACTTTTTCTTTTTTTTTTACTGATGAAAATAGAGCATTTACAATTAATTTAAATAATGATTTAATATTTTTTAATTTGAAAATTTTAATTTATCTTTTTATTTGTGTTTATTTTTTTATTTTTAGTTTTGTTATAATTATATTTCATTTTTGATAAAAAATATTTGAACGAAGCGATGGTCGATGGTCGTAATTGTGTTTAAAGTTTGTTTTTTATTTAAATTATTTAATTTAATTGTTAATACTAGAAAGATCTATAAAATTAAGTGTGGATAAGAATATTAAAAGATATAATATTAGTTATCACTATCATTGCTACAATTTTTTGTAACGTCTTTTTAAATATGGATACATTTAATTTTGTTTTTCTAATAAAAAAAAATAAGTGTTATTTTCAACAGAAAATATATTCAAAAGTGCCAAACACTTTTTGTTCTCTATAATTTTTCTTCTTGTAGAATCCCTCTGATTTAAAATTCCCCTAATTTAAAAAAAAAACTAAATACTTTTATAAATTCCTTTTTATATTATTTAATTTTTTGTTTTAATTTACAACTTAAACATGATCTTTTAAAGTTTAAAGTGCTCCCCCTGTTACTACATGTTGTGGATTTTGTCTCCACTTACAATACTTTTGTCAGCCATACTACCTCTAAGAAAGTAAATATTTTTTTTTTTATTATTATTATATAGGGTTTATTACTTCGGCAAAACAATATGCTCCTAAGTGCACATATCTTACTTGGAGTAAACCTTTGCAATTTTTGAGTATGTGAGCTGGAGTTTCCTTTTCATCTTGACAGAATCTGCATGTACCATCATTTTCTATTCCAATTTTCTTTAAGTGTCGCTTTAATCGACAGTGTCCCGACAGGAACTCTGTTAAAATTCTCAGTTTACTTTTACTGAATCCTATTAGTTTAGGATTCCTTAATTCCGTTTATAGTTTCCCAGAAGCTCCTTAGACTGTCTGAACCCAAATTTTATATTCCATATTTTGCTCCTTTCATTCCACAGTTTGTTTGAAGTAAAGTATAAAAGAATTTAATTTTCTTAAAAAATTTATTGATTTCTTTACAATTAAATAAATGGCAGAAAATATTCTAAAAAAAAATGGATTCCTTCTTCAAAATGTTATAATATGGAGATGGAGTACGAACCTTTATTGGAGTGATAAAATTTCAGTGCACTTGAGCAAATATAAAAAAGGTAGAACGGTAAAAGATGGATGAAATGATGAACGGTACTGTATCAGTTTAATTTAAAACTTTACCTAAACAGAATCTATAGAATCAGAATCTATATATTTTTAGTTGAAATAGCGCTACGTCAATAAAAACTCATTCTTATAATAATTAGAAAACAGCTACTACCGCTGCTGAAGGAAAATAGGAGAGAATTACGAAGTTCGTGAATCTGAAGCAAAGAAAAGTTAATATTGTAAAAACTAAAATAGGTTTTTTTTTTTTTTTTTTTTTCGCTCAAAATCTTTTTTTCTCAAACTATAGACACTCAATTAGAATGACTTAATCTGTTAATAGTATACTTATATAACTTTTATAATTTATTATTGCTTTTAGAATACAAAACAGCATTCAAATAATACAAATAACATAATATTTTATTAATAATTCATTAAAAAATGAAAATATATTTCCAAATCACGTGCAACGTTTATCTGATATTAACAAAATTAGAATTTTTTTTTTTTTTTAGTTTTGTATCTATATTTAAAACAAGCCTTATCAAAAACCTATATAAGAGACAAACAAAATTTTTTCTAATTTTGGTTATTTTTTTTCCATTATGAAATTTTTGTTTTTTTTTTATTATAGTTTTGTACAAAAAATCTACACTTAATAGTTTTTTTTTTTAATATTAATCTGACATATGTGACAAAATATTTTAAACATAAGAATTATGTTGTTAGTTTTAACAGCTAACATAAAACTCTATACTTTTCCAATATTACTCTTTACTTTTAAGTAAAAAAAAAGTAACATATCAACCCCTATAATATTAAAAATATATACTAAAGAGGCTTTTAATATAATTTACAATAGATCCAATCAAATAAAATAGACCCAAACAAAAAAAAAAAAAAATAGAAAACAAAAAAACCAAAATTCAATTCAAATATTTTATTCAAAGCCAATGAATGTCCTTTATCTTTCAAGTCCTTTTAAATATGAAATACATGGAATTAAACTGAATAAAAATATAATATTTCAATGAATAAATTTTTTATATTATTTATGTATAATGTATAGGCAATGAATTTTATTTATCACTTCTGTTTCACCAAACCCTGTTATAATATGAGTTCAACCCATTTAAAAATATAAAAATAACAAAAATTTATGCTTTTATATATGCGATTGTATGTCAATTTTTCGATCAATGAAAAAACATAAAATAATAATTGGGTCAAAATCATTTATTGAATCAGAAACTATTTTTTATTTTTTTTTCCTTTTCGATGTTCAAATATTTGATATATTATGAATCAAAAACAAAAACGGTTGGGACTATAAACTTAAATTAAAGTTTTTTTGTTATTTACTCTTTAATTAAAAAAATTTAATTGAATATAAATTATAGATTTTTATAATACATTGAACAACAGGCTGAAGATTGGTTCGGATTGAAGGTTGGGTTAGAAGTATCGCATTTTTTAATACTTTTAAAGCAATCACACATTAAATATATCAGAAATTCAAATTAAAATGTGTGTGTATATATATATATATCAGTTTTACTTTACCTGAAGACTTTTTTACTTTAAGTCAATAATTTCTATTTTAAGTGAAGATATTTTTTACTTTAAGTACTATAAGTGAAAACATTTTTTTTTAAATGAAGAATAAAAATTTTTTCACTTGAAATAAAAAAATCTTCACTTAAAGTAAAAATGTTTTCCCTTATAGTTAATAATGCCTTCAGTTAAAGTAAAAAAAATATATTATGAAATACTTACGGTACATTTTATATTATTTTTGAATCATTATCACAAAAGTAAAAGTCAAAGCGAATTTTAAAAAACCTCAATTAATGTTTGAACTTTCTTTCGGTATATAAAATTTTGTACTTTGATAAAAAACCAACCCATTAGGTTTTCATACATGAACTGGTGGAACACAATAAACTTAATTTACGATTTCTGAAAAAACCAATTTTTAGGGCAACTCGTCAAATTTTCTCAATTTTCTTTAGTCTTTTCATACAATTAAGAGTCTAGACTATAACATCCCGTTTTTAACTGGCTTAAAAAAATTTCAAACATTTTTAAATAATTTATTTAAATTATTAATCTTTTCTGAAATAAATTTAACCTTTCTCTTTCTTGGCATATTCAATAACTTGAGCAATAAAAAATGCATCAAATAGGTGTTGCTAGCTCTTTCACTCTAAAATGTCTTCAAAAGACGTCAAACTGTTATTTTTTTCATTTCACAAAAAAAAAAAAAATTACACAGAATCAAATCTATTGAGTATGACCGAGACGAAGGCGAATCATACAATCAGAATATATTTAAATATTATTGATCTACTGTTGCGCTTTGAAGTTTTTAAAATACATTTAAAATTTATTTGGAGAAACCCAATGAAAAATAAAAATATACATTTTAAAATTATTTTCCACCAACTTATTATGTTTTTTTAAAAACATTCCGGTTATATTGTACGCCAGCAAATGCTTGGTTATTACAGACCTAAAGTGATTTATTAATTGAGTTTTTGATTTTAAGCTCTGGATCTAGACACTAAGATATAACAAAATACAAAATATATCTGCAGTTTTAACTTAAGTTTAGTTTTGTAAAAGAAAAAAATCATTATTTAAACGTGTTCTACTCTGAAGGATTTGAATTCAGAATTTTCGGTTAATAATCCACCGTGCAAACTATAATCCGTGCCAAACCACTAGACACCGAGGCTCCACGATAAACCCGTTCTTAACCGCTAGATCATCGTTTTAGTGTAATTGCTTAAAAGAGAACAAAACATACAACCTATAAAACATTTTCACTCTTCTTCTATGCTATCATGTATAATAAAACAAATTGATATTGGAATGTTGTAATATTTCATTTGTATTTCCACATTTTATAATTTAGGGTTTTTTGATTTATTAGAGAAACTTGTTTTTTGTTAACTTTAAGACGGAAATAAAGTTTTCAATAAAATTTCACCTAATGTTGATTTAGAGAATATGTCATCTTTTTTTTACAATTTTTACACCACGTGATATAATCCATAAAAATCCTTACTTCTGATTGCATATTTTCTTTATATTTTTTTACTCCTTTTAATATCAAGAATGGTTTTTTACACAACAATATACCACATACATGTTATAATTTTATCAGATAAAAAAAATACAATGAAAAATAAAATATCTAAAGATATTAAATTGTATTTTTTATGAAAGGATCACTTCAATTCAATATATAAACAAAAATATAAAATTTATGTTCTTCTTTTTGGTTTTATAGCATATGGTTGTATTAAATTCCATATAATAAAAAATTATTACATTATTTGATGAATGTATATAGCTATA
The DNA here is from genome assembly GCA_947095535.1 of Poecilobothrus nobilitatus. Taxonomy (NCBI): domain Eukaryota; kingdom Metazoa; phylum Arthropoda; class Insecta; order Diptera; family Dolichopodidae; genus Poecilobothrus; species Poecilobothrus nobilitatus. Next base: position 57,379,908 of record OX352774.1, read on the forward strand.
TATTTGTACGATTATATGTGGGTTAAAATATTATATTTATATTTATATAATATGTAATGTAAGAAATCATATAATATGTAATGTAAAATAAGTAAATAAAAAAAAGTGTTGTTTTCCCAATAAATTTATGTGGCCAAATTTTTGATCACCATTATTTTAATGATAAGGTATTTTGTGATTGAAAAAAATTCAAAATAATAAAATACTGAAAAAAAAACATACATAGATATATAAAATTCAATTTTGTCTGAGTAGAAAGCTAAAACAATATTATTTAAAGTTTCCAACTTTCAAATGCAATGTCAAAATGAATTTGATGGGAATTTTTCGATTTTAACAGGTAGAGTCGTGAAGATTGTCTTCTTCCATATAGTCGGAAAATCTGAACAATTAAAATAAACTCTTAAGAAGATTTTAAATAATCTAATCAATGAATATGATAAATATTTCAGCCACAAATTTGCGTTTGAATCATAAATGGATTCTGTTTAAAAGAAAAATGTTAAGTATTACTTAATCTATTATGTATCTTGAGAATTTCTAGGCAGACGCTTAAATTTAAAAGCCTTAAGAATCTTAAAAAAACTTTTTTGTTATAAGTTGAAATTTTATTGAAATTCTAAATTTATTTTTACTCTAAATTGCGAAACGTCATTTTCTCTAATATCTTATGTTAATTAAAATACAAATGATGAAATTTACAACATCCTATTTGGCATAATGAGACATTTCGTAAAAAATTATTTGAAAAACATATACTTTAAAAATAATATGTATTTAATATATATATATCTGAAAACACTGCATAACGATTTTTTTATAACCAACATCCTAGAGTTTCTAACTAATCCTAAATGTTGATTATAACCTCTTAACTAATTTTTTTTTTTTAATATACACATTGCAACAATAAAGAATGTTTAGTTTTTTTTTTTTAAATACAATTTTATTAAAAGTTTTTTGTAAAATCTTCGTTTTGTTAAAAGTCGTTTTGTGAAGCGATATTTCATTCTTAAATCGTTTTTGTCAAAATGCATTAGGTGAAATGTGTTTTTGAGAAATGGTTTTAGATAGACTGACATTCTTCCAAAATAAATAGAAAAATATTTAAAATTTTCGACAACATTAATTTTCGGCGATCATTTGCTAAGTTGGGGGTTCTCTATTGATTGGTGATATTTTAAACTTCCGGAAGGGGCCGGAAATAGTTTTTTTATATCAGGAATTCACCGAAATCGAGATTGTCATTTGAAACAAAACATTATAATTTAAAAAAAACTTAAAGTTCAATACAATTCCAAGAGTTTATTTTAAGTGTTAATATTAAAGTTATTAATATGGAATATTTTTGTTTTTGTTTTTTTTATTAACTAAAATTTCGTACCCAAAAATAGAGAAATACTGAAATTAAATTACTAAAATTTATAAGGAAAAATATGAAAGATTTTTGTTTTATTTTTATTAATTTTAAAAGGAAATAGTTAGAAAACAAAAAAAAATTATTAACACAAAAGGTTTTTATTTCTTGATGTAGAATCCAAATTTGCATCAAAAAGTACGCTTTCCCATTTGAAAATCGCGATTCCGGTGAATTTCCTGTCCTTTCCGGAAATTTAAAATATCATCAATCGATAGAACACCCCCGACTTAACTAATATTTTTTTTTTTATATATTTTAAATTAACGACTCCTTCCATATTTAAAAAACTGATGGTCTCAACTCATGGTCTGGACCACCCTGTATATAAGAAACTTTTATATTCGGATGGCTGGTATAATACTATAAATGAGAATTCTTAGAAATTTTCTATAGCATGTTTTTCTAAGTGATTGAAGTTATTTCAAAAATAAATCATATACCCAATTCACAACAGATGTCATCACTCATCAGCTATTTAACACAAACTGAATCAATAAACAGAAAAAAATAGAAGAGTCTAAAACTAAAATTAAACTGTTAAAATAAATTTAAAAATAAAATTTTATAAAAAATGATAGTCGGATGAATTTAAATTCGCATCATTTACCGAATGTTATATTATAAATTTTAATAAAACAATAAATTATTAATTTTTCAATCTCTCTAGAGTTTAAATCTCACCTGACACAAAATATACTAATACAAAATAATTGATTATAAAACAATATTATAATGTTGATGTTGTTGTTGTTTGACAGGAGAGATAGACAACTATCCTTACATCTACACCCAGTAACCCTTTGTGCCCCTCAACTCTATGACTTGTTTATTATACAGACTCATCGAGCTAATCAACCGGACGATTTTCCCTGGTCAAGAGCCTAACTCCCAGTAGATTAAAATCTAAATCCCTTTCAAATCCCTTTAGTATTTAATTCCTAAATACATCTTTTAAAATAAAACAATAAGAGACAACACTATTACCTAAAAGTTAGCTAATAAGGAAAAGCAGTTGAAGCAATTTGATAATTTTTTTTTGTGTAATTATATAATTAAAATTAAATTATGCTTAAAATCTATGTATAATATAAGATATATAATACTTTCCAATTTATTTAAATAAGTATTATAAAATTTAATCACAATTATCAAATGAAAAAATTTAAAATTAAAAAATATATATATATATATTCATAAAAAGACCTTACCTTATTTAATTAATAATTTTTTTTTTGAAAAAAAATTTTTGATACAATTTGTGTAATTAATAAATCCACAAATATTTATTTTAAGAGGTTGTATAAATATTCAAGATTGAAGATTTTAAAGGGGAGCTCTGCAGAAGCTGGATAACTTTCCTGGATTATTAAAAAGTAATTTAATTTTAAAATATAAAATTAATTTTTTTAACGAGAATTCTTTTCACTTATATTCAAAATATTTTTTTATCAAACTTATTTTTTTAATTTTAATTTTAAAAATATTTTTCTAAAATTTTTTTATTAATAAAAATATTATATTTTTTTTTTTTTTGATTTTTGGCTGAGGTTATTCACATTATTTTGAAGAAATTTTTAAGCAAGTTTTTTTTTTTTGGCAACAAGTAATCTTTAATTTTTTATTTTATTTTTTTTTTGTTGGCAATAATTTAATTAATAAAAACACTAATTCTAATGACACACTTTATTTATTGTATTAATTAATTTTAATTTTGAATTTGATCAAACTTTGTAATAATTTTTTATAATAATTTTTTACTCACTAAATAATTTTTCTTATTTTTTGGAAAATTTTATTTTTAATATTTAATTTTTTTTTTTTTTTTCTATTTTTTTTTTAATAATTAATTTAATGTATATTGTAAATTATTTAATTTATAATTTTTTCGTAATAAAACACTGTTTTTTTTTGTTTTTCTTTTTTTTTTTAACAATTTTTAAATAATTAATATAAATTTTTAAGGATTTATTCCTATATGAAATCTTAGGAATATTGTAATAAATTTAATAAATTTTCTTAAGCTTAAGTATCTTTTTTTTAGTTTAATTTTTAAAATAGTTATTTTAGGATTAATTTAATAAATTTTTAATTTTTTTTTTTGTTTTTTTAATTTTTGAATGTTTAAAACTATGTAATTTAGTTGATTTAATTAACCTGAAAAGAAAATAAAAAAAAAAATTTATTAGTTTTAATTTTAATTTTTGTTTTTAAGTAAATTTTGAAGTTAAACTTTGTAAAATTTTATTTCGACGGTAAACATTTGTAACATTTGGACCATTATAAATTAAAAGTGGCAAAAATTTAATTATCGCCTTTTTGTTAATTTGAGATATTCTACAGGGTGAGCCAACTTGGAGTAATACTAATGCCCTTTTAGAGGCTATTGCCTAAATATTTGAATTATTTGGTCGTATAAACGACAAGGTCAGAAGATAAAAAGAAACTTTTAACTCTAAATACAGGTAACCCTGAAATTTTTTGCTACATACCAATAATATAATTGGATAAATTTAATTTTTGATTTAATTCCATGCCCCAGATATACCGCATACATAAGAAATATAAATTATGATAGTTTTTTTAAGAGATTAAATATAAAAATGATTATGCTTTATAATTTCACTTGCATCAAATCTTAATTTGTGATTTAGTTTTAATTAGTATTTTTTTTATGTCGGCTATTTGTTCAGATCAATTTGGAATTGATCAAAAATAAACTAAGAAATGTGCTCTATGCACTACCTAACCATTGTAGCTGTATTTGATATTTCAACAAAAAAGCACTTTTATTTAAAAAGTAATTATTACTCCTTTTTATATATAGTAAACAATATATAAAGAGGAGTAATAATTAAAAATTTTTATATTATATAGATATTTTTTTTAAATTAAATATTTAAATATTTAAAGCTCTTTAAATATTTTTATATTATTTAGTAAAGGAGATTTTATTACATTAAACAATTTAAAGTTTTCTCGTGTAATTAAAAATATCATTACTTTCTTTTTATCTTAAAACTTGCAGACATTTAATTCAAGTTTTTGTTTTTTAATTATATAGATATTTAATTTTATCTTTTTAGCACATTTCCAAAAAAGTTTTGAAAAAATGTGTTTATTAGTTTCATATTGTCCGTACGTCCGTACGTCCGTCTGTTTACAGGCTTCTACACTATTAAAAATGGAGAAAAAAAGTTTTAACCATGGGTAGGTCTCATAAAAAAATTAATTTTGTGCAATTACTTTTTCAAGTAGCTTCATCCATTACAGCCGTACAACTACATGCATTTTTTTTAATTTAGTATTTAAATTTACCGTTATGTGAAAACCAAATTTTGCATGATCTGTCTACCCTCATAACTCCGAAACGCTTTCAGATAGGGACTTGAATTTTCAAGGCAAAAATAACTTTTAGAATTAGTATAAGTTTGCTCAGAAAATTGTTTTGAACCACACCCTATTTAAAAGCTATTAGAACTCAAAAATTGATAATTTACTATTTTTAGGCACCTGTCTGAACATAAGCATCTGTTCAAATTTTTCTTTGACAAGACATAAAAATTAAAGCTCCAGTAATATATTTTTACTTGTGTTAACGGTTTTTCTTAGTTATATAGAGTTCCGGACTTACAGTCTCTCAAAATTCCAGAAAAATCCTATTTTCACATTTTTGCTTATTACCTACATGAAATTTTCAAATTTTTGTGCAAGTCACAATTCTAAACAGTTTGTATTGTCTTTTGGAAATATGCCGCTTTTAAAAACTATTGGTTTACATTCTACCTTGTTTTTTTTGCTATTACATCGTCCTACCTCACATGCAAAATATAAAAAAATAAAAAATTGAGATTAAAATCTATTTTTGTTGCATTTTAATTTTTTTGTATAATTTTTTGCAATGAAGAAAAAGTTCAATTTTTTCCATACTTTCTATTCATTTCGCATTTTTTTCTATTTATATATAATTTTGCATCATACTAACATAAATATATAAATAAAAGCATGTTATATAAATTGATTTTTTCCTAATAATTTCCTTTCAATTTTAAATTTCTTGTTAATTTTCTCCAAACCTTTATAAAAAAAAAACAAAAATCTATGTGTTATAATACTATTTTTCTCTTTTAATCCTTATAAACATTTAAAATCGATTTTAGTCAAGAGTTTAAAGTCAAACTAAATTAATAAATATTTCTTTAAACAAAATATTATACCGTATTTCAGACTTAAAAAATTAATCAATGATTCCTTAATAAACACTAAAAACTTTTTAAACTTTCGATTTAAGTTAAGTGTTACTTAAGTATTACTTCCTTTAAATCGTAACAATAAACCATTAGAAATTAAGAAATTTTCTTTACTCCAAAATTTTTGGAAGTCAACAGAAGGATTTTTTAATCCCACATTGAATCATACTTAACAAAATTTGTGAACGTAAAATATTTTATCTTTTTAATTAAAATCGGCTAATTTTCCTTTTTTTATGATTAATTTTATCCTTATTTTATACATTTATGAGTAATAAAGTTAAATTTCCAAAGCAATGTAATATTATCTTAATATATATACGTCTAAGGAATAAATTAACACCAAATTAAAGATTTCAAATTTCCAGAGCATTAAATTTTTAATAATCAAAAGAACAATAAAACAAAATCCTTCAGTATTACAAAAAAAAAAATCAATTTTAATCATTCAAATGAAAAATTAAAATATCCAATTAAATTTCAATTTTAACATAAAATCTAATAGTGCTTTAAAGGACTTAAAATAATGATGGACAATCAAAATGATAATCTTTAGGTATATTAAAACATGGTAACATGGTAACAAAAAAAAACTGACGTATTTTATATTTGATGTTCACATTCTAATCCTTTAAACAATTAGGAGGAATTTAAGTAAATAAAAATAAAAAATTAAAAATATTAAAACAATAATAATAATGAAAAAAAAATGTTACCTGTTAAACAGAACATTACTCCAGGCATTCTCATTTTACATTTTATTTTTTTATTTTTTTTATTGTGAACAATTTCAATCATGGTTTATAAAATAATGGTTGTTGTTAAGCACCTGTATACAAATATAATAAAATGTTCAGTGAATATTTCCAAGGATCAAATAAAATTATTATACCATAAGGCAAAAAAAAAAAATATTCAAAATTATCCTTGCAAATTATGTGATATTCTACTAAAATAAAAAATATTGATTACTAAAGTTTTATATTAGAAGATAAAAATTAAAGATTCATAATGTACACTTTAATATTTACCATTTTTCTTAAATAGAAATTTAAAATAGTCTTTTGGAAATCGGGAAATGATTTAATTTTTGAGTGAAACAACGTTCGTAAGCTGAATAAATATTGTTAATTTTTTCATCATTCCGGAAAATGGAAAATGGAATGTTTTGCTCAATATCTTGAATATTATATGGATATTCTAATAAGTACTATTCTTAAATCTTATATTTCATCCCTTCATTAAAGTTCCGAAATACGCAATTTAAAAATATCTATCATTAAACTTTCCCACTTTAGATCCGTTTTTTTTTTTTTTTACATTGTATAAAATGCATACTTAACTAACAAATTTATAATACCTTTGCTAAAAATATTTTAATGTATCGAAATAAAACTGATAGGAATTTATAAAAATATTTATTTGTGGAACTATGAAACTATAGAAAAAAAAAATAAATAAATTTTTAATCGTGGTTATTATAACAGTAGCTTTAATTTGTATAATAGAAAATTTTATATTATACTTTAAATTTAAACATTACATAACAGTCAAAACTAGAAAAATATCAATATTAGATTAATAAGAAATAAAATAATTAAGTTATCCTTAAAATACAAACATAGATATTAATCGATAACGGCTATAATTTTTTCTTCTTACTTTAATTTTATTTCTTTTACTTAACCCTTAAAAATCTTTACACAAACAGAGTATTAAATAATTGTATATAAAAAATTCACAAAATCATACACACTTTATGTTCTGTTCGATTTTCAATATTTACTTCTACCAACGATATTTTTAAAAAAAAAAAAACTTTCCCGATTTCCTTGCAATAGCCTCAATGTCAAGCCTTTTGTATTTAGGCCTTTTGTTTAGCCTTGTTTAGCCTTTTTTGTATAAACGAATTTTTTGCCTTAGGTCAGAATATGTCAAAGTCGAAGGTAACTATTAAAGAGTATTTCTTAGATTTTAAACGAATTAAAATTTTAGGATTATATTAACTTATTTTCCTTGTTAGCCCACAACAATAGTTTTCAACCATTCCTTATAAATATTTAGATTAGGAGAATTGTATCGAAACAATACGTCGAATGCATAAAACTGAACATGGACAAAAATATGACTTTTTTAAATAAAAGCAACACTTAAGCTCGTAGTTTTTGCTTGAAAAAGTAAGATTTGAGTTCACGCTTAGTTTATTTCATTCGACCTTTTCTGTCTACTTTTAAATTTATGATCTCTTAAAGCATAATGGTTTAAAATTTTTCTACTTTCATTTAGCCAACAGAAATGTTTTTGCCACGAAGTTGTGCAATACAACTTTCTATATTGAAAACAAAAAAAAAAATGTTAATCCTTTTTCTTAAGTTTACTATATTAAAATATTGAATCAATAAAATACATATATTCATATATATGCTTACAATAACTCAAAAATTAACATAAACTCTGGCCAAAACAAATCAATGTATTATTAAAGTAAAATTAAAAAATAAACAAGGCAGAATGTAAACCAACGGTTTTTAAAAGCGCACATTTCTAAACAGACTATATACAAACTGTTTAAAATTGTGACTTGCACCAAAATTTGAAAATTTTCTTAGAATTTCAAATAATAAGAAAAAAATGTGAAAAATAAAGAGACCACTCTCACTAATTTCATCATCAGGAAAGGAACTCTCCATAATTAAGAAAAATCTGATGATTTAACACATGTAAAATTATAAAGTTGAAGCTTTAATTTTTGCCTTTTATTTTGAAAAAGTTTGTTCTAGTTCTTAAGTTAAAGGTGTTTCAAAATAAGAAAATTTCAATTTTTCAGACCTAATAGCTCTTCAACGGAAGATAGTACAAAAAAAATTTCTGAGGAAACTTATACTACTTCTAAAAGTTCATTAACTCAATCAAAATTTTAAGTTCCTATCTGCGTGCAGCGTGCTGAAGTTATGAAGAAAAAATATTTTGTAAAATTTGGTTTTCAAATAACTGTAAATTTAAATACTAAATTTTAAAAAATGTTGATATTGATTTATAAAGGTAAAAAAAATTCCTGTCGAATAGCGTTTTCAGATTGAAAAAATGTTAATCAGAACACGAGACATGCGCATTTAAAAATGGTTTGAGGGGCTGTAGCTCCCTAATGGATGGGGTTACATGAAAAAGTTATTCTACAACATTAATTTTTTATGAGACCTACCCATCGTTAACATTTTTTTTTTCTCTATCTTTAACGGTGTAGAAGTTTTGTAAACAGACGGACGGACATAATGAAACTAATAAACACATTTTTTCAATTTTTTTTTTTTTGGAATGTGCTAAAAAAAAGAGGCATTGAATAAAGAATTTTTTCTATATGAAAAATTCATAAGTTTGAATTGTTGTGTAACCATTTACAGGACATTTTTTTATATCCATAATTTATATACATGTATGTATGTTTTTATGTTTTATAATTACATGAATTATATACAAAAAAAAAAATTAAATACCATAAATAACCTTGCATATATATTATATGTTGCTAACAATAAATAAACAAATAATGAACAATAATTCTGATATTGTGGAAGGTTATGAGAAACTCATTATAATAAAAACTTAAAAAGACAAGTAGTACACAATTACACATACATATATATATTATGTATTTAATATCAGGTATTGTGCGTGTTATAACATATGCCAAAAAAAACACACACACACAAACTCATAAAAATATATTTTTTCTATACATAATATATTATAAATTGTTATAAATGAATAAATTACATATATATAAAAATAAATTAATGTAATGGATTTATTTATTTATATTCTTTTTATATTATAAATATAAAATATTTGTATCAGGTCATCACTTTTTTGAAGGCTTGTTAACTTGTTGACTAACAAACGATTCATGAAAATTGTTCAGATTTTTTATTTATTTATTTATTTTTTCTTTTTTTTTTAGTATTTAATTGGCCTTTTTTTTTTTTTTTATTGTAATAATATTCGAATGGAAAATTCTAAGAAAATTAATTTTGAAAATAGGTTGCATATTCTTCATTTTATTTTTTTGTACTAAAAATAAATTAAATATTAAATTTAAGCTATCGACTAATAAAGTCATCACATAAAATAAAGAAGGAGGCGAAAAAAACGAAATATTAACAATAATAATGTCAAAAAGATAACTTATCTATCAGTTATACAATATTTAGGGATGGTATCATAGTTCAAAAAAACAAAATTCAGAAAATATTGAAAAAAAAATCTACGAAATGGAATATATTCTTTGGAATTGACGACAAAGTTTTTTAGGAAGCTTTCGAACTTCAAACTATAAAAATGCAATTAATGGGAGTGATAGCACCAATTATTTGTAATACTTTGGTATTAAAATATGTTGGTAGAAAAATAATTAGGTAGAATTTTATAGTTGGTTTCAAAATCAGGATTTCTATAATTTGTTTTGCGAGGGTTTGACGCTGACAGCCCCCACTATTTTAAATACATTGTTGTTAAAATATATATGTAAAAGTTTTTAGTGCTATTTAAAGTGCTTCCCATTAAATTTTGAACTTTGGAATTTACTTTAAGTGGAATTTTTTTTTTTTTTGGAATTATGTAAATGGTATTTTGGAAATGGTATTTTTTTTTGGAATTTTGTATCCAACCCATATATTTATATTTTTTGTACCTATTTTTTTTTTTTTTTATATTATTGAACGGTTGGATAGTATAGTCATTAAGTACTAAGTTTGAGTTGAAGTTCATATTATTAATATCAGTAAAAATATAATATTTTTTAATTTAAAATGATTTAGCTATCATATTTACTGATAGATCCAGAATAAGATTTTCATACAATGTGAGAGTTGAAGTGTTAAATTAAGTGAAAATAGCTCTTGCAAATTATTATCAGATTGAATTTAAATTGACATCACCAGAATATGATATGAGTTCGTATAAAACAATTTTCTATCATGAAAATTACAACATCTAGGTTAGATTAAATGTTTAAATCACGGTTTTTCAGTCAAGCAGCTACCCATCTTAAAAATCACGCAAAAGTTCACTGTGCTGAAAAGTCGTCTAATTGTCATATATGTTCATTGGCGTTTGCTCATCGTTATGACTTTAATATGTCATCAAAAATATGGTATCAAGTTATTTTTTTTTCTTAAATATTTAAATTTTGCTTAACAACTACAAAAAGTTAAGCAAAAAAAGCAAAAATGGTGATGATAGAACCAAACCAACAGAAATCATTATAATTATCCGAAATTTAAAAATTTGTTTTTTGTTCCTAATAATCTTCAATGATTTAAAAAAAAAATATCTTCAAAATATTTTTATTATTTTATTATCTTTAGTTATATAAAAAATGTATAATTTCAATGTATTCCTATACTCTTCTTACATATTATTACATACAAAATAGTACTCTTGATATTTTAAAATCCTTTAGATCCTTTAATACTGCAATGAAGAATCAGTTTTTAAAAACTTCATTTTAAATAAACAATGAAAATATAAAAAATCATGTGTAATTTGGCTCTGTATTCATTTGAATGTTTTTTTTTTTTTTTTTGTTTTTTTGATATGCTACTTTTCAACTTATGCCCCACATAACAATCCATAATAATCATTAACATTAAAGTATCCAGCGATTATTTTTTTATATTTAAATATTATAAAATATAAACTTTTTTTTTTTTTTTTACTAAAAATATAACAGTTTATATACAGTTCTATAAATTTTAATATATTGTACATTTTTTTATTATTTTTGGTTTTTATCTTTCCAACACAAAGAAAAAAAATAAAGAGCAAAAACAAGAAAGGATGCTCATCAAAATATTCAACAAAACATTCAAACATACAAAAATAATATATGTATATGCATATTATTAATATACATATATATAGATAAATGCTATTGAATGATTAAATGCTTTTGTTGCCCTCCACAAACAATTTCATTTATAAATATTTTATGATACCTCAAGGACGAAAACAATAACACACCCATATACATATACTTCAATACACAAATACAGATAATATTAAAAAAAAAAAAAAAAAAAAATTGAGAGAAAAAAAAATGTTTAAAACCATGAAATTTCACTTTATAATGGTAATGGAATGGTATAGGGATGGAAAAAATACATATAATATATTGCACAATTTAAATAAAATTGCAATAAATTTTACTCTTTTGTATTGTTTTTTTGTTTGGTTTTTTTTTTTTTTTTTTTAAATACCAACACAGGAGAATTTTGCGGAAAAAATAAACAAACCATATTAAAGATGAAGTCCTGTGCCTGCTAAATATTAAATTGGATATTGAGTGAAATATATACATATATAAAAAAAAAAAAAATTTTCATTTTACGCTTTTATATTTTTTGTTTTTATTTTTTTTTTTTGTTTTTTAAACTGTGATAAATGGACTTGGAAATTGGTATCGACAACAAATTTCATCTATTTAATCGAACTTCTTTTCCCTTACAACATGAAAATTTCATTAAATTTTATAAGTAGTTAATGGAAAGAAGGCTGTAATTTTTTTTTTTTTTTATATAATTTATCATCAGTTTTCAGTATTTTGCATATTTTAATTATTTTCAAAAAAAAAAAAGGAAAAATTATTTATGTAATTAAAGAAAGATGTCAAGGACATTTCAATATCATTTCGTTGTTTTTTTTTAATTTCATCAGCTTTAATTTAATGATGGAAATGAATTTTTATTTTTTTAATTTCAGATAATCATATTTTTATTACTATTAAAGAAATAATTAACTAACTCTATTTGTTTCAAAATTAACTGATTTATAGTTTTATAGACTTTCAGATATTTAAGATCAGAGTTCATTGTTTTTTTTTCTTTTTGGCAGATATCCAATCTGTTCTGACAAAAATTCGCATGGTGTTGTTTGTAGGTGAAGTAATATCTTGTGATGTTAGTGGACGATGGACGTTTTAAAATTTACATAACTTGTTTAATCTGACATATAAAAATGTATTTCGGTTAATTTTATATCACCTTGATTTTTGTATTTTTTTTATTTCCTTTACTCTTAAAAATGTTAACCTTCTGACATTTGAGATATCTTAATAACTCTGTCATATTATATAAATGTTACTCAACAATAATTGTTTTAACATTTTACATTTTAAAGAATTAAGAAAATTCTGAAAAATTACGCAAAATAGATTGAAATTTATAAATAAGTGTTTAATAATACATAGATATATTAATATTCGACTGAAATTTATATAAAGAATTTAAACTACACGGCTAAATGAAATAATAAATTTTGACATTTTAGTTAGAATCATTAAGAAAACAAGTCACAAAAATTACACAATTTATGTAAAACTCGTTTCGGCTTAAGGCTAAAAAATAATTATTTTCTCATAATTAGTGATAAATACAAAATATTTGCATGGGGATTTGCATCAGAAAAATAAGTAAATCAAAATAATATCTGAAATTTTGAAATTTTGCATAATAGTGTCGAGTTACAAGGTAACAACATCTGTAAAATTTCGCTGTGGTGGTGCGATAGGTTCGGGTAGCTGCCATACAACTTCTGTTTTTAAATGAAAATAAATCAGTGTGTATTGAAGCTAGGTATCTAAAATTTTTGAAGAGGTGTCCAGTTACATGTCAAAAACTTTTGTAAACTTTGGTTGGTCTAGAGCAGCCGGTTCAGACTTTTTGCACCTCTTAGAACTTAATGTAGCTAGGTGTCTGAAATCTTACAAATGATGATCAAGTTTTATGGCAACAACTTCTGTGAAATTTAGTTGGCTGGTGCAATAGATTTTGGTAGCTGTCATACAACTCCACAATTTACATAAATATGTCTCCGGTTGTAGTTAACGTCGTTACTAAAACATCTGACATTATTTAAAAGATAATCAAGTTATATAGAAACAGGACATATTACGTTCATACGGATATCCTATAGTTGACACAGTCTATTCTACTGCACTCTTCCTCGTTTTCATTATTTTTATTATTATTGTTACATTTTCCATTTTTGATTTCTTTTTGAGCCCGAAAACTTGTTGACCTGAAAATCACGTTGATTATACAAACAAAAGGTAAAAAAAAGTGGGCATTTGAAAAAATACATTATTCTAAAGATAAAATGTAAACAGAAAAAAAAAGTGAATAAAAAATGTAATAGATAAAAATTATACAAAAATATATTTTTTTTTTATTTCAAAATCTTTTATAAAATGGAAATTTAAAAAGAAATGATGTTTATTCTTTGGACCTGTGATCAATAACGAAATATTATTATCAGTCGTCTGTGACATCAAAAGGAAAAACAAAAATAATAAAAAGGTAAAAAAAAAATCCAATATCAGTACTCCAATACTCTTCCATACTCTGTGGTATCAAATACTTTTTAATAAATCAAAAAGATTTTGATAGGAATTTAAAATTTTTTACCAATACCAAAAATACATTTTTTTTTCGGAAATTTTTTTAATTATACATCAAAGTAGTTATTATTTTGTTAATTGGTAGTTCGAAAATGTTAGTCCTTTTTTTTCTTTTCACGATATTAAAACAATGGGCTGTTAAATGAATACAATAACAAATATAAATAAAATAAAATATTGATAGGAACGAAATTATTTTTAAAGAATAAAATCGGTCTCTTATTCTGTTTCCTTATTAAATACTAACATAAGTTAAAAACAGTATTTAGAAAATATTTCCCCAATTTCAAATATCAAAGAAAATATTATGTCAGAGTAAGTATAAGATGGTCGAATTTTCTTCTATAAGCCAAAAAAACGTATATGCAATACAAATAAGTCCAGAATTAGCTATATCAGGCTATTACAATGCTTTAAAATTATCCATTCAAAGTGAGTTATTAATAGACCTTTAGTTAGAATTTATTCCGTTTTAAGTCATGTTTGCTGTAAAGTTTTAAGTCCTTACTATAAGAAACGTTAAGCTCTCGGTATTGAACACTTACAATTCTATACTAATGATAAATTTTTTGTTTTTTGAAGCAGCCAGTCAAAGTAACTGTAGCCGCCTTTCAAAAAGGAAAATATTACTGATTTCTTTATCATTTTGTTATTTTATTATTCTAAAATTATAAGTTTTACCATTAATAAATAGGATATTTTTAGATAGAAATTAGATTTATAGTAACAGAAGTCATATATTTAATATTTTTATACTTTTAAATGAAAAACCTTTAATAACGGTCAGTATTTCTATTTAATAATGTAAAAATAAATAAAAATAAACATTTTGTTTCCGTTTCCTTTTTAATTGAAAATTCTGAAAAATGATTCTCAACATTTGAAACTTGTTAATGGAAAACCGCATTTAAAATTACTTAAGTTAGTCAAGTATTTTTTTTTTTAACTTTTATAATTTGGAAGAATGAAAGAAATTTTCATATTATGTATTCTTAAAAAAAATTAATTTTAATCCTTAATTTTATTGCGAAAAAGTCTGGCCAGATTTTTAAAATTTTTAATCATTATCAATTTAAAAAAAAATTCACTTTAGTAGTTCTAACAAATTTTGTATAAATTCCTTATTAATTTTTAATAAGAAGAAACGTAAAATATGGTAAAGAAAATAGAAACAAGTAGAAACAAGTAGTTCTACTAATTAACATTTTAGAAATAATTGAATATAAGATTCATAAAGAAAATGTTTACTCTAAAACTATAAAATTTGTAAAATTTGTTTAAAAATTTCTTCGAAAGTTGCAACTTTTGTATGTCATATAATTATACAACTTAATTCAAAATTTAAAGCTAATGGACGACCATTTGAGTACATTTTCGAACAAAAAATTTACTGAATTCCTTCTCACTTTCTCACTTTAAAACTATACGAGATTAAAAACTGAAAATTTGCTAATTTTAAGCATAATATTGCTATATTAAATTAACCTGATGCACAATTTTCTTCGAATTATAAAAAAATTTAAGAAACAATACAAAATTTTGAAACAAAAACAGTTACAGTTTAAGAATTTTTGAAAATCTGAGTCTTTAAAAACCATGGGTATTACATTCGGCCTTACAAAGGAGTCTTTAATAACTCTGCCCAATTTGACGTAACTATTCAATTAAAATTTTAATTCTACGGCTTTCAAAAGATTTCTGATTCAAACTCTAGTTCATATATTGGCAGTACTGATTTGAAAATTTTATTTAATTATTTATAACCTGAAATAAATAATAATAACAATTTTTCATTGTTCCAATAATTATTTCCAATTAATTTGTATTTAAAAATGTAAAGTTTTTTTAGCCAACTAACTTACTTTTTAGGTTACAGCATTCAATAATGCAAAAAAAAGAAGGTTTAGAACCCAAAAATAAATTAATATTTCGAACACAACAAAAAGTTTTTAACATAATCATTAAAAATAAAATAGCTATATCCAATTTTTGATTTTAAAAAAAAGGAATTCATTATTAAATAAAAATGAACAAATTATTTAATCAAGATCATTATAAATTTATAACAAATTTACTAAAATGAACTAATTTTTACTTGTGAAAAGGAAAAATTTTCAACTGGATATTTATTATATTGCGTCCTATTTATAGAATACAAAAATATATTAAATAGATTTTAAACCCTGCAGCAATTTTCAATTTATTTTTATTTCGCTAAAAAAAATACAACAGAAAATTTTTGCTTAATTTTCCAATTTTATTTTTTTCTTTTTTAATATTATTCAAAAAACAGAACTGAATTTTTTTTTTTTTTTTTTTTTGTTTCCTTTTTAGTTTTTGTTTCCCTTTATATTCTTCTTATTCAGTTTTTATTTTCGTAAGATATAATAATTATAAATTACTTTAAAAAAAAAAGAATCTGCAAAATCCTTTCAAAATATAGTATACTATCAAAAAGGAATATAAAAAGAAAATAGTGAATAAGTATATATTCACTAAATTTAATTCTTTTTGCTCTAATTCACTTCTAAAATAAAAACAAGAATCCAAAAAAAAAAAAATAAATAAATTTAAAAGGAAAAAATTTAAAGAAAAGAAAAATATTGCAATCTTCCAATTTTTAGCCAAGCAAAATTCCAAAAATTAAATTTATGTCATAAACAGTAAAAAAAAAAAAAAAAATGTTTTTCGCAATCCTTTTTTTTTTTATTTTATACATTTTAATTTGAAACAATTTCTTCTCTTTGCTTATATTAAGTTGATTTTCTATTTTACATTTCTTGTTTTTTATTTTTTTTTTGTTCAATTTCATTTTATTACAGTATAATTTTTAGGACTATATTATAATCATATTATGAATTAGAAAAATGTTGATGGAAATCTTCTTCATCTACGTTCTTCTTCTTTGAAATAGAACTATTTGCAAATTTTCGTCCAAACTTTATTATAATAAATAAATACACAGAATTACAATCAGAAAAATTGTTTATTATTTTGATTATTTTGTAAATCTTTTCTACTTTAACTGAAAACTATTTCATTTTAAATGAAGGAATTTTTACTTTAAGTTAAGATTTTTTACTTCACGTGAAGAAATTTTTACATTAAATGAAGATTATTTACTTCAAGTGAAGACATTTATAATAAAAATTTTTATGTATATATCTATACATAAACATAAGTAACAGATGCATAAATATCTAAGTATTCGAATATATATGAATTACATAAATTAAATAAATTTATACAACATAAATTACTAAAGTAGAGATTATTCATTTAAAATATAAATGTGTTCATTTTAAGTAAAAAATATTCACTTAAAGTCAAAATATTTTCACTTAAAGTAGAAAATATTCACTTAAAATAAAAAAGTCTTTAGTTAAAGTAAAAATTGTCTATAAGAATTATCTGTTTGAATTAAAAGGACAGGAGTCTCAAAAAATTTATTAAAGTTCTAGAATCGAAAATCAATTTTATAGTAATGACAAATATCTGATTATAGCAGTATTCAATACTAAATCTCTCGAATATAAACTAATAAAAATTAAAAATATTAATTTTTTAGATTGGTAACGTAACTTTTGGAAAGCCAAGTAATACAATAACTCCTTTTCAGTATTTAAATTACCATGAATTTAAAGAAAGGATTTAAAAATATTCTCTGCAGTATTCGATTAAAGTACAACATAAGAAAAATATTAAAATTTAAACATTTATTTTATCATTTTATTTTTTTATTTTTTTTATCAATCACTTTCAATATTTTTTAATGCCTTAAAAAAACCAATTTTTCAAAATAATTCTTTACAATTTCAAATCAACACATCAAATTTTATCTGTAACTTAACCACTAAAACTATAAATATTAACCATAAATAACTCTTTCGACAATAAAACAATGTACTTAACTATGTAATATATAGGTTATATTACTAATTGTTTTTCTTTTTTTTTTGTTTTCATATATCAATATTAAAGTATAATACTATTACAATAATAGCTATCCATTTAACAAATATAAAATTTAAGTACATTAAAAAATATTACATACTTATACATTATACACATGCTATAAAATTCTAGGATAATTGATTGAAGATTGATTTTTTTTCCTTATAGAAAAAAACTTTTCTTGTGAAAATATACATTTTGATAATATGATAATATTTTATGTAAACCAACTATATATTATATAATATATACTTTATAAACATATTATATTCAAGTAAGTATGTAAAGATATAATATTTAATAGATAATGTGAAAAAAAAAAAGGATATAAATATTTTATCAGATAACATTACAGAATCCATTTACATTTGTAATTCTATATATTTTTATTTGTAAAAACAGGACATTCAAGATAAAATAAAATTAAACAAACAAAAAAACAAGTAAATGTAACAGTAAGTCGATGCAACCGACTTATTAATACCCTACACCTGAATAATTCGAATTAAATTAACAATCCATAAGTGTTTTTGGCAGTGCTTGAACTTCTTCCCTTTTCTGTCTTATTCAACTCGAATTTCAAGAACGTAAAAGAGGCATCCGCTTGGGATATTCTTGACACCCACCCCTTGTATAAAATTTTAAGTTTCTATCTTAATTATTTTCGAAGATTGGTAGTCCTTGGGATGTTTGTGTCAGCTACCCGAATTGCCACTCCAATTCATCGAATCCATCTCAGGAACATAAAGAAAACTTGCCAGAACACCATTCTATTAAATTTAAAGGTTCTACTTTTGTTGGTTTTGGAGATATGCTCGTTGCTCTTGTGCTCGTCCGGAAGTTTCCAAAATACGAACCCATGGTTCAAATTCTTTCAAATGTGAGTTTCCAATTTGACAGAAAAGGAAACATAACAGAACACCTTTGTACTAAAAATAAAAGTTCTATCTTTGTTGGTTGTGGAGGTATACTCGTTTTGATCTGGGGCTCGTCCGGAAGCTTTCAAGATTTGAACCCAAGGACCAAATCCTCACAAATTTCAGAAACATAAATCAAACATGAAGGAACACCATTCTGCCTAATTTAAAGGTTATATCATTGTTGCATTTGGAGATAATATCATTTGCTCTGAGGCTCGTTCGGAAGCTTTCAAAATCCGAACCCAAGGACCAAATCCTCTCAAATTTCAGAGGCCTAAATCATACATGAAAGAACACCATTATGCCAAAAGTAAAGGTTATATATTTGTTGTTTTTGGAGATAATCTCATTTGCTCTGGGGCTCGTTCGGAAGCTTCCAAAATCCAAACCCATGGACCACATCCTCTTAAATTTTAGAGACATAAATCAAACTGGAAGAAACATCATTATAAAAAATTTAAAGGTTCTATCTTTATTGGTTTTGGAGATAATCTCGTTTGCTCTGGGGCTCGTTCGGAAGTTTCCAAAACCCGAACCCATGGACCAAATCTTCTCACATTTCAGAGACTTAAATAAAACATGAAAGAACACCACCCTACCAAATTTAAAGGTTATATCTTTGTTGGTTTTGGAGATAATCTCATTTGCTCTGGTGCTCGTTCGGAAGCTTCCAAAACTAAACCCATGGACCAAATCCTCTTAAATTTCAGAGACATAAATCAAACACGAAAGAACACCATTGTACCAAATTCAAAGGTTCTACCTTTGTTCGTATTGGATATAATCTCATTTGCTCTGCGGCTCGTTGGGAAGCTTTCAAAATTCGAATCCACGGTTCAAATTCTTTCAAATTTAAACCCATGGCCAAATCCTCTCAAATTTCAGAGACTTAAATCAAACATGAAAAAACACCATTCGGCCAAATTTAAAGGTTATATATATTTGTTGTTTTTGGAGATAATCTCATTTGCTCTGGAGCTCGTTCGGAAGCTTCCAAAATCCAAACCCATGGACCACATCCTCTTAAATTTTAGAGACATAAATCAAACTGGAAGAAACATCATTATAAAAAATTTAAAGGTTCTATCTTTATTGGTTTTGGAGATAATCTCGTTTGCTCTGGGGCTCGTTCGGAAGTTTCCAAAACCCGAACCCATGGACCAAATCTTCTCACATTTCAGAGACTTAAATAAAACATGAAAGAACACCACCCTGCCTAATTTAAAGGTTATATCTTTGTTGGTTTTGGAGATAATCTCATTTGCTCTGGTGCTCGTTCGGAAGCTTCCAAATCCAAACCCATGGACCAAATCCTCTTAAATTTCAGAGGCCTAAATCATACATGAAAGAACACCACCCTGCCAAATTTAAAGGTTATATCTTTGTTGGTTTTGGAGATAATCTCATTTGCTCTGGTGCTCGTTCGGAAGCTTCCAAATCCAAACCCATGGACCAAATCCTCTTAAATTTCAGAGGCCTAAATCATACATGAAAGAACACCATTCTGCCAAAAGTAAAGGTTCTATCTTTATTGGTTTTGGAGATAATCTCGTTTGCTCTGGGGCTCGTTCGGAAGTTTCCAAAAGCCGAACCCATGGACCAAATCTTCTCACATTTCAGAGACTTAAATAAAACATGAAAGAACACCACCCTGCCAAATTTAAAGGTTCTATCTTTGTTGGTTTTGGAGATAATCTCATTTGCTCTGGTGCTCGTTCGGAAGCTTACAAAACCCAAACCTATTAACCAAATCCTCTTAAATTTCAGAGACATAAATCGAACGGGAAGAAACATCATTGTACAAAATTTGAATGTTCTATCTTTGTTGCTTTTGGAGATAATCTCGTTTGCGGAGATTATCTCCAAAAGCCCGGAATCATTCGGAAGCTTCCAGAATCCGAACCCATGGACGGATTTTGTCCAGATTCGAACTTAGCCTTTCTTTCGTAATTAGTAACCTACTATATAAATTTCATCAAGATAGCATCATTATTTTTTGAGTTATCGTGCGTACGGACGGACGGACGGACGGACGGACGGACATCGCTAAATCGACTCCGGCGGTGATCCTGATTCAGAATATATATACATGTCTATACCTAACTCGCTTCCTTTTGGTGGTTACAAACACCATACCAAAGTTAATATACCCTATACTTTAGGTGTAGGGTATAAAAAGAAAAAAAAATCTTTTTTTTTTTATTTTTTTTTTCATTTTTTTTATGTATATATAGATATTATAATATCCTGTTTCTATTAACAAATTTTTATGTTGTTGTTATTTTAGTAGTGATTTTATTTCTTCACTTATACTTTATAAGAATTGAAAAAAACTATTCTACACAGAAAAAAAAAAAATAAAATAATTTGCCCATAATTTTTGAAGGTTATTATGATTGCAGTTGTTCATTTTTAAGCTGCCTAATGCCTATTATAATCAAGCGGTTACCCGCTTAGTAAAAATTCGTTTCTGGAATTTAAGATATTTATTAGAGATATTTTCAGATTTCGAAATTCAAAAATATGACGATTGTTGCAATTTAAACATTATTTTTTATGTTTCTATTTCTTGATTGACTCTTTACGGCTCTTTATATAATTTTAAATATTTAATAGAATTTTAAAATTACGCAAATGATTTAAATAATAAAATTTTGTAAAGAAAACTCTAATGTTCATGTTTAAAATTTATAAAATTTATAAAAAGAAAATATTTTCGAAAAGTATTTATTATTAGTTGTTTATCTTAGTTTAGTGAGATCAACTCTAGCAAACAGCATTCATAGTCGGTGTAGAGATTAACACAGAAAAAGCCAGCACAGATCCATCACAATAAATGGCAATACGGTCGAATATATTAACAATTACTTCTCCTCCCACACATAATCAAATCAACAAATGGACAACAAACTACAGAAAGCCAAAGCCGCGTTTGGTGAACTAAGTGCAATATGAAAAAATAGCCAAATAACAAGAAAAACCAAAATCAGAATATTCAAGGTATGTGTAATATCTACGTTTCTGTATGGTAACAAAACTTGAATGAATACTAACAACATCAAACAGAAACTCCAAGCATTTACGAACAAACGCCAAAGAACAATACGCAGAATATTCTGGCCAAATAGCATCAAGGACTTATGGAAATTAACAAACAAAGAATACAATAATGAACCAAATCAAACGCAGAAAGTAATGGTGGATAGGCCACACCCTGAGGAGACATCCAGAAAATATAACTTATAGTGAAACTACCAAGGAAGCCGAAGAAAACGTTGACCCAATAATACCTGTTGACGATCAATAACTTCCGTTCAATATATACCTACATATTTTTTAATGTACTTAAATTTTATATTTGTAAATAGATAGCTATTATTATAATAGTCGTATACTTTAATTTTGATATAGGAAAACAAAAGAAAAAAACAATTAGCAAAAACCCAGTAAACTTGGAAAGAAATAAAAATCATCGCTAATAACCGAGTCCAATGAAGTAGGCAAGTTGATACTCTATGCTCCCATCTTAGTTTAAACTTAGTTGAAATGAGTGTAATTCAAAAGTCGAAAAGTAATTGATAATTAAAATCTAAAGCAGATTATAATACAATTTTACTTACCTAATCCAACTTAAAAGTTAACTTGTTAAATATCATTATAGGTAGTTATCAGCACAAAAAACATCTCGCTACTAATAAATTTTTAGACTCATACAAAAATAAAAACAAATTCCTTCTAAAAATTCATTCTTAAAAAAATTAAAACGTATAAAAAACGAAAATCTATTAAATATTCAGTAAATTAAGTTTTCATATAAGAAATTTGTACAAATAAATTCTTCGAAAGTTAAAGAAAAGTTTTTATTTTTATTAAAAATATAAGTTTTTTGTATATGTAATACAATCGCATTCGCAATAAAAGTTATAAAAAAAAGTTATAAATAATACTAGTAAAATATTTTTTCAATGGAATACAATAATTAAATTGGAATAATTGAATAATGTTGGAGATATACGAAATTCCAAGTTATATTCATTCTTAAATATGATCGGAAATAAGATATAAAGATATTTTCAGAATTTTCGAAAGGATTCTACAAAAACAATATTTAATTTTATATATTTTCTATTTTGAATTGCTCTCAAACTAAAATACAATCAAATTATCATAAATAATGAAACGTAAATAAAAATTTATAATGATAAAAGTTATACACTTAATTGCCAGGGCTTATATTAGAGGAAGACATAAAAAAAAGAAAAAAAGTATATAATAAATGGAAATCAAATAAAATAATGAAATATTGTCATAGAATTTTATGAAATAAATCAAACGAAATCAATTTTTTTTACAATTTCTTGTTAGATTAGTGATTTAGAAAAGTTTTAAATCAGGGTCATTTTAATATAGTTTTCGAAAAAAACTAAACAAAAAGGATAAAATTTATTCGATCAGCTTCGATCCATGTCATGTAATATTTTATGTATTACAAATTTAAATATTCTAAACATAGAGTGAAAATAAAAAATAATTTAATCAAATTATTATATTTTTGATGAAATCAAACACCATGCCAAAAAATTTGGCAAAAATTTTAAATATCCTGCGTAAAATAACTTTGTATATTAAATATTTCCTTTAATATCTATACTTAATATTGATGATTCTCTTATTAAGAGTCATTATAATCACACAACATTTTTTAAATTAACAGCCTAAAAATATGCAATTGGTTATGAAATAGTTTGAAAATTAAAAAAAATCGTATGAGGGGCCTCGATGGCCTAGTGGTCAAGCAAGTGGCTTATTAACCGAGGGAGTGCAGGTTCAAATCCTGCACAGGTAGCAAGTTTTATTAATTGAAAACAAATCCCGCTTGCTACCAAATATAGTGTAAATATATAATATAAACAAAATAAATAATATTAGTGTATAAGGGGCTTCGGTAGCCTAGTGGGTAAGCGTGTGGCGTATTAACCGAAGGAGTGTGGGTTCGATCCCTGCACAGGTCGTAAGTGTTTTTTTCTTTATATACCTTCCTTACGATCAAATATAATGTAAATATATAGTATATAATATAAAGAAAATACATAATATTAGTATATAATTCAATAATAGTATAAAAACCTATAATGGTCTTTAGCAGCCGATGGTTCAATAATATTGCATTACATTTATGTATGTAATATTAATATAAATAAAAAAATAAAATCGTATGATATTTAATATAAATATAAATAAATAAAAAAATAAATCATCTTATTAGCTATTAGCTAATGACTTTAGTACTATTAAATAATGCTATTGATTCAAGTGTAACGCCTTCAATGGTCTCGCCACATCATACCTAGTCGCTTGAAATTTTGAAAATAATTTTCACTACTTTTTCAAAATTTGAAAATTTTCGTACATAAAATAGAATTTTTTTATTTTTAATACTTTGTTGTTTATTGAATGCTTTCGCGCTAGTTTTTTGCATAGACAATTTTCTATATGTTGTTAAATTTATTTTAGAAAATATTTTTAAAAAAATTCTGAATTTTTAATTCATTTTTAAACTTTCTTTTATAATAATAGACAAAAAAAAATAATATTTTGTATTTTTAAAATTTTTATTTCTTTTTTAAAATTAAAATAGAAGAATAAATTTGTGACATAATAATATTATTTCTTTTCACTTATTTTTCAAAATTTTTTCAATGAAAAACAAAAAAAGATTTATTAAAAAAATATTAAAATCTTAATTTTTTGGAAAAATGCATTCCAGAGAGATCGGTTATACTTTTTGTGCAAGTAAAGAGTGTATTTACTGTAGAAAGTGTAACATTCAAATAAATAAATAAATAAAACAAAATAAAACTTCAATTTCTTAAAAGAATTAAATAATATTTTGAAAACAAAATATAAAAGTTTAATAATATATTTGAACCCCTCCAAAACTTAATACATTTTATTCTTTTCAAGAGTTCTTTAAATTTTTAAAGCAGTTTTTAAAATTAGATTCACTTTAAAAAAAATTCTACAGTAAAATAACATAAAATCAATAATTTTAAAAGATTCAACTATTCTCTAATAGAACATACCATAAATATGCCCATATTATTTTGAAAATATTTTTTTACTTGTACCTACAGAAGATCTTAAAAAGCAAAAAGTCATAAAAAAAAACATAAACATAACTATAACTATAATAAAAAACCTATTGAATTCGAAACCATATTCTTACAATCAAATTTTTTTTTTGTTTTCTTTTTTTATTATACAAGCTAAAAAAATTTCGAAAATTATAGTAGGTAGTTAGGTAAAAAGTCAACAACAAATATTTAAAGCTACTGGCTAAAAAGATACAAATAGACCATTATTATAGATTATTTAGACGAATTTATTACTAATACTATAATGATAATAATCTGAATCATTGTATTAATACCTGAAAGAAAAAAACTTTTAACTAAACACAAAAAATTTAGATCCTTTCAAAGGATATTTTATGATAGCAATACAAAGGAATAGATAATACAACAGATTTAATTCAAACCACTATGGAATGAAAAAAAAATAAAATTAAAGAGCTTTGTTTTCTATCATAATTTTGGAATTTAGTATTATTTTAGAAAATTAAACTTTTTACTAACATGAAATAAATATAGGTTCAAGTTAGTAATAAATTTTCTATTTTATTCAAAATAAAATAGAAAATTTCATATTATTTAAACAGAAGTTATAATGTTACAATTGCAAAAAACCGTGGACAAAAATACTATGTAAGTTCAAGGAGATTCTAAACCAACATTGGTCCAATATGAATGCCTAAGCCCTAAGAGAATGTACAAGAAACTATCAGTAATTTAACCTTTTTTTCTTCCTATTTTTCTACCTTTCCTATACTTGGAATAAGAAGAGAGGAGGCAGCCACTGAGTTAGTTATTATTAACATTAGATAAAGCTTCAGTTACTTGCTACTTTTTTTTCGCTAAATCGTTAATTTCATTTACTTACTCCATCTATTATCTTTATTTATTTAAAATTATTTTTTTACTTTAGGATATAAACTATTATGATATACCTAAATTTTATACATATAGATAGAACCTAACCGTGGCTTACAGTCTTACAGTCACAGTGGTGAAGTCGACCACTAAAAAATCGTAAAATATTTGAAAAGATATTTTAAGATTTGTATTGGTTTTTTTATTGTTCTATAAAGATCTGAGGTCGCAGAAAGTGTAATAAATTGCTTTACATTTTTATATATATATATATATATATATTAATAACATGTAACGGTCTTATTTCAATTTGTTTTTCGTTGCCACTCCTATAAGGAGTATAAGGCATCCACTAAGTCATTTATTATTCATATTTGACTGTATCGGTTTCTGAAATAATTTATTTCACTAAACCATTGATTACTCGGTTGTCTTATTTCATAGCAAGTACTAAATAATAATCAATAAAGAATTAAACCAAAAAGTGGTTCAAGTCTTTACAACACAATTTAAATAGCTATTACAATATTTATAATATTTCCAAATCGACTACTAATATAGTAAAAGTATTAAATAGAAAATAACTAGCAAGACTCATTCCTCACTTTACTTAATATTTCTTCATCACTTTTATGCTGTTCTTCGTTCATAAATAGCATGATTCATCATGAAACTTGATGATTACCTGGCATATGACAGTCGGTTACATGCGAAAAAATAATAATAAGAAAATGGTGACAGTCGGCGTGCGGTCTATAGAGGAATTCAGCGTGGGACTTATTATTGTTCTTATTGGTAACATTAGGCTTACAGTAAATTTGAAGTATAAATTTACGGTATAAATTTTTAAAAAAAATAAATAAAAATATGGATAACCTAAAAGATTTTTCATATATTCTCGATTTAAAATAAAATTCCAATCACAAAAATTAATTTTTAATTTCTCTTATTTAGAAACTAAATATTTAGAAAAACAATTTATATACATTAAGATGTTTGAGCATTGACATTAAGATGTTTCCAACAAAAAAAGATGCTCGAAACCAATAATAGAAGATAATAAATTATATTAATTGGCGTTTGTGTCTCTTTTTTTGTTTTTGGTTAGAAAATCGTATTTAAAAGCAATTCTCTTTAAAAATTACGTTAGTAGTATTTATTTTAAACAGTATTTGTAAGAAAAAAAAAAATTCAAAAAAAAAAATTGTTTTTAAATTGACAGAATTAAATTAACCTGTCATTTTTCTTAAAAATCATAATTTTTTTCATTACAGATTATATTATATATTATTTGTTTTTTGTTTTCGTTTTCGTTTTTGGGTTCTTAAAATGATTACTGGACCTTTTCAGTAAAACAAATTCATTATTTTTGTTAGTTAAGATTTTTCTAGATCTCTTTTTTTTTCATTTTTATTTTTAATTTTAATTTAAAAAGTTTTCTTTTTTCTTTCAGTTTTATTATGCTTCTTCTTTTATTTTCATTTTTATTATTTCTTAAAATCTTAAAAAATATCTGGGTTGCCAGCATTAAATCGCCATCGTCTAATAGAGCGCGGTACGGAAAAATTTTTTTTTATCTTATTTTATCACTTTTAAGAAAATAAAAAAAATAGAAATAAAAATAAACAAAATTTAAAAGAAAAATGTCAAATCAGTTAGATTAAGAAACTAAGATGCAGGAAAATGAAGGAAAAAGATGAAGGAAAAGTTAAAATAAAATTGCTTAAAAAAAAAACAAAATGCCACACAACTCATCTTTTAAAAAGAAGATTATGTTTTCAATAATAAACAAAAATAAAACAGAAAATGTTAAAGAAAATACTTTTTAATTTGATCCAATACCATCATAATAAATTTACGATTAACCGTGGATTACTAAACATGATTTTTATTGTGATCTTTATATGTTTATATTTTTCTTATTACTTTTATTCGAATTGAGTTGTTTTGTTACAAGTATACACATGTATATACAATGTGTTCTATTTGTTCATAATTAAATTTTTCTATTTTTATCCCAAAAAAATTATTTACTCATTTACCCATGCTTTACACAATTTTACCCTTGGTTAGAAATTTAGAATTAAAAAAATAATCTAAATGACAAAAACAACTTCAAAACATCAAATATAGCAGTTTAATGATAGATATAACAGAACATTTAAGAACATTTTAATCTGATTTAATTGAAAATTTTCTATTTAATTGAAAATTTTCTATTTGTATTCAGGAGAAATACAATATTCTCCTTTTCAACATATAAAGTTTAAATAAGAATTTAAATGTTTATATTGAAACACATGAAGTAGTAAATATCTAATTGTTTGCAAGTGATAAAAGTACACAAAATTACGGGAGATGCGCTCTTCGTAAAACCTATATGCCAAAATTCCATTTAGCCTAATGCAATTTGGCCTAATTTCATTTTTCACAAATTTTACTTTAGCATAATGAATGGTCATTGCACATAGTTTATTCATCATATCTGACATATTGCAACTAATACTTGTCATTCATTAAAATTTATAAAACATAAATTTATCTTGCCCTTATACACGCAAAAATTAAATGTGAACTAGGGCGAAAAGTAAATATCATAAGGAACAATTAGATTTAAATCCGAAGAATATAAATGAAGACGTTATAATAGGTGCAGTGACAAAACGCCCGAGTTCCAAAACTGTTGAACTTAATACCCGGGGGCTTTAAATCCTTTAAATCCACGGGTCATAATTCCACTAGATCGTGGGCTATAAGTCCATTCCGAAAAAGAATGAAAGCCCACTGAGTAACACAAAAGTTACCATCATGAGTCTGTATTTCATTTAACTGCATTTTATTTGGTGGCATGTCTGAAGTCCCATTGAGATTTTTAGCTCACTTCAATGGGACTTTTGTCTCATTCTTAAAGCCTCAGAGATTTGAATTCAAAATCAAAATTATACGCCTTTTACAGAATATTTAGATATATGCATATGTGAGTTTCTGAATTAGGAGAGATTTTAGAATTGATTACAAAATCAGGGTTATACCCTTTTTCCAGAATATAATGGTAACGAAACCTGGTTAACTTCGAGTACTACAAACAGTAGGCTTCAGGCATTCATAAATAAATGTCTTAGAATCATATGTAGAGCTTGGGTTGGGTTTAAAAGTTGAACTTCAAACCCCGATGAGGTCATATAAATAAAAAATATGTAGTAATTTCATATCGTAATAATGTATATCATATAATTAATAGTAATAATAATAATAATAGTAATAATAATAATAATAATAATAATAATGATAATAATAATAATAGTTTCTAAAGTGGAGCTATCTTGGGTTATATCATGCAGGAAGATGTTACATACTACTGCACGTTGTAATCGACTGATGGTCTTGACGCTGTAGTAAAACTAATAATAATATTAACAAGAAACTAATACCAATTATAATAGTCGATACAGTGACAGTGGAAGTTGCCTTCAATAATTACCTCATGCAGTAAGGTGTTGTATATTACTGCATATTGTAACTGTTGTAACGGCTATAGTCACTGTTGGCAAAATTGTAATAATAATAAGCGATTGTTTCCTTACAGTCCCACTTCCAACTCAATGTTTATAATATATATTATATATATCATTATTTATTATATTGGCTATAGGTGGAGATGGATTTAGTCAGTAAGAGTCTGACACTACCAAGGGGAAATTCTTGGTGTCTTTGGAAGAGTTAGAGTTCGATGGGAATGTCTAGTGGAGGCCCTATGCTCCCAAGAGGAGTGAGGAAAAAATTGCTCTTTATGTAACCTACAAGTTATTAGAATTTTGAATTTTCTAATAAAGAAATTTAATTAATACTGCCCGTTCATTTTGTTCTAGAAATACTCGGATAAATCATTCCTCTTTTTTGATATTTTCAATTTTGTATGTTGTTGTTTCTTAGTTTATACTATTCTAAAACGACAACTTAAGGATCAGGTTTTTAAAAAACTTTATCTTCATCATTTTATAATTAATTCTAAACATTTTTAGAGTTATATACTTAAAGATACCAGAAAAAAAAACAATTAAAATACTTTTGGAATAATCATAACTCATGTCCAAAACTTACTATTATATTTTGTTTTTTTTTTTGTACTAGATTTCTAATAATTTTTTTGTTTTACTTTTTTTTTTTTTGTGTTGTTTTTCAGTAGTTAAAAATGAAAATCAAGTTAATGAAAAATTATTTCAAAAATCACCATTTTTTTTTAGTGAAGAAAAACAAGTGTTTCAACTTTTTAAAAATGAATAATTCGTAATTTTTGAAAAATGAATTTTCCACTGGGTAAATGAGTAAATTTTTTCTTTAGAATCAAATAATGAAATAAAAACTTCTTATATAATAGAATATAAATAGAAAATGTAAAAGTAATAAGAAAAATTATTTGTAAGGTTTTTTTTTTGTAAATGACAAGATTTGTGTATTTTGAACAGTAAATTTATTATTTAAGATTTTTCTGTAAACTAGAAATATATTGCTTAAAATTATCTACGGCACTTAAATTAAAAAGCAAAATTAATCAATATAATTGCCTATCATATACTAGACAACTAAATTAAAAAAAATAGAGCAGAATCTTAATATTCATTCCTAGCACTGATAGAGTTAGATTGAAGTCCTTTCCTGGATGTCAATAATATAAAAACAGTAACTAAAATCAAAATATAATTTATTTATTTATTATTATTATTATTATTATTATTATTATTATTATTATTATTATTATTATTATTATTATTATTATTATTATTATTATTATTATTATTATTATTATTATTATTATTATTATTATTATTATTATTATTATTATTATTATTATTATTATTAATATTATTATTATTATTATTATTATTATTATTATTATTATTATTATTATTATTATTATTATTATTATTATTATTATTATTATTATTATTATTATTATTATTATTATTATTATTATTACTATTATTATTAATGGATAGTATTAATACATATTCATTAATTCGGTTAAGCTGGTTGCCGTAAGGGCATGTGGGCCAGCTTAAAAGCTTAAGCTATATAAATCATTAATCTGTTTATATTTTTATATTTTTTATTCTTGGGTGTGTTTAAATCTTTCTGACATGATTACACTTGTCTCGATATTTCGTAAGAATGTGTTGTAAGAATCTTCTTATTTTGTTGATGCTGGTTTTGTCGTTCTCACTTATCGTGTTTTTTTATTGATGTAGTTTCATTTGTGCAGATTCTTTTTTGTTTCTGGGTATTCGAAAAATATATGGTTTAATGTTCCTGTATTGTAGCAGAATTGGTAAATGGAAGAATTTTTTGCGATGAATGTTTGTGTGTGTATATACTCCATTCTAATCCGTGTCATCTTTATTCCAATTTCACTGTTTCCTTTGTAAATCATTTTTGGTTTTTTTTATAATTTAATTAAAATTGAACAAATCAACTATTATTACAAATTATACATTGAGGATTTTATATTTCCAAAAAATTCTATTTTTCGGAGAATGACTGAACATTGCAACGGTTTTCATTCTGTCAAAAGATATGAACACTATTTGTAGACTATAAGATAAATCAGACTGCACCTAAAATTAAGCAACTAAAATTTGGTCGATTCTCAAAAACAAAAAAAAACAAATCCAACATTGAATGTATCTATCTTTTAAAAAAATGTCAGTAAAGCAATAACAGCTACATAATTATTTAACAATTTCTGAACTACGATATATATAAAGATTATCTATAAGTAAAGCAATCAGAAAAGAATAAAAAAATAAAAATAAAAAAAAGGATACAGTAAGGGAGCAAAAATTCTGAAAGTCATCTTAAATTTACAATCTTGAAATGTGTCTTATTTCTAAAAGAAACTAAATGAAATACTATTAATTTGTAACAAACATAAAAAACAAAAATAAGATAATAAATTTAAATATATTTTTAAAGTTTAAAAGTAAGACGAAGTTAATGATACATCCGTTTTAAATTAAATTCATAGAAAGAAAAAATATTTAGTAAAAATCTCTAAATTTCATCTACTTAAGACCGCTAAATATTTGTAAAAATATAAATAAAATAACACAAGGCTACAATACTAACATTATAAATTGAATAGACTCTAATTGACCAAAAATCTCTAACATTTCAAAAAAAAAAAAAAATTTAAAAACATTTTATTTTTATATTTTAATTTTTCTTTTAAAGTGCTAAATAATTTTCCAGATCAAATGTTTTTTTTTTTTTATTGTTTACCGTGTTATTTTGTTTTTTAATATTTTTGTTATCTTATTTTTCTTAATTCTTATGCTCCTTTTTTTTGCTCTTTTTTTTTTGTTGATTTTTCATAACTTTTGTTTTTTATTTTGTTTAAGTCAGTTGACTTTTTAAAATATTAAAATATCCTGTTGTAGTATCCTTTTTTTTTCTTTTCTTTCTTTTTTAGAATTCTTTCCATTTTGCATTTGTTTTTCTTTAATTTTTTCTCCATCAAAATTTGAAATCTTAATGTCAATTCTTCATTCAAGAAAGAAAGAATAAAAAAGAGGAAAGTGTATATATTTTATACAAATGTTTTTATTTTTTTTTTCTTTGTTTTAAAGAGAAAAAAAAGGAAAAGAATGAAAAAAGAAAATTTTTTTCCTTCTTTAGTTTTTTTAATTATTTGGGATGCTTTCACTTTGAAAATAGAAAAACGGAAAATAAATAAATTTTTTTTTGAAAAATGTTAAATTTTTTTCTTTTTTTTTTTAAGATGAAAACTTTTTTCTATGCCAAGTCAAAGCAATTTCTTAATTTTATAAGAGAACTATCCCAATAAATTATGTTATATAAAGTTTGTGACACAAAATGATCAGAGATTATTCATTAGTCTATGAATATTATATTTCTAAAAAAAAATTTATTTAAAATTTAAAAAATAAATATACATAAATGTGTCATCTTAACCAGGTTAAGACTATAGGTTATTGTCTTTTCAACAAAGAATATATATTTGACAAAGATGACCCTCCATATTGCAATACTTACAATGCTGTTTTAAATGTAATACATATTATTCAAAATTGTACAACATATGCAGTATACTGCAGTCTGCATCCAAATCAATCGTCAACTTCCAACCTTTTTAAATATCTAAATCTCACACAAATTAAAAACTTTGAACTTTTTAAATTTAAAACAATGTTTTACTCGTAAATTTTTTTTTGTTTAAATTTTATATAATAGCTAACATAATTTGTAAATTTTTTCTTTATATTATGTACTTGTAAATTTGATCAGTTAATATTTAATTAAAATGTTGCTAGCGCTTTATGGTTTTAATTACATCTGGCGCAATATAGGTTTTAATACATTAATGTATTGAAATTATGTTGTATAAATAAATAAATAAACATATGAAAATCTAAGATTTTAAAAAAGGTTTGATATTTAATAAACTTAAAAAGATTTTCTTTAAAATAAATAAATATTTATTTCTAAATTTTCAAATTAAAAAAAACGGCGTTTTTAAATTTTGAGCTTTAGAGTATTTATTAAAACTTACAAGATCAATAAGGCCTTAGGTAATTAGCTAAATAATTTTAAGTAATTACTTGGCGTTAAACGCTACAGGGCACAAAGAAAGCTTCAGCAGGTAAGGCTCAATAAGGCTCTAACTAATTGTAAGTAATTACTTAGCTTTAAACGTCACATGTAGTAAACATCTGACAAGTAAATAGGCCACAAAGAAAGCTTCAGAAGGTAGGAATATTAAATAATGTAATTATTAAATTAATGCTAATAAATTTAATTTTATGAACAATAAAGCTGGTACAATTGGTTTCAGCTAAATAGAAAAGATAAAATATAATAAACAAAAATATAATAACTAAATGGTTTTTTTTTTTTTCTATTTTACAATGACTTATAATCAATATATCAATATTCATGTTAATTTATGTGGACCCTCGTAAAATATATCCACTAATATAAAGTCACGTAATTTGATATTATGTTATATTTTTGACGCCCATTTTCATAAAGGGAAGAAGTCGAAATTTTGCATAAATTAGATAATATATACCTCTTTTATTTTAACTAAAGACATTTTTACTATAATTTTTTATTTATTTTTACTTAAAGTAAAGATATTTGTAATAAAGTTTAAAGTAAAAAAAGACATATAACATACATACATATTATATAATTAAAATATCAGATAGATAAATATCAAATCAAAATATTATATAACGTTTTTCATGAGTTGGATTCTTAATATCACAAACACGACCATTTATCACGAATTTTTCAATTACATTACTAATAGTAAGCTCTGTAGGTGGATTATGTTGATCATAAATTTCACGTAATGCGCGAAACGTAACCCGAATATATTCATTATCTTTGTAATAAATTTAAAGAATTCCTATACTTTGTGCAACTGTGTATCTTTCCATGATTATTTACCAAACAATACTGAACACAAATGTTAGTTTTGGAGGGAATGTAAAAAACAAAACGGCTACTTTGATGTTTAAAAAAAATATACTACTAATTTAACCAAATATTATGTCTTATGCAAATTAAATATATATATGTATATTAAATATTTATAAAACATAAATTTCTTAAGTAAAGATTCTTCATTTAAAATAAAAAAAAATTCTTTTAAATAGCAAAATAAAATGTTACAAAATAAAATAAATTTCATAGATAATCTAAATTAAAATTTTCTTTTATTTGTAAAATAAAATACACTTTTAAATAGACTTAAACACTTCTATTTACAAAAAATTTGTTTATAAGTGACTTATGAGACCCATCCACAAATGGATGACATATTTATAATAATATTAATTTGAAATATTAAAAATGATTTCCACCATATTACTACATATTTTTAGTCATAGCATCTAATCATTTAAAATATAAAAAATAACAGATTTCTCATCATTAGAAAAAATTAATATGAACAATCATATTTAAAAAATCTAATCTAAAAATAACATTTTAAATGATAAAAATATATTTTACAAAACCATTTAAAATAAATTCTTACCTATAAAAAAAGTATTGAGATCCTTAAGATCGTGAAAAAACAATGGGAAATGGTAGAAAAATCGATTTAAAAACTCGGTATTTTCAAAATTCATTTTCAGGCGATATAAATTAGTTATGAGTTTCGAATTTCGTTTTTATATTTAATTCCCTCTTAGTTGTTCTGGCGTGAAGACATACTTGGAGAGGTGTTTAAAAAAACAACAAAATTTAAATTTTTTGATTGATTTGATTCAAATTGAGGGTTTGCACCGGATTAAATCCTGTATAATTAGTAAAAATCTAAAATCA
Source organism: Poecilobothrus nobilitatus (assembly GCA_947095535.1). Classification (NCBI taxonomy): domain Eukaryota; kingdom Metazoa; phylum Arthropoda; class Insecta; order Diptera; family Dolichopodidae; genus Poecilobothrus; species Poecilobothrus nobilitatus. Next base: position 57,415,241 of record OX352774.1, read on the forward strand.
AATTTTGTAATATATTAAAGTAGTATATTTTTTTGTTTTTTCAATAATATACTAAACAATATAATGTCGTCGTGTGTATGCGGAAAAAAAGTAGATCGTCAAGATCTGAAAATTGCTTATAGCGACTGTAATGTTTATTTTCATGGCTTGTGCGTAAACCTATTGGCAAGCGACATTGACTTTACTGTATTAAAAAAGCAACATTTTAGTTGTCGTAAATGTACCACTTGTCCCCGTATATCAATGCACTCATCTGATATAAGAATGTCTACAAGTACAAACTCATCTTCAACAGTGACATATTGACACCTGTCAATACTGTAAATGATATTGATAATACTGATATTTTATTTTTAAATGATGAACAATATGTTTTGTTTTTAAATGATAAACAATATAACACATACACCATCTCAAATGCAGAAATCAATAAGGGGCACACTTCTACATCAAAAATTTGAAGCAACTGTAGCAGTAGCAGCACAATACAAAAAAACTGTTACACTGGATTTACTGTATTTGGAAATGAAAAGCATAAAAAAATTAACAGTGACATTCTATGGATTGTAAACAAACTACAAAAAGAAAAAAAAATACAACAAAAAGATCGACAAAATCAAATTGAAATTATTGGTTTAAATAATGTAAACAATGAGAATGCAGTTCATACTCTTCAAAAAATTACAAACACATGTTTGAATATCAATCTTCCAATAACTATTATTAAAAACTGCGACGTAAGAAAGGCGTTTAATAAAGCGGACAATAATAAAAATAAAAAAGTTATATGTGCTCATTTTACTAATTACGAAATTAAACAAAGAATAATGAAAGCAAAAAATATAGCAAAAAACCAATTGAAGTCAACCACAATTGGACAAGAAAACAAAAATAAAATTTATATCAACAATAGCGTGACAAGATACACAGGAGCTTTGTATATGCAGGCAAATCAGGTAAAAATTGAAAAAAGTTATAAATATTTGTGGATTAAAAAATCAAATTTAATAATGACAAAGGCGGAAAGTAGTGAAAGTATTATTATAAGGTCATTTGAGGACTTACAAAATATAACTTAGGAACGTATTATTTTCTTTTTCTATTTATAATAGCAAGTAATAGCAATGATCTTATTTTTAATAATTTCACTGCAAATTTTTATACAAATTATATTAGTCAAACTGTAAACACCAATATTAATGAAAATCATTTTTTAGTACTACATCAAAATATTAAGAAGTTTGAGACAGAATTTTGATGTTCTTGTATCCCATATTCAGACTTTTTGTATTATTCCTGATATTATTTTTGTTTCAGAAATTTGGATTTTTGAAACAGAAATTATGAATTATAATTTACCAGGATATAAATTTTCTGCTACTACGAATGAAAGATAGGTGGAGTGGGTGTTTTTGTAAATAGTACTAATCACAAATTTAGTTCTTGTGATGTAATCAAAGTTATATGTAATATAAATAAAGAAAGTTTTACATATATATGTAAATACAGACTCCAGAGTACACACATGTCAATTTTCCTAGCAGAAATAAAATATTTTTAGCACATTTCCAAAAAAATTTTGAAAAAATGTGCTTATTAGTTTCATTCTGTCCGTCCGTCCGTCCGTCCGTCCGTCCGTCTGTTTACAAAACTTCTACACCGTTAAAGATAGAGAAAAAAAATTTTAACCATAGGTAGGTCTCATAAAAAAAATAATTTTGTGGAACAACTTTATTGTTGGAACAACTTATTATTGGAACAACAACAGCCCCTCAAACTTTGAAAAAGCCCTAATGCATATATCTTATGTTCTGCTTAAGATTTTTTCAATCTGAAAACGTCATTCGACAGGTATTTCTTTTATCTTTGTAAATTAATATCAAAATTATACATTTTTTTTAAATTTAGTATTAAAATTTACCGTTATGTAAAAACCAAATTTTGCATGATTTTTCTACTTTCATAACTCCGGCACGCTTCTAGATAGAAGCTTGAAATTTTGAAGCAAGAAAGAACTTTTAGAATTAGTATAATTTTGCTCAGAAAATTTTTTCGGACCACCCCCTGTTTATGAGCTATTAGGGCTTAAAAATTGAAAATTTGCTACTTTTAAACACCTGTAACTTAGGAACCTGTACACTTTTTACTTCTGCAAGATATAAAAATTAAAGCTACAATAATATATTTGTACGTGTGTTAAAGGTTTATTTTAACTGTAAAGGGTTCCAAAGTTGCCAGCTCTTCAAAATTGCGAAAAAGCCCCATTTTAAGATGTATATATCTCGGGCTCTGCGTAATAATTTTGCAATCTAAAACCGCCAGAAGATCGAAAATTTTATTATCTATATAAAACAATATCAAAATTATGTAATATTTTGTAATTTACTATTTAAATTTACCGTTATGTGAAAACCACATTTTGCATGAAATTTCTTTTTTCATAACTCCGGCACCCCTTTAGATAGGAACCTGAAATTTTGAGACAAGAAAGAACTTTTAGAATTAGTATAAGTTTCCTCAGAAAATTTTTGGCTAACACCCCCTCTTTAAGAGTTATTACGCCTCAAAAATTGAAAATTTGCTATTTTTAGACACCTGTAACTTAGGCACCTGTACAAATTTTTCTTCGGCAAGACATGAAAATTAAAGGTTTAATAATATATTTTTACGTGTGTTAACGGCTTTTCTTAGTTATATAGGATTCCGGACTTATAGTCCCTCAAAATTTCAAAAATGTCCTATTTTCACATATTTTCTTATTACAAAAAATTTCTTAAATTTTATTTTTTAAATTTTCAAATTTTTGTGTAAGTCACACTTCTAAACAGTTTGTATTGAGTTTTGGAAATGTGCGCTTTTAAAAACCGTTGGTTTACATTCTACCTCGTTTTTTAATAAATTAAAAAAAACTAATTTAGTAGTATTAGGTGATTTAAATTTAGATATTATGATTTCAACGGATTATTCAGACTATTATTTAACATTAATGTCGTATTATGGGAGGAATTATTACATAAATGAGCCATTTAGACCAATTTCAAGTACTTGTCTGGACCTTATATATATTCGGCCGCTTTAATATTATTTTGAATATTTCATGTGACTTAATAATTCTTGATATGAATATAATTGATCACAATATGACAGCAGTATTATTTAATAATATAGCGTGAAGTAAGACAGGTAAATACTGTGAAATACAAGGTAGAACTTTAATTAATTATTATAAGTTAAATGAAAAGTTATTTAATGAAAATTGGAATGAAGTTTATACGGAAGACGATGTTTCTGTTAGTTTTAAAAAAAATTATTAATATATTTAGATAAACATTTAAAAGAATCTACCACGGAAACTAGAACGAAAAAAGTCAAAAAACGTTTCAAATTTTGAATAAACGACGATCTAATTTCAAAAATTCAAATGAAAAACAAGCTAAGACAAAAATGCTGTAAAAATGCAATGGCAATATTAAAAAAAGTGGAAGGTAATAAATAGTTTAATAAGTAATAAATCACGTGAAGATATAACATTATTATTATTATATTCACATTTTTTATTATACGAAATTTTCAAATTTTGGTGCAAGTCACAATTCTAAACAGTTTGTATTATCTTTTAGAAATGTGCGATTTTAAAAACCGTTGGTTTACATTCTGCCTTGGTAAGTTTTTGTTTCAATTTTTATGAATTAGTTTTGAGTTTCGGATTTCGTTTTTATATTTAGAAATATCGGTCCCTACACAAAAACTCTATTTTTTGGACACAATTTCTATTTTGAAGGAAAATCTTTAGTTTCTAATGAAGAAGCAAAATTGATATCAAAATAATCTTAAAATCTTGAAAAAAAAAACGGGAAATGGTAGAAAAATGGATTCAAAGATTCGGTATTTTCAAAATCCATTTTCAGGCGAAATAAACTAGTTATGAGTTTCGGATTGCGTTATTTAGCAAAATATCATCACCGACACAAAAAGTATATATTTTGGTCAAAATTCCTATTTTGTAGGAAAATATTCACTTTTTACTGAAGAAGCAAAAATGATATCAAAATAAGCTTAAAATCGTGAAAAAACGAAATGGTAGAAAAATCGGTTTACAGATTCGGTATTTTCAAAATCCATATCCAGGCGATATATTTTACTTGTGAGTTTCGGATTTCGTTTTTATATTTAGAGCTATCGTCCCCTACACAACACCCCTTTGTTTTGGTCACAATTCCTATTTTGAAGGAAAATATTCAGTTTTCCCTGAAGAAGCAAAAATGATATCAAAATAAGCTTAAAATAGTGAAAAAACAACGGGAAATGGTAGAAAAATCATTTAAAGATACGGTATCTCCAAATTCTATTTTCAGGCGATATAATTTAGTTATGAGTTTCGGACTTCGTTTTTATGTTTAGAAATATCATCCCCTTCACAAAAACTCTATTTTTTAGTCCAAATTCCTATTTTGTAGGAAAATATACAGTTTTTACTGAAGAAGCAAAATTGATATCAAAATAAGTTTAAAATCGTAAATAAACAACGGGAAATGATAGAACAATCGTTTTAAAGATTTGGTATCTTCAAAATAAATTTTCAGGCGATATAATTTAGTTATGAGTTTCAGACTTAGTTTTTAGATTTAGAAATATCGTTCCCTAAACAAAAACTCTATTTTTAGGTCAAAATTCCTATTTTGAAGGAAAATATTCAGTTATTACTGAAGAAACAAAAATGATATCAAAATAAGCTTAAAATCGTGAGAAAACGACGGGAAATGGTGGAAAAATCGATTTAAGGATTCGGTGTTTTTAACATTCATTTTGAGGCGATATAAACTAGTCATGATTTCGGATTTCGTTATTATATTTAAAAATATCGTTCCCCACACAAAAATTCAATTTTTTGGTGAAAACTCCGATTTTGAAGGAAAATATACAGTTCTTACTGAAGAAGCAAAAATGATATCAAAATAAAATTAAAATCGTGAAAAAAAACAACGGGAAATGGTAGCAAAATCGATTTAAAGATTCGTTATTTTCAAAATCCTTTTTCAGGCTATATAAATTAGTTATGAGTTTCGGAATTATATAAAATTTAATTTTATCTTTACTTTTTCAATAAACTTTTATTACAAAGAAAAAAGATATTTCCAAAAAATTAAAAGTTTTACTTCAATACATTTTTTCAAGGTTACATATTATGTGACCGTGGTAGATGGTTGGTAATTCCTATGTAGAAAAAAAAGTACTCCAACTGAAACCTAATAAAATAAAATTTCACGAAAATATTTTCTTTTATTATTTTTATTACTTAATATACTTGTTTGTACCAAAAAAAAAAAAAGAATATACCTATATTATTTTTCATTAATAAATTATAAACTAATAATTTTCATCTATTGTACATTATTCATTATTTATGATTGTAATTAATCATATTCACGAAATACAAAAAAAAAAAAATAATATACACAATATAATTAAAAAAACCAAAAATTATTTTTACAAACATACATACGTATGTAATACATGTATAAACTTAGAACAAAAAGTTAGCATAATTGAATAAAATTCTTGAAAAAAAAAACAAAAACAGAAAAAAAAACCAAAATAAATAAATTAAATATAATATCTTAAAAAAACTTCCTGAATATCCTGTGTTTTTTATTTTGGTTATTTTAATTATTTCCCAGAATTTTATTTATGAAATTTATTTTTTCATTAACAGCTTTGAGGTTTCATTTTCCTTTTTTAATTTTTGTTTTTGTTTTTTCCAATTTAGGTGTGGGGTACCTTTAATTAATCTTTTATTTCACTCAAATAAAATGAATTGCAAATATTCTAACCTCATGCAGTGCTAAAATATCTTTTATATTTAATGCAAGATATATTATTATTATAATATATCCTTTAATGTAATAAAAATGGGTTGGTGCGAATGCTCTTTTCTTAAAATCTTGTTTTTTAAAATCTCGTTCTTTTTTTATTTTTAGCACATTTTTTAAAAAGAATGATATAGATATCAGAGGTTGGACATTTAAACTCTAAAATACTTTCTAATGATATTTTTTTATACATATTTCAACATCAAAATCTTTAAAATGGTTGTAAAATCCCTTCAAATTCAAAATCTCCTATATACATATGTATATGTACATTAATAATCTGGAAAAAGCATAAAACGCTGATTTTGAGTGCAACTCTAAAATATCTCCTATAATTATTATTCGATAAAAATTAAAAATTACAATTTTTAATTATTTTTCTGTATTTACTGAAAAAAAAAAAAAACAGATTTACCAAGATTTTTAAAAAAACGATATTTTGATGAAACGAAATTTTAAGGAAGGAAATTTAGAGATACAAGAATTCGGAGCGCTCCCAACAAAAATATATTTTCTAAATATTTTGTATAATACATAAAATTATCCTATTTTAAAGTATATAAATCTTTATTGTACATACGATTCTACATAATATATTTATATTAATTTTTTCCTTTATTAAAATAAAATTTTTTTATGAATGTTTGCATATTTATTTTTACCCTAGATACCATTAACTTTAACATTTAATTACATAAGATTTATGTAATATATTACAATATGGTCACTTGTTTTTTACACCTATATTCCATCAGTGGTGTAACTTTTTTTTTCAAAATGATAGAGAAAAAGTGAAAAAAGAACATTTATTTACTTTTTTTCAATTATCCTATTCTGACAGCTATTTATTACCTACTAACACTTTTAAAAAATATCCTTTAAATAAATTCAAAAAAAAAACAAATCAATAAAATAAAAAATAACATAATAAAAGTTTTTCATAAATTTTTTACTTCGAATTACATGAATAACACTAAAACAAAAAAAAATAAGAAAATTCAATAAGATGATTTATTTAAAAGATAAAATTGATAATAAAAAAAAGTAATTAACTAACCTTATTATCACTTTAATATCATTAAAATGTATCTATTGATGGAGATTTTATCTGTTTTAAAAAGTGAAACGAGTAAATAAGGTAAACCATATTGAAAAATATTTTTAACATAAATGACATTATAAAAATTATTATATTAGAGAATATTTTCATAATAAAAAGCATTTCATACATTTTAATACCCTTAATTAAATTAATATAATTATTAATTATTATATTTGCGCTTTCCAATGCAAAGAGAATAGTTATTGAAAAGTTCTTCGAAGAGAAAGCGTAAGATGAAATCAAGATTTGAGTAAAAATAAAAAATTCATATTAATGTTTTATCCTGTATATACCCAATATATGAGGGAATACATATAATCTTACATTTTTTGCTTAAGTAGAAGCTTTTTTTTTTAACAACCATATATTTATATTATTAAATCTAAAGGAATCCCTCATCTTCTTCTATATACATATATAAGAGCGAAAGTTTCTCTGATAGTTTGTGATTTATAGACTATTAAACTTCTCAGACGATTATCATGAAAATTTATATATAAAGATTTTTGGGTATGGGAATAGTATTTAGTACGGGGCTAACCATTATTCTCTAACGCTGTGGTGCAAATATTTAAACTTTTCCACTCTAAAATAAAAACGATTTGACCAGTTGACTTTAAACTCTACAGCATTCTGTAGAGTTAGTTACTAAATAAAACAAAAAAATCTTAGAATTTTATGTTTATTAAAAGAAATTATAATATTCAGAGAGTACCGTTACTATATGAAAATTTTTTACCGTTAAATTTCAGTTTATTTTAGCTTTAAAAGTTAGGAGATGTGACAGTAAAACACTTCCGAGAATTTTTTTTTTCTTACCTAAAAAATTTAGCTGCAGATACTGAGAGAAGAATGGCTCAAGTTTGATTTCAAATGATTTTTTATTTATTTATACAACAAATGACATAGAATAATGCAATATTCCTAAAATATTCGCTACCAAAGTCATTAATATATATAATAAAGTCATTACACTCTATTATTAAATTACACAATAATATTATTTATTTTGTTTATATTAAATATTTACACTAAATTTGGTAGTAATTGAGATTTGTTAAGAAAAACTGTTTTTCAGTCATTTTCCTTATAATTATAATCAATTGCTTGAGCAGAATTTGAAGCCGCACTTCCTCGGTTAATTAAGCACTTGTATAACCACTAGGCCACCAAACCCCTCTTAAGTGCTTCTTTTTAAAATATTCTACAAACAATTTAACAAAAAAAAAGATAAATTAAATTTTACATATTGTAACATATTTAAAAAATTCAAAATAAAAAATTCTTTATTATTAAATATTTAAATTATAATTGTTTCTTTGTCACAAGCATAATAAGAATATATTATGTATTCTTCTATTAAAAATATGGTTTTGATATTATTTAAAATGAAAACATAAAATCAAATCATAGCATAACATTTTAATTCATATTATTTAACTTGCATGGAAAAACTAACAAAAATTATGTTTTATGGTAACTAAATTACATACACATTATAATAACGTGCTTATTATTTCATAATGCAGTTTTAGTCAAGGTCAAAACATTTTTAGATTATCAAATCTTTTTCTTTTATTAAAAATCAACATTCCCAATAATAAATAATAGAAATAGATTTAAAAAAGGAAAAAAACACACATTTTCTTTTTGCTTTGAAATTGTCATTACAAAATGATAAGCTTTCCTTTTTAAATAAATAAATCCGAAAAAGAAAAAACCATTTTATACGACATTTACTTTAGTAGTACTAATCTAAGCACATATAAACGTACAAATATATTCATACATAAGAAAAAAATTAAAAATATAGCACCTACACTATATATGTATATACCTAATATTAAAAATTAATTTTACATTTTTTTTTTAATTATGCAAAAATTACTTTTCAATTTTTTCGTACAAACAAATCTCGTATTTAATATATTTCTGTTGATTACAGGAGCAGAAACATCGGTATTTTTTTAACATTACAATAAAAGAAATTATACATAATACTTTACTTAGAGCATACAAATATTTGAAAAAGAGAAAATATTTTTAAAAAAGAATGAGTAGAGTACATGAAAAAGTTAAAGAAAATGAGAGAAACAGACACAACTGCAATATTAAAATAACAAAATTTCATGTAAGTATTACATATATGAATGTATGCATATATTATTATATTTTTCATATTTTATATTGTATATATTAGGTAATATAATATATAAATATAAAATATCTATTAATTTAAACATCATGATGGTGATGATGACAAAACGAACAGCTTGAATAGAAAAAAAAAAGGTTCTAGCTTTTCAATAAAATTTATTACGTAACATAACTTTAGGCGAAAAACTATATATTAGCATGTATACGTTTATTATTATATACATATACACGCATATATTTTTAAAAGATTCTGTAAAATGGACTCTAGTAATTTGACTTTTCTATAGAAATTAATAAAAAATATTCTGTAACATTTTGGTGCAGGATAATAAGTAAAAGGATATAGAAAAAAATTATAAAAAATTTTTGTTTTCCTTTTTTTATTTAAGTTTCGGATAAATTTAAAATATATTTTTAAAATCAATATAAAAAATTTTAATTGCTGTAAGGCACATTTTTAACAAATTTTATTTTATTATATATAATGAAAGTAACATCTTAAGGCTTTTTTTTTCTAATTGCACCATTCCCAATTATATTGTGCTATTGTGTTTGGAATAAGAAATTTTGAAAAAAATAAAAGAGAGATAACTGAGCTTTAGAAATAATCTAAGAAAAATTATTAAAATTTAACTTTAAAAGATAAAAAAATTTATACTGTATCGTTGAAGACAACATTATTATTATATTAAAAAATTTTTTTTATTTATTTTTAACTGTAATTCAAGCAATAAAAGTCTTATTCTTGTAAATCATTAATAATTAACATTTTTATGGTCAATGAACGCTTCACATAACTTCAATATTTCAACATCATTTTTTTTTTCTATTACAGAATAATACGAAAGAAAAGCACAGCTAAATAAAAAAACCAAAAAAATGTAAAGAAATTTCACGTCAAACTCATCACTCACATACCTAGGATTTTTTTAATAAAATTGCTACTGATTTTTTAACGAAAAATTTTAAATTTTTCTACAAAAAACCAAATGTTCTTTTCCTCGATTTTATATTATCCTAGGCTAAACTATTTTCATTACAACAAAAAAATTATATTCAAAGTATATTAAATAAAAAAAAAGGAAAAATTATGTTTAAAACAAAACAAATGACTGGTTTGATTTACTACAAGATAACCTTTAAGTGAATTAAGTAGACGAAAAATATTAAATACAATCAAAAAGCCATATTAAGAAACAAACAAAAACTCTTCAAACCAGAAACCAGAAAAAAATAAAAAAAAAAATAATTAGTTATTTAAATTTATTTATGAGAGGTCAAATAAAATTGGAGTCTGTATATTAATAATCTTTATTTTGTATTTCTTTAAAATTCTCTGTTTCCCTCAAATTATACTCCATAAAACTTTAAAAACTTTTAAATTAGAAGGTCTCCTTTTTTAGAATTGGATTTAACTTTTAACTTTATTGAAATAGACTTAAAATATTAATCTTTACATTCTTCGTAAGCATTCTTTAAACATTTTTTTCATATTTTGTAATACCTTATCAGCAACGTCTTTTATTTTAACGAAATTAGAGTTAATATTAACAAAAGCAAAAAAAAATTATTACAAGATTATTTTAGATTGAGGCAACACAAAAGGTTCCTCTTAAAATCGTCGAAAATATCGTTTTAAAAGCGCCTCACATAAACCTATTAATGGAATTATATATTTGAAAGTTTCCACTAAGCCAAAAGTAAAAAGAATTTCAATTGTAATTTTTTAGTTACTCTTGATTAGGATTAAGATAATTTTCATTAAGCATGTTGAAGAAATTCCGAGGAATGCTTTTACTTTCTCTTGCCTTTCTATTCGACTCTAAGCACAAATAAATATTTTTAATACAATATGCTACTTATTACCGAAATGATATTTGATTAGATATTGAGAGAGGTTTTGCTATTATTATCTACTTTATTTTGTATGATTTCTTGCAGTCGGACATCTTCTCTTCTTATAATTTTTAAACATGTAATTCAGATGACTTTTACATTAAAAATTAACACTTAAGTAAATCATTATATTTGTATTATAAGTGTATTATTAAATAATTATAGAAATTAATTTCTTTATGAAATATCAAAGAAAATCTGTATAAAACATCAGATCTACTTTCCGCGTATCATTTTTTAGGGAATTTATTTAAAAGAAAAAATATTTTGTCTGTTTCTTTATCAAAAGAAAAACCTCAATTTTTTTGTTATTAATAAATTTTCCAATGAATTTTTTTTATTTTTTCGTTTTTCTTCTTTTCTTATCGGGAAATTTTATTTACAAATGTAAATTAGGTATTACAAATTATAACAAAAGAATAATATTTAATAAAGAAAAACAAAATAAAAGCATCCAAAATATTGATAAAAGAAAATTAATAATAATGATAATATTTTTTATTTAGAACAACAACAACAATGTATAATTAATATAAAAAATCTGGAAAATTCAACTTTATTATCATACAAACAACAGGCACATTTCAACAAATTCATATTTTACGTAGAATCCGCAACTTTAATAAAAACGAGGAAGAATACAGTTGCCTTTGTCAACTCTTAGATACCCGTACGAACCGTTAGTATGTTCACAGCCTGTCACTCTGCTTACAATATTATTTTTTTAATATTTTAGTATTTTAAAATAATTTGGGTGAATTTTATAATTTCTAGAATTATGAGTTGTATATATATTCAAACTATATGTTTATACATTCTTCAAAAGCAGATTTTAACCTTCCACATAACGATTATCAATTCAAAACTTTTTCAAATATTCCATAGTACCATTTAATACTAAGCGGTAAATGTATATTAAATTTACTTAGTACAAAATAGTAAATATAATTTTAAATATTATATTATATTATATTTAAATATTCCATTGACAGAATAATTTCTTATAAGTACAATAAAATACATATATGTATGTAAATACGGCGCTATATAATATACATATATACTCTTATCATTCATTCACTAGTGACATATACGATATGTAAATCAACATGATATTATATAAGTATGTATATATATCAATATCATATAAGTAAATAAAAATTCTTCAAGCAACCGTTATGTTGTTTATTTATTTACATTTTTTTGTACTACGCATTATATCCTCAACAATTCCAAATTATCGAGTAAAACAAATGCAAAAAATTCGTTAAAGAAATTTGTTAGAAAATTTGAAAAAATCAAGTAACACTTTCGTCAATTATAAAGTAACCCTATATTATTAAAAAAAGTTGTTGACAGAAATAAGAGTATAATGTTGCAGCTTTAATTTTTGTGTATTACTTCAAAAAAATTTTACCAGGTGTTCAAGTTACAGGTGTTTAAAAATAGGAAATTTTCAGTTTTTGACCCCTTACAGCTCCTAAACGGGGGTGATACAAAAAAAATTTCTGAAATAACTCATACTTATTTTCAAAGATCTAACTTCTGTCAAAATTTCAAGTTTCCAACTTAAACTGTTTAGAAGATAGAAGGGTTAAAGGATTTTTCAAAATTTGAGTTTCGCATAACGGTAAATTAAGACACCGTATGCCACAAATATATATTTATTGTATATACACTTTTAAAGCTAATACAAGTAGTAATCGTTTAGCGTTTTCAAAATGAAGATATAACTTACACAACTTGTGCTATAACAATTTAAATATAGAGCTTTTTTTAACCTTTGGGGAGCTGTAGCTCCGTAACGGGTGGGGCTACAAAAAAAAGTTATTAAAAATAAAATTAATATTTTTGTGAGATCTATCAGCAGTTAAATCATAATAATTTCATTAATTTCATAGCTCTATTTCAAAAAAAATGTGGGGATCTAAAAGTTAGGTGTTCAAGAGCTACCCTAAATTTTGGTCCAAACTCAACCAAAAAAAATAGGGAACCTACAAATTACTTCCAGAATATTTTGTGTTAATTTGAAGATTTAATTTTAATTTTCTAGCTTTCTTAGTTTTTGAGTTAGCGTGCTGACGGACGCACGGACGGACATGGCTCAAAAGTCTTAGAATTTTTTTCTGATCCGATCCATACATTTGAAGGTATATCTAGCTCGCTTATTTCGAGGTGTTACAAACAGAGGAGTAATTTCATTATACCCGATCCTATCGTACGGGTATAAAAAAAAAAACAAGAAACAAATATAGATGATAATGATGTTTGTAGTGATGATGATGATGATGATTATGTTAAGTAAAAGATAAAAAAAAAAGTTTAAAAAAAAATATGTAAATTTGGTTTTTTAACTTTTTTCATATTTTCATCTATTTTAAATAAATTTCTCCATTGTCATTCATGTTTTCTTTTGTTTGTTCTATTCAAAAAGGACATTCACTTTTTAATTTTCTTAAGTTTGTCTTTTACATACAAAATATTAAAATTAAAATTTTTCGAAACGAATTCAGAAAATTCAGAGTATTATTCATCTAAGTTTTTTTTTTTTTTTGTTAAAATATAAAATTTTTAAATTCTCATAAAAAATAGTTAAATTTCAGTAGTTGAAATCCATTAAAACGTTTTTTAATTTATTTTATTTATATATTTATTTATTTTAATATTTACGCTACCTTGCTACCAAATCAAGGAGGATTTGTTTTCATATAGGTAAATGTGAATATTTGTGACAGTTTCAAGTTTTTTTTTTTTACTTTCGAAAAGAGTAAAAAAATAATAGTACAAATAAATAACTGAAAATGCTTTCATCAATTTAATATATCTATTTTAAAATTTACTGAATTAAAAAAAAAACATATATTTCATAATTGCAAAAAATAAAAAAAAAATTTTAAATTAACAAAAACATAAATAAATCACAAAATATCCAAATTTAATTCCTAAAAGCTACTTATGAATTAAAAAAAGTAAACAAAAATAATTAAATGGTGACATTTCATTTAAAAATTTAACAAAAAATTCATCCTTAATAGAAAGAAAAACATAAAAAACCACAATCATTCAGATTTTGAGCAGCTTTTTTTTTTTAAATATACGATAAAAAAATAAAAATTTAATTTGGACATTTTTTGGAATCTAAAAATTGAAGATTGCATTTGTGACCTAAGTGCTTGTAATTCGGACAATGCTAAAAGTTACAGCACTCACCTATTTTTTATTTAAATCTCAATATGTTTGTCAGAATACTATTATTGTTCTCTGTGTAATTTAAAATAGTTTTATATAATTATTTTGAATTAACAGAAACATTTCTTTAATTTACTTAATATAATAAAAATTATTGCGCTACTGAATATGTAAAGTGGAGATACATTATAACTATTACGGACAGTATAAGAGCATAATTATGATCGTATTATTTTAATATATTTCACAGCATTTTTAAATTCTAATATCTTTCTGAATATTCGGTTAGTAAAATTGTTAGTAAAATTTTTATAGCGTCTATTATTAAGATCCCAAATGACAATTTAAGTTCTAATTCTGCTCTTGTTAGTTATAATTAGTTATAGAGTAAGCAAAAAAAGCTATTAGCTCTATAACTAGCTCTAAAAGCGCTCTTAAAGCTGATATAGAACTGATATAAAGCAATATTTGTGAGTTTGAGAGTTAAATTTGCTCTATAACAATGTTTTTCTACACTAAATAGTTTTAAATAAGCGTTATTGAAATAGTTAGAGAGCTGATATAAAGCTTTTAGTTCTATAGAAATATATTATCTATGTTTGGCTCCACACAACTACAAATATAATTAATACAAAGAAGATAAATTTGTATGCACTTAATACTTTATTTTATGATTTTTAAAGACAATATTAATTAAAAATATTAAAAATTTATTATAAATAAATTAAAAATTGACAATAAAAATATTATATAATAATTAATAAAGAATATTATTTAATTAAATTTTCGCATGATAATGCAGCTAAATTTCAATTCAATTGCAATTTCATCGAATAATTTTATGAGATACTTCGAAAAAATGCAAAGCGCTTTGCAAAATGTTAAAATATATAAAATAAATTTAATATAAAAAAAAATATTACAATAAATTTTTTGTAAAACTTGCTGTCTTCACAAAGGCCAACGATTATTCAATTAAATTGACCAGAATTTTAAAATAGAGTTGACCCTGTCATCTCTTGGATCTTCAGAAAAATCTTTGAAATGTCAAAAAAATAAAATTTAGGTACATAAAATATATTTTTAAAAAATAATAAAATTCTTTATTTACTTAATTCTAATGCCCCAAATATTACTAAATTTTAATTTTTAATACCCCAAATATGCCAAAACTTTTAAAATTAATAGACGTAAAACCTACATTTCATGTACCAAAAAATATTATGCCAGTGAAGATCAAAGTAAAGATTATAAATTATTACATTATGAGTTTTTGTTTTTTTTATTTATAAATGTGTAAAAATAATATAGTATGTAGATATCTGGACATATGTATGTATATATAAATAAAACAAATAAAAAAAATTTTTAAAAAAACAGCTTTTTTGAACTAAAAAGTAGAAAATAAATTTTTAATAGCAAATTTTTGTGTAATTTTCTAAACTATATTGTTACAATCGAGATTTCTTTGAAAAAGTTTATTTCAATATGTCAAATATATATATAAATATAAGTATAAATAAGTTTTACAGTCTGTGAAATTAATATAAAAGCTGGAGACAAAATTTAAAAATATAAGTTTATAGTTATGCGTTTGTTGCCTCCAGCTTTTATTTTAATTTTTTTTTCTATCTGTTACGAGGGCAAATATCAGATGTGCACAATATATACATAAGAAATAGACTTTAAAAATATTTAAAAACAATCAAAGTAACATTTTTTGTTCTCTTTTTTTTCTATTCGTTTTTATTT
This sequence comes from Poecilobothrus nobilitatus, assembly GCA_947095535.1. Lineage (NCBI taxonomy): Eukaryota > Metazoa > Arthropoda > Insecta > Diptera > Dolichopodidae > Poecilobothrus > Poecilobothrus nobilitatus. The sequence continues at coordinate 57,431,207 of OX352774.1, forward strand.
TTCTTCCAGTATTACATTTTCCTTTTTTTTTGTTTTCTGTTATTTAGGTACGCTAAGTATTTCTTTTTTTTTTTTTTAAATGTTTAATTTATACATGCATTCTATTTAAAAAATATAAATTATAACCTATAGTACATTCTGAAGTTTTTTTTGTTTATGTTAACCGTCCATTCATATGCATACATAAAATTTCTTTGTTTATGTTTACCGTCCATTCATATAAATGTAACTGTTGCCTACATATTAAAAAATAATAAATCGATAAATCAACTAAATAATAATAGTTGGGAATTTGGGAAGTTGTTGTGACTGTGTTAGCAGATTTTTCATAGTACAGCACACATAAAAATATGCATACCATTATATTATAAATAAACACATTGCTTTGATAAATAAAAATATATACTAAAAATCAATTGATTTGATGAAAACAAACTTAAATTTAACACTTGCTAACTAAATTTTAATTAAATGCACATAAAATTTTACACTGTGTTCTCAAGTGCGGCACAATAATTTGTTTACACATTCATATCTTTCAAATTCATCGCTTTCAAACCAAAAATATTTTCGAAGAACATATTATTACATATTTTGAAGTATTTACCTATGTATATGTACGCATACAATGCAATGGACTACATAAAAAACAATAGTCTTTTATAGAAAAAACGAGGAAGAATACAGTTGACTTTGTCAACTCTTAGATACCCGTACGAACCGTTAGTATGTTCACAGCCTGTCACTCTGCTCACAATATTATTTTTTTAATATTTTAGTATTTTAAAATAATTTGGGTGAATTTTATAATTTCTAGAACTATGGGTTATACATATATTCAAACTATATGTTTATATGTACATTCTTCAAAAGCAGATTCTAACCTTTCACATAACGATTATCAATCCAAAACTTTTTCAAATATTCTATAGTACCATTTAGTACTAAGCGGTAAATGTATATTAAATTTACTTAGTACAAAATAGTAAATATAATTTTAAATATTATATTATATTATATTTAAATATTCCATTGACAGAATAATTTCTTATAAGTACAATAAAATACATATATGTATGTAAATACGGCGCTATATAATATACATCTATACTCTTATCATTCATTCACTAGTGACATATACGATATCTAAATAAACATGATATTATATAAGTATGTATATATATTAATATCATATAAATAAAAATTCTTCAAGCAAACGTTATGTTGTTTATTTATTTGCATTTTTATGTACTACGCATTATATCCTCAACAATTTCAAATTATCGAGTAAAACAAATGCAAAAAATTTGTTGAAGAAATTTGTTAGAAAATTTGAAAAAATCAAGTAACACTTTCGTCAATTATAAAGTAACCCTACATTATTAAAAAAAGTTGTTAACAGAAATAAGAATATAATATTGAAGCTTTAATTTTTATGTATTACTTTAAAAAAATTTTAAAGGTGTTCAAGTTACAGGTGTTTAAAAAAAGGAAATTTTCAGTTTTTGACCCCTTACAGCTCCTAAACGGGGGGCGATACAAAAAAAGTTTCTGAAATGACTCATACTTATTTTCGAAGATCTAACATCTGTCAAAATTTCAAGTTTCCAACTTAAACCGTTTAGAAGATAGAAGGGTTGAAGGATTTTGCAAAATTTTAGTTTCACATAACGGTAAATTAAGACACCGTATGCCACAAAAATATATTTATTGTATATATACTTTTACAGATAATGAAAGTAGTAATCGTTTGGCGTTTTCAAAATGAAGATATACCTTATACAACTTGTGCTATAACAATTTAAATATAGAGCGTTTTTGAACCTTTGGGGAGCTGTAGCTCCGTAACGGGTGGGGCTACAAAAAAAAGTTATAAAAAATAAAATTAATATTTTTGTGAGATCTATCAGCGGTTAAAATTTCATAGCTCTATTGCAAAAAAAGTGTCTGGATCTAAAAGTTAGGTGTTCGAGAGCTACCCTAAGGCTTGGTCCAAACTCAACCAAAAAAAATAGGGAACCTACAAATTACTCCCAGAATATTTTGTGTAAATTTCAAGATTTTAGCTTTCTTAGTTTTTGAGTTAGCGTGCTGACGGACGGACGGACGGACGGACGGACGGACATGGCTCAAAAGTCTTAGAATTTTTTTCTGATCCGATCCATACCTTTGAAGGTATATCTAGCTCGCTTATTTCGAGGTGTTACAAACGGAGGAGTAATTTTATTATACCCGATCCTATCGTACGGGTATAAAAACTGAGTTTAGTAAAATTAGATAAAATGTTTTATTTTGGTTCTGTAATAATTCTGTTAAAAATTCTGTTATATCTTTGTATGAAAATTTAATTTTGATATTAAGCTAATTTCTCTAATGTTTTTCGATATTATTATTTTAAAATCATGTTTTGTCATCGGGATCTGATCTAATGAAGAAAATTTCAAGTCTCTAGCTCAACGGGAAGTGTGTTTAAAATGGCTTCTAATATTCCATCCTTTACCCAACCAAGTTAATAAAAAGCTGTTAAAAACAACTTCTTGATTTTTAATTTGAATGTATCAAATTAATGAAAAACATGCGGTTAAGTTTGAAAAGTGGAAATTTTATTGAAAAAATATTTAAATTTTAAAACGAAATTTTTCATTTATAAAAGCAATTTTGAAACAAAATTATTTTATGTAAATATTTTATTTCTTAAAAACATTGAATTGAAAAAAGAAAGTTAAAAACTAAGATTAAAAAAAAATAAACTGATTTCTTTTTTTTTTTAATTTAGTATAGATAATACAGCGTCACATACGCATTAGAAATTTCATAATACACTTATAATTTATTTTGTACATACAGTTAATTTTTTAATGACGTTTTAAAAAGGCTCAAGCCTCTCTTTTACAGCTAGTTGATTTATTTTATAATAAATTACCACGATTGTAGAGCTAATATAGAGCTACATGCTTTAATTTTTATTTTATATGCTTTTATATGCTCTATTTTATATAATCAAGCTACAAGCTCTTTTTTTGATTAGTTTTAACCTTTATTTTATTTTCTTTTATAAAGCTTGTAACTTAAAATTTACAAAAAAACATAATCCTTCTCTTTAACACCTCTATGGTGATTAAATTTGCTAGACTAAAACGACTATTGAAAAACTTGCTCTTAAATAGTAACTATTTAATCACTTATAGAGCATATTTATAAAGCTAATAGCTCTATAAATTTATAGAGCTAAAAACACTTTACCAACAAATAAATAATGATCTATTTTTTGAAACGGGTATTTTTTTTTAGTTTGTGTTTCATTTTTTTTTTAATAAAACTGAGAAAAAAGTCTTATAAGCTAAAATTTTAAAAATATGTAGCTGGAAAATTTGCTGTCTCTCACAATTTTATTTTATAAAACCAATTTAACCGTTTTTTTTTTTTATATTAAAAGTTAAAAACTACTTAACTAATAAGTAAAGTAAGTAAAATTACCGAATAAATATTACACCTATCTTAAATTTAAGCTTCTCCAAAAATGCGAATTCATGATTATTAGTTTTTCTTTAGAAAGTTAAATGAAACGATCATGCATTATCTTTATAATATTAAATTTTGATGTTTCATTCAGAAAGTATGCAAATTTTTTGATCTATTTATGAAGAGTATCTATACATAATTGGTGAAGTTCAAGTTTTAAATTAATTGATTAGATTAGTTAGTATTACGTAACTATAAGTCTTATTTTTAAAATAATAATATAATAAGGTTGGGTTTTTTTTTTTCTCTTCAAGCTCTGAAATATTTTTATAGCACAAAATAATATTACTAAAATTACAAAACCTATAAGAACAAGATACATATATATTTATAACTATAATATAGCTACCTCAAATTTAGTGGTAGTGTTGGTCATGTAACCATGTACATTAAAATCGAATTATTAATATATTTTTCAGTTTTATTTAGGAAAAGTATAATGTTTGATATATAAGCTATTAAATAAAAAATTTAAAAGCAAAAAACGAGTTAAACTTTTAATTTTAAATTTAACAATTTTTTTGTATTCAAAAGTGACGCTATTTATAATGAGAGCTATCTTAAAACCTTCATTAAAGAAAAGAAAAGAATTAAAAAGTTTCTCTAGTACATATTAACATTGAACTAAAACGGTTTATTTGTTTTGTTCAGATAATATCATCATCTTAAAGTAATGACATAACAAAAAATATACGTAATCAATTTGAGTGGAAATTGTACTTCTTTTAAAATTAAGAAAAAAATAAGAAAATAAAAACATTTTCTTAAATAAATGAAAACTGTGAATTCTTAGATTTAACAAAAGATCTTTTAAACAAGAAAAGCATAAATTATTCTTTTGTTTTAATTTTTATCACAACATATATATTATATCAACTTTTCTTAATTTAATGTCACTACAGCCACAAAAGAAAATCAAATGAAAGTGGACATTTAAAATAAAATAACAAAGCCAAAAAGAAAATTTAATAAAAATGATGGCTCATTATAGAAAACTAAAACTAAAAACTATGAAGAATTATATATTAAAAATTGCAGAATCAGATGTCGTTTATTTTTTTTTTTTTCTTTTTGAATTACTTAAATAACAACGATGAACGATGAATAAATTTTTACCTTTATTTGAATTTTTACAATACATAAATTATCAAATTTATTTTCATTGTGGCTTTTGGCTGATTATATATCAAGGACCACCTAGCGATATTAAAATGTATTCATGGTGAATTTTAATTACATAAATAAATATGCTAATAAGTATTCACAAAATAATTACTTTTGTGGTCTAATGTTAAAATAATGTTTACTTTTTCATTACCTACCGTAGGGAAATTTAAAAAGAAACTTTTATTTTTTATGTGTATTAAAGATGAGACAAATTGAAAATATAATGTACTAAAGAAATATTCTAAAAAAAATTTTAATGAGCAATTAAAAAAAAATGAAAGTTCTAGAAGAGTATTAAATTTTCTAATAAGGTGACGTTAATTTATTAAAAATTACAAAGGCAGCAAAAAATAAAGGCATATCCAATTTTTTTTCCTTTTTAAATTATATTAGACATTCTTTAGAAGTATTTTTCAATTAAGAAATTCGGAATGATGGCTGCAAAATTATAATATAATAACTACTGTAAATAGGAAGTAGGATAATTTTTTTTTTAAGAAACAGTCACAAATGTTTCTTGCTTGTCTGGTTGAAGCTATTTATTTATACAAATTAAGGAAAATATACCAAATTATATATAAATAATATTAAAAAGACAATTTTTGGGACTTAGTTTTCTTGCTGAACTTTATAAAATAACTAAAACTCAGTTATTTAAATCATATGTAACTTGAACCTCCAAGAAGTTATTACACGAAACTCTTTAAGAATTCTCAAAATACAAAAATTTATTTAACAAACTTAAAAAGTTTCAAATCTTTTAAATCACTATTAATATTTTATTTTAATCAAAATTTCTTACTTTTCATTTTAAATTTTTCGAACATTTTTCTTTTTACCGGAAAAATAAATTAAATAATTTTATACCATAAGAATACATAACAAAAGATTAAAGTATTATTAATTTAATTAAATATTAAAACAAAATATACTTCATTATTTATAATTATTAAAAAGTACACATTTTAAATTTTGATATTCTTTCTGTTTTCTTTTTTTCGTTTTAACTATAATAAATAGGAAATTATATGATTTAACAATAGGTACATTAATTTGACTCAAAAATATAATTATTATATGGGCCTCGGTGGTCTAGTGGGTAACACCGTATAAAATACGCTATACATACCCAGGGAGTGTGGGTTCGAAAGTGTTTCCTGTGTAAAAATTTCCTGTTCATATTTATGAGAAGTGCACTAAAAAAAAAAAATTATTATTTATTATCTACAGCACAGAAATATTTATAAAAAATAAACAAATCATTTAAAGATTAATTTTGTAGTATTATTATTTTTTATAAATCGTATTCTATAATATTTTATAATTTTACATAAAATTTCAATTTACTTAAAGCAAACATAAAGAACAAAGTATAACTTAGTAACAAACAAAAAACAGATAATCCTAAAAGTATGCAAAACAAAATTTATTTATTGCAATCTAAATCATAATATCAAGAGGCCTCGATGGCCTAGTGGGTAAGAACGTGGCTTATTAACCAAGTTTTATTCATTGAAAACAAACCCCCCTCGCTACCAAATATAGCGTAAATATAAAATATATTATACAAACAAATTAAATAATATTAGTGTATAATTTAATAATAGTATTCGACCTATAATAGCCTTAGTAGACGATGGTTTAGTAATATTGCAATATCCTATGTGATTTGAAATATTAATATAAATAAATAAATAAATAATAATAATATCAATCACAAGATAAAACAGAAATACTCAACAAAACAACTCATATTAATCCCCTATAGAGTCTATTTCCACACATGTTTATTATTATTGCAAATCTTAATAATTTTCCTTGTTCTACTAAAAATAATTTAAAGAAAAAATTTAACAAATATTGCAGAGTAAAAAATACATTTAATAACAAAGTTATGGTACTTTCAATATCTTATAAATCTTATAAATATTAAATAAACTTATGAGAGGGACAAAAATCCACAAAAAAACAAAATCCATAATAATTTTTGCCACAAAAAAAATGTCTACAATTATTTTAAACACTTTGTTATTGAAATATGTATTCAAAACTAGCAATAAAGGCGACTTTTAAGTTGATTGCAAAATTAGGGTTTATTTAAGGACGGGAGCCCCCACTGTTTTATATTCTTTCAAGTTGAAATATTTAAGTAATGAAAATAACTACGAAGAACTTTAGAGTTTATTAAAGTTTTCTAGTTTTTCTAAAACAGTCTTTGCACATTTTTGTATTTCTGGATTCTTGTTTGTGAATTTTTTTTTGTGTATTTTTTTTCCAGTTTTTGGCTTTTGGATTTTTATTTGTCGAATTTTGTTTATGGATTTCGTCACCAACTCCAAAACTTATTGCAGTTAATTTATTTTCTAATAAATTTTTTTTTTTGAACACTAAATCAACAGCGGAAAAATTTAAGTAACATTCCAATTAAATATTTAGAACAAAAATCAATAAAAAAAAAAAAAATATAGAAACTAAATTGAAGTAACACCATCCATCCATCCATTCAAATATAATAATTTACTGATTAAAACAACTTTTATAACTTTGTTAAATAATAAATTAGTATTTTGCTATAATTAAGCTTATTTTAAAATTTTTACTTTTAATATTATGTTACATTTGTCAGTTATTAAAAGAAGAGAGAAAAAAAAAAAAACCAAATACCATAGCATTGCTTCCCTAATTAAATTCAAAATTTAAAAAAAAAATATGTTTTTTGACATCCTGTTTCTTAACGGAAATAAAACTTTACAATATTTTATCAAGAAACAAATTTTATTTTTTTAGTTTGAACTTTCATAATTTCTTCTTCTTTCAATCTTGCATTATTTCTGATATTTTTTTTTTTGAAATTTTGCATCACTACAAAACAAATACAAACATAATAAAAATACACTCTTTACGGTTATATTCAAATGTTCATAATAAAAAAAAAAACAAAATAGCAAAAATAAAATAAAATTTAAAAACTTCCGTTTTTCACCATCGTTATAATAATTATTTGCGTCATCATTAAGGAATATAACAGAATAAAAAATAAATAAAAATACTGTTACTTGTAAATTTTTAAATAATCATAGGGATATTTCTTTTTATATAGATACAATATTCAGGGTTAAAAATTTTGGAATCAAAAATTGAATGATTATGAAAATTTAAAAAACTTACTTAAAAAATATAGTTATTAAATCCATAAGAAATCCTTTTAAATATTTAGGAACATTTTGGTTGCATCAAATTTATTTATTAAAATATCTTAAATATTCCTTTTAACAAAAAATAAAATTAAAGAAAAGTGTACCTATTATAAATGAAATGTAAAAGAAAATAAAAATTACATAATAATAGACTAACTATTACGTTATATATTTTAAACTATATTTTACAAAAAGGAATTGCACCTAATTGTTTTATTGATACGATGTAAATTTAAATGTTGTAAATTAATCAAAAACAAATTGAAAAATGAAAAATAAAAAACAGCTTCAAAATGATTTATTGTTATTCTCAAAATGTATCTTTGGAAAATTGTTTTTACAATCTTAAAATAAAACGAGAAAGAAAAAGTGTTTGAATTTAATAAAAATATAAATGTTGAGTGAAAACTTATTTTATGATAATATTGGTATACAGTGTTTCCGGAAGTCAAATTTAACGAAGAAAGGAGGTAATATTGGAGGTCGAAAAAAACAAAAAACTGCATTACAATCCCTGAGGTAACGGTGTTTAAAATACTAATCATTAAGCTTTTAAAAATATAATAATATCTTCACCCATGTAAAACACGTGAAACTGCCCCTGACGAACAAAAAATACACTCTTAAGTAAACTGTTATAACTCAACCTTTATAGCGATAATTCAAAGATAAATAAATATCAAATTTATTTATAAATATTTAAATTTATCCGTTCAGGAATCTTAACTTCATAAGTGATACAAAAAAAAACAACTAACTTATGTATTTGCATATATTTCTATATAAACTTAATTCAAAGGAAAAGTATTTAATTTAAATGAAATTGATGAGATTATAATCTGATTAAATAACCAAAATAAATATTAAATTTATTTGACTTTAATAATACATTATGTTCAATTCAATTTAAAATCATTTTACACTTTTTTTTTTTTTACATATTTAAAATCACATATAAAATAACATTTAACACAAACAGCTAAAAAAAAAAACGAGATAATATTATTATTACATAACGTATGAATACCTCCATACATTCCCTTATCATTATACTTCTATCAAAACGATCCCTTTTTTTTTCTTTTTTGTTTTTCTGCAATTTAATATAATGAAATAAGAAACACGAAAAATATTCATAAAATTTTCCAATTAAATTTAGCGAAAAAATTCCCTAACAAAAAAGGAACAAAATAAAAAAAACCAGTCATTTCAAAAATAAATTGAAGGAAAAAATGCTTTTTAAATATTTAAAAAATTTTAATAATAAAAGCATTTCTTTCAATGGCAGAAAAAAAAAAAAGAAAAAACCGAAATTCTTCTAAAATAAAAGAAAAGAAAATAAGCAAGTATAAAATTCAGTTAAAAGTATCATTTTACAAAATTAAATATAACATATGTGTATCTTAGTATCATACACATAATATCATTCCACTCCTAAAAATTTTTTTTTAAATTATATACAAACTCACACACATATTATATAATAATATATGAACATTCAATCAAATATTTAAAAAAAAAAAAAAAAACACCTCTTGGGAATTTTTTTACTTAGTTGTATTAATTTCATTTCTTTTTTTCTTCTAATTTTTCAATGCTTTCATTTCACTTCATCTCTGCATAAATTTCATTTCTTCTTTATCACTGCCTTCAACTAAATTATGTGAATAAAATCTTTCTTTATTTATTTTTCGTTAACGAGGGGATAAAAGAGTAGCATATAGAAGGAAAGAAATAAGAATTGAAAGGAAGAAAAATCTCAAAAAGACAGAAACCAAAAAAATTAACCCTTCTGTTATTATAACGGATCAATCAAACCTGCATATTTTCTATTATTATACATAGTATCCGAAAATGAATTACAAGTAGAGTCGCGAATGATACAGAAATTCCAAACATTAGATAAAACATTCTAAAAAAATGCAGATTTAATTATCGTTATGTGATGTGATGGATTCAAAGTAATTAAAAACATGTGGAGAATTAATTAATAATACAATAATATAGCAGATAACCAATTGAAGAAAAATTATTGAACCTAGTCTTTTTATAGCTCCGCAATAAAAGTCTCCAATACCAAAATGAAAAAAATCCCCAATTTTGAGGGGAGTAATCAATTTTAGGGGTAGTAATTTTTCCCCAAAACATAATCAATGTAATAAAGTAATCAAATTTTTCCCAAAACATGTTTTTTATAAAGATCCCTAAAATAAACGAAAAAAGTTTTCAATTCTAAAACTAACATATGTAAAAAATCCTCAAAGTTTCATACAAATTTTGGAGAGTTTTTCTGTTTTTTTGTTTTTGAGGACTAATATCTCGGGGACTTTTTAATGTAGCCTCTTGTTATCTTTAGGAAAGATTATCCTCTAGTTACAATTACAGGAAAATCTAGCAAAAATTATTATGCAGAAGGGTTAACAAAAAAACGATACCTTATATCTAAAAAAAATAATTATGTATTTCAAATAAAGCATGTTATTTTTTTTTTTTTATATTTATTCAAAAATCTGATGTACAGGTGAATAAATTTTGCAAAACGTTTTCTGTATATTTAATTACATATTAAAATGTCGTATAAAAAAAGAAATAAAATTAATAAATATTTGCAATATAATATTAATTTATTTTTTTTTTAATAAAATGTCAATTGTCGGAAAAAAAAATTTACAATTTTGTTTTAATTAATGATTTTCATCTATTTTATATAATTAGGTTAATCTTATATTCTTCAAGAGTTTTTTTTTTTTTTTTTTTGTAATAAATTACATTTTAAATGTTTGCAAAATTATGTAATATTTGATACATCTTTATTTTATAGTATTTATAGCCTTGAATATAAATCCTTGAACTATAAAATGTAAAAACACGTTTATAATACAACAATTATATTTAATTATAAGTTTTTGAATTGCGCAATATATTATATTCCTATCTGTTTCCAAACATGTATAATTTAGAATAATTTAATAGTTTAAATTTTTTTTATCAACTTTTCAATTAATCGTTTCTTAATATTAAAATCCATCTGTATTTAAATACCTCTATATTGCGCACGGAATTAGTCTTTTCAAAATTTTACTCTGCTTTAGAGAATGGCTGATGGTTTAATAAAAAAAAGTATAGAACATTTACAAATTTAAAATTTATTAAAGTCTTAGCATTACCAGCCCGGAAGAATAAACAATAAATTCCTAATTCTTTTTATTTACATTGTCAATTTGTTTTTTTCCTAGGAAAGGTGAGAAATTTCCAAAGACAACAAAAATTTCCCCTTAGTAATGTCGAGATGCTTAATGGCTAAACCCATACCCCCCTTTTAGCCAATATATTGGAATGAAACTCTTACCTGCTAACGTAATATATTGGCTAGGTAGTAGTGATAGGAAAAAATAGGACCAGAATGCGGAAACATTTAATTGAGAATGGGTTTGTAAAGGAACAATGAATTCGCCAATTATTATATTACTATTTTGCAAATAATGACTATAGCCATCAACAGTGACAACATGCAGTAGTATATATAACACATTCCTGCATGAGGTAATTAATTGAAGGCAACCCCACTGTCACTGAAGCAACTATTATTATTGGTATTAGTTAAGCTATTATTATTGGTTTTGGTATTGGTATTCGTATTCATCTTGAGTGTTCGAGTATGTTCTTTATAAAGAAAATTTAAATGTGTTTATGAATTGCTATAAACGAAATGTGACTGAAGTTCTAATTTGTTAAAAAAAACTCAATGATGGAAATGACAAATAATTAAAAGAAAAAACATTTTTTTTTTTTTAATTCAGAAAAATTCAAAATTGGTAAATCAAACATAAAATTTATAGCAAATCAACTTAAACATTTAATTATAAGATTTTAATCCAATATGTTCGTACTTCAATTACCTTGATAGTATAATTATTAATTATTATATAATTATAGATAAATGGAGAGACAGATGAAGGCGTAGAAAATAGGCTGAAACAATAAAGAATATCATTTGGCAGATTATAATCTTCATGTCTGACTAGAGGAACTAAAATAATGATTCTCAATTCCTGTGTGAAATTAGTCCTACTATATGGGAATGAAACTTGGTTCATAAAGCAGTCAACTACCAACAAGCTGCATAAGAACAATAGTGAAGATAATCTGATGTAGGTCGCACATTCCGAAAAGCACCCAACATAATAGCACGCCAAGCATTAGAATGGAAAACACAGGGAAACAGAAGAAAAATCTTTAAAAAAAATAGAAGAAGGCGTAAAACATGGACAGAACTAAAACAAAGGGCTCTAAATAGAGTACCAGTTCTATTTTCCTCAAGAGAGAAAGAAGAAGGTGAAAATAAAAATCTTATAAATTTGGTCATTTTAATAGCATTTTCCTACAACACAAAAAAATAAATAAATATAGGAAGTTGCAGATTTCTACTATAAGATTTTCCCTCAGTAAAAATTTGTACAAGATAAAAATATGTAATAAAATTTTTGATTCAATATAAATTGTAATTACTCTGTATAAAATAAAACATATCGCATTATTATTTCCTTATTTTATTAAATAAAAAAAATTTGATTAGAAATTTCAAAACAAAAAAATTTAACACATAACAAATCAAACACATCTTACAAAAGCACAGATAATTAAGAATAATTATAAAAATTGAAAAAATAAGTAAAATTAAATTATTAATTTCCACATTTTTTTTAACAAATATAACTTATAATATTATAAAACTTAAATAAGAATATTAAATTATTTTCGATTTTTAATATCATTAATACATTTTAAAAACCAAAAACAAAAAACTTTTTAAAATGTAGGTATAGTTACTCTAAAAACAAAGAAATTTAATTTGTCGAAAACTTCAAATATTTTCTTAAAAATGAATTTAATTAAAAAAAAAACTTTTTAAATATTCTGATATTTATTCTTCACTTTTCGATCAAAAATATCCTAAAATTATATTTAATTATTATGTGAAAAATCGAGATGATATTAAAGAACCTTAAAAAAAATTTTTAAAATTTAAATTCCAACACAATATTTTAAAAAAATGGTTTATTAAATTTTTACTATTTATTTATATTTAAAAAAAAAAATTTTCTTTTAAATAATTTTTATAAATAATATATAACTTTTAATAATTTAATTTTTATGATTTAATTTAATATTTTGTTTTATTTAATATTTAAGTTATTTCTTATCAATCTTTAATTTACATTTATAATATTTTTTTTTATTTATTCTTCAAATAATAAAATAAAATTTTTCTGAAAGTAACTTTAACTGTTATATTGGGCTTTACATTTAAAATTAATGATTTTATTAATCATATATTCACAATTTTTTTAATAAAATTCACTATTTTCTAATTAAAATTCAATCATTCCCAAATAAAATTCACTGATAATATTCAAAAACTGAAATTAATCTAAAAATAATTACAAAATTTCATAAACAGAAATTTAATTTTTTTAATTCGAATTATTAGAATCCTGTTTCAATTTAAATCCTTTTAATTTAAATTCCTAGTAACTGCATTTTTAATATAAAATACTCGGTATAATGAAATTATTTCGTTGATGAATTTAATATTTTAAGTTTTAATAAAACAAATTTTTTTTGTAAATTTATTTTAAAACTTAAGTAATTCTAATTAATAAAAAAAAAAATTTAAAACGAAATGCCTTTTTATAATTTGAAAACATGGCAATTTTCTCAAGTGTCCTTAACACTTAATTTAAACAAAAAAAAAAAAAAACAAACAACAACTTAACATACACTTAATTAAACCATAAAAATAAATTTACCTTTCATAAACTCATTAAAAAGATTAAAATTTTTAATTTCCTTTAATTTTAATTTCTTTCAAAAACTTTTTTTGTTTGTTTTTATTTTATTATTTCAAATATTTAATTTTATATAAAAGATTTATCTAGAATTAAACATATTAATATATTAAATATATTAGTTTTCATGAATAAAGAAATGTTTAAAATAAAATTACATCTTATACTTATCAGATATACTCATATATACATATATTTTTATTTATAATTTTATTTTTTTATTATTTTTATTTTCTTATTAATTAAAAAAAAAAAAACAAAAAAAACATCCTTTAATATCAAAAATTAAATTTAAATTGTCATCGAAAATCAGGAAAACAAAACAAAATTACAATCGAATCAAAACCAAACAGGAAAAGGAAACAAAAAAAAAAAAACAAAAACAAACAGAAAATTAAAAAAAAAAAATAAATAAAAAATTTATATATTTTTTTTTCTCTCGTAACAAATTGTTCACTATCCTTATTGTTTTTTTTTTTTTTTTCTTATTTTTTTACCTTTTTTTTTTTTTTTATTAATGTTTTTCCAAAAACAATGAATTAAATTTTTCTTTTGTTTTTCTTAAATATTTCTTTTTTGTTTATTTTTCAGTTTTTTTTTTTGTTTTTTAATTTAGTACCCACAAGATTCACCGAAATAAAAAGAACACTAAAAATCTTTATATTGTGTATTGTTGAAAAGCACCGCCAGAACGACGACCACACGGCTACGACAACGACGGTACTGAGATGGATACAAAACAGAAACAAAAAAAAAAAAACAACAAAGAAAAAATTTTTGTTTTTCTGAACCATTCCTATTTTAATTTTACCAAATATAGAAAATATTCTAAAAAAAGAAACCAAAAACAAAAATAAAATCTCACACAGAAATAAATATATTGAGTATAAACTGTAAAAAAAAAAAAAAAAAGAAAAACCAAATAAGAACAATAACAACATATTTCATAAAAGATATTTTCCCATGAAGGACAAAAATAAAAAAAAATAAATTAAAAATACAAAATAAAAAATCATTTTCAATAAAAAAATATACCGTTAAAAATAAACTGTTACTGTTATGAAAATAAAAATAAACTGTTAAAAATTTTAAAGAACTCAAAACAGAAAAAACTCATTGAAAAAAAATTAACTGTTAAAGAAAAAAAAAATTTTCTGTTAGAGATAATTTTTTTGTCTGTTAAGAGAAAAATACCTTTTTCAGAAAAATATAAATTTATGTTAAAAAAAAAAATTACATCTGTTATTCAAATTAACTGTTATTTTAACTTTTAAGTTTTTAAAAAGAAACTAATACAATCATTATAATAAAAAAAGATCAAATCTGTAAAAACAGAAATCCAACATATTATTGCAAGATATATATTATTATACTTATCTTATTATTATATATACTAATCTAATATAACGTAGATTATAGTAAACTGAACCTTTAAACAATAGAAAATATAATATGAAAATTCACATTAAGCGAATCTTACTAAGAACAGTTTATTATTTATGCTGCAATAAAGTTATTTAAATAAAGACACTTTTAAATAATTAAAAATGACTCTGTCAATATGAATGATTTTCTGCTTCTTTTATAGGCTACTATGTAGGCTACCATGTTGGCTACTATCACAAGCTTTATTTCATTTGCCTGTATTTCATATTATACAAAAATATATTATACAAATATTCTGTAAAAGATGTATAACTTTGATTTTGAATTTACTAAAGTGCCTCCCTCATATACAAAATCGTATAGCGCTGATTTTGAATCCAAATCTAAAATCTCTTCTAATTCAGAATCTCACATATACATATATATAAATATTCTGGAAAAAAGGAGTACTCTGATTTTAAATCCCAAGTAATTCAGAATCTCGCATATACTAGTGCATATATATAAATATTCTGGAAAAAGAATATATAACCCTGCTTTTGAATCCAAATCTAAACTTTCTCCTAATTTTTTTTTTTACATACTATTTTAAATACTTATTGTTGAAATATGTGCATAGTAAAATAAAATCCAGTCAAATGTAATACAGGCAAATGAAAATACAGGCAAATAAAATGCAGGCAAAATGAAATACAGGCAAAAGATGGCATGGCAGACTTATAATTAAGAGGCATACATTAATACAATTTTTTTAATATTTATTGAATTACAAACCTAGAAAAAAAAAAAATTATTCAGCATCAAAAATATGCAAATCAGCAAAATATGCAAAATTTTTAGAGATTGTGTTACGCTTTAAATTTAGTCCCATTCGATTTTTTCAAACAAATCACCTTTAAAACCTTTTAAAATGTAATGCAAGTTCTTAGTTTATAAGTTTAAAATCAAAAAAATAAATAAATCTTAATCTAATGTAATATATATATTTATTAGTTCAAAAAATCTTTCATTAATTACTTCTGGTTAATTTTTCTTATCCTTTTAACGTTTTAAAGTAAATCAAACCATGAACTAAATGTTAAACATTGAATAAAAATAATTTCTACACATTTTTGTATTGAAATTTCTGATCACTAAAACATACAGGGATAACATCAAATAAATTTAACAGATTGTTCTCTAAAAACCACATTATGGATAACATTACATTACTGCTCAAAAAAATAATATTATAGTTATACTTAAAAATCTTAAATTTAAGATAATAAAAAGAGAAAAATATAACAGTAGCAGAATAATATTGCTTTTTAAGGACTTGAACTTATAGTTATATTTTTTTTCAATGATTTTTCTATTTCTGTTATAATTTTTATGAATATAAAAAAATTTTAAAATAGTAAAAAAAAAAAAATAACAGATTTATAAACAACAGAAAACATAAAAAATTCCTTTTACATTTTTTTTTTTCAATAGAATTAAAAAAAATGTTAATCTAAAGGACTTTTCTATAGTAGTTATATATATATATTTTTTTTTAACTACATTTTCTACTATTATATTTTTATTTTTATCTTTTTTATATGTTGTGTAAATATATGCATAGACATATTATAACATAAAACATATAAAAAAATGTATAAACAAACAAAAAGAAAAACAAAACAATGAATTTTTAAAACTAAAAAGAATTTTACGAGTATGCTTAAACCTTTGCCAAAAGTACATAAAAAAAAATATAGGATTCGTGAAAAAAGTGACGCATTTCAAGGATATAATTAGGTATTTTACCTAACTACACATATAAAACATAAATATATTAATATAGATAGATATGTATATATGTTGAAATATTATTATATGACGTATTGCTATTTTTTTTATATAGGTCTATAGGTTTTTAGAACACTTATATTCTTTTAATAGGAAGTTGTTATTATTATTATTATTTATAAATTTTTTATTAACACAGCTAGTGTCCTTATAAAAAAATGTTTTAAACAAAACTTAATTTTTTTATTCATTTTAATATAATTCACAAAAGTATATAATAATCAATTATGTATTTAAAAAAAAAATTAAATATACCGGATCAAAATTATTAAAATATTCAATCACTCGAGAAGACAAACAAAATTCAGGACAACAAATAAGGAAAATATTTGCTTTTTATTCACAAAAGAGTTTAATAGAGTATTAATGTCGAAAAAATGAAATAAATACTAAACTTTTCAGAAATCTCAAAAACGAAATTACTCAGTTCTTGGACTAAAAACCGTTTTTTTAGTTCAGGAGATTTTTACTTTTCTGTACGCCACTAAGTTCTGAAAAAATCTCAAAAACGATATTTTTCACTTTTCGATTTAGAAATATCTTTTTTCTTTGAAATTATTACTATTACGTTTCTACGGCCAAAAATTAAATAACGCAAATGTTTTTTTTAAGAATCAAAACATGATGAAATAATTATTAAAAAAAAAAAATTAAAAATTTAGCGCAATAAAATATGAAAAATTATTTTAAATTGTCGTTTCACTCTAACCTGATATATTTTTTGTTTAAACAATTTATATTTCTTTGGTTTTGTGTTATCACTGTGTGTTGAAAAAATCCAATTAAAAAAAAATGTAGATCTATTTTTATCTCTAATGAACAAAAATTATGCTATTTAAATATAAGAAAAATAAAATCTTACCATTAAAAACAGGATATAAAATCATAATTTAAAAAAATACAGATAAATAAAAAATACTTTTTTTTTCTAGTATTATGGTGTACTAATTTCGTAAAAGTTTTTAGCCCTTAATATTGCATCAAATATTTATTTTTCTTTTTTATTAAATAAACTTTTTATAATTTGAAGACTTTTTGAAATAAAAAAGTTTTATTTAAAAAAAAAACTTTAATAAAAACTAATATTATATCTTATGTCTACGTATTTATATAACATACATCTTCATTTATAGATATTTTCATTTCTATATTAAATTATTTTTTAAAAAAAGAAAAAAATCTGTAAAAAAGTTTTCTTTTAAATCATCATTCATGTAAGAATGTTTATTTAATTTTATTTATTATTTATTTATATTAATATTACATACATAAATGTAATGCAATATTATTGAACCATCGGCTTACTAAGGCCATTATAGGTTTTTATACTATTATTAAATTATATACTAATATTATTTATTTTGTTTATGTTATATACTATATATTTACATTATATTTGGTCGTAAGGGGGTATGTAAAGAAAAAAACACTTACGACCTGTGCAGGGACTCCTTCGGTTAATACTCCACACGCCTACCCACTAGGCTATTTATTTATTTATTTATTTATATTAACATTGCATACATAAATGTAATGCAATATTATTGAACCATCGGCTACCAAGGCCATTATAGGTTTTTATACTATTATTAAATTATATACTAATATTATTTATTTTGTTTATATTATATACTATATATTTACATTATATTTGGTCGTAAGGGGGGTATGTAAAGAAAAACACTTACGACCTGTGCAGGGATCGAACCCACACTCCTTCGGTTAATAAGCCACGCGCCTACCCACTAGGCTACCGAAGCCCCCCCACTAGGCTACCGAAGCCCCTGTTTATTTAAATTTTAGTTTTTAAAATAAAATGTTTTTTGCATAATTTTAGGATGAAATTTATAATAATTATTACTATCTGGAAAAAAAAATTATAAAACAATTTTATTCTATTAAAAATGTTATTACCTATTATGAACTGTTTTATTTTAAATATAATTAACTAACTAACAGTTCTTTTAGGTAATTCAAAAGTTTTAAAAAAGACTAAAAACCCTAACTGCACATCTACGATAGACATAAAATAAGATAATAAAATCGAATGAATTCAATGAAAATAAACTAAGAGCATTCATAGGCATTGGTAAATCTAAACACTGATATTCACTAAAATTTAAAGAAAATTAAAAATACATTTTTCATTTCAAAATTACCCTAAATTACAAAATGATATAAAAATTAGGAAAGGAAAAAAAAACATAATTTTATTAAAAAATAAAATTTCATATGGTATTTTTCATGTCCATCATTTTCACACACATACAAACATACCAATTAAGAAGATGAATATATGACTGCTAGAGAAAAACTGCATTTCTTTTTTTTTTCTCTAGTTTCTAAACCAATTTACTTCTTAATACTCGATTATTTATCATTACCTTCTCTCTAGCTATAACACAGGAAATTTTTCCAGTATTTTTTTTTTTTGTTTTTTTTTTACAAATCTTTCTAATGATAATTTAAAAGAATGATATTATCATAATGTGTCAGTTTCACATAAAACAAAAAAAAAACTATTACTTAAGTTATTATTAACATACATACATAACACAAAATACTATATAAAAATACGTTTGTAAAATGTGCTTCTATTTAAAAATAAATTGTGAAAATTAGTTTAAATTCCTATGAGACTATTTATATATTGCCCTAATTTTCCCTACACATATATTATTTACAATCTCTTTTTTTTTTTTTTTTTCTTGTATTTTTCTTTTTTTGTCCTGTAAATTTAAAAGGATAACAAATTTTATGTTAAAAAATATGTGCACATATACAACCAAACCAAATATGATTACTTGGCAAAATAACATGATAAAAAGTTACATTAGAAATAACTTTGGATTTCAACAAAAGAAATTTTTGTTCTAATTTAAAAAAAATTAAACTAAAGTAAAATAAAAATTTTAATCTCAAATTTTAGATGTTAAAATATGAAGAATATTAACTGTTAAATTTAATACAATAAAAATATTATACAGGGTTTATAACAAAAATTAAGCTTATATAAAGTAAACACTTTTAAAGTTTAGAAAATAAATATTAGAGAGCAACCAGAACTTTAAATCGTCTTTTTTTGAAGTATTGAAAACAATTTTAAAGAATGTAGATTAGTAACAGAATATTACACCAGAATTTACTCGTAGATGGCAAGGAAACCACTTTTAGAATTAAAAGCTCCAAATGATATTACTTTAACTTTTGATTCATACGCTAAAAACAGTTTTGGATAATATAACTTGTAGTTACATTTGCTATTCTGGAATAAGATGTAATAATAACAATAATCTTAGTAAGACGATTTTATTTAGAAAATTTTTAGAAAATGATATATGAAACAATTTAAAACTCAAATATTGCAAGGTAATCATTTGAAAAGTATAAAATTGTTATTGGATAATAATCTATTTTATTTTTGCACATTGGTATAGAATCTTTCTTAGATGAATTTTTCATAT
Source organism: Poecilobothrus nobilitatus (assembly GCA_947095535.1). Lineage (NCBI taxonomy): Eukaryota > Metazoa > Arthropoda > Insecta > Diptera > Dolichopodidae > Poecilobothrus > Poecilobothrus nobilitatus. The sequence continues at coordinate 57,451,622 of OX352774.1, forward strand.
TCCATTTGAATATCTCATATATTATATTTTGAAAAAATCAAACAATTTGACAAGAAAAACGATAAACAAGGACCGATTACTATTACAAAGTTGTAACCAAAAATTTAATATTGAGATGATTATTTTACTTATTACTGCAGTGTTTTTTTTAAGTTTCTGAACTAAATAATGTTTGCGGGGAATATACGAAAAAAATTGGCTACAAAACGTAAGAAAAAATTTCGATGCAATCTATTCTATATGATACTGCGTGGATCAGTTCTCCAATCGTTCGTATACCCTTTGGTAGTCTAATTTTTAATGTTACGCGGCTATGATGTTTATTTTCCAACAACTCCTCTGCCCTTTATTTTTCGTTTATTTATTAAGGAGTTTATATTTTGATTCACACTTAGTATATATTCGAAGTTAGCAGTCTTTCGTATTTTTACTATTTACAGTAGTTCTCAAGTTGTGTGCATACTGTTAAGAACTTCAGCATTTTGTATTCTTTCGGCACAAAATATTTTGAGCATTCTGCGAAAAACGATAAAACTACATCTCAAATAGCCCCAAACTTTAAGCGCCATATAATTAAATTAAATTAAATTACATAATTTAAATAACATTCGTACATTAAAGAATAAACTAGTACATATATACTGTTTTACTATCTATGTTGAAAAGAATACCATGTATTTCTTAATAAAAGAAATTGATAACATATTAGAATTTTTCATCTTACAATGTATAAAATATCATATATACTATATGAAAAAGAGTTATAACTTAGCAACAACCATTTTTCTTTTCTTTTCATTTTTTTTATATTTAAATATTTCTTCCATTTGTATATTGTATCTTTCTCATTTTCTTAACTTTTTTCTTTCACAATTTCGATTTCCTTTTAAAGTTTACTCATTTTTTTTTTTTTTTTTTATTTTTATATTTTTATTTCCAAGAAAATTCATTTCAAAAATGCTTTCCGTTTCTTAATTTCATTTCATTACAGTCATTCCGTCCCATGCAATTTGGTCCCAAAATGTCATTAAAAATACAAAAAAAAAAAGAAAAAAAACTTTCCATAAGTTTTTACAATCATTTAATAAAAGAAAAGTCACGTTTCCAAATAGGATGGAAGAAAATTTATTGAAATCTAATCATACAAGACGTATAAAAAAAAAAAAACATTTTACAAAAGCTAATTATTACATTTATTTTTTCGTTGTTCAGCTTTGAGTTAAGTTTATAGTGGTTTTAACAGAAAATTATTCAATATTATATGAAGTATCATGGAAAAAAATCTTTAAATTAATAAATTGTTAAAGAAAACTTAAATTAAGTAGCATTGACCGGTGTAAAAAAAATGTAGACTGAAAAATTTCCCTAAAAATATCGACTAAAGAAAGATAGTATAGTCGTAGAAAAGTAGGACAGTCATATATGGGTTGAAATTATGACTAAACAATTCTTTGTACTCGAATAAAAAAGGTGTGACATATCATAACTCTTTTTAATCGTCATTATATAATGTTTAAACTATTTTTTTAAAACTTTATAAAACTTGGTACATCATTTTAATTTTTCTATTTAGGTTTTTTTTTTTTTTCTATGCTTTTGATATTCTTGCATGACATACCAAAAAAAAAACAAAAGCATGAAACTTTAATAAATAAATTTAAATAAAGTGTTTTTATAATATCATGAACATTTATAATAGACATGAAATGAAACTATGAAGTCATATATACAAAATTATTATAAAAGTTCATAAATTAAAAAAAAAAAAAAAAAAAACAAATAAAATTATGTCACGTACAATTAAAAATAATAAAATCTCGAAATCAACAACAAAATTTTTATACTCTCTAACTAATTAGAATGAAGTCACATTTTTTGAAAAGATTTTTTAAAGCAAAAATTATATTTTTATGATATAAGAAGGATAATATATTCTTTTTAATATTAATAATTCCTATGAAAATTTTAAACAATATTTTAAAATACACAAAGAAAATTTATTTTTATTCAAATATCGACTATATTAATAAAACTTTGCAAAGAACGCTCTTTGCTATAGAAAATTATAGACAATTATAAAAATATGAACAGATGGGAAAACTAAGCCTAATTAGGTTAAATTATTAAAAATTTTTGTTACATTTTTATTTACATAAAAATTTTTTAAAATTAGCTAAATAATAATTTATATCATATGCTTATTATCTAAATCCTTTAAATCGTCAAAAGCTTCTTCAAATCTATAAAAAAAAAGTTGATAGAATTCTTCGAGAGAATAATAGTTAGTATTGTGCAAAATATTATATTCACTATGCCCGCTTTAATAAAAAAATTTACCTCCGAAGAAAATACAATAAACCACTTATTTGAGGCGAGGCAAACCATCTCAATTGTTTAATAGTTTAGACGACTACTATATGAAACTGTGATAGTGGCCAAAATAATAAAAAAAATACTATATAACCCTTTCTATATAGAAAAATTAAAACTAAAATAACTCTATTTTTAAATGATTAGATTCACTAAAACTATAATATCTCAATAACAATTTCTTTTTTTTTTTTTAATTTAAGTAACAATTTAAAATGTGAAACAATTTTTATTCCATTCTATTATAATATGGTGGAATTTAATATTTTCTTATGTATGTACCATAAGACATCTTTTTTTTTTTTTTGTAGCAAGTCAATATGAAAAAAGTTCATAAAAATACTTTAATGGAAATCATCTCTATACCTATTTTTAATATACAACTATTTATTTTATATTAGTACAACGACATTTAATCATTGACATGGTAATAATATTTTATATTATTTTATACTTTTTATATTATTGAAATTCTTTGAATATTTAACACCATTTATATTCAGGATCAGTATTGCCATGTATTATGAGAAAACAAAAAATAAAATACTACAATTTTTAAATGTTAATTTTTTTTTGTGGGAGATATTTTGAAGAAGTTTACAGTTTGATTGTCGAAAACAAGTCAGAAAATAATTTTCAATACTGGTGAAATTTTATTTCTTACAATAATTTATATGCCTTAATTCTAATCTGCTATCTGTAATCGCATTATTTTCCAAGTTCTTTTAATTTTAACATAATGAATCAAAGCCAACAAAGAAAATAAAGTAAGTAGTATGTAGCACATCGCGAATGTGGAACAATCTTCCACCAAAAGTTTTCTTCAGAATTGGTGTTGATTACATTTACAGTATCCATTCAAGGTGAATATTAACAACTTTGTTCACAATAGGCCTACCAATTTAAAATCAATTTTCAGAAATCTAAGCAAAAAATTTAAGCTAAAAATCGGATATAGGATATTTATTGATAATAGTAAAATTATTTTTAAAAATTAATAGCTTTACATTTTATTTTAAATTGCCCAAAAGTATAAAATCTTTCGGAAATCCTAAGAAATTATTCTACTTTAGTAGTTAAAACATACTAATGGAAAAAATAAAACTTGTGTAAACTATTGAAAAACATTTTTTTTAAATAAAAAAAATTCACATATGTATTTTTAAAACTTTTCTAATAATAGGTAACACTATTTTGATAAGTTGAAGATCTTGAATATAGCAATAGAAGACGTGAAAAAAGAATGAAAGAAAAAAACGCGACGATAAATTGAAGAAAAAAAAAATAAATATTATTGGATTTTGATGGAAATCGAATTTTTCTTTTCTTTTTTCTCTGTTTTTCTCTGTATTTCGGATGTTCAATATTAAAATAAATTGACAAATGTTTATTTTATAAAATATAATAACATGTATATATACATATATAAAATATAAGTAAATGTATATAATATATAAAAAACCACAAATGGTTAAAACAAATACATTTGAATTTTATCATTTTATAATATTAAAAGAGGTCATAAGAGTTCATAAATTATAAACTGAAATTAAATTTTAAAATACTAAAATTTATTACTCTTTCCAAGAACCTTAAGTTACCTGTAGAAAACTATCAATATAATCTAAATTTGATTTGATAATATAGTTATAATAAAATATAAATTTATAGTTTAAAAAAATGTTACAGATATTTTGGAAAACAACAAAATTAACGGTGGTAAATGAATTTCATCGTATTTAATAACAAAATTGTATATAAATACAGTAATATCAATTTTTATTGACTTTAGAATACTTTTTTAATACTTGCAAATGAAAAATAAACTTACCTACCCTTGGGATATTATGAAAAACTTCTTTTTAAAAAATTTTTATGCTAATTCAATTCTCTTATTTTTTTGCAAAGTTTTCAAAGTAATGCTTCAACAATTTGATTTTGTATAATGATAAAATCAGTTCTTGTTTTAAAATTTATTAAATACCATCGTCTCCATATAAAAGTAAATATGTAATATTCTTTTTTACTTTTAAAGTAATTTAGAAAATTATTTAAGTATATAAATAGCTATAATAACCACCTTTTTTTAATTTAATCCTATAAGTATGCAATTTTGCTTTTTTAAATTGCTCTTTGCACATAAATTTTTAAATAACCAGGGGCCTCGGTGATCTAGTGGTCAAGCACGTGGCTTATTAACCGAAGGAGTGCGGGTTCAAATCCTACACAGGTAGCAACTTTTATTAATTGAAAACAAATCCCCCTTGCCACCAAATATAGTGTAAATATATAATATAAACAAAATAAATAATATTAGTGTATAATTGAATAATAGTATTCGACCTATAATGGCCTTAGTAGCCGATGGTTTTGTAATATTGCAATATACTATGTGGTTTGTAATATTAATATTAATATAAATAAATAAATAAATTAAATAACCATTATATTATAAATGCTTCGTGATATATTTATATTATGTATTAAAAAATCAACAAAGCACACTGTTTAAAACTTATTATAAAAAAGATTTCTCACAGAAAACACATTTCAGAATGTTCTGAAAGTTCAGTCAAGAACCCTTTCAGAAAATTTATTTTACAAATTTTTAATTTTCGGTTTATGCGAAAAAATAGTTATTAAAACCAAAAAAAAATGCTTATTTATATAAAGTCACAACAGTTTAAATAAATCCACGTTTGACTATCAAACCCTGACATAGTCGAATAAAATTTGCCAAACATCTTCTGAAATTTTATACTTTACAAAAATTTAATTCCATTATTAATAACATTTTCTTTGAAGTTCTTAAGATATAATTTTACTAACAACAAAATAAATTCTTTTGTCTAATTTAAATTCAAAAACGTGATAAGAAATTCTTTTTTTTATCATGCTTTTGGCTTTTGTTTAAAATTCAAACAAGTTAGTAGGGATTTCATAAAAGTTTCTTTTTTTATTTTTTATTTTTTATTTTGTGATTTTTAACTTTTTATGAGTTTTAACAATAAATTTTCTTTTAAAGTAATAAAGTTTTTGATACAATAACCTATAAATTAACTTTATTCTTGAAAAATATTTAATATAAAATGAATATGGATGAATAGAAAATTTTTCAAAGCAAAGAAAACTTTTTTAAAATTAAAATTCTACTAAAGAAACATAATCAAAACTACTCAAAACTTTAATTTCAATTTATTTTGTGAAACATCTTAAAGAGTTTTCAATGATTTTCTTTTAATATAGTAAATATCTTTCATTTCTTCTCTGCACTACAAATTGTTTTAAAGCATTTTAATTGTTTAAAAGTTTTTTAATTTTAATGTTTTTTTTTAAATACCCTATTATATTTAAAAACTTATTTTATTACTAGTGACAAGGCCCATCACATGAATGGGGGCACGGCGAATTTGTTTTAGATACTGTATGCTATTGTTAATTCGGACCCAATTATTTTTAAATAGTAAAATTTAAATTTTCTTTTTTCGAGTAGCAAAAAAAAATCGGTCACATGATGATATGAAATACATATTAAAAATTTAAATACGTGTCTTACGATTTTTGTTTGTTTGCGAGCTTTTGAATATTTTTTGCCTGTTTTTCTCTTTTGTACATACAATACATATTATGTACAATATGAATTTCTCATTTCACTATTAAAGAATTAATTTTCCACAAAAATGTCAAACGTTTTTGTTAATTCTATAACATATATGTATGTATGTATATTAGCATGCAGTTATAATGGTTAATAGTTACCAAAATATATCTATTGGTAATAATAAGTATAATTAAACTTCATTTACGTAAACCTAATGCAATTTTTTACATATACCAAATAAAAACTCCATTAGTTAAAATAGATGTAAAATGTTGTAGTCACATGGTTATTGCAACTACTTATTGTAAATTGTAATAGATACTAGATAGATATATAGTATATACCAAAGATAATATAAACCATATATGTTGATGTGTAAATGCAATTTTAAAGTTTTCTTGAATCTGTATACTTGCGTAGATATTTATTTATATACGGTTGAGTGTGTATACTTGTGTAGATTTAAGGAAAAAATTTTTTTTCTAAGTTTTGTAAACAAATATGACGTATGTTATGTATGTATATATTGTGTATACTATTTTTCTGTATGAATACATATGTATGTACCTATATTATATTAAAAAAGCTCGCCGAACTCATCGTTTATTTCTGTTTTGTTAAAATATTTCGGAGTAAAAAAGAAAAAAGAAAAACATAAAATAATCAGACCCGGATTGGAACCTTTTTTTTTTTAAATTTTTATGCAAAAATTTGTATGCGAGTGGGCATTTTCTAGTATGTACATATATAATATTATCTTTAGATATACATATATATGTACCTACTTTGATTTTAACATTCTAAGAGATTGCATTTAACAAATAAATATACATATTTAACAAATAAATAGAATTAGAATCTAAAGAATATGGTTAATGGTTATACTATGGTTTTACTTTTTTTTTTGAGCAAAACAAAATAATGATTTGAATTTATTATATTTAGACATGTAGTAGTAACAGTATATGTATTAATATATGTATATGCGATGCGTTTTTATTCAAAAAATATTTATAATTAAAATCTTCTAAGAGATTATAATAATAATGCGTTGTCGCTTTATTGCAGGAATTGTTTTTATACCCGTACGATAGGATCGGGTATAATAAAATTACTCCTCCATTTGTAACACCTCGAAATAAGGGAGGTAGATATACCTTCAAAGGTATGGATCGGATCAGAAAAAAATTCTAAGACGTTTGAGCCATGTCCGTCCGTCCGTCCGTTAGCACGCTAACTCAAAAACTAAGAAAGCTAGAATCTTGAAATTTACACAAAATATTCTGGGAGTAATTTGTAGGTTCCCCATTTTTCTTGTTTGAGTTTGGACCAAAACTTAGGGTAGCTCTCGAACACCTAACTTTTAGATCCCCAAATTTTTTTGAAATAGAGCTGTGAAATTTTAACTGCTGATAGATCTCACAAAAATATTAATTTTATTTTTAATAAATTTTTTTTGTAGCCCCACCCGTTACGGAGCTACAGCTCCCCAAAGGTTCAAAAAAGCTCTATATTTAAATAGCTATAGCACAAGTTGTATAAGGTATATCTTCATTTTGAAAATGCCAAACGATTACTACTTTTATTAGCTTTAAAAATATATATACAATAAATATATATTTGTGGCATACTGTGTCTTAATTTACCGTTATGCGAAACTCAAATTTTGCAAAATCCTTTAACCCTTCTATCTTCCAAAGGGTTTAAGTTGGAAACTTGAAATTTTGACAGAAGTTAGATCTTTGAAAATAAGTATGAGTCATTTCAGAAATTTTTTTTTATCACCCCCCGTTTAGGAACTGTAAGGGGTCAAAAACTGAAAATTTCTTTTTATTTTGAAGTAATACACAAAAATTAAAGCTTCAACATTATACTTTTATTTCTGTTAACAACTTTTTTTAATAATATAGGGTTACTTTATAATTGACGAAAGTGTTACTTGATTTTTTCAAATTTTCTAACAAATTTCTTCAATAAATTTTTTGCATTTGTTTTACTCGATAATTTGAAATTGTTGAGTATATAATGCGTAGTACAAAACAATGTAAATAAATAAACAACATAACGGTTGCTTGAAGAATTTTTATTTATATTATATTGATATATATACATACTTATATAATATCATGTTTATTTACATATCGTATATGCCACTAGTGAGTGAATGATAAGAGTATAGATGTATATTATATAGTGCCGTATTTACATACATATATGTAATTTATTGTACTTATAAGAAATTATTCTGTCAATGGAATATTTAAATATAATATAATATAATATTTAAAATTATATTTACTATTTTGTACTAAGTAAATTTAATATACATTTACCGCTTAGTATTAAATGGTACTATAGAATATTTGAAAAAGTTTTGGATTGATAATCGTTATGTGAAAGGTTAGAATCTGCTTTGGAGGAATGTACATATAAACATATAGTTTGAATATATGTACAATCCATAGTTCTAGAAATTATAAAATTCACCCAAATTATTTTAAAATACTAAAATATTAAAAAAATAATATTGAAAGCAGAGTGACAGGCTGTGAACATACTAACGGTTCGTACGGGTATCTAAGAGTTGACAAAGGCAACTGTATTCTTCCTCGTTGCTCATAAAAACAAATGCCAAATGCCAATTGTCAATGTCAACCACATACAATATTATAAAATATGAAATTTATGATTGGTCTCTTTTTTTTACAAAACAAAATAAGAAAACAATTTTTTTCTCTTTGCTCTTTTTTGAATTTGCTCGTTCATTTACTAATTCATTTGCTTTTCGCTTTGCTTTGTTAGTATTTACTGTTTACTGTTTAGTAATTAATATTGTGTTATTATTTGTGCTACTAATTATATTACCTATATAATATTATAATATCGTATGTAAATGTACATTACTACGCGCATATAAATTATAATTGTAGTTGGTATTGGTATTGGTTGGTACATTTGTAGTAGAAAGAAAACGAGTATCGTTTAAGAATCAAACCATTTCTTTTCATATTTTTTTGTCTCTTTTCTTGTTAGAATTAGTACTAAAGTAAGAAATATTGTGTATTTTATTAGTATTAGGTAAGAAATATTGTGATTGTGTGTACTCTAAAATTTAAAAAAAGGACACGCGAATAGCAGCAGCAGGAGATTGTCTTTTATTATATTAAGATATTTAAAAACTAATTTTCATCTATTAAAAAATGTTCTTAACTTCACCAAGTCTAACTCCAATAAAAAGCATTATAATTTAGTGTTAAATTATAATATTATAGATTAAAAATCGAGCCTAGCTTCCTTGAGAAGATTATAAAAATGAAAAGTGCTAATAAAAAAGAAAATCTGAACTACTTTAATTATTATTGCCATAAAAATTTAAGAGCATCTTATCATGAAAATTCTTTACTAACGAATCAACAAACCTAATAATTACAAACAAGATCCACGAAGTGCTTTCATATTTGAATTTTCACGATCTCTAAAAATCCAAGGACATTGTTACTTAAACTAATTTAAACCATATAAATACCAAATTCGAAGTTATAATCGCATCTTATTTTACGTTTACAACTTCTTATAAGTTCATCCAATACAAAAACAAAAAAGATCAAAATGGGCAAAAAATAAAATAAACTAAAAGATGCAAAACCAAAATTAACAAAATGGAAAAAATTTCTTTTCTTCTATACGTAAAAAAAAAAAATTTGAGCTAATAATAATAGAATAGAAAATATGATAATAAAAAAATCTCTAAAGACCAAACAAAAACAACAAAACAAATCGTTTATAAAAAACCAGAGAATTGATTTGTAATTGAATTTTCTTCCCTCTTCTTTTTACCATTTACAGTTACAATTTTCCTTATTAAATATTGCGCTTAAGAAATAAAATTAAAAACAAAAATCAGAAAAAAAAAATAAATACAATAATAGATTCCTTAAAAGATTTTACTTTACAACAAAAAAAAAAAAGGTGAATGTCTTACTGTTTGGTCGGAAATAAGAAAAACTTTAAGATAGAAAGATATTTTGTTGTTTTTTTTTTACTAAAGTTAAGGCAAAATTTTTCTATTAAAAGTCTATGAAAATTTAATCTTATGTACAACGGAAATGAAAAAAAAAAAATAAGAGACAATACAATTTTATTTTCAATTATTTCGTTCTCCTTTTAATTTTCCTTTTGAGAATAAAGAATTTTCAGAAACTTATCGTAGTGTTTCTACCTACTTCAGATTTTTCTAATTAAAAATTTTATTAGGTTACCTATAAGGAAAAATTGTTGTTATTTTTTCTGAAACTTCAGTCTAGTCAAACTATATTATTCGTAAAATTATTTAATTTAATTTAACAGTCATTAAATCTAGGAAATTACAAATTGATTTATGACGAATTTTTATTTCTAATTAATTATAAAATTTTTCTTAGTTTTTAAAAAAATGTTTGTAAATTATTTACGATTATTGTCTTATTTTTTTCAATTTGACATTCAACTTGACATTCATTATTGCAGAAATGAACCTTAGAAATGGGCTGCTCATTATTCATTACCTATTCTTATATACGTTAAAGACGTTATAAGTATTATTATTATTTGTTTGTTTATATGTTTATAAACGGGTACAGCACACTTGGTTACTTTCATTTAGCATCTGGGCATTTTATCAATGGGAATTTCGCAAAAAAACATTTAGCAAAACAGACATGTAACTAAATGGACACTTAACCAAAAAACATTTGACAATATAGACACACATTCAGCACTGATAATTAATAACAATTACTTCTACAATTTTTTTTCCCATTATTTTCACAAATTTATTTTGAACTAAATTTTCTTTCAAAAATAAACTTTACGTTTTCGATATTAATTATTTTCACACAGATGCATAAAACGCAACCAATGGAACAAAATATCCATTTGTAAAAGTTGTTAAGCATCAAAATTTCCAAATGTCTCAGTTTTTAAAGATTTTAAATGTCCAACATCAAAATGGATATTTTGCTAAATGTCTTTTGTTAAATATGTTTTTTGCTAAATGTCTTTTTGCTAAGTGCCTTTTTTCCAAAATGTCTACAGATCAAATGTCCAGTTGCCAAGTAAAAGTTGCCAACTGGTCGGTTGCTTTATAAACTTACTCCAAAACAATTTTTCCTTTATTAATTTTAATAAAAAAAATGTATTTATATAGGTAGATACATTGTTTTTTAAAACGAAAAATCAAAGACATTATACCCTGATGATCTAATGACTGCAAAACTGAATCTTCAATGTTTTGACATCATACTTTTAAGCTGTAATATTATGAGAATGGTTAATTGATTAATTATTGATTAGAATATATCAACGCAGTGATTATCAGCAGTACTATACAACAACTCAGTAATTGTTATAGCTATTGCTATTTTCATTTTGGTACTTCCTCCTCAATCCTCAAAACTCTTTTAAAATATTCCCAAATAAATTTACTATAACAAACATTTCATAGAATTTTAACTGATATTTTTAAGGATTATTCCTCACATAATAGCGCAACGACAAAAACTCTAAACTATTTATTTTAGGGTTATTAAACCAAAACAAAAAAAAAATGTTTAATTTTTATACTTTAAAAATAAAAAAAAAACATATTAAATTGCTCTATAAAGTTACTATCTTTTGATAAAACTAACAAAATTTCCGATGCATTTTTCAACATTTCGTAACACTTCGTTTTATAATATAAATATTTTATATCTAACCGTTTATAGGTTCTCACTTTCATTATAACCCTTAAATATAAATGTCATTAAAGTTATTAAAATTTTAATAAAAATTTCATTATGTACATGCTCACATAAAAAACCATCCTTAAGGAATATTTAACAAGATTATATAAAAAAAATATAAAAATAAATAAATTTTATTTTACAACTTTAAAAAACATACATACATACACATATTATCTATAATATAAAAAATTTTGGTTTTCCAAGAGGAAAAATTAACAAGAACCTACAAACACAAAAAAGATTTGAAACATTCTTTTTCTAACTATAAAAAAAAAAATACAAAAAACCTTCTTAAAAGGGAAAAACTCGCGAAAATTTTAAATTTATTTAAATTTAACTCCTTCCATAATATATCCTTGTAGAGAATTTTTACTTTTTTTCTTTAATATGAAATCTTCTGCAACTCTCTTCTGTCTTCTTGAAAATATTCACAACATTAGGAATTCTTTAATCGTGATAACTAAAGTTTTAACCTAGAGAAAAAATAAAAAAAGAAACAAAACTAAAGGATAATTTATTTCAATCCCACTTCCCATATTTTTCTGGAATGCTTTTGTATTTAAAATTATTTAACAATAAATTTTATTTTATTTTTGTTTGTATTTTATTTTTTAAAATTTCAAGTTTTATTTTTTAAACTGGGGTTATTTCATTTATTTTGATAGGAATTAATATGAAACATTTTAGGAAGTATTTTTTATCGTCCCTTAAAATACGAAAAATCGAAACCAAGCCGATGAGAAGGATAAAATGTTTGACCCTCAGGTAATATTTAAACACAACATTAAACTGTAATAAATCAAAACCATAACAGCACTAAAATATATGAAGCTGAGCCTATATTTAGACACAAAAAAATGTATACTAGACTATCTACAAACTGGTTGAAAATCTAAATATATCAATTTTTAAATTTTAATCTGTAACTCAGGACTTAATCAATGTTTTTATTTTTAGTGGTTACTGAAATTACTATGTATAAACAAAATTTAAGAATAACTGAAAGATGAATAAGTAGATAGATAAGGCGTCGAAACAAAAACGAACCGTATCAAAACTATGCGAATCTTAAGGAAAGTGAATATGAAAACTCAAGAGCAAATGTGTACTCCTTAAAAAATAAAAATCATAAAAAATTAACTTAATTTGAAGCAATATACTAAAAAGATATTTTTCGGAGTACCAGTTTTAAATGACGTAATTAGACTGATTATATTTATAGAATTCGTGACAATATAGCGATTAGCGGCAAATGAAAATAACAATAAACAGTTAATCTATACAAATAGAAAAAAAATTGATCAGAAAAATTATCAAAATGATAGGTAAATATTACAATATATCAAAAAATTGTTATAATCATCATCTTTAATATTGTCAGAATGCTAAGAATAATAATTTTAAGCATATCACCCTCAATTTTTGCCATTTCTCAAAAGAAAATAAACTGTGGTATATATAATATATCTACACTGGTATATCTACATACACATTAATTATGTTTTCATACTACATTTAAAACATGAACAAAAGAAACGCGTTAAAAGGATGGAAAACTTAAAAGGATATGTTTAAAACTAAAAAAAAAAAATTCAAATAAAAAAAAAAAAACAGAAAACTTTTTTATTTTCATTTCTTTTTGTTTCTAAAATTAAAAAATTCGGCAAAGAATTATAAACTTTGTAATCCTACATTATATTATGCATGTCTGTAATTTTACGGCTCATATTATTATTATATACTTGTTTTATATAATGTAAATAAATATAGGCATATTAGTAAAATTTAATATTTACATACTTCTAAATATATACATTGAAATATTACGTACATACATATTTTAAATTGAGCAAATAATTTTTTTTTTTTTGTAAATAACATAATAAATATTTAAGAATATTATATGATTAAACATTTAATGTAGACGTACTCGTATATATCCAAGCATCATTACATTTAGGATAAAATCTAGATATAGTTAAAACATAAAATAGTTTCTTAAAAAGTCCCCTTTGAACTTTTAAATAAAATTCATTTCAAACTTCAAATATGAAAAAAAATTATCATAATTAAAATTACAAAAAACGAGGAAGAGTGCAGTAGAGTAGACTGTGTCAACTCTGGGATACCCGTATGAACGTAATATATCCTGTTTCTATAAAACTTGATCATCTTTTAAAAACATTCAGATGTTTTAATACCGAACTACAGAGATATATTTATGTAAATTGTGGAGTTGTATGACAGCTACCTGAATCTATTGCGCCTAGCTTCATTAAGTTCCAAGAGGTGCAAGAAGCCTGAACCAGCTGCTCTAGACCAACCAAATTTTACAAAAGTTGTTGGCCTATAACTCGACACCTCTTTACTAAATTTCAGGTTCCCAGCTTCAATAGACACTGAGTTATTCTCATTTAAACGGATAAGTTGTATGGCAGCTACCCGAACCCGTCGCACCACCACAACCAAATTTTGCAAAAGTGGTTGCCATAAAACTTGATCATCATTTGCAAGATTTCAGACGCCTAGCTTCATTAAGTTCCAAGAGGTGCAAGAAGCCTGAACCGGCTGCTCTAGACCAACCAAATTTTACAAAAGTTGTTGGCCTGTAACTCGACACTTTGTTACTAAATATCAGGTTGCTAGCTTCAATAGACACTGAGTTATTCTCATTTAAACGGAGAAGTTGTATGGCAGCTACCCGAACCCGCCGCACCACCACAACCAAATTTTACAGAAGTTGTTGCCATAAAACTTGATCATCATTTGCAAAATTTCAGAAACCTAGCTTGAATAGATACTGAGTTATTTCTATATAAAGATAGAAGTTGTATGGCAGCTACTCGAACCTGCCGACCGAAAATGTTGGATTTAAATAGCAAAACTAACAATTTTGCAAAAGTGCCGTAAAAAAATTTTCAGCCTCCTAGCTCCTTTATTTTTTGAGTTATCGTGCGGACGGACGGACGGACGGACGGACGTACATAGCTTAATCGACTCAGAATTCGATTCTGAGCCGATCCATACCTTTGACACTATATCTAGCTCGACTCCTTTAAGGTGTCACAAACGTAATGGCAAATTTATTATACCCTTGAACATAGTTCATACGGGTATAAAAATCAGTTACTTAAAATCAGTTACTAAAAGCCTTAGCACATTAATGTCTTCAATGATATCTAATACAAATTAAATTATATTTAATATTATATCTTTAAGAAATAAAAGAATTTCAAGAATTTCTTTGAAAAAAATTTTAATCTAACCTTGATTTATTTGAATTCTAACATTATTCAATTTGACATCAATTTTTGGAAAGGATCAGATTTAGTTTTTAACTTATTCTTTCTTAATAAGCAGTTAGAACTGGGGAGTAACTCATGTGTGAAAATATGTTTAATTTAATTAGAAATATCCATTCTTAAGGTTCAAAATAACGTTCGAAAAGACCATAACACATCGGTTGAGAAAACGTGTACCTTCAATAGATTTAAAAAAAAAACCTTCAGCACACATTTGTTCATTTTTTCTCCGTGTAGTAACATAGGATTCCAAGCCTTCTGCTATCTTGAGAATTTCCCTCTAGGGTCTACACGGCTTATCCTATTTTCGTCCTTGTTAGCATATTTCATATCCAACTTAATTTCCTCTTCATCAGCGTCGTTAGTATGAGTTTTTCGTGTATTTATGATCATGTTGAATCAAATTATTTAGCCTGCAATTCAAAGTAATACTGAGTTAGATATAGACACTATTTATTCCATCATAAGATTTTCATTTATCCATTTCCTTAGTTTCCTTAGTTTAACTAAAAAAAAATTGTTAACAAGTCACAAAGTCACTGCGAATATTTTCAAAAAAAATGTTTGAACTTTCTGTATTGTAGAATAAAATAAAATAACTAATCTAAAATGAAATAATTAGTAAATATTACATAATATATAACAATATTAAAAAAGAAAAATATTTGTTAAACTCGTTAGTCATTAGTTATAAAAATATCTAATCTTTTTATATATTTGAAGATAAAAACTTTTAAAAAATTTTTCTTATAACCCTATGAATTTACTTAATAAATTTTTGTTTTGTTTTAATGTGCCTTTTTCTTTATTTAAAAATCTTTAATTTATTTTAGAATAAAAAATTATCGTCAAAAGAATTGATAATAAACACCTTAACTTAAAATTTCAACAATTCTATCAAGAAAGTTTTGTATTCCAGGATCATTTAAATTGCTTGTAAGGATATAAAGAAGATACGCATTACTCAAGGACAGAAAATCAATTTTCAAACAATGCTTTGAAAATAAACTACTGATGGAGATAATTACGAATCATGATATTCCTATATTTTGAAAAATTGAAAGGAAAGTTTAAAATTTGCATAATAAATATAAAATATACAATTAGGTACTATAATATTAGCTATGAAAATCTATTTGAACTGACTAAACTAAACATATTATATTAAATTCATTACAAGCGCTTAAAAATATAGGTCAATAAAGTTAGATTAGTTTTTAAATGGCAAGAGAGCATTAAATGTACTCACGAAGAAGATGAAAAAACGATAAAGCCGATAAACCCTTAAAAACGAATTACCTTATAGAAAGGAAGGGTTAAGTGTAAAATAAACTGGTTTCAGCCCTAACTCCAAAAAGACACTTTTGAATCAAATTGAAAAATATCATAATACATAGTTGTGTTGAGATTAATTAAAATAATTTAATTGGTTTAAATAAAAAAAATTATATAGACTAATATGAAATGTAGACAAAGTAAATTAAAATAAACTTTTTAAAAGATAAACATAATCATGTAAAAAGCATAAATTTATTAGTAAATGAAAATCTTCTTCTTATACATTTCCTTAATATAAAATTAACAGTATTATATAATTTTAAATCTATATACTAGAGTTGTTCTATTAAATATACTTAATTATATTTAATTCAATGCATGTACACATACGAATATAGTATAGATATATATATACAGGGTGATTCGTAAGTAAGTGCATTGAAATAAAATATCGTGTAGGAGATAAGGTGTAGACAAAAGTTTTACATGGGGGTTAAATTGTGGGAACAATAGTTTTGGAGCTGTGGAGTCTTAAAGGACATCCGGTACATAGTCACGTCACATTTTATGGTCATTTTAATCTAAACAAAGCAAATTATACTAAATGTCCTTACACGATAGTTTAAGGACATTTAGTATAATTTGCTACATTTAGTATAAAACATTTATACTACATTACATTTAGTATAGACATTTACCATAAAGCTACACGGTAGTTTATATCACTGCACTTACTTACGAATCACCCTGCATATTTACATATATAATATATTTTACTAAATCTAAACAAAAAAAAAAATATGAAAAGTATTTTTTTTTTTATATATTTTTCCAAAAAAAAATTTTTTAAGATATGTTTAAATCTAGGTTATGAAATATAAAAAGTTATATGTACATACATTTATATACTTACCTATATATATTATAATACATATATTATTAACCCAATTTGCATTAACATTTACACTTACGTGATTTTAATAACACAAAATAATTTTTAATATTATATTATATCTGTTGACTTTTAAGATCTTAAAATTCTAAATTTATTAGGTAATTTATGATGACTAAAAATAAAATAAAATATTTAAATAAGAATTTAGTAGAATTTTCATTCAAAATATTTTTTTCTTTATTCTATGGAGTTCGATATTGACAGAGGATGGATCGAACTCCATAGAATTAAAATTAAACTAAGCTTCAGTAATAAATTTCATAAAGCTTTTGTATTATTCAGCTGTACTGTTCATAAGTTTTTGAAACACAAAATAATATTTTAAAATTGGGATCTCATTAGCCTAGTGAGTAAGAGAGCGTAAAAAGTACACTGCAAACACTAAGGTTGCGTGTGTTGGAACCCCACACTCGTCGTGAGGATAATTTCACCTTACGACATTTACAGCAACACCTGGAAAGGAAGGACTGTATGTCCTTGTCACATTTATGTGGCAAGGAAATAAAAATAAAAAAAATTAAAAAATTTCAAATTTAAATTATTTATGCGCCATCTTGTGTTACTTAATCTATGATATTGTTAAACTGTACTTTAACAATTTTTATTTATTAAAATTGCTTACATGTCCTATTTAATGAATTCAATCAATTTTTAACTTTTCTAAAATTTTAAGGAAATTTTTTTCAAAATACAGCACCTTATCTTAAAGCATAAAAGAAATATTGATTTTATAATCCCTTAACTCAATAAATTCTTAAAAACATGCTCAAAGCAAAACAAGTAAGTTTGAAATTTTATTAAAAATAAAATTTAAGGACTGGCGAAATATTTTCTAGTATGGTTTGAACTTTGTCACATATTTTAATTAATACATAAATAGACCTCTTATTGAACGGTTATTTTCGAATACTTCTATTTTCAGCAATTAGATTTCTAATTCTTAAGAAATTTTTAAGAAAAAAAAATATTTGATTTGAATGAAAATGTGATGCATAAATAATATACATATATGTTAATATATACATATATCATAATATTAATTTTGATGCAAACTTCAACAAATAATTTTGTGAATTGCATAAAAATTATTTTGTACATTTATTATAAATTTTAAAAATCTACCCTTAAATTTTATTCTTAAAAAAATTTCAAAAATACATACATATGCACATATGTACATACTTGTTTTTTACTGGTTTACAATTCAATTCAATTTTTAAAATAAAAATACAAAACATTTTTCATATTATAACTTACATACCTCAAAGCGACGAATTTTTATTAGAATAATTACGACTACTCATTCCAATAATAGCAAATTTTTATATACATACAATGCACACATTTTTTAGCTTTAATTTTTACAAAATGTACTTTCATACACAATTTGTCTGAACTCAAAAAACTTCATACAATTTTCAATGTACATCATATACCTAATACTTACATATTATATTCACATTTATTCTTTACACAAAACAGAAAAAAACAAAAAAGAAACATAACAAAACAAAAAATATGTAGATAAATACTTAACATTACATAGCATACATATACAAATACATATCTATACTATTCATATCAAACTACATGTATAGCAATAGCGTATATTGTATAGAAACATAAAAAACATAATAAAACAAAAAATACGTATAGCCAATAGCCATAGACTATAGATACCTAACCTAACACGGTAGCTATATAAATACATTTTTATATAATCATTCATATTAATATTTGAAACTATATGTATAGCAAGAGTATATAACATTGTATAGAAACATAAAAAAGAAAATAAAACAAAAAATACATATAGCTATAGATACTTAACACTACGTAGCTCTATAAATACATTTTGTATATCATTCATATTCAAATTTCAAACTATGTATAGCTATAGCATATAGATAGAAACATAAAATTCGGAAAAAAAAAGAAAAAAGGAGGAAAACTAAGGCTCATATATTTCGCCAAAAATTATTTTATACAACTATCCCTTACTCTTCATTGAAGGCATTGAAAATTTAAACCAAATGAGTATACTTTTTTTGACATACTCATTTTGTTGAGTTGATACATAAGAGTTATTATATGCAGAGTTTATATGCCATGTGGATATCTTTTATATTCAAAACTTAAGCCATTTTTCATTATATCCATTTTCATCATTCCAGAGATAATGGCTTGCTGATTTTTTCACTATTAAATTTAACCAATTTTGCATCATTTCCATGGTTTTTCAGCATAAAGATCTAGAGTACAAATAAATACCGAAAACATTTATACTTTCAGTATTTATTAGTCGGTATTTAGTAGTACGCATACTTAATATTTGTTTTTTTCCTTTCGACTTGACTAAGCTTTAGTTTCTGGAATCATTAATTTCATCAAGCCATTAATTACTTGACTATTGTAGCTATTGTACAAAACTATAAGAATGTAAATATATTTTTACTAGAAAATCCCCTGTGCAATTGCACAATTTCTATAGATTCAAAAACATTTACGGTATCATACTGACTCCCTTAATAAACTACCCAAAAATTTCATTTTTACATCAGCACCATTAATGTAGAAATCACTTACTTACTTGTAATAGAAAAAAACATAAAACAAATCTAAACACATACAATTGAAAATGTTAGGTACAGTTTATTAATTTTTTCTCGCCGTTTTTTCGTGGCGGTAATTTTTGACAGTTTTTTAATCATTGAGAAAAAATGGGCCAAGCTAAAAACACATCCAGGGCAAAAGTTCGTGCCGATATCTCAAAAATTGTTTGAAACAAACACCAACCGCTACGACATTTTTTTTTTTTTTTGTTACATTTAAAACAATGCCAATAATCGAAATAATTTTAATATTTGTTAAAATTTTACCAGACTCTCTATTTTTCTTTAGTTTAAAAAAAAAATTTTTATGTCGATAAAAACAGTTGTTTTCGCCGCGAAATTACTTTAATTACCAAAACTACTTTCAAGTCTTTTGCGTTTATTTTTTGTTTGCTTGAAAAAAATTTGCTGAATTTAAATTATTTTAAATGTACTTTGGAAGAGGTCTTTAGTATATTTAATAAAAGATTCATGTCTCTGATAATGTAATTTCATAAATTTTCGGGGCCTTTTTTTTGTGTGGGTCGTTTTTGACAGCTTTTTAATTTAATGGTCTAATAATAAATTAGTACAAAATTATGAATCTATTGTGAGAGAAGGCTTCTAAAATGATATTTTCTATGTTATTTTTTTCTTTTTTTTTTTAAGAAAAATATCCGTTTCTATAATATTTAGTAAGTTTCTGATTTCTGTTATGAAATATAATTAGCTAAGTCTGCCGAATTTTATATTAATAAAAAAAATTAGAATATTTTTTGTTATATCAAAAATTCAGCTTAAAAAATCAAAATTCCAACCTAAATAAACAAAACTACTTTAAAGTCTGTTGCGAAACTTTTACCAGCTTTTATAATAGTGAAAACAAAATCAAGAATAAAATCGGCCTATTATTTTTTTTCTTATAAATATAAGGCTTACTTATAAACTTTGCTCTTTTCACTTTCAGGTCTTTTAATTTTATTAAGAGTATTCTTATTTTTTTCAAAACAAAGAGTCATTTGAAAACTGCCAGCAGAAGATTAATAATTTATTTTTAATTTACCGCTGCGACCAGTTCATAATGGATGTGGCGGTCAAATTTAAAAATTAAAAATTTGCTTTAAATTTTGTGTCGAAAGTACTTTTTAAAAAGTAAAAGTTTGTATCTCTGATAAGACTTTTAGTCGAAGATTTGTGTCTCTGATAATAAAATTTTAAATTATTAAGTAAATATACAGAAATATCATCATTGCCAGTTTAGTTTATATTCAGTGTGAGTGGTTTATTATAGATCTGGCCAACATCTTGCGTGTATAATATTGTGTATATTATCAGAAATTCAATCATTAATTCCTGGTATTATATTATCTGATCTGATTAATAAATAT
This sequence comes from Poecilobothrus nobilitatus, assembly GCA_947095535.1. NCBI lineage: Eukaryota > Metazoa > Arthropoda > Insecta > Diptera > Dolichopodidae > Poecilobothrus > Poecilobothrus nobilitatus. The sequence continues at coordinate 57,472,872 of OX352774.1, forward strand.
TATTTTTTTCCATTGCTAACAATTTTATTAATGGTCTAATAATAAATTAGTACAAAATTATGAATCTTTTGTGAGAGAAGGCTTCTAAAATGATATTTTCTATGTTATTTTTTTCTTTTATTTTTTAAGAAAAATATCCGTTTCTATAATATTTAGTAAGTTTCTGACGTCTGTTATGAAATATAATTATTTAAGTCTGCCGAATTTTATATTAATAAAAAAAATTCGAATATTTTATGTTATACCAGTTCTACCGAAAATTTAGCTTAAAAATCTAAATTTCAACCTAAATAAACAAAACTATTTTAAAGTATGTTACGAAGCTTTTACCAGCTTTTATAATAGTGAAAACAAAATCAAGAATAAAATCGGCCTATCATTTTTTTCTTATAAATATGAGGTTTACTATAAACTTTGCTCGCTCTCACTTTTTCACTTTCAGCCGTTTTAATTTTATTAAGAGTACCTATTTTTATTTATTTTTTTCCAAAACAAAGATTGAAAACGCCAACAGAAGATTAATAATTTATTTTTAATTTACCGCTGCGACCAGTTCATAATATGGCGGTCAAATTTAAAAATTAAAAATTTGCTGAATTTATTTTTATTGAAAATGTGTTTTTTAAGTATGTACTTTTCCTTTTTTGACTGTACTCACTTTTAATGAACGGTTTGTGTCTCTGGTAATACTTCTAGTGGAAACGTGGAAAATTTGGTCACTCGTAATAATATTTACTAAATTTATTTATGTTTTTAATGAACGGTGTGTGTCTCTTGATAATACTTTGAGTCAAAGATTTGTGTCTCTGGTAATAAAATTTTAAATTATTAAATAAATATACAGAAATATCATCATTGCCAGTTTAGTTTACATTCAGTGTGAGTATTTTATTATAGACATAAAATATATTTTTTTATATGTTGGCAAGGTCTCGCCAACATCTTGTGTATTATATTATAGATTTTTACGCCATTTATCATGTTATACATGAAGGTTATTATTATTTTATTATATTATATGTTTTACAATATGATATTAGTTATCAGATAATAGACTTATTTTTATTTAATTATATTATACTAATTATAAAGAGTATCTGAAAATCAAAGGTCACGAAGAAAGAGGGGGATAGGGGAGGTCGAAAAAAGCAAGAAAACTGCTTTAAGTGGGTGGGAGACCCAGCCGGAGTTTGAACCAGAGACGTTTCGCATGAAAAAGCAGTGTTATAACCACTACGCCATTGGGTGGATGCATACTTAATACAAAAGTAAGAAAATACATAAAAAAATCTTCAAATAAAAACCTTGAGGAAAAACTTAATTTTTTTTTCTTTACTCTTTTTGCTCAAAAATCTTTTTTGCTCTATTTGAAGAATAACATAACTTTTTTATTATTTTATATACAATTAATGTACAAACAATTTAATTCTTATCATTTATATACATATATTCCTTTAACTTACTCGTGCTTAAAGGAATCGTGGAATCTTGCAAGTTATTTAGACTCACTTCCCGCTATGTACGATGTAAGTACATTAGAATTCGATGATGCTACAATACGATTCTGTAATACGAGTGTATAATGTTATGTTATAATACGATCGCAATATTAGCATTTAGCAATAGTATTTGTTAATATTCTTTTTTTTTTAACAAATTCTCATTCCGTATACAGAATTTTATTCTTTTACTTTAAAATGTATGTAATTAATTCTGTAATGCAGCAAACAAACTATCGAACTTTTGTTTTTGTGTTCTTTTTCTTTTTTCAATATTCATCGTAAATTTTTTTGTGATGTTTATGTTTTACTTGAGTTTAAATGTAAAGAAAAAAGTGAATTTGGATAAAAGTATATACGTATGTATGTGTGAATATTTTTTTTTAATCTTTCGAATTTTCATGATTTACAGATTAAATATTATGCTTAATGCTTGAATACATAAATATATGCATAAATTATGCGTTTCATTTAAAACTAAAAAGTATGAAATAAAATAATGTAAAAATTTATATTTATATAATGCATTAATGTAAATAATAATAATAATAAGAGGTAAGTACATAAAAATATTAAATTTTTTAACAGACTTTTTTTAAAACCAGAAAAATCGACCGATTTTAAATAACTGCATTTGTGTGCCAATTTTTTCCTAAGCATAGGTATTTTAAACAAATTTTATAATGCACACAAAAAAAATTAATATTCATACATAGCTACATACATATGTACATATTTTTATTAAATTACAAATTCACTTTTCCTTTAACATTAAACTCAAGTAAAACAAAACAAAATTGAGTATTGACGAACGATGAATACTGAAAAAGAAAAAAAAACAAGGCAGATTGTAAACCAACGTTTTTAAAAGCGCACATTTCCAAAAGATAATACAAACTATTTAAAATTGTAACTTACACTAAATTTTGAAAATTTCATATAAAAAAATATCTGTAAATAGAACTTTTTTGCAATTTTGAAAGGCTGTAAGTTCCGAATCCTATATAACTCAGAAAAACCATAAACCCACGTAAAAATACATTATTGAAAGTTTAATTTTTATATCTTGCCGAAGAAAAATTTGTACAGGTGCCTAAGTTATAGGTGTCTAAAAATAGCAAATTTTCTATTTTTGAGCTGTGAAAGTCTTAAACAGCAGGCGATACAAAAAAATTTTCTGAGGAAACTTATACTAATTCTAAAAGTTCTTTCTTGTCTCAAGTTCCTATCTAAAAGTGTGCTTTTAATTTGGTTTTCACATAACGGTAAATTTAAATAGTAAATTGCAGAATATTGCATAATTATACCCGTACAATAGGATAGGGTATAATAAAATTACTCCTCCGTTTGTAACACCTCGAAATAAGCGAGCTAGATATACCTTCAAAGGTATGGATCGGATCAGAAAAAAATTCTAAGACGTTTGAGCCATATCCGTCCGTCCGTCAGCACGCTTAACTCAAAAACTAAGAAAGCTAGATTCTTGAAATTTACACAAAATATTCTGGGAGTAATTTGCAGGTTCCCTAGTTGAGTTTCGAACAAAACTTAGGGTAGCTCTCGAACACCTAACTTTTAGATCCCCACATTTTTTTTTGAAATAGAGCTATGAAATTAACTGCTGATAGATGTCACAAAAATATTAATTTTATTTTTAATAACTTTTTTTTGTAGCCCTACCCGTTACGGAGCTACAGCTCCCCAAAGCTTCAAAAAAGCTCTATATTTAAATTTTTATAGCACACGTTGTATAAGGTAAATCTTCATTTTGAAAACGCCAAACAATTACTACTTTTATTAGTTTTAAAACTATATATACAATAAATATATAGTTGTGGCATACGGTGTCTTAATTTACCGTTATGCGAAACTAAAATTTTGCAAAATTCGTTAACCCTTCTATCTTCTAAACGGTTTAAGTTGGAAACTTGAAAGTATGAGTCATTTCAGAAATTTTTTTTGCATCACCCCCCGTCAAAACCTGAAAATTTCCTATTTTTAAACACCTGTAACTTGAACACCTTTTAAAATTTTTTTGAAGTAATACATAAAAATTAAAGCTTCAACATTATACTCTATTTTTTGTTAACAACTTTTTTAATAATATAGAGTTACTTTATAATTGACGAAAGTGTTACTTGATTTTTTCAAATTTTCTAACAAATTTCTTTAACGAATTTTTTGCATTTGTTTTACTCGATAATTTGGAATTGTTGAGGATATAATGCGTAGTACAAAAAATTGTAAGTAAATAAACAACATAACGGTTGCTTGAAGAATTTTTATTTATATGATATTGATATATATACATACTTATATAATATCATGTTTATTTACATATCGTATATGTCACTAGTGAATGAATGATAAGAGTATAGATGTATATTATATAGCGCCGTATTTACATACATACATATATGTATTTTATTGTACTTATAAGAAATTATTCTGTCAATGGAATATTTAAATATAATATAATATAATATTTAAAATTATATTTACTATTTTGTACTAAGTAAATTTAATATACATTTACCGCTTAGTATTAAATGGTACTATAGAATATTTGAAAAAGTTTTGGATTGATAATCGTTATGTGGAAGGTTAAAATCTGCTTTTGAAGAATGTATAAAGTTTGAATATATGTACAACCCATAGTTCTACAAATTATAAAATTCACCCAAATTATTTTAAAATATACTAAAATATTAAAAAGATAATATTGTAAGCAGAGTGACAGGCTGTGCGAACATACTAACGGTTCGTACGGGTATCTAAGAGTTGACAATGGCAACTGTATTCTTCCTTGTTTTATATTGTAAAACTACTACGTAAAGCCTGTGATATATACCTCTGAAAATAGGACTTGTTTTTGCAATTATGAGGAACTGTAACACTGGAACCCTATACAACTAAAATAAATCGTTAACACACGTAAAAATATATTAGTGGACCTTTAATTTTTTTGCCTTGTACACAGAAAAATGTGTACAAGTGCCTGAATTAAACGCATGACTATAAACTTAAATTTTGAAAATATTGGCTACAGATTTTATATTAATTTCACGGCCTTTATGGCACATATATAAATGCTATATTGAGATAAATTTTTTTAAAGAAACTTCCATCGCAACAATATAATTTAGAAAATTACAGAAAAATTTGCAATTAAAAATTTATTTTCTACTTTTTAATTCAAAAAAAGCTGTTTTTTAAAAACATTTTTATTATTATTTTTTAATTTCTGTACTAGAAAGTTCAAATCTTTATTTTAGACTTATTAAAAAACTTATAAAACATATACATATACGTAGGTACTTTAAATGCATTAAATATTTCCTGATTTTCAAGTTAAGATGAAGTAAATTTATAAAAATAAATTTTAGTTTCTTACTTAACGGTAGATTCAATATTAAAAAACTTGAAATTGAACTGCTATTGTATCCAAAGATTACTTACATACAATATTATTAAACATAAAAATTTTCTTATATACTATATTGAATGATTGAACCTGATATAGAATAATATCCTTTAAAGAGTACCTATATCATTTAAATGCACTCCAAGAAACATTAACTTCAGCAAATCGAATTGAAAAGATTTAAATATTTTTTAAACTTTTCATGAAAATATAAATATCAAAAAAAAAACAAAAGGAAAACACAAACTATTTATAAAAGTGAAAAGATTTCCCCTCTTTTTTTTCAAATCCTACATAAAATGTTTAGATTTATTTTTTTTCTTATTTTCTTATCTCCTGCGAAAATATGTCAGATTATTTTTTTTTTAACGTATTTTTTATAGCAGGTATTAGTCTTCGTGATGTTTAAACGAATGATAAGATGTTGAAAGCAAAAAAGTAAGACAAAGTAGCATTGCTTTAGTGTTTTAAATTAAACAAAAACTTTTTTGAAAAAATGAAATTTTTTTGGTTTTAAAATTAAAGAGCATGTCGTACCGACAATATATTACTCCAATAATTTTCTGCTTTTTGGAATCCTTTAACTCCTACGTAGAGGGGCTTGACTCTAATAATACCTTTTGATATATAAATATTACAACAGTTTATCAATATCTGCAAAAATTTTAAAATTAAATATTACATAAGTGTTAGAATGCATCATTCTTTATTTTAATCGATCCTTTCGCTGTTTCATATTAAAATATATTTAACACTTTTTTAGAATCCACTTAAATAAGTAGTATTTGTTACACTTATTTTAAGTGTTACATGTGAGTTTTTATTGTTCCAATTATCTAAATATTATAATATGTAGATAATCGACATTTATCCATTTAAATAACATAACTAATTTCTTTCCAAAAACTGTAGTGGATGTATTCAAAAATTGTATTCTTCAGAAAATTAGGAGAGTATGTAGTGATTAGGTTAATAAATATTAATTACGTTATAAATAACTTGACATAGCAATAACTAAAAGGTTTTTAAATTTGATTAGATTAAGTTAATGTTTACGTTCTACATTAGTTAGATTAATCAATGTAGCTTTTGATCTATGGTATCTTTGTAACAGATCTCAGGTATTATCTTAAAGGAGAAATGGAAAAAGCAGCAATATTGAATTTCCTACCTACAAAGAAAACACCAAAAACTTTGAAACTTTGAAATAAAATATCACCTACATACATTACGTCCAATAAGTTTTTAGTGAAGTAAGGCAAAAAAAAATAAGTTATCAGTTTCGGATTTCGTTTTTATATTTAGAAATAATATGGTCCTGTACATAATAATTCCTTGTTTTAGTTAAAATTTCTATTTTTAAGGAAAATATTTAAGAAAAACTGATCAAAATATGCTTAAAATCGTTAAAAAAAGACAGGAAAAGGTTGAAAAATCGAATTAAAAACTAGGCAATTTCAATATCCATCTTCAGTCAAAAACATTTAGTTATGAGTTTCGGATTTCGTTTTTATACTAAGCAATATGATCCTCTACATAAAAATTCCTTTTTTTTTGTCAAAATTTCTATTTTTAAGGAAAATAGTTAATTTTTAATAAAGAAGCAAGAATGGTATCAAAATATGCTTAAAATCGTTAAAAAATGGCTGAAAAAATTTATTAAAATTGATTGGCAGGGAATTATTTTTTAAATATAAAAACAAAATATAATTCTTTTGTAAAAAAGTAAAGTAATTGATTAAAAGATTAGAGAATTTTAAAACGTCGCTTTCAGAAGAAAAAATTAGTGTTTGAATTTGTAATTTCTTCCAAAGTTTTAAAGAGATGGTTTGACCTTATTTTGGCTAGTACTATATTCCGATTCCTTAGGTGTTTCAGAGTATCTTCAAACTCAGATCTATATTCTTTAAAGCCACTTATCGATTTAACTTACTAAAACTAATTTGTAAATATTAACTTCTCAATTTCAATGAGAAAAATATTTTTATTTTTTTTTCTGTTTTCTTATATTTACATATTATATATTTCTAATTTCAAATACACATGTGTTCCATAATTTAAATAAAATTATTTAAAAATTTTAATTATGACTTCACATTAAAATGAAAAAGAAAATGGTTTTATTACACTTTTAATAAGTGCCTTTTTGAGTTCTTTTGAAAAATTAAAATTTCATTACAACGATAATGAAGCGATTTAATTACACTTCCTTTTTTTAAAGTTCTAAAAAAATAAACATGCTTCGTTTCACTTCCTTTTGTAATACATTTAAACACTGATCCACTTGAAAATTACATAACAAGCTATATACTTCATATAAATGTATCTTTGCTCTATTTTCATTTATAGCTTTAGTTTTTCAATTAGAAATTAAAAAAAAAAAAAAGAAAATCTTTAACAAAAAAAAACTTTTTGAAATATTTTTTTTAAAACAAATCTCATGTTTAATCACCACACATCATAATTAAAAGAAACTGACAAGAACAGAAATGAAAATGTACATTTGATAAAATCAGGAACTATATTATTAATTAATGGAATGGCGAAAAACATTTAGTTGAGTTTCATTAAATAAAATTTCACCATACTATATAAAATCTTTTACATTGAAACTTATTCTCAAAGACAGATCTTCAAATATTTAACGCATGTAAAAGAGAATTCAAAGAATCTCAAGATACTTTTTTATAAACTCATATAGTAAATTCTATTATACAAAATAAATTAATCTGGCAACTCGTAAACCAAACTGTATTTGTAAAAAAGATCTCAAACTAAAATTTGGTTTAAAAAGGGGATGATTTTCGTTGGTTAAAGTTCAACACTATACGAAAGAATCACGTGCATTTCTTCTGGGTGATTTTTGAAGTTTCCCACCGACCCTCGTACAAAAAAGAAATTCTAATTTAATGAAATATAATTCTAATTAAAGCGAACCGAATAACTCAAAGATATTTAGAAAAACAAGTTTTCAAAAACGCTTTTCAATAAAAACAAACGCCAGATCAATAAAAAATTTCCAATGTTTTAGTAAACCTTCATCTTTATAAAAAGAGTATAAAAAGCCTCAGGACAAATAATTATTTATTGACACTATTTTTGAAATCAGAACATTCTGCCATAATTTTCTGTCTTTCTGCCAAAATTTAAAACCATAAATTAGATTGGCAAGTTTTCTAAAAATCGAAAACTGAAATAAAAATTTCAAAATTAAATATTCTTAAATAACAATTGTTAAAACGTAATCAAAAGTTTTCTTTAAAATTTTCCTTTACTACAATTTAACATACACATTTTTATAAAACTTTTAGATTTAAAAAAATGTTACATTTTTCTGCCATAATATTATTTCAAGTCACACTAAAACGCTTCAACTATTTTACATTACGGTAAAACTCACGTTCAATGAAATGAGTAAACATATTTTTCATCTATATAAATCTATAATATTTTTACATAACGGTATTTAATTTTTATTTTACTTTCATGTTTTTTATTTTTTTATATTTTTTTTATAAATATTGTATATATATATATATATATATTATATCTAAATATTATATATTATATACAATTTTAAAAACTTTCAACATAACTTGTCTATTCCTCTCTCCGCTCTCCCCTAATATTATTTTCATACATTCATATTCATGAATACAATTTTATAGTACAGTACCTACATATGTACTCTACACGAAAACATGCATACAACAGTAAATTGTAAGAAAAAAAAAATACATAATTTGTACGCACACGTACAAAACAATCGTAATATTATTATGCTCTATTGTTGCTCCACTTCATACCCAAAAAAAAATATAAAATAAAGTTAAAATTTCGAAAGGTAAATGGTATAATGGTATATATACCACTTATGTTAATATTTATTTATTTTCTTTTCTTTTTCTTTAACGGTAATAAGAATATTCAAGTTCACGATGTGCATACAAATAATCTACTTGGCAATTATTAATATTTAGTATTAGTAGGATCAGACAGTGGCATTAATGTTATAAATTTACAGAACTTACTAAATTTACATTACAGAACAAAGCACTGTTTGGAAAATAAAGCTATTTAGAGCATAATAGAATTTCAGAGCATGAATTATATGAGTGAGTAGTATCATTTCCAGTTGCAGAATAGTTGCGGTAGCAATGCAATATCATAAACTTTAAGAGTCAATAAGAATTACCACATGAAAGTTTAGAACTTCTTTTAAAAAATAATTCGAAGTTTAAACAACATTATTTAGTACAAATTTATAGCAGAGTAAGTAGCATTCAGAATAGGATTTTTCGTCATCAAAACAAAACACATTTTTAACAATACTTTTTTTCAAGGACATCCATTTTCACTCTTTATTATTTTTTTGCTCCTATCGGGGAAGAACTAAAGAACAATTCTATATATTTTAAAATGAAAAAGAAATAAAATAAGAAATACATAATGGTATCAGAAATATTTTATGTTTATTTGATTTTTCTCTTTCTTATATACAATCAACTGGGGTATTACGAGTAAATACTTTTTCTCAGTATTAAAATTGTTACTTTTATTTCCAGATGAATAGAATTATCATTAGATATTTATTTTGTGTATAGTATTTGTCAGGTTTTCTATATTTCGTCAAAAATTTTGCAACAAACCTAACCAATATATAGCTGATACGAGTATTTATTTTCTAATTTAAAAATAAACTGAAATAAAATATTAAATTCAGGCACTTCTAAATCTAATAAGATTCTTTATTCTTCTTCGAACAAAAGTCCTAATCTATGGATCTAAAAGCAATATATTTTTATAAATATAACGAACACTTTTTATTAAGAAAATTATTTTTAAAACGTATGAATAATTGAGTTGTTAACGAACCAAAGATAATTTAAGATGAAAAAATAAACATATTATATAGTAGCGCTAAAATTCATATCGCAAATAAAATCACTCACATTATAAAGATTAGTGAAAGGATACAATTTTTCATTCGCTTATATTTAGAAAATGGCCGTTCTACTTCTGAATTTACAACAATAATAGCAAATTAAATACAAAAAGCTTATTTGACATTTGGAAACACTATAAACTCGTCTATAAATTCTTTTTCAAAACATATCTGACTTTATTTGTGATGGCACACTAAGATTGAAGAAAACCAAAGTAATACTAAAATTAAATCAGTAGCTATCATAATAACGGTGGTATTTTAATCCTATGTTTGTTTTTAGGAAAAGACAAAAAAAAAATGGGAAGCAAGCAAAGTTTAAAGAAAGAAAAGAAAAAACAAACTAAAATCCTTTGTTTATTCCTTCTTATACCCAATATAGGTGAGTTCTGCGGTTAAATATTTACGAAAAGTATCTGATTCTTAAAAAGTATTATGCATTTTTTTTGTTCATTTTTATGTTCATTCTTTGCTTGTTATTCTTCTAATATTTACATTAACTAATAAAATAGCCAGTCAAACAAAATAAAAGTGGCAATTATAAAAAATTTAATATAGAAGCTTAAACACTTTTTTTTTATCTATTTAGTTTTATGACAAGAGCCAAGAAGCTTGTTTTTTCAGCTAATTTATAAGCCAAAAAGATGAAGTGTTAGGAATTGAGATTCTAGCCTAACGAAATACTTCTCAGTTCGAATTGCAAGTTTCAAACTGAGGGGATTTGAAAAATACGAAACTTACAGATTATGCAAAACTATGACGTTATATGTGTAATAACGGTGAATTTTAAAAACAAAAACGATTAACTATATTATTTTTGTTTTGTTTCATAAAGCTTCAAAGAATTGCTTTTGGTTGGTTTTTCCATATTCAAAAACGCCTTGTTTTATTACTATTTAAATATTACAATCCCATAAATAATTAACTATTTTGTTAACAATAGGAGGCTATAACAACAGATACGGTTATATAAAAATGGTGTCTAAAACATTTTCTATATTTGGTAAAATAATCATCACTTCAAACGATTCAATACTTTTATAAAACAAACTGACAGACAAACGAACAGACAAACGGACAAACAGAATAAACAATAGAGTTTACAGAATAAAACTACAAAATAAATTTGAAAGTAAGTTTTTATTTTATAATATTCTTTTACAAGCCCCTATCACAAATAGTTATGAATATTCTGGAAAAATTAAAAAAAAAATGAGTTGGCAGATATTTTTACAAAAGAAAAGACAAGCAGTGCACAACAGCAAATTAACTAGAAAAAGACGTAAAAAAATATATGGATAAAATGTTAAATTTAATGGTAAAATATTTTACAACAATATTTTTATTTAAAAAATTTAATTTGACACTTTTAAAAGCATACTATAAAACTCTTTTTTGGCACGTCTTTCAAGAAAAAAGTGAAAAATTTATTTATTATTTAACTCTGTCCATCCGTCTAAAAGTTATTTCGGAAATATTTCCTTATATTTCTCTCCTCTGACAAGCTATTATGGGACAAAAATTGACATTTTGCCCTTTTTAAACATCTGTAACATAGGCACCTGTACAAATCTTTTCAAAGTAAAACGCAAAAATTAAAAATCTAACACAATAAATTTTTGTGTACTAACTGCTTTTCTTCATTATGTCGGGTTTTTTAAAATTGAAGTTATCTCATGATTTTTCACAGTTTTTTCTTACACATAAAATTCCAAGAACAATTACAAATTATGGTGTAAGTCATAGTATTGATTAAACTGTTTTTATTGTCTTTTGAAAATGAGCGTTTGTAAAATCTTTGGTTTTATATTCTGCTTTGTTGTTGTTGTTTTTAATGTAACGCAAACTCATTTTATTCAACTTGTTGTTTAATTGCAAAACTTCTTGTTTAACAGATTTTTCGATGATTAATATTCAAATTAAGGTTCTTGATATTTGTTAGCTCATTTTTGCCCCTTTTATTTTAGCCAGTTTCTATTGTATTTCTCTTAAAACCAATATGCTTTTATATCGCTTCAAACTATCAAAAATATCATTCCTATAATGTTAAATCTCATAAAATTGTCTAAAAATGATCTTTAACTTAAAAAAAAAAAAATTTTTTCTTTTCCAAATTAAATTAATATTGACTTTTATTAAAGCCATCTCAATTTATTCCCTTGATCCGTTTTTAAGATATAATGCCATTATATAAAATTGCAATTCAAAACAATTTGTACTCATTACAAGTCCATTCTAAAAAAAAATCACCAAAAAGCTATTTTCGTTTTTATATCACCCACATATTACACCTGAATAATAATAATAAAAATTACTTTAAAAATAACAAACACATTTATAACATTAATCTGAAAATGTTTAGGATAAACTTCCAAAAAGTACCATTACAATTTTTGTAATAGAAGATAATATACAATTAAATGAATTTCGTATTTTATTTAAGATTTTTATTAGGATGAAATAATTTTTGATATAATTCCTCTTTTATTCATGCATCTTATCTTTAGTTCAGTAAGTTTTATCTTTAAAAATATTTTAATAATCTCTAAACCTTTCAATAACTTCTGTTCTGATTCTGTAAAACAAAAACGAAAGCTATTTTTACTACACTTCTAAAATGATTTAAAAATTTACGTCTAACATTCATCCTCGATTCGTTTTGAATCACTTCTTTAAGAAAAAGATCTATACCACCTTTACCAATCAATACAGGTGTGTTGCACCTAGGTTTTAATATTATGGAATAATTGCTTACATGAATTGCCATCTTAGCAAAAACATGAAAGAATTAAAACCTATAACACCAATTTTCCAGTGGCATACCCGAAAAAAAATCAATACATAATGTCACATACATATAACTATATTTTAAGAAACTTTTACAATACAATATATATGTATATGTATGTATTTACAAATTCTAATATTTTTATTTAAAAAAAAACAAAACATTTTATTTTTTTATTGTTAAATTGCTCAGTATGACTATTTTAATTGCCCCCTACTGAGTAACAATAATAACAACTGAGTAACAGTAACCGGAAGAGACACAATTAAAGTAAAACCTTACATAATAATAAATTTTTCTTATTGTATTTTTTTTTTTCTTATTTATTCTTGGAAACATTTATATAGAATTATATTTTATCTAAAAGTAATATATCTTTATACTTAGATATATAATATAATAATAATATTATTATATGTTCATAATATGATATAAACAAACCAAAACAAAATATACGAGTATATACAGAGTGTTCCGCCAACAACCTGCCATAGAACTAAGGGTTGTTCTGATGTTCAAAACAAAAAAAAATCTTTTAAAGGTGTGGGGCCCATTCTCATCCGTTTGACAGATATGGCGCTTAAAACATTTTTTTGTGTGCCTAAATAATTTAATTTAGTTTTATATCTATAATAGAAAATCAGTAGTAGCAATACCAATTTTAAAAGCCTAATAATAAATTTTCTTTCTAAAACGTTATCAACCACATTTCTATGTCTCATAGAATGTGATTCATTGGAGCGTGAAATTAAAAATTATCAACTTTTTATCAAAACGAGAAAGAATACAGTTGCCTTAGTCAACTCTTAGATACCCGTACGAACTGTTAGTATGTCCACAGCCTGTCATTCTGCTTACAATATTATTTTTTTTGATATTTTAGTATTTTAAGATAATTTGGGTGAATTTTATAATTTCTAGAACTATTGAATTAAATTGGGTTGTACATATATTCAAACTATATGTTTATACATTCTTCAAAAGCAGATTCTAGCCTTCCACATAACGATTATCAATCCAAAACTTTGATTCATAGAATAATTTCTTATCAGTACAATGAAATACATATATGTATGTAAATACGGCGCTATATAATATACATCTATACTCTTATCATTCATTGATCATTGACACATACGATATGTAAATAAACATGATATTATATAAGTATGTATGTATATCAATATCATATAAATAAAAATTCTTCAAGCAACCGTTATGTTGTTTATTTAATTACATTTTTTTGTACTACGCATTATATCCTCAACAATTTCAAATTATCGAGTAAAACAAAATGGAAAAAATTCGTTAAAGAAATTTGTTAGAAAATTTGAAAAAATCAAGTAACACTTTCGTCAATTATAAAGTAACCCTATATTATTAAAAAAAGTTGTTAACAGAAATAAAAGTATAATGTTGAAGCTTAAATTTTTGTGTATTACTTCAAAAAAATTTTAACAGGTGTTCAAGTTGCAGGTGTTTAAAAATAGGAAATTTTCAGTTTTTGCCCCTTACAGCTCCTAAACGGGGGTGATACAAAAAAAATTTCTGAAATGACTCATACTTATTTTCAAAGATCTAACTTCTATCAAAATATCAAGTTTCCAACTTAAACCGTTTAGAAGATAGAAGGGTTAAAGAATTTTGCAATAATTCAGTTTCGCATAACGGTAAATTAAGACACCGTATAGCACAAGTATATATTTCTTATATACATGTAAAGCTCATAATAGCACCTATCGTTTGGAATATACCTTGAAGATATACCTTACCTCAGATTGAAGATACACCTTATAGAGCTTGTGTTATAACAATTTAAATATAGAGATTTATCGAACTTTGCGGGGGCTGTAGCTCCTTAATGGGTGGGGCTACAGAAAAATTAGTATTAACATAAAATTAATATTTTTATGATATCTATCAGCAGTTAAAATTTCATGGCTCTATCTCAAAAAAATTGTGGAGATCTAAAAGTTAGTTGTTTGGGAGCTACTCGAAGTTTTGGTCGGAACTCAACCAAAAAAATAGGGAACCTACAAATTGCTCCCAGAATATTTTGTGTAAATTTCAAGATTCTAGCTTTTTAGTTTTTGAGTTAGCGTGCTGACGGACGGACGGACGGACATGGCTTATTCTATTCAGAATTTGATTCTGCTCCGATCCATACCTTTGAAGGTATGTCTAGCTTGCTTATTTCGAGGTGTTACAAACGGAGGAGTAATTTTATTATACCCGATACTTATCGTACCCGGGTATAAAGATATCATTTAAAGCTTTTTTAGTCAAATAATAACGGTATTAACATAACGATTTTTTTAGTGTCCATTAATCTCTTTTATTTCCCTTATATTTTCCATTACAAAAGTTATTGTAAAAAAAACTTTTTGATCAATTTCCAAAAAAACAATATTATTATTTAAAAATATAAATATTCTTTAATTGTTTTATAATGGCAGTTCTATGGCAAGTTTTATAATAGCAGTTCTAGGCGAAACACCCTGTAAATATATGATTATCTTAATTTAAAATTAGTTAAGCCAAATTGCTAGCCAAAAAGATAAGTTTTAATTTATATATTTACCAAACTAGTATAAATGTTAACTATAATAATAGATTTAAAGATCCTTTGCCTACTTGGCCAATAAAAGTTTTGAATTCGAATTTTTAACTAGAAGATGTCACTAATATTTTTTGATCGACTTTAATAAATTTTTACTTATACTTTAAGATTTACGCAAATTTCACTAAGAAGGATAACTAAAAAATACGAAGATCAAATTGACCCAAACATAAAATAGTATTTCAGATTGAGAATTACTTTTAATAGAAGTTAATGGAACACATACTTACACCAAAAATGTTTACCTCAAAACTTTTTCTATTCAACATAATTGTTTCTAAGCACCTGAAACTCCTTTTCAAATCCTCTCTTTAATCTTCTACTACTCAATCCAGTTTTACCAAAAATTATTTTCTTAATAAAAGTTCAAATCTATTATTTTCTTTACATTTAATTTTTTGCTTAAGCCCCTTTAATTTTTAAAGGACCAACAAAAAAAAGTACATAGTTCAAATATCGTTAAAGTTAAAGAAAATTTGCATTTGATGCAAAATTTTAGCCCTAAATTAATTCAAAGAAGAAAATTTGTTAAGTAAATCAAAAATTACAAAAAAAAACAGATACTAAGCACAAGGATAGTTAGTCAAAGTTAATTTTTTTCAATATTCTGTAAAATGTCTTTTGACATTAATTCATTATTTTATCCCTGTAAAATATTATTTTTTTTTTATCAAATACATAACAATAACATAAAACATGATATAATTCACAATAATAGAATACGTACAATGACCTAAATTTGTTATCCTATTGAGAATTCCTTTTGTATTTATTATTATTTTTATTGTTATTAGTTTTTTTTTTTTTTTGCTGTTTTTTTTTACTTGCTTATTGTTTGTATTCGAGTTTGCTTTAAGTTCGTTTCTCAAGATATAGATATTTAATTTTACAAGTTTAATGAATATCAGGATAATGAAAATTGTAAATGATAATGGTAAAATAATTTTTATTAATAGATTTTATAAATTATTTTGATATTATAAATTGATATCCTTTTATTATATCCTTTATATAAAGAAAATATTTTATAAAATTATAAAAAAAAAAAATTACTATGTTTAAGTTGTATAGATAATTGAAAAGTGTTGAATAGTATAATTAATAAAAACAAAAATCACAATTTTAATATTACATTTTCAAAAGAAAATAATTCTTCAAATCTTCTTTAAATCATCTTAATCTATATTTTGGTTTAGGGCATTTTGGTTTAAGATAAATTACTTAAGATTTACTATGTATATATTAAGGAATTAAAAATTAAATAAATTAAAAACATTTAATATAATACCTAACAGATATAATATTAAATAAAGTTAAGATTTAATATTATTTTATTAATAATAAAGAAAAGCCAATCAATTAATCTTCATTTATTATTTTATTTAAAAAACAAATATTTTTTAAATTAAAGCTACTTTTAAATTTTTCGTTTTTTTTCTTTTCTTACAAAAAATGTGAAAAATAAACACAAGGTTGTTCTTTGTTTTTTTCAAAAGAACTTTTTTTAAAGTTACGTAATAGAGTCCTTTAGCTCTCACATTTAGGCTTTAATTATAATATATATTTCTACAAAAATAACATATTTCTTAAAATTTTAACTATTTCCGACAAATTTAAAAAATATTTTTTTTTTTTTTTTTGAGTGGCATATTTTTAATTTAACATTACAATTTTTCACACCATTCAAAATTTTCCTATTACAATTACGCAAAAAGACAAAAAAAAAAACAAAATAAACGTCTACAATTTAAAACAAAACAGGAAAACAAAAACCTATTTAATTAGATTTTCACCATTTCACCATTTAACAATTTCCAATATTATAAAGCTTGTTTTTTGTTTTTCATCTTCTCAATTTTCTTTTTTTCTAACCGTTTATTTATAATATTCAAAAACCGAATTTTTGGTACATAATTTAATCATTTAATTAATTTTTTTTTTTTTTTCAATTAAATTATCTTATAAAAAGTTAAAAGTACCACAATATTATAATATATACTTAGTATATAGTATCTATAACCACAAAAAAAAAAATCACCCACTTTTACTTAATCTTTCCCCGGAATATCCTTTTAATTTCCTTAAAAACTTTAAATTTAATTTCACACAAAAAACAAAAAAAAAAACTTTAACATAACATAATAAACTTTCATATTAAAAGGAAAACCTAATTTTGTTTTACATACTTTTTATACATACTTATCTATATATATACAGAATATTATAGTTATATATATATTTTATTTTCATAGAAACCACAAATAATCTTTTTAAAAAAAGAAAAACTTGAAACATTTTTACCCAAAATAAACAGTTTACAACATCCGCTAGCTACAAAAGTCATGTAAAATCATCAAAAAAAAAAAAAAAAAAAATGTTCTTCCAAGTCTAATAAACTTCCGGTTGATATATAAAGTATATATATATATATAATATTATAATATATGAAATGTTTATGTAAATAGACAAAGACAACATCATATTTGTTAATAAATAAGTTTATATGATGGTTGCCTAATAAAAGTCATAAACTACAGGAATAAATTTCCAATTTTACATACGTCATTTTATATGAATCAGGAAACACGTAAATCATATTTTTCTAAATATTATCATATGTTTAGTTCATAGTTCTAACAAATATAACAAATACTTCTTTTATATTGAATAGTTTATAGTTAAATGGATAATTTGACTATAACAGTTGGTTTTTTTGTATAATATGGAGTTAATATGAAGAAGTACAATATTAAATTAAATTTGTATAATATAATATTGTATAATACATTCAGTTTTTTAATAATTTTTTATATATGATTGGGAAACTAATAAGTTTTGACATGAAGTTTACAATTTCAAAGAATATTTTTAATAAACTCGAACTAATCTTTGAAAACTGAAACTAAAGCTAGAGTTTTAAAAGAAGATCATGGAATAACACGTCTGTAAATCTATCTAAAAATGTCAATAGTAAAGATATGATACTTTAGTATAAAATCACTTAACAATAAAAGCTGAATGTGATAATATTATAATGTATCGTGGGATGATAGCAAAATACGATTTGCTTAACTCCATTTGCCAGTATAATTGAATAATATTGTTCTTAGCTTTATTTTCAAATAGAATATTACATAACAAATTTAAATCAATAATACAAGTATACACTTATTCTACTATAGGATACGATAACTTATTAGATGTACGCATGCAATTTAAATAGAGTGATGGAGTTCAAAAAGTTGAAAAAGTATAGTAAGTATTAACAAAACGATATAGCATTGTTATGAACTTAAGAACTAATTTTGAATTAACAGTCCTCTTATTGTGAAATAATGTAACAATTTTATTTAATATTAACAAATATAGTCTACATTCATAAAAAAAAAAACTATATTAACGGTAGATACTTTTTAAGTTAATAAATGACATATGTATGGCATATGTATGCGATTTACCACATCTGATTTACTATGTGACGAAAATAGAGTTTCAATGTCTACACTACAGTCTTTACTACAGTCGGTTTTACAAAACAATTTAAATGACATTCATCCCTAGCTTTTTGGAGGTTCTAGGTGAATTTAGTTAACACAACAAATTGTGCCGCTCAAAATAATCTTAATTTTTTTTTATAAAATATGGAATTATAAAGAAAAAATAAATTCTTGCTTTTTTTTTTTTGATTTTATTGGTTTTTAAAGAAAAGTTTTTTCTTCCTTTTTTCTAGAAATTTTTATATACCAAATTTTTAACTTAGAAACAAAAATTGACACAATTTTTACTGTGAAACTTTGTATGCCTAATTATGTATTTACCGTAATTTGCAATATGTGGAAACATTTTAAAGAGATTAGATTAGATTATTAGTTGTAAGGAGTGTAAGTAACTTTTCTACATTTTAATGTAGATTTATTTTGTTCCCTTTGTTACCACGTGGATTTGGTCTGCACTTATAATACTTCTGTCAAACCTACTACCTCTAAGAAAATAAAGATCTCTAGAAATTTTAGTAGTGGCAATTCCAACCAACCAAATAAAACTAATAATAGAATTATGACTATACAACTTAGGGGAAATATACAGCATTTTCTAATATTAGTACATACTTATATTTTATTCTACCTGTTACCATCATTTACCAACTTACCAACTCTTCTTAGCATTTTCATTCCAATATTGAATTGACTCCTAAATTAAAAAATAAATTGAAAAATTCTTTAAATCAAACCGGTTAGTCTAGTAACAAATTATAAAATTATTACAAAAAAAAAAATTTCAATTTCAAAATAACTCAAATAAAATATTTAACCAGCATTAAAAACTAATAAACATACACATTCCGAAATATATATGTAAGTATGAATTAAAAAAATATATACATACTAACATTTTTACTGGTTGGTCATACTTACTTTTCTTTTTTCAAAATTGAAATGTTTCTAAATATAAACCGGAAGGATGATTGTATGTATATATAATTGGTATATATATGTTTATTTATAAAATTATATAAAGTACATAAATTTATTAAATCCATGTCCTTTTTTAAATACATATGTATACATGTATATAACTTTCGCTTTAACTTTTTCACTTTAATAAATATTTCTTTAACTTTAAAAACTATATTTTGTGCTTTTTCATGTTGTAAAGTAAAAATTAATATGAAATAACATTAAATAACGCCATAAGCTGAAAGGATAACGAGGTGTTAATATTCCCGTGAATAAAAAAGAAAAAAAAGGAAAAAAGAAATTAAAATGCGGTAACACTAATTGATGGTATGATTTTGTATATGTGTATGTACTTTAATTCAAAAAACATGCATTCAAAAACATTTTTTTTTTATTTTTAGTTGTTCATGAATCATGATATATATATTTACGTATGCATATAACAATATTGAAAATTCGTATTTTGATATGTATATATATATATATTGTACATAATGTTTTAAATTATATATGTTTATAAGCCTTTTAGTAATTAGCCTAATGATGAACAAAAAGAAACTTTTAAAATATTT
The DNA here is from genome assembly GCA_947095535.1 of Poecilobothrus nobilitatus. Lineage (NCBI taxonomy): Eukaryota > Metazoa > Arthropoda > Insecta > Diptera > Dolichopodidae > Poecilobothrus > Poecilobothrus nobilitatus. The sequence continues at coordinate 57,493,177 of OX352774.1, forward strand.
GAAAAATCAAAATGCATGCAACCATATTCATTTGGAAATTAATAAAATAAAATCTTTTTTTTAGTAGTTAATAATTAATTTTACATAATTACAAAAAAAATACATAATAGAAATCATTAGAAGCTATTGAATAGTAAATTATAACACGATGAAGCAGAAAGTTATGTAACCTCAGTTTAGTTATATTTTCTTCATAAATATATTGCCAGACTACAGAAGTCCTTTAATATGATTCTGTTAGGTTACTGTCAATCAAATACGAATATAAGGGACAAAAACAATATTTTTATATTTGATTTTTTTTTATAGCAAAACGTTTCGAAATTTTCAAAAGGATTCAATAGTTTTAAAAAACACTTAGACGATATAAATCGTGCGCAAGTTTTTTTTTTTTTTAAATAAGCAAATAATATTAGAATCGCAGCATCTGCAGAAATGTTTTAAATGTTTTATTTCCCGAGCTGTGTTTTTTAATCTGAAATTAGATTTTAAAATTATTGAATTATTTTTTTATGTACAATTCCATATTTTTTAATACAAAAGCGAAGTTTCGGCTCAATACGAAAGCGAAAAATCGTTCTGTGGTGGTTTTTCACACGAAAATAGCTTGAGCTTAACTTTTTAAGGATTTTAAGAACACTTTGATCTCTCTTTTAATTTTTTTAAAAAAATTAAGCATTTCCCTCTAAAATAATAATTTTAACCAAACCAATGTTTTTTTTTGTGTAAAAACATCATTTCCTTGAGCCTTTCCACTTGTTTTTTAAGGAGTTCAATAACATTTTGATATAATTTTTCCTTTTTCAGAAAAATTTAGGAAACCTCGAACTATATTTTTCCTCCTGAAATTAAAATTAAAATTGCTAAAGGTTTAAATCAAATTTTCAAAACTTTTCAAGTATTTTAAGAACATATTGATGTCATTTTTAGAACTAGTTCAATTTTTTAACGATCTACAAAATCTAGTCATTTTTGCCGCAAGAGGCTATTAATTATGAAGAGTTTATTTATTTAATAAGTTTTAAATATTTCTTTTTACTCTTCTAAATTTTTTAATGAAAAGCATTTTTACCTTCTAATTTCTTTTATACAAAAAATATTTTACATCTTGATCTTAGAATATTTTCCTTTTCTTCTTTCCTTCCGATATAGTATATTTTATTACTTTATTAGCTTTTGTATTCAATTGTTGATTTGTAATTTTTTGGTCTGTAAGTTGTATATATGCAGATTTGCTATACTATAAAATCTTCTCGAATTGGACTTTCAAATGTAGAATAGCCAATTTTAAACACTTCTGACAAAATTACAAATCATGAAGAATCTTTTTATTCTTAAACCTAAAACAGTTGATTTAAAAAAAAAAATGTTTTTCTTCTTTTTTTAAAAAACTTTAGCTGCTGTTAAAACTATTTTCAATGTTAAAAATCTATACAGCCAATGGTCATTATCACTAAGCAAGAAGAACTTTTAAAACTATCTAAAGAAATCGATGGTAATATCTAAGGTTGAAATAATTTTTTATTGTAATCATTACAGATTTTGATACTTATTACTAGGGTTTCCTAAAAGTTTTTGTGAATTTTTTTTTTGTTTTGAAAAATTCAAGGACTTAACCTTTTTTTTTAACTTTTCATACAATTTTTACACTCTATTATAGATTTTTCTTTTAAAAAGTATTTTCCTTTTACTTGAAATTTATTTTGCTTTTAAAGAGTTTTCCAATGAAAATATTAAAGGATGTTATTTTTTTTTTTGGGTTATTGTTTACCTATTTTTATTAAGAATACCATATTCAAAGAGCATAAAAAGTATATAATAAACAAAATAAAAAAATAAAATAAAATCATATTAGAAATTCATCATTTACATAATCCGATTACTTTTCTAAAAACATCATACCATTGAATAAGGTATAATACAGTTAATATTTACATAACCATCGATTTTAATTTCCTTTTTATAACTTTCAAAACTTTAAAAATATTTATATTGCGTGAGTGGTATAAGCAAAGCTGATAAAAGCTTATAATATGCTATAATTGACGTGACAACAATATTAATGTCATATACTTAGTTTTTAATTATTCTTCTGTCGTTAAATGTACTCTAGTTGAATTTGTCACTCCGACTTTAAAATGGCTCGTATCTTTGCTTTACCATATTTTCGTTTTCTTTGTTAGTGTTTAGAAAATTGTATGTAGGTTTACCAGGGCTTTCTCTATTAGTAGAACTTAAAGTGCTTTATACAATATACTTTATTTCCTTTCTTGGAACACGACAAAAGAATTTTTTCCATCTGTATTCTTTGATTCATGATATTTTTTTAAAGAGAAAGTGGGTTTAGTCTCTAAGATTCGGACACTACCAAGGCGATAACTGTTAATGTCTTTGAAAGATTCCCAACTGCCTGAGAACTCTTAAATTTTAAACTAATTCATAAATCGTATTGAAATTTATAGAATCTAAAGTTAATAGCCAAATTATATTTGAAGAAAATAAAACAACAACTACTTAAAAGTTTTTAATCACGCAACGCAATGTCTAAAACTTTTATTTTTATAATTTTTTTTGTTTTTTAGTTTGTTGTTTGTGGAAAATTGTTATGATACTTATCTCTATTGCGTATTCTTAAAGCTTAAATAATATAAATATATATAATATAATATCTATAAAAAAAATTTATGTATTTAAAATATCTAAGAAGGATAACAAAAACGGAATATAAATTAGCTTTTATGGAATATTGATGTACACTGATATTCTTGTTAATGTTAATTACCATAAATTTATAAAAAAACGAGGAAGAATACAGTTGACTTTGTCAACTCTTAGATACCCGTACGAACCGTTAGTATGTTCACAGCCTGTCACTCTGCTTACAATATTATTTTTTTAATATTTTAGTATTTTAAAATAATTTGGGTGAATTTTATAATTTCTAGAACTATGGGTTGTACATATATTCAAACTATATGTTTATATGTACATTCTTCAAAAGCAGATTCTAACCTTCCACATAACGATTATCAATCCAAAACTTTTTCAAATATTCTATAGTACCATTTAATACTAAGCGGTAAATGTATATTAAATTTACTAAGTACAAAACAGTAAATATAATTTTAAATATTATATTATATTATATTTAAATATTCCATTGATAGAATAATTTCTTATAAGTACAATAAAATACATATATGTATGTAAATACGGCGCTATATAATATACATCTATACTCTTATCATTCATTCACTAGTGACATATACGATATGTAAATAAACATGATATTATATAAGTATGTATATATATCAATATCATATAAATAAAAATTCTTCAAGCAACCGTTATGTTGTTTATTTAATTAAATTTTTTGTACTACGCATTATATCCTCAACAATTTCAAATTATCGAGTAAAACAAAATGCAAAAAATTTGTTGAAGAATTTTGTTAAAAAATTTGAAAAAATCAAGTAACACTTTCGTCAATTATAAAGTAACCCTATATTATTAAAAAAAGTTGTTAACAGAAATAAAAGTATAATGTTGGAGCTTTAATTTTTGTGTATTACTTCAAAAAAATTTTAACAGGTGTTCAAGTTACAGGTGTTTAAAAATAGGAAATTTTCAGTTTTTGACCCCTTACAGCTCCTAAACGGGGGGTGATACAAAAAAAATTTCTAAAATCACTCATACTAATTTTCCAAGATCTAACTTCTGTCAAAATTTTAAGTTTCCAACTTTAACCGTTTAGAAGATGGAAGGGTTAAAGAATTTTGCAAAATTTGAGTTTTGCATAACGGTAAATTAAGACACCGTATGCCAAAATTATATATTTATTGTATATATACTTTTAAAGCTAATAAAAGTAGTAATCGTTTGGCGTTTTCAAAATGAAGATATACCTTATACAACTTGTGCTATAACAATTTAAATATAAAGCTTTTTTGAACCTTTGGGGAGCTGTAGCTCCGTAACGGGTGGGGCTACAAAAAAAAGTTATTAAAAATAAAATTAATATTTTTGTGAGATCTATCAGCAGTTAAAATTTCATAGCTCTATTTCAAAAAAAATGTCGGGATCTAAAAGTTAGGTGTTCGAGAGCTACCCTAAGGCTTGGTCCAAACTCAACCAAAAAAAATAGGGAACCTACAAATTACTCCTAAAATATTTTGTGTAAATTTCAAGATTCTAGCTTTCTTAGTTTTTGAGTTAGCGTGCTGACGGACGGACGGACGGACGGACATGGCTCAAAAGTCTTAGAATTTTTTTCTGATCCGATCCATACCTTTGAAGGTATATCTAGCTCGCTTATTTCGAGGTGTTACAAACGGAGGAGTAATTTTATTATACCCGATCCTATCGTACGGGTATAATAAATACATATATTTATTATTTATAAATATTGCTTTTGTTTTTAATATTAATGCCAACCATATAGGTATTAGGTATGTAAACATTTTTATGTCAATTATAAAAAATTTACTTAAAATTCAAGATTAATTTTTTTTTTTTGAGTCTGACCAAAAATTTAACTCTTAGATATAGATAGAATCTGAAAGAATAACTGCAATAATATTATAGGCTCCGTTGGAAAATAAAATTTTTCTATAAAATTTTTAATATGGTGTTTTCTTATTACTTTATTATACCTATTACTTCATTATACCTAAAAACCTATACCATTAATACCATTTCTTATTAATATCATAATTTATTTGACATTTTTAGTTCTATTTCTTAAATGGTAATAACAATTTAACGCCCAATAACATAAAACAATAAATTTAAATTTAATATCCATCGATTTTTCTCTTATTTATTATTTATTTGATTTAATTTTGCTCCAATAAGTCCTAATTATGAAAATAACTGCAAAATAACTTAAAAACGATATAAAAGACTAAAATTTTATGGTTTACGTGTTTAGAGAACATAGTATTTATGACTATAAATATTAAATTATGATTTAAACAAATTAATTTCAAACCTCAAAAAATGTTTTTTAAAAATTATTAAATATTTAATAGATTTTGACAATTTTTTTTAGTAAAATAACATTTGATTAAATATCAACACACCAGATATTTTAATTTTTGTTTTCCCTCTCCAAATATTTTTAATTGGCAGATCATTCGATAAGTTTTTTTTTTTTTTTGGTTTCAGTATAATAGTACTATAAAATAAAATACATAGAAATTTATACCGGAAAAACTAAATATTTTAAAGATGCAATCTTTCAATTATATTTTATTTATTCCGTTTTAAAACTGCTAATTGAAAAATCTTTTTTATATCTAATTTATATCTAATTATAAAATCCTGTATTTTGGAGTATTTATTGAACCAAGAAATATCTAGTAATGTCTTATAAATGATTTGACCTAAAAATCTATTAGGAAATAAACTATCCTTTATTTTTTCTTTCGAAAAACAAACTAAAGGTGAAAGACTGAATATGTGGATATATAAATTTAAATCAGAAAATCTTTCACGTATTCATTTCAGTTTTTCACATAATTTATTGTTTTTTTTCTTTTTTGTATTATGATTTATTGAGCTTTGTTTTGGAATAATTATAGAAATAGCTCAAGTAAGTAATTGTTTTAGTTATTTATTTTATATAAATCATTCTACTATATAGGAAATACAAAACTTTCTTTCTATAGGAAATATTAATACTAATTGAATTAAAACTGGGAAATAAAGTTAAAGAAAGTAAGTGGCTAACTATGCTATAAAAAAGTAAAAACAAAAAAAACTAATTTAATGTCATATGAAGACTACATAAAGAAAGACCGTTATTTGAAGCGATTGGATAGACAATATTTGAGATGGTTACGAACACTAAATAAAAATGAAAATTTGTGGAGCAACAGATCATTAAAGATCCAGATCCATTAAAGAAACTTGTCAACTTTTCACACAACACACTCTGAAAAACCAATTAAAGCTGATGGATGGTGATGGGGATGATTGTGATGGTAATAGAAAATAATCCAAATAATAAAAAAAAATCTCTCTTTCAATATCCTGTTTGGGTCAAAAATAATAGCTTGCAATAGTTTAAAATAAATTTTCTCTTTCAATTTTTAAAACAATTTGTTTGTTAAGATGCATTTAATGTAATATTATAACTAGCACTCACTACATTTATTTTAAATTAATTAATTCTACCATTCCATATTACTAAACTGACTTAATAATCCACTCAATATCTATTTATATTTTTAATCCTAATAGTTTTGAAAACTTTTTAACCTACATTTTAATATTCGCATTCTTATAGTTTTCATTTCCTTAAATTACTAAAACTAAGATATCTGTATAGTTATAATAAATTTTCCTTATTTTCCCTAAATTTCTCATTATACCCGTACGATAGGATCGGGTATAATAAAATTACTCCTCCGTTTGTAACACCTCGAAATAAGCGAGCTAGATATACCTTCAAAGGTATGGATCGGATCAGAAAAAAATTCTAAGACTTTTGAGCCATGTCCGTCCGTCAGCACGCTAACTCAAAAACTAAGAAAGCTAGAATCTTGAAATTTACACAAAATTTTTTGGGAGTAATTTGTAGGTTCCCTATTTTTTTTGGTTGAGTTTGGACCAAGCCTTAGGGTAGCTCTCGAACACCTAACTTTTAGATCCCCACATTTTTTTTTCAATAGAGCTATGAAATTTTAGCCGCTGATAGATCTCACAAAAATATTAATTTTATTTTTAATAACTTTTTTTTGTAGCCCCACCCGTTACGGAGCTACAGCTCCCCAAAGGTTCAAAAAAGCTCTATATTTAAATTGTTATAGCACAAGTTGTGTAAGGTATATCTTCATTTTGAAAACGCCAAACGATTACTACTTTTATTAGCTTTAAAACTATATATACAATATATATATATTTGTGGCATACGGTGTCTTAATTTACCGTTATGCGAAACTAAAATTTTGCAAAATCCTTTAACCCTTCTATCTTCTAAACGGTTTAGGTTGGAAACTTGAAATTTTGACAGAAGTTAGATCTTTGAAAGTAAGTATGAGTCATTTCAGAAATTTTTTTGTATCACCCTCCGTTTAGGAGCTGTAAGGGGTCAAAAACTGAAAATTTTCTATTTTTAAACACCTGTAACTTGAACACCTGTTAGAATTTTTTTAAAGTAATACATAAAAATTAAAGCTTCAACATTATACTCTTATTTCTGTTAACAACTTTTTTTAATAATATAGGGTTACTTTATAATTGACGAAAGTGTTACTTGATTTTTTCAAATTTTCTAACAAAATTCTTCAACAAATTTTTTGCATTTTGTTTTACTCGATAATTTGAAATTGTTGAGGATATAATGCGTAGTATATAAAAATGTAAATAAATATACAACATAACGGTTGCTTGAAGAATTTTTATTATTTATATGATATTAATATATATACATACTTATATAATATCATGTTTATTTACATATCGCATACGTCACTAGTGAATGAGTTATAAGAGTATAGATGTATATTATACAGCGCCGTATTTACATACATATATGTATTTTATTGTACTTATAAGAAATTATTCTGTCAATGGAATATTTAAATATAATATAATATAATATAATATTTAAAATTATATTTACTGTTTTGTACTTAGTAAATTTAATATACATTTACCGCTTAGTATTAAATGGTACTATAGAATATTTGAAAAAGTTTTGGATTGATAATCGTTATGTGGAAGGTTAGAATCTGCTTTTGAAGAATGTACATATAAACATATAGTTTGAATATATGTACAACCCATAGTTCTAGAAATTATAAAATTCACCCAAATTATTTTAAAATACTAAAATATTAAAAAAATAATATTGTAAGCAGAGTGACAGGCTGTGAACATACTAACGGTTCGTACGGGTATCTAAGAGTTGACAAAGTCAACTGTATTCTTCCTCGTCTTTCTTTAAAATTAATTTTGGAAAACATGACAATCTCTTTATACCCGTACGATAGGATCGGGTATAATAAAATTACTCCTCCGTTTGTAACACCTCGAAATAAGCGAGCTAGATATACCTTCAAAGGTATGGATCGGATCAGAAAAAAATTCTAAGACTTTTGAGCCATGTCCGTCCGTCCGTCCGTGCGTCCGTCCGTCAGCACGCTAACTCAAAAACTAAGAAAGCTAGAATCTTGAAATTTACACAAAATATTTTGGGAGTAATTTGTAGGTTCCCTATTTTTTTTGGTTGAGTTTGGACCAAGCCTTAGGGTAGCTCTCAAACACCTAACTTTTAGATCTCCACATTTTTTTTGCAATAGAGCTATGAAATTTTAACTACTGATAGATCTCACAAAAATATTAATTTTATTTTTAATAACTTTTTTTGTAGCCCCACCCGTTACGGAGCTACAGCTCCCCAAAGGTTCAAAAAAGCTCTATATTTAAATTGTTATAGCACAAGTTGTATAAGGTATATCTTCATTTTGAAAACGTCAAACGATTACTACTTTTATTAGCTTTAAAAGTATATATACAATAAATATATATTTGTGGCATACGGTGTCTTATTTACCGTTATGCGAAACTAAAATTTTGCAAAATCCTTTAACCCTTCTATCTTCTAAACGGTTTAAGTTGCAAACTTGAAATTTTGACAGAAGTTAGATCTTTAAAAATAAGTATGAGTCATTTCAGAAATTTTTTTTGTATCACGCCCCGTTTAGGAGCTGTAATGAGTCAAAAACTGAAAATTTCCTATTTTTAAACACCTGTAACTTGAACACCTGTTAGAATTTTTTTGAAGTAATACACAAAAATTAAAGCTTCAACATCATACTCTTATTTCTGTTAACAACTTTTTTTAATAATGTAAGGTTACTTTATAATTGACGAAAGTGTTACTTGATTTTTTCAAATTTTCTAACAAATTTCTTTAAAACGAATTTTTTCCATTTTGTTTTACTCGATAATTTGAAATTGTTGAGGATATAATGCGTAGTACAAAAAAATGTAAATAAATATACAACATAACGGTTGCTTGAAGAATTTTTATTTATATGATATTGATATACATACATACTTATATAATATCATGTTTATTTACAATATATCGTATATGTCACTAGTGAGTGAATGAATATGTATATTATATAGCGCCGTATTTACATACATATATGTATTTTATTGTACTTATAAGAAATTATTCTGTCAATGGAATATTTAAATATAATATAATATAATATTTAAAATTATATTTACTATTTTGTACTAAGTAAATTTAATATACATTTACCGCTTAGTATTAAATGGTACTATAGAATATTTGAAAAAGTTTTGGATTGATATCGTTATGTGAAAGGTTAGAATCTGCTTTCGAAGAATGTACATATAAACATATAGTTTGAATATATGTACAACCCACAGTTCTAGAAATTATAAAATTCACCCAAATTATTTTAAAATACTAAATATTAAAAAAATAATATTGTGAGCAGAGTGACAGGCTGTTAACATACTAACGGTTCGTACGGGTATCTAAGAGTTGACAAAGTCAACTGTATTCTTTCTCGTTTTAAAAATAAAATTATATATTTTGTTATATCCTTTAATATTAGATTTTTCTTTTCTTTTAAACTATTTTAGTATTCGAATTAATAGAAAATTTTATATTAGTGATGAAATGATAAATAATGTGACACACTAACCCTTAATAAACAAAATAAAACAAAATTCAGAAATAAATATAAAAAAAAAAAACAACAAAAAGAAAAATAAATTTCATCTTGTAAACATGACAAAAAATCCTAAAACCAATTTCAACCCAAACTATTATAACAACAAACGAAAAAGAAAAAAAAATAAATAAATGTTTTTACAAAAAAAAAAAAAAATTTCCATTTATAAGGCAATGCCTTTTATCCCGAAACCATACAACCAAAGTTGGACCATTTAAATAGAAATAAAGAAAAAACAAAAAAAAACAAAAATCTATAAAACAATAAAACAAAAAAAGAGAAAAAAAAAAAGAAATAAATTTTCATTCTTTTTTTTTTCTTATTGTGAATAGTCAAGATTTCGATATCCTTTATTTATCACCATTTACCACATCCCAAAAACTATTTTGAATTCAACCCATTATTGAAAATAGTACTATATACAATTTATAGTTATTATTAGCACCCTATCAAGAGCATAAAAGAATAAATTATTGAATAATATTTTATTCATTCATTTATTCAACCATTCATTACAAATAGTTGAAATATTGATAACTTAAATTTTCCTAAAACATTTAATAGATTCAATGATTAAAGATGACTTTATTAAATTCTTTAACACAAATTTTCCTGGAAAATTAGTTGATTATTTTAACTTTAATAATAACTTTTTTCCTTTTCGAAATCCTTTGAATTCACATATTTTCGAAATTTTTCTAAATAATGGAAAATCATAAAATATTTTTATAACGGATCTAATCTGCCTAAGAATTTAAATATAAATCACTAATTTATTGAAATGTTTAAGAATTTTTGTTTTGTTGAAATGTGAAGGACATAATAAACAAAAGAACTTACAACTTGTCAGTAATATAACAATTACTTGGGACTCCCCCGATATTTGGAAAAAAAAAAAATTTCAAACTAAAAAAATTATTTATTTTTGAAAACATAAAAATCCGGCACAGCATGTACTTAATTTATTTCTCAATCGTATATACTGATTTTGTAACCATACTGTAACCATAAACATGTAACCTTATCATATCGTTCTATTTAAAATTTAATTTGAGATTTTGCTTAAAATCACAATTACTTGCCCTTAAGTTGACAAAATGTTCCCAATTTTCTTGTTTCTTTAACTTAATAGTATATTTATTTCAGGAAAATGAGAAGGTTGATATTTTGATGAATGCAAATAATAAATATATATATTTTGATGGTGAAAAATAATAAACAACGAAATAATAGTAATAGTATTCACAATAAATAAGATAAAATTTTTAATTTTTGATTTGTGATGAATAAAAGTTTTAAATGAGAATATATTGAATTTAAACTATTAAACTATTTTTATAATTAATTTTGATGTTAAATAAACGTTTTAAATCTGATTTTCAACTTGTTTTATATTCTGGTTGATACTATAAATTAATATGAAAAATTTTTATTTCCACACTAATTTAAGATTTTTCGACACTATTTTCGGGTTTTCTAAAAAGATTTTCGTATTTGAAAACAAGTTGGAATAAGTCAAAATATATAGTTACTGAAAACAATGTTGTTTCAGTATAAGAAAAATCAAATAAAATTTTATACTGGTACTTGAAAATTTGTACTTGATCAAAACAAGATTTAAATTTAAGCTAATTTTGATAGCATTATGCAATGTTACTAAAATCATCGGCTACTAAAACCATAAAAACTTTGAGTAATATAATAAATCCTTAAGCACTTGACCACCGTGACCTTAAACTTAGTAATTTTTTTTTTTAATTGCATATTTAAAGGCGAAAATATTTTAATTTTTTGTAAAAATTTTGTTTCTTTATTTTAAATCAATCCTATAGAGTTTTAAAAACTAAATTTAAAACAAAATCCAGAAACATAAAATTCAAAAACAAAAAAAAATTATAATGGCACTTTTAATCTCTTCACTTTATTTAAATTTAAAAATTAATAAATATATGTTTTAATTATTATGCTCCACGTGAATACTTTTTTTGTTTTTTAATACATTTCTCTGCCACATAAATGTGAACAGGAAATTACACAACCTTTCCTGTTCAGGCGTGGCTGTAAATGTCGTAAGGGGAAATAACTCTTACGACATGTATAGGGTTCGAACTCACACTCTTTCGGTGTGTTTACAGCGTATTGTATACACTCTTACCCACTATGGCATCGAAGCCTCTGAACGTGAATACTGCTGAAGAAGTTGGAAAATAATCAAAGAAACGTTCAGTGCAATAATTTAAAAAAAAGTTTATTATGTTATGAACTTAAATAAACTGGCCATATTATCCGTACAGTGGTCATCACTCGAAAAAAAATTAAATAATGTATTAAATTAAAATAATGTAAAATTTTACTTTTTTAAATTTTTTTAAACTGCAACTTTAAAAGCGTTAACATTTTTATTTATATATTATGATATTTTTTATAACATTTTAATTCATTGTATGTATAAAACTTAAGTTGAATTTCACATTTTTACAGTTTATTGCTTTTAACTTTTACTTTTATACATATATTTTTAACATTCAATATAAAAGCATTAAATTAATGGCGACAAAATATTCCACATAAATTTAAAAATATATTTATAGATATATTTATTTATTATTTTTTTTTTTTTTTGTATATTACAATAAAAAATTTTTTTTTAAAATTATGCTATAAAATAAAATTTATAATTTTGTATTTGTAGTTATCGGATTATTCAAGGTTTCTCCGCTTGTTCCACACAAAATTAAAGTAAAAAAGACCAAATCAGATTTAGTTATCTTAAAGAGCTATTTTTGATTTATAGGTTCTTCCCTGTCTTAAAATATTTTAAATATTTTGATTTTGATACCATGAACTGTACTATACTTAAAACATATTGGGTATAAAACATCATCACAAAATCATCAATTTATCACCAAAATATCTTTTCGCTCCCTAATTAAGATTACTAAGTAATAAGGTTTATAAAATTCCAAGGTTAATCAATATACAGAAAAATTACATTAATAGTATTTTCTATAATGGAATTTTTTTATTATGTTGCAATTTATTTTGGTTTGTTTTTCAACAAATATTTAAGTAATACTTTTATAATAAAATTCCTTTTTTTCTCACACTTAAACAATACAAAAACTGAAGAAACACATCAACAAAAAAAAAAAATGTATGTCCTTCCCAAGAAAAATAGAAAACTCATGTTGATAATTATTTTACTTTTTACTCTTTTCCTCTTTAAATTTAAATATTTAGAAAATTGGTATTGTATTGTATGAAAAGGCTTAAAATGAATTATTTTCTAAAAGGACCAACACTCTTTTATGATATCCTTAAAAAATATTTGTCTTCCCCTTAACTTTTACTACTACAATAAGTAAAATATACTTTTAATCATTTTTTATACTTCTTTCAACTTTTATAATTCCATCACATAATACAACAATGAAGTAACATTCAAATAATAAAATTCGGAATATCAAAAACTTTCTTTTAATATTTACCGACCACATACAATAATGTATAAGGTAAGTATTGTTTTCATACTAAAAATTTGTACCCGAAATTTTGGCAAATATACACTACTCCGGTGCAGTCTTACAGAAGACTGTAAAAATTTTTTTTGACATCTGTTCGCACGCGCGCGTTTATGTATGTGTGTGTGTGTGTGTGTGTATTTGGATATTTATATTTATATTATCTTGTATTTTTTTTACTTTACCTTTTATTACAAAACTGTTCAATTAAAGTAAATCTTTCTTTGCTTTAAGTAAAAAATATTCATTTAAAGTAAAAATGTTTACACTTAAATTGAAAATATCTTCATTTAAATTAAAAATATCTTTACTTAAAGTAAAAATTTCTTCAGATAAAGAAAAAAATTTATAATATGTAGATATATATATAATAAAAAATATAAAAAAAAAACAAATTACCTTTATATAGTCTAACGAATGTCCTTTAAGAATTTCTTATGATATTCAATCCAAAAGAAATCTTATCCTATTATTTTGAAGAAAAGAATTTATACGTGTACTTGTTTTTTAACATTATCCTGTTTTTAAATTTTCTGAAGTTTTATTTTTTATATTATAATAAATTCTTAAATTCTTAAAATAATCTTTTATTTAAATTCTTATTTCTTTTATTTTTTTTTTTGTAACTTTAAAAATTTAATTTATTTTAATTATTTTATTTTGAAATTGTAGTTATAAATAGTCATTTATATTAGTTTTACTTAAATTTATTTATTATTGTTATATTTTATATATTATATTTAAAAAAAAAAAAAATGTTTTTTAAATGTAATGATAATTTATATTAATTTAAGACTATTATTAAATTACTATAATTCACTTCACAACAAATTATTTAATTATTATTTAATTCTATATATGCGTTAATTTAAACTTTTGTATCTATATTATAAAATTAAAATATTATTGTAGGTATATTAATATATAAGTATTAATTATTTTTGTTTTTTAATTAATTAACTAAAGTTTTTATTCAATTATAGACTAAATTTAATTGCAATGAAAATTTTATTTTAAATTGTTAACAAAAACATTGTATAAAATTTATTATAAAACAATTTTTTTTTACTTTATTTTAATTTAATTTAAAATTAATTGATAATATTATGATTCTGTTATTTTATTTAATTTATATAAAATTTTAATTAACAATATACATATAATAATAAAAATTTTAATTTTCCTTTTTAATTATTAATTTAATTTTTCCTTAAATTTTTAATATTTATCTTTATTTTAATACCATTCGATTGAATAAATTGATAAAATAGCCTGCAATTAAAAAAAAATATATATATTTATACAAACTTATATAAATTACAAGATGTCAGTTTTAAAAATAATAAAAATTTAATATTAAAAATTAAAATATTTTTGTATTAAATTAAAATTATTAAACAAATATAAGAAAGTTGAACATTCTGACATGAATCTTTCATGGATGTTTTCAAAGTTTTTTTTTTCCGTTATATAGGTGTCATCATGGCTTAAATCTAAGGAAACTTATCACCAACTTCTGTTAAAAGGTTTTGTCAAAAGGTTCTCCTACGTATTGAAGGTGCACTAAGAACTTAATCCCGAGAGATCTAAAAAAAAAGTTACTTACTACAAAAAGTTTCAGTAAACCTTAAATAATAATAATTTATGATTTGGCTCAAAATTGATGTAAAATTTTTAAAGTTAATCTAAAATTTTTTTTTTTTTAAGTTTGCATTGCAAACGTTTTCGTAAAAGCATATTATGTAGAATTTATATTTAACTATTTTAGATAGTAAGAGAGGTTTGTTTAAAAAAATACTTTTTTATTCATTCTCCTTCCAATTAAGTAAAAATTTGCTACCTGAGCAAGAATTGTATTTTTATACCTTTGTTTAATACATCATGTACTTAACAAATCTGACACCGTGACTCCAAATACAATATTGAAATCAGTTTAAATTTTGATATAAGTTCTCATACTTTTTCCACAGTTACTAAAAATTTTGTAAAACTAAAGTTTTTAAATTTAAATTTAAACTAATATTTACAAAGAGTATTTAAAACACTTAAATAATTTAAATATACACTTGGTAATAAAATGTAAATAAATTGAATTAACAATTTTTTTTTTGTCACTTATTATATGGTATTTCTACAAATATTTCATTTTCCGCATATACATAAATGTTTTTATACCCGTATGATAAGTATCGGTAGTAATAATAAAATTACTCCTCCGTTTCTAACATCTCGAAATAAGCGAGCTAGATATACCTTAATAGGTATGGATCGGATCATAATGAAATTCTGAGTTGATTAGGCTTTGTCCGTTCGTTCTTCAGCACGCTAACTCAAAAACTAAGAAAGCTAGAGTATTGAAATTAACGCAAAATATTTTTGTATCAATTTGTAGATTCTCTATTTTTTGGGTTGAATTCCGACCAAAACTTCGGGTAGCTAGCGAACAACTAATTTTTTGATATCCACATTTTTCAAAAATTTTACATCATTTGAAGTAGACCCATGTAATTTTAATTACGAATTGATATCCTAAAAAAATTAATTTTATGGAAGAACTTTTTTCTGTAGCCCCACCCGTTACGGAGCTGCAGCCCCGCAAAGTTCGAAAAAGCTCTATACTTAAATTATTATAACACAAATTCTATACGGTATTTCTTCAACCTGAAAATACCAAACGTAAACTGCAGTTATGAGCTTTGTAAATATGTATATGTATATAATAACAAGGTAGAATGTAAACCAACGGTTTTTAAAAGCGCACATTTCCAAAACTCAATACAAACTGTTTAGAAGTGTGACTTGGACAAAAATTTGAAAATTTCATGTAATAAGAAAAAATGTGAAAATAGGACATTTTGAGAGCCGTAAGTCCGGAATCCTATATAACTAAGGAAAGCCGTTAACACACGTAAAAATATATTATTAAACCTTTAATTTTCATGTCTTGCCGAAGAAAAATTTTTACAGGTGCCTAAGTTACAGGTGTCTAAAAATAGCAAATTTTCAATTTTTGAGGCGTAATAACTCTTAAAGAGGGGGTGTTACAAAAAAATTTTCTGAGGAAACTTATACTAATTCTAAAAGTTTTTTCTTGTCTCAAAATTTCAGGTTTCTATCCAAAGGGGTGCCGGAGTTATGAAAAAAGAAATTTCATGCAAAATGTGGTTTTCACATAACGGTAAATTTAAATAGTAAATTACAAAATATTACATAATTTTGATATTTTTTTATATAGATAATAAAATTTTCGATCTTCTGGCGGTTTTAGATTGCCAAATTATTATGCAGAGCCCGAGATATATACATCTGAAAATGGGGCTTTTTCGCAATTTTGAAGAGCTGCAACTTTAGAACCCTTTACAATTAAAATAAACCTTTAACACACATAAAAATATATTATTGTAGCTTTAATTTTTATATCTTGCAGAAGTAAAATGTGTACAGGTTCCTAAGTTACAGGTGTTTAAAAATAGCAAATTTTCAATTTTTAAGCCCTAATACCTCATAAACAGGGGGTGGTCCAAAAAAATTTTCTGAGCAAACTTATACTAATTCTAAAAGTTCTTTCTTGCCTCAAAATTTCAAGCTTCTATCTAGAAGCGTGCCGGAGTTATGAAAGTAGAAAAATCATGCAAAATTTGGTTTTCACATAACGGTAAATTTAAATACTAAATTTAAAAAAATTGTATAATTTTGATAATAATTTATAAAGATAAAAGAAATACCTGTCCAATGACGTTTTCAGATTGAAAAAATCTTAAGCAGAACATAAGATATATGCATTTAAAAATAGGGCTTTTTCAAAGTTTGAGGGGCTGTAGCTCCGTAATGGGGGGGGCTACATGAAAAAGTTGTTCCACAAAATTATTTTTTTTATGAGACCTACCTATGGTTAAAATTTTTTTCTCTATCTTTAACGGTGTAGAAGTTTTGTAAACAGACGGACGGACGGACGGACAGAGTGAAACTAATAAGCACATTTTTTCAAAATTTTTTTGGAAATGTGCTAAAAATATACTTGTGCCATACGGTTTCTTAATTTACCGTTACGCGAAACTGAATTATTGCAAATTCTTTAACCTTTTTATCTTCTAAACGGTTTACGTTAGAAACATGAAATTTTGACAGAAGTTAGATCTTTAAAAATAAGTATGAGTCATTTCAGAAATTTTTTTTGTATCACCCCCCGTTTAGAAGCTGTAAGGGATCAAAAACTAAAAATTCCTTATTTTTAAACACCTGTAACTTCAACACCTATTCCAATTTTTTTCAAGTAATACATAAAAATTAAAGCTACAACATTATACTTTTATTTTTTTAGTAACTTTTCTTAATAATACAGGGCTAGCCTAAAATTGACGAAAGTGTGATTTGATTTTTTTTCAATTTTTTTCAATTTTTCTAAAAAATTTCTTTAACGATTTTTTCGATTTTTTTTTTTACTCGATAATTTAAAATTGTTGAGGATGATATGATGCGCAGGACAAAAAAAATAAATAAACAAAATAACGGTTGCTTGAAGAATTTATATTTATATGGTATTGGTTATACATACTTATATATCTTGTTTATTTACAATTCGTATATGTCACTGATGAATGAATGTAATATAATAACTAGATATATTGATATAATAACTAAATATATATATATATATATATATATATATATGTATATAGCGTAGCGTCATATGTAGGTATTTTGTTGAATTTATAAGAAATTATTCTATGAATGAAATATTTTTAAAGAATGTATGGCGATATATAAAAATATATACATATTAATTTATTATTATAATACATATTAATTATATTTGGTATAGTTTGTAGTAAGTTTAGTATAAATCAATATACATTTATCGCTTAGTAGTAAATGGTACTATAGCATATTTGGAAAACTTTTGGATTGATAAACGTTAAGTGGAAGGTTAGAATCTGCTTTTGAAGAATGTATAAATATATAATTTGAATATATGTACTTACAAACCATAGTTCTAGAAATTATAAAATTCACTCGAACTATTTTAAAATACTGAAAAATACTAACAGGTTCGTACAGGTGTCTGAGGGTTGACAAAGGCAACTGTATTTTTTATCCTTCTTTATATACTAACTTATATTCAATTCAAAGTAATTTTTAAAATACATATAGGCTTTCTTTTTGAAAAATAAACATTAAAAGTAATATTTTTTTTATCAAAATCAAAAAAAGAAAATCCCTCTATATAAATGGACCAAAATGAAGAAAATATTGGTTAAATAGGACATTCATTTAATGTTCAACATACATATATATTTATACTTATTATACTTAAAACACAATTATATTAAAAGAATAAAGTTACAATTTTCCAGAAATAAAATATGAAAAGAAAGAAAAATAAAATTGTCCCGAGTATTCCCATATTTATCTTGTATCTTATATTTCTAAAGTAGAATATATACATACAGCATTTTTAGTTTTTATTTTAAAAGAATCACATCTCATACCAAATATATTAGACCTTCCTTTAATAATAATCTTGATATATGTACATATATAATATATAAATATACCCATAGTCGTATATAAGATAAGAACTTTCAAAAGAAATATTTAAAAAAAACAGAAAGAAAAAAAAAATTAAATAATTTTTATAATGCAACGTTTTTATTTTTTGTTTTTGAAAAACTTTTTTATATTCTGTTGTTTGAAATTCTAATAAAACCAAAACAAGATTAAATTTCAAAGACGATAGTGTACTAAATGGTCATACCATTAAAACAAAAATTTAATAGTCATGAAGTTTACTAACTAAAAAACACTTCTGTCTATTAACGATTTATAAATTAAATTCTAGTTCAGTTGATTTTCAGATAAAAATATCTTCAATTGGCTTAGTGAAATTTAAGATACTTTGTAAATGGAGCCTATTTAATTCTTAAATGTTAAACCACAAGAAAAAGAAGATATACTGTCAGAATTTATTTTTCCAGTGGGACAAAGATAAAATGACGGTGAAGATAATATTTTGGTGAATTAGATGTATATAATATAAATATCTCTAAGCGGCCATGATCCAAGTTTGGATGTAAAGCGATTGAATTGTTCACACTGACTACAGCTAAGTGAATAAGCCCACCTATTAAATTTATGCCTGATCAATTTCGAATATTTCTTACCAATGACAATTGCTTTCTACCAACTCCTGGTTTTCCTTTAATTTTGCCTTGCACTACCAGTAAGAGCTCATATTTATTGTTCCGCATCAAAAGCCCAAAATATGTAGTTTTTCTTCGTTTGATGACTTGAAGGAGTTTTTTCTTTCAACCTATACGACTTAAAACCTCGGCATTTGAAATATGGTTTACTCATGAGATTTTTATAATATATGTGAATATCATATATTATCATATATTATCATATTGATCATTCAAAAAAATTTTTAAATAAAATTTTACATACCATTTACGGAAGGACAAAAAAATTGTAAATTTTTAAAACATGCAATTTAAATTTTTTTAAAAATGGCAATTTTTAGGACATTGAAAAAATGTGCCTATAGTTTCACTCTATCCGTCCGTCTAACCGTCTGTTGAGCTACTAGAGTTCAAAAATTGAAAAATTCTTATTTTTAAATACCTGTAACTTAGACATCTGTATACATGTTTTTTCGGCAAGACATAAAAATTAAAGCTCCGGTAATATATTTTTACGTATGTTAATGGTTTCTTTTACTTGTATAGAGTTACAGCTCCCCAAAATTACAAAAAAAGCCTTATCTTCCGGTGAATAATCTCAGGCTTTGCGTAGTAGTTTTACAACCTAAAAACGCTAAAAGACAGAAAATTTTCTTGTCTCTATAAAACAATATCAAAATTATGTAATATTATGTAATTTCATATTTAAATTTACCGTTACGTGAAAACCAAATTTTGCATGATATTTCTTTTTTCATAACTCCGGCACGCTTTGTGATAGGAACTTGAAATTTTGAGACAAGAAAGAACTTTTAGAATTCCTGTAATATAGTTTTACGTGTATTAACGGTTTTCTTAGTTATATAGGATTCCGGATTTACAGTCCCTCAAAATTGCAAAAAAATCATATTTTCACATTTTTTTCATATAAAATTTTCTAATTTAGCTGCAAGTCACAATTCTAAACAGTTTGTATTATCTTTTGGAAATGTCCTCTTTTAAAAACCGTTGGTTTACATTCTGCCTTGTTAAATAATAATTTTTAACTACTGTAAAAAAGTATTATTTAAATACGAATTTTTGGTATCGTAATGATACAAACATTTAATTTTTGATTTGTTTTTGATAAGTTTGAAATTTGTAAACTTTTTTATTTCTTTCTTTTTTTTTGCTAAGTATTAAAAATATATTTATCTTTTTTAAAGTTAGTTTTCATTTCATTTTTTTCTGATAAAAATTCAATAATTTCCTCATCTATAAATTTCAAAAAAAAAATTATTTTCTGATTCACAAAATATGTATATAGTTGGATTTTTTCCAAACTATATAACAAGGGAGTATTAAAGAATATTCCTTAAAAATAAAAGGAGTTTTTGCTTTACAATAGCTAAATATTAGCAAACAAGTTTACCATTCTTTGTCTAAAAATCTTCTGTTAAGATCTTTTAAAGAAATAAAAAGTTTTAAGAAACTAAGTTCATTTAATAATAAATCGCTTTAATATCTGTATAACGAAAACAACGTTTGCTTCCGTTGCTTTCATTTTATTTGTTTCCAAGTATTCGATTCGCTTTCTCTCGTTTATCCTTTTATTTTCAAGATCCAGCTAACTAACCACATGATTGAACAAATTCAAAATGAATAGTTCACGTAATCCAGCCAACAAAATCGATCTATTAGTTAAACCATTAGTTAAAAGCGGTATAGGTAAAAAAAAATTTACCAAAACAAATTAAATTAAATTTTAATGCCATAAAAACCTAATACGTAAATCAATAATTAAAACAAAAAAAAAATTATAAATTTAAATTATTTAAACTTTAATATTCTCCTATATTTATACGTTTTATCTCTTTATTATTCCTAAGAAAAATGTTTTCAATGAAATGTAATTTATAAACTCTTCTGATTACGACTTCAAATTCAATTATACACAAATATTTAAAAAAAATATCAAAAATATTTTAATTTAATTTTAAAATTTTTTACATTTTTTGGGTGAAATGATTTAAAACAAATTTCAAAAGTTGACAAATATGGAAAAAAAAAAAACTTGTTTAAAACTTTTTATTTCAAATTTCCTAATTTTCCAAAAAAAAAATAAGTGCATTATAGTAGACTGTGTCAACTCTGGGATACCCGTATGAACGTAATATATCCTGTTTCTATATAACTTGATCATATTTTAAACAATTTCAGATGTTTTATTGCTGACGTTATAACTGCCGAGATATATTTATGTAAATTGTGGAGTTGTATGACAGCTACCCAAATCTATTGCACCACCCCAACCAAATTTTACAGAAGTTATTGCTTCAAGTTGATCTTCATTTGTAAGATTGTAAACGCCTAGCTTAATTAAGTTCAAGAGGTACAAGAACCTGAATCGGCTGCTCTAGACCAACCAAAGTTTACAAAAGTTTTTGACATGTAACTGAACATTTCAAAATTTCAGATACCTAGCTTCAATAGACACTGAGTTATTTTCATTTAAAAAGAGAAGTTGTATGACAGCTATCCGAATCTGTCGCATAACCATAACCAAATTTTACAGATGTTGTTGCTCTAAAACTCGACAAAATTTTCCAAAACTTTAGATAATTAGCTTCAATAGATACTGAGTTATTTTCTTATTAAAGAAAGAAGTTGTATAGCAACTCCTCGAACCCGGTGGCCGAAAAAGCTGGATTTAAATAGCAAAAGAAACAATTTTACAAAAATGACGTAAACTATTCAGCTTCCTAGTTTCTTTATATTTTGAATTATTGAGTTAACTCAAAAAAAAAAAATAAAAATAAAGTACATGGCTTAATCGATTCAGAATTCGATTCTGATTCTGAGACTCAGATTCGATTCCATACCTTTAACATCATATTTAGCTCGACTCCTTTAAGGTGTCACAAACGTAATAGCAAATTTATTATACACTTGAGGCTTAAACATAGTTCATACGGGTATAAAAAGTTTTAAAAAATATGCTAATACTAAAATTTCAAAATTAATGTTAAACTTTTTTCTTTTTAAATGTGTCAACTTTTTACTTCAGAGGAAAAAAAAAACGAGAAAATCTCAACATGGACTTAGAAAAATTTTTGTTTTTTATTTCAACACTGTTTAAATAATTTAATGAAGTGAGTTTTTAAATATCTTGAAATGTCCTTCAACAAAAAATTAAAAAATCCACACAGATAATTAATTTAATATTTTCTAAACGTTTTAAATTCAAAAATTTAAAGAATTCGTATATTATATTTTTATTTAAAATTATTAAATTTTTTGAATCGTATAGAAACAAATAAAATATTATAAATCCTATAAACAGGAAATATGTCTCCCGTATCTCAATTTGAAATTAAAAAAATCAGCTAAACTACTACTACTGCTCTTTGTTCAAAAAGATACAAAAAACAATTTACAAATTTTATACGCTTCAATTTTTAACTCCTTAAAAAAAGTAGCAAATTACAATTTTGCTTAAAATGAATTTTTCACAATATTCACAATTAATTTTGTTTGTAGTTCAATTAACGTTTGCAACAAGTCAAAAAAAAAAAAAAAACGTTCTCACATAACATTATAAATATGTTGCCTTTAATTTTATTATTAAATCTCAATACAAAAAAACACAAACCAAAAAATCAAATTAAATTATTTTTAATCTGAGCAAAAGGATATTTTACATTTTAATTAATAAAATTAATTTATAATGAAAATATTTTCAGTTTAATTTTAATCCCATTCAACCATCTTGATTATCACATTCTCAAATAATACATGATAATATTAAAACAACGACACAATTAAATACTTTTAATACAGTCAGTCAATCTGTGTAAGGATATTTTTAATAACAAAAAAAAAAAAAAAAATTAAAATATATAAAAAGATAATTTACTTTATTAAAATGTTTATAATATATATATATATATATACCTATCACAATCAACACCAATACTTACCACAGTCCCAACATACCTATCACAGTTTACACCAATGGAAAAAGTTAGTGACTTTTCATTTTAATTAAAAAGATATTTGTTAATTCTTCATGGTACTGTTATTTACCACTAAACTTAGTTATTTTATCTTTTTGATTGTTATTGTATTGTAAGATCATTGTTATTTAAGTTTTCTTAGAATTTCGGAAAAGTAAAAGTTTACATATTATTCTGTTTAAAGCAAAATTAAACAATATAACTATGGACAGACCATGTCAACTTTAACGATTTTTTTGCTATATATAGCAGTTAGAGATTTAATTTACGTATAAGGTGCTGTAACATGATACACTAAATACATATAATATTATAATCTATTACAAAGCAGAAGGCGATTTTAGTTTTAGGATAAATTTGAAGCTGAAGGTTATCTTTTGAACTAAATAAACTCCTGTAAAATTTTTAGATCTTCAAATAAGTCAAAAATGTAAATAATTGATAAAAATCGCAATAAAATGGAGCGAGGATGTTTTTTTTTTAACAATAAAGCCAGAAAAAAATTATTTTTTATGAAGACAAAATAATCCCTATTCGAATGTAATGTCGTTTTTTTTTTATTCGTTTCGTTTTATTTTAATATAAATAACTACTACGAATATTCCCAAAACACATTATCTTTTTTAAATATCAAACAATAGTAAAAAAAAAAAAGGAATTTTATTATCTTAAATATTCAATAGGGAAAACTTATATTGATTATTGTACTTTATCCTATTAAATTTTTTAAATACCAAAACAAAAACAATAAAGTATTTAACTTATATAAAATATGTTTCTTATATACAATACATATAAACTACAATAAAAAATATAAAATATTAAACAATGAAATTAATAAATAAAAAAAGTAGGTCAGTTCAGATTTCATTATCGTGTCACCGTTTATCTGAAGTCTTAATTAATATACATGTACATATAAATAAATTTTTTTTTTTTTTTTATTTTAATTTAATTTTTAAAATATTTTTATTTATTTTTTTTTTTTTTTTTAATGTTTTTTTTGTTTAAAATCAGGAAAAGATTTTGGATTATTTTAAGGATCAAATATGAATATGATATTTTTTTTTTAAATCGGAAGCTTTTAAATAAAACATAATTTTTTTTAACATATTGTTATAGTTACAATTAAAAATGTTAAAATAAAAAGAAAATAACCTTTAATAATAAATTTAAAAGTAAAATATTTATCAAAAATCAAAGTTTAAATTTATTTGCAATATCAACCAAATTATAAAATTTTGATTATAAATTTTAATTTTTTTGATTATAAAATTCTAAGTAAAATAATTTTTGTAATGTAATTGATAACAATTCTAACTTGTTTCGATTGTCTTTTCGAAAATGTGCGCCTATAAAACTCTTGGGTTTATATTCTGTCTTGTTTACCTTTTCGTTGTTTTCAATGTAATTTTAATAATTAGTAAATAAAAAAAATAAATAATATGAGGTCTCAGTGGTCGAGTAATTAAGGGTTCAAATCGGAACAGTGGATATGCCACACCCTGATGAAACATCCAGAATATAACTAAAATGGCATTGAGTTGAACTCTCAAGGAAGCCGAAGGAAAGTTCAACAAACTTGCGAAAAAATAAAAATCATCGCTAATAACGGAAACGAATGAAGCAGACCAGATGATACCCTACGCTTCCACGAGAAATAAGAGGGGAGAAAAAATAATAGCCTTAGTATCCAATGGTTTAGTAATTTATGTGATTCGATAATAAATAAATAAATACAAAAATATATGAAGTCATAACATTTTGTACGTCACTTTTCTAATTAATAACTAGCAGAGAATCGCTAAATCAGTTAATTTGATGTGATACAAATTATAAAGACACTAATTAGAGCTGACAAACCGTTAAAAATAAATCTTTCCTCCGAAACAATTTTTTTTTTTCTTTGATATGCTCTATTATTCAAATAAGTTTGGTCACTAAACAACCTGTATATTAGCAATCCCGTTAATCATAAATATAATGGCGATTTCTTTGAACTAAAAAACTCTTCATTACAATAATGTATTAAAATTTCAAATAAATATCAAAAAAAATGTTATCCTTTATAAAACTTTTGTTATCTTCACTTTTCTATAAAATTCCTAAAATAAATATAATATTTTTTTTCTTTACATTTTCATAATTGTTCTAGAAAATTTATAAATAAATTCTTAATTAATATGAACACTTTCGCTTTTCCCTAATGGATTTCTCATCAAGATTTACGAACATACAAACAAAATAGAATTGCATCTGATGATTAAACGGTTTTCTTTTTAACATCATTTCATTTCATTTTATTTGATTTGATTGTTTTAATTTTTTATTTGCACAATTTTTTTTTTTTTTTTGTTTTCCAGTGAAAATCCCGTTGTTTTCTATTTATCCATTAATTTTTTATGATACCTCAAGGACGAAACTACAACTACAAAACACAAAACTCTTCTTCCTTTTTAATATAATATTAAATAGAACCGCAATAAATTTCCATTTTACTGAAAGTAAAAAGAAAACAAAAACTGTGAAAAATAAATTGCAAAATTTAAATAAAACTGCAACAATTTCTCTTTTTGCTTTTATTTTTTTTTTCATTTTTTCTTAAATTTTTAAACCAAATAACAGTTTTATGGAAAATTTTTGTAAAACTGTAAACAAATCCATAAAACTAAAAAAAAAATTCTATTATCTGTTAAATATTAAAACTTTCATATATCCTTTATCCGTTATCCTTTGCTCCTTTCTAATATGAAGTTCAGTTTTATGAAATTATGGGCATAGCAAAAAAATAAAACGTTTTAAATTTTCATGGAAAATTTAACTTAATGGAAAGCAAAACAACCCATATGTACATATAAATTTTGAAATTTACTTGAACAATGAAAAACATTTTCTAAGTGATTTTTAAGTTAATAAAAAAAGATCCAAACAAACGATTAAGTTAATTAAATCTATAAAAGTTAGTGTTATAAATGGAGTAATCATTAAAATAATTGATGATTTTTTACGAGTAATTCGCAGAGTAAGGTTGAATAGTTGTAGGGTAGGATAGTAAAATTAAACATAATTACATAAATTAAATATACTGCTAACATATATGAAAAAATATATGAAAAATTTCGTGATATTAATCAGATTACAAGTTGTGGATTTAAAATTAGTTCTATCCAAATATCAATTCTTGAAATCATGTCAAATGAACAATGAAAACTTACGAGTAACTATTAATAAAATTAGAGAAGGATTTTATTCCTGAAGAGACTAATTTAGCTAAAACAAATCAATTGACATCAATTTCAATAAACAAATCAACTCACATTCAATCTATAATAATTTCATATCTTAATTAACTGTCCATCAGTTACTATCAGATTGTATGATATAGTTATTATGATAATACCAAATTTAAATGACATTGCGAATAAATTTTCTGGCAAATAAACACCCATTGTAGGATCAAATGATTTTTAAACACATTAAAAAAGATTACAAAAACCAACCAATTTTTTGGTGATCAGGAAGCAATTTGAATCTTAATAAGAAAATACTATGTAATAATCAATCTATTATAAAAGAATCGTTCGAACATAAAATCGTTTTAGAACAAAGTATTCATGGTAAATGGTATTAATAGAAAGTTTCTTTTAATAGTTACCTCAACAAAAAAAAAGTGAATTTAAAAAATTTTAAAATCTTTAAAAAAAATTAAACATATCTTACATTAAAACTACATTTCTTTGTAAATTTTACCTTGATTATAAAACAATCTGTATCGATATATTTTAAAGGGGTTTCTAATACTTTATGGATTCAACTCAAAATCTGTATATTTACTTTGTTGTATGATCAAAACAATTTCATTTTAACCGTTCAATATCCATTTTTTAATTAGTTTTCTTACTAATTTTTCTCGAGCGGATTATTTTGCATATTATACTGAGACATGTTTTGATGATTAACATGAATCTTCCGCTTTTCGTTAGAGATGTTTGAACTCATTAAAATAGTGTGAATATAAGAATTGAATACTTTCCACTCTGTCCTTTAGAAGGAAGTAAAATAAAAATTTAATAATTATAATATTTAACAACATATTAAACTTCATATCAAATCCAATCGTCCAAAGGCAAATTTCAATTTATATTTCATACTTTCTCTTAGGCTGTTCCAGGTTCCAGATATTTATATTAGGTTGCCTAAGTAAAGGATACTTTCAAATGTATAATTTAATATATGAATTTATTGATCATTCAGTTGATTATGTTTCTTTATTTTCTATTCATTACCTAAAAATGAATCTACCCAACATTTTTAGAATAAATTTTACTAAAATTTTTACTCTGTTAAGATTAAAAATATTTTTTTCATACTTTTTAACCCTTCTAATTTAACTCATCTTTAAGCTATTATTGAACAAAATTATATTGAATGACCATTAACATAATGTTTTGAAGATAATAAATAAATTAAAATGTTAATCGGATTTTTTTTTCTTCTATTATTAGCCTTTAAGTCTATACTACCATTATTATCACTATCATTCTACAATCAATTATCATCATTCTTTTAATCCATAGTCCCATTACTCGTTCGTCAAAAACTGTTCTGACGAATAAAAAGCAGAAAATATTTCGGAAATGATCAACCTCAAATATTTTCTTAATTGATAATAATCCTTGTCAACAAGTAGGTAATACTACTGTTGCCATTTCTGTTGCTTTTATTCTTGCCATATTTTGTGTTCTTAATTGATTAGAAATGACTTTCAAAAAAACAAAATTAAAAAAAAAAATGAATATATACACCTTTATTCAAAAAATCAAGAATACAACCAACAATAAAAAACAAGGCAGAACAAAGATTAAAGGTTTTTAAGAAGGCATATTTTCCAAAGGACAATAAACAGTTTAGAATATTGTGGATCGTATACCAAAATTTGTAATTTTACTTGGAATTTTATATATAAGAAAAAATATGAAAAATAAAGAGACACTTTCTTACACTTTAAATAATGCCTAAATTATTAAATTTAAAATTATAATGTTGAACTTTTAGTTTTTCCGTTTTATTTAAAAAAAATTAATTTGTACAGGTTTTTTGAGACCTTGAGAGACAGTATAAAAAAAATTTTCTGAGGTAACTTATGCTAATATTCTAAAAGATATTTCATCTCTTAAAATTTCAAAAAAATTTCTAAAACCGAGCCGGAGTTATGAATAAAGCAAAATTTTGTCTCCACATAACAGTAAATGTAAATACTAAATTGCAACATATTTCAGTTCTATCGTTGGGTGTTTTTAGATTAAGAAATTATGAAGTAGAAACTGAAATTTTTAGAAAGAAGTTTTTAGTAGTAGAAACTGACACTTTTAAAATAGATATTTTACAAACTTTGAGGGCTGTAGTTCCGGAATGGGTACATATAGGAGTACATAAAAAAGTTATTGTCCTACAACATTAATTGTTTTAAGAGACTTAGCTAACATTAAAATTTCTGTGTTCTATTTCAAAAGATGTAGAAGTTTTGTTAACAGACGGACGGATGAACGAACAAAATAAAACTAATTATAGGAAATTTTTCAAATTTTTTATGGAAAATTGAAAAAAAAATATACTTAATCATAATGAAATGAATTTTTTTTTGTTATTTTTGTTTTTTTTTTTGAATGATGATATTAGATATTTATTTTTCTGATTCTAACCTTTTGATATTTTTATTTGTATTTGAAATTAAATTAAGAACTCCAGAACCATTACTTAAGAAATGGTTAAAAACAATAAAGAAAAGCGTGAGGACATTAAAAGTCAATTAATGGACTGAAAAAATATACAATTTAAATGATATTTGATTAATTTATGAAATATAATGTTAATATGAATATATTTCAAACTTCTTATAGGACCTTTTAATTTTCCCAGAAACATATTTGTTGGGAAAATTTATGCAAATATTTTAAAGCAATTTAACTTTTAACTACCTATATTATGATAAGACTGCAGAATTTCAGTGAAATGCAGAATTACCAAATTTGATATTATCCTAAAAAAAAGTTCTAAAATAGTTTTGAATTATTATATTTAAGTACTTAACCAAATTGTACATAAATAGTACTATTTATTTATTTAATTTGATTCCACCACCACGTAGAATGTGAAAGGAAATCAAGCAACCCTTCCTCTTCAGGTGTAGTTGTGATAGAAGTGTTAAATTATAATTATATCATCTAATTATATGACCTGACCGCAGTTTAAATCCGAAATATTTCACCTATAAAATCTGACACTTTCGTCATTGGATCAGGTCAGATCATAACGAATTTTTATTTTTCAAGTCTACAAATTTTTCTAAAACAATTCAAAGGCAAATTTTTGATATAGATCACTGTCTGATGCTTAAAAAATTAAAAATAAAAATTAACTTCACTGTGAGTCAAAAATTTAAAAAGCATTGGAAAATTGAATCATTGAATAAAAGCTAGTTTTTCCTCTATTAAAAAGAAAAATTAAATTTTAAATATCTTAAATTTTTTATTCCTCTTCAATCTTAGTTTTTTTTTTTTTATAAATATATATTTTTTAAGAAGATTAGTATCAATAATAATTATACGTATATTATACTCGTATATATAGAAAACATAATATAAACATTATATTTTATATGCTTTCATACATAAATAAATTTACATTGTATCATTTAAAAGAACCCTTAAAAAATACTTTTTATTTTTTTATTTATTTTTTCTTTATAAGTATATCTTTTTTAAATTTAAGATTTCTATTGAATATTTATAATATTTTATTATCTTTTTCTAAATTATTTTTTTATTTTTTTTCTTCATTCTATTGTTAAATTATCTGTTAAATCAATATAAACATATAAATTTTAAAATAAAAATAAAAAAAAATAGATGTAACCTTCATTTAAAAGTATTTAAATTAAAAATATTTTATTGCTAAATCTTTTTTTTTTAGGAAAATTTAAGCTTAAGATTGTTATCTGACGTACTCGAAAATCTTAAAAATTCTTTTTTTGTATTATTATATAACTAGCTGGAATACCCGATATTGCCCGGAGTATATTGTTGGTTTTATGAGAGAAAAATTCTTAATTTTTGTTTAATATTTAGTTTTTTTTTTTTGCGAGGATAGGTGGGAATCATCGAAAGACATTATAGAGGAGTGAAAACGAACATGAGTTCTCTATGAGTGTGTGAGACTTTAACCCACTAAAAACCACCTCCCTGTTTTTACCAAACAATAGGTTATACGACCTTTATAATTGTTAATTACTCAATTAAATAGTAAATTCAATAAACCGAACGAAGAATTCGGTAAAATTCGGTTCATAAAAAATCTTTAAAGGAATCAATAATTTATTAACACATTGAAGTGGTCAAGTGAATTTTCGCAAAACGTTCGCAATGCAAAATCATTAAATCATATTTTTTTGTTTACGTTGATTGCGTTGTCAAATGGTACAGTCTTTAATAAAACTTTAAGAACAAACTTTTTTTTCATAGTGTCACGTAATTTATTTATTAAATGCACTTTTCTTTGGTTTTTTTTTTGAATATGAATTAAATGTTATTCAGAAAACAAATGTAATTTTAGTAGAACTCATTTTTTTTGTCAATACAGTTTCTTGTTGCATTAATATGATAAAATGACAAAAAGTGCGTTGTAATAATTTTATTGATGATTTGTGTAGTGTTGTCCTTGCAGGCAAAAACTTTTTGTTTAGAAATAGTAAACCCATAGGCGATAAAAAATAATGATATTACATTTATGTGAGTCTTTTTTTTTTAAGTTATATAGAAGCTCTTGAAAATTGAAATTTTTATCTTAAAAATGTTTGTAATCAACATGACGAAATGAGTTAACGAATCGTAACTGTTTGACGCAGCGGGCTCCTGTCCTACACAATTTTATCTTTTAGCAAAGAAAATTTGTTTATTATCCGTGAGTTCAGCAATTCGAACTAAAGATGTATGAGCCACCTGTTCTGGTTATCGCGGTACGATAAAGAAAATAATAATAATTTTGCAAAAAAACATACGTATTATCAATTATATCTTAAGTCAAGTTACAAATAAAGTATATGTACATTTTTATAAATACGTAAACTATGGAGTCAAGAAAACTGAACAAATGCAAAAATTTTCTAGAATAATGGAATTTCAAAATTTTATAGATGTCTGCCTTTTCTAAAGTTTATAGATGTCAGTTTTGTAATATTGCTTTGATGACTTTAGAATATAAGAGAATGATTAACTTCTTCTAAAATATGTCGTCTTCTAAAAACAAGCATCAAACAAAAACATTATAACAGATCTTCGCTAAATTTCTTTTGAATCAATAAAAGAAAAATTTTGAATTTAAAAAAAAACAAAGTTAAAATCAAGACACATTTCATTTCTTAATCGGCCAAATTAATTAAAAAAAAAATAAAATAAATTCAAAAACACAATAATCCAAATTTTAAAAGTTGAAATTCATAAAAAACTTATGACATCAAGATCGATCTTTAAGTTCTAAAGACTTTTAACTTCTGTAATTTTAATACATTCAATCTTCAATAGTTAGAGTTGAATATCGAAGCGATTAAATTAATAACATACTCAACATTCAACTAATTTATGACTTAAGGAGAATAAAAGTAATTGAAACTAAAGCTTAAACCATTTCTGATCAAAATTAAGATAAACTTTATTGATAACATGCTATACTCACACCGCACTCATAGTATAGTACATACTAACAAAATAATGATTCTAATTAAATATTTACAACTATAAATCGATTATAGAGTCTTAGAACCATAAAACTCCAATCATTCGTAGTACTGTATTTATAAATATAGAAAATTTTTTTTAAATATTTAATGCTTCTTTTTTTTATGTATAAATTAAAAAGAAATGAAGAAAATCACTAATTTTTCATGTTCGACAATAGGTAGAAAAACAAATTTATTTCAACACAAAATTGTTTTTTTTTCGTTGTCATTTTTTAAATTTTTTCAAAATTTTTCATAACTGAAGATACAATCACTTGTGAAATGATTTTCGGGTCAATAATTTCTACTAAGAGAGAAAATATTAAATTCCTTTTAAATTTTAAAAAAGAAAAGTTTATTATAAAATATATTTGTTTTGTTTGCTGCCAGGAAAATATAATCCTTTTTTCTTTACAAATATCGAATTCTTAGTTTTTCTTTTTTTTTTTTTTGAGGCCTAAATCCTTTATTTTCTTTTTTCCTCTTCCTCTTTCTGTTTTTCTTTTCTTCTTACTTATTTTACTGTTATGTTTCTGTGTTAGAATTTATCTTAAAATATTTTTTTTTTTTATTTATATAATATAGATAATTTTAAACATTACTATATTTTATATATATTTACAATTTACATACATTTATTTATAAATATTATGTACAAGTATATGCTTGTATGTTGAAATTTATTGTTAATTTTTTAATGCCAAGAAATTATTGAATAGTAAAGTTAAAATACGCATATACTTTTTATTTTAAAGAAAAATAAATGAAGAATGTATTCCGATTTCCGGTTGTGTTTCTCGTTTATTCATATACAAAAAAGATCACAAAAATGATCCATATTGGATTGTCACAAGATTTACTTTTGATTCTCGGATCGATTTTGATATGAAAAAAAATAAATTGACATTCTGATTTTTAAACCGTCATTTCAAATTTGAAAAATTCAGTTTTCTGATTTTGTTTTAACATGTTATTTATAAAACTTTCGGCCACTTTTAAATTAAATATTAAGTGAGCTGTAATAAAGTTAAAATTTAAAAAACCACGATTTTTATTTTATTTCATATTTCAAAGTCGAATGAAGCCAATTAGCGTATATAGTCAATATATCATTATACAAGTATATCCAAGTAATATTAAATTAACATAATTTCAAAAATTGTATTTTGCGCTTCAGAGAGACTTTTGACTTCAAACTACAAGATTAATTTTATTCATGATTACACTGCTTTTCCACTAACTACTATAGTTATTTAAAAAAATTAAAATAGTACAATTGATATCCCAATAAAAATGAGCGATAAATTAAGAAAGGATAACTGTATATAAAAATTATGTTGTGTGTTTGATTTTTGAACTTATTACACCGTAAAAAAAAAGAAAAACAACTAATCCTTTTTTTTTTACAAAATTATATTAGTTAAGTTATTATAAATTTTTTAAAGTCTATTTTTCATAAAATTATTGTAAATTAGTTAGCATGAAAATTGATTTTCTTTAGTTACTCACTTCTTGGTTAATTTAACTTGAAACATCAGTGAAATTGTTATCGAATCTATTTTTGTGGGCATAGAAGATTGTTGTTATGCAACATAATTTAGCTCTACCTCCATAGATTATTTTCTAAAATGTAAACCTACTCCTACCTCCAAATAGACTATTTTGTAAAATGTATTTTCTAAAATCTAGTTTTGATAAGCTTTAAATATTTAAGTGAAATAAATTTTTTATGGTAACTACTTCTTAATACACCTTTTTTTAATGTATTTATTTATTAACTTGACTCCTTCTTTTGTTTATTAATAATCTAAGATAAACTGCAAAGAATTGTCATAGTTAAATTAAATGAATGTGATTTGTTATTAGAAAAAGGATTTCATTGCCATATATAGGTGTTGAAATTTTCATAGGAACGAATTAAATTTCAATTTAAATTAAAATTTATATTATTATAACATTAGTTCCCCATTATTGATAATATTTTTATTTATTTAATCTTTTATTGTATAATAACTTTTATATATTTTATATCCTTTTGTCAATAAATCATTTCGTTTATATTTTAATAGGTTGAAACTAACTAATAAATATAGAATTCTTTAAATATATTTTTAAAAAAATCCTTTAAATATAAAATATTGAAATGATATAATATTTGATTTAAAATCATTTTTTTTTTTTTTTTGTTTTCATTTCTCTTAAAAAGTTTTGGTATAAATCCTGTTTGTAGCATTAAATATTTTATTACTTAATTTATAAATTAAAAAAAAAATTTTTATTATCTATAGATTTTTCCAAGGACATCATCAATTTACATGACATTTTATATATGTATATAATTTATTATCAGTTTTAAAAATAAAATTTTTTATCAAATTTATTTTGATTTTCGTTTATCTTTTCATTCTTCCTTACCATCCATTATATGTTTATTAAGCCTTAGAATAAATCGTTTTTTTAAAAGAAAATAATAATATTAAATTGGAAATTGTTAGTGAAAAATCAATCTGAAATTTAAATAAATAATAATATTTTAATAACCCATTCTTTAGATAATTGTATACGAAAAATCAGAACAATTATTTTTATTTAATTGTTCAGACTTTTGAAGTACAACTATTTAAAAAAGTATAGACTTCATATATTGCCATTATAAAAAATATAACATATATTTAGAAAATCTTATATATTGTCTTAGCTTGAGAGAAAATCTCCACTATATAAAATTCTCATCTAAATTAATAATAAGTATTAGACTTTTCATATTGTACATTTACGATCTCTAAACAATTTATATGGATTAATACATTACATAACCCTAGAAGAAGAATATTACATATAACAATTAAAAAAAAAAAAAATTTGAACAGAACAGAATATAAATAGTGAAATCAGAGGAATAGATAAAATAAAAATATCATTTTTCAGGATGTCATTACTTGATCAAGAGCTACAAAAGAACTCTTTATAAAGTAGAAATATTTGTTAGGTAAGTGTTAGATAAAACCAATTAGAATACAGAATATTTAATTAAGGTAAGGCCATTGCAAGGTAAGATCATTATTAAAAAAAAAAAAATTATAGTAAAATGGACAACCTAAAAATGTTAATTAGTAATGAATTTCTTAATTCACATACAGTTCACATTCACTTGTATCTTCCAATCTGTTTTATTATATTAAATTATATTATATTATATATTATATATTATAATATATAGTCGTTTGTATTTTTTTATCTCTTAAAAATTTCACAGTAAATTTAAATAAAAACAACTAATTTAAACAAAACAAAAATTAAAAAAAAAAAATTTTTATCTTCCTATGTTTATTTCTTGAGGATTATTATTTATACATCAAATCCTTATGCATAGATCCATTTATGTAAATATTTCAATTTAGAAAAAAAGAAAACAAGTTTCATTGTCCTTAAATATTATTCTCTTTTTATTTATCTTTTTTATTCTTTACTGTTCCCCAACAACAAAAGAAAAAATAGTTGAGTCCTAAACAAATTGTTATAAATACAAAATATCAGAAAAAAAGATACGCGTCAAAAATTATGCTTATACGTATATAAAATAAAATATTATCTGACACAAGTTTATTCGTCGAAGTATTTTAATTTTTTAACAAAAAATCATCTTTTACAAAATCGATAAAACGGCCAAAATGAAAATGCTTTTTAAAAAGCTTATTGTTCTAAAGTTTAAAATGTATTTTAAAATTTGATTAAATTCAAATTTAATAACAGACCGATGAAAAAATAATAAAATATGACAGATAACAACAGTAAACAAATGTTTCCTCTAATTAAAGTTGTAAGAATATATACAAAAAAAAATATTACGACACATTATATAATAGAACGTATAGATGAGATGTATATGACTAATATGAGGTTAATACTCCGACCTTTCAGTCGACAGACCTAGGTTCAAATCCCGGTCATCCAATATTAGTAATTTATAACGTAAAAGTTTATGTCGTAATAATAAATATCGTAATATAAAAATAAATAAAAAATAAATAATTGTATATGATAAGAGATGGCGTACAAAATTAATATATGTGTGACAAAATGTTGTAACTACAATAACTACACGCGAGTAATCAATTTATTTGAAAATAATGATTTAAAAAAAACTAAATCTTAGTTAAATGTTAATAATAAGAAATTTAGTGGATACCCCAAGTGTATCATAGGAGTGGAAAGAATAAAAAAAAATAGATAAGATGTACATAAAATTATTAACTATACAAGTAAATTACTTATGATCCATCAGAATTTAGTCAAAATTAATTTACTGTCACTGCCATATAGTGAATAAACGTGTAATATTTTATTCAAACATCAATAGTTAGTAGATGTAAAAAAAATTTTCAAATATTTTATCATCGATACATTTCATTTTATATCGTTTGAGACTATAAATTGTAATTTTAATATTAAGAATATTATTTTTTATCAATTTATTTCTAAAGTAAAAGAACTAATTAAACAAATATTTAAAATCAAATACTCTAATAATATATCAGACATGGTCGTTTCGTTTATCATAAAAATCAAAATGAATTAATCAATCGATCAGATAGAGAAATTGATGGAAAAACAGGATCTTAAACCTTAGTATTTTAGGGTTTATCTTTAACCGATTGCCTGATCAATATTTAAGTTAAATTAATCTCTCACTTTCGAAAATAATATCAGGTCCAATATCAAACTTTTTAAGCGGAATAAATCTAATATAAACAAAACATTACATTACATTACATTACTAATAGTAATAATCTACAAATTGTATGCTAGAAAGACTAGCAAAAAATAAAAGTAAATAATACATTTAATTTTATAGTATCCTAATTTTATTTCATAATATGTCCTTTAACAAATAGAAAAATACATAATTTTATTTATATGTATAAAATCTAAGTTTCAATCTGATAAAATATTTATGTCTTTTTTTCTTTCATATTATGCATATAAATATATATAAGTTATATGTATGCATATGTTATATTTTATATATAGTGTAAATAATGTTTATGTATATCTAATGGAACTCTTTTAAAAGAATTTCAACAAAATCAATCTTCAATCAATTATTCTTAGATACTTAGATTTTTTTTTTTACTTATATATTTTTTTTATTTTTGTTATTTATTTATTTACTTATATATTTTCGTATTTTTTGTTTGTATTTTTGTTTATTATGTAGTCTCTTTTATTTTTTTTTTTTTAACTTAAATTTTCTGTTTTGCAAACAGGATATTATCAAATGCCAGTATCTTTTAATACTGTTCCAATCCCAAAAAAAACAAGTAGAACAGTAAAAATAATAAATTTGAGTTACATATATATAAAATGAAAGAGAACTGGCAATATTTTAGAAGTATGCGTATATACTTTCAACATAATATCAAATGAGAAGAAGTTTTTCTACAACTAATCAAGAAAATATGTAGGCTTTTATTAAATTTCTTTTTTTTTTTTTTGAATTTTTTTCAATCGTTTGATGAAAACAAAAAAAAAAACAATATTGATAAACCCATGGAATTTTCAATTATTTAACTGTTAAAAATAAATTTTGGATTATAAAAATTATATTTGATAGAGTGTAGATATTTATATTTAAATATTGTTTGATTTCTTAGGACGTTTTACATAATAATAAAGATACGAAATTATTTTATATAATTCAAAATGATAAACTATATAAGAAAATCGTATATAAGAAAACGAAAAAAAAGAAAAGTGATAATACTATATGTGTATTTAAATGCCTAAAAAGTCAAATATTTAAATCTTCAGATAATATAATAACAGAAACTAAAAACGAAAAATGAAAAAACAGTTTGTACTTAAAAAAAAAACTAAAACACTTTCTTTAATGCAAATAATTTTTAGACTTAGATTTTTTTTCTAAGGATTCCAAATTTTTTTTTTTCTTATTTACTTTCTCCTAAAATAAAAAAAAAATTTTTGGAAATAAATATTGTAAAAAACACAAAAACAAAAAAAAACCTACTCATAAAATACAATAGTAAATAATTTTTTCATTTTTCTTTTTTATTTTGTAATGGTTAGAAATTATCCTGTCATAAAAACGTACAAAATAAGGAAAAAAAAAAGAAACAACATATAATAAGAATAATTGGACAGATCTAGAAAAGAAAAATCTGACAAATAAAAAGAACATTCATTTTTATTATTAAAAAGTTACCATTATACTTTGTTTTGTGAAACGACATAACTGTTTACAATTATTTTGTACTGATTATGTACGATTTTCAGACATATAAAACATTTTATATTATTTACTGAATATATATTTACTTTATATTATTACTAAAGTCATACTTATCTATTTTTATAATTAATTACATAAGAATATCAATACTGCAAAAAGTATGTCTATGACTGAAAATTACATTTGTGGATGAAATTATAATACATTTTTCTAAAGTAAAGAAATTGTTTCATTACAATTAGACAAAATTATAATTAACCAATAAAAGTTGCAGTTAAAAAATGCAGTTAAGACATTGTTCGTAAAAATTACCAACATTAAATTTGGGTAATTTTTTTTAGACTGTTTTAATATTTGATACTACTATGAAAATTCAACAAAGCATAGTAAAAATGTTCTATTTATTTTTCAGATTTGTA
The DNA here is from genome assembly GCA_947095535.1 of Poecilobothrus nobilitatus. Classification (NCBI taxonomy): domain Eukaryota; kingdom Metazoa; phylum Arthropoda; class Insecta; order Diptera; family Dolichopodidae; genus Poecilobothrus; species Poecilobothrus nobilitatus. The sequence continues at coordinate 57,532,036 of OX352774.1, forward strand.
AAAAAGTGACGAAAATGTGTTTTAATAATATTTAAAAATTCAGGGAATTCGCCAAATAAGATAAACAAATTTTAAATTTTAAGATAAGCCGATTATTAGGAAGTATATAAATAAAAAATATATGGGGACTCGGTGGCCTAGTGGGTAAGAGCTTATAAAATACGCTGTAAACACCGACGAAGTATGGCTTCGAATCCGATACAGTCGTCGTAAGAATTATTCCCCCTTACGGCTCCTGAAAAGGAAACGGTTTGTAATTTCCTGTTCACATTTATGTGGCAGAGAAATGCACTAAAAAAAAAATATATATATATAGATATATATATATAAAAAATACTTAAATATTCAGAATTTTTAAAAGAAAAGAATAATTTTTTTTCTAATGGAATGGAATTCCTTTATCCCCTTACTTATGTTTCCGTTAGTCTTTACTTCCTGGTATCAATCCTGAGTTAAACAAAGTTAAATATTTCTTTAATCTTAAAAACATTGTTTTAGAAATTTTTTTTTTTGAAATATGGAAGTCAGGGAAATTATTTTCACATTGGTCACCTTAACATTTTATCGTCAAAAACCTAAGATAAAAAAAACACAAAATCAAAAATAAAATTTATATGTACTGTTACAGCTGTTGCTGTGCTGTATGCAATATAAATTTGTTACTTTTTTTTTCTTCTGTTTATCTATGGTTGGGAAAAAGGATAACATTTTATTTTTCCTTTTCTTTTTTCTTATTTCCTTTTTTTTATGTCCTTTATTTTACTTTAGAGGTGAATTAGAGCAAAGAGAATTAAATTTACTGAATCTATACAGATTTTATTTTTGTTTTATTGTCTTTGTTTTTTTCTTCAAAATTTTTGATAAAAATTTTGCAGTAGAAATTTTTTTTAGAAAAATTATGCAGTAGAAAATAAATTTTTTTTAGATTGTTGTAACTTCTAATATAAAGAAATATTTTAGTAAATTTAAATAATTTTATTCTTTAAAAAGATTGAAAAAAGTTAATCGTTAGAGTTTTACAAGAATGAAAAAATCTAAAATAATAATTTCTATTTAAAATTTTTACAATGCTATTATTCAGTTGCAGCTTTAAAAAAATGATTATAAAAAAACAGAATGCTATAAATTAAATGGCAGAAAGTGATACTTAAAACTTTTTCTTTTGATTTGACATCCGACTAGAAAGATATATCTTGTCACCAATAAATTATAAAAACATGAAATTTTAATTCCCTATTTTAAAGTTTATATAATTAAAAAGCAGAAAACATTAAATTCATTTTTTAAGACAACACCTCTATTATTTAATCAAATTTTCATATTAATAATGTAAATACTAAATATGCAATCACCACAAAATTTAATGAAATTCTAAACTCATATATAAAAGGTATAAAAAAAATAGGAATAGAAATTCTTATATAAGTTCTTTTTATATAAGTAATACAATAATAATAGGTATTTTATATAATATATAAATCTTAAGACTGTACATTATTTTATTTAATACAAAAAAAACGAGGAAGAATACAGTTGACTTTGTCAACTCTTAGATACCCGTACGAACCGTTAGTATGTTCACAGCCACTCTGCTTACAATATTATTTTTTTAATATTTTAGTATTTTAAAATAATTTGGGTGAATTTTATAATTTCTAGAACTATGGGTTGTACATATATTCAAACTATATGTTTATATGACCATTCTTCAAAAGCAGATTCTAACCTTCCACATAACGATTATCAATCCAAAACTTTTTCAAATATTCTATAGTACCATTTAATACTAAGCGGTAAATGTATATTAAATTTACTAAGTACAAAACAGTAAATATAATTTTAAATATTATATTATATTATATTTAAATATTCCATTGACAGAATAATTTCTTATAAGTACAATAAAATACATATGTGTATGTAAATATGGCGCTATATAATATACATCTATACTCTTATCATTCATTCACTAGTGACATATACGATATGTAAATAAACATGATATTATATAAGTATGTATATATATCAATATCATATAAATAAAAATTCTTCAAGCAACCGTTATGTTGTTTATTTAATTACATTTTTTTGTACTACGCATTATATCCTCAACAATTTCAAATTATCGAGTAAAACAAAATGCAAAAAATTCGTTAATGAAATTTGTTAGAAATTTGAAAAAATCAAGTAACACTTTCGTCAATTATAAAGTAACCCTATATTATTAAAAAAAGTTGTTAACAGAAATAAAAATATAATGTTGGAGCTTTAATTTTTGTGTATTACTTCAAAAAAATTTTAACAGGTGTTCAAGTTACAGGTGTTTAAAAATAGGAAATTTTCAGTTTTTGACCCCTTACAGCTCCTAAACGGGGAGTGATACAAAAAAAATTTCTGAAATGACTCATACTTATTTTCAAATATCTAACTTCTGTCAAAATTTCAAGTTTCCATCTTAAACCGTTTAGAAGATAGAAGGGTTAAAGGATTTTGCAAAATTTGAGTTTCGCATAACGGTAAATTAAGACACCGTATGCCAAAAATATATATTTATTGTATATATACTTTTAAAGCTAATGAAAGTAGTAATCGTTTGGCGTTTTCAAAATGAAGATATACCTTATACAACTTGTGCTATAACAATTTAAATATAGAGCTTTTTTGAACCTTTGGGGAGCTGTAGCTCCGTAACGGGTGGGGCTACAAAAAAAAGTTATTAAAAATAAAATTAATATTTTTGTGAGATCTATCAGTAATTAAAATTTCATAGCTCTATTGCAAAAAAAATGTGGAGATCTAAAAGTTAGGTGTTCGAGAGCTACCCTAAGGCTTGGTCCAAACTCAACCAAAAAAAATAGGGAACCTACAAATTACTCCCAAAATATTTTGTGTAAATTTCAAGATTCTAGCTTTCTTAGTTTTTGAGTTAGCGTGCTGACGGACGGACGGACGGACGGACGGACGGACATGGCTCAAAAGTCTTAGAATTTTTTTCTGATCCGATCCATACCTTTGAAGGTATATCTAGCTCGCTTATTTCGAGGTGTTACAAACGGAGGAGTAATTTTATTATACCCGATCCTATCGTACGGGTATAAAAACAATTTTATTTTTTTTTATTATAAAAGCAAATAAATTCATAGTCATGAAATATTTTAATATCAAAACATACCCTTTTATATATTCCCCTAAATTTTCCTCGAGTTTTTACAAAAAAACTTGAAATTTAAATCTCAAAAATGTCTGATAACTTGAAAGCAGTCCAAATAAAGGAATAAGGAAAGAAACGAAAACAAAAATATATAAACAATATTACAATATGGATCTTTTATTATTTTCTATTCAGAATAAAATCAAACTAAACAAAAAAAAAAGGATCAAATCGTAATAAGCACCATTCCAATCCTAGTCTTAGTTTTAATAATCCCTTCAAATAAAAACAAACTATAGGAAAAGAAAGTCCTTAATAAAAAAAAGAATAAATAAAAAACATTGAAACAAAATGTCCTTGATTATGGTTTATTAGACGAATTTATTCATAAGATAATAATAGACTATCGCAATATTTTTTTTTTTATTACAGATCAGCACATGGATGGAGGTGAATGTAATTTTAACAAACAAAAATTAACAGAACCGAACCGAACCGAACAAAAACAAAAACCAAAAAGAGAATGTTGGATTAAAAAAGGTCAAAAATAGTAAAAAGAAAGAACAAAAGTGATGACACGGCGAAAATAAACAAATATTAAAGAAAACAACAATATTATTATTTTGACACATGACATTTTAATTTTGACAGTTTTATGGACAAATAAAATAATATTTTTATTTTTTATACATATACATTTTTTAAGCATATTTTATTTTGGATTTAACATAAATTTTATTCGAATATTTTTTAATGTCGATAATTATGTTTAAGGTCACTTTTTTCATGTTTTTAAAGAAAAAGTGAAAGAATTTTATTTATGTCCTAATTGAGATTTTTCCTATCTTATAGAAGAATTTTAGTTTTCATCTTAATACTTTTAATTTCGTCCTGAACTTTCCAACGCAGACTTAAGTGCTTTTAACGAAACAGTATTTGAAGTTTTGTTGTAACCAATTTATAAGATAAACTTAATATTAAAGTTATTCATGTATACTAGCTCTATTATCCTGAACTCTTACCAGGAGTATTATCGTACCACTGTTTTTACATAAAACATAGTATAAGTTTTTCAGTTCGAAATATATAATGTTAATTTCCCTTTCAATGGAAACAATTAATTAACTAAAAAATTATTTAAAATCCATTTTAATCTTTACTACTACGAATTTTTAGGTCTAATCTAGAAGAATATAGGCTTTCATGTTGGCCGTAATACGGTAATATTAGAATTGAAAACACAAAAAAAAAAAAAAAACGATTCAACATATTTAATTTTCTCCGTTATTACTTTTACTCATACTACTTCAGAAGATGATGCTGAAAATGTAAATATATTTCGACGAATTTAATTAGAATAATAAAAATATATAAATTATAAATCAATATTTGGGTTCCATTATTTTTTTTTTTTTACTTTCTTTTATTTATCATATCTTTTTAACTTTCTACCAATTTTAAATATTGTAATTTTGTTATTCAAATTACCCTTCAAATATTTTAATACCCAAAGAAAATGCGAAAAGACGTTATAAAAAAAATAAGTTTACTTTTTAAAAAAATTAAAACTAGATCAATATCTACTAACAATACTTTAGTATATTAAAAATCAATGTGCCCTTTATATATAAAAACAAAAAAAACTGGGCAAAATGTAAACCAACGGTTTTTAAAAGCGCACATTTCCAAAAGATAATACAACCTGTTTAGAATTGTGACTTGCACTAAAATTTGACAATTTCATATAAGAAAAAATGTGAAAATAGAACTTTTTTGCAATTTTGAGGGGCTCTAAATACGGAACCCTATATAACTAAGATAAACCGTTAATGCTCGTAAAAATATATTACTGAAGCTTTAATTTTTATATCTTGCCGAAGAAAAATTTGCACACGTAAAAATATGTTATGGGAGCTTTAATTTTTATGTCTTACCGAAGAAAAATGTGTACAGGTGCCTAAGTTACTACAGTTTTACACTAAGAAAGTTTGTGTTAATTTCAATACTCTAGCTTTTTTAGTTTTTTTTTAATTAGCGTGCTGACGGACGGATGGACGGACGAACAAAGCTTAATCAACTCATAATTTTATTCTGATCCGATCCATACCTTTGAAAGTGTATCTAGCTCGCTTATCTGGAGTTATTACAAACGAAGGAGTAATTTTATTATACCCGATACTTATCGTACGGGTATAATAATAAGTCATATTTAATTCAGTTGTCTACATTAATGTAATCATTTTTGTATAAAACAAAACAAAAATGATTTTATAATTTTATTGTCATTTATTTATTTTTTTCAAAGTTTTTTTGGAAATGTGCTAAAAACATTTCCAAAAAAACTTTGACAAAATGTGCCTATTAGTTTCACTCTGTCCGTCCGTCTGTTTACAAAATTTCTACACCGTTAAAGGTAGAAAGAAAAATAATGTTCACCATCGGTAGGTCACTTAAAAAAATTAATATTGTAGAACAACTTTTTCATGTAGCCCCATCCATTATGGAACTACAGCCCCTTAAACTTTGACAAATCCCTAGTTTTAAATGCGTATATCTCATGTTCTACTTAACATTTTTTAATTTGAAAACGCTATTCGACAGAAACTTTTCTTACCTTTATAAATCGATATCAAAATTATGGAATTTTTTTAAATTAAATATTTAAATTTACCGTTATGTGAAATCCAAATTTTGCATGATTTTTCTACATTCATAACTCCGGTGAGGTTTTAGATAGGAACTTGAAATTTTGAGATAAGAAAGAAATTAATGTGAGTTTTCTTAGAAAATTGTTTTGTACCACCTCCTGTTTAAGAGTTATTAGGACTTAAAAATTGAAAATTTGCTTTAAAATTAAAAATAATATTATATTAATTTATATTTTTTCATTTTAAATACAATAGAATTAAAAAAACATAAAATCTATCCTTTACTACGTCAATACAGATTCAATATCACTATAAAAAGGAGTTAATTTTAAAAACTATGATTTCTTTTCTATTCGTCTGGCTATCGTTTATTAAGAACTTTAATCTTTATTAACAGATAATTTTTTTAATCCTCATGTAAAATTGATTCGAAAATTAAGAAAGAAATTTATTTCAAAAACAAAATTCGAAATAGTTTTATTTTATTTTACGATATTTTTATTTATAATATATTAAGGAAGAAAAATATTTAAATTTAAATATCAACATATGCATTTAAAAAATATACTAATAAAATGTAAATAAAATAAGGATATTGAATTTTAATATAAAATCAAATATGAAGACTATGTATCATTTTAACTTTAATTTTCTTCTTTTTTTTTTGTTTAAAATCTTTTCTTAATTAAAGCACGATTTTTAGAAATTTTTGAAAAATTCACTTATTAGTTTCACAGTTCCGTCTCTCCGTCCTACTCACAGAACGTAAAAGAATAACATTTCGAAAGTGGTAATAAAATTTTGTTGTACAACTTTTTTATGTATTCCTCATTACAAACTATAACCATTTAAAGTCAGAAAAAATCTTATTTTCAAATACTTATATCTCAAGTTCTGCTTAATATTTTTTAGATCTATAAATTAATAGAAAAGTTATATGCTTTTTGCGAATTTAATATTTTAATTTACTGGTATCCGCAACTAAAATTTTCCAAAATTTTGGATATTATGTAGCTCCGCAACTCTATAAGTCCAGAAACTACCTTCCTTAGGTTTAGGATTTATTAGGAATCTAAAATTGTTTTCAAAAATTTTAATTTATTTCTAGACAACTGTGCAAAATTGTTTAAAGTAAAACACCATAACCAACTCTTCATAATTCTATTTTTACATGTGTTAATGACTTTTCTTAAATATATAAAAAATTTTCTTAAAAAAAGTATCTCTTGATTTTTCAAAATTTTTTCTTATATATAAAATTCTGAAAAAAATTTATTTTTATTATAATTATTTTTATTTTCAAAACCTTTTGTTTTACAGACAACCTTGTTTCATTTTAAATTCAATTAATAGAAATCTGTAACAAAAATACAACCTTTGAAAAGAAATGAAAAGATGCTTTTAAATAAATATTTTAATCATAAATATTCATTAAATACGTTCCATAGGCTTGAAATGAATCTATGATAATTATGCAGAATAATTAATTACACATTAAATTGGATCTTGAAATATAGATTTCAGTAAATATACATATTTTAAAATGTTTTAATAGGAAACATTATAATTTAAAACAAATTTTACTTCCATATCAATTCCTTTAAACATTGTTTAATGTAAATTAATTTGATCAATTGCACAAGACTTAAGTATCCGACCATTTACTGAAGATCACTCGTTCTAGCCGCATTCAAGCTATGCTATTATAAGCTACATATATAACAGGCAAAGAATCACAGGAATAAAATACAATGACTTGACCATTTAGATCGTTAGAAAAAATAAAGTATATCAAATTAAAGATACAAATAGATATAAATTAAACTAAACTATTATAAATATAATACAGAATGTTTCCTAATTATGAGTAAGTAATTTTTTGTCGTTGTAATTTTGTCATTTAGTCTATTTAAAAAAAAAAAATGTTGCAATTTTGAAATTTTATATAACTTTATAAATTTTTCATACATAGCCTAGAAACGGAGTTTCAGATACTTGCATATACAATTATACATAAATATTCTGGAAAAAGCGCATAATTCTGAGATGCCAGTTTTTTAAAATTAAAAAAAAAATTAAAATATCGTTTAAAACTCGATATTTGACAAACTAGAAGAGCTTTATAGCTTATCCTCATAAAAAAAACATAAACTTAACGATATTCATATACATTGACAAACATTTAAATTAAAGTATGATAATAGATATATTGATTTCTTCATTTTGCTTTTGCAGTTTTCATTTTCTAACCTGTAAAAAAAATAAATTATTACGAATGGTTATGAGCGATAGCAGTATCCATTATGCCATGGTGCTGTAAAAGTGAACAATAAAATATTTAAAATTTTCTGATTAAATTTATATTCTAAAAATAATTATTAAATTATTAATAATTATTAATTAACGTACATATATGTATAAATCATATCTAATCAACCTCTTCATGTTCCAATTTAAAATATTGAATACGTACTTGAAACTTGAATTCAATTACTGACAGCACTTCCAACTACGTTTTTCACCTTAAAATAATTTTTAAGGTTTCCAAAACATATATGTATATACGGAAGACAACTTTTATTGCTTTAAAAAATTTAATTTTTTTTTTAAACCAAAATTATTTATTTTTTATCTTTTTTATGCTCATATTACTTGTAATTTTTCAATTAAAATAGACTAAAAACTTTTTCTAAATATCCAAAATAAATATTAGAATTTCATCACATTCCAAACTTTTATGTAAAGTTAATTATAAATTTACAGGGTAAATTTTTATACTGTTTTAATTTGAATTTAACGCATTCAAAACATTTGCCACCTACACATTCAAGAGAACAACCAAAAAACAAAAAAAAAAATATTCAAATTTTGAAACTTATTAAAAGTACTTTTCAATTTTGAAGGACACCATCATTTCATACTCTTATTGATTTAGAAAAAATAAAAAAAATAAATGAACAAATATCAAGGATGTGAGAGAAAAAACATAACACAATTTTTTTTTTGTTGCCTAAAATGAGAAACAAGGCAGAGAAAGGAAGAGATATTTAAAAAAACAAAATCCTGCAAAATTTTCGTTATATTCTTTTTCTCTGACAGTTTATATGTATGTATGTATGTTACAGTTATACTTAAATTCTTATAAAAAAAAAAACTGTACCTACTTTTTTTTAACTAATAATCGCATATCTCAAGATAAAAAGTAACAGTAAAAAAGTTTCTTTGAATTGTTACGTTACGTAACGTGTCCTTATAAAAAGACTGCAGCAACAGTATCAGATTTTACAGCAAAATTCTTCATAAAATTCTGTAATACAATTTTAACTCAGAAGAAAAGAAAATAAAGAAGGAATGTCAAATGAAAATATAAAGAAAGAGAGAGAAGAGAGTAAAAAAATTGTAAAAGAAAAGGAAAAACATAGTTATTGTTGTCGCAGATAATGGTGTAATATAAACAAAAAAATGGTTAAATTGTTTTTGTGTTTTTATTTTGTTTTTTTTTTCTTTTTTGATGTTACTTTGAGCGTTACTTTTGTTGTTGTATTATTTGTTATTTTCAATTTTACACCAATTTTGAAATTATTTGGAAAAACAAAATTGGAATTCACAATATTGTCAAACAGATTTACTGACTTTTTTAGAAAATACATTATTTTCTTATTTTCACTTCAAGATAATTAAAAGAAAGAGATAGATAGAAAATGTTTAGAAATTTATATTTTGTTCTTTAGTCTAGTATTCTTGTTTTTTCCACATCAATGATTCATAAAGGATGAAAAACGATGATTTCAAAATAGATTGAATATTTTATTCTTTTTCATTTGCATTATTCTTTTTATTTACAATGAAAACGATTCTTTCTTCTCTTGTTTGAAAAGTGCTAAGCTTCAGTTTTATGATTTATTAATTTGGCTAGCTGGCCATTAATTAATCAACTGCAAGTATTCTAAAACAGAATAAATTCATTATTGAGGAATACCAAAAGACTTCAAGCAAGGTCTTACTACTTCTAACTCAAATTTATAAGAAATAGCCTCTATTTTTTTTCGAATTCGGGTAGTTCGAAAGAGAAATGGAACATCAGAATTTTCAACAAAAAGTTGATCTTCTTCTGACTAATTTTGACTTGATCTTGACTTAAAAAATTTTTAAACTGAAATTCTAATTTTTGAAATTAGTGATAAATATACAATTATTCTGTGCTATATGCTAATAATATGCTAATGAATTTCAAACTTTTTCTTTTACATGAATACATTAAATGGATTTCTTTTGTCTTGAATAATAATCGACATTTTAACGGTCATTAAACGTAAATGTTATTCTTTAAACAAAATCTTTATTCTTTATCTGTGTTGAATGAAAGATTAAAATGCGGGAAAAAAAACATCAAATAAAAATTTGTATTACCGCATAATATCGCGTTTTTTCGCTCTATTCAAAATTATTACCAATGATTGATTGTAAGAATATTAAAACAGTGTTGTCTATTTGTGTTTATTTTTTATAGATTTTCAAATGCGGATAATATTTGCGGCTGTTTTTTAAATATTAGAACAGATGCTTGTGAAAAAAAGAATTTAAAAGGAAATAAAAAACAATATATACTCATATAAAATATTCTCCGATTTTATAAAGCTTAATTGATTGTTTTCGATTCTTCTTTTTTTTTTTTGATACTGTATAGAAAGCGTTTATTAATCGTCCAGTTTGTAAAAAAGAAATTTTATTTTCTAATACTTTTGTAAGTTTTTTGTTGCTTAAATATTAATGGAACAACTTTTTTGTATAACCGCACTCATTACGGAACTACAGACCCATTGAAAAAGGTCTCATATCTAATGCTTGACAAGAATCAATGACTCAGAAACTGTTTAATTGTTGAAAAAAATGAAAATGAAATTTTATCTTATCGTAAATTTTTTATTTAGATATTCTCTTATATTTGTAAATAATATAAACTTTACCGAGAGAATTAAATTTTACTTTCTTAAACTTTATATATTCGAATTAATAATTCTTGGAGCAATCTATCACTCAGTGCATATACCAACAATACGACGCAAAAAAAAACACAAAACTTAAATAATTGAAATACAGCTCGGATAGTTAGGGTCACCACTGAAATAACTTAACAATCAATAAAAACGATTTAAAGTAACTGAAAACAACTCAATACTTGATTAGTTCCTCAATTACCAAGATTCAAACGTTTTATATTTTAAATTAACTTAAATCATTTTTTTTAGTGTTTTTTTTTTTATTTTTAGCACATTTTCCAATAAATTTTTGATAACTTTGCTTATTTATTTCACTCTGTACGTCCATTCGTCCGTTTGTTTATAAATTAGCTACTTAGATTTGAACAAGTTATCTCAGAAACCCCCGTTTTTTCTTTTTCTCACCTATTTAAAACCTATTAGGCGTCAAAAATTGAAAATTAACTATTTTTAGAAGTCTGTTCCCCAGTTACAAATTAAAAACTGTACAAATTTTATCAAAAGGAAGACTTCAAAGTTGAAGTTCAAAATTTCGATATTATATTTTTAAATGTGTTAAAGAGATTTCTTATTTATATAATTTTATATTAAATATAGCTAAAGAAAGTGCGTTTTACATAAAAAATTCTTAAAGATAAATAAAAATTTTGATATGCAAAAATAGTCACAATTCCCCAACTTTCTTAATGTCCTTTTAAAAATGTGATCCTTTAAAAATCTTTGATTTTACAAAATGCCTTATTATTTTAAATTTATGTTCTATTCTAAAAGAAATTATTTTCAAATGAAAATTAAGTTATACTTAAGAAACAATATTTAAATAATACAATAAATATTTTCTGGAAATTTTCTTTTCTAGTTATTGATAAAAAAAATAAAAGAATTAGGAATGATAATATTCTCAAAAAACGAAAAAGACAAAATAAAAAGCATATTTTTAAGAGAAAATATGAGTGGATATTTGTTATCATGTTAGCAACAGACATTTCAAAATATTAACACTAGAGAAAAAAGAAAGAATAATTCAAAAAAAAAAAAAAAGGAAAAACTTTACAAAAATAAAGGAAATTATAAAGAAATAATATGGAAATTTGAATTAATTTTTTTTTTATTCTCATTCTTTTTATAACTTTAACAATATTTACTTGATGACTAACAACAAAAATAAAACAATATTTTTTTTTTTACTTTATATATATTTAAAAAAAAAAAAAATTAAATAATTATAAAGTCTGCCTACACATTCTGTACTTTTTTTTCTTTTGTTAATTCAAAGATTTTCTTATATCCTTCTCTTCTTTGTATACCCTTATAATAAAGTAAATAAGTTTTATAATGAAAACCACATTTATATATTAATATATTTACTAATTATATGTACATATGTATAATAAAATACGATTAAAATATTTTAAAAATAAAATTCTAAAGAATTCTTAAAGAATTCAATTTATTGATTATCAAAAATAGCAATTTCGGTTGCTCAATTGTATCTCATAATATGTATTTTCATATGTATGCATATGATTTTACTATAAACTCTACTCTACTCTACTGTTTAACCCTTCTTTTATTTTTAAATAATCGTTTAATAGTTGAAATATTGCAGAAAGAATTTTTTAGGTATATTCAGTACCAACTTTATACAATTTGACTGTTAATAGATTAATTTACAAAACTATTTTCAAAACTGTCGAAACTTTCATCCAAAACAATTTGAAATTTAATATCAGACACTTTTTCTCTTGAAAACTTGGAAAATATAAAACTTTAAATGCTTTTTTATCGAATGACAAAATGCATTGGATTAATATTACATTGAAGCCAGTTCTTTAATGTCAAAAGTAGAAACATGCGTTTTGTACCTTAAAATATTATTTTTTTTTATAAAATTAAATTTAACTAAATATTATTAAAATGTTCTGTCCATTTCAAAAATTTACTAAAAATGAATGTAAAGGAAATCTTTCCTCATAGCTCATGTTAGTTACTTTTACCGCTTAAAGATTAATATTTTTTTTATTAATTTCATTGATCTCATTATTCTGTTCATTTCAGAAGTAGGACGTAAATCCCGCTTTCCAAATTCCCGCCAAATAAAATGCCGGTTTTTAAGTACGGTACGGTAGATAAGTAAACCGTTAACATTTTTTTTTTTAAATAGCTACATATTGAATTTTGTTATTATTATTTTCTATAGAAAAAAAGAACAAATAAATATTTTTATATAGGTCTTATAAAACCTTTCTATGTTGAAAGCCCCAATAATTTTTTTTAAATTAAATAAATATTTTTATATTTTTGAAATATATATGTAAACAAAATTAATTCGGATAATTTTACATTTGGTTACAAAATTAGGATTATAACCTTTTTCCAGATTATGTATGTATATGATTTAGGAAGGATTTTCGAGTTGGTTACAAAATCAGAGTATCAATAATTTATTTAAGGATATTTGGAGGCGGCAGCTCTTGCTATATGAAATACTTTGTTAATTAAAAAAAAAACATTGGCGGGATTTGGGAGAGCGATCTTTTGTATCAGACCCGTTTATTTCTTTATAATATCTTTTTTCTATAAATTGATCACTTTCTACATAAAACATTATGAAAAATTTATTTTATTCTTCATTTACAAATTCACTAACTTCATTTAAATTCGTTTGTATATTTTCATTTTTTTTTTTCTCTTAAAATCTACAAGTAAAGTTATCAGTTTAATTACATTATACTCAAATAAAATCAATGTTATCTAGTATTTGAATTGTAAATCTTGTGAATAAATTAGAAATCCAATAACAGTTTTTGACATCTTCATAATTAGAAGTCCATTCTGAATTTCCCGAACTCCGATTACGATTTTATTTTTCTCTTCCAAAAATTTAATTTGTATTACCGGTTCCGTTCAATTGCCTTGAAACTTTTTTTGAATTATTCTAATTCAATATTTTATAAATTAATAGATATCTTAAAAATTTTACAACAATTAAATTTATTAATACTGAATTTTAAACTTAAAAAATATTTTAAATATTCGAAGAACTCGAGGGCAAATGAATTCATTCGAACTTGAAAATATTCAATACAATATCACTAATCTTATTATTTAAAAGAACAATGTGTAAACAAAAATTTTTTCCAGATGAAATCTTTAATCTTTAATTCTAATTTTATGAAATTATCGCAAGATTAAATAGATAAAATACACAAAAAACACAACAATAAACAATGATTTCTTGTTAAAAAGTATTATTTTATTTTTTTTTGTTTTTTTGACTTTAACTTTTATTCTGCTTAACTTTTAATTACAAAGGAAATTAAAAAGAAAATCTGAAAGAAAACAATATCATTGAAAAAAAAAGTTTGTATTTGAGAAAATTACAAATCTTTTTTATTTTTCGAAAACTTATAGTAAATAAAACAAGGTGGAAATATTTTTTTTTTGTTCTTCATCTATAATAAACCTCCAATAAACCTCCATAGTAAAATAACTTTTTTGCACCTATGATGGTATTACCATTAGAATTTTTTTTTTTTTTTTTTGCCTAATCCAAAGAAACAAAAGAATTCTCAAAAATTATTCCATATTTAAATATCTCTGTTACTATGATTATTAGTTGTATCAAAAGTCTAAAATAAAAACAAAGAACAGAAAAAAATGTAAAAAGGTGAAAAAATCGATCTGTTTGAAAGGGAAAACTTTAAATCTATATATATGTTAAAGGTAGTTATGTATAAACTGTAACAATAAAGGACCAAAGTACAGTAGAATACATTAAGATTTTATATTAAAAATAGTGATCCTTTAATCTTGCATTTGTAAGCAATGAATCTTTATTAAACTTATCTATGAAGCTTTTAAATCCTGTACTTAATAGTCCTCTAATAGGTTTTAGTTATCACGTATAAGAAATTTTAAAAGTTACTTTGACCTATGATCTTCGCGTTTATAATATCATTATATTTGAAAATAAACTACGAGAATTTTTGTTAGAGCTGAAAGCAATTATTTATTTTTAACATTTTATTCATAATGAATTTTACTTTAACTTTAACCTAATTTAATTATAAAATAATTCTATTAATATTCATTTTCATATTGCTAATAATTACTATATATATGTTATATAGTAAATGAAGCTGTCTCAAGATATTATTCCTAAATTTAAAAATATATTCATAGATTAATATAAATTTATAATAATTGCATGTCTTTATAATAATTGCATTTAATTTTTAAAAACTTTGACAACAAAAAAGAAATTCTTATATAGCGACATAAAAAAAATTTGAATTAATAAAAAAAAAATGGATCCTTTTATTTTATATATGTATATACATAATTTAATCTTCAAATAAACAGAAATCCATAATTTATAAATCATTATTTTCATATTTAAAATACAAATTCACTTGAGAAAATTACATATTTATTTTCATATAAAAAAAAATTTTTTCAATTACATTTTCTACAAAAAAATAAATTTAACAACAAATAATAATAAAACATAACAACGACAACAGAAATTTCATTAAATATTTAAAATAAATTTAAGTAATAAATTTGTCTAAAATAACAGAAAAAAAAAACAGAAAAAAAATATTTTTCCAAAAATACTCATGAGAATGTCAATGTAACTAAATATTCACTTTAAAACAAAAAACAAAAGAACCATACTCATATTCATACACGTTTTTTTTTACCAAAAATTCAATTTAACATATGTGTTTATTGTTAAATAGAATTATACACACGCATTTCAACATAATATTCATTATTCAAATATAATATATTTGTTATACACACATATATATATATAAGTTATATCATATTCACATGTATTCAAATGAATTTGGGGATCCCCCATTGGGAAATTCAATTCAATTTTCTATTAATTTTTTTTTTTTTGCCCGTCTTACACAGTTTCTGCCATGACTAGCACAGAAATAATAATATATTGATAAAAAAAAAAAATAAAAAAAAATGGCAAATAACGGTAAAAATAAACTTATAATCCATATTTTTTCCAAATACCAGGATTTTTTTCGCTAACACACACACATAACGAAAAATAAATTTAAAAAAATTTTCATAAACAATCGAATAGACCTCATCCTATATAGTCAAATATCACAGATGTTTTAAAATTAAAATCGATGGGTGGTGTTTTCGGTATATTAAAAATTGTGGACAGGTAAAAAAAAAAAAAGAGAAAAATGATTATGGTGTCAAATATAAGGTAGTGATTAAGTTGAGCATGTAAATTTTACTTTAAATATCATAAATTATTTTAAAAAATTGAAAAAAACAAAACAAAATGGTAAGAAAAATTTTTTAAATATACATGTATAAGATACGGAAGGTAATTATTTTCACCTGGATACACGTGATAAATTTTTTACACATATTTATTTTTTTTTTTTATTCATACTATACATATATAGATTTTATTTTTACTATTTAGCAAATTTAAAAAATTATAAAAAAGTTAAGAGAAAATAAACATATAAAAGAATTTTAAATGAATTTCGTGAGAATTTCAATTGAAATTAATAGGAAATAAATTTTTTATTTATATGATGATGATGATGGTATGAACTAGTAAAAGGAGAATATATTTATAATATGTTTCAATTCAGAATAAACATATTTCAACACAATTCTTGTGTTCAGTATCAATTTATTTCAATTAATAGTGTTACAAGTGAATGGAATTAACAGCTGAGTCAATATCTTTTTATTCAAACTATTTTAAAAATTAAAAAATTTAGTAGTAAAATGAACTTATATTGTATAAAAATATACGATATAAATAAATTAATAAGAAGAGAAAAGTTTTCAGCTCAAATATAACAAAAGTATTTAGTGCCTACCTTGAATAGAAAATTATACAATTTTTTTGTTTTTGAAATAATAAGCTAAGCATGAAAAAGGCTAGTAAAGAAAGAGAATTAACACAGATGATCTTTTAGTTATGACAAGTAATAAATCAGATGTCGAAGTAGCAAAAAACACTCCATCCAACACACAAAGCTAAATATGTATATTAAATATTTTGGACTTCTGAATGAACAACTAACCTGGAAGCATCGTGTAAAAAAAATTGTCTACAAATAAGCTTGAAATGTCAAAATATAATAATTATAGAAAGATAATTAAAACTCCAACTCAAATCAAAGAAACTCATATACCCATCAATCTCTATTGGCATGCGGTATTTAATATGGCTCATTAAATTGGCTTCATATTTTGAAAATTAAAACATTGAAAGTAATAATCTTGAAAACCGAAACCTTTTTGGGATAAAATCTTGGAGAAAAAAAATCTTTTTGGAACAAAATCATGAAATAAAACTTGAATTGAAATGTTTGTTTATAAATTCTCCAAAATTCGTCTTTCCATAATAATACCAAGACAAAATTCCGCTAAACAAAATAATTGAAATACTGATTTTGTAACTAACTCTAAAATTTTTACTAAATCAGAAACATACATACTATAGCAAAATCATATAATTCTTATTTTGTAACCAACTCCAAAATTCCTCTAAATTAATTTTGTTTATAGATATTTCAAACACAAAATACTCATAATAGTGGGGGGCTTCTACTTCCAAATGTACGCTAAACAAATTATTAAAACTGTAATTTTGTAACAAATTCAAAAATCCTTCCTAAAAAGTTTCCTTCTCTTTACATTTTTTTAACCTTTTCTTAACGTTTTTCATATCAATTAGGTTTAAACACACAGCACCAATTTTTAAAAAATCTCTGAAGTTAAATAATAATAATAGTAATATTTAATTTTCAAAATATAATTCTAGATTTTGTCATTCAAAATTTTCGTTTTCAAGATTTTGTTTCAAAAAGATTTTTGGCACAAAAAAATTTTCAAAAAAAAAAAATTCAAGATTTTGTCCATTTAATATTTTTTTTTTTCAAGCTAACATCACATATTATGGAGGTATGGCTCCCTAAAACATATTATGGATGATTTTTTCTATAATTTTTTATAAAATATCCAACAATATTAATTTTAAAATGTTTAATAAAAATATAATATTAATAAAATCTATTTTATAAAAAAAAATTTAGTTAAATAACTAAAACATATTAAAAAATTTACCTTATTATAACAACCTTTTATTTTTTAATCCTAAGTTTGTTTATTATCTGTAATTTTAAATTTATTTTTCGGTTATATTATTATTTAATTTTTAATAGTTTTTGTTTATTTAAATTTTTAAATTTAATAATTAACATCGCTTTTAAATTCAAATATTTTAAATATATTTTAATTTTTTCTTAAAATTTATGAAAATATCCTTAATTTACAATAAAATATTTTATTTTTCGTTTTTGTTTTTTGTTTTTTTGTTTAATGCAGTATTACAGTTTTGATTCCTTTTGTTACTTTATTTATTTCTACTTTTAATTTAATCTTAGTTCTTTCTAGCTGTTTTTTGATTTTTTTTTTTTTTTTGTATATCTACTATTTTTTATTTATCTACTCGTTGTTAACTGTTAGTTTTTTTTTGTTTTTGATTTCTTTAATTTTTCATAATTACATTTCAAATGTCAATAAAAATTTTTAATAGACAGAATTCACTAAAAATCGACAGCAGAACGACAATTTAAAAGAGAACGAAAACAAACTAAACAGCAAAATTCACCAAGGAATTAAAGCCAAATAGGAACAGGAAACAAAAACAAAAAATTACACTAACGAGACAAAAAAAAAAATTATTTTTAAGTCTAAATAAACAAAAAATAAAACAAAAGATTTAAAAAAACAAAAGGAATTTGTTTTTTTCTGGTTTTTGTCGCTGATTTTATTTAATGTCCTTACATTTTAAATGTTTTTATTTTCATTTTAAAATTTTCCAAATTTTTAATTAAAAAACAATATTATTGTATTTTTTGTTTATGTACAAGATTCACCGAAAGTAAATGCTCTTTGTTTTTTATTTTTCTTTTCTTTTTAATATCAAAGAGAAGCACCGTCAAAACGACGACCACACGGCTACGACAACGACGGTACTGAATACAAAGAAATTTAAATAAAAAAAATTACCAAAAAAAGAAAGTCAGGAAACAAAATATGAAAACATATATCTATGTTGTGAAGGAAATTTATAAGCGTAAAAAGAAAAAGATAATTCTGTCTGTTTGTAAAAAATAAATAACAGTTACGTTTACTAACAATATTAAAAAAAAAAGGATTTTTTTATACTAAAAGAGAAAAACTCACATACTTTCTACATAATTCAAGATACTAATAATATAATAAAAAAAATTTTGAGCAGATTTTTAATTTAAAATTCCATGTTATTTAGTTTTTCATGTAATTTTTCTGTTAACTGTTAAATAAAATTAATAGGAAAATTTTTTCTGTAAACAAAAAATGTTTTTTGTTTTATTCTATTATAAGTACAAAAAAAATATTCTGTTATATTATATTGTATGTTTTTTATAAAGGTTTACAGTACTGTTTAGGAAAAGAATGAATAAATGCAAGACATTATAACAGATTATACTTTTTTTTAGAAATAAAATGTTTAGTTTAAATTTGATTTACATTTTTATTTGATAAACTTGCAGCTAATAACTTCGGGTTACCCGTAATCAAATCAGTTTTTTTTTTTAATTTTTTCAGTTTTATTACAATTTATTATTATAAATAATATTATAATTTATGTCAAAAAAGATATGCTCATTCTATTAATGCAAATGGAATACGAACAGCTACCAATTAAATTCTACATTTAGTAAATTTTGTTATTCCGAAATTAATTCAAAATTATATGACGAGCCTAAAAATATGCAAAATATATATTTTCTTTTTCTCTCCTACACAGATAGTAAGTTTTATTAATTGAAAAGAAATCTCCTTTGATACCAAATATAGCGTAAATATAATATACAGTAAAAGCTTCATATAACGAACCTTCTATTTAGCGAACATTACCATTTAACGAACAATTTATACTGCATTAGCATTATTACAACTTTTTAGAACAAAAAAATCTCTATATAACAAACTTCTATTTAACGAACATCTCTTAATAACGAACCAATTCAATTTTCCATTGCCTAATAATTTTTACTCCATTTTACGAACTATTTATTCACAAAAATTTTAAAAATATTTTAAAAATCTTAAAAAATCTACATACATATTTATGAAATCTTTGAAAACTTGTTAGCAGCATTTTAACAAAAATTGAAAATTATGTACATACATACATATGTACATGTTATGTCAAATTAATTTTTATGATAACTAAATATAAAATATCAATTCAAATTTAAAATTTGTTTCGAAAACAAATACATATAAAAATAGTGCAATGTAAGATTATTTTTCATTAATTTTTAAACTTTTTATCTTCATAAAAAAATTTGTTACAGAATGGGGAAAGAACGTCAGATATTAACTTTTTTTTTTGGTTCTCTATTTAACGAACTTATATTTAGCGAACCTATATTACGAACAAAATTATGTAAATTTGGCGGTTCGTTATATGGAGTTTTTACTGTATATATATATATACATATATATATATTTTTTTTTAATGCATTTCTCTGCCATATAAATTTGGACAGGAAATTATACAGCCTTTTCTGTTCAGGCGTTGCTGTAAATGTCGTAAGGGGGAATAACTATAACGACGTACGTGGGATTCGAACCAACACTCCATCGGTGTTTACAGCGCATTTTATACGCTCTTACCCACTAGGCCCCCTAAATATACAATATAAACAAAATAAATAATATTAGTGTATAATTTAATAATATTGTATTCGACCTACAATGACCTTAGTAAATAAATAAATAAATTATTATTTTACACGAGCCCATAATGGCTCTAGCAATCGAGAGCTGTACTAATATTACTGTAATTTATTATATAATATTAGAAATAAACAAATAATGTTTTGCAAATTTATGAAAAAGTAATTCCAAAAACAGGACTTCTAATAGGATATAGATCAATTTGTTAATATGTATTTAATAGATGAAATCGGGTATTAAGAGAAGAATTATAAAAAATAAGTGTGGTTCATTACACATTATTTATTTTACTACATTAATTAATTTGTCTACATATAATTTTTCCCGGAAAAATTTTTAAAATTATTGTTCCAAAACAAAAAAAAAATGTTTGAAATTGATAATTTTTGAAGGATCAGATTACAATTGCAAGATTTCTTTTTAAATTCATATTTTGCTTAAATTCTTTTGTTTTTTTTTTGTTACTTTATCAAAGTAATGTATTTTTTTTTTTATTTAAAAATAAAAAATCTAAAATAAAGTTTATATTATGGTTTTCTTTTTTTTTTGTTCGATCACTTGAGTGTAGATAACATGACAGTTACAGCAAAGTGTAACTATACACTTTAAATATTTAGAAAGAACACTTAAATACCCTACTTTTTTAAAAAAAAGGATATGTTTTTTTACAGAATTTTAGTTATGGTTTCATCTTATTTTTTTTTTTTTTTTTGTTATTTTAAATTATAACAACATTTTCACTTTTACTATAATTTCTTTATTATTTTTGAAAATATTTTTAAATATATAGAAAAAAAAAGTTTATATCATATACCTACATATCTATTAAGGATATGTATCTGTAAAATATGCATATGAAACGAAAAAAAAGCAGGACTAAGAAAAGGATAAAAAAAACAAACTAAAAGTATTTTATGAGTGTGCTTCAACTTCTGCCAAAAGTACACAAAAAAAAAAGTACAACCAAACACTATGCAAAAAAAAAAAAACATAAAAGGATTCGTGATAAAAATGACGCATTTTAAGGATATAATAGGAATTTTATCAAGTCAAATATATATTTAAGTATATACATATATATATATATATATTTCATATTTGAAAAAATAGAATACTTTTAACGTATATTGCTACTATATATAGGTCCTTTTAACTTATTCTATGTATACACGTCACAGATAGTTGGATAAATAAATAGATAGATAGATACATTAGGTAAATATCTTGATACATATAGATAATACTATAAATTATAAAATTCATTTTTTCTCCCATTTTAATTGTTTGTATGTGTGTGTTTTTTTTTTGTTTTGATTTAGCTTTGTTCAAAAAAAACTTTGACTCTTTTTTATTTTAGTTTTTTAAGTTTTTATTATTATCGTGGTAAGTACATGATACGGTTAAATATTTTTTTGTGAATCATTTTATATTGTCATCCCTTTTAACTTTTATATTAGATATATGTATATTATATTTTAATATTTATTTTTTTAAATAAAATTTTCTAACAATTTTTTTAGTATAAATTTATTTTTTCGTTTTCTGATTTAAATTATAAACGGTATTAATATACATTGATATAACACCCAGTTTTAAATGTTAATTATATTAATTTTCTTTCTTTATTTAGTCTTAAATTAGATAATAAAAATTTCTAAAATTTTCCACTTGTCTGTGATTTAGGTTAACGAGGAACGAATACCCAATAAATACCAATAAAAATTTTAAATTAGTTTTAGAAAATATCTTCTTAAGTTATGAGACGTTCTCCAGAAAAATTGTTATTAAAAATGAGCCAATTGACAAAAGTAATCAATGCAATAGCATAGAATTAGATACTTAAATATATATATATTATTTATATATTGTCATTATATAGTTTTAAATTAATCAACAAATTGAATTTAGGAAATTCTATATTTAATATAAAAAGAAAGTGATAAAAATTCCAAACGGAAAAACTATTTTTTAATGCAATTTTGTTGAATATATAAGATACCTTTCATGAAATAACTGTAAATTTACGAAAAACAAAAAATAAAAAATGAAAGAAAGTCCTTGAAAAAATTTGAACAAAACTCTATATATATCTTTATCTCTAGTGTATATTTAAATGTATTATTATATGAAGAAAATCAGATAACATATTGTACTGTGTTTATGTACAGTAGTGAAAACAATGTTAAGATTTTCCAGGAAAATGTTTGATATTTTTTTTTTTTTCATTTTAATTTCCTTTTCTGTTTGTTCTATAATTATTATTTTTTTCGTTTTTTTAATATTTACTTTAATTTCTTGTTGTCTTTTGTTTAATGATAAAACAAAACTAGAAATATTTATTTTAATATATAATACAATTTATGCAATTTTTCTTAGTTAATTATTAACTTACATGTGCAAGTATGGAATTTATATATAAATTAATCTTTTTGTTTGTAATTAAAAAAAAAATAAATTTTTTGTTTTAATTCTTTGTTGAGATTATACAGATAAGATACAAAAGTATAAGAACTAGTAATATTTGTATTTTTTAAGACTATCAAGTAAATTTTTTTATTAATTTCTTTGAAAAAACAAAAAATATAAATTGAATTACCCGAAAAAGAATCGCTAACCGCTCACAAAATCTTTATTTTCCTTAAAATGCATACTATATATTTAGGGTGTTTCCGAACCTACCGCAATAAAATTTAACACTAGACACTTCTTTTCTTATATGTATTATTCTTTTAGGTAGAATATCTAGTGCAATCGAGAGTACACTAAAAATATAACAGATAATCAAGTGCGATCAAGTCATTTATTGATATTTTCGAATACGTTAAAAAATTTTCAGAGTTTTTCGGAATTAAATAAATATAACTAATTAGCTACATAGTATTTATTGCGAAGTACTATTGATTGGGAAACATTCTTGGCAGACTTAAATATAAGATATTTAAACAAAAGCACAGAAAATGAAACAATATAACTTATTTTATTAATATCCAACTTACAATTAATTTATGATAAATTCACTCTAACATTCTAACACTCTAACATATACAGAATCTTACAAATAATGCCTATAGTTATAACAAAACGTATAGGTAGGTATAAAAGCGGTTGTAAATGAACACTTTCGAACAATTTAGACGTGTTTTGATATTCTAATTCAATTTTTCTCGTATTTAAACTATTGGGAGCTTATTATATAATATAAGCGCTTCAAGTCAATTAAATCCACCTTCGACAGATCAAAAAAGTTATTTTTAAAAGAATTTCCTCAGAAACTTTACTCTTCATATATTATAAGTATTTTTATTTATTTATTTTCCGCCGGAATGGAGCGTTCTCCGCTAATTGTTTGACTGGAATATCAAGAGGGTTTATTGTAATATGATTAAAAGATAGAGACTGTTCTTTTTTGTTTACATATTGTCCAGTTTCCAATAAATTGTTACTTCACACATCAGTGCAGACAATAAATGGTATATTAGTCTTCCTTCTATCTTTCTTCTATGTTTTCTTCCAAGTTTAACTTCCTGTCAAGAAAAAGACCAAGAAATTTTGGTGGTTTTTTTGAAAATAGCGAAACAGAAATTACGTACTTAAATTTATACCAACAGAATGTCAGTAAAAAGTTAGACATGATGGATAAATATAACAATCTAACAAACTCATTCAGTTTCAAATTTTAAAATTTATAATTTTACGGATCGATATTATTTGTTTTTTTTTTTTAACATTTAGGTATCTAAATTGTAATTCTAAAAATAATATAAAACAACATTTTTGGGGCTTCGGTAGCCTAGAGGGTAGGAGTGTGGCGTATTAACCGAAGGAGTGTGGGTTCGATCCCTGCACAGGTCGTAAGTGTTTTTTTCTTTACATACCCCCCTTACGACCAAATATAATGTAAATATATAGTATATAATATAAACAAAATAAATAATATTAGTATATAATTTAATAATAGTATAAAAAACCTATAATGGCCTTAGTAGCCGACGGTTCAACAATATTGCATTACATATTAATATAAAAAAATAAAAATAGAATTTTTTAAAATAAAATAAATTTGAATCTCCGATTAATTTAATAAGGAAAAACAATTTCCAAGCAATATATGAATTGTTATAACTTATCCATAATTAAATATTTTTTTTTTTTTACCACTTTTTCTTTCTTATATTTTCTTTTTTTTTCTTATAAGGAGAATATAGTGCATCCTCTAAGTCATTTATTAATCACATTTCACTAAGCCGTTGATTACCCGACTGTAGCTATTATACAAGATGGTGAAACATAAATGTTTTTTTATTTTTACGCCATCTATTATCTTATACAAGACTTAATTTATTATTATTTAATTAATAATTAAATAATAAATACAATAAATTTTTCAAAAATCAATTGTTAAGTTTATAAGTCATTTTTACGCAAAGTAAAAAAAAAAAAACAAAACATAGAATTTTCTTTTTTATTAAATAAAAAGCAGATACATTTTATCTAAAAACAAATTTTAAATTCAATAAAAAATACATAATATACGTTACGTACATTTTATTTATATGAAAATAATATTTAAATTTGCTTTGTAATAATATACCGCAAAAAGTTTTAATTCCTGCTTTATTTTATGTTGATTTAAAAAAAAAATTAAAATTGTTACAGCATAATTATTCGTTTCTTTTTTCTTTTTATTTTATTAAAATTATAACAATTCTCTAAAACGTACATTCCTATTTATTCCCCTATCATTTCTTCTATTATATATGTATATATGTTTTGATGCTCTTTATATTTAACACTATACCATTTATCACCACCTTCTGGTTGAAAAACTTTTTTGAAAATTA
This sequence comes from Poecilobothrus nobilitatus, assembly GCA_947095535.1. Taxonomy (NCBI): domain Eukaryota; kingdom Metazoa; phylum Arthropoda; class Insecta; order Diptera; family Dolichopodidae; genus Poecilobothrus; species Poecilobothrus nobilitatus. The sequence goes on from OX352774.1 coordinate 57,557,474, forward strand.
TATAGAATTAATCCGCATTAAAATAGTGAAAATTACCATAATACGTTATATTCATTATCTGAAATTATCTTCACAGTAATTTTTAAGCTAAACCAAACTAATTTTTCCATAGAGAAAAGCAATAGTAAAATAAATTTTAACTATATATCAATTTTAATTGTCTATTTGTTATGATACCTTTTTTGCCATCTAACTAAAAAATAAATACTAAATTTTCAGAAAATCTTAAAGAATCAATAAGCTTGTGTTATTTTTTAGCAATCTGTAAAGTTTAAAATTTTAAAGAAACATCTTAAAAAGTTAAAGATCGTATTGGTAAACACAAAATGATGAATTTCAAAAGAATTTATCATGGGCTACCACTCTACCAGACTACTAAAACGATGAGAATGTGAAGACCAAAACTTTTTACACGCTAACTAAAAACTAGGAATGGATTCCTTACAAGTTTAGCTAAAATGGAAAGAGAACTGTGAGAGAAATGAAATATTAAGAACGAGTTGAAGGATAAATTAAAAATGAACCTAAAAAAGGTTCTTAAATAAAATTCTAAATGAGTTTTAGGCAGCCAGGAAATATAAAAATTAAATACATTATTTATAATCAGATAATTTCACATAGTAAAAACCAATAGACTTAGCGACATTAAATTATAATTAAGAGTGTATATTAATGTATAAAATAAGGCAAGTACCCAGTATTGTTGCAACGATAAAAATTTTCCCTCTAATGATATTTTAACTGTAAATGCATTCTTATGTACGAACCAATATATAATATATACGAAAGATCCTTTAGTTTTTAAACATACATATAAATAATAATAAAAAAAAAATATGTAGAACAAGAGTTAAAAATTTCTTTTTAGTTAAAACTCCTATAGGAAAATTTATTTTATGACCTAATTTTTATCTGTTATAAATTAAATTTTTTTTTTTTTTTTTTATTTTATTACTTTTGGAAATAACGAAAACTTCTTTAATCTATTTTGTTTTTTTTATTATATTTTATTATGTTTTTTTTATATATTTAAAAATCAAAGAGAAACTAGAAAGTGAAAATGATATTGTAATAGAAGAATAATTTGTATAACTTTAATCTTTTGAACTAATACATCATAATATATATATGTAATGTACATAAATGTATATTACAACTGGTTACAGCCAACTAATCAATGATCGAAATACATTACAATAGTTGTATACAATACAAAAACTTCAATACGGTCTGCGTTAAATTAGATGGGATCTCAAAATACGACAGAAATTAAGAAAGGTTAATTATTAGAAAGAAATGCGATACTGTGGACTATAAACTCTTCCAATATTAAACCATACATCGATTTAGCTTACATAACCTATTTAAATATTTATGTCCTTAGAATTTAGATCCCGAATTAACTTAAGAAGTCACTACTGGGTATATGTTCTTAAACTCTGATAAAATTCTTGAGCATTATGGTTTCTACCTACAATACCATCAACTTATACATTTTTATTTATAAAAATACAAACCCTTATATCATATTTTCATATATTATATGTATTCATATATAATATGTAATTTACAAGAATAGAATACGTACTATAGTTGAATAATATCTTATTCGTTTTCTCTTCGCTTTTATATATCCATTATCATAATCTTTTTCTAATATAGAAAATCAAATTGTAAAAAAACGAGGAAGAGTGCAGTAGAGTAGACTATGTCAATTCTGGGATACCCGTATGAACGTAATATATCCTGTTTTTATATAAATTGATCATCTTTTAAATAATTTCAGATGTTTTAGTACCGACGTTAAAACTACCGAGATATATTTATGTAAATTGTGCAATTGTATGACAATTACCCACATCTATTACACCAGCACAACCAAATTTTACAGATGTTGTTGACCTGCAACACGACACAATTTTGCAAAATTTCAGATACCTAGCTTCAATAAAAACTGAGTTATTTCTATATAAAGAAAGAAATTGTATGACAGCTACTCGAAACCGGCGGCCGAAAAAGCTGGATTTAAATAGCAAAACTAACAATTTTGCAAAAGCGATGTAAAAAAAATGTCAGCTTCTTTTATTTTTTGAGGTATCGGGCTGACGGACAGACGTACATCGCTTAATCGATCCATACCTTTGACACTATATCTAGCTCGACTCCTTTAAAGTGTCATAAACGTAAGGGCGAATTTATTATTCCCTTGAACATAGTTCATACGGGTATAAAAATTATAAAATTACAAAGAAATTTTTTTTTTTTTGAATTACAGTAATTTTAAAATTTCTCTTGTAAAGATTAATTTAAGGATAACGAAAAGTATGCATAAAAAATCTTTGAAAAATTTTTTTTCGTCTGAAATAACATGGTAGCTAAGAATAACAGATTAGAATTTAACAGATTGGAATTTACGGAATCAGATTATCTTATATAAAAAAAAAAAAACAAATTCATTTTTGTAAAAAGTTAAGTTTCCTAGAAAATTTGTCATATTGGTGCAGAAACTTATGAGCAAGCATTATTTATTCTAGATTTTCTTTTTTTATTCTTCTATATTTTCCTAGTTTATCATAAAAAAAAACGTTTACTACAAAGTGTAAAAAATAAATGAAGAAATCAACATCAGACTTTAAACTCAAAGTGTCCTGTGTCCTGGCTATAGTAATTACTAATTCAATACATCAATACTTTTTTCCATTATCCTTTTAAAATTCATATGTTATTTGGCTTGAACAAAAAGACTGACATATATTTAAATTACTATAATCTATTTTTCATGTGGTTTAGATTTTGCATCATAAAAAAGAAAAATCTATCAGAAACTTAAAAAAAAGAAAAGTTAATTTTCGATTTTTCATGGAAATCTAATTTTCTACTTTTTCTCTTCTCTTTAATTTTTATTTTTCTCTTTTCCTAATCATTCGGATATTTAATATTTTAAAATATATACACAATATACACACCTATATACTTATGCATTTATCGTATTTACAAAAACAAATTCTTATATAGTTTTTTTCCTTTTTATTGTAATATCAATTTAGTTTTATTACTAATACATCATCAATATAAAATACAATTTTATTAACTATTTTGTAGCTTTAATGTTTACTTCAACATGGCAATGATATTCTAAACCATATCGGGATCGTAGACTGTTTTTTTTTTTTTGTTTATTTTCCAAAGAAGTTATTAACCACGCATTGATAAACTCAAAGTAATCTAAAGATAAATAGGACAGCCAGTGAAGCTTACTTATTACACATATGAAATTCCGAAAAGCTCAACACTTCGCACAATTCCGAAAAGAGAACTTTCAACCAAAAGTAAGTACTATTACATTGTAACATAGGTTCAAAGTTAATGTTTGATTTAAAAGGGAAGTGGTGTTTCGTTGCTTACAGTCCATCACTACTAAAGAGAATTCACGTTGATCTCATTAATGTCTTTCATCCTCGAAAAACAAAATTGTTGAATTAAAATTAACTAAAAGTTAGCCTAATGATTAAGAAGTTTCCTATGTTTGTTTTACTATTCCTATAGTAACCAAAGGCAAAAATTAAACTTCCACTTATTATAAAAGTTTAATTTTTAAAAGTCGCGCTTTAAAGACTTCAAAAATTAAAATAAATGAATACAAAATAGGATATACATTATAATTTAGACGCGTTCATAAATCTCTAGGACAAAATTTTAACTTTTTAAAGTTTAAAAAGCAAAAAATATATATTAGGTATATGTGTATATATTTAAAACATTTGAAAATTTAATTTCCTAGAGCTCAGAGCCTAGAGTTATGCCTAGAGTTATGCCTAGAGTTTCCTAGAGCCCAGAGCCTTTCCCAGAGCATAGAGTTATGCAGTAAAATGCTCGTAAAATTATAAATTCATCAAATGATTTATTGGGAAAGCCTAAAAAACAAAAATTAGACAATGTATGAGATGTCAACGTTTTAGACGTACTGCATCAAACTGCAATATGGAGTTCAGATGCGTATAATGCGGAAAAAACCACGCAAAAGGTAAATGTCAGATAATGCCAAAGAAAAAGAATTAATGAATTATTTGATCTATATTTATCATGTTAAATAAAGTTTTAAAAATAAATTGTGATTAATGCCAACTCTCTGGCATCCCCAATATAAATACATTAATCGAAATTATTGGTGGCTAGAAAATACATATTCATCTTAAATTAAAATTACTGTTTATTTTTAGGTAAAGTTTGGTGTTATAGGGATAGGCTAACTTTTTGGGTTAGCCTATCCCTATAACTAAAAGAGTCAATTTGGGTTTTTAAAACAATTTGTTCTCAAAATATTACATAGATATAAAATTATAAATTATCAAGTATAAAAATACAATGGCTTAACATATATTACATAGATTTAAAATTAATGAAATAAAAAATAACGCATTGTCTTAGGATTAATTTTCCAAAATGAAATGTATCCATATTTTTCAACATTTTTTATAGATTGAATTTAAGATTTAAATAAAAAAAATGTAAGTTAAATATTGTACTACCATGATTTTTTACAAGAGTATATAACTCCAAGACAATTATATGAAGAGAAGAATCGAAAGACACTATAAACGAGTGAAATGATCTCGAATCCTCTATGAGCATTTGGGACTTTAAATCAATAAAAACAATGTGCTTTTTTTAACAAAGCAATAGATTAAATGATTTTTAGTATAATCATACTATTGAGCTAAAGGGGAAAGTTAAAGTTAGGGAATAAAACGTAATTTTAAATCATTATGAATTGTTAAATTTTTGGAGGTTGTACACATAATCCATGTCAATTTTATGGGAACACATTGGATAAAAAATGGATTTGACATTCGCCATATTCATATTCCATTTTGGAATTTGAACTATGCAAGTTGTTATAAAATGAGTCTTTTTCGTCATTTTAAAAGTATCTAGAAGAGGTAGAATTTTTTTTCTAAATTCTTCTAATTCTAACCATCTTCAATATATTATATCGTTCCTTGTACACCTTATTCATTTTGATAATAACCTTTGTAATAATGAACTTTAACTTTTATTATCCATTTTGAAATTTTTGTATGTGAATAAAAAAAAATATTTTCATAAAAGTTTAAAAATTTCTATTTTAATCATAAAATTTTATTTCAAAATAATTTAAAATAAATATTAATTTAAAAAAAAAATAAATTTTAAACATTTTCAAAATATAATTTAAAAACAATCTTTAAATTCTAAATAAATATTTTATTTAAACTATTTTACTATAATAATTTAGTGTAATTTAAACTAATGATTAAAATAGAGTGTAACAAAATTAAAAATTAAGTTTTAAATCACGTGATAAATTACATTTCTAGCTCATCAACTTATAACCAAATCTGCTATTTAAGGTTATTGAAGCGGATGTTATACAAGGTTAAAACTATTATTTAAAAAAAAAAACAAAAAACTTTTTAAAACTAGAAGGATATGTTTATCCTTTACATAATTTTAATCAAACCTATGGTCTTTCTTATATCAAAATAACTATAAAAATTTATTTTTACCTTTCATAATAGTAAAAATCTTTTTTGTTTAACTTTAATTTAAAAATTAAACGAAATCCTCGAAAAAAAATCCAGATATTTTTCTTACTTTACACACAACTTTAATTAAATTTATGTTTCCATTACAAAATGAGAAAAAAAAAAATTAAATTAAATTCAAACTCGTAATGTTTGTTGTGCAAAAAAAGGACAAAAATCAAGAAAATCAATATGAAGACAAAAACAAAAAAAAAGAAATATTAAGAAAAACCACGAAACAAACAAAAAATGTTGGTTTTTTTTTTTCTTATTATTTTTTCTTTTTTTTTTTTCCTATAAAAATTAAACTGAGAAAATAAAAGTGAAATTAAATTAAAAATAAGAATAGAAATAGGAAAAGAAACATAAAATAAAATATAAAATAAAATAAAAGCAAAAAAAAACAAATACATATACTAAGAGAAAATAATCGCTTATAACATCGGAGAATTGATTTATAATTGAATCCAATTTTTTTTTTCTCTCTTTTTACTTTTTCTCACTTGGTTTCAGTACAAGATACAATAAGCAAAATAAATTAAAACAATTTAATAAAAATCATATATTATGAAATATGCAGATATTAAGAGTCAAATTGTTGCTGTTACTTATCAATGAACTTTATTCTGATACCCCCATTATTGATATTCTTCCATTTCATAATGTGCATCTTTACAAAACTTAATTGAATTTTATCCTGATCCTTTCTGATTTAGAATTTTTTACTGCCCTCGCCGCTGCTACTACTACTACTACTACTAATTCAATTCTTCAATCAATAATTTAATATGTTATATTCCTTCGCAATATGTAGAACACACAAAAAATAATTCACTGTAGTAGTAATAGTTTACTGAAGTTAAAATCTTCTTCCATATAAGTTTTACACCTACACATACTTATGCAATTAAAAATAAAATAAAGAGATTGCGAGCCAACCAGACAACATGGGATAGTATCTTTAAAAACTTTTAAGAATGTTTATTAAGATTTTCTTCTTTCGATATTCAAATCTAGAGTAGCATCTAGGCTTTCTAAGATTTTAAAAAATAAAAATAGTCAATAGTATAATATTGAATACATTTGGGATGTTGTCACCACTCGTGACTCAAATTTTACAAGCAAGTTAAACTTACATAGCTAACATTGTCTTTATAGTAAATCTGTTCACTGTACTTTAATATTTGTATATGTATAATATATTGTTGAATTCAAAACAGAAAATTCATAGATACGATAATATTATCTGGAAAAAAAAGTTTTTATAAAAAGAAAAGTTAGGAAAAATTTTCTAGTAGAAAATTTATAAAAAAGAAAATTCGTAATGTTTTTTTTTTTTTTTTCTAAAAACAATTGAAAAAATTTAAGAAAAATGTTTAAAGTCAAATCTGGTTTTAAAAGTTACGATTTTGGGAAATTTTTTTGGTTTTATTTTTTTTTTTTTTGATTTTTTGCGCAATATTTAAAATTATAAAATCTGAAAGAGAAATAAATCTAAGGCATAGAAAAAAAAATTAAAAACAAAAAAAAACAATTTTATTTTCATTTAATATGGAAATTAAATATTTTAATGACTAGAGGTTTTTACTTTTAGCACATTTCTAAAAAAAACTTATTAGTTTCACTCTGACAATCCTTTCGTCCCTCTATTTAAATGATTAAAAATTAAAAAGATTTAAAAGTTTAAGACACAGCAATGGAATTTTAAGCATGGATAGATTTGATAAAAAACAAGGTAGAATGTAAACCAACGGTTTTTAAAAGCGCACATTTCCAAAACACAATACAAACTGTTTAGAATTGTGACTTGCACAAAAATTTGAAAATTTAAAAAATAAAATGTAAGAAATTTTTTGTAATAAGAAAATATGTGAAAATAGGACTTTTTTGGAATTTTGAGGGGCTGTATGTCTGGAACCCTATATAAGTAAGAAAAACCGTTAGTACATGTAAAAATATATTACTGGAGCTTTAATTTTTATGTTTTGCCGAGGAAAAATTTGTACAGGTGCCTAAAAATAGCAAATTTTCAATATTTCAGTCCTAATACTTCTTAAACAGGGAGCGGTGCAAAAAAATTTTCTAAGAAAACCTATACTAATTCTAAAAGTTCTTTCTTGTCTGAAAATTTTAGATTCCTATTTAAAGGCGTGCTGGAGTTATGAAAAAAGAAATTTCATGCAAAATATGGTTTTCACATAACGGCAAATTTAAATAGTAAATTACAAAATATTACATAATTTTGATATTGTTTTATACAGATAATAAAATTTTTGATCTTCTGGTGGTTTTAAATTGCAAAACTATTTCGCAGAGCCTGAGATATATACATCTGAAAATAGGGCTTTTTCGCAATTTTGAAGAGCTGTGAGATGTGGAACGCTATATAACTAAAATAAACCTTTAACACACGTTAAAATATATTACTGTAGCTTTAATTTTTATATCTTTCCGAAGTAAAATGTGTACAGGTACCTAAGTTATAGATGTTTAAAAATAGCAAATTCTCAATTTTTGAGCCCTAATAGCTCATAATCGGGGGTGGCCCAAAAAAATTTTCTGAGCAAACTTATACTAATTCTAAAAGTTCTTTCTTGCCTCAAAATTTCAAGCCTTATCTTACCGGATACTCTTACCGGAGTTATGAAAGTAGAAAAATGATGCAAAATATGGTTTTCACATAACGGTAAATTTAAATACTAAATTTAAAAAAATTGTATAATTTTGATATTAATTAACAAAGTTAATAAAAATACCTATCGAATGACGTTTTCAGATAGAAAAAAATTTAAGCAGAACATGAGATATATGCATTTAAAAATAGGGCTTTTTCAAAGTTTGAGGGGCTGTAGCTCCGTAATGGGTGGGGCTACATGAAAAAGTTGTTCCACAAAATTATTTTTTTCATGAGACCTACCCATGGTTTAAAATTTTTTTCTCTATCTTTAACTGTGTAGAAGTTTTATAAACAGACTGACGGACGAACGGACGGACAGAGTGAAACTAATAAGCACATTTTTTCAAAATTTTTTTGGAAATGTGCTAAAAATTATGTATAATAGCTACAGCTGTTTTAGTGAACCTAATTATTCCGAAAACTGAAGTTTAGTCAATAAATAAATATGCTTGTTGCAATTTGGTATTTAAATTTACGTTATGTAAAATAACAATTTTGCGAAATTTTGGTTGCCCCGTATCTCCGAAATACCTTCTGTCAGAACGTTGAATTTTTATTATCTTAGTTATCCTAGAAAAATGTACATATAGACGCCTGTAAGTTGGAGTGTTTTAACATATGTGAAAAACTTCACCATAAACAAGACAATTTCAAAACTCTAATTTTTGAATGTGTTAACAATTTTTTTAACTTTATAGGTTTTCCTTAAAATTGAATAAAGTATCCTTTAATTTTTCACAAGTTTTTCTTACATAAAAAATTCTAAGTAAAATTACAAATTTTGATGGAAAAATAGTCACAAAAGTCCTTTGTATTTCCAAAATGTGCTCCTTTAAAAACCTTTCAGTTTTATATACGGCCTTGTTTTAATAAAATTTATGACAACCATATTTAATTTGCAATAAAGAGTAATTTTAATGTACATTTCTTTTATTTATGAAATATTTTTTTAATATTTTATTGAATTAATTAACACCATTATCATCATCAAAAATATCTATTACGACTTTATTTTTTTTTTGAATAGTTGGTTTTTTCTCCTTTTCAATCCAATAAGGAGCATAAAGCATCATTTATTATTTATATTTGCAAATATTTTGATTTCTGCGCCATCTATTTTTTATAGAAGAATTACTTTTTTTATTTATCAATATGATCCAGCCAAGGTTTGAACTCATTGTTATACGTTTTTGTTGGTTGGTTGGTCTCGTCTTCTAATTGTGTGACACCATTACAATACTGACTGGATTAATAGTAGAATATGTATAATACTATTGAAAAGTAAATCCAATGAACTTATCTAATACCCCTATTCAGTTTATTAGACTGCATCTGCACTAAAATTAATGAATTAAAACAGCATTTTAAGAAGACAAAATTATACACCAATATAAAATTTTAAATCAAATATTGGATGAATTGAAAAAATATTTGATTTTTGACTAAAATTAATTATTTTCATATTATAGATATTAAATTTTTTAAATAATTTTGTCAAAACCATACATTTGTTGATTCAAAAAGATTAAAGAAAACTTCTCAAATGATTAAAATCTACCTACGCTATTATATTCAAATTAAGAGCATAAGAAATTTAAAAAAAAATAATAATCAGATATAAGTTGTCTTATACATAAGTAAATATTTTTTTCATTTCATTTTCAAAAGTTTTTAGGACATTTTAAGAGATTTTCATTTTTAGTTTTCAATTGAGATCTTATTCAGTTTATGATCATTGTATCTTGAAATAAAAAAAAATAAATAAAATATACGTAAAAGAATTGGAATATTTTTTTCCATTTTAAATTACAAAAAGATATAAATATAAAGAAATCAATTTCGTGTTTTCTTTTCCAATATGAAGCTTATTCTCTTCTAATGATATGAAAGAAATCCAATAAAGCTTATATACAAACAAAGATGCAGTAATTATAACTATTATCGTTTATTTTTATATCGTCTATTTATATATGGTCTACTTTATAGAATTTAAACTTTTCCCATTTATATAAAACCAAGTGTTCAAATTTTCTTTGTTTAAAAATTCTATTGGTTTAACTTTTGTCCTTCTCACATCTGCATTATAGTAGGATTTATTATCATAGGATCATATTTAAAACAAATGATATTCATTTTATTATTCGAGATTAGTAAAAATGTTTAACGATTTAAAAACCTAATTAAATATTTAAAAAGATTTGAAGAGAATTGACGGTTGATTATTAAAGATTAAAAAGAAAAGATTAGTTAGAACAAGTCTTACATATTTAAAATTTAAACCAATAATTTCCTCTTGCAATAAATCTCCCTTTTCCGAAATTCCTTTAAACATGAAAATATTATTTCTTTGTTTTGAATTTACTCTAAGGGAATCAGCTAAATGTTTATGGCTTCCTGTATCGCTGCAAGACCTTCTTTTCATCTTTAGATATGTTAACTATCTATAAATCCTTCATCGGGCCTAAAATGGACTATAATACACACATTTGAGTAGGAGCCTTTGGGATACCTAGATAAAGTGCAAAACAGAGCAATTCGTTTAATACACGATCTCATTGCTACCTCAACTCTGACTTTACTAGGTCATCGACGTATCATTGTAGTATTCACTCTATTTTGTAGAAATTTTGTTGGTATAAGAAACTGTTCAAAAGCAATTAAAACCTTAATGCTTCATCCCAAATATTTCAACCGAGATACAAGAAAGGCTGCTAACTTCGATACCTTATACATCCCCATATACACACCTTCTCACAAGGTAATTCGTTTGTAACACGTACAGCGCGAATATGGAATAGCTTGCCAGAAGTATTACCTAAAATTTGCAATCATAACGTGTATGATATCAATAAATTGAAAAAGAACATCAACATCTTTCTTCTAAATAATAATCCCAACATCCAATAACTTCCTATATTTTCCAATTTCCTTTATTCCTATACCTCTATTCCTATTTTCTCAATCCCCAAACCAAACAGCACATTGTATCATAAGGTGTAAAATAAATGTTTGGTTAAAAGGGGAGTTGGCGTTTAGATGATTAAAGCCCAACACTACCAACGAAAATTCGCGCATTAATCTCATTGATGTCCTACCAGATTACCCCCTTACCGTCGCATAAAAAATAAATATAATCTTAAATTATTGAGAAGTATTTAAAACAACTTAACAATTATTTTTTCATAACAATTAAATAGATGGTTTCACTATATAAATACAATCTGCCCAAAACTAAATTTTTGCGTTTATACAAACTAAAAACAGTGCAAAATAAACTATAAACAGATCTTAGAATAATTGAAGCACACATTAATTTCGGAGTATCATTCAATTAAAATGAGAGACAAAAAAAAAAACCAATCATTACATTATTAATTTATAAAAATAATTAAATTACTTCGAATTTAGAAATCTTTCAGATATTTATATTCGTTACTCTCAATAATGATTTGATCAGAAAAGTTTTTCGAATCAAAACTCAATTATATAGCCACATAAGTAAACAAAAATAACCAAAAACAATTTTAAAAATTTTTAAAATATTTCAGTAGGTACTTCTAAAAAAATAAAAGTTGTCAAATTTCATTTTTATATATATAAAACAAAACATAATATACAGAATTAAAATATACTATATATTAAGACGAGCCGCAACAGCATATAAATAAACCCTTGACCTGCAACGGAACGGGATATTGTAATATTTTATTAAAAACATAGTACGGCACCACTATTAACATAAAAATTCAATGAAATCCAAAGCCAACCATTTTTTTTTTTGGGTTTGAACTCAACAAATATTGAGTGTAAATTTTACATTTCCACTTTTCTCTAAATTCCTTTTAATTTCTAAATAGAAATTATTTCCTTTACTCCTTTCTTAATTCTCAATTTCAAAAAATATATAGATAGAATTTTGTTCTTGTAATATTATAATAGAAAAACCTAAAAATTATTATTATCTGGATTGGAAGATATACATATATAAACATTTCAGTCTTCTAAAGATAAAATCGTACAAACCTCTTTTGAAATCTGAAAAAAAAAAAAAATCTAAAGATAAAAAGTAAAATAAATGGTATGTAGAGATTATTTTTTTAACCTTTTTAAGTTAGAATAAAAATACTTTTTAAAATATTTTTTATAAAATTTAATTTAAAATAAGAAATTATTTAAAAAGCACGGTTTTCCACAAAACTAAATATATAACCACATATGTATATATATATAAATTTAAGTACATATGTATCGCAATAAATATTTGTAAAGTTGAAATAAAAATAGTTAAATATCTAAAACAAAGTTAAAAGGATAAAAGTTATTTTAATTTTTTTTTATTTATATATGTACAATTTTTTTTTTTTTATGTATTTTTAATTTTATATTTATTTTGGTTTGGTGGTGATAACATATTACTAAAATTATACACTTATTATATTATTTATGTATTTTTATAAAAATATACAATATATATATATATATATATAATTTATAATCAGAACCTAAACTATATATTAAAGGAATTCAAGTTAAAAACAGGCTAATTGCATTAAATAAAAGTTTTTCTCATTCTGAATACAAAAATTAAATAATATCAAAGGTTTAAAGAAGTGGACAATTCTTAAGGAAAGATTATACATAAATTTAAAGTATGCCATATATCCACAGCTTTATTATAGCTAAAATAACTCATTACGCAGAATGTATTATATATATAAGAAAATTAAACATTAAGTACCATCATTCGTAAGTGATTGTCTTCATTTTGTTTACTGGCAGATCAGACATATAAGCAGTAAGGGAGCCTCGATAGTCTAGAGTGTAAGAACGTATAAAATACTCTGTAAACACCGAAGGAGTGTGTGTTTAAATAGCACAAACTTCGTAAAATAATTTCCCCTTATGACATTTACAGCTTCACTTGGAAAAAAAAAGGCTTGTGTAATTTTCTTGTCACATTTATATTGCAGAGGAATAAACAAAAAAAAACTAGTAAAAATTTTTGTTAATTTTCTAAATAAATTCAATGGTAATGATAAATCCATTATCATACACCTATCAACGACTAAACATTTCACTCCACCTTAAAGTTAGTGTGAAAATGACTTACTAAAACTACTAAATACTGTTATAAAAAATAAATCTTATACTTTCTTTACAGTTTCAGAACACTGTTCGTATAAAAATAAACTAAAATGAATTCTCTAATTCCAGAGAATTTTTAACCAGATATAAACCAAAAAACAACATCAAAAACTAATTTAGGTTGAGAGCTCTTCAGTGCGTTTTTTTTTTTTGTAAATATTATTTAAAATTTTTTTGTTTGTTGACTGTGCAGCATATATATTATGTACATGTACATAACAGACGTACTGCATACCAAATCACATATGGTTTAAATCGGAAAAAAAAGTAATAATAACACAAAATTATAAATATATAATAATAAGTTATTACATATAATGATATTTGTATTTAAAGTATATAAAAGATTTTATGAATTTATTACATTATATATACCTACATGCATCACGATGATAATTTATAATTTTTACATAAATTTTCAGCAAAAAAAAGGATGTTTATTTTTTATGAATTTTAAATATTTAAAAAATATTTAAAAAATTTTATAATTTCATTAAAAATTCTCAAAAACGTCTTTTAAAAACAAAAGGAAAACCACATGTATCTAAGATAATTATATTAAAATTAAAAATAGCTTATAATTAGTTCATTAATGGTAGGACCATTAAAAAAGAATTTGGATTTAAAAATTATAGTTCCCAAATTTACCAAAGCTAACCGATTACATATTGACAAAACATTTTTGAATTTTACTTATTTTTCCTTCTTTAAATTCTCTTCTCGTCTTTTCTTTCCTACTCTATTGTTCCTTCTTCACCTTACTATTTCTTACTTCTCCTTATCACTCTTTCCATGTGTTTTTCTTTGTTATCCTCTCTTCTTCCACCTTCTCCTCCTCCTCACATTCTTTTAAGTAAGGAAAATTATATTTCTATAGTTTACGAAGTGTGTCGAACACCTAAACCTATTAATTGATTGCCTTAGTTTCTAATCCCGGTTAAAGTTCCAACATTTTGTCATTATCTCTAAATACCTTTATTCAATACTTCCACATGTAAAGAATAGGTTCGTTAATTTAACCGTTTAACAAAAGTATTTATATAAAGACACACCAATTTTAAAATACTAGAAATGGAGCAGTTAACGTTCAAGCTTAAAGCGTGTAGGATAGAATTCGATTTAGTAGTTAGGAATTTTAATCAAAATTAAAATTCTAACAATGAAAAACAAAACAAAAAAAAAACCTTTATTTAAAAACACAATAAATTCAGTCGTTCATAAATTCTCATTATAATAATATAAAAACAAATTATATACTTGTTCTCATTTAAATACATGCAAACACACACATATAATATGTACTTATATATTATATGTATTTAATAAAAAAAAATATATATTACAAATATGTGAGCGTAAATAAAAACCAGAAACAAAATTCCATTCATTTTTTTTTTGTTTTTTTTTATAAAATAAATTTAAAGATGACTGAAACTAGGTTTTTAACATGACCCACTTTTATTATTTTCTATCGTATAGTGTACTCATCTACAAAAGGTTTAAAAAAAAATATATATTATGTACATGGTAAAAATTTAACATAACAGGATGTTTTCCTCCATTTAAGGTTGAGGTAAAAATAATGCTAAAGGCAAGGTTTCAAGTCTTTTTTTATTTTTTTTTTTTACATTTATTTTTGTATCTTTGACAATTTTATTTTAAGAAAAATTTATATTATTTGAATTTTCATTATAACTAACGTTTGTTTTATATTTTGTTTATATTTTACTCTGCATTTTAAATTTTGTTTGGCAACAAATATTCAATGTTAAATGATATATTCTAACCCTAAGAATATCAAATAATAAGTTAAACCAAAGGTTAAATTAATGTCATACCTAAGAAGTTCTAATAGAATTTACTTTAAGAAGAAAAAGGGAAACCATTCTTACTTTAAGAAGAAAAACTATTCTATTTATCCGGATTTATTTATTGAGATAACATCTAAAAACAGTTCTATACTCTAAACAACGCATAAAAATTAGCATTCATTAAAAAAAATTAAAAGCAAATTTTTTTTTAAATTAAAAAAATTCAAATTCAACTATTCGTATATCGTATATAAAATTTTGTAGATTACTTTGTTAAAAAAAATATAGATGTCTCTGAAAACGGTAAAAAAATTAAACCATGAAAAATTTTTAAATTTTTATTTATCCCCATACATTTTAAAGTGACATCTGTATTTTCATTATAAAAATATTGAATAAAAAAAAAAAATTTAAATTCACGGTCAGTCATTCTTTATTTATTTCAATAAAATTTCATGTTTTTTCAAAATGTTTGGTGAATTGTATTCGAAATTGTAGTTACAATTGTTAAATGGTAAATTATTAAATAATAATGATAGATGTATTAGTGTTAAATGTTAAAAATGTCGAAAATAATTTTTTTATTTTATTCTCATTTAATATTTTTTTTTCAGTTTATTTTCAGTTTTGTTATTTTTAAAATTTTTTTTTGTATTTTCTTCTTTTTAAGAATTATTGATAATTATTATATTTTTCTCAAATTATTTAGAAACCTAACCTAGAAACCAAGAAACCTAATCTCATTATATTTTGTAATATTATATTGTACTCTAATATAAATAGTATATGTGGCGTTTTTATTTTTATTTTTAACGGACCTAACACCGGGAATTATCTTGGAATTTCAATACACTAAACATAATTTACTTTTTTGACCAAGCAATTATAGGTTAGCACCCTTTTAGTACTATTATACTGTTTAAAAAGAAAAGCGTTACGATTGTACTGTTTAGAAAGGGAATGGATGAAAAATAGCTTCAAGTTTTGCAGAAACACGATGAACGAAAGTGTTAACGTTCAGCTTATACCTATGTAAATTGAAAATGTAATTATTCTCATTTTTAGAGATGATATTTCGGGGTAGAATTTTAAATTTAATAAATAACGTTAAATTAAAATAAAAATTTTTATTATAATTTAATTAAGTATTTATAAATAATTATTAATTTGGAAATTATTTTAAGAATATTACAAACGAATAAACATACAAAAATGACTTCTCTTTATTTTTTATTTTATTACTATTCAATTATTTGACACTTCGTAATTAATGTAATTCATAATGCGTATAAAAAGAAAAAAACTTAAAAATTTGACTGTGTCATGGCATTGTTTATTGTAAACACTTATACAATTTCAAATTTGATGCATTGATTTAATTCTACTTTGATACTTTCATGAGTGTTTAGAGCTCCATGAGACCGTGCATTGTAGATGCAGATTTAACGTTACGAATTCAATAGATTAATATTTGTGAAAATAAACTAAGATATTAATAATCCATATTGTATATATATTGGTTTGAAAAAATCACAAAGGCTGGCACATTAAATGTGGCGTTTCAGGCATAACTGTAGGAACATTTTCCAAGTTTTAAATACTATATAGCTGTATTTAAATACTTTATTGGTAAATGTAAATGTATAAATGACTAATTTACACCACTAGTAATTCAGGGTTTATATAGACATCTCTAACAAACTTTTTTTTTTAAACTTAAAATATAAATAAAAGCAGTTAAATTCCTTTTTTTTTTATGTATTTATTTATTTATATAAATTTTTTTTTTTTTAGGTTTTTTTTTTTTATATTTTTTAATTTTTTTTATTTTAAACTTATTTTTTAATATAAAATACAGATTTATTTTGGAGATTATTTTTAATTTTTTTTTAATTTGAAATTTAATAAAAAAAATACAAATTTAATTCATTATATATTTTTTTTTTCTCTGTTTTCTATATGCAAAAAAATATTTTTTATATTTATTTATATTATATATACAGTGGGTAAATATTATTTTTTTTAAATATTTTTATTTAATTTTTATTTAATTTAAAAGAAAATATATTTATATATATAATTATTTTAAATGTTATTTAAATACAAATTTTATTGTCAAAACAAATTTTATTAATTAATTAACTTATTGTCTATTTTCAAGATCTAAAAATGTTACTGAAAAAAAAAAAGTTGAATTTAAAAAAAAAAATGTAAATCAAAATTTATTAAGAAAAAAATTAAAAAAAAAGCAAAAAATTTGTTCTATTGACTCCAAAATATTTTAATTTTTTTATATATATTTTTCTTTTTTTTTTTTTAATTTTTCACATTTTTAACCTATCTATACATTAATTTTTTTCCTTTTTTTTTTTTATTAATATATTTATATATATATTGTATATATAAATTTATAAATTTTTTTAAAAATTTTTTAAAATTACATAAAGAAAAAAAAAAAAATTAAAAAATTTTATGTTACTATAAGATAAAATGTATATAAATTGTATGTAATGTATAAGTGAAAAAGTATATAATATGACAGATTCATATTAAAAATTAAAGATATGAGATGAATATAAGTTATATGAGATTGTTTATTTTTTGTAAATGAAAATAAATAAAAATATTTAGTTTAATTTCTAAATAAATACAAAAACTAAATAAATTAAATCATATAAAAATTAAAAATAATAATTAAGATTAGAAAATAAATAAAATAAATATAAATTTTTAAAAGGTTTAAAATTAAAAAGAATAAATTTGAAATTTTTTTTTTTATTTGTTTATTTTTCTTTGCTTTTTGTAAAACTATTTTGATTATTTTTAAGTATATCTGGACGCTATTGCACCAACCAATTATTACTAATCAAATAATAATTTTTTGATAAGTTTTTCTTTTTAAACCATATTTCTTGAAATAACTCAATTATGTGTTGATTAGTAAAAAACACTTACTTATCAAAAAAATGATTATTAGATTAGTGATAGAATAAGTTATTGGTGCAATAGGGTCCAGATATAATGTTGCGTTAATATTGATTCGAATAAAGTTGTATTTTATATATTTTAACGATAATATTATAACAGCAATACAGTAAATTAGTGACAGTTTGACAGCTTTGACAACTTTGAATAAGATTTGTTAGACTGTCAATAGAAATGTTTGTAATAAATTCTTTTCTCTTAAAATTTTGTAATATGAATGTAATTTTTAAATATCAACATATCCATAACAAATTTTTTTATTTACTTTTCAGTAGTTATTTTTAAAAATATTTAACGGTTTTTAGAAAAGATATCATTTTCATAATCAATTAATTATAGAATTATAAAGAAATATTAATCTAGGTTTAAATTTTCTTTTCTTTAAAAATAATCAAAATAGTTTTTAAAGTTCAAAAAGGATAAAGTATTTTATTTTATTAGTTAATTTAAAAAGTTTTTTTTTTTTATATTTTTGATAAGGGATTTTGGTTTTGTTTCATTTTCTTTTTTTTTTTTGTTTTTTTTTATTTTTCTCAACTAAAACAAAGGTCGTATAACGTTAAAGATTCAATAAAAATGATCTTTTTTTTGTCTTCTAATTCGTTTTTTTTTTTTTTAATATTCTTTAACATCTAACATTTAATTTTTATATATAGATATTTTTTTTTTATATATAATTTAATTTACATATGCCATTTGTATACCTTTACGATCAAAATGTCGCACTCTAACAAATAGGAATGCTGCGACTAGAGATGCTATTGCTAAAACTAATAAAAGCATTACAAGTCCACCCACAAAACTGGGCACTGACATACAAATTGTTTCTGAATCAACCGATCTACTAGCTGATTGTATAACAACAGTTTCATTATTATTATTGTTACTACCTAATGCAAAATTAACATCACCAGGTGCAACAACTTGTATTGTTCGACTTGTATTTACATCTGTCATTTCTTGTTTTGAATCACCATCTTCTTGATTTTCTGTATCACGTTTATATATTCTTGGTTTAACAACAAATTCAAATATTTCATTATCATCAATATCACTATATAATTGTCGTCGTTTTCTTAAACCTCGTAAATCATCTAAACCTTCAACAGATCTTGGACGTCCGCCACCTAATAAAATTGAATTACTTGATAATTTATCTAAATCATCTTTACGATTAACTGTACTGTAACCAGAATGTCCTGGTGGGGGTGGTGGTGGTAAATGTACATCATTTGGTCCACTTGGTCCTTGTTGTTGTTGCTGTTGTTGTCCACCTTGTGTTGGTTGTGCACTTGGATTACCACCATTTGAATCTACAAATAGAAAAAAAAAATTATTTCAAACTTTTTAAGATATTCTCAAACAAAAACGAACTTACTTGCACTATTATTACTTTCTGATGATGTTTGAGCAGTTTGAGCTTGAGGTGATGGTACAACATCTGGTTGATTTTCTGAATATGCACCTGATGTATCAGCTGGATGTCTTGGATCTGGATAAGCGGCTGGTGGTAAATTATAATCACTACGTTCATATTCTAAGCCTGGTAATTGTGGTGGTCCGTATTCTGATGAAATACCATTACCACCATGTGGTGCACCATATTCAGCTGAAATTGCTGGACCACCATGTCCGCATTTCGGTTCTGGACAATTATAACGGCATACTTGAATAACACATTGGAAATGAACATTCATTGAATCTGGGAATTTGAAGGCTTGGAAATATGCAAATGATACAACTGATGCTGATGGTCCAAAGTTTTTAATTTTTTGGAATTTGCTCATAATTTTCGGTCTTACAACACAGCCATGTTGATCAACTAGTTGTATTGGTGTACGTTTACCATCATGTGCAACACAATTTCTTACCAACATATCAAATTTATTTTCGTCATCTTTTATAGCCAATACCATTGTCATTGTTTGACCAATTTTAACAATACCTGATACTTCTGATGCCCATGGTCCTTTACCAACTTGAATTTGCATCCAACATTGTAAATTATCACCTAAGAAATTGGCTGTTACAGCATGTAACATATCAACTTGGAATGGACGGAATGTTACTGCTTTTTCATAAAAGTCATACCATGTACAACGTAATTTTCTTGCTTGATCCCATACTTCTTGTACATATGGATCATATTGTATAATAATTGTATTTTCTACATAACTACCAGATGGAGTTGGAGCACCATATGCAACAGCATTATGATTTGCTGAACTTGACATACCACAACTATTTAAGAATATTTCAAATGTAGCACTTAAATGTCCAGTACCCGGTTTTAAATGTACACAATGTGAATCACTATAAAAACCTTTTGAAAAGATCATACCATAAAATGGACGATCAAATTCAATGTTAACTCTCATATGGGTTTTTTCACATTGAACTTGTAAATTTTTTATTTGTGGACTATCATTTGATGCAGCTAATGGCCATGGATCATCACCAACATCATTTCCACCAGGATGACCAATACCACCAACAGGTAATGCAATACTACCACCACTACCACTACCGGCACCACCTCCTCCACCACCACCACCTGGTCCAGCTCCTAATAATGATTGTGCACCATAAATAGGTGATGGTGCTGGCGGACCATATACGGATCTATGTTCAAGAGGTAATGAAGCTGAATCAACAAGTGGAGCATCACAGTGAGCATTCTAAAAAATACAAATAAAAGAAAATAAATAAATGGAAATTTTATAGAAAAGATGGTTTAAAAAAAAAAATCTAATCAACAATTCATACATTTTATAAGTTTAATTTTATAAAATTATTTACTTAAGATTTCTGATAGAAAATGTAATGTAAGGAGTAATTCAATACTCTAAGTAATTCTTGAACCAAATTTTTTTTATAGAACTCTAATCAATAAATAAATAGATACAATTCTAAAACTAAATAAATGAAGTTGATTGGAATAATCTCTCAAAAACATAATAATGACATAAGATTAATGCTTATTATTAATTATAGATGTTCTCCCAATCCGTTAGATCAAAAAAATTAAAAAAATAATTAAAATTAAAATCTCAAAATATTAGCATAACTAAAACATCATTTACCTTTTTTACAATCTATCAACATAAGATTTAAATTTAAAAAAAATTAATTAATAACTATTAATTTTATAACAATTTATTATCTTTGAATTCACCGTTTCTTATCATGATTTTGATTAATTCATTTCTTTTATGCTTTTCTTATTTTATTTATCATTGCACTCTCTTCTATAAATATTTCTAACTCTTTTTATTCAATGTTAATCTATTTATAACGCAACATAAAACATTATTTGTGATTTTAAATCGCCATAAACGATAAGAAACAATATATATATATGAACCAAATTTTCATTATTGCAATGAAAATTGTTTTTCTTTTTATTTTCATTATAGTGCATTTATGTATCTTAAGATATTATATGCATTTATAAACACGTATATGCATAATATATGATTTTGCCTTTATACGGGCTGATATAGAAAGTAGAAACTAATAACAAATTAGAGCATAACTGGATTTTTATTTTTATTATTACTATTATTATTATTATTTTGTGTTTATTAAAATGTATAATATGATACAATTATCCAAATGAAATCATGTTTTATATCTATAGATATACAATATATATTCAACAAAAAAAAAAATTTTTTTCAATAAATCTTTCACAAGATCTCTTTTTATTGCTATTTTCCAATCATTTTTGTTTCAGTTTTTTTTTTCTTTTGTATTCTTCTAAGACAAAACTTCAGATCTTTCTTATCCAAAAGAAATATCAAAGATAAATAAGTAATAATAAAAGGAAAAAAAAAACAATAAAATATCTTAATACCTATAGATCGCGAAAAAAAAACGTTGTACTATATATTAGTAACGGTGTTAAAAAATAATAACAATAATAGATACACTATGAGAAATTTACAATACAATACTTCTAATAAAGAGCAACAAGTAAAACTAACATGATTTAACATTTTCATTATCAACTTTTAAATAATGCATTTTTGTATTATTTCTAATACAGTGATCAACACTTTTAAACGATACCTGTTTACATTTAATTTACTCTTAATGTACAACCAAACTTAAATTTAGATTGAGCTAATTGTGACAGATATCAAAATCCCAAAACGATTCAACATAAAACTTTCGAAAATTATTCAATTTTTGACAAAGAAAATAGAGGTCTAGATACAGTTAACCTCTTGTATGCCAAATAATAATTTATAAACAAAATATAATTTCATTCTACACAAATAAAAATCTTTTAAACTTTTAAATGATTATCTATTGGTTGAGTTTAACTCTACAAAGTTAAGTTCTACAGCTTATTTAAAGTACTAACTCTGTAACTCATTATAAATAAACGTAAGTAAAATAAACCCTAGTGTTTTTTTCTTTCATTAGAATTTATTCATTTTATTCCGAATTCATGAAAAATGCTAATTGACTTTTTTATCAATAATTTTTTTTAGTCTTTAATTAAATTCTTTTTGAATTTCCATTAAATATACATGAAGCTTTTTGAGAATTTTAGTTATGAATTTAATAACATTCACAAGTGTAATCTTCAAACGTATCGATATGGTTTTTATCTTCAAAAGAATTCAACACTTTTTACAAATACATATGTATATAATTATACTAAAATAGCAACACTACAGCATTAAACACAGAACTGACTTAATACAGATATATTACAATTTTATATTCATATAATATTATGAATATTACCAATTACAGTACAACCCAGATAAGTTCTTCTCAGAAATTTCAGAGTAGTTCGGCAAATTTTCCGAAATCACTTATAGGACTTAATAAAGCAAGCCGAACCCTTTTCGTTTATTTATCTAATAAATAGTATTACAGTGGAACTGTATTAAACAAAAAGCTTTAGAACGGGTAACTTTCATGAAAAATAGTACTGAAAATGATTAGTTTTTAATTTTACAGTAACAAAAAAAGAGAAGCAGCAAAAGCACTTATTCAGAATTTACAGTAATATAATAAAATAAAAAGTATAGTCTCAAGAATCTTATTATATTACCTATTGTTACATTATATTATAGATTACATTATAAAATTCAAAAATATATTTTAATCTGCTAATATAATTTGCTAGTTTGAGAAATTCTATTTCAGTTAATATAACTATAGTTAAAAATTATTAAAACATTGATAATCGTGACAATCTACTAAAAAGGAAAGCTAAAGACGTTTAATTTTTATGTTTAGCTGAACTTTGATCAGTTTTAAATCCTAAACAAAACTTCACTCTAATAAATAAAGAATACTGAAATGGTTTATTCATAAATTTTTTTATTATTTTTTTATCAAACCCAAATCAATCTTTTGTCAAGAAAAAAAAAAACATCAGTTAAAACATTAAAAAAGTTTCAGTTACGAAATTTATAGTCGACAAATCTTTGACTTAGTTAAATTTAAGATTTTAAAATTCCAGCTTAAATTAATTCCAGTTTTTCAAGAAGAAAAATAAATTGCCAATTTTTCAATAGGATGTCGATTATTCTTTGACTGAAACAAATTTTTAAAGTTGATACAAGTTACAACTAACAAATCATCCGCTAACTGATATTTAAATTTTTGAAAGAAAATGTTA
This sequence comes from Poecilobothrus nobilitatus, assembly GCA_947095535.1. Lineage (NCBI taxonomy): Eukaryota > Metazoa > Arthropoda > Insecta > Diptera > Dolichopodidae > Poecilobothrus > Poecilobothrus nobilitatus. The sequence continues at coordinate 57,581,300 of OX352774.1, forward strand.
GTCTTTTTAAAGACTTAACAAAACTCGTAAATACACGGGTTATTGTACTATAATTAATAAAATATGTATTTATATTTACATACACATATACATATGCATATATATAATATAATATATATATATATATAAATATACCACAATTCATATTGAAATCATCATTAACATCTTCATCAATTGACTAATTATTACAATAATCAGATATATGTATTCCTATATGTATGTATACTTATATCAAGATTAAAAATAAAAAATAAAAAAAAATAGAATAAAAACAGAAAACTGGTGAAATGGGTTATTATTCGTCTTCATTAAATACTATTTCAAATAATAAACAACAAATTTAAAATCTTATATTATGAAAAAATTAACTAACATTTTATGGTGTTAAATTTTTTTTTTTATCTTTTGCTTTCTTAGATTTCTTTCGTATTTCTATGCTTGTTTTAGCTTTCATCTTTTTCTGTTATTAAATTTTTACTAAATAGGTGGGTAGGTTGATAAGTGGGTAGGCAGGCAGATCAGTAAGTTATCGATTTTTTTTTTGAGCCTTACCTATCTGCCGATAACGCCTCTTTCTTTACCGTCTAATTACTAACCAGTTTATGATATCAAATTCTTTTTTTTCTTTTTGTTTTTTTTTTTTTGCTAATTCATCAACTTTTTTCTGCAACATTTTTTCATCTATCACAGATCATAAAATTTTTGCACAATTAACTAGATTTGTACATAAATCTGGTATGTATTATATTATAATATAAACATATTTATATGTACATACACAATATATAAGTACATATAAGCATATATGCATTTAAGTTTTGTTTTTTTCTTTTTTTTTCTGTTTTTGGTTTGTTAAGGTTAGAAAGCTTGTCTGGTTTTCTTTTTAAAAATTAAAAGCGAAAAAAAAAAAAATAAAGTGAGAAAAACTAAAAAGAGAAAATAATTAAATAAAAATAAAAACTTTTGAAATAAAAATATTCATATACTAAAGGGTCATTACTTATACTCTATACTCTATCTATACAATATAATAAATTATATATAAAATAAAAAACATAATTAAAAAACATGGTATTCTCTTATTATTAACTTAAGTATTCAATTAATCAAAACGCTTAAAAGAAAATTTTTTAAATACAATATAATAAAATAATAAAAAAAAAAAATTAAACTTTTATTATTATTTAACATTTTTCATATGGAATACACTCGTTCATGTATATTCAGTCATTCGAAATTATTAATTATAACCTTATATTCGATATATAAAACATAACGTATACCAATTTATGGCCGTCTATCAGTTAATTTTAACCAAATTAACAAATATTACTTGTAAAGTATTAAAAATCTCAAAAAAAACTGATAATAACTAATGAATTTTATAGAATATTTTTAAATATAGAATCTAGGAGAGGAAAGAAAAGATGAAGAAGCGATAACAGTTTAGAGATTCAAATCTAGCAACAACCGGATCGATGACATGAATACTATACTGACAGCTATACATGACTACTATACATAGAATTTTACATAGAATTTTAATTTTCTTAAAGCCACGATTCTTAAAGTCATCGATCCAGCTTGCACCAGATTTGAAGCTCTAAACCGCTATAGGTTTTTAAACTTTCCTTTCCTTGTTTAACTAAAATCATTTTGAGTTGAATATATAAAATATAAATGTTTAGGTTGAAGGGCCATTTTGTTTGAAATCAATTAAAAGTTTTATCAAATTTTTTAAATGATTTGAAAATGTTAAAAATGTTAATCGAATACTTTTTTTAAATAATGAGATGGACAGATGAGTATTTTTCCTAAGGTATTTTTTGTTCTTTGAATAAAATATTTGCGATATTAATAATATTTTTATAGTATTAGTTAAATAGACCTTCAAAATCTTTAAATTAGTTTTTTCGTTTCTTATTTAAGTAACTAGATATCATTTTGCGATATCAATCTAAAGTGCATGTAAATAGTTTCTAATTTAAGTAATCTTTTTTTTTTCCAACTTTAAGGACCACTTCGATGTATTATTCTAAACCGACTGATAACGAAAAAATTTATACAATTCTAACCACTATAATAAACAGATTTATAAAATGCCTGCCAAATGCCGAATATAACGTCTGAATAATACTTCTTTAAAAAAATACTGATATCAATAACTTCTAACTTCTAATTTCATAAATTTGAGATTTCCATAAGATCATTAAAATGAAAAAAATGTTTAAATGATTTGAACAAAAAAATTTTAACACCTTTTTAAATAACTATAAACTGATATATTGTAGTAAATCATAAACCTACTTAAAATCATAATAAAAATTTATAATTTCAATCTTATTTTCTTTTTCTTCCAACCTTGAAAAGAATCTCAATACTAAAGACTTTCTAAACTCTTTTAAGACAATTTTAACTGATGAAATTTTTTACTTCACAAAACCACAAATTTCTTGAAATTGTTGTAACCGCACAAATATATTTTAAATATGTTCTATTTTTTAACCTGTTTCTTTTTTTTTACTATAAAACAAAAATTAAAATGAATACGAATACAAATATAAATAATTTATAATGATGAATGAATAAATAAAATTGTTATTATAAAGTATTGATATTTAGTTCGAAAGGTCTAAGTTCGAATTTTGACAAAATCTAATTAATCTATTATTTAATTATGATGTATTTCGAATTAATTTTAATTTGATTGTTATAGGTTTTTTAATGACATGGGCATATGGTAGGTATTTTATGAATCCTTTCATTTTTGGATATTTCCAAATAATTCCCTTCTAACACTTAAAAAGAAACTGTTAATTTACAGAGTAAAATCTTTTGAACACAGTTTCAATGAGAGTTCAATGAAGTTTTTTTAGTTTAGTTCATTTACCTCCTATTAAAAAATTATTGGATGGTAATGTAAAAAGGTATTGTATAATATCATAACTTAAAGTAAAAAATACATAACACTTACCTTAAAAACTATAATAACAAATAATAAATTCGCGAGCAATTGTCGCGTATATTGTCCCATTTTGTATATTTTTATATTTATATTTTATTTTTTATAAATATAAACTTTGCCTAATTTTTGCTTTTCTTTTCACAAATTTTAAAATAGTTGTAGCACGCTTAATGTTGTAAGTTTTCGTTTCTTTTCCTACAAAATTCTGAAAATAAAAAAAAAAGCACAGAAAGAGATTATTACATTTTTGTTATATTATCAGAAAAAAAAAATCTTGTCTTAAAAAAATTAAAAATTTGACATAATTAAAAATTAGTATAAAATTTTACTGGTTTTTATGTATGTTAGTTTATATTTCATGTTATTTTTTTTTTTCTTATAGTAATATGGCATATAAAATATAATGAAAATATCAAGACTATATATACTACAATGAAATCTTAAAAACTTCTCAGTTTTTTTTTCTTTATTTCACAAGTAATAAATTAAATTTCTCTAAACAATAATTTTAAAAACTACCAAAAGTTTTAAATAAATCCAAGAATGATAGATGCAAATACTATTTACTATTTCTCCAAAAAAAAAGAGAAACCAATAATAAATAAATTTTAACTAAAAAAACATTTGTAAAATTTCACTGCAAAATTTTTCATTCTAAGTTATCTTTTACATTCCTTTTACAAAAAAAGATAACCCTTTCCATTCAATTTAACTTAGATTTGCGGTTCTGTAAAGAACCACTGTTTCGATTTCCTTGTATAATCCCACTAATGATCAATTTGCAAAATAACTAATTTCTAACATAGAGATGGTGTGAGACAAGAAAACTTTTATATATCCCGAACAACTAAAAATTTACAATATTCCAAAATTAAAACTCCTCAAGAGATTGAAGAAGTCAATTAATAAATAAATAAGAAGCTAAAATTATACAAATATTAATATTCAAAAGATTGACAAAGAAAATTTTTAAAATTTATAAGTTTTTTAGTCAAATTCAGTGAAAATTAATTTTTCTAATACGTTCATTAAGAATACAATTTAAAATTTTTTTTCACTTAAAATTTTAATTTTAATTTCAATAAAACCAAAAAATATCCGATTAAGTTTTTAATAATATAATAATCCATAAATTGAAAATTAAAACTAATTATTTTAAACTGTTATAATCCATTGAAATTGAATGAAAAACATTTTGTTTTTTTTGTTAATCCACTTTCTTCAATTATTAAAGTAAAAAAAATTTTGATTTGTGATTAAAAGATAATTTTAAAATATAATTTAATAATAAACGAATAAAAAACTATTTACAGTTTAAACAAAAAAATATAAAATTGAATTTTTCCATTATACTTAATTAAATTTATTAAATGTATGGAAAAGTTTTTATATAGATATTGCAGTTTCATTTTTAATTAAAACTTTTAGAGTTTCATCAATTCTCGTCAATTTTCTATTATTAATTTAATATTCCAATTAGAAATTATCTAGATTAAAGGCAATATCTGCTTGTTTTCAGTGAGAGTTATATTAAAAAATTTCTTTTTTTGTTTAGTTCTGAATTTTTTTTTTCATCCTTTATTTAAATTTGTTTTATTTAAAATCCAAAATAAATTCTTTGATTTATATCATTTTAGAACTATGCTAAGTGTTTTTTTTAGTTCCTATTAAAGAAAGTTTTATTTACGAGTATTATATTGTTCAATCAAAATAGAAAAAAATAAATAAAATATTTAGCAATTACAAAAGACTTAAGCGAGAAACTTTAAAATTTTAAAATAAATATAAAATATAATATTCATTCATTAAAGTTTGAATGTCTTATAGTTTATTCATCTTATAATCTAAATCATCTAATCAATCATTCATCTGATAATAAAATTTAAAATTGCAGAAAAGCATCTCTAAATTAGTTTATAGCAAAAGTATAGCATAATTAAAATTTAATTTTAATTTTAAATCTAAGTGTGAACCTTTTCCAACTATCGAAGGTTTAAGTTGATGTTTAATAATAAATTATTTTATATTCAATTAAATGTATTCCTTTAACATTGTAATTAATTATTAAATATTTTAATTTTTTATAAATTTTTATTTAACAAGTTTATTTTAATTAGCTATAAAACCAGAAATTAAAATGTATAATGAAATTAATTTTATGTTTTACTTTAGATTATATTCAATTTACCTCTTGTAAATGCATATAAAAAAATATATTTATATAACATTGAATAAATTATCAACTCTTTTTCATAATATATAATTATTTAAATTTAATTTATAACTTATTTTTATTTTTATTTAATATTCTTTTTCTTTTTTTTTTAAACCACTAAAAATAATATATTTCATTCACTTTTATTTAATTCATTTTAATTTTTTTAAATTAATTTATTCGAATACTCGTTTTTAATTCGTTATTCTTAAATATTTAATTGATTTATTTAATTTTTTCTTCTTAATATTAATGTCAATAATAACCGTATTAACATCATCTAAAAAAAAAAAATTAAATTAAATTATTAAAAAAAAAAAAAAGAACAAAAAGAAATTCTAAAAATTGTGAAATCGTAAAAATTCGATCGATTTTACACCGCAACACATAAAATAAATGCAATCAATGTAATTAAGTTAAAACAAATTTCTTCAAAGATATAATTATATTTAATTTTTATTTTTTAATTTAATACATTAAAAGAGAGAAAAAAAAAAAGAAAAAACACCGTTGTTCGTACGTTAGAAAGTAAAAATAAAACGCATTAACGAATGAAAAAAAAAAACAAAAATAATAAAAAACTTAAAAAAAAAAAAACACGAATCGGAAGAAAAAAATAAAAAAAAATTTCACCACCCGTCTTGTTAAAATTTCATTACCAGCTTATAATGTATCTTAAGATAAACTGATCGTTTTTCATTAAATATTTTCAAATTAAACCTCTACCTAACTTATCATCATTAACATCATAATCAATATTGAAATCGTATAGTAAAAATTATCTGAACATCAATATCATTATTATAATCGAAAAAAGAGTTAAAAGAAAAAATAAAAAGTTTTGCTGTTGTTTTTGAAATTTCATTCAAAATTTTTAAAAACCATTAACATATCTTGGTATTACAATATTCGTAATAAAAAATAAAATAAATTATGAAAAGTTAAATTTGAGTTAATGGTATCAATATAATGATTTTTAATTTTAATTTTAAGAAATATAGTGAAATTTTTTTTTTATTTTTCTTGTTAAAAATCGCGTTATTTTGAAAAATTAATTAATATTTTTAATGAATATTTTATTTGAAAAAATTTGAGTTAGAGTTTTCCCCAAATAAGATGTTGATACACTGAAAATGTATATGTATTGAAATTGTTGAAAGAAAACTACCTATGAAAATATTTTTTATTCGAAACTCTTGTTCTTGTTATACCTTGACACCTATTAATATTAGAGGACTTAGTTCTCATGCATAAAATTTTTTAGAAACTAAGCGTTACCTTTACTATCACTATGTTTCATTAAGCCTGTGATAGCTGGATTACAGTCTCTTATTTCAGGAAATTAGTATAAAAAATTTATAAAATTTAAAATAACAACTACAGTCCAAATATTTTTCCGTACTGATTCTAGAAAAAATTTGTAAAATAAGATTTTAAAAAACTTAATTTATGTTATAAAACACTTAATGTTGCTTTGTAAAAGGTTAAAATTTAAATTAATTTTTAAAAGTAAAAATTAAAATGAAATACAAAATAAATTTCAAATAAAAAAAAAACCTCCAATACCAAACTGTAGGGTAAATAAACCTTATCATCGATATAGTGGAAATATAATTTCCTCATAAAATATGTTAAAGTGGAAAAATTGACTTAAATTTACCGTCTTTCATTTAATCATTTAAAATACGATACATAGTAGTTTCTTTTGACTTGTATCAAACTGGGGCATTAATTGAGAACACATTTTATTTTCCAAACTTGTAATCAAATATTTTACCACAATAATTATTTATTAATAATTTTGCTAGAAATTAAAAATAAAAAAAAAACAAGTAAAAAAATCTAATATATTTGACCACAAAAAAATATTTTGTCTTTTTACTCGATCACTTGTTGTTTTTAATAAGAATAAAAATTTATTGCTAATTTTTGTGGTTATAATAATATTAATTTAAATTAAACAAATTAAAGTGAAACACCTTAATTTTAGGATTTAGTCTATTTTAAAAATTTGTCGATTGCTTTTCAAGTTTTAACATTCTCCAAGAACAAACTAAAACAACATTAAAAAATTTTCAAGTGAACTAAAGCACTCTTTAGATATAAATGTTATAACTAATTTGATTTTTCTACAAAATTCCTTAATATTTTCAATTATAAACAATTTTATTAATAAACAATCACTTTCTTTGAATTTTTTATGGTAATAAGGAAAAATACATTAATAATTTTTCAAAAGAAAAATAATTATTAATTTTAATTACCTCAAAAACCCCATTTTATCAAAATTTACAATTGGTTTCAATTAAAATAAAAAAAAGTAATTATTGAAAGTTTTCAAGTTGTTTTTTTTTTTTAATAAAAGATCAAAGTTCTTTTGTATTAAATAAAAACAAATTGGCATTAAAATCCGGTTAAAAAAATTAAAAAAAGTAGGTTAAGGTCTTTTTTAAATAACCTAAACCTAAAAAAAAGCTATACCTTAAAAGAATGAATAATTTAGAAATTAGAATATTCATAAATTATTTATACAAAAATTGAATTTATCTTTAAATTACAATTTCTTTATAATATATAATTTGTAATAGTTGATAATCTTTTCCTTTATATACTCTTTTGGATTTAATAAGCGAATGTTATTTTTGCTATATTCCCTACATTTTCAATTCTGTCCAATATATTGTGTGCTTTCTTTCAGTTCTTCTTATACATCGAGATTCAACTAGACTACGAGGAATTTTTAATTACATGGACTAGATTATTTGGACCAGATTTTATATTCGTAAAAAGTTCACAATCTCTTTAGAAGTCTTTTTAATGTCAAAAGAATTTGAAATTTTTTAATTAATAATCCTTCATCAACTTAAAAAAAAATGTTTCTTTAAGGTTTAAGTCTTATACATAAATCGGGGCATACATTTCAATTGTTAAACTCAATCTTCTAATAATGACACTAAACTTTAATAGTTAAAACAGATGAAGCTTTAGTAATCGAATATTTAAGAGAAAAAAAATAGTTACAAGATAACTCATTTCTTTATACGTTATGAAACATTAGGAAGCCTTAAGGGACATATTGAAAGAATGAGCATTATATAATGAAAGAATACGAAATAGATTTTTAAAAAAAACAAGTATTTCTATGAGGCTAGGTTCCAGTTTCTGTTTTTAAAGATGATTTTAAAATATTATTAAACCTTGTAATAATGTAAAAATATTTTATCACATTTTTAGACAAACTAATGTCAATTAATAAATTGATTCCCGAAACTGAAAAAACTAAATGATTTCCGAAACTGAAGCTCAGTTAAATATGAATATAAATAATACATAACTTAGTGAATGCCCTATGTTATGAGTCGTAGGGGAAAACAAAAAAAATATATTTATTGGAAGGATTAATGAACCGAAATTTTTTTCTTTCTGATAATAAATAGTCATTTTTAGAGAATGGTACTTTAATTATATTATACAATTTTAATTATTGTAATAATGTGTGTGAACAAAAATTTTGTCTTTTTTGTTATTGATGAAAGATGAGCTAACGATTAGCGATAGCTAACGATATTCTAGGTCCGTAGTGTACCTTCAAAACGTAGCTGAACCTATTCGGGCAAAGTGTTGTTAAGTTTTCCAAGATTTGTGGCACGATGATGCCACTCTGACGGAAGTAGCTTTGAAGAATTCTCAGATCTATGTCAGAGAGTTCATCTAAATTTGGAAATAAAAACTACCGAAATATTTCCGCCCTTTTCTTGACAGACTAGGACAGATGCAGAGAAAGTGCTCCACGCTCTTTATCACGTCAATTCGTCTCTAAATGCTACAGTTAAGATCCACATTCATTCTTTATTTTCTAGCATTTCTACCGATAAGACAAAAATCAAAACATTAACATTTTCTTTAATAATAAACAAAATAATATTTAGGATTTTATCGGGTATAAATATCCGGAATTCAGAAATTTTAATTTAACTGTCAAAATAAAATTTAATAAAAAGAGAAATTATTTTATAAATATATAAATAAAATTTATTATAAAAATATATTATAACAATATAACTCTTATTTATTTAGTTATTTATTTTGTTATTCATCATAAACAAATTGAATAGATTCAAATTATTAAAATATATATAGTAATAATTTTTTTTTTTTGTTACCAACATTTGCTTTATAAAATGTTTATATTATGTTCAATTATAATGTTTAACATGATATGAATATGTAAATATATATATAACAATATATATTATATTTATATATTTCGTTTTAACACTATTTTAATAATATTACTTTCACTTTGATACACCTTGCGCTCATACTGTGCAACAGTTTTTTTTTTGTTTTTCTATATTTTTCTTTGCCTTTCATAAAAATTACAAAAAAAAATAAACAAATAGATATGATAATGTTAATAAAGTAACGAAAGAAACGCCATCTATAAAATAGATAAAAAAGAAGAAAAACAAGAGTAAACAATTTTTTTTTTGCACCATTTATAACCAAACTGTTCTACAGTATTTCCTAAATATAAAAATTATAATCGAATAAATGAGATAATAAAAAACATAAAAATGATCACTGAATTCGCGAATCGTTAAGTATTCATGATTAGACTATTAGAGAACATAGAAATGTCAATTTCTAATTTCTGTTATTTATTGTCAATAACATTTTAAACAGTATATACAGAGTGGGCCAACTTGGACTGACTGATTTGAAATGCTTATAATTTTGTTTTATTTTTAAAGTTTTTTATTTTATTTTTTTTTGCAGAAAATAAATTTTTTTTTTTAGTGCATTTCTCTGCCACATAAATGTGAATAGGAAATTACACAGCCTTTTCTTTTCAGGCGTGGCTGTAAATGTCGTAAGGGGGAATAACTCTTACGACGTGTGTGAAATTCGAACCCACACTTCTTCGGTGTTTATAGCGTATTTTTATACACTCTTACCCACTAGGCCACGGAGGCCTCCCACCCAGATAATAAACAATTTTATAAAATTTTATAATATTATCGTTCTTGCGCTAAGTGTAAAAGTTGTTGAATTTTATTACGTTTCCGGACGATCAATTTTTTGAAAAATATCATTATGAGCGATGAAGCACATTTTCATTTAAATGAGTATATCAATAAACAGAACTGCGGAATTTGGGGTAAAGAAAATCCGAGAGCAGTGTATCAGTGACAATTACATCCTTTCAGATGCAATGTTTGGCGTGGAATTATGGCTGATATAATTATCGATCTTTTTTCAAAAAATATCATTGGACCGATCGTTGCGATAATGAAACTGAGCATCCAAAAACCGAGAGGGACAATGGCTATCCAGCGAGAACTTTTCGGTTACCGAATAATTTCAAAAAATGCTAATTTCGAGTGGCCAACTCGTTCTCCAGATTTGACGGCTCCTGATTTTTTTTTTGTGAGGTTTCTTGAAGGAACGCGTTTATGCCAACAAACCACAAAACATTCAGAAATTAAAGCGGAATATTCACATAGAAATTGCAAAATGTCTTAAAAAGAGCGTTTAACACATTTACAAAAAAAAGAACACTAACCGCCAACAAAAAAATGGAAGCCATTTAAAGGATGTCAGCTTAAAAAAATTTAATATTTATACTTTCATTTAAAAAAAAAATAAAATAAAACATTATAAGCATTTCAAATCAGTCAGTCCCAATTGGTCCACCCACAATATGCAAGTTCTATAAATTAAAGTTAGATATATTGATTTCATTTAATCTACACTCATACAAAATACCTATGTTGTAGAAATAAAATTAAAATAGTTTAACATTATGATAGGCAAGAAATTTTTGAGTAAAATTTAGCATTTGTTCCTGCAACATGATTTTGCCAGTTTGAGGAAGTATACCTTATTCACGAGGTCTTAAAAATGTAACTTAAATGTAATTAGAGTGTCAGTTTCAGTATGCTGAGATTTATTAAACATATAATCATTCCGCTGAATATCAATTTAAAATATTTTAAACTTTCAAATTTAGCTTTTAACATAAAAATTGACGCTTCACTTCAGTTTTAAAATATTTCTTTTAGGCAATTTGCAATTTTAAGCTTTTAATAATTTATATATATACAACAAATTCAAATATACACTTTCACATATATTACATTAAGATGGAAATTATCTAATAAATTTCCAATTTGATTATTAATGATAGCCTAACCATATTTAAATAATTATTACTGTAAATAGAAAATTTATTTTCGTTATGTATTTTGTTAGAGTGAGTTTCAAAGAACGAAATAAAATAATATTTAAATCGTATTACTTATTTATTTAATACTATATAATTTGTTATATTTTCATAACAATAATGAATAATATGAATTCATAATAATAATGAATAATACATTTTGATCCCAAATTTTACCTAAACTATGTTTCTAAAGAAATAGATGTAAACAATTAAAAGTAGTTGATTGAACAGATAGCCATAAATAATATGAACTAATAAGATCTGTAATGCTGAAGTAATAAGAAGGATAAACAACATAAAATGAAGAAAATTGATATATTTCGGTTACATTATGAGAAATCCTAAATATGAATAATTATCACTCATAATTCAAGGCAGGTATAGAAAGAAAGTAAAAATCATAGCTCAGTAACATCAAAGAATAGATCAACGTACACTATGTGAGTGAATTATTTAACAAGGCGAAACATGATCTCAAAATACACAGATATCATTTACAATATCGCACGAACAAGAAAACTTAATATTGGTTTTCTTAATTATATTATATTATCTGTATATTTGTACATTTTATATATTTATATATTTTATTATCTATATGTATACTTTATACACAAAATTATAAAATTAAAAAAAAAACAAGTTTTCACACAAAATAACTTTCGTATTAGTAAAAATGATTTAAAAATAAATAGTGTGAAAATGAAGACGAATCTAAAAATTTGTCGGATAAAAAAGTGTTCTACGAAAAAAATTGTTGCTCTTTACTTCTGTAAGAACCTTCCTTTAATAACTTTTTTCATAATATTTTTCTGTTACAAAATTTTCTTATACAATATGTAAATATGGCCCTCGTTAAGTGACACTTGTTGAGGCTGACGCATTTATACTCAAAATCTTATGTATGAAATTTTATCCATTTGGGCTGTACACGTAGCCACAGACAGACAGACAGGCATGTAGCAGGCACTGCTCCCTTACTTCAGCTTTCTACGTATCGAAGAAATAAATGCATATATTATGAAAAACTCTAAGGTTCTGTTCCTCAGTTTTTTATTGTTCTACATTCTTCTAGACCATTCTAGTATAATCTGAAACAATTTACTGAACTGCAAATATTTATATTTAAAAAGAATAAAAAAAAAAAAAGAAATTTAACTGTGCATATTTAATCTTAATATGCTCGTAATAGTTATGATTATTATCATTTAATACATAATTATTTCTATACATACTATATACTATATATAAAATAATTTGATATTGATTGTCATCATCTCGTCATGAATTTAAATGATTATATTGAATTCGTTCTAGTAACCTACTGATATAGAACCATTTTTCTGTTTTTCTTGTATGCATACATATATATATATATATGTATTTTTACTTTTTATATTAATTTTATTTTATTTTTATATTTATGTATGTTTGTATGTTAGCATAAGCATAAAAAACAAAGTATACTGTTAATTTTATAAAATTAATTCTTATTTCTTAATAAAATGAAATTGTTTTTTTTTTTTATTTATTGTGCAATTTTTGCATTTTTTAACATACAATTAATTCAAAATTAACGCTAAGAATTTTGAAATAAAAATAATAAAATTATCTTGTTTAAAATAATTAACATTCAAATATATTAACTGTTAAGTATTTCTAATTTGAATATAAAAGATAAATTTAAATTTATTAATTTACATTTTAATATGATATTTTGTTTTTAATAAGTTCCCAGCTTTATGTTAATCGAAAATATTTTTCATAGTGATCCTAAGCATAGGATGATTTTAAGTAGTGCACTTCAATTACCATACTTTTATATAATTTTTTTTTCCATAGATCTGGTTATTGAAATTATTTGTGTTGTGTGTGTGGGACATTTTCTGAAACTTCTTTTAATAACTGGTTATATCGAAAATTTAAAATACTTAAATTTGAAATTATTTTTAGATTTTTAACGGACATGTTAAAATGTCACAGATGATTTAAATAATTTCTGAACATTGAGAATATAATGATTAAATATCCGAAATTTGAAAATTTACATTTTATTTACATTCTATTAATGTTTTAGACCATAGTGTTTGATTACACTATATTTATAAGATATACTATATGTATTATTTAATTTAAACAATTTTATTTCAATTTTTAAGCAACCAAACAATATGAAAATTTGAAGAATAAAATTATAATTGTTTTGGTTTGGTTTTAATTTAAATGTTAACAAACAGTAGCGAGTACACTTGAAATGAAAATTGCACGTAAGTACAAATTACGTATTTGATACATTAAAGTAAAGAAAAAAATAAAAATCACATTAATCCAGCTATTGGTGAAGTGGTTAAGCGGTGTTTTATTCGTCTTCATTCGAAAGGTCTCGATTTCAAACTGGGACTGGATCATATAGATTAATAAAAACTAATATAGATTTTTCTAATAATTAGTAAAATACTATTACCTAAATAAAAAAAAAATAAGTATATATATCTTATAATTAATATCATATCAGATCATATTGTAATATACATAAAATAATAAACAAAATATATAACTCTTGTATAAGGTAACAGATGGCGTAGAAATGTAAGAAATGTTTACGTGTCAGTCTTGTACAATAGCTACACCTAAATAATCAATAGTTTAGTGAAATTAATGATTCGAGAAACTGAAGCTTAACCAAGTATATAAATAATAAATGGCTTAGTGGATGCCGTATGCTCCTTATAATGCTCCTTATAAGTTTTAAGAAAATAAATTAAATGGAAATACTGGGCTTTTTGTAAAGACAATTTTAATTGCCAAGTCAACGAATGTTTCTATGTCACCCAAGTGTTAAAACGTTTCAATGTCACCCATGTTATATGTTAATATTTCACATTTTAATACATCTAAATTAAAGTTATAATATATTCAACAGCTTTACAAAACTTTACAAAAAATATATCAGAAATTTTATTAGAATTTTAATAAAAAATACAAATTTCTTTTTTACTTTATTCCTATATTTAAATTAATTAAAAAAAATACTTTTCACTTTTCAATATTACTCTTTAATAAATACAAATCACAAACGAAGTGACACCTTGAAACTGGCGAGATAAATATAGCAAAGTATATATATTCTTATTCAGAATAGAATTTTTAATCGATTTATCCATGTATGTTCGTCCGTCCGTTTTGATAACTCAAAAAATAAAAAGTTAGGATTCTAAAATTTTTACTATTTTTCCTTTGCACAATTTTCTAATTTGTCTATTGAATTTGAAGAATTTGGCAGGTGGGTTCGAGTAATTGCCACACAACTTTTTGCTTTATATGAATATAACTCAGTGTCTATTAAAGCTAGGTATGTGAAATTTTGTGAAAAGTATTAAAGTCGGATGCCAATGATACCTTCTGCAAAATTTGATTAGTCCATAGAGAGTTAATTAAGTCAGATAACAGAAATTTTGTAAAAGATGATTAAATTTTATGGTAACAGCTGGTAACATCATAACTTATGTTCGTTCGGCTATCCTAGTAAGACTCTCAACTATGATACTCTTTTTTTTTTCAATTTTCCTTATCTTATCATTAATTTAAATACACTCAATTAACTACATTAATTTAAATTTTAATTAAAATTAAATATGACTTTTTGAAAGAAAATTCATCTTAAAAATTTCATTAATATTTATATGTTAATTTTTTTTTTAACATATTAATTAAAAAGAATTTTAACTAATTTTGAAATTTTGTACATTCACTAAACTCATTTCTTATTTTTGTTTTATTTAATTGCTATTTTACATATACATATATGTAAATCATATATAATAATGATTTGACTAAACTTAAAATTTTACATTGAAATTTTTAGGTTTTTCTTTTAAAGTTTTATTTTCAAATTTTTCTTTTTATTTTCTCGTATACATTCTAAGTGTTGAGAAAATTGTAGGTATTTCTTTATTATATCGGATTATAATTTCAATTCGATTGTAAATTGTTTTTCAAATTTTTACTTTAATAAATGTAAAAAATTACATTCAATTTACATAGTTTTAGTTTAAATAAAAATGTATAGAAAATATCCCTTTATATAAAAATTATTTTTTGAAATTTTTAAAATAAAATTCAACAAAACAACAAAACTTGAAAAAATTCACTTTTTCACAAAGAATGCGCATTTTTTTTTAATTTTCTCTTCTTTTTTTTCTAATTACTGCCTTTTTTATGATCATTTACATTCAAATTTAAGTAATAAACAAACGACTTAATATAAAACGTTTCTTCTCTCCTATCTCCAATGTAGATATTTATAAATTAAAGTGTTAAATCCTATAAATAAAACAATAAAAATAAAAGCAAAAACTTATAAAAGTGATATTCAATGGCGCAGAACTTATAAAAATGTATATATATATATATATATATATATATATATATATATATATATATATATATATATATATTATGTATATATACATTTATATTACAAAAAAAATATATATATATTACACAAAATGAATGCAAAAATCATTTAATTTCCTCTGCTTTGTGAAATTC
This sequence comes from Poecilobothrus nobilitatus, assembly GCA_947095535.1. Lineage (NCBI taxonomy): Eukaryota > Metazoa > Arthropoda > Insecta > Diptera > Dolichopodidae > Poecilobothrus > Poecilobothrus nobilitatus. Next base: position 57,597,260 of record OX352774.1, read on the forward strand.
ACCATTCTTATTTTTTATAATACCTACTTTGGGAAACGCAATTTCAATATCAAAAAAAAAAAAAAAAACATCAACAAAAATTAAACTTGAACTAAAACTTGACCGACCAACCGAATAAATAAATAAAAATTAATGGTACAATCTCTCTAAATATGTAATGTACACAACTATACAAGTACACTAGTACGTATTATAATTTTACTCACTTACATACATTTCTTTACGAAACTACAGATACGCTTTGCTAAGTTATATTATGTATAATACATATAATATCTATGTAGTAAGTAAAATATATCTAGATTTTATTTTCATCTTAACTACAAAAAGGAAAGCTACATTTATTTAAAAAAAAAAAAAATCATGCGAATGTACGTATATTAAATAACGGTACATTGTACATAAAAATTCAGATCACAGCTTAAATTTAATAAAACTATCACAACCTCACAAGATACAAAATAAAATGTTAAAAGAGAAGAGAGAGATTTTAAATATTAGTACACAAAGTACAAACAAACGTCAATTTACTTTAAATTCTCTCTTTTACATTTAAATTCTTTTTATTATTTTTTTTTTTGAAATGGAAACGATATGCATGTGATGTGAAAGGGGGTTAACAATTTTCGTGCATCTAATGCAAAAGAATAAAAATATAAAACGACTATATGGATAGATAATATTATAATATTTAGTAGACTATAAGATCCAAAAAAAAAAACACAATTTCAATTTCATCTTTGTTTTTAATTTGATTTCTTTATATTTCAACACTACTCTTTATTTATTTTGTTTTTCTCTCTTTTCTTTTCATTCTATTTCTTAAATCTTATATCAATGTTTTAGGCTTCTTTTTCTAAAAGCATTCATTTAGTTATTATACTTATTAGTATTGCGACAATACAATGTAGTAAGAGACAAAATATTAAGAAACCATACCATGATACCGGATAGTAGATACCATGTTTAAGATGAAACATAAGTTTATTTTTATTTAATACTTATTTTTGTATGTATGACTACAAGTATAAAGTGAATTTTGAAAGAAAAAAACAAAACCTTAAAGCGAAAATCGTGATTTGATATTTTGCTGTTTTTTTTTTTTTTACAAACTCTTGTTTATTATGTTTACTACGTTTTGTTTTTTTTTTCTCCGGGGGAATAAGTGAAAGTTTTAATCTTGAGTATAGTAAAAACAGCTTTCAGATATCATTTAGGTGTAATTTTTTCGTGTTTTTTTTTTTTTGTTTTGTTTTGTATTAAAGTACCATATATTATATCTTGACTGCAGGTAATATTATACAGGTGAGTTAATACCTACATATATGTATATTTTTTGAAAACTAAAATTAATTTTAGTAAGTAAAAAAATTTAAAGGAAAGTAAATTTTTCTTTATCATATTCATTGAATTCATTTTGTAAATATATACACAGGTGAAGATTGAAAATCGTTAAAATTTGAACTTAAGGTAGTCACATTATTTGTATAAGTTGGATAATTTTGATACAATTTTGTTTGTAATGTTAAATTTAAATTTGGTTTTAGCATGAAATTTGAAGAATAAAAAGCTAATTTGCAATAAATAGCAACAATATTTTTGTGTTTTCAGTTTTCTTTTCTTTTTGTTTTTACTTTGTGTTTTATTATTGTAAATTTTATGTAATTACGTATAATTTAAGATTATTTATTGTGCGGGTGCGGATTATATTATTATGATGTTCTTATTTTTTTATTTTTTTATTTTCCTTTCTAGATTGATTTTTACATTTTTACATGAGTTTGAGCACTTACAAATAAATATATTTAGTATTTACACATGTACACAGCAATTTACGCTTAGTTATTATGAAATGCTGGTTTAAATTTTAAAATGCCATATAGTGCCACCCATTTCCTCTGCATTGTATTGATAAGAAAAGAAAAAGAAACTAAAAATAATTAAAAGTGAAATGTAATTTTAACGCCACTTTATTTATTTTTATTTTTATTTTTTTTTTTTTTTTATTATTTTAAGCTTCAAATTAATTAAAAGCTGAGAAAGTGTTGAAATTAAGTCTTTTTAAGTAAAAAAAAATATTGTAAGAAAAAAAAAATTTTTTTTTTAATTAAATTTGTAATTACCTATATTTAAAGTTAAAAACTTTTATAGAAAGTAATTTAAATAAAATTAGTTGCATTTTTTTGAAATTTATGATCTTTAAAGTTTAATACGCTCTTATTGCTATTTATTTTAAAGTAAAAAAATTTAAATTAAATTTTTCATTTACTTTTCAATAGTTTTTAATTTTTTAATTAATTTTGAATATTTTTTGGTTCTCTCAACATTGTACGCATTCTAATTAAAAATGTTTTAAAAAAAATTATTTAAAAAGTTTTATTATAAATGTTACAAAAATTTTCCAAATTTTATTATTTAATTATCATAATAAAATTAAGTTAAAATGTTGATTAGGTTGAAAAAGTAATAGACTTATATTTTATGGTGCCCATATAAGTTTGTTCACGATATACCGGTTAATCAAAAAGTTTCTTTTAAGTATAAATTTTTATTAAAAATAAAAATTTCTGTTAAAGAAATTAACAAAAGTTTCATTAATATGAAGAAAATTTAAAACTTTTTGATTTATTTTTAAGAGGTTTAAGTCATTTTTAAGTATGATAAAACCATGACATTTCTAAAGTTTATTTCAGTTAAGATTAAATAAGTATGGTATGTGATTTATTTTTAATTTCGGTTGATGCAAAAATATTTCAGTTAAAAAATAAAATTTTATTTAATTTTTGTACGTTACAACGACAAAAAAGAGAATGAGAAATTTGAGTATGGTTGGGCCATTGACCTTATTTTATAGTTACCTTGTATAGAGATAAACCCCTATTCTAACGAAATAAAATAATTAATATTTCCAGAAAAAAATTTTCCCACACAAAGACCCGACCTTACGCTATAAATCATAGAATAAGACAGCTTATGGAAAACCATTTATCATGCGCACAATCCATTTATAGGTTCATATGCCATCACATCTATTCACGAAAGGTAATTCATATAGGTACGTTTTAATAAAGTTAAAGAAGAACATTGACATTTTTCTTCAAAATTCGCATCTACATTTTTCCCCTTCTTCTACCATAATCCTAAAATAAATTTCCCAAACAACACTCTTAAAGCTACTTTCCCACATCTTTACCTTTAAAACAATACTGTAAATTTGAATTAAAAATGCTATTTTAAAGTTTGGTTTTAAAAGGGATGATTTTGGTTGATTAATGTGCAACACTTATCCAGAGATAAAATGTGCGGTTGGACTGAGATAATCCAGAGATAAAATGTGCGGCAATAAATGGATTTGGGATAATAAATATTTTTTATTTGAATCATTCGAAACTCATCATCTGAACACAATAAATAAAAGCGTTTTCGAAACTTTTAATAAAAATAAACTATTACATAATAAGAAGAAAGAAAAAAGTTAAGGCTAAAAATTGAATGTGTTAAATGAAGGTTTGCTAATATACAAAAAATACATAATTTTTAAGTTTCTTTTTTTCTTTAATATAATATTACCATATTTGGGTTCTAAATTATTTCAGCTGATTAAAATTAACTAATCTGGCTAACATTAATTATCTTTATTAGTAACTTTTAAATATTTATTTGTTTAAAAAATATTTAAATTCAAAACTTTCTCACACCAAGTATTTTAATATTAAATTAACTTAACTTCATTCATTCTGATTTATTTAATTTATCGATTCAATTTAAATAAATTTTTATTTTTAAAAAATTAATATTCAAAATAAACAAGAGAAGCACTTAATTTATATTTGCTTTATTAAATTCACCAAACAATTTGTTTCGAATTAGTGGCTGATTATTTTGCATTATGAAACTGATTTGTTCCATTGATTTTATATTAAATTGGTAACAAAATGAGATATTCGTTTAAGATTTAGAAGCCATTATTTTTTGGCAAAACAAAATTTTAATGAAATAATTTATTTTTACTTTATCACCTCACCTATTATCACCTATTATATTTTAATAATATCTAAAATAGTATAATTATTTAATTCACTAAAACTAAAACGACTTTTATAGTTTTTTTCTTTAACTTTGTTGTTAAAATAACCTTAGATTAATGCATTCAGGTACATATTTGTAAAGTGAAATATACTAAATAAAATATATTTTTTTTTAATTAAAAACTTTATAATTTATTTTGAAAAGAAATTTTATTTTAAGGTGGGCACTATATACTTGGTTTCTTTCAACCCATCCTTATATGTAACAATAAAAATAAATAGTTGTTTGCACATAGTAAATTTAAAATTGTTAGCAAGTTTCATTTTTTTTTGTTTTTTGTTTTTCAGATTCAAAATGTAACATGATCTTGTAATATTAAAGATGATGATAATGCTTGTTATTTGCCTCTGGAATTTTTATGTTGCACACGCACTTTTTTCAAATGACAACAAAGATATCAACGGTTATCTAGGTTACACCAACAAAAATTTAATTTCTCTGTTTTCTTTTTTTTTTGCTTTTATTTTTCTTTGAAATTTTTAATGATGAACAGCATAAAAATAAATATATTGTTAGATATAATTATGACAAATATTTTAATATCATAGATATAATACATATATGAGCGCAAAAGTTTTTAGATTATTAATTTATTAGCCAAAATTAAATAGAAGACCACAATCTTTTATGACTGGTATAAGTAAGTGATTACCTATATATTTTGGAATATATATTTCGAGGCTCGAGAGCTTTTGTAAACTTGTTTCATTTCTTGAGTCTTGGAAATGTCTTAACTTTAGTTCATAAATCTTAAAGTTAAGGTTGTTTCATTTGTATTTTTTCTTCCCGCTTAAACCTAATATAAATCTTCACTCTTTTCAAAGATTCTCTTCTAATTTGCCTAATATTAGGCTTCTTTTCAAATTTTTCGTTTATCCCCAGTTGCATTTTATTCTTTGTTCTTTTACAAAATAAATTATTATTTCATAATGAAACAATTTTCTATACCTCATTCATAAATTTTATTATATACATATCTTCTGTATTGATGTTTTACTAATTCAATTCTTCTAAAAACTGTTTCTTGCCAGATTATTTAAGTCCACAACACCATGATCATTATTCACAACTAGAAGTTAATCTAAGTTTAAGTGATTAAGTAAAAGTGATGATGGACCAGCAGTAAAAATATCTAATATTTATCATGATAATACCCACAAAATAAAATTAAAAGTTATTTTAAAATAAATGTTTAATAATTTTGTTTGGCAAAATTAAATCTTCAAGATTAAACATCTTTAAGAAAAAAAAATGAAAAAGGAAATTGACATTTATCAATAATTCACAAATGAAATCTAATATTTAGTTATTTATTTATACTAATATATATATATTCGTTTATTTTATCAGGAGATGTCAACGTTAATTGATGCTAATATATATTTTTAATCTCTATGAAAAATTAAGTTTACATTTTAAAGATATTCTATATTTTTACCGATCGCATACATGTATGTATAAGATGATATAAGGTAAGTATTGTTTTCACACCAAAAATTTGTACCTGATATTTTTGCAAAAATGCATTACTCCGGCGCGTAGAAATCTGTAAAAACATTTTAAGCATAATGTCTGCTGTGTGTGTGTGTGTTTGTGGGCACGTGTAAAGCCTAAATGACTGAGCGGAGTTTTTTTGAAATTTCATATTTAAGGTTTTGATATAAATATCTCCGATTCATAAGCTTTTAGAGCAAATCGGAAAACCGAAAGTGGTAGTTTACTAGTATAATTTTTAAGTTTTTTACAAATATTTCGTATCAGAAAAACATTTTGAGTAAAATTATTAAGAAAAAGTTGTTACACAACTAAAGAGCAACAACTTTGTCATACAACAATTTTTGATCCCACTAACTTTAAGTTTTACTTAATTATGTAACATATTATTTCTAAGGTAAAATTTCATATATATGTATATTACAATTTAGAACACACCATATGCATTAATAATATATGAACAAATTTTTTTTTGTTTTTTATCTTTTTTATACAAGTAAAGTAAATTTTATATACCAATGCATATGTATTCCCTTATTGATGACGCAAAATGTAAACTGTAAAATTTTTGTGTAATAGCAATTGGTACTGTGGTGAAGGCAGCTGATTTTTGTTTTATAGTATTTTAATGTTCTTATAATTATTTGGTGGTTACTATTAAAAGTAATGACATCAAATATTTATAACAAATATTTTGTCTTACTTATATTTTTAAGTACTTTAAATTTATTTTAACGGTTTTACTTAATTCAGTCCTATATAAAAGTTAAGAATAATTTCAAAAATTTTTAGAAGGTTACAAATATTTTGCGGTAAACCAATTAACAAAAAACCAAAATTTTTATAAACTGAAGTACACCCGTCATAGCGAATCTTATCATATATTGGGGAAGATTTGAAAGTCACATATAAACATTCAATTAAATAAAAATTAATAAATTCCGAAAAAATGACATTTTCAATAAAAATTATATATAAATTATAATTTATTTATTTATTTATTATTGCTTCACAAGGGCATTCAATGCCCTTGCAAAGTGATGGCCCTTTCTCTTTACAAGGGCATGATTTTAACACGTATATTAGATAAATAACTTTGATTCTATTGAAAATACATAATGAATTTATTATTTATATTTATAGATCGTTTTTTGGATTTTATATTATTTAAGCTTTAGATATTCAAACAGGGAATAAAATTAAATTTAAAATTATATTCAATTCGGTTAGAATGAACAAAAGTTTTACCAGGTTCTATTAAATCTTTAACACATTAATAAAAAAAATATCAATTAAAATAATCTTTGTCTGAGTTAGGGCTAGTCCCATTAGTTATCTAAAAAATATGTAACTTACTTTCTAAAAAGATGTAAATGTTATCTTTTTGAAACTACGAGTATCTTATATAATTTTGAAAAAAAAAAATCTAACACAAGAAAAGTATGTATTACATCTATAGAAAATATTATCAACGTATATATTATTAACACTTTTTTTTATATCTATCGAATGAGAAATCTAGCATAAGTAAAGATAAATGAATAAAAATGGGAATATCTAGGAGCCTGGTAATATGACTTTATAAATCAATCATAACCTATACATTTTAAGAAAATGCATCTAAGGTTTAAATGTTCTTAAGAAAATCTAATGAATGAATATTACTTTATTTGTACAATATACTTTATTATTTTGTACTACTAAAAATATAAAAATCTCAGTAAATATAAATATAGTAGTAAAATGTGATACAAAATTTCAAATTTGCAAAAAAAAAAAAATTATAATGATTAGCGCTACTTTGACTATTAGTTATTTTTCAATACAAAAAAGAATTTAAATTTTTTTTCATAGTAAAAAAAAACTTCATTTAAATAAATAATTTGTTCATATAAATGTCAATAGGAGAATATGAATAATCTATAGATATGATTTTTCTTTCAAATACAGATTTAATCTATAGTGATTGTTAAGAGAAAAAAAAAAACAAAAAAATTCCTCATGTGCATAAAATCAACATTAGTAAATTTTTTTTATTTTTTTTTTTTCCTTTTTTTTTAATATTTACAAATCGGAACGCATTTATTTTTGTGTAACAATTTTATGGAGAAAGCGATTTTGAGTTATTTGTTTTTTTTTATTTTATTTTTTTTTTTTTCGTTTTTCTTTGATTTATGTGATTTTTTTATTAGATTTTTTCTTTACAATATTATAAGATATATTTTTTTTTTTTTATTTACTTTAAAAATAATATGCCATAATTATTTTAGTATTTGCCTTTATTTTACAAATTTTTAATATATATAATATATATGTACATATATATATATAATTTTTTTTTTAAATTTAAATTGGAAATTTATTATTAAAACTGGATCGAATCAAGATTGTGTCAATAGAAAATGAAAGAAAAATTGAAATATTAATTTTAATAATAAAAGTAAAAGTTATATAAATTCCATTTAGACAATCAAAAAAAAAAACACAAAAATTGAAATCAAATGTAGATTTTAAGTGTTTATACAAATTCTAAATTATAGTAGTAATTAATTTTATATAAAAAAATAATAAAAATGGAAACAATTTTAATCCTGTATATGTAATCATGTTTTTCACTACTAATTTTATATCTTTTTTTCTTTCTATCTTTAATATTGTAATATCAATTAAATGATTCTGTTTTTTTTTTCTTTTTTTTTTTTTAAGTATTATTGTACAACATAATATTATTATTAAAATTTTGAATAAGTGATTGAATTTACAATACTAGCGCAATATTTATTTCATAAGTACTCACGCTGGGTCATATTAACCCAAACTTAAAAATATATAAATGTACGTTAATAATATAAGATATCATTTAAATAATTTTTTTTTTTCAGATATTATAAGTTTTTTTTTTTACAAATAATAAAACATTAAAAAAAAATAGTTATTGGATTCTAAATTAGATTTAGATCGAAAAGACCGGTACACGTGTACTGGAGGATTAAAAATACTTTAAAAAAACTGACATAGACTGATCTTATCAGCCTTCGCAATTTTTAAATACATATTTTTACGTTTAAATCTGCTAAATCCCTTATCAGGTTATCAGATGCTATAATAGAAGAGCATTCTAGCTTAAACATTAAAACTAGTCTTAAAATTATGCTTTTAATTAAAATTATTGCTTTTTTCAATTACATTAGTTTTTACGTTATCATACAGTCAGAGAAACGACACAAAATTAAAAATATATTAAGTAACAGTAATTCAAACTGTAAGATAGCCATTATCACTAAATCAATAAATGTCAAAAAAAAATATTAGTTTTTCACGACTAAATATAATATATATTTTTTTATTAAAATATCGGTTTTTGTTGTTTTTGAACTTAAATTCGATGAGAACAAAATTAAGTGATACGAAATCAAAACAAATAGCAAAATAAAGCAATAAAATTTCCCTAAAGTAATGCTTTTTAATTAAATATAATACTAATACAATCACTTTAGATTTTAAAAGCATTTACATTATATTTTGATATCATAACATCGATCATATTATAATTTCAAACTATAATCATATCTTTAAAGTATCAAAACATTTTAATTTTAAATTGAAATTAAACGGAAATATGGTAAATATATATGTAGACATTCAATAATATTATTTTGTTTAATGTAATTTAACTTCAATAGTTAATATCGTATATTTTATATACTAACAATTTGTTTTTTTTTTCAAATATTATAACCTTATATTAAATTATTCCTCAAATTCACAAACAAATGTTTCGAAAAAAAAAAAAAATTTTAAATAATACCCAAACATTCAGACAAAAAATAAATCCCACCAAAAATACTTTAAAATTTTGTTTATAGAAAGAAAAAAAAGAAAAAAAAAAACTAACCCAAAACTTCCCATTCATTTTGTTACCTTTTTACATTTATAAACCCTCTATTCAATTACTGAATCATCTTCAACATTATCGCCATCATCATTAACATCCTGACTGTTTAAACAATATTTAAAAATATTTTAACGTTACGCTAATTATAGACTCTCTTAAAGTAATCAAAGCCATTACATTTAACAATAGACAAATAACATTAAATTACCGACAACGAACGTCACAGAGGCAATATTAACAGCAGTAGCCACCTCCTTCATCTTTAAAAAAATGTATTACAAAACCGCATTAAAATTTAGATACCATAAAACATCCTTTCTTTATATATTTTGAAAAAAAAATGCATTAAAAACGCATTTAGCTACGCACTTATACTATTTTTTGCTCCCCCTCCACATTAATCTGACATTTGAAAAGAATTCAAACATCTAAACCTTTTCAATCAAAATATCAAAATGCATATTTTGAATAGAAAACCTTTTATTTCAAAAAAAAAATTATTTTGAAAAGTTTTAAGAAGAAGGTTTCTAAAGATCTGTTTGAGAAAGGTCATGGATTACAATAGAATAAAATCAAAATATTTTTATTTAAAGAAAATAATAGACCGGAGACTTAAAAAAATCTTTAAGAATAATGCAAAGTAATTGGCCCTTACAAACATTTAAGAAAAGAAAAAACAAAAAAGAAATAAACACTGTCTGATGATGATTTGTGGCTCCAACAAGTTATTGGTTTTTTTTTTAAGGGGAATTTTTTATTTATTAGTGATGGAGGTAATGTTTTTTTTTTTTCAGTTTTTAGTAAATCAATTTTCACTTAGACAATTAAATCTTCAACTCATTTTCAAATTACTCAAAAGTACCTGCATTTTTTTTTTCTAATAAAAAAAAAAATTAGTTTGAGTTTGATTGATAATTTTTTTTTTTCCTTTTTTATTTTGACTCAATATTTTTTTCGAATTTATAAAATTAAAGATAATATATAATACTTATAAAAATATTTTTTCAAAAGAATCTTAATATTGATGTGTAGAGTAAAATATTATTAATCAATATAGGTATAATAGAGAATCAAACGCACCTTTCACATTAATAGAGAATCAAACGCACCTTTCGCATTCTAAAAGAAAAACATTTCCATAAAAATTTCCGAAAAAAAATTTAAAAATATTAGATGTCCTCAATATTTAGTACACAATTTTATGATTGTATCTAAAATTCTTAGTAAATCTAAATAATAACCGTTGAATATTTACTTCTAATCAATAAAGTTAGAGAAAAATTTCTATTTATTCAGTTTTGTTTATAACTTTTAAACTTTTAAAGATAACAAAAAATTTTTATTCAATTCTTGTTAAAAAAAAATCATTAAAAAATACCGATTTGTAGTTTTATTCAACTTTCTTAGTACTGTATTTAGGTGTCAAATGGTAATCGCAATACTCTACTATTAAAGAAAGACAAGGTAATTAATATCTCTAATGAATGTAAAATCTTAATGAATGTTAATCTTATTATTAGAAATTAAATTATAAAAAACATTGAATTTTAATAAAATTTTTATATGAGCAATAACACAGTTCGTAATTCGGCCTTTTTTAAGGGTAAAGGTATACTCTCGAGTTCAAATCCCAGTCAGATCAAAATATTATATAAAATATAATAATATAATGTGTAGCTGCAAAGAAACTAAATTATAAAGAAACTAAATCATATAATTATAATTTAATACTTGTAACGTAACTAAAACTGAAAAGGAAAGATTGATTTGTTTTTTTTAAAACATGGTATATGGTAGAACAACCTGCACAATTGTTTTTACATATAAATTAAGTAGAACTTAATTAGGACTTACGACTTAAGCTAGTTAAAATTACTTTGCTGCTCCATGATGGAATCATTTTCTCTGTAGTAACATTTCATTGCATTTTTCTTTATTCTTTAATTTGATTTAATATTTTCTTTTACACTATTTTCTAAATAGCTTTGAATTAATTTTATAAGCTTTTTTTATTACATTTCTATATAACAACAGTTTTTGGTTTAGCTTCGACGGAGGGGTTTTTCTCTAATGATTTATTTTTTGCAGCTTCTAATTATATTTGCTGTCATCTCAAGAACTCAAATGCTAATTTTAATACATTTAACCTGTTCTTTAACTCTCTTAAACGCCAAATGTTTTTATTTGCACATTGTCGTTATTAATGTCATATATATATATATGTATGTCCTGTCCAGAAACTTAACAATTTTAATTTTAATTAATTTTATAAAAATTGAAAAATTAAATTAAATTCTCTGTTTTATTTTTTAACTTTTATATCTTTAACCAAAGAAAATAATTATATAACAATATTGTTTCATAATATAATATGCATAGCATTAACTCTTGATTTATTATTAAAAAAAAAAAAAAACAAAAATTAATAAAAACTAATACCTCATCGAAAGATTATCGAAATCCATTAAATTTTTCACCTGTCCAATAATGATTTTTAAAACCATATAAAATGTCAGTAGGGACCTTTACTGTTTTCCATTAAAAAAAGAAAAAACATACCCTTTACTCTATTTCCATTAAATCCTATCTAAAGTTTGTAACAAATATTTGAGAATATTTAAGAAAAAAATATTAATTAGTACGAAAGCAATTCTTTTTTATTTTTTTTAAGTCTATTATCTAAATATTTATAAACTTGTATTTTTACAAAAAAAATTTTAAATTATCTTGTTTAAAGATTTGTTTACGTTTACGCAAATTAGATAACTTCATAACTAAAAGAATACTACTGTTAAACCCAAAAGAATAAATTGTCACCGGGTACATCTTGTATTACTGTTATATCTATAATGTACATCTTGTATTATATTTTATAATCTATATAAACAACATTTATATTTTATTCAAAATAAACAAAACAAATCAACACATAAATTATGCTTTTAATGCGTTCAATTTAAAAAGTTATAATTTATATACAATTTGTATATAATTTTCATTTTATCCTTTTTAATGATTATTTTGCCCAAATAATTTGGGATAGGCTTAGGCTCATCAAGCTCTAAGTCCCAAAACAAAAAAAAAACACTTATGTATTTTGTTGAATGCTGAAACAGTTGACTTATCATTTGAACTTATATTGCATCGTATTACATGACCTTTCTTCTTTTCAATACAAATGAATTATAGTTGAACGGTTTTAGTTTAGTTAATAAGCTTTTCAATATTTTCATTCAAATTTTAACAGTATATAAGTCTTAATTCTTATCAAAATATAAATTAATCTTAAGTGACCTCAATTTTTTTTTAAATTAATTCAATTATCATCAAACATGAAATCATATATATTTTAGTTTTTACTGTTAATTATTAAGCGCAATCAAATTTTTTGACATTCGAATGAATCGTTACGTGTAATTAGCTTATCAATAAATTCCTCTAATTAAAAAGAGAAAAAATAATAAGAATAATTTAAATTTTTTTTTTTTTTTTTATTTTAAAATTTTTAACTTAACCTCAATTTTTTGACTCATCGGATATGTATTAGTTTTTTGAATGAATTAATTTTCTTGATAAATTTCTCACCCAAAAGTTTTTGTTGTTTTTGTTGAGTTTCATGATGTAAGTGAATGTAAAAAAGGCATAAATATATATAATATTAAATATGTATACATTTTTTTTTTTTGTATTAAAATGATGAGATTTAAATTTTAATGTTAAAAAAATAAAAATAATTTTTGTTCTTTTTTTTTTTTTATTTTAATTGAATACATGCATACTGTATGTAGTCTTTTCAAGGTAATCTCACTAAAATTCACCACGAAAATTAAATTCGATTCATATTACATTTAATTTTTGATATTTCCTGTTTTTTGTTTAATTTTTTTTTCGTAGGTATTTCGAAGTGAAATGAAGTTGCAAATGAGAGTGAAAAAATATTTATACAACAATTTCATTGATCTATAGTTGAATATCAATTATAATATAATTTCTCTTCAAATTTGACATGAAATGAAATATCTGGTATTTATCACTTCATAATTGAATAAGTTATAATCAATACAAGGAGCAAAAATAAATGCAATTTATACTATTAGTTATAAGATTTCTTCGATTAGACTATGTTAACAGTTGAACGAATTATATGTCCTCGAAAAAAAAAAATTTCGTAGTATACAGCGTCTAAAATAGTGAATATTTGATTAATCGTTTAATTTCCTTCCCTTTCTTCATTCTATTTCTCAGCCATTATACTGCTTTGTAGTTAGAATGATTAGCCCATTATACTAGGTACGGGGTGAGGTGGTTTTAGTAGGTAAAAATCTCATACTATCAAATTAATTAATTTCATTTAGAAAATAACAACTAAAGAACGATAGGTTGGTCGTATAAGAAAACCCATAATTCATTCAGTTGCACTAAAACTCCTTCTCACCTTATAATTCTGTCGCGTTAAATAAGTTATTATACATATTGAAATACTACATACATGTAATCGTACTTTCTTATACCATGAATAAATTATGAACCTATTAATAACTTTAAACATCTTTTTTTACATCTTTAAAAAATTACCACAACTATTGTACTTATTACTTTAGTCCGTTTTAGTAATGGTTTAGAAATTAGTTTTATTTTGGTTTTATTCTATGTTCCTTAGTCTAGCATCAAAACAGATAATTTTTTTTTACTAGTACATTTTCCAGCGACATAAATGTGACAAAGAAATTACACAACCTTTCACTTTCAAACTATAAATGTCGTAAGGGGAAATTATTCTTATAATGCGTATATGATTCGAATCCACACTCTTTCGGCGTTTACAGAGTATTTTTATACGATCTTACTCACTAGGGTTCCGAGGTTCCGGACGGAATTCATTAAGAGAAATATTTAAAAACTCCACACGTATATAACAAAATAATAAAAATATTTTAATTTTTTATATCCATAGTACTATTTTGAATGAATGAAGGATTTTGATTTTTCATTTTCTTAAACTTAAATATCCGGATGATTAAATTAGGAAAAACAGCATTAAAAATTTTCCAAATTAAAAATTTTATTTAAAATTTTCAATAAATCACAAAATGAAAGCAAAAAATTTCAAAATTATAACATGTAAAATTTAATATTAAAAAGATAATATAAGAGGAACAAATTTTCATTTATTAAAATACTAATATACTATAAGTGCTATTAATACTTTTGGTATTATTTTGCTTTCTCCACTAAAATTAAATTGGATGCATAACTTGCACCAAAAAAAAACAAAAAAAAATAAACAAAATAACACAAAAATTTTTTAGAGTGGAAAATTAAAAACGCGGTAATGCGCGATCTTCACCTAAATGGTGTTAAATATGAATTTGCAATAAAAAAAAAAAATATCATAAATATAAAAATCAGAAGTATATATAAATTAGTAACAGATATTTTTTATATATATATACATATATATATATTATATATTATTATATGCAATTAATTATTTTATTTTAAAAATTTTTCATACTTAATTTAAAAACTAAGAATGAAATTCTAAAAATTCATGTGTTAATAGTAAAAATTAGAAGTTAATAAACTAATACAATTATATTTTTAGAGCATGCGAAAATTAATTAAAAATAAAAAGTATCACATTAATGTCATATAATTATAATAAAATTTACAAATATAATAATTTTACTATAAGATACATTTAAAATTTAAAATTAATAATTCATTATGAACTTACCAGAGCTTATATTTTATTAAAAATAATTTTATATATCCATTAAATAATCATTTAATTTGATTTTCATCTAAAAATAAAGAAAGAAAATTATATTATTATTTTTATAGTTAATTCTTAAATAGAAAAAAATTAAAAGAAATAAAAAAATTTTAAATTATCTTAAGTTTATTTTCTTAAAATAAAAATACATATACAATATATATGTATATGTATATTATATATATATATATATTAAAAAGCTATATTATAATTCTGCACTTCACAATAGCTTACTTTCACAGGAAACTAATTTAAGAAAAATAAAAATTAATTTACATTCTCATTTGTAAATCCCTGCAATAGCAAGACTTCAATAAGAGACGACCAAAAACAGAAACCTATTATTACCACTTAGGACTAAAAGGATCGAATCAAATTGATTGGTAAAAACTATTAAAATTAGGTATATGAAAATAAAAATTAGGAAAATAATTATTGAGCCTTATGTCAATTAGTCTTATAAATTTTTCAGAAAGAGCCTGAAAACAAATGATTCAAAAATTTTCAAAATTTTAATCCACCAATTATTACAACAATTACAAATTTCAATTTATTCTAAAAAAGAACAGAAAAAGACGGAAATGAACTATTTATTCCCATCTAAAATCCAATTTAAATAAATATTAGTACATTAGATTTTGTAAGATCTAATGTAAATCTACCCTTTAAAATAACAATAATTTTAGAATATAAAAAATCTTTTACATTTCTTTTTGAATAGCACCACTATTTCTATTACATATGAAAATGCACATAAAAAATAAATCTTTTTCAACACTAATTTTACATTAATCATAAAAAAAAAAACTAGATCTTATAAGTTTTCCATTTTTTTTTTTTTTTGATTTTATTTTTTTTTTAATTTAAAATGCAATTATAGTTTAAACATAAATAAAAAACAATAATAAACTTTCATTAAACAAAAAAAAATTATAAAATATGAATGAGCTTATAATTTCATAAATCGCTTTAAAATTATCTGTGTTAATTACTTTTATATAGACCTTTCATTGGTTTTGCCATTGTGAATTCAGTCCAGTCAACAGCTATGAGATGCCATTTAAAAAATAAGATAATGAAAATTATGAAGGTCATTTAGATATTATGAAAGTCGAAAATTAACCTAGAAAAATTATTTTCAAACAATGCATTATAGTAAAATGATTTGTGCGATGACATAAAAATTCTTAGAAAACGCTAATTTTAATTATAGTTGTCTAATAATTATTTTTCTTGTAGGGCATATGTCCTTAAAATAAGAAATGATAAAGTGATTTTTTAAATAACAACAAATTATAATTAAATAACTTATTGTTGTGTCAAAATTTTTATTGAATATCTAATTAAAATAAAAAGCAACAGTAAGGAAAGTCATATAATGAAACATATGGTAACACTATATACTTTAATTTAGATATAATTTTAGAATAGGTACAGAAAATAGAAAAAGCTCTATTTAGCTCGAAGTTTAATAGGTGCATTTATTTACTTATATAATATGACAATGCATTGTGGTAGATTAATTTTGTTGATATGGTAATTCAGGTCATAATAACTCAAAAAACACATACAAAAATTTGGATTTCTCTTCTGCTAAGATTAACTAATTTTTAGCATATCATTTGAAATATAAACTATCGTTTTCTCATTATTACTGTTCTATACGTCGTCATTTTAATTTAAATTTAAAACCAATCTTAAAAATCTAATATTTATTAAATAGTTTTAATTTACAACATAAAGTTCTGAATATTTTATACCGGAGGGTGTAAATAACTGTTTTGCTGTATTTCTTTAAGGAAGTGGATTTACATTATAACATGATCACTAACTTTTATTTTGCTAATAAACAAAATGTATGCTTATCTTTTCTTTACAAATTGAATATAGTTAATTAATAAAAATATCTTAAATTCTAAGTGTATGATGAAAGCAACAACAATTTCCACTATACATTTCATTTTATCTCCTTAATACTAATTGAAAATGATGGATAATGAATTATTTCTATCAAATATTAAGTAGCCGTTACTATATAACGCGGCCATTGAACTCTTGATAAAAACAATAATTTTTTTTTTTTCTTTTGTTTTCTTTTTACTTTTATCTCTTCTTTTTCGCCAGTCCAAGCTGTATTAGAGTACACTTCACTACACTTTATTTCATTTTGCAAGCGTATTTTTGTTAAAGGTGTGTATCATAGTATAGAAGTTCTTATATTCATATCGGAATCTGATGATAAATTGAACCAAAAACTTAACGATAAAAAAATAATAATAATGAAGATGGAAAGGAAAGGTAAGAAGAAAAATAAAAACAAAAAAGAATAATAATTATAGTAGGCACTTTCTTAGACCTTAAGGGCATTGATCTTCTCCTCTATACAAAAGAAAAAAAAAAAGTATGTAGGTTAAAAATGTTTATAGAAAGCGAAAGCTTCTGAAACTTTAACGAGAGATTTTTATTTTTCAAGATAGTAAAAAACAAGGTAAAAATTATATGTAGGTGAGAGTTTTTATTTTTATTTATTTTTGCCTTTTTTTACTTCGCTTTTTTGTTCTTCTTTTTTTTGAGATTATTTCAATAGTGATAAAAACAGATTTTTAGTAATATAATAAATAAAAAAAATAATAGAAAGAAAGATGATGATGATAATATTAGAAAAAATAATAATAATTAATTAATGAAGTTGTCATTATTTTTTAAAAGAAAATTTTTAATCATTTTCTTATTACATTTTTGAAAAATAAAAATCTCAACAGGTTGATAAAAATATAAAAGAAATTAAATTAAGTTTTTAATCAAATCATTTCTTTTATTTATTTCTATATACCCATAAATCATAGAGAAATAAACAAATGAAGAGGATTGTATGTCAACAAATGTAACCAGGTTGAGAAGACACAAAATCCACTACATCGGAGTCATCTATGTAGTATACGAAACGAATTCTCATTTGACCCCTCATTTATGGTCTTAAACAAAATTATTAATAACAGGATATAAGCGTAAAAGTTATAACACCATAATAGTTTTATGTCCCTTTTAGATGGATCAAGGTCGCACAATAGCATTATAGTGCGACACAATTTTATTAATAATTATCTGGCTTTGTAACCAATCAATTTATTTTAAATTAAACTCAATTTTATTTCATTTTGTATTTTATATATTTATAGACTCTTGCAGAAGCAAAAACAACAGATTTAATGCTTTTAGAAATTGTGCCTGTCAGGAACATAAAATGATTTTTTTTTTTGTATTAAGAAAAAAAAATTTAACCTTAAAACTGTAAACTTGCACATTAAAATATTCTTTTAACCCTAGTATATATTATAATATCGTTATAAATACACTCTTTTCAATTATTTCTACTGAAACCTTTATTTTCACATCTTGCTAGAAAAAAGTATTATTTCGCCCTGTCCTATGCAATTTGCGAACAAATGATAAACTGGTAATTTGTTATAACAATCTGGTATTGTTATAATTTGTACCAATATTGTACAAATATTGGTATTTGTTATAAACTGGTATTGTTATATCAATTACAATTATATAGTGTTACAATTATAGTGTTTTGTCCTCTCAAATGGGTCTTAAGTAACATTATGATGGTATGATCTGTATTCTTATATCCTGTCACTAATTTAAAGCTCTTTCTCAACAGTTGTGCAACCAAAATATACCAACTCAGGACGTAAACCAAAGCTTTATACTTATATACTTGATAAATGTTTTACAATCTGTTTCAATAAAAGATCATTTCTAATCAATTTGTGAATACAAAAAGTCATTCTCAATATAATAATGAAGTTCGAGTACTAAACATAATTTATTTACCCTTTAAATGACTTTAATTTGTTAGACAAACTAATTTTTCAATTGTACTTAAAAAAAAAACTTAATTATATTTGAACTTAATTTTTTTATATTCTTCCTATCCTTCTTAACCCTCTTAGAATAAAAATGTAACTGTATTATAATTTGCGACATTAAAAAAAAAAATCTTCAGAAATTTGAAAAGAGAAAAGAAAATATATATATAGGCTCTAATAAAAAATAAAAATTGTCATTAAATTTAATGATATGGAATAAATTATACAGTATACAATTATCATTCCTTTTAGTCAGCGCAAACTTCATCAGATCATAAATATTGTAATAACAAGGGTAGATACAATAAATTTTTAAAATTATTTTTTTACAAATTACCGTAATTTTTCAAAAATTTGAATTAATTAATTGAAATAAATTTAATATTTTTAAGACAAATACTCAAATTCTTAAAAAAAAAAAAAAGAAGAGAAAAGTCCAGTTTTTTAATGTTCCGAAAAGTAACCAATTACTACACCAATAACCTTCAATTTGTTTATTTGTTTTTGGTTTTTTTTTTTTTTTTTATTCACAATCCAACAGAATTGTGCAAAATTTTAAATTATTATAATATGTATTATTAATCACACAAACTAATAATTTTTGAAACAAAATATTAACTGAGAAAAACAAGGAAAAACTTTAACTGTTGATATAAAAAAAAAAACAAAAACAAAATATTTCAATAAAATTTAATGAACTGGTTATTATGTAGGACATGAAAAAAAAAAAAAAAAATTAATAAAAATCAGCCGGTATTCAGAATTAATTTATTACTAGTGATGGTGCTGCACATTATACACTATACATTTTAACAGTATTTCAAACATATTTTTCATATAATGCATTTTTCCTGCACAAAAAACCAAAAAAAAATAAATAAAAAATTTCAATATTTAATTTTCATCAAAGTGATTATGATTGTTAGAAAGATAATGATTATCATTATTAATATTGATAATATGGTAATAAGCATGGAGAATGTGAAATATAAAACCAGTTAATCATATAACAGAAAGAAAATATAATAAAGAGGCTATATTTAATTTTTATGTTATATTAATTGAATCCATTTCACTTTCTCTATATAAATAATTAAAATATGTACATATATATATATATATATACATATAATATTATAGTATTTGGTATTATTCATTAAATATTTATTATTAAAATCATTATTGCCATAATTATAGATGCATTATTTTATTTTATTTTTCTAATTAACAATCATTTTGTAATTAAGATTTTCTGTTTTGTAATTTAAGTGTTAATTACTTTTTTAAGTAACTACATATATAATATTATTAAAATAATTATTTGTTAATTTGTTATTGAAGTACCAATATTAAAACACTATTATTAACTATATTATAAAATAATTATTCATTAACTAGCTGTTGGCCCGTCATAGAATGATGAAGTTAATTATGGTAGATTTTATTTTTATATACCTACATATTTGTTTTTGCAATTTCGGAATAATGTATAATTTCTATAACTCGGAATAATGTATAATTTCTAATAACTTTGCCAAATAATGTAGTAAATAACAAAAAAAAAAATTATATTTTTAATTTATACACAAAAAAAATATTATATTTCCATCCGGAATCGTACCTACATATTACCGCGTCAGATACACTAAACATGTACTAATAAGAAGAAATGAAAAAACAAACACTATAAAAATATTTTTAAAGCTAACTTAATATAAAAAGTGGATAGTAATAAAAATTTATCATGAACGAAAAAGACAGAATAAAAAAAACCGACTTGAAATTGAAGCCAAAAATAATAAAATATTCATTTGGGTACCCACTACCCGAATATATACACATAATTCCAATTTGAGTTATCCCTATATACCTAATACATTATACTCGTACACCAATAAATTCTTTTGGGTTCCCGTAATAAAATAACATTTTAAAAATATATATAGTGCTGTTCTTCTTTTCATATGTTTGCATTTTGTACAGACACAGACACACAGTGGATATGCAAAATAGAAAAATATATTGCACCTACTCTCGAAAATAGACTTTTTTACTGTATTAAAAATGCATTAGGTTTATAAAAAAGAGTGAAACTACTTCCTATAACTATATTTTGATTATAATAAAATTTGGAAAAAAAAATCTTTTTAACAAAAAAATTAATCTAAACAAAATAGATTACCCATTACAATTTACAATTCATTAACAATTATAATAAAATATTTGTTGGCCTGCCTCCTATAATAAAATATTTGTTTGACCGTGTTTCTTTATTTTAATATTTATAAATCTGACCAATGGTGCAGTGGGTAAGACGCCGGTCTTTTAGGCGAAAAATCTCGGGTTCAAACCCCGGTCAGATCAAATATAATATAAAATATATTAAAATAATGTAAAGAAAATATTAAATATAATTATAATTTAATACTTGTACCGAGATGGCCTACATGCTAAAGGCAAAAGGGTCCTAAAAATATCGGCAAATATTTATATCTGGACGGATATAATATTAAAAAAAAAAAATTTATAAAATGACAATTTAAAATTATTTAAGAAAATTTCCTGGTATATACACATATATTGGTATGTATGTATGTCAATAAAAAATAAAATCAATTTAAAAAAAAAAAATCTATTCGAAAAAAATTAATGAATGAAAAAATATTTTTTATTTTTATGATTTTTTTCTTTCCCTTTACCGTCGCTCGTACTGTATACTGTATACACTGCAGCTATGTATATTTTATTTTTTTCTATAATAGAACACATCCAACACAACACTTTAAAATGAATGCGTTTGTTACTCATAATTTTTCTGGACAAATATAATATAATGTACCTATATCTTATATAATATATATAAGAAAATTACAAAAATAAAGAATCTCTTATATGGTATATTATGAATAAAAATTAAATTTTAATGATTTCATCTCAATTTTGCGTAATATAAGAAAAATCAAAACCAAAATCCGCTGAAGAAATACTCAAAATAGCAAGAATAAGATTGAGTACCATTTTAGCCAAATATACAACCACATTTTTGAGAGATTAGCACCCTCAAACTGCAACTATTGTAACGAACAGCTCACGATAATTGAAGAATGTATCAACACAATATATGTGGGATAACATTTAAAACTTTGAAGTCTAAAAGTCAACAAGATATTGAAAAATCAAAGAAGAAGTGTAAATCTTCAATATATAATTAAACATTCATATAATTAAACAGACTTAAACATTCTGCGTATCAAGTTAAACCATGATCTTAGTTAAATCACATTTTTGGTATATCTACGGAGGCAGCTAAATGTTTGAGTTTTTTGTATCGCTGTAAAACCTACCTTTCTGTCCCAGATCTTTTCAATATCTATAAAATGTATATTAGACCGAAAATGGAATATAATGCACATATTTAAGCTGGATCCCCCTAGCGCAGGGTAAGCTATTCGTCTAATTAACGATTCTATTGTTGCTTTAAAGTACACTCCACTCAACCATCACCATACAGTTAGGTAATTGACCTTGTTTTATAGATTTCTTGTATGGATAAACACTAGTTCTAAAGAAATTAAATAGTTAATGCCTCCATTCGAAGTTTCTTCTGCGAAACAATGAGTGCGACAGATGCCTACCCTTTGAAATATCGGATGTCATGTGCATATCGCGTTTGTGGAATCACATGTCATGATCCCCAAAATTAATAACTCATATGTGTCCTAATTAAAAAAGTTTAAGAAAAAAATTAACATCTTTTTTCAAAATGTCCCTCTAAATTTTCTTACCAATCCTACACTAAATTCTACTTAAATACATTTTTCCCAAGAATCCTTCCCATATTCCTATCCCACAAACCAAACTGTACATTTGTATTAAAGATCCAAACCTAAAATTTGGTTTAGGTGGTTTTGGTTGGTTAAAATTTAATATTATCCAGAAGAATCACGAGGAATTGTTCTGGATCAATTTTTAAGTTTTCCCCCGACCCTCATAAATTACAAAAAATTAAGAATTCAGCTAAACTAACAACTATTTTAAAACAAATAAAACTTTTAAAATATATGGGTAGAAAATCTGAAAGGAAAAGAACTTGCGCAATGTTAAAAAAATGTATCTCCATTAGAAAACATTTTACCCGAAATTTTTTATTTTGATAAACATATATAATTAAACTATTTAAATTTTTCTTTTTAAAAATAAAAATAAAAATTTTTTTGTACTCTTTCATTAAAAATAAAACTATTTATTTCAGCATCACACAATATAAACTTTTAAATTGTATTTCCAATTGTCATCTATTAATATTTATTGCAATAATTTTTACTTTTTTCATAGTTAAAGTTGTAGGATCCATTTCCAGGAAGTGCTATTTAAACTAGATTTTAATATACAACACCAAAACATTTTTTTTTTAAATCGTTACCATTTCCTTTCATTTAAATGAATATAATATTAAAATATTATTTTTATTTTTAGATACTTTTATAAAAAAGTAGAATAGATAAAAATACAACCAAATTATAATAGAATTATTATCATAAATTGAATACCATTGCAAATAATTATAACTCTATTATTTATTTAATCTAAATAACTCAAAAAATGATTTATATAATTACAATTTAATTTTGAAGATATTTTTTAGGACAGGGGCGAAAAATCGCCATTTTAATTCCGATTTTTCAAAATCCCGCTTTTCACAATCACGCTTTCCCAAAATCCTTTTTTTCAAAATGCACTTTACAAAATACTGCCGTGACAAAATCCCGCTATTGTTAAAAATCACTCTTTCCTTAAAAAATCCCGCTTTTTTTAATTTAATTTTTTTTTTTATTTTCTTTTCTTTTAAACTACACATGGACAAGTAAAACACATATTTTTTTTTTATAAATATGTATATGTATAAGTATCAATATATGTATATGTGCGATTCTGAATTAGAGGGGATTTTAGAGTTGTATTCAATAATTTGTTAAGCAGGAGTTTTATATACACATTTCAAAGCAATTAAAATATTAAATTGTAGGAACAAAACAAGCGGTATTTAAAAAAAGTAGAATTTTTAAAAGTGGGATTAAAAATGACGAGTTTTGGTATATTATGGGCAGAAAAAACATCTTATGACGTAGACTGGATCATGGTTAAAAAATATTACCTAACAAAATTGAATTAATTATAAGCTAAGACCTTTTCCCAGGCTCTATTAAATAATATGTTAAAAATCTATTGAACCATTTCAAAAGAATATTAAGTGAAATAATCAAATATTTAGCATAAATGAAATAAGGTTATATATAACGGTAAAATAATTCCACAATATAAATATTAACTATGCCGTTACTGAAAAAATTTCATACGCAACAAATTAAGAGGATTCAAAATTATTAAAACAATAACCAGAAGGAGATTTAAGAAGATTAAGCACAGAAAAATTTTAAGACAAAAACACAAAAATCAAACATACAATTAAAATAAATTTGAGTAGTTTTAGCAAGTAAAATTTAATTTTCCATTTAACTATTATGCGAGCGATAAGTTACAATTTAATACAAAATGCAATAAAAATGTAAATTTCACTTAAATAACTCTTTTAAAATTTTTTCATCTTTATGACATAGTTAATTTAATTTCAATAAAAGCAATTAAATTTTTTTGCTATCCTAAGTAAAAAAAAAAAAAAAACTATTAAATTCAAAATGAAAAATTACTGCAAAAAAAAAAAAAAAAAACAAATCTAGAAGAAAATTAAAAAACAGATCATTTTTTTATTGTAAAAATTAATAATTAAATTAACAAATTTAAACTACGTATTTAAAAAAAAAACAAAAAAAACTATTATAAAATCATAAATTTTTTAACATCATAATTATTTTTAAAATGAAAATGAAAGTTTTCTTTTTTGTTTTTTCTCTCTCATTTTATATTCCAAAAATGAAGAACTAGTTTTCTAATAATTTATAAATAACTATTCTGAATATTTGTTTAAAATAAATTAAATTATATATGTATTTTATTCCATAAATAACAAAAAGTGTCAATCTATCTTTCACATTTTATATCTGACTTCAAAAATAAAAAAAAAAAAAACACTTCTATTGAAATCAAAAGTGACAAAGTGAAATTATTTTTTTTTTGTTTTTGCCTTTTTTATTATTTCATTTTTCTCATATAAATTACATTAATAAATCTTGTTTTCTTTTTTTTCATTAATATATAAATATTAATACATGCTAAATAATAATATGTAATATAATCTTTAACAAAAAAAAAAAATAAATAAATTGGTTTTTTTTTTTTTAATATATTAATTAAAATAAAATTACAATTAAAAATTAGAAGATCAAGATGTTTGAACAACTATACTTTCTCTATCTTAATCCATTAATCTTTCATATCAAAAAACTTAACGAAAGAAACTGATGTTTTTTTGAAACAATTGTTCCAATAATATTGAATCCAATTTAAAATACAAAAAACAAAACACACAATATAACTGAATTCAATCTTAAATCTTTTCTTTAATACAAAAAAAAAAAAAAAAAAAAAACCACAAAATATCAAAAAAAAATTAAAAAAAAAATCGTATTAAATTGCTATGACAATCACAAAAATTATAGTTTTCATTTTTATTTATTTTATTTTTTTATTTGTTTTTGTTTTTGTTATAAGTTGACATTGTACAATATCATTAGATACAACCGGATCCACCGGATCTTTATTGTAACACTTTATTGTATTATTATCATTATTATACTGCATTTTATATACATTAATTCTATTCATATTCGGATATCCATCTTTAATTTCAATTTTTGTATTCATCTATGTATCATTTAAATGAAAAGGAAACCAGTTATTTGTTACATTCATCTGATGAATCAGTTAATTTTCTTTTTTTTTTTCTTTAATGACGACATCTATACGACAATAAGATCAATATCTTAATCATACTTGTATATTTTATTTTTCAAAAAAAAACCGCAACTAAAAACGTATTGAAAATTAAAAACCACATTCTATTAAACCATTTTATTTTTTTTTTTTTTTTTTTTTGTTGTATTATAGAATTATGATAAAAGAAAAATTTGCTGTTATTATAATTTTAATGAAATTTTATCAATTTTCTATTTTTAGAAAAAGATTTCGAAATTTATTTCATTATCATTGTGATATTTCATTATCACATATCTATAAGTATATTTTAATAAAATATTTATAAAAATTAATAGAACCAATTAAAAGAGTAACACTATACAAACTTAGACGTTAAGTTAAAAATGAATTTAGTTGTTATAAAGACTAACGAAATATAAATTTTAAGACCATATTTTGTATTGTTTTCAATAGAAAAAATTCAAAAACATGGTGGTTCAATTCAAGAGAATTTTTTAAGATTTTTAATAAACTTATCGTTTATCCTTTTACATCTCCGGACAAATTCATTTAAAAGATTTGTTTCTTTTCCCGTCCAATTGTTTCGTTAAACTTTAATTATATATGAATGAAACACCTACTCTGACTTTTTCTTTTTATTGAAACTCTTTTATAACATATTCTAAACGCCTTAACTTATATTAGGACTGAAGATATTATTTCTACATAATATAAATTTTTTTTGTTTTTTTTTTTCCTAACTGAAAAATTGTTGCATAATTAATTCATTAAATTAAATCTTCTTAGCAATCTATCACATTAAATGTTAATTTTTAAGGATATTACTATTTTTTTCATTTAGTTTTAATTTTTTTTTTAATTTTCTCTCCTTTTAATATTAAAAATAAATACTAAAATAAGAAAGAAGTGAATATTATGATACAAAATTTATTTACATTAATAATTTCACTTTCTATTTATAATTTGCACTTCCCAGTTGTAAAGAAATATATATGCATATCTAAATAAAAGTTTGTTTTTTTTTTTATTATTGAAAAAAAAAACAATATCTAAAAACCAGGCCCAACTTTTTCCAATCAACATATCATATAGAAAAAAAAATCTAACACTGCAAGTACTGGTCTATGCATATATATCATCAATCTATAATACTTGATCTGTTTTACTTTTTTATCAACATCATTGAGGTAATAAAGATTTTTAACAAAACATTTTACATATACATCCATTACATATATATACATATATGCCTATAAATTTATATATATGTACTTACATTTATGCATTCATATATGAAAATTTTTTGCCTTTAAAGTTTCAAGAGATCAAAAGTGAAGTTCCGGTATGTTAACAATTTAATAGTAAACAAAAACAACCTAATGTTGCTAGCAACATGTTTTGATACAAAATAGTTATTATTATTATTATTATTAGTATTATTCGTGTTTATTGTCGCATCATTAATTTAAATAACATGATCACGAATATGTTCCAATACTAAAAAGGTGTAGATAGAATTGGTAAATGGGTATGCAAGTAAAAAATAAATAAAAAATCAAAATAAAAAATCTTGATTTAAGCCTACAGCATTCATTTAAGAAAGTGAAGCAATTATTTTGTAATTCAAAATATAAAATGTAATGTATTTGAGTTATTTGAGTTATTTATTCAATAATTTATAATGACAGCAGTTTTTTTTTTTTAAGGGTAAAATGTATATTCTCCCCATATTTTATTTGTTTTAATATGACATCAACATTTTTATAATTTTTGAAATATTTAAGCTACCAGATTGGGTACTTTTTTATGTAATAACATTTTATATTATATGGCTAAATTCAAAAAGAACATCAACATCTTTATTGTAAAAAATTCTCCTAACTCTCAGCAACTTCCCATATTTCTTAATATCCTTTATTCCTATTTTTGCCAAACTCCTATTTATATTTCTATTCCTTTATACCAATTTTCGAAAGTGTTTAATTCATATAAGGATTACTAAAAACTTAATAGTATAGTTATTAGGTATTAAGTCATAATAGTTTTTAAATTAGACTACACAAGATGATAATTAGTCTGAAAGTACAGAAAAAAAATCATGCCAAAATAATAGAAAAGATTTTTCAATGTCACTTGCTAGGAGCAGAGAGTATAGAAGAGATGACAATGCACTTTCAGATTAATATTTAAAGTTTTCATAAAACAACTATTTAAGTTCAACTAAAATTTGTTGTAAAAGTTAAACTATTTTTTTTTTTTTTTTTAAATTTTTCAAATAATACTAAAAATAGTGTAAAATATGTGATAGCAAAATTTCTTAAATTGTTAATTAATTCACAAATTTAATATTTACGCTGTTTTAATATAATCAAAAAAAAAACAATAATTGGCAAAATATTTTTTTTTTATTTCTATCAGTTTAAAAATTCTGTTTTTAGATAAATGACATATTTATAATAAAAAAAATTCTAAATGTCGGTTTTAACTTTATTTGTTAAAAATAACTTTAATAAAACAAATTTTTTAATATATTTACATAAAATTCCTTTTTTTTTGTTTCAGAACAATTTTTAAATCAAACGGAATGATAAAAATAATATTTTAATTCATATTTTTTTTTTTTTAATGTTCTGCTTGTGCGGTATTATACAAAGTACACAAATCCGAATCAAAAAGTAGTTTTAGCAACTGTTATTAAATAATGCTGAATTAATTTAAAGCTATATATATTTTTGTAATAATAATGTTTCAAAAGTCTTTAAAACCTCAACAATTACTTATCATATAATATAATGTGTTCTAGTTGGCGCGGTTTGTTTGAAATTTACTAAAATTGACTAATAATTTACTATTATAAACGATAGTTAATAAAATTTACAATATTTATCATAACAGGCAGTTAATAATATTCATATGACAGTTATGATCAGTTATAATCGATAGCAATTAATTGTCTTAACTTCCCACTCAAATTTTTGACTTATAATTTAATTTTTATTGAAAAATTTACTTTTATTAATAAAACTATTAAAGTAAATTATTAGTTACTCTTGAAAAAACGAAAATATATTATATTGTAATAAAATTCAAAAAACAAAAACAGTTTCTCACTTAAGTCTTCTGTTTTAATAATAGCAATTAACGTACGTACAATTTGTTGCATAAATAATTTTATTATGTTATATTTGACATTTTATTGATATAATAATAAAAGTTAATACAAATTATAATTAAAATTCTATTTCAAAAAAAAACTGTAATAAATTATGAAAAGACTGTAATATAATTATGAAATTATTTTTTTAATTTTGTTAAACGTTATAAAAAACATTTTATTTCTAAATTTTAGTTATATTAAAAGTTTAACAAAGACTAAACAGATAACATTGATTTTATTCTACATAGATATGATAAAAAAAATTAGATGAACCCTTAACAATATATAGCTAAAAAGTGATTTATGGTGGAATATCTTTTAACAATCCAGAAAAAAAACCTTATATTTAAGGTAGATGAATGCTTTCTGTGTAAAATATAAGTCCAAATGTCCGTAAAATAATTTTGTAGTAAAAAAAATACTATTATAAAATTAAATTTTTAAATAAAAAAACTGTGTCTCTAAATTTATTAATATTAATTTTAAATTATATATGTGCTCATTCATTTCATATCTAAAACTCCGTCAATTTGATTTAAGATTTAAAATTATTGAAAGCAAATTAATACAATATATACTACATTTTATTTTGGATATAATCAGTTTGATTTTCTCTCTATAAAACTTGTTAATACATCATATATATGCATGAACATAATATATCGCTGCACTGTTTTAAATTTCTTTTTACAAAAATAAGAAAAATCAAAACAAAAACAGAAAAACAGCGGGTTGTAACTGCTTATTTCTTTAATTTAAAACAAGTAAATCAATATTTATTTTACAGTACTTACTAACCATGAACAATATTTAAAAAAAAGAAACAATTTTTAAAGCGTTTTATTCAGTTTATATTACAGTAACAAAATCAGATCGCATCAAAAATAAAATACATCAACTAATAAAAACTATTAAGCTACTACAACACTACTATTTTATCAATCAATAATATCTGGTAGTCTGGACAACTTGGTAATAGTATAGTAAAAACTAAGTTTCTAGTTGAAAATTTAAAGAAGAAAAAAAACAAAAATAAAACAATTTTGTTGATACAATATATAATTTGATATTTAGGTGAACCACTTGAAATGAGTTTTTATTCAACAATTTCTTTTTTTGTTTTTTGTTTTTTTTTTATTTCGTACAATTCAGTTCGTTTTCAACATATGCAACGACTATGTTAGTAAGTCTACATGATAAGAAGACTACACTAGATTTCATTTTTATGTGTTAATGTGTAAGATTGGTCATGGTAAATGTTATTGTTCAATGTAATTTTTTTGTTTAATAAAAATGGATAATGTGAAAGGAATGAACAATGATCGCGAACAACATGAAAAATATAAATTTAAATTAAAATTAAACAATATTTTATTTCAAAAAAAAAAATATTAAAATCAAATTTACAATGAAACAGAAATAGAAAATAAAAATTTTAAAAATTCTGAAAGTTGATGAACGCAATATTTAACATTATAAAAAAGATATGAAAATTTTTACAAGAAAAGAACATTTTAAACATCAAATAAATTTCTATTAAGATCATAAAATTTCAATAAACTCGTTAATAATTCAATTAATTCAATTATATTGTTAACATTTTTTTTAATTAGCTCATATAGCTTAATGGAACAACAATGGGCAGAATCTTTTAAAATATGAAAAAACTAATAAAAAAAATATAGATGGCAATAATTTTATTTGACAACGTAACTTTCAATAAAAATAAAGTTTTAAAAACTGAATTTATAATTAAAAGACTTTTGCAGTTAAAAGTAGAAATATTTTAAATAATTAATATTAATTAAAAATATTCTAAAAAATAAATAATTAATATTATTGTACCAATATGTAATTTTAAACTTTTACCTATTATTTACACTTCTACGTGCTTCTACATTATTTTATGATTATAAAGTATCGAATGAAATTCTTATTATTTAATTTATTTTCTTTTTAAATAATTGAACAGCCGGAATAAAATACATATATATATAAACAATAAATAATATATGCTCTTATTTATATTATAAAGCCATACACAAAACATTAAATATGGTCTTTTAAATTATATTGACTTTCGTATATTCTTCCTCTTCTTTTGCTTTCTTTCTTAAAGAAATTTATGTTCATCATTAAATTTAATGTTTCATTCAGTATAAAAAAAAAAATATATATATAAATTTTATTTACTATTAAAAGAAACTAAAAAAGAACGAAATCAACAAAACATAAAAAAAGGAAACCTATAATTTACCACAATCATTTTAAAATAAACTTTTCTTTTATTTATATTTATATTTCAATTATAACTTTTTTCTTATGTAAAAAAAAAAGCATTTAAAAAATCCGAAATACAATTTTTTTTTTTATATAGATTCAATTTTGTTTTTTTTTTTTGTCGTTTCCTAAAAAGAAACCGAAACCAATTTTTAACTTGTTTTTTAATAGTAAATCTTCTGCAATAATTGAAATCAATTTAATATATTATTATTTTCATAATTTTTAAACCATAAAATATAAAAGAAGTCTTTCTTCAATTAAAAACTCTGTCAAAAGCTTCTATAGGAATATTTCAAAGATCACGAGACAAGGCGTTTTATAATTTTGCTGTACATATTGAGCCGAATGCATAAAACTAAACTTAAACTCAAATCTTACTTTTTAAGCAAAACCTACGAGTTCAGATGTAAATTTTGTTTAAATTTTGTTTAGAGTTTAAGTTCATTTTTAAACATTCGACCCATTGTATGTACACTAACTCCCTAAAGGTACGGATTTAAAGATTTGGAAAAAACCTTAAAAAAAGAGAACTTTGGAAGAATTTTAATATGATGAGAAAAAAAAAACTTATCGAAAGATTGAAAAAGCAATATTGGAAATAAATATATGAATCCTAAAATTGAATAAACACGAGTTATTAACTTTTTTGGACAATGACACTCGTAAAGGATACTTTATTCGAGTAAAACTAAGCACAGGTAATCTAAAGAAATTAAAAGAAAACAAAATATAAGTGATATTTCTATAATTAATTTATGAAACCTTTTAATATCAATTAACAGATGTTATATTATATATTATTATACTGTATTATATTCATATTCATATATACATACTTATATGTTTTTGCGCAATGATGGGTTAGTATAAGTTAGTGATTTTCCTAATCTTTTTTCAAAAAATTATTTTGAATCAAAATATTAGATTTTATATTTATTTCGAATCTGTTTTGCTTAATCATGATGAATTAATACCCCAAAACAAAACTGAAATAAAGCACCACAAAAGTGAAATAAAGCCTTAAACAAAAATGAATTAACACCCCAATTTTTCATTAATTTGGGACTTTATTTCATTGTGAAATAACACCCCAAAATAAAAGAGAAAAAACGCCGCAAAACTATTTTTAATTTGTATTATATATATTATTTAATAAAAAAAGTCAATTCTATAATATACAAAATATATATGAAAAGATCATCAAAAAACAAAATCACATTCTAATCACAAGAAACAAAGAAGTTGCTGTATTGTATTTTTCTTTTCCTTGGTTGGTGTATTTTATTAAATTTAAATGAATTCTAGTATGTTGTCTATTACATCCTATCTACAAGTTGGACATTTGTACGTATTTGGACATATTAGTATTGATTTAAGAGTTGGATTCCAAATCAGAGTTATACGCTTTTTCCAGAATATATACAGGGTCTTTCAAATTGAGCTTTCAAAAGTAAATAATTAAAAGACATAGAATTTGAATTGAAACTGGAAAAGTTTTTCTCCCATGTGACCACCTCTTGCTTCTCTACAGTACCTGATTCTTTTATCAAAATTTTCGGTCACATTCCGGCATAGTTTCGGATCTATCCCAACAATAACTCGAATAATTTCTGCTTTCAATGCTTCAACGTTTCGGAGATTATCCTTGTAGACCTGTCCTTTCACGTAGCCCCAGAGAAAGAAGTCTAACGGTGTCAAATCGCAGGCTCTTGAAGGCCAATTCACGTCACCGAATCTGGAAATAACACAGAATATATAGAAGAGAAAATTAAGTAATTAATCCGAAATATAGGAAGGTGCGAGTGAATTCCGCGGCGCGACTGCAACCGCAAACGGGCACGGCGGGCGGCAACGATCGACAACGAAATTTCGATTTTAGTTAATTTTACAAAAGTTAAATAAAGCCCCAATGCTTATTTTTAGGGTTTTAATTCATTTAAATTTTTGGGGCGTTAATTCATTATGTCATAATAAAGTCCCAAAAAAAATATGAAATAAAGCCCCAATCATTGAAAATAAAGCCCAAAATTTCCATACAAATGTTGGAGCTTTACATATTTCATTTTTTTGTTAATTTACGGAATCGAAAAGAAAATCAAAATGGAATTATTTTACTTTATCTTACACTTTATCCTAATATCTCAATGCTGCTGTAAATTTAAATTAAAATTAAAATTATTTTTAAATCTCATTAATATTAAATAATTGTTATAATATTAATAATTAGTTGTTATTATATTTTTTATTAAACATTGTTTAAACGAAATTCTTTTCAGTTTTTCTTATAAACCACATTAATTTTCATTCTTTTATTTTTGTAATTATGTTCAACATCAATGCTAATACTTAAATATGCATCTTCTATATAGATACATGCTATATATTCCAAAAATTAAAAAAAAAGAACTTTCACTGACCCTGAAAAAAACAAAAGTTTTTTGAAAAAAAAATTGTTAAACTTGAAAACGCCATCTATAACGAAGACATAACAGTTACAAATAATACAATAAAAAATAAAAATAAAAATATACAGTATCTTTTTTTAAATATTTGGGATCTTCATTTATCAAGATGTTCTTCATTGTATTTATTCAGACATATAATCCTCTTATTGCCTTCCACAGATTATCAACACTTTTAATAAGCATTGTTTCTGCATTTAATGATAAAGGAAAAATACAAAAAAATATGAAATATAAATGATTACAAAAGAAATATTCAAATCTTTTGACATTTTTTCTCTCTGTCTTTCATTTTTTATTTTTATAATAAATGTAGTGACATATGCACACTTTTTTGCCATTTGTTAATAATGATTAAAAAGAAAAAGTGCC
This sequence comes from Poecilobothrus nobilitatus, assembly GCA_947095535.1. Taxonomy (NCBI): domain Eukaryota; kingdom Metazoa; phylum Arthropoda; class Insecta; order Diptera; family Dolichopodidae; genus Poecilobothrus; species Poecilobothrus nobilitatus. The sequence continues at coordinate 57,631,560 of OX352774.1, forward strand.
ATTTTGATTTTTGAATTTTTTTTAAATTATAAGTTTAAAAAAGATAAGTTTTTTTTTTCTCATCATATTAAAATTCTTCCAAAGTTCTCTTTTTTTAAGGTTTTTTCCAAATCTTTAAATCCGTACCTTTAGGGAGTTAGTGTACATACAATGGGTCGAATGTTTAAAAATGAACTTAAACTCTAAACAAAATTTAAACAAAATTTACATCTGAACTCGTAGGTTTTGCTTAAAAAGTAAGATTTGAGTTTAAGTTTAGTTTTATGCATTCGGCTCAATATGTACAGCAAAATTATAAAACGCCTTGTCTCGTGATCTTTGAAATATTCCTATAGAAGCTTTTGACAGAGTTTTTAGTTGAAGAAAGACTTCTTTTATATTTTATGGTTTAAAAATTATGAAAATAATAATATATTAAATTGATTTCAATTATTGCAGAAGATTTACTATTAAAAAACAAGTTAAAAATTGGTTTCGGTTTCTTTTTAGGAAACGACAAAAAAAAAAAACAAAATTGAATCTATATAAAAAAAAAAATTGTATTTCGGATTTTTTAAATGCTTTTTTTTTTTACATAAGAAAAAAGTTATAATTGAAATATAAATATAAATAAAAGAAAAGTTTATTTTAAAATGATTGTGGTAAATTATAGGTTTCCTTTTTTTATGTTTTGTTGATTTCGTTCTTTTTTAGTTTCTTTTAATAGTAAATAAAATTTATATATATATTTATTTTTTTATTCCAATGAGAAAAAAACCAACATTCATTCAAAATAAAATAAAAATCTTTAGTATATATTTTTTGGGGGAAAATTTTGTTAGAAAGAAAAAAGAAAAAAGTTATTTATAAAAGTAAGTCTACCTAAATATATTTAATCTTATAATGGAAAGGCTTAAAGATATATATACAACCGTATAGATTTGACGTAAGATTGAATTTGTTGTATCTAACGATTACCTTTAACACAAAAACAAACAAACAAAAAATGTATGTTTGTACAATTTGTACAGTACCTAAATAATTTCTAAAGATAATGTTGACAAATTTGTAAATAAAAATTCCAAAGCAATAATTTCTCTTTAGTTTAAGTACCTCAAAATACAAATATAACATTATATTAATCATGAATGTATATATACAAAATTACATGTAAAAATATCTTCGTAAATGTATTAAGTGCATGTACTTGTGAAAGGTGTATTTTAATTATTATACTTGTAAAAAATAGATCATTTTTTATAAAACTCAGAGTCAATCTTGTAAAATCAAGTAAATCTTGTAGAAGAAAAGAAGGAAAAAACTTTAGTAATATTTCAAAAGGTAGCCGAAAACCTTAATTTATATCCTACATATATCTTTTTTTTCTTTTTCTTATCTTTTATTATTCTACATGGAGTGAATCTTATATCCGAAGAATTATTGTTATAATATGGTTTATGCCTGTCGTATTCTATATCGTTGACTACGGAAACCTTTTTTTTTCCTTTTAATGCAATTTTCATTTATTGGGTTAAAATTATAATGGCAAAAGATAATTAGTACAAATTTTATATATCAATAAGGGGAAAATGTTAACGTATAATGAAAATAATATAAAATATAAACAATTTCAAATATAATACCTTATAAACTGATAGATAAAACAATTTTCATTACATCTCATAACTCAAATATAAAATTACCCTGTCAACTACTCCGTCCTCTTATATTTACATCTTGAGGTTACTGTTGCACTTTTTTCTGCTCCAAAAAAATGGTAGTATACCTAAACTCTTTAGAGCTTTAAGGTAATGAGTATATAATATGTACATAATACATATATCAACTTTAATACTCAAACACAACATTTTAACATAACTGTAACAATTTTTTTATGAAGTTTAAAACTTTAAATTTTATAACAGATTATTATATATTACATTTAACTATTTGGTTAAAAAAGCAATCAACATATTCTGAGATAATAATATGTTCTAAACAGCTGTTTTCTAATATAAAGATATACGAAACTAACATGCAATATAAATCCCAATAGATTGTTTTGTTTCTGTTCTGATTATTTAAATTTTTAAGTAAAAAAATTTTAATTGATGACTTCAAATTAGTAGCAAACAAATAATTAATAATTTTTATATAAATAGTAAAAAAATATAAACATATAACAAAAAACAAAATTTATGTGAAGTATAAACCAAAAATTTTAACTTAAACCACATAAAATTCATAGATAACTAAATATCTTAATGTTAATAAAAACCTAAATAACTATCCAAATATAATAGATAAAACTGGATCTTTTGCAAATTATGCATTTCTATGTATATATGATATGACTATAATACTATATAATACTATATCAATCGGTTATTTTTAAAACGGCATTTGTCACAAAATTTCAATTTTTCGATTTTGACGAAAATCGCTTCAAATAACCTAAAACCTTATTCTAGTAATAATATGGTTGAAGTGTCAAAAATATCAACCGCACGATTTCCATGTAGCTTTTAGGGCTAAAACTACACTAAAAACAAATAACTTCAGTGCAGCTTCCATTTTGCGAAATTATTTGTTTTTACCCTATACGGCCCTACGGTTTTAAATAATGCCACGGTTTCCGGAACTTTTTCCTTCTCCTTGTTCTAACATGTAACTGCGATGCAGACAGTTAGATTCAATCAGCCTATCAGCCGCATTAAACAATTAAGAAAATAAATTTATTAATTAATAATTAATAAAAAAGTTAGATTAGTAAAAAACAAGCTTCCATTTGACAACTTTTATATAAGTCTTATCATAATATTTTCTCATCACATTTAAAGTTATACTTTTGTGTATTTTTAAAATTTTACATTTTAATGTGATGCGAGATCAACCTTTAAAATAAATTTTAAATTTAAAAAAAATAATAAATTTAGTTCCGTTTAAAAAACCACAACAAAATTAAAATTTCAAACTCACCTACAAATTAATTAATGAAAGAAATGTAAAAATAATTTCGACTGAATAAAAAAAAATTAAATTAAATTTAAACTAATAGATATATTGAATAAAAAATAAAATTGAGATATTTAAATAAAACGATAATATTTTTAATTTATTAATATTTTTTTTTATTTTAATTTTTGAATTATTATTAGCGTATTTTCTAAATCTAAATCATAATAAAATCTTGTTTTATTGATTTTTATTTATTTTTGTTTATCACTGTTTCTTTATTCATTCATTCTTTCTTTTTTTTCGTTAATTTTAACAACAATTTTAAATATTGCAATTTAATATATTTACAAGATTTATATAAAAACAAAAGAAAAAACATAAAACAAAAATTAAAGATCACAATGTTGATCACAATAAATACACAGCTAACAGCAAAACAATAAATAAAACTAATGAAGAAAAAGCAAGTCAGTATGTCAATTGATTGACTTCCGGCCATGATAACAAAACAAAAATAATACTAAAGGAAAAGACCAAATATTAAAGAAAGTATAAAATATAAAGAAGTTTTATAAATTAAAAGAGTTATTTAAAATTAAATTATTTTTTATTTGTGTATACTGATTGATTTAATCATCCATTGAATTATAAGCAATTTTGATTTTTTAGAATTGAGTAATTGGCAATATAATAAAATTACTAATTGTCTCTACTTCAAATTAAATAAATAAATAGGTAGAAAAAGATTTTGTTATTAATATAAGATTTTTTAAGAGTTTATTCAATTATTTTTAGGTGCCTCGGTCGCCTAGTGGGTAAAAGCGTATAAAATATTCTGTAAACACCGAGGGAGTGTGGGTTCGAATCCCACACACGTCGTAAGAGTTATTCCCCCTTACGACATTTACAGCCACGCCTGAAAAGGAAAGGCTGTGTAATTTCCTGTTCACATTTATGTGGCAGAGAAATACACTAAAAAAAAAAAAAATTATTTAAAAAAAAAAAATGTTTCAATAATGAATCAGTTTTAGAGTCCCGAATTGCATTTTTATCTTACAAATACATATATAACATGTATGTTGAATTTGTTGAGCATTTGCTTTGTCATGAGTTACTTTATAATAACGCTTAGCTATATTATAAAAAGCTCAAAATACTTTATTCATGGTACATATGATTTATGTTATGGACCATTCTGCTACTTTGAATTAAAAAAAGCGGCGAAATGATCTCTTTTAACTAAATACATATATAAAAGAACTCTAATTTATTTTTAATTTTACCTTAACTCATTTAACCCATTCAACTGATTTGAAATGACAAGTTACAAGAATGTAACAAGTCCAGACAATTTGTCAACAATTTTTAAGAAAATTTTATATTAAAAGTGATGTGGTTACTTTATGCTTAATATGAAGTTTTAAGTATATCTATGCAGTACATATCTATGTAGTATATCTATGTAGTTGTAATTTTTTTTTATTTTTGGTTGAGCCAACTTAGGCAATAAGCAAAGATATATGAATTTCTAAATGACATAATCATTGGTAAAATATTCCTCCTTTTATCAGAAGAAGATGAAAAATTACATATGTCACTGGTTATGTACTATATTATGTAGAAAACAAAAAACTAAGTATAGTTATAGTATTAGATTGAAAACGACAAAGAAATATAGGTTCAAATTTTCAAAACTCCATTATTTAAAAACAAAAAAGAGCAGGCAAATCTAAGTAACACTGTTAAATAGCCTTAAATTAAATTAATGTACAGATTTTTTCCTAAATAATTCTTTTTAATATTAAAATTAATTTATTTATATGTAATTTTATTTTGATATATTTACGTATAAATTTTAAAAAGTAAACCTACAAACAACTATATTGTCGTTCAATCTTCCGAATCATAATTAGGATTATTCAATTTCTTTATCACGCTTCTCTCTTTTAAGTTCCCAGCTTTAACATTTAACATTTATTTTTACATTTATTTTTTACCAAAACTATCAAATTAAAACGCTTTTTTGTTTTAAACAGTATACGAGTGTAATAAGAGTATATAATTGCGACACAAAAATTTCTTATCTTATACAATATACAAAAATCATAGTTTGTCACATATTGTTTCGTTCTGTATAACAACCAAATTTGACAATTCCATAATCTCAACCATATCTTTTCTATTACCTATGTATATAGACAAAAACAATGGAATGTGTTTACACACATATGAAGAAATATTGTAACAGTCATATATTTTAAACAATTGAAATTGTAATTCAGTAACAACATTATTGCGAAAGTATTATTAATTTTTTTCCTAAGTATTTCCTATTTTAATGTTTTTTTTTAAGTTAAGAAATAGTTGGATACCTTTTGTTGATTAAATAAAGTAAAAAATAAAAAAAATATTGTTTTTTTGATTGACATTTGAATATTTGCGAAAATATTTTATAGATCCTTCAACTTAAATTTTTAAATATATTATCAGCAATAAAAATACAATGGCTGTTTTTTTTTTTAACTTAAATTATGTTTTTTTTTATTGTGAAATTAAAATAAAAAGTGAAATTTTATCATCTAATCATAAATGATTGATAGATCAAATTAAAATGATTGACATTAGATTAACATATATATATATATTCATATGCTGTACATATGAATGTATCAATTTTTTTTTAAATTTAAACACTTAAATTTTTGACAATTTATTTTGAGGCAATGAAAGGAATTTACCAGCCTTCATTCTAATAAATTTTGATTTTTGTAGTTAGGAATCAATGGTGGTAGTTCTACAAAATCCCAACTCTCGAAATCCAAAAGCCACAAAGTTCAAACATCTTTTACTTTCAGAAATCCGTACAATCTAAAATGCATTTAATCCAAACATAGTATAAGCCAAATATCACATTATCCAAACAATGGTAATCCAAACACCACATAACCCAAACATAACCAAATCTTAACTTAGATTTGTTTAGTGAGACTGCGTTTTGAAGGTGATAGCCTCCACCATTTACAATGCAATCTTGTTAAGATATGTATGTAAAAAAATAATTAAGAAGGATTTTATAGAAGGTTTCAAAATCAGGCTTTAATAACATTTTTGGCGTAGTTTGGAGGCGGCAGCCTTCTATATTTTAAATACCTTGTTATTGTAATATATGTGTTAAATAAATACAATTAATTTTATTTATTTAATTAATTAATATGAAATATGGAATATTATAGAAAAAAACTATTAAAAAAAGTCGGAGATTGTGATTTGGATTTTGCCGTATTTAGATTTTACAATATTTGGATTTTCTATGGTTGGTATTTTATTTTTTGGATTTTGAGTTTTTAGATTTTGTGAGTAGTTGGATTTTGCCGTATTTAGATTTTATAACATTTGGATTTTCTATGGTTTGAATTTTATTTTTTGGATTTTGAGTTTTTAGATTTTGTGAGTTGGGATTTTGTAGCGGAACCATCAATGGTCTATGAAATCAATATAAGTAATAAATTTCAATACTCCAAATAAAATATCATGATTTTTTCCTTTTTTCTTTTTTTCAATATAGAATGGTAACAAAATCAATTCATTCATTGTTAATTTTACATATTAATATGTTTTATCATCTTCAATAATTTTAAAACTATATGATTTATTATCTCATTTTTCAATTGATTAATAGTTATAACATTACTATATAACAATGTATTCTATAAAATAAAAAAATGAATTAATAATTTTGTCTGAAAAAAAATTAAATATTTATTGAAAAAATATAATTATTGTAAAGACCACCAAAAATTCAATGATATTTTTTCAAAATTAAATCCAAATTGATCCTTTGAAATTTTCAATTCAATTAGATTTAAATAAAAAAGAAAAAAAACAGAAATTATTTAAAGATATTTTTAAGAAATGTAACATTTAAAATCTCAATTGAAAAAATAATTAATTAATAATGAAATTAAGAATTTCATTTATAACTCGTTTTTTATATCAAAAACGAAAATAAAAAATAAAAATATAATTATAATAAAAAAAATGAATAATATTTAAGAAAATAGTTCGCAAAACCTATAGACTACTTATGAAATTTAAATTTTTTTAAGTTACGATAAAAAAAAAACCGATTTATTAAACCAAAAACAAATCTTCAATTTCTGTTTGATTTAACTGAAGATTTTCTTAAATGGAAAATCTGGACTTGTAAACATTTAATGAAATTTAACTTCAAGAGATTAACGAATATCATCTAAATTTCTAAAAGACTAAACGTGTTATGTAATCCAGCCAATGGCTATAGATAGATAATAATAAAAAAAAAATAATAAATTAGTATATAATTAAATAAAAAATAATTTTTATATTAGAAAACAGATGGCGTACAAATAAAAATATTTCTCTAGTCATTTACAATAGCTACCACCTATTAATCAAAAGTTTAATAAAACTAATTATTTCAGAAACTGAAACTACTCGGTTCATTATTCTTGTAACACTGTAATTATGATTCGGCACTATCAGCTTCTGAGCCGGTTCATCTTTGCAATATATTTTATTCAAATGTTTTTCATTCGAAAGTCCTCAATTTCAAACCCCAGCTGGATTACATAGATTAATAAAAAAATAATAAATTAATATAATATAATTAAATAAAAAATAATTCTTGTATAAGTTAATAGATAGCGGACATATAAAAATATTTGCGTTTTATAGTTTTATACAACAACTATACAGTCGAATAATCAACGGTTTATTGAAACTAGTGATTCCAGAAACTGAAGCTTTGTTTTTAAATAATAAATTAGTTATTGAATTCCCTATGCTCCTTATTGTGAAAAGAAGAAAAAACTAAAAAATTTGTAACATAATAAAACTTTTTCAATTAAAATAAAAATTTAAATAACTAACAATAAATAAGATCAAAAATACAAAAACAAAAAACTTTTTGTTACCATTATTTTTACAACAATGTTTACAATGTTTTTATTTATATACTTTGCAAAATACATAATACAATATTATGGAAGTTTTTTTTATATCGTGCAATATTTTTGTTTTTTTTTTTTTTTGGGAACAAAAGATAATTTTTGCATGACACCAACATTCACTGAAAAGGAACATCTTGATATGCATTGTTATATGTTTCCTTTTCTAGCAGTATAGTATAGTATTTCGAAATTTTCGAAACTCTCGGAAATAGAAAATGCGATTTTCCAATTGTTATAAAAATAAAAACAAAAAAAAAAAAAAATTTAAAAATAATAAATGGAAAAATACAAAAAAATCATTAAAAATAATTTTTAACAATGAAACAATAAACCAATTTTATGTTTAAATTTACTCTAATAAATTGATATGTATATGTTTAAAATGTTATTACATATTACTTTTATTTGGTATATATATATATATGTATAACTATTTTAAAATAATAAAGAAAAAATTTATTAAAAATTATATTATTAACAATATACTTTTAAGTTTTGAATGAATTAATTTTTAATACTAAATAGAATGACAAAAACATGAGCATTCATTTTTTTCTTTTTTTTTTTCTTTTTTTTAAATGAAAAGTTTTTTTGCAATAAAGTTCAACGTTTAATTGAACTTATGTAATTTAGATAAAAACAAATTTAATAAATTTTAAAAAAGTTATTTTGTTCAATAAAATAAAAATCAATTATAAGGTTCAGAGTTCAGACGTTGAATAATAACTTTAATTGCAACCTACTCCGATCATTGTTGTTCCATCTTTGTAAATATGATTCGGTACTATCAGCCTTTTTAATAAGTTCATCTTTGCAATATATTTTATTCAAATGTACTAAATGTATCAAATTACAAAACTCTCGTTCCACAATAAGGTTCTTTAAAGTATTCTTTCATATATAATGTTGAAACCGATTCTTTTTATCCCACTAAACTATAAAATAATTCTATTATAGTTAAAAAGATAAATATGTAATTACCATAAAATTTGATGCAACTTATAAATAAAATATTAAAAACTGTACTCAAAATTAATATAAAATTAAAAAAAATGACAAATCTCTTTAAACATAATTTAATGAATATGTATATAAGCTTGAATGGATCATTATAGTATCAATTTCAGTATACTATAATGGAAAAATCTGATTCTTAACATTGTAAGGATTGATATAATACTTAACTCATTAATTAATGTCCTATATAATAAACATATATTCTTAGTAACTCAAAAATTCTTTTTTACTTGATCTCAAATTACAAAAATAAACTGTGTTCAGAATAAAAAATGCAAAAAAAAAAATATTGATCATTAGGTCACAATTACCAACACATGTTCAAAAAATAAAAAACAAAAAAGAGAAAACTTTCACTTACAACATCATAATATGTTATCAAATGTTCTTTTTTTCCCTCAGAAATCACAAGTTTTCCAGTTGACTAATTTTATTTCACTACATTTTTTTGCCCCCCTCACCATTCATTATTGTAAAATTTATTCATTAGAACCAGTTAAGAATTATTCTATAGATACTTACTTTACACCTACTATTAAAAAAAATACAAAGAGTTATCATTAAGCTAAAAACAAAAATGAAAGTTAAAAAAAAAATAAATAAAGACATTCAAAAAAAAATAAAAAAAGAATACCTACAAAGATCTGTGAGATTCTTTTTTATTCATTTTCCCCTTTTATAAATATTTTTCTTATTGTTTTTTTTTTTTATTTTTTGTGTGAAAGTACTGTTATATTCTCAACCTTCAGTTGTACAAGTTAAACAGCTGTTCTGCATGCATTTTTTTTATCTTATTCATATCGTATTGCAAACTTTTTATAAATGCATAATACATATATACGTACTACGTACATCCATTTACACATCCATAAACATAAAATGTACATATATACATACTTACATAAATTTATTTATAAAAAAAAGGGGTTTAGTTAAAAGGTAGACAAACCGGAATTCAAGAAGAAAAATAATGACCTAATTCTTTTACGAAAGAACTTTACATAGGTATATGTTTGTTTGTATATACTAATTATGAATGGATGTATATATATTTAACATAATATAGAAAAACTTGAAATACATATATAGAATATCTTGAGTATAAATAAATTATTTTTAATTCCCATGCAGGTGAGCAAAATTTATTTTTCTTTTTGTATTTAGTGTTTTACTTTTTGCGAAATTTTTTTTTTTGAATTTTTTTTTTTGTATTTTCAATGTATAAGTAAAGGTTTTACACTTTTAATTTTATTGCAAAGAAAATACAAAAAAAAAAGGTAATAAAAGAATGTTTTTGTAAGGAATACAAAAAAAAAAGGCGAGATAATAAAATAATAGAGAAGTAAAGTTGTTTAACAAGTCTTATTATTTTGATTGACTTCTTTTTTTCTTTTTCTTTTGTTTTTTTTTTTTTGGAATATTTTTGTATTATACTTCCGTTAGGAAAGGTGAATGATTTAGAGAAAATTGAATAAAATCAAGTAAATAAAAAAAAAAATTTTTTTAGAGTGGGAAAATTTTTTTTTTTTAATTTATTAAATAATTTTGAAATTTGCATATAAATAGAAAATGAAAAAAAGAATTTTAATTAATTTTATTTATTGTATGCAAATTTGAAGTATATTAATAAGTATACATACTACTATTACTAAATCAAAAATTATTATTTTAATAATAATCATAAGCAGAAAAATGAATTATACAATTTAAATTCAAAAATTAAAATTAGATGAATTTGAAAATTTATAAATGTGAAACAAACAGAAATAAACTAAAATCTAAATCATAAGACTTTTTTTTTTAATGAAAATTTCAATTCCTTGCAATACACTATTTTGCACCTGCAATACACTATTTTAAACCAAACAATCTATTCTTATTAACTGTTCCAACCACTTCAATTGTTTTATTTTGATACGCCAAAGGAAATGTTAAGTAGGTTAATTCGATTACTTGGAAGAATTATTATTATTCGATTACTTGGAAGAAATAAATGATTGTTTTGAACGCTCAACTTTTAAATTAACTGCTCTCCTATATGATCATAAATATTAGATTTTTAATTATTTTAAAGATAATTTGAAAAAAAAGCCAATCCAAAAGAAAAACTCATGTAAAGAAAAAACGAGTATAATATATAAATAAGTATTTATAATATTTAAATTGATCAAAGAGACATTTTAATTTATTTTTTTTTATGCGGGTAGGTGGGGATCATCAAAAGATGCTGAAGAAGAGTGGTATGAGCACGATTCATCTATCAATGTGGGGGACTTTCACGCACTAAGCACCACACCACCTCTTTTTTTGATAAAAAAAATAGGATTTATGTCGGGATCTTTAGTGCTACTGTACTGCTTAGGTAAGGAAAGATTCTGCTGTGGAGTAAAAATAGATTTAAGGTTTGCAGGAATGTAATGAACGAAGGTGTTGACGTTCTCCTTAAACTTATGTAAATTGAAAATATACTATATGCAATATAGTATTCTAAGTCTAACCACAATAAATCACCATACTTCGATTATTGAACTATTGGACTATTTTCTAAACTCTTTCAAACCTATCGTTTTAGATCTAATGTAATCTAAGTCAAATTCATAATATATTTTTAATATCACTGTAATTTTTCTTACTATATCCACCCTAATTTATTTAAAATTATTTATCTGACATAAAATTTATTATAACATTATTTTGAAACTTTAAAAAAAAAAACAAAAGAAAAAGATATTTGGACGAAAAAACTCTTTGATTTTTTTTTTGTTTAGCGAAATTTTGTCATAAAAAAAAGACAATTTGTTAACTTTGTTGTCATTTTGCACAAAACTGAAATTACAACACAATACTTATAATGAAATATAAAAAGAAAAAAAAAATTTAAAAAGAAAATTTTAACAATAAACAGTTTTGAATAGATTGCGTTTAACTATTCGTGTACCCTATATTCATTCATAAGATAAATTTTAAAAATTGCATTTTGAATTCTGTTTTTTTTTTTATTCGTAAATTTATAATCAAGTATTTAAGTTTTAAAGAAAGTTTTTTTTTTTTTTGTCAATTCTCTTATTATTATTATTTATTTATTTTTCAACATTTCTTACATTTATTTTTTTTTATAATTTTATTTCAATTGTCGCGATAAACTGCGAATTGTATTATTTATAGATATATGTAAGTATTTGATAAATTTTTTACATATTATAACCAAAATAATGTTAAAATTTAAGTTTTTGTTGAACAAAAAAAGAAAGAAGATTTCACAAGTTTTTTTTTTAAACAAAACTTTAAATTCAATTTTAAATGCAATTACAGTAACAATGAACGTAATGCTGTTCACTATTTTTATTATTAATAGTGTATTATTTTTTAAAAATTTATACCGTTAATATATATACTTAAAATATTGAAAATCTTCGAAAATCATCCAAACTCATTAGAATTTGAATCATTTTCACTGCGTATATTAGATTTCTATTTATTCTGAATTTTTATTTAGTGCATCAGATCTCATTGCAATAAATTAAATAAAAAAATATTAATTCAAATATCGGTAGAAATCTGATTTTTTTTAATATCTTATTATATAAAAGATGCCATTATATTAATTACTTTTTTTTTCTTTTCCCGTCCCACTCCTACAAGAAGCATAGGGCATCCACTAAATCATTTATTACACTAATTTGACTAAGCTTCAGTTTCGGAAATTATTAATCACTAGGTACGTACCTACATATGAGACGGAAATATTTCGTTTATTTCTACGCCATCTATTATCTTATACAATAATTATTAATTTATTATACGAGTATATTAATTATAAGATATCATTATAAGATTATTTATAAGATATTAATTATATCAGATATATATACTAATTTTTAATTTAATTATATTCTATTAATTATATATTATAAGAAAAATCTATATTACTTTTTATTAATCTATGTGATTGAGCCACACAAGCCCTCTTGACACCCCAGACAAGACCTTTCGAATGTGTTAACAAAGTAAAATAGACTATCTCACATAAATAAATACAATGAAGTAAATTATATATTTTTAACAGAATGAAAGGCAGGTATCTTAACCACTACACTATTGACTGAATATTAATTATTAATGATTAAATAATCTAAACATTTCGAATTTATACGATAACATTATCTAAAAATATTAATTTTAATACCCGGTTTTTTTTTTTTTTTGTTTCTTAAGATTTTTATTTTTTATTTTTAGCTTTCTTTGGCACTTAAGTATTGAATAATATTATTAACCATTATGGATAAACTAAAATAAATTATCACCCATCGAATTATACATAAAATATGTCACCTAATTTCAATGTTTTTGTGATAATTTTGTACTTTTTTGCATGAGTTAATATAAGGACGTACGCTATTAATACGCTAAAGAATTAAATCCAAATCAAATGCATGGATTTGAATATAGTGAAATTTTACGATAACAATTAAAAATTTAAAGAAATTAAAAAAAAAAAAATTAACTTGTGTATTTTGTTAACAAAAAAAAAAAAAAATGGATAACAAAATCCAAATAAGCTAAATTTAGAAAAAAAAAAGCGTAAAATAACTATACGATAAAAAAATTAATACGGATACATACGATTAACATATAAGATACGATACATATTGTATTAAAGTACATAATATAGTATATTTACTTAAACCTACATAATATATAATATTAAGCTTTCACTATTTTTTTATTTTTTATCTTTGATTTTTTTCTTTTAAATTTTTCATTTTTGTTAATTTTAAATAACAGTTTATAATTATTAGCATTAAAGGCAAAATGAAAATTACTGTATGGTAGCTTATCAAAAAAAAAAAAAAGTAATTAACAATTTTCCTTTAATTTTAACTGGGGTAAATAATTGTAACTAAATATAATTTAAGTTTAAAGATAATAATAAATTTATTTTAAATACGGGTAAAAATTTTTCTATTATAAACTTAAAAAAAACTTTAAAAATAATTACATATACATAAAATTAAGGTGACCATATATGTATAAATTATTTTTATATGGCATATATTATAGATTTAAAAAATAGTAATGTCAGTTTAATTATTTTTTTTAAATAATACCATTATCAGGAATTACTTTTAACTATTTATCTGACAAATAGCTGTTTCATTTATAAATAAAATATTAAATATCATCAGAAATACAAAATTTTGGTATAATCTGGTTGTAATATTGTAATTGTAAAAATGTAATGGTTATATATTTTTGATAAATTTTTCAATTTTAAATTATATAAATATATATTGTATATGTATAATTATTTATTACTTTTTATTTCGTTTTACTGTCGCTTTTTCTAAGTTTTGACATATACCGAATCGCCTGTAGAAAATTACTATAAAAACTTCACAAATTTGCCGAATATGTAAAACAACAAATATGTACGAAAACTACATAAGACAAATATTGGAAATTTTATGGTATAAAAATAATTTTTCTCTATGAAAAGAAAATTTGACAAATTTTTAATGGTAATTTTTTATAATTTATCCCCTAAAATTTGCTGAATTTTGAATATCTATGAAAAAAAAAAACCCTATTAACACGATTCTAAATATCAATAAACCCTTGAATGAGTCCAGAAAGATTTAGTTTTAAAATTAACTTCTTTTGCACATCTTAAATTGTAGACATTCTATCTATACTGTAAACATAAACAATGATACAGAACAACAAATATGTAATAATAATTTAAATCTTTCAAATACTTTATCTTTACAATATCTTTCAAATCTAAACAAATACTTTAAAAACCCTACAGTAAATCTTTATGCGTTGTTTCTTAATTAAAAGGAATTGGTAACTTTACTAATTTCATTCTTAAAAAATTAAAAAACCATGGACTTATACAACATGAAATTAAACAATAGTCAAAGGTAAAAGGTTTGGTAAAAAAAAAATAAAAATAGGAAAATAAAGGTAAAGATAAAAAATCACTTTCTTTTACTTCAATAAAAAAAAAAAAGACACAAATAAGTGAAAAAACATAAAATAATAACAATTTTTTAAAAGAAGTAAAACATAAACATAATATTTTTTGATTGGTACCTAGGTACAAAGTAAAGGTAACAAAAAATGTTATTAATTTTTCTCCTCCTCCTTATAATTTTATTTTAATGGATAAAAAAAAAAAAGTTCAATGATCACATGATTTTCATCTTATTTTTGTTTTTATGTGTTTTTTTTTTTTGGTTAAACGATATCTGAACCATAAAATACTTTTAATTTTATTTAAAAAGAAACCTTTTTACAGACAGACCAAATAAGAAAATACAAAAGAAAAATAAAAGATACAATTGAAAAATTTAAGGTAATTTTCGAAATTACAATGAAAAATTTAATTCATTCAAATATTCAGATTCAATGACAAGGCAACAATTTTAGGTATACCTATACATTTTAAATGCTATGTATATGTACATTTATATATTATATATATGAGTATATTGATATATATGTATATTTATCCGTTAAAAACAGTTAAAATTTTAGTTAAAGAATTCGCAATAAATTGAAAGTGAAATTTCTTTTTTTTATTAAAAATAACTAAAAAAAATAAAAATAACAAATTTAATATTTTAATATAGTTTATATTATATATATTTATATATGTATATAACAACAGGATGATATAAATTTCGAATACATACATATATTTAATATTTAGTAGCAGCGGTTGTAATAATCGTAATGTAAAAATTTTGCGAAAAAAAAAATTTTTTTTAGAGAGTAATGAAGTTGGCAATTGGCAATAATCAAAATAAAAAAAAACAAAGAAGTGTTGTGGAAGCAAATAATTTGCATCAGTTTTCAAAGTTTACTATTTTTAAAGTTAGGGTTTTTTTTAATACTCCCCTGCTTAATAAATGTGAGAAGGAAATTAGACAACCACTGTGTGGGATTCAGTTCCACACTCCTTCGATCGGCGTTTGCAGCGTATTTTACGCTCTTACCCACTACACCATTAGGAACGAGATCGAATTGATAATATAATTGAATAACTAAGGATCTAAGATTTGGTAAAGCTTCAAGAAAATGAATAATAATTTGATGCAATTGCACAAAAATAAAATTAAACTTATTATATTAATAAATTTGAAAACTGGTATAATACAGTAATTTCGAAAAGTATTCGAAACAAAATCTTATTTAGAATCGAAGCATACGAAATTGAGAATAAATATGAAATTTTCAAGTAAGATATAAAATAATATGATCAGATATTATGTATGTATGAGTATATTTCTATACATGTATATATATAAAATTTTACTAATAATTACCTGTTTATGAAAATCCAATTAAAAAAACAAATTGTAATCCGGATATTGAAATTAAAATTAAAAGAAAATTATTTTCATTTAATTATAATTTTCGATAATTTTCGGAAATTAAAAAAAAACTGTCAGTTTTAAAAAATAAAATATCCAGAAATTGATTTCCACAAATATTTATTTTATTATTTATTTGTTTGTTCGTTTGTTTTTTTTTCTAATATAAATTATAGTTTTAAATGGCACAAACACATACACAATTTTCGAATTACAAAATTATTTATTTTTTTTTTTTGCAAAAAAAAATGTTTTAATTTGATATCCTTGATTGATTTTCGTATTAAATAGAATATATATATATTTTTTTTTTGATTTAAATTGAATTTAAGTACATATTTGAATTTCTTTTTATTTATCCTTCTCTTTCTTTCTTTCTTTTTTATTTTTAAAATTGATTTGTTCTAATTTAGATTTGATTCACCTGTTTTCAATTCAATTAACTGGTTTTGTTTATTTATTATCTTTTATTTTCTTTATCTTTCATTAATTTCTACTTTTTCTTTATATTTTTAATTTTATTTTATAATTTTCTTTTAATATTAAACAATTTTTCACAATATTAAAATGATAACGGTAAAATTAAATTATCGATTTCGAAATAAAAAAAAGCAAAAATAAAATTTTGTTTATTTTAAATTCATTAAGTTTCGATTTCACAAAACAGGATGTACTTACTGTCTACACAAATTTAATTTGAAAAAAAAAAAAGCTTCACTACAGTTTTATTTAAAAATAACGGAAAATTCGATATTTATTTTTCGTTTGTTTTATTTTTTCTCACTTTTTGTTTTTTTATCCTGAGTTTTCTTTTTTTTTTATATTGCTATTTGTATTAAATGTAAAATTTTTAAAAACCAAAAAGAAAAAAAAAATTAAATATAAAATTTTTAATAAAATGTTGTGCTGTGAATGTGCAAGCGAACAGCGCTATAGTCTACATAGAAATGCGGTAATCTTCAATATGTAACAAGATTTTTATATCGCGTGAAAGTTTTGACCCCTTTCTCCACTTTGTAAAGTAAATGAATAACATTTACAATAGCTTTAGATATGATTATATATCTATATGAAAAAATATAAAACAAATTGTGTAAAAGTATGTATATGTGTGTGTGTATGGAACAGTGTAAAAAAGAGATGGATGTAGCAAATACTTTTGAAAACGTTTTTTTCTTTTTGTTTTTCTTATATATAAACAGGTCTGACTATAAGATACTCTCATATTATATACTACTATATAATATAAGCGCATTAAGCGTGTATCTTTTTCTTCTTTTATTATGACTCTTTAACGCTTAGTAGTGTTTTTATTTTGTTTTTTTTGTTTTTCTTAAAAAAGAGGCGCGTAGATTTTACCAATTCAAAATATATATATATGTAATTCAAAAAATAACGTTTAATTTTTACTATTTTTAGTGGTTTATGCACTAATTTTACATAAGAATAAAAAAATAAAAAAATACATTTGTGATTTTTAAAAAGAAACAAAACAGAAAAAATTAAAATATGGTGATAAAAGTTGAATTTTTACTCTACATTAATACAATTGGATTGGGTAGAAAATTATTGAACTGGAAAATAAACAAAATGGAAAAGAAAAGAAAACAAAATAATAATTTTGCAGTACTTTGCAGTATTTTGTTTTTATTTCGTTATTAATTTATATTTTAATTTTTAGGTAAGAATAAAAACTCATTTTTTTTAAATTTAAAAAAATGTAGTAGATACTTTAAAGACAAATTCTTTTATTATATCTTTTAATTATTTATTTGTTTTTTTTTTTTTTTAATTTTCCACAATCTTACTACGTTTTCAATTTTCAAATTAAATATAGACTTATCTATTATAAAACAAGCTTTTCTTCTTTATTCTGAACAATCTAAATTTTTATTTTCATAGCTTTTCTTTCGTCGTACACAAAAAATGTTAATCAATTAAACTTCAAATCAATTACTTAACAATACTATCTAGCCAAATTTTTTTTTAGATTATTCTTGTTCATTTTTTAATTTTCGTTTTAATTCAGTTTATATCCCAATCTAAATGATTAACTCAAAATCTTTTTAATTTTAATCAAGTTTTTAAAATTTTGAAATATGTTTTCTTTAAGTTTCAATTGTTTTGTAATTGTTTGTACTATTGTTATAAACATAAAAAAAACTTATTCACAAAAAAGAACAAATATAACCGTTCATTTCTACCTCGTTAGCATAGTAGTAATAAAACACTTGTTTCATAGTACATAATACTTTAATAGTACAATACATAGTACATGCATTGTATATATAGTACATACATTGTATATATAATACATACATGGTATATATAGTACATACATTGTATATATAGTACATAAATTGATTTTGATAAAACATTTCCTCTAATTATCTCTTACGTTTTGAAAGATAGAAAATAACTAAATATAAATTAGGAATTTGACCATAAATTATAAACTAAAAAATCAACAAGTCTTTTAGGTCGAATTTGCAAAAAGAAGATGGAGGAAAATTCCAAATTGAATCTAGGTAGCTGAAGATAAATTAATGTTAAAAACAATTATACAATAGGCTAAATACTTGAATTGCAATTTCTAAGGCCATTTAAAACAAGAAAAATAATATTTTATAAGATAACATAACTAATGATAACACTAACTAATGCCTATATATATGCAAATATTTTAATTCTTTTATAATTTATTGATTTTTCCCAACATCCAACCATTTAAACGGACAATTCAAATTTTTTTTTTTTTTTATTCAGAAACTCTTAATTTTAATTTCATTTATTTAGTTAGGTATTTCCCTTGTTACTCATTTATACGATTTACTTTTTCATTATTTTCCTAAATTTCACTTTCATTACAATATAAAAATCCTTGATAATAATGATCACGAAATAAAAAATATTTATTTTAAGTATGAAAGTGTGTTAGTAAGTATATACTAATTGATACATACTACAAAAATTGTGTCTTAAGTAACATAATGACGTACATATATTATGTATGATTTAATAAAAGAAAAACCAACAAACTAATTTTAACTGAATGAATGAATTTTGTGTTTAGGGCTTATGTAATATTTCTAGAGGCGTATGGATGACTGATCATATTAAAAATATTATATGTATAATAAATAATTGGAACTTAGTGTCGTATGTGATATGTTGGTTTAAAAGAATAAAGCTAAAAAAATTTTTTTTAAAAAAATTTATTAGTATAGTAATAATTTTGTAATTTAATTATAACTACATTTGATTGTTTTTAATTTTATGAATCACAATTTACAATTTAAATGAAGAAAAAGATAAAACAATTTAAAGTCTAACAACCTTTAAAAAAATGTTTTGTTTCTATTTTGATTAATTAACTTATAAGAAATCTATTAAAAATTTTAAAAATGTAACTTAAAATTATTGTTACAGATAATAATATAAATTTTATGGATTATCTCAAAAAAAAAAAATCCGGAACTTGTTAATAGATAGATTAATATCTATAATGAAATTTTAATTTATTATACAATCTTTTAATAATACTTAATGGTTTTTTTTACGATTTTATTTTTCAATTATAGAAACAAAAAAGATCCTGTTGTTTTTTTTTTTTGTGAATAGAGAATAATCAAAGGTCAAAATAACAAAAGGTAAACGTGGATGTGAAATAATATTTTTATAAAATGAAAATGCATTTTGGTTAAGATGGATATTGTTCCGGTGTTCAATTGCCTAAGCACTTCAAGTATCAACCGAAGGAAGTGCTGATTCTAAGATATGATCTTGTACACGACGTATATAACAGGTATTTGAATAAGTATAAAAATCACGACCTTTGCGACCAAATATGTATTAAAAATGTAAATATAACAGTTTATAGTTTAATAATAGCACCCATTATGAGCTTAACACCCGAAGGATTTAGTAATAATTTGTTCCTATATATATATGATTCAAAAAGTAATATTATTTTAACACCAAAGTAACAAAAATTCACTGTATTTTACCTATACCCCTATACTAAAAACTTAATTAAATAGAATCCAATACTTTATTTAACATAGCATTTGAGCCTCAGTTATATAAAATTTAATAATATGTATATACTTATACAACATAAACATATATTATATAAATACTGTCTATATAAAATATAATAAATAAAAATTTTTTTATTGTTTATTTAAAAATTATATCAATTATATTATTTATAAATATTTTTAAAATAAAAAACAATAATTTTAAATAAATTACCCCTGTAAATATGCAACGCATTTCATATACTCAATTATTGTTTTCTTATTAATCAACTCAAGTTCTTGCTTCGGCAGAACATATACTAAAATTGGAACGATACAGAGAAGATTAGCATGGCCCCTGCGCAAGGATGACACGCAAAATCGTGAAGCGTTCCACATTTTTTATTTGGAAATTAAAAGTGAACTATAACAAATGTGAAACCGTTTTATTTCGTAATACGGTGGACAAAACTAGTTCAGACATAAAAAAAAATTGGAAAAGTTTCACTATAAAAACTCCCAGTAATACACCTCTTTCAAACAAGAAAGTTGTTAAATATCTCGGAGTTTTTCTTCACCGCAATTTGAATTACTCCGAACATATCAAATATACAATTTCTAAAGGCAACAAGGCCTTTATGATAGCAAAAAACATACTTTATAACAAAAACATTAGTAATAAGGTTAAAATAATTTGTTATCAATCATTAATAAGGCCAATAATTGCATACGGTGCACCCATATGGTACAACGTAAGTGCAAGCTTAATGGAAAAATTACGAAAGTTCGAAAGAAAGTGTATAAGAGTTTGCACCAATATTTGTAGAAAGCCCGAATCCGACTACAAGCATTATTATTCCAATAAATACTTGTACAAGGAAGCAAACATAATAAGAATCGACAATTTTCTGATAAAATTGATTCGAAAACATTATGATAGATCACAAAACACTCCAGAAAATGGTTTAATATCTCATATATTTTACCACAATGCTCACGGGTACATTAAAAAGACTTTGCTCACGGGATTTATCGCCCCTGAGTACTTCATCTTTTTAGATAAAAATGGTTATATTCAAGACCAAAATCATGTCCCTCTATTATATCACTATAATAGACGGGCTACATGTAAAACCATAGAATATAACCCGGGCGACATAAACGGAGTAAACTTAAGATTTGACATGTCCATACCGGACAGAGGCAAATTTATAAACAAGGATTATTGGTGGTTGGATAATAGTCATAATCAGTCCCAAGTATAATATACAGATTAGTTCTAATTAGTTTAAGTAGTTTTAGGTAGGTTAGGTTAGGTTAAGTTTTTATCTTAAAACAAAAATTTAATATTGATTTTTTTATAATCTCGTTTTTTTTTCAATAAAAAAATACAAAAATATTGTTATAACAAAATATTTAATCTATATCTAAATAACTTAAAAAAATTAAGAATCAAAAATTTTTCCAAATTTAAATGTTAATTGCAATAATATTAAGAGCTGTTTTTTTCAAACTTTTTTTATAGGCTAAGTTAATTTTAAGATTGTATAAAAGGATCAAAATAAAGTTTAATTAAAAAAAAAAAAAAAAAATTAATCAACTCAATTTAGGATAAGTACGGTAAGGCATAGGTTAAGTTGCTTTTATTGTAATAACCAGATTAAATATTGATTTTTATAACCGAATTTTTGCAATATAAAAAAAGAAGATTAAAACATTATTTTGATACAAAAATTATTTAGAAAATTAAATTAAGAATTAGACACATAACTAACATAAAAATTAAAGATTAATTTAAATGTTAATATAAAAAAAAACAAGCAAAGATGCCGTTTTTTATAAACTTTTTCTAGGCTAAGATATATTTAAGATTGTATTTAAAGGTATAAATAAAATTAATCAACTTCGGGGGCTTCGGTAGCCTAGTGGGTAGGTGTGTGGCGTATTAACTGAAGGAGTGTGAGTTCGATCCCTGCACAGGTCGTAAGTGTTTTTTTCTTATCATATCCCCTTAAAATTTTTTGTATATCATTCATGACATGCAAAAATAAATAATCATAATAATAATAATTTAGAAAGTAAAATAAAAAAATACCACATTTGAAACAAATTTAAATTCCATTTAATTTAAGATGCAAAAAATAGTTATCATTATTATAAAGCTAAATATTTATGTTTTTAATTACCAAATATTTCGAATGATTAATGTATAACGCTATATTAACAAAAAGTATAAAAAAAAACTAAATAAATATTTCGCAAGCCTACGTAATACAATCATTTTTTTACAAAAAAAAAAATATTTGAAATTATCTTATAATATTTTAATTTATCTGATAATTTTCGTCTGTTTAACCATTTCCTTTATTTATGAATTCTTTAAAAGAGATCTAATGACGCACAAGCTCAACCTTCATATTTTACAAAAACTTCAAAATGAAAACAAAAAAAAAATATTTTCTATTTCATGTAATTTGCATAACAAAAATCTACAAAAAAAAGTTTAAATTGGACACAATTACATACATATATGTATATATATCAAGAAAAAAATCCATTTATATGATGATTATATTTTTAAATATTTTAAATGTGAAACTAATCACGCATTTATATCAATCAAATAAACTTTTAATGATTGTGTAATATCAGGTAAAAATATTTTGCCCCGTACATGAGTATCTAGTAAAGCTCCCCAAAAGAAATTATAAATATTTTTTTACGTATTCAAAATTTTGAAAATACCGTTATTGAATGAATCATATTATACTGTGGCAATTAAAACTTATAAAACCAAAATTACTAAGCTAACTGCCTTTTCTTTCTTCTTTTTTTGGTTTCGTATTACATCAATCCAATAAACAAAATCCTAATATTAAGTTCCGGATGTTATTAACTTCTACTTTTATTTTTTGTTTTTTTATATTTGTAGGATCAAAAAAAAAACAATAAAATAAAAAAGAAATATTACCAAATTGCAAAAATTTTATGATTGAAAATAAAAGTGAATCAACAAAATATTTCGCGCAAACACAAATACTATAAAATATGAGCTGCTTAATAAATATTCAATACATTATAAATGGTATAAATTTATTAATATACATATGTATTAACATATTAGATATATAGTAAGTATACTTGTATAATATATGAATAAGAAATTTTGAAAAATATTACAACTATAGGATTTGTACTATGTTTTTTGAATTAAATAATAATAAAGTTATTTATAAAATTTATTTTAAAAGCAGAATTTTTAAACACCGACATACATTTATTTCCAGTCGGCTTAGTTATGTCGATTTATAAAATGTCGATTCACAAAATATTGATTCAAAAATGTCTACGTCAAATATGTCGACAATTTTGAATCGATATTTTGTACAATTTCGCTATTCTTTAAATATCGATTCTAAAATGAAGACATGGAAAAAATATTGATTTCAATATTGTCGACTTTCAAAAAGAAATGGATTTTCGACTTATTAAATAATTAAAGCTCTGATTTTCTAACCTATTAGAAAATTAGAAAGAGACCTTCTAACCTATTAAAAAATTAAAAATTCTATTAGAAAATTTCTTCTAATTATTTTCTAATAAATATTCTGCAAAAGGGAGCAACCCTGCTTTTGAACCCAAATCTAAAATAAATACTTATAATATACATATATGTACATGCGTATGCCCATTTCATAACAAAAAATTAAGTTTTCACAGTTTCATATAAAAAATAAACTTTTTATATAAATATTTCAAAAATAAAGTATTTATACTATTATTGTGTACGATATTTTCTACAAAAAATTAAAAAATTCTAAAAATCGATATTTTTGTCGATATTCTAAGAGTCAATATTTTCTCAGTAAATTTTTTGAAGGGTTGACATTTAATATAACCAACATTTTTAGAGAAAAAAAAGACAACATTTTGCCACTCGATTTAATGTCTATTTATGTCGATTTAAAAGTCTATGTATAATGAAAGAATTCCATTTATTTCAATATATTCTCCCAATCACAATATAATATGTCTGTAACATATTGTTAAGGCTAAAATTTAACCAACATATATCTATATATTTATTCATAAAATACTAAAATACTTCAAGAAGTCGCAACGCAGTCGAATCAGCCAAAGAATCACTAAAATAAATATTAATGTAAACTTGGTGAGTTATAAGGTGTAAATTAAAATTACTTGTTTGTAGATATTTGAAAATTAACATGTTATTCTTTGTTATAATTATAAACTTTACTCATTTAATATTTTGTCATCAATGATAAATGGGAATCGTTTAAATTCGAATGAATCAAATTAACTAAAAAACAAATAAAGTTATCAGTTTATACAGGAAATCCAATTTGGATGTCAAATTTAGAAATAAAATGTTTCTTCGAACTAAAAAAAAAGTTATTATAAACTTTAAATCAACTAAATAAAAAACACTATTTTTAGACTATAAAAGATAATTTTTATAATACATTCGTTTCTTTTTTTTTGTTTTTGTTTAAATAACAATAAACTATAAAAAAGAAAAAAACAATAAGAAAAAAAAATTTGTATTATTTTTTATATAAATCGGACACAATTTGTTTCTTCTTCTGAGTCATTTTGTACTTTTTTTTTTTTACTTTGTTTTGTCAAATCAAACCATAAAATCGTATTTTCACTTTCACTTGAATATAAAAAAAAAAAAGCATAAAATAAAAGATACGTTTTGCCGGTATCTTGAATCTTGATACCTATTATACGTGAATAAAAATAATAGCCTTTAATATAACTGTATTGTTTGTATGTATGTAGTTTGTTTTTTTTCTTTTCATTGGAATTTTTTTTTTATATTGTTATTGTTTTGATTTTTAAAATTTCCTTCATTTTAATTTGAGCAATTGACATTTTTTTTTAATTAGTATGCAATGTATTGTCACATAGTAAGTCATAATAAATATAAATCTGAATTTTAATTACATATGTATGTAGATATTTACAAAATAAAATAAGGGTTATCAATGGCAGTAAAGTTTACCCAAACTTAAGAAAAAAAAAAAAACTTTTATTTAATGGATGGTATATCATTATACGAGCTGAAGAATAAATTTGTTGAATGCTAAGTTAAACGCGCAGAAATATACATAAATAGAAAAACATTTTTTCCGGTTATTAAATTAAAATTAGGTATACTGGTTTTTATTAATTTTTTTTTTGTTCAGTTTTTCTTTAAAGCTTAACAAAATAAAGTTTATGAAAGATTTAGAGAATAACTATTTAAATAAAAATTTGAAATTTTATTTGAAATGGCCTCGCATAGCAACGAATGAACAAAAATAAGATTAATAAGAAATAGGTAATAAGTTATCGGGTATATTATTTATGTATGTATGTAAGCATTTGGCGGATAAGGCTAAAACAAATAATTAATATTTTGTAATAGGTACCTATCCTAAAAAAACATTAAAGATAATAGATTCATAGAATGGAGTAGAATAATAGAATAAAATAGATTGTCATTATTACAATAAAACACAATATGTTATACATAATAAGTATGTATATGCAATACATATATAAATATGTATCTTAGTTAATATTTAATAAGTTAACGTCGAAATATCGGTTATTTCAATTAAACATTTTTTTTAAGGAAATAAGGTTGACATATTATATTTCACTGAAAAACGATATTCTGAAAGTATAAAATCTTATTCTAAAAAGTGAAGATCTAAACTAGAGAGAGGTTTCCTTAAACTTTTTGATACTAAAAAATATGAAATTATTTTTAAATTTCGAGCGAAAAAAATGCTCACTCATTAAAAGTTTATTTGTAATCTTAATAAATATTAAATTAAATAAAACTTTAAAACTTCTTAATCAATGATAAGTAACAAAAAGTAATAATTAGAACAAAAAATTATGATAAAGTTCTAAAGCACATTATTTTATTTCAAATGATAGTGTAATTAAACCTATATACATATCTATTCATCTCTACCAAACTTTGAAAACTGTTTATTAACTATCTTGCCTGATGTCTGATCCTGATGATACTGGTATTGTCACTGCAGATTTTTTCGATATAGAAATTAAGCACAATTTTCAAAAATCATACTCAATAATTTATATGAACACTTTACCAACTGTAAAATAGTCGAAAATGCCGAAAAAATAAGTCCATTATATTTTACACGTAAAAACTGTTTCTTAAAAGACGCAAAGGAAAAAATTGTTTTTTACCAGAATTTATAATCATTAAACTCCAACGACTCTAGTCTGGGTTAACTCTTTTTGATACTTAGGTTTCACTGGTTTCACATTAAAAAAATCTACAAATCAGTAAAACGATTGATAAAAGCAATAAATAGTCATATGAGTACTGTATCCATTTATTAACGAACTCAAGATTATCCATATATACATATAGATAATAAATTATTTTAAACGAAAATAATTTTTCAACCTATTCTGCTGTACGGATTGATAATTTGGGGTTATTGATTTAAAATCTACTTATCTAAACTTCAAACTGTGCAAAACAAAATATTAAAAATTGTCTTTAATCTTTTTTTATTACTCAGTCTAGAAATTTCACAAAAACGACAATTCGAATGCTATAGATAATAATTGCAATTTTCTGAGAATATGATTTTCATAATGTCCATCAATCATAATAATTAGTTGTGTGTTTACTAAGCATAGAAAAATTTTAATATAAATAGTATTGTATAGTTTTAAGTGTAGTTATAACTTATAACATTTATTTTAAAAAAAGTTTTTCCAATTTTACTTAATATAAAATAAATAAATAAATATCTATTGATCTTTTTGAATGTCACTGAATAGTTTAGATATTCGAACATTTAAAACATCATCTCCACAATAAAAAATATACCTCTAATAGAGGCAAAACACGTTTTAAGTAGACTCGTAGAACCAAATATTTTTTGGTAATATGAAAAAAAGCTCTTATTACAAATGATTCCAAAAATTGAATCCCTAAAAATATTGTGGCAAGCAAACCTTATGTATGCAAAGAAAAAAACAAAGTTTATGATTAATTTTTCATCACGTACCTACATTTTTAAAATATAGATCATATTAAACCGGATTATTGAAAATTATTTTATTTATTTTTATTTAAAAAATAAAAATCAGTATTTTTTTTTTCAAATTAAGGCATAAGAAAATAAATATGACAACATCTTATTGGAATATTAATATGTAATTTTTTAGAAATTAAGAGAAACGTAAATGACTAATGTAAGCTCTAGAAAATTTTTAAATAAAGATGCTTTTTTTAACTTAAAGAAAAAATTTATTATTATAAATTATTCGTAAGGATCTTTAGGGGTTACAGAATCAAAAAGAAAAAGAAAATTTTATTTTATTAATACACTATTAATGCTTATCTAATTAAAAATTTTCATTGTCAATAAATTTTATGATACATATAACCATCAATCTATTAGCGGCCCATTCAATTATTTTTAAAATACATAGTTAAAATAGCTGTAATTCTTCTGTAACTATATATTTGCCTTAGGTCCGGGTTATAATGTCGACTGAGAAAATGTTGACTGAGAAAATGTCAACTGAGAAAATGTCAACTGAGAAAATGTCGACTGAAAAAATGTTGCCTAAGAAAATGGCGACTAAAATGTTGTCTAAGAAAATGTTGATTGAGAAAATACTGCGCAGTATTTTCTCAATCAACATTTTCTTAGACAACATTTCAGTCGACATTTTCTTAGACAACATTTTTTCAGTGAAGATTGTCATTTTTTCAGTATAATAGTTACTTGAGGTTTTACTAATTTTTACCTATTTTTTTTACAAGAATAGGTTTGATTCTAAATTTGAATATTTATGTTTATTAGCGAGGAACATGAAGTTATACTAAAATCTATTTTTTATTAAATTTATTTATCGTGTTGTTTCACATATAATTATTATACCTATTTTTTCTTTTAGTTTTTTTTATTGAATGGATATTTATTGTTTCTAGAATAAATATATTGTTATAATTTGTTTTTTATATTTTTAATTACGTCGACATTTTTTGTTAATATTTTCAGTTGTAGGCAAATTATCAGTCGACATTTTCTCAGTCGGCATTTTGTTTATAGTCGATATTTTCACCCATTCGACATTTTGTAAATCGACATTTAAAACTTTTACGATTTGCCTTCGAAGAAACTTAACGTTGTAGATGAATTTTTTCCACTCCTATGAATTCCTTGCCACTCCTATGAGGAGTATAGGACATCCACTAAGTCATTTATTATTGACTAAGCTTTAGTTTCGTGAATCATAAATTTCACTAAGCCGTTGATTACTCGGTTGTACCTATTGTACAAGAAAGACGTTTCTTTTTTATTATTAGATAAAATGAAGTTGTATTGATATTACTGTATATGTAGATGTATTGATATTACCAAATTACTTAATTCGTTTCACACAAGTGTTTTATATATCTAGTATAGATCTGAGATCATAGGATCTACCAATAAAAGTGTGAAATGATTTAGTATTTATAATCAAATTCATCTTCAGTTAAAATAACATTTCGTTTGGTTTTTTTGGTAATTATCGCTAACTACATAATAATATCGATTTAATCCTAATGATTATCCTTAACTATAATAGCTATTAGTTATCATATGAATTTTTATTAAGTTTTCGATATGATTAATATATGATATACAAAATTACAACCGTTAACTATCATAACTATTATATAACTTTATATATGATTTGTTCGCTCGTATACTCGTATACTAATGACTTGACACATCTTTTTTAAATGACATCGAATGATTGCTATGACTTATGACTATACTATTAGTTGATTATATGAAATGTCATGCAAACGTAAAACATCATAATTATAATAGTTATATGACTTTTATATAGTTAGAGGTTATTTGAAAGGTTATAAAAAAAACTTTAAATAAACTGAACTAGTCGTATTAGTATGATGAAATTGTATGTCTATTTTAATTTAATAAATTTTGTTTATTATAATTATTATTAAGAATCTAACTTTAGGATTTCAAACTACATTCAAACCTTTCTTGCTACCTCTATATTAGTAATTTCTTCTTATATATGGAAGAGATCTTCTATCCCTTGACTTTGAAACAAATTTCTCTGTTTTATAACCTAAAAATATCTTCTCTTCGGAATTTTTTTATTTTGATTTTACCTCATTATTTTGAACAAATTTAATACCACCCCTCATTCGTGATAAAAAAGAAAATTTTAGAATAAATTAAAGTTGTTTTATATTTAGAGTGGTTTAAAGTTAAAAAAATTAAGAGGAAAAGGTCAAAAAAATCTGATAAAATTAAAATTATTGAGCTAATAGAAAATGGAATTATTAGAAAAACAATAGAAAATTTTTATTTTGCGTACAATTTTTTTTGATTATAATTTAAATTTTAAGGTATTATTGTAAATAAATGTTATGAAAATGAATATATAACTAGTATTTCTAATTTTCTGTTATAAACCTCTCTTTCTTGAATCCTCTCTATTTAGAATAATTTTAGTGTTCCCTTGGTAGTTTCAGATAGGGAAGTTTGACAGTATTAAAAATATGAAAGATCAAAAACTAAAAAGTAAACTATTCTAATTTGATGAGGTTGAGAGCAAATTATAATTAATTTGGCTAAAACATCTTAAAAGAAGTTTTAGTAGTTTCTTTTTTCGTAATTTTATTATCATCTTCCTAAATTCTTATTGTGCTAGGGGATCTTAATTCACAATTCACGTTATATGTATTAATATATAAAATAAGTCCGACTCGTTTTCTATAGAAAGTAAAAGTAAATTGTGTTTTTTATTTTTTTTGGTTATCTTAAGAATTTATTTTTTTCTCTATTGTTTTTTTTTCGAAATTTAAAAATTGAAAAAATTTTAAGTGAAATCAAAATTAATTAATAAATATTATATATTTTTAAATAAATTTATAACTGAAGAAAAGTCTATTAAATTCATTCTTTTTGATCAATGATTAATAATTTAAATATTTTATTGCTTATTAAAATTTCTACTATTCATCACCAAAAAAACTAAAAAAAAATAAAATAAAAGATTTTGAAAAATTAAAAAGTTTTAGAAAAATTTTTTAAATTTTTTCGCAAAAATTGATAAATTTCTAAAATTTTACTTTCCAAAATATTCAAAGCTTAAAAATGTTTTTAAATTTTTCAATAAAAATGAGAGTTTTTTTAACAAAAATTTAAATTATATTTTTTATTTTTTTCTTATTAATAGATGATAAAAAAATATAATATTCAATTGAATTGCGTATTATAAGTACAAATTAAATCACCAAACTTCTGTAAGGAACGACGTATCATTTAAACCATATTAAAGATAAATTTTCAACAACAAATCAAAAATTAAAACTTTACATTTTTTTTTTTAAATCATAATGAAATTTATTGCTATCGTGAACTGTTCTGTAGTTAGAATGGTGGCTGATCTGTAAAATCCGTAGAATTTTGATAAATGACGGTAATCGAGAAAATCCGGTTGGTATCAATGAATAACCATTAACCAAATACATGTAGGTACATTGATGTCTTACCGTAGGCCACTACAAATAATATATTTTCATGAAAAATCGACAAGATTGAAACGAAAGAAAGAGTTTTGAAGTTTGTGGATACAGTAAAATTTTACATTAAACAAAATGGTTGAATATGATCGATCGTAAATAATCAAAACTTAATGAAAACGAATTTTCAAGTTATAGCAAAGATAATGAACACAATTATTCATTATCTTTGGTTGTATTCAATGTATTTAATTATAGTAACTAAAAAATAATCCAATCCTCTTAACAATACAAAGGAGAACCATTAGAATTTATAAACCTTTTGAAATATTTAAATTTGAAACTATATTCTATGATTCTATATACAAATACATACATACATATATAAATGATTGATTTTGCACATAAAAATTGCAAGTTTAAAAAAAAATCTGATAAAATTTTTAATTAAAAAATAGAATTAGTACCAATACTTTAATCATGCATCTACAGTCTACACTTTGTTAATATTAATTTTTTATCGTTATGTAGATTCAGTAATTATGTACATACTACATGCATACTTACTTTTTTTCTATTTTTTTTTTATAATGTTAACTTTCACTTCCTAAAATTAACTCACCTGTCACAAATAAGAAGAAATTGTTGTAACAAATCCGTATTGCGTGGGATCATTGTTTTTTTCTTTTTTATCTGTTTTGTTTTTACTCACCATTGTATTTACATTGATTTACATACTTAAAATCTACTGACGCTTGAATTCACATCATAATATATTTATCAAATTAAGCTTTGAAATACATATGTACACATTATGTATGTATACATACCTACCTATAGAATATGCTACTGTTTAAACAATAAAATACAATTTTACAAATTTTTATCGTCATAATTTCAAATGCTACCAAAAATTTTTTTGTTTTTCCTAAATACTTATCTGTAGTTCAAATGAATACGTAATATTGTTATAATTTACTGTAAAATTACATTTCTATTTTCTAAAATCTATAAGTTAAATTTGAGGTTGCGCACATAATCTCGGTTTCCTAAATCATGGTTTTTGAAATCTTGGTTAAAATCCTGGTTTTCAAAATCTTGATTTTAAAATCCTCGTTTTTAAAATCCTGGTTTTCAAAATACAATGGTTTCGGAAAAAAAAAAATATTAATATTATGTATTTGTAATATATGTATTTGTTCCTATTTTATAGTGGACAATGGACTTAGTTAAGAGCTCGAAACGCGTCATAGTGGAAAAAATTGTAATTGTTTAGTTCACGTACTATTCCCAGTCCTATTTTAAGACACATAAATCATACATACTTAGCCTATCTATATTTTAAATCGTATTGAATGAATAGGAATAAATTTCAAATGTTTATTTTGATTTAACGTTCAAATTTATCAAACTAATACATGTATATGTATACATAAAACTACATTAATTGACATTTACATAATTTTATTAGGCTGCAGTTTTGAATGTTTAACGAAAAAAATATTTATAACATTTTAATTACATGCACTCATTCTAGCGACAAAATAAAAAAAAATATTAATTTTGTAGTAAAAATTTTGGAAATTTTTCGATTTAGAGACATTTTTGATACCATAGGTATAGTTTTCTATTTCGACTTATGGAGTTTTTTTTTAGAACATAATTACTTGAAGGTTCAAGGGGAATCGAATGTAGTTCGAGTTAAAGATGATTTCGACTTATAGAAGTTCGAGTTGAAGAAGTTCCACTGTAGTATCAAAAAAAATATATAATTCTTTTATAAAAAAGTAAATTATTATTTGTAATTGTACAAAAATTATTTACAAAGCGAATATGAAGTTAAATCTCTCTGAAATATTTTTTTCCCTCTATTGCATAATAATTAAACAAATGCATTAATGATAATCTATAAAAATCTTTGCAATATAAAAAGAAATCCGTGACAAAAATTAAAATTATGAAATTTTTCTAATAATTTTATAAACTATGATTACAAATTAATATTATATAAAATAAGCTTTATATTTTAAAATAAATGGCCTGCTTCACTAGTCTTTTTTAAAAGTCTAAGTACGAGAGCACATCAAAATTCATAATAATTAATTCCGAAATAAAATCAAATATTTTAAAATCCCTAAACATTAAAAATTTAAAATGCTTTAATAATAAAATATGTAAAAATCAAAATCCAAAATTTCAAAATCTGTAAATTACAAACTCTGTAAAATAAAACAACAGATAGCGACGTGAATGTTTAATTTTAATTTCCAGTTTACACATATTTTTAATTTTTATGGAAATATATATGTATGTACGCAAAAATAATAATAAATTACCCAGAGGCCAGACAAGACAGTACTAGCAAGATAGTGCACAAATACATGAACTTTTTTGACAATACTATTCAATTTTTTCAACTATCTTCTTCTTCACTGTCTTGACCATAGATATATTACTAATATATATGGTCTTGACATTTTTCTAGCTAGTAATTGAGATAGTAATTTGACACTTCAAATAATTTAAAATGGCGACAATTGGAAAACAAAATTGATTTAAAACTAATTTTTTGCGGTTGTTTTTTTTTTAATTTGATATTTTGTTTGTGTCTATTTTAAACATGAAATATTTTAAAAAAATGTAAAATAAACTTGAAAAATTTTCATAATATAAAATAAAATTGAAAATAAACTTGAAAAGTTTTGAATTTTGATGATAAATGAAATGTCTTGATAGTAAAAATACCACATACGTCACACAGACAGTAATTTGACATTTCGTATTACATACCCTCAAGATAGTAATACCATAATACTGTCCCGACTGGTTTTCGGGTTAGCGAGGGTTTTTAGAATTGGTTACAAAATACAAAATTAGGTTATAATAACAATAGTTATACGCTTTTTCGAGAATATGTATATATGTATTTGTAAAGTTTATGTACCGCGCAGTTTTTTTATGGATTTTTGAAATTATGGATTTTATTTCTTTCGGATTTTGTTAATTACAGAATTGAGAATTTGTTTATAGTGGATTTAGTTTTTGTGGATTTTGAAATTACAGATTATGATTTACGGATTTTGTTTTTATAGATTTAAATATGAAGCACTAACGCACCAATATGTACTCTCTAAAACAATTCTAAAATTTGATGTTTTGGCGACATTTGGTATAAGAGATTTTCTATAAAAAAAAAATTTTCTTTTTCTACTTTGACTTAATGAAAGTCTACGTTCCCTTGTGCTCTCGTAGTAGATACGGGCTTTGCTTTTAAAGTTAATTTTTAAACAAAAGTAATTCCTTTTATTTTTAGTTGCTCGATTTCAAATATTTGTAGTTAGAAAGTTGATTTAAAAAAAGTTTTGCTTTATATTAAGTTTCACATGTATTAAAGGAGAGGAAGTGTAGATTTTATTTACATTGGTGCCTACAACCGCTATAGGTTACATTAAACAAACTCTGTTCTAAATTGGTGCTTACAACCGCTATAGGTTTGAAACTTATACAAAGTGTTTTTTTTTTATATCTATAGATTATAGCCGGTATAATAGTGCCCCCACTATGTATTAATTATTTGTGTTTTGTATTTACTATTTACTTGATTTAAAACTTTTGTTTTGATTTGATAGAGAAACGGACCGTAAAACTAATAAAAACATTTTTTTTTTTTTTTAAATGTGTTAAAAACAATAGACAAGTTACCGTTTATACTTTTTTAAGATTTTTAATTATTCATAAGCAAAAATTAATCTTTCTATACTCAAATTCCAGTGCAATATTTTTAAAATACATATTTTTATTAAAAATGCATATTATGTACCCTATATGTATTTATCGTATTATATATAATATTGGCAGCTTCAACTCAGTCTCATATTCTATATCTATTCAACTTATCTAAAGTTAATTGTAAAGAAATTATCTTATTTTAAGTTAAGTTTTTTTATAGATAATAGAATATATTATTATAGTTTTAGTATACTTCTAACATAGATAATAGAATATATTATAGTTTTTTTTTTTCATTTAAACTAATCGTTTATACGTTTATCACAAATTACCGAAAAAATTATCCAATCTTTTATAATTACCATATTATAAAAAACTCAAAAAAAAACATTTAGAACTTTAAAAGGAGCCTGTCAAGTGAAATCTTTGAACACAAATTTAAATATAGTTCAATGATAAAGTCTAACGGAGATTGTTTAATGCTGAACAGATCCATCATCCATAGATGTAAAGCAGTAGATAAAAGTATCACTGGTATCAACTTAGTTTAAATATTTTTACATTGGTTTTTTTCCTGCTGTTTAGTATCTATTTACATAAATTGAAAATAATAATAGAGTTAAGTTTAAAAAATGTAAACTACCTCCTATAAGTTTGCTTTAAATTAAATTACGATAAAGATATGCGCATTACGATATTACTTAAAATTTTGATATTTGAACATTGAAATGTAAATTTCCGAAACATTACTTTCATTAAAAATCATATTCGTGTATGTATGTATGTATGTATGAATCAACATATTTAAATATATATGAGGGTATTGTTTTTTTTGTATATTGTTTTCGAACATATGTACATATTTAAATTTTAAATTTACAATTTTATATTAATAGAAAGTATGTATTATTATTTTAAGGTGTGATAAGTTTTGGGTAAATATGCAAAATTAACTGTATCATCATTTCACATTGAACTAGAAGAAATACATAAATATGTACATATGTATATATGTATATTTTAGTACTCTGATTTTGTAAATAATTACATTCTATGTATAAATATAAAAATGTTATATCTGGTTACATTATAATATTATTGGTATATAGAGGTATAATTATTCATATAATTAAATAAAACTGTAATTTAAGTTACTAAAATATGTTGTAATAAAATTACGAAATTTGAAAAAATTAAAAAATATTTAAAAGTTAATATTTACTTGGAAATTATTTGAACTGCATACCTAATTTAATTTTCTGATTAAGCAAATTTTTATTTGCAAACATTTATAATTACATAGGAGTATAAATCATATATGTATGTATGTAATTATATAATAATTTAACTATAAAATTCGTATATTTCTAATTTTAGATCTTATATTATATTCTGATATTACAATTTGAATAGAAAAAAACATTATTGGTATTGATGTCAGCTTAGATTAAAACGAGGTAAATTATTAAATCACTTATACACAAGTATATTTTTCAATCTTATCAAATTAAATTAAATTTGCTCAAAGATAATTGGAAGTTTATAAATGTCGTAATAGCACAACAAAGTAAAAGAAAATTATTAATATTGAATTTTATGCTGCTTTTTTTCTTATACAAAAATTTTTTTTTTTTTATATAAAAGTACATTTACATATTTTTAATATTAATTAAAAACACTATAAAAAAAAAAGAAAAAATCAAAAATTACTCTATCTAATAATTGACTATAGCTTTTAGATATTTTTTTTTATTAATCTTAACAAGTATTTTTAGTAAATGAATTTTAAAAACTTAACAAAATGTAGTTTTATGCTAATTTGAATTTTTTATTAATATTTAATTAAATATTTAATTTAAAAATAAATATTACGTTTCTCTAGCATCATTTACAGTAGCTGGTACATTTACTTCCAATCCATTCATATCTTTTGTTAAATTAATTTGGCAGCCTAAACGTGAAGTATCTGTTAAATCATAAGCTAAATCTAACATATCTAATTCTTCATCTCCTGGTTTATCCGGTAGTTTGTCAAAATCTTCTTTTTTAAATATTAAATGGCATGTTGAGCATGTAAGAGTTCCTTCACAAGCACCAAAACCATCTAAATCAATATTATTATTAACAACAATGTCTAATAAAGAATCACCCTCTTTCCCTTTTGTTTTAATGCGTTCACCATTTGCTCGAATGAATGTTACTTCAATACTAAAAAATAAAAATACATATATATTATATAATTAAGTATTAAAATTTTAAATTGTCTAAATTTTGAAGCAAAAAAAATAAAAATCATAATTGATAATAGACTTCTAAAAGCTTTTATAAATTAATTCAAGAATCTTTTTTGATAATCATAAATTATTAAACTTGATTTTTTTTTTAAGTTTATATGCGTGTATTTTATATAACACAGAATTCGTTTAAATTCTTTTGGTAGGTACATTAGTTTTTATTTTTTTTAAATGATAAAATATGACTTTTAATTTTTCATTTACTCTACGATTTACTATTAGTAATTTCAATAACTGAAGTAGTATTTAAAATTTTTTAGTTGTTACGATAATAATATATGTATGTATGTTCTTATGTATGCTTAAAGGTATGTAATTATTTATTAACGTAGTGAAAACAACATTAGATTAGAAAGCATGAAAATTTACATTATTAAAAATCTAGTTACTATTAAATTACGTATTATATTTTATCCAATTTTGGTAATTATATAAAAAAAAAATAAAAAATTATAATTTTAATAAATTAATTAAAGAAAAATGGCAAAAACACTTCATAAATTGTTTTTATATAAATGTAATTTACATTTAGGTATGCATTTATATTTTACTTACTCTGCTTTATTTAGTTTGGTTAATCCTACTGATAAACATCTGGAATTTATATGATTCAATGAAATGTTATTTAACATAATATTTTTCATCGTTTTACTGTAATGTAAAAATCGACGTCCTTTAATTATAGATGAAAACATTATATTTTAAATTTTAATTCTATCTACAGAGTACAGTAGAATTCCCAACTAAAGTGAACACTAACAACTGTTAACAAACAACGTCTTATAACAGACTGTTTTTTATTTCTAACGAATTATTTGGCCTTTGATTTTGGCATTGAATTTCTGTTAAGATACAATTGTATAAAATTAAATATTTTCTTTATTTACAAAACTGTCAAATGACGTTTAGTGAATGATTTAAAGTAATGGCTGTCATTAACTTATTAACCCATTAGTTCAAAGAATACTCTTTTAACTCATATACAAAACTCTCTTTGTAGAATCGGTAAATGAAGTCATTTATTTTCAAAACGGATTCAATTTTTCACCATCAGTCATGCGATAATTCACCTAAAAATATTTAGTTTAGAAAACAATAATGTCTGTATAATTTCCGCATATTCGAATATAAAAGAAGATTATTTATTTTCTTATTTTTCAAAAAACTTGTTTTAGTTCATAAATTTGCCACTAGAGTTTAGATCATATAAATTTCATTTTTGTTTTGACTATGTGTCATTGTGAATATGTCATTAGTCTGCTTTAGATGAAAAATGAAAATTGATGAAATTAGACTATTAAATACTAGACATTTAACAAAGTGGTGAGGCGGGAAATGTTTACATATTTTTAAATAATTTCTTAACTTCATGTCTTTAAATTAAAAAGAAACAAATATTAGCAAAAACAGTAAAACCATTTTCTCGTATCGTACTAGGTATAAAATAAATATTAAGTTCCAAAAGTTAGAATAATTTTAAACAAATTGAAAAATGAGTACTGAACTATCTCAAAAAAAACAATCCTCACTTCTTGGTTTTTTTGCAAAAAAAGAAGACAAAGAACTGTAGGTTTATATAAAAAAAAAACTTAAATTAATATTTATAATTAAATATTTTTACAAAATTTATAGTTTCAAATCTGATAATGTGTTAAACAATAACGAAACAGCAGCAAATAAATCAAATCAAAACCATTCTGTAAGATTCATTAATTACATTTTTAAGTTTTATATGTATTAACAAATATTTTATTAATTCGATTTTAAGAAATCTAATATAATTTATTTGGACTCATCAAATTCAGAAGATGATGATAATAATTTTGTAATTCCTCCTCCCAAAAATAAAAAATCAACACAAGTTAAATCATTGTCTTTATCTTCGAAAATTGATTTAACTAAAATAGATGATATAATAAATCAAGATAGGAATTACCAATCTGCATTATCAAATTTGGAAGAAAATTTAAAAATTATTCAAGATTTTAATTCAAGTCCTCAAAAATCATCCATTTTAGAATCTTCATCTATAGAAAACTCTCTATATAAAAAATATAACATCAGCCCGCAAAAAACATCTATTTTAGATTCTACATCTATAGAAAATACTTTATATAAAAAATATGGATTCAATAATTCAAATATTAACAACAACATCAACACGAAAAAACTAAACGAAACTGGAAGTAAAAGTGACCATCCTATTTTATCTGACTCTGTCACAAAAAAATCTTTACCTGAAAAAAGTAAAATCAAATCTATATCATTACTAGATGATTCGCCTACATCCAACAGTTCAAATAAAATTACACCATCATTAATAAAAAGCATAGATATTAAAAGTAAAAATTTTAAAAGTTCTTTACAATCAAA
This sequence comes from Poecilobothrus nobilitatus, assembly GCA_947095535.1. Taxonomy (NCBI): domain Eukaryota; kingdom Metazoa; phylum Arthropoda; class Insecta; order Diptera; family Dolichopodidae; genus Poecilobothrus; species Poecilobothrus nobilitatus. The sequence continues at coordinate 57,670,857 of OX352774.1, forward strand.
TGAAGAGGAGAAACAGCATGATTTATATAAATTCACAAAACATGTAAATGTTAATATGCCAATAGAAATAGATGAAAAATTTAATTCAGAAATCTCTAAAGATGAAAGTAAAATTAGGAATGTTGGAAAAATAAACTATGTGGGAAAAGAAGAGTTAAAGTCTAAATCTCAAAATAGTACAAATAGTCAATTTTCTGTTAAATTCGATGACAATTTAAATGAGTATATGTGTGATTTAATAAAATCCGATGAATATATTAATAAAAATGAGGTAAATTTTTTAAACAAACTGAAAAAAGAAAACATTTAAAATATATTACCTTTATTTTTAGGCAGAGATAACATTATTAAGAAAGCAATTAAAATTTTGCCAAAATAATTATACATCACTATTAGAAAAATATTCAGCCATTATAGATCAAATTCCTTCAGAATTTTTTAAAACTATAAATGGTTTTGAAACTAATACATTTTTAAAACTTAAGGTACTCAAACAAAAATTTCGGGCAAAAGTTAAATTTACTCAAAACAAAATAGATAAATATGAAAAGGAAAAGGATGAAGAAATTGACAAAAATTTTAATATTCCATCGTTCGATGAAGAGCAAGAAATGTACAAAGAAATGCAACAAAATTTTATTTCAAGTAAATCTACTAATAATACACAACTAAATAAAAATGATTTTCATAAAAAATTAGGACAAAACAATATACCATCATATGAGGAGCAAAATGAACTTTTTGAGAATTTTGGTTCATCTAATGAAAGATTTAAAAAAAATAATTTAGAAACTAGTAATAAAAACGAATTCAAAAATCATTTTCAACCATTAAATAGTATTAGAAAAATTATTAAAAATTCGGAAATGGATGTTAGTGATGATGAAAAACACTTTAGTAAAACTATATCTTCGTCAGTAAATAAAAATAACAATCAAAATTATAAAAATGATGATAATGATGACATTGAATATATTTTAAATGATATGCAAGATCAAGAATTAAGTTTACGTGGTAAAAAATCAGATTATAATCATTTATCTTATGGTGCCTTAGACCAAATAAATACAATTCCTAGCAAAAATGTTGAAATTTGCAAACCAAGAATATCTTTTGCAAACTCAACGTTAAATGATTCTTCTCAAAAAATTATTGAATTAGAAAGTGAAGTGCCTGTTGATGACGATGGATGGCAAATGTATAATATAGATGATTTCACTGAACCTATTTGCTCTCCTAAAAAAAATTCCGTGCCGTCGAATTTAATTAGTACATCTTCATCTGTTTGTCAAAAAGTTACAGGAAATTTTCATTCAAATATACAAAATGACGGGATTACTGGTGAATTTGATGGCTTAAATTATGAATTTTCGCAACGATTGCAAAATGCATTTTCATTTTATTTTGGTTTAAAAGTTTTTCGACCAAATCAACTGCAAGTTATAAATGCTGCATTATTAAAGCATGATTGTTTTGTTTTAATGCCAACTGGCGGTGGTAAATCATTATGTTACCAATTACCTGCATTACTCACAGAAGGTGTTACAATTGTTATTAGTCCTTTAAAATCTTTAATCTTAGATCAAGTTAGTAAATTGGCTTCCTTAGATGTAAGTGAAAGTAAAATAAACAAATTGCAATTTGCAATTAAATATGTGTCTATTATATATGAAAAAAATTAGATTTACGCAAAAAATTTATCAGGAGAACAATCTTCAGATGAAGCCAGAGGGATTTATGTTGATCTTGAAATGTCACCTCCTAAAATAAAAATATTATATGTTACTCCAGAAAAAATTGCAAGCTCACCAAGGTTACAGGTATGTTTTATCGTCTTATTTACTTTGTTTATTAATATTTTTTATTACAAGGATATGTTAGATAAGCTGCATAGCCGAAAATTTATTAATCGCTTTGTCATAGATGAAGCTCATTGTGTATCACAATGGGGTCATGATTTTAGACCAGATTATAAAAAATTAGCAGTTCTTAGACAACGATTTCCCAATGTTCCTATAATGGCATTAACAGCAACTGCAACACCTAGAGTACGTCAAGATATTTTACAACAATTAGGATTAAAAAAATGTAAATGGTTTTTATCAAGTTTTAATCGTGTTAATCTTAAATATTCAGTATTACCTAAAAAAGGAGCATCCACTATTGAAGAAATTATTAATATAATTAAAGCTAAATTTCCTCTTTTAAGTGGTATTATTTATTGTTTATCAAGAAAAGAATGTGATACTTTAGCATCAACTTTAATGAAATCTGGTATAAAAGCAGCAAGTTATCATGCTGGTTTAAGTGATTCACAACGTGAATCAGTTCAAAAAGATTGGGTAACAAATAAATTCAAAGTGATATGTGCTACAATTGCTTTTGGAATGGGTATTGATAAACCAGATGTAAGATATGTTTTTCACTATAGTCTTCCGAAATCAATTGAAGGGTACTATCAAGAATCAGGCCGTGCTGGTCGTGATGGGGAACTATCACATTGTATCTTATTTTATAATTATTCTGATATGCAAAGATTTAAGAAAATGATAGATAGTAAGTTGTAAATAAGCATAAAATTTATTGAATTCATAATTAAAAAAAAAAAAAAAAATTCTTTTAAGGTGAAAAAAATGTTAATTATGATACAAAACAAATTCATTTTCAAAATTTAAAAAGAATCGTTGGATATTGTGAAAATGTAACAGATTGTAGAAGAAGTCAACAATTAGATTATTTTGCAGAACATTTTACAAGTGAACAATGTCTTCAAAATATTGAAAGCGCATGCGATAATTGTCTAAATAAAGGAGATTATAAAGTAGGAAATTTAAAAAATTTATAAATTTACTAGAAATTTAGTTTAAAACATATTTTTATAGAAAATTGATGCTACTGAAGATTGTAAATTTATAGCTAAGGCTGTTAAAGATATTTGCGGAAAAGGGTTGTTTACTTTACTTCACATTGGTATATCATAATTAAAAATTAATAAAAAATTTTAAATTAAATTATAATAAATATTTAAATGTTTTAGCTGATGTGGTAAAAGGATGTCAAATAAAAAAGATTGTAGATAATCGACATGATAAACTTTCATATTGGGGTCATTTGAAAAACTGGGAAAAATTAGATATCCAAAGATTATTAAGAAAAATGATTATTGAAGAATTTTTACAAGAACATTTAGTCTTTGCACGTGATATTCCTCAAGCTTATATTAAAATTGGTCCAAAAATTGGTAAACTAATGAATAATCAAACAAGAGTAGAGTTTGTAATCAAAACATCTTATAAAAAACTTGACATAGGATCATCTAAAGATAAAACAAATAAATCTAATACTGCCAAAGAAATCAATATTAAAACCCATCCACAACTTAAAGAAATTTATGAAAAATGTAACAACGAATTATTACAATTGTGTCGAGAAATTGCCAGCAAGCAAAATGTTAATGTATCTAGTGTTATGAATATACAAGCTTTAAGATTTATGTCTGAAAAATTGCCAGAATCCGAAAAAGAAATGTTATCAATACAACATGTAACTAAAGCTAATTATGATAAATATGGTGCACAATTATTAGAAATAACTACAAAATACGCAGCTGAAAAAATTTGTATAATTATTGAATTAGAAGAACAGGAAGCAGCTAAACGTCAGCCTCAAATATCAAATTGTAGTTTTAGTGATAACCCATTTGATGAAACAGATTGGGATGCTTTAGGTAAAACTTCACAACAAACCGGAGTTGGTCGTGGTTTTAAAAGAAAAAGAACATGGGGTGGAGGAAATAATTCAGGAGCTAAAAAATTTCGTGCAAGAAAAAAATTTAGTCCAAAAAAACGCGCAACAACAAAAAAGAAAACAAATGCAAATAATGATTTTAATACAGGTGTAAATCAAAGTGCAGGCACAAGTGGAAGTAGAAAAGCTTTTAAACCTAATAATACTAGAACAAAAAACACTAAATTTTCTGGTAATAATTGTATTTATTTTTTTTTATAAAAAATGACATTTATTAATATCTAATTTAAAATTTTAGCTTCTGCAAGTAAAAATAGTGGTGGGTTTCAATTATTACCGATACCTCCAGTAAGGACGAAAAACTAACAAAAATTATTGAATTGTATATTTCTTTTACATAATGTCTATGTTTTTTTTTATATAAAATATTATTAATTAAATTATAAATTTCTTTGTCATTTGTGTGTATGTAGGTATATTATAAGTAACATTGTTATTATAAAAAGCGTTAATCTAAAAAACTTAAAACACCCATTGACCATAAAACGTTTCCATCTGTTGTAATTTCTACATTATCTGCTGCGTAAGTATTAGATGTACTTACCATACCACCAAATTGAGTTAAAGTACTTTCTAAAATTATATAAGAATATTATGTTACTAATTCTATAGCTTTAGGTGTTTGTTTTATGAATTTACCTAAATTCCATTTTAATCCATCTGTAGATACTGTACATTTTTCACCAATAGGAATCAAACAACACCAACGTTGTTCTGAAACTAATTCAGAAGGTATTTCAATGGAATGCTTTCCGGGTCTTAATAGCCATGACAATGAATTACTACTTAATAAAAATACTTTAGTGTTAGAGAGAAATTCAATGGCCTTGAATAATGTATTTATATTTGCCATAATTTGATCAAAACGGCCGGCATTTTCTTGAATCACTACAATATTAGATACCTTAAATTGGTAAGGGAAAAAAATAAAAGAATAAACGAATACAAAAGCAATAAAAAATTATTAATTTTCTTTCTACCTATATAAAATTATAAATAGGAACTGTCGCACGAATTATTATAATTTATCACGCTCACTTGTTTTGATTATTTATAAAGGAAAAAAAACTTACGCCATTTGTTTCCTTTTCAAGTACCCGTAAACTTTTAGTAAAATCTGTTTCATTTTGATTTGGAGTATGAATCTTTAAACTGTTATAAAAATGATCTAATGTTTCTTTTTCAACAGAATCAAAATCGCCTGTAATAAAATCTGGTGCTTCCATATTATCATCTTGGCAATAATTATTAAGAAAATAAAGCCATCTATTTGTACCACCATCAACTGTTATACGAACTTTTGCTATAAAATTTAATTAAAAAATATTTGTATATGTATATATTTCACATAAATATATAACATAAATAATTTTAAATGTAAATAACATAAATGAATTACCATTATTCCAAAGGCTTTTTGTAATTTCAGGAGGCACTTTCAATTCAGTGTTGAGTATTATAATAGCATAATTTAGAAAATTTTTTGATTTCAATACATTTATTGGAGTCCATTTTTCTTCAAGCACACTATCTTCCATAGCCAATTGTACAAACTAAAAAGCTGTTTATTAACTAAAGAAAAATCTTGGCATTTTAATGACAAAATATCTTATCGATCAAACGTTAGACCTATACCATTCTGAAATGATTATCTCTTTTTCTTTTTATTTTATTAATATTTAATTTTAGAAATTAATATATTTAACCATGAAATGAATGCAAAATAAATATCAAAAAAATGTTTACCTGTTGTAGAAGGTACTAATTGAAGATAGTTTTTTTTTTTTTGAATGTATGTATTAAAAGTATAAATTTAACATAAATAAGTACTTCATTCCAAGAACAATAAAACAAATATTTAAAAAAAAATAAGGAATATAGATTTTATATTTTTATTTATTTCAGTCATGTTTCAAAAAACGAAAAATTGTTGTTGCCGCGAGTATGTAAACAATTCAATGTCAAAATCAGATGTAAATATATTTAAATGTTTTAATCAATACAAAAGCAAAAACATATTTTTTTTATCAACAAGTAGTTCTAAGTTATAACGTACCTATACTTCAATTGCTTCTTTTTAATGCACGTTCTCAAATTTTTATTTTATTAAACAATAAAATATAAAATGTTATTTATAAATAGAAAAATGTTTTAACATGACATAAAACTTATTGTATATTTTTAAATATCTAGTGATTTATATTTAATCTAAATCAAATTCCATAACATGTTTAATAAAATCTTGTCTTTCTTTAGCTGATTCTATGCCACCAACTAATTGATTTAAATAATTTTTTTGATATCTAACAATAAATTTATTACATTGCATTATTGTTGCACCAACATAAAGTGTCATAAACTTAGCTTTGTGATTTCCAATCTAAAAAATAAATATTTTTCTATGTATGTACTCATAAATGAAAATATTTGTATTTTGTTTTTTATTTTGCATACCACGAGCATTAATGGAAGAATACTTATTACGAATCTATGTGGACCATGTCTACATCTTATAATAACAATTCTTGTTTCATCATTACAATATTTAATGCGGAATCCATATTCTATTGCTGATAATCCAAAAATTCCATAATTTTTTTCTACTTGTGATAAAATACTTTTTGTAATAAGATTATCGTTAAAGGAAACTGATTTTTCTTCTTTTTCTGGAATAATTTTAGCCACAATATATCTAAAAGAATAAATTAATTTATTATTTTTTTAACTTCTTTTTTAACTATACCTATTCTTTAAACGAACCATTTTATTTTATACTTGTACAAAAATTTAGTTATTTAAATACAAACAATTTATAAACAATTCACAGCAATGCTCACTCCACGCGTGGTTGCATCACTCTCAGCAAGCATTAGCTCGGTGGCCCGGTGGCCGTTTGCAAATGACATATTACGATATGACGACATTATAATTCAATTATCAAAATATTTACCTTTACCTATTCCCTCTAAATCGCATTAATTAACAGAAACCGACCCACTTTAATTCCGTGACATTTCAAGTTTTCAATTAAAGTCGGTATAATTTCAAATTCGTTTTGGGAATTACAAAAGAAAAAAATTAAGATATTTTTTTAATTAAAAATAACATGGGGATTAAAGAATTATGGCCATTATTAACACCATATTGCGAAAGAAAGCCCATAAATATATTACGTGGGAAAATAATTGCAATTGATCTTGCTGGTTGGGTTTGTGAAAGTTTAAATGTTGTTGATTACTTTATACATCCTAGGCAGTATATGAAGTAAGTTGTCTAAAAAATTACAATTTACGAACATTGAATAAAATAATTTATTTTAGAAATTTATTTTTTCGTACATGTTATATGCTTCTTGAAGGTATAATTCCGGTATTCATACTTGAAGGAAAATCACCAGAATTAAAATCAAAAATAATACAACAAAGGAATGAAATTCAATTTCGTGGTGTTAAACCACGAGAAAATAAAAATTCAGAAAATTTAAATAACAATAAAGAATTTAAAGGTAGAACACGTTTTAATTATGTTTTAAAAAATTGTGAACAATTATTAAATTGTATGGGTGTAACATGTATTCAAGCTCCTGGTGAAGCAGAAGCATTTTGCGCATTTTTAAATAAAAATGGAGTAAGCAATAATATTCCGACTCAATTCATATTTTTAATTAACTTTTGTTTTAGTTAGTTGATGGTATAATAAGTCAAGATTCTGATTGTTTTGCTTATGGTGCCATAACAGTTTATAGAAATTTTGCTGTTTCTACTCAAGGAACAAATTCAGCTCAAGGTGGATCTGTTGATATCTATGATATGCGTACAATTTGCAAAGAAATTGGTTAATTTAGTCATAGTTCTAAAACTTATATTTTTTTAAGTTTTCTTCTGATTTGTATTTTAGATTTTGGACAGAATAAAATAATTGTATTGGCTTTATTTTGTGGTTGTGATTACAATGATGGAATAACTGGAATAGGAAAAGATTCTGTTTTGAAATTATTCAAAAAATATAAAAATTCTGAAATTTTAGAAAGGTTAAGTTAAAATATTTATTTATTAAATGAATTGTTTAACTTTGAATATTTATCATTTTTAGAATAAAGTCATGGCGATTAAATAATTCTAAATATTCTGAATTAGAAATGAAAGTAAATGATAAAAATATTTGTTCAAATTGTGGTCATTTAGGAAAGACTCTATCACATACAAAAAGTGGTTGTTCTGTATGTGGCTTACTAAAAGGATGTTTGGAAACTTTTTGGAAGTAAATTATTATTTTATTATTTATTTATTAATAAGTAAATTAAATTATTACAATTTAAAAGTATTTAAGCTTTAAACATATTTTTTATTTCATTATTTGAATCTAATTTTTATTGTTATATTGCAGAGAAGAAAAACAAATTATAAAAGCAGAGCTGATTTTAAGACAAAAAGCTTTACAAGATTTACATTTTCCATCTCAAGATATTATAAATGAATTTTTGACTAAATTTAATATTCCATTAAATTTACAAATCAGTTGGGAAAAACCAAATATTGTAAAATTTATTAAAAATACTGGAAAATTACTTCAATGGACAGAAATATATTGTTTTCAAAAATTTTTACCAATTTTAACTAGATGGCAATTGCAAAATTTTGTTAATAATAATAAATTAATAGAAATTATAACTCCAGAATTAATTGTAAAAAAAAGGGTAACGAAAGGTTGATTTAACAAATTTATTTTTGGGTAAAAAATATAAAAAAATTTATTTTTAGGTAATCCGGGTTATGAAATCATTTGGAAAGATAACAATAATTTATTAGAAGGGTTAATTCCAGATGAACAAATTCATTCATATTCTTTAGAAAATAATAAAGGAATTCAAATTTTATGGAGTACTATCGAACCTGTTGATTTATTTGATAAAACGTATAAAGAATTAGTTGAAAGTTTTTTGAAATCTAAAGAAAAACCAAAAAAACTAAAAGTAAATAAAAAGAAAAAAGAGAAAGATAATAAAATAAACTCATTAGACATGAGTCCTCTAATAGAAGTTACTGAAAAAATATCACAAAAAATTAAAAATACCAGAAAAACGCGAAAAGGTCTTCAACTAATAGATAAATTCTTTTATAAAAATAATACACCGGAAAAAAAAATAAATAACATAGAAAATATACGATGCTCAACACCAAAACAAAAATTAACTCTTTTAGATTTGGATAACGATGAATGCTCTTACGAAAATAATAATTTATCAGAGATAATAAATGATATTATATCAAATCCATACAATAAAAATTGTGATGCATTATTAAACATAAGTAAAAAAATGCTTATTTATGAAAAATTAGATTATCAAAAATTACTTGAACACAGTAAAGATGATTTAGATTTGTTGCCTTGTAAACGTGCAAAATTTAATGATAGTTTGCTCCATTTTAATAATACTAGTATTGTACAAAAATTAACTAAATCATATTCTTTTGAAGACATATCAATTTTCAAAACTTCAATAATTCAATTAGAAAATGAAAGTAATAAGAATGTTAGTTATTTTTTTGAAAAAGTAGATAACATTTGTCAAACGGATGGTTTTGAAAAATCTGTTGTAATTAATTTATCCGATTGTGATTAAATAAAAAATCAATGTGTAATAAAATAATTAATAATAATATCATATCATAATATTTATATAGTAAACAATTTACTATTATTTTGTCTCTGACTTTTATTTATTAAATAACTGTTTTTATTTTGTTTGATTCATAATTTGAACGGAAATATTAATGTCGAAGGGCATTTTTATAAAGTGCAATTTAAGCCATGTTTTGTTTTTGTGATAACACCAGTATCTCCCATATCTTCATTATAACCATAACTGTATTTCATTCCAGGAGCATTAAACCAAACATCTCTCCACTTTTTTGATGAATCAGCATCACGAACAAGTTCTGGTACATCAAAACGTGGGACATTAAAATAATTCATTAAGGTATCTTTATTATTACAATATTCAATGCGTTTTTCGCACCAATCCCATTCTAATGGCAAACGCCAATCCTTCATTTTTTTGTTATGACGATCTTTTTCAAATTGATTGAAATCAATACGTTCAATATCTTCAACAACAACCTACAACCAATTATGATCAATTAATTAAAAATACTTTAAATTAAACATTTCTTACCTCTGTTTCTCCACCATTTGACCAATCATAAACCAACAATTCTGCGTGAATACTGATTTCTTTTAAATGTTGTAATTTATATATTGATTCTATATCTTTAAGATAATTATCAGTAAATAATTTAGAATTAATTTCATGGGGTAAATTTCTTTCTTTGATTTTTCGTTTAACTGCTTCCACTGAATTATCCAAATAAATAACCAGATGGGGTTTCATTAATTCACTAATCGTATTTTGTCGTATTTCATGATATACACTACGAGCACCTTTTGAAAGATAACCATGTTTAAACATTGTTTCTGCAAAAACAACATCAGAAAATGGTGAACGTTCTAAAACAACACCTTGACCAGTTGATAATAAATGTGCTAAAGCGTCAATATATTGTGAAAATCTATTCATATACATTCTAATTTGAAATTGTGCCGCTAATTCATGATTTGGATTAGCACAGAAATTTTTTTCATCATAACTACGACATAACTCAGGAAGTTCAGAATCCAATTGACGCATATCATATCCATATTTATTAATATAAATCATATCCATATTAGCTTCTGGCATATGTAACATTTCCAATTCATTTGCTAATTCTTTAGCAAATTGAGTTTTACCAGCAGCAATTGGTCCTTCAACACAAATTATTTTTGAATTTTCATCAAATCGTTTTGTTGTTTTATCAAACATTGCTTGTAAAACTCCATATTTTTTCTCTTTATATGGCCATGGTTTGGGTTTTGATACCTTAGCAGAAGCTCTCATCGTTTTACCAGAAATATTACATTTTTGAGCTAATGCCGTTGGTAAAGCCTTTTGAACATTTAAAAACTTTGCATTTGACCCAATTAACTTCACAAATGTAACCCGTACCATCCCAGCCATTTTTTCTAAAATTTATTTATTTAATTTAAGTTTTATGTAACAAAATTCAATTGATAATAAAGAAAAATAACCTGACAACCTATGCTGACAACTGTTGTGGTCGTCTGACGTCTCATCTGAGACAATATTTTTTATTTTTAGTTTTTTTTTTATGATAATGTAGTTCAGTTTGAATGATAGTGTAGTTGTTAGAACCGGCAACTTTTCATATGAATAAAAATTAAAACCTGTGGCCTAGTGGGTAAGAGCGTATAAAGTGCACTGTAAACACCGAGGGAGTGTGGGTTCGAATCCCACACACGTCGTAAGAGTTATTCCCCCTCACAACAGTTGCAGCCGCGTCTGAAAAGGGAAAGCTGTGTAATTTCCTGTTCACATTTATGTTGTAAAAAAAAATAAAAAACTAACCTGTTTTTACCCAAACACCCATTTTCCAAGCTTTCTTTAAATTTCATTTCATTACATTGATAAATAAATTGCATAAAGTATCATACTTTTAAATAACTAAATATTAATATAGATGTACATATATTTAAATTTTCAAAAATTTAAAAATCTTTAACTCTACACTATAGTTCCAAGAAAACGACAATACTATTTTGTGACAATTTTTGAAACGTCAAAATTAATTTTTAATTACTACACAAATTAAAAATTTTACTTATATTTTTGTTTATGTTTAGCATGGTTTAGCAGTAACAACTAACAATGCTCTTCAATTACTTAAACAATAAGCATAAATAATGGAAGATATTTGGAACAATGCAGAACTTCCTATGCCATCATTAACTGTAGTTCCAGTAAAAAAAATTAAATTTAGTAAGTAGATCTAGTTGCTTTTTCAATTTTTGCAAAAAATAATCATAAAGTAAAAAAAATTAAATTTAGTAAGTAGATCTAGTTGCTTTTTCAATTTTTGCAAAAAATGATCATAAATTGGTCTATTAATCTCAGAAAAATATTTCAATTTTCAATTTAAATAAAATTTATAAAAGTGACTACATGTTTCAATAATTTTAGATTTGTCTGATTTGAAACAACTTCTTCAAAAATCAATCGATTTTTATGAGTGCCAAATTAATTATAATTATAATGCTATGATATGTTCAAAACTAATTGCAAGAAGAAAAAACTCATTTAGACACTTTAAAGGATTTCAAGATATGTGCAAAGCTTATTCAACTTATCGTCGTTTAATACAACTAAATCTTCCAAATGTTTTAACAAATTTTATTGGATTATTACCAGATTCAAAATTTTCATTAGAATTGCCTCCAAAAGTAAATTTAGACTATGTTTTGTTGCGTATAATCGGATATTATAAGTTACTACAAAGAATTTCTGATTGTTGTAAAAATGCTGTACGATATTTTATGAGTCTTTTAAGAAATAATTTTTTTATGGATACTTTAACATTATTTTTATCAGTGTTGTCTAAAATTTGGTATGATGGAAATATAATTGCAAAATTCACTGCGAAATTATATCATAATTTAAAAATATACATTCATTTAATGCCAAAAAATAAAGTTAAACATGAATTTGATGATTTTCTTTATCCTGTGGAATTAGATGAAGATTATGGAACAGAAATTGTTAAACAAGAAGCTTCTGTTCAAATAAAAGAGGAAGAGAGTACAATTTATAAACCAAAAATTTCAATGAAAGAAAAACCAGTTGAAGTAATTAAACAACAAATTTCTGATTTAGGTAAAGTTATTCCCAAACAATCATTTCAACCTAAAGAAATACAATCTGATTTAGGTGTACCAATTAGTAGAGAATCATTAAAAAATACAGTTAAAACTAGTAAAACTTTATCAAAGCCTTTTAAACATAAACTTGATACGATGATTAGCAGAGATAGTTCTTTATCATCAACTAATATCAATGAAATAAATACAATTGAGGAAATTCGAAAATTTTTGAAAGATGAAGCTTTTAAAAGAAAACAGTCGAAAGTCGATTCACTTACTAAATATTTTTCAGATGAACAATGGATAAATATTAGGAGAAAAATAAAAGAAAAAATCAAACAAGGAGAAAATAAAAAGGCAAGAAAAATTTTTAAAAGAGTTTTTCATACAAATTAAGAATTAGAGACGAAACTATAATTAATATTTTTATAAACAAACAATAAAATAAAATTGTATATTTATAAAAAACAAAACTGGTTTTTCTTAAATTTGTAGTGAACGTATAAATTAACAATAAACTCTTCACTTTGTAGAATTTCATTATACTTTGAAATTTCAAAAGTAGTAAAATTTGAATTTTAATTTATTTTTAAATAGAAAACGACAACACTTTCTGTTAGCAAATTTTGTGTTTGACAGTCCATTTTGACAAATTATTTTTTCTCAATTAATTTATGTCGAAACAAAAAAAAAGAAATTTGCAAATTTAAAATTTATACTAGTTAATTTAATATATTTTATTTAATTCATAATTCCATTCAATTATGGGGTATGATTTGAATAGGTTTCAAGGGACAGTTGATGAAGAATTACAATGCCCTATATGTTCAGGAGTTTTGGAGGAACCTCTACAGGTTTGAAAATTAAGATTTATCTTAAATGCAAAAAATTCACTTATTAATTTTGTTATTGCTCATAAACTGATTATTTTGATTAAAAAAATTTAAAGAAAATTTCAAATCTATTAAAATTTAATAATTCAATTTAAAAAGAAATAAAACTTGGATTAAAATCCTTTCAATATTTTAGGCTGCTATGTGTGAACATGCATTTTGTAAAGCCTGTATATCTGAATGGTTATCAAGACAACCTACTTGTCCAGTTGATCGTAATGCTTTAACAATGGCAAATTTAAGGGCTGTTCCAAGAATTTTAAGAAATCTTTTATCACGTTTATCAATATCATGTGATAATGCACAATATGGATGTAATTTAGTTTTAAAGTTAGACGCTCTTAATTCGCATTTAGATGATTGTGAGCATAATCCAAAAAGACCATTGCCATGTGAAAAAGGTTGTGGTTTCGTAATACCTAAAGATGAATTTAAAGATCATAATTGTGTTCGCGAATTAAAAACTTTAATAACAACACAACAACAAAAATTGACTGAATTAAAAACAGAAATAGCCGATCAAAATTTAACAATTAATGAACTAAAACGAGAATTACAATTATTTAAAGATTTTATGAGAGCTATGAGGGTTTCAAATCCTGCAATGCGGGCTATAGCAGATCAAATGGAACGTGATGAAGTTATACGATGGAGTAGTACTTTAGCTCGAGCAAGAGTTACACGTTGGGGTGGTATGATTTCAACACCTGATGATGCGTTACAAGTAAAACATTAAATTTAAAATATAATAATAATATAATAATTTTACTATATTTAAGATGATGATTAAACGAGCTTTATCTGAATCGGGGTGTCCTCCTCATATATTGGATGATTTAATGGAAAATTGTCATGAGAGAAGATGGCCACGTGGTTTAAGCTCTCTAGAAACTCGACAGAATAATAGAAGAATATATGATAATTATGTATGCAGAAGAATTCCAGGTATTTTTTTTTTAATTAAATATTTCTATTTATACATATATTTATAATAAAAATTTTAGGTAAACAAGCTGTTTTAGTATTAAGTTGCGATAATGCACATATGGCAGAAGATGTAATGGTAGATCCTGGTTTAGTTATGATTTTTGCACATGGAATAGAATGAATTATTACAGTTAATAATTAGAAATAGTAATAACAAAAAAAAAATTTAAAACTGAAAAAAAAAAACGATTTGAAAAATCAAATAATTTTTTTTGAAGTATAGATCTCACAGAAATTGTTTTTTTTAAAACATTTATTAAAAATAAATATTTAGCAAACATTTTTATTTTGTAAATAATAATAATTTTGTGAGTTCTTATAACCAGTTAAAAAAATATATTTGAGTATCAATATTTCCGAATAACATACATTCGATTAGGTAGAATTTATAAGATTTATTCCTAAATTAACATTAAAAATAATTAACTAATTGTTATATATAACACTATTTTTTTAAAAATATGCTTATCTATTATTTTAATTTTTTTACAAAACATATTAAAGTTTTCGAGACTGAACTGGAATTTGCACATAAATCTCTTCAAAATCTAATGGTATTATTTTTATATTTTGTTCAAAATAATCTAGAAAAACAAATGCGCCTTGTATATAGCTTAAAATATTATTTTATGATCCTACTCATTTTAATTATGAAGCATATTAATAAACTATTGCTGTTAAAAGTAATATAAATATTGCCTTTTAATTGTCTTTTTACTAGGAATTCGTTTTTTATTGTATGTAACTCGTGTATGACTTACACGAATGACAATTTTTCAGAATCTAAACAAACTAAGTAATTGCTGCTGCTGATCAAAACGTTCAAAGCATTCATTAAGCAAATTCAAGAAAAATAAAGGGATAGACAGCTAGATGGCACAAATTGAACAAGACCGGAAAGATATACATTTTAGAAAATTTAATTCAATTTTTGAAAATTTTTATTTAATATAAAACAATAAGAAAATATATTTAAAATCTAATCTGAAATTAACCTGCTTGTATTACATAAGCGTTCATAAAATTTCATCTCCACTTTTAAGTTTAGCCAAGCGCAGTAAAGATTTAACTGCAGCTGTATGAATTTTTTGATCTATTTTATCTAAAAGTAATAAAATAGATATTTTTTTAATATAATTATTTTTTTTTTTTGCAATTTACATATTTTATGCTGTCCTTTAATTGGAAATTTAATGGGTAATTCTTCAGGATTTGTGCATATGAAAACAAAAGGTGAATCGGATTCACCATCTGGATACTGCTTTCGATACTCTTCCTGTGGTAGGCAATCCTGGAAAAAAATAATATAAATAAAATATTTGATATATGATATTTCAAAAATTCTTATTACTTGAAGTGATACACATCCTAAGAGAACACCTGAAGGATACTGCATAGGAAATTCTATATTATCATCTGTTATAAAATTTAAGAGTACATTGTAATATATAAATAGATTTTTTTTTTTTTATTTACATTTGATGTGCATTATTACCTTTGTAAATAACCCTATAAAATTGTTCCATAATTTTAACATCTTCCATGTCAACAGGTTTTGCTGTTGATGCTACCCACAAACGACCTCTATGCGAAGTGTACCAAGGTCTACCCTCATGTCTAAAAACTTGATTTATTAAATTTGGAAAATGAATTAAGAAAAGCAAACCTTTTAATTCCCATAACAAGTAAAGACGCCCACGGTTGATGCATTGAAAGACAATTTCGCATATCTTGAATTTCTAATAGTTCCTTATCTTGAACACGGTTAAAAACACCATCAAATTCAGATGTATCTCCATTTTTCATTGTACGGGCGTTATTTTTATTAATGTTATTCGGAGGAATATATATTGGTAATGGTCCAGTTGTACAAGGATGTACATCATGTGAACTATTTTTATTTTTTTTCTTTGAAGTATTTGAATAGGGATCGTCAGTGCATGCTTGAGCAATTTCTTTTAATATTTTATCTTCATATTCCATTGTTATTATTGGTTCTTCAATAATTTCTCTGCCAGTAAAATCAATTGTTACTTTTTTTGAAAGTCGACTTGCATGTTTTTTAGCTCGCATTTCTTCTTCTAAACGTGCGAGTTTTTTCTTTTCCGAATCGGAAAGCCAAACAGAATTTGTCTAAAAACATTAGGTATATTTTGTTAAATTATAGAAAAAGAAAATATTTAATTACTTTAAAATAATCGGATTCATCATCTATTACTGTTGTACGTTTTTCACTAGTTCTATCGTATTCTAAAAGACGGTTTCTTTGTACCAATGCTTCTTCCCAACCTTTTGGGCGATTTTGTTCCATTAAACTTTTTTTGAAATTATCACCTTTTTTTGACGCACCTTTTATTAATTTCTGTTCCTCTTCTGAACAAACTAAATATCCACAAAATAAGCATGGTCCACTACCTTCTTGTTGACATATTATTCTACCACATCTCATACAATTATTAATAAGTTTATGTTTACTTGCTTGACAATCACAATGATGCCTTCCAGGAATAAATGTACTGGTCATTTTACCATCCTGGGTGTATAAATTTGTGTATTTGGTTTTCTTTTTGCTTGTACCCACATTTTCCTTAAAAGAAAAATTAATTGGTTACAATAAATATATATATACTTTAAAGCAATCGTACCTTTTGATTATCAAATTTTTTATCATCTTTATTTGATGTTCTTACAAAAGTTTGTTTTTGGTTTTTAAACTTATTAAATTTTCTTTGCTTGAAATCATTTAAAAATATACAATGCTCTTCAACGTCATAATTCAATAATGTTTTAAAATATTGATCAATTTCTTCTGTTGTTTCTATCGACAGTATATAACTAAGTAAATTTTTTATTAAAAATATTTAATAATAAATATTAATTGAAAATTACCGGATCATATCATCTGGAATGTCAAAATTTAAACATTTTGATAACCGACGTTTTAACCAATTTTCCATTATTTAAATAATATTAATTTAATTCTAATGAAATTACCAAAAATAATGTTGAATTTCAGATTTCAACAATGTCTATGAATTATGAAATGGGTCTAGGGTTAGTATATGGTAAGTGTCAAAAAACTGTTCATACGGATGAACGAATGAATAAGAAAATAGGTAATAAAAGAAATAGATTTGAAAGCTATCGAGTTGTCTCTTTTCCGTGTGTTTTCCTATTTTAAAGGAAAACCCAATCCTGTCGGCAAACGGCGGCAGCGGACGAATATCGCAGTTATTTTTTTGGCATGAGAAAAAGGTTTTTTAGACAATAAATGAAGAGTAAAATTTTAAAAATCTTCAACCCATGGAATTATTTGAAATATAAAAAAAAAAAATTTTTTAGAAGTTGGTTGCAAAGGGAAGTGAATAAAAATTGGGAAGAAGATGGTTTCTCCGTTTAAATGTTATAAGGAAATAAAAAAGAAGGATAAGAACATTTTAAACTAACAATAATGATTGTATCTTCATTTAATTTACTGTTTTCCTTATTACTTTTCTTTAAATGACATTTATCTATAAAATTTGTATATTAATTTTTTTATTAAAGTCTTTATTTTTTTTTTATTTATTAAAGTTTATTCTTACGTTTATTCTTTCACAAATGGCACCAAAAGTATCTATAATTGAATGCTAAAAAAATGGCATTAAAAATATTCATTTTTTTTGTTTAAATATTACTCTATAACATCTATAACTACATTGATTCCGTGGCGGTACAAATTACAATTAGAAAATAATAAAATATAAATTTTTCAGCTGGGCGAAAAGCCGCCGGCGGTTTTTCATTTTTGTTATGGGCACTCTAACAGCGCATTTTTGCAGCTGATCTACGGCGATTTTAACGAAACAGGATATGAAAGAAACGAAGAAACTCTCCACAGCCAACAGCGAGACATTTTTTGAGACAAAAATTTAGCTGATTTACTTGATGTTTTTACTAAACTATTCCAAAAGCAAAATTAAGTTCTGCTTTTTTTTACCTCTCTTATTACTATTTTACTTTTTAAAAATTGAAGAGACAATTATGTATGGCCATAGATGATATATAGTAATAATAATAATATATAGTAGTAATAATAATATATGGTAGGTAAGGTAGGTTTGGTAGGTAAGGCGCCGCTTTGGAAAATAAAGTTTTATTATTCATATATTCAGTTTTTGAAATGTACCATATAAAATAACTAAAATAGTAATTTAGCGGTTAAATATCACTATTTTTTAAATATTTCTTCATTGTTCCTTTACTATCTTTGAAAAAATGAAATAGAAATTTTCTTGTTTTTTTCATTTTTCATCATTATTTTTTCTGTAATTTTCTGTAAATTTCAATTTCAAAACTTTCAAGTTGTAAACTTTTTCAAATTTTTATGTTATAGCAAAACATATTTTTTTTATATTATTCTAATGGATACAATAGTAATATGTAATATGCTTATTTATTATAAAAAGATGACACTTCTAACCTATTTCTTCATTATTTTGTATATACGAAATATAATATAAGATATATAAGATAAGGATAAGACCTGGATAAGACCGTATAAAATACGCTATAAACACCGAGGGAGTGTAGCTTCGAATCCCACAACGTCGTAAGAGTTATTCCCCCTTACGACATTTACAGCCACCTGAACTGGAAAGACTGTGTAATTAATTTATGTGACAGACAAATGCATTAAAAAAAAAATATGGAAGAAATATGTATTGAAAACATTGAAGTCTAATCGCGGTGTAAGAAAATATTTACCCAAAAACTTTGAAACCAATATCTGCGACCATTTACTATGACTTTATGTTGTTAGTTCTATCACTCAATTTAAAATTAGAATATAATACATTACAAACGAAAAAAAAGTGACATAAAAAAAGCATTATATAAGGGTAGATTGTCGTAGCTAAAAATCAATGTTGCTTAAAGTAAAGAGCACCATGAAGTATTTAAACAATTTTTGCCATATCGCGAACTTTCGCCCTAAATGTTTTCATAGTGTTTGCACCTTAATGTCTTCTGGAATCAGCCATGCCATATCAATATCATATAAGATTAGAAGGAAGATGTAGTCGTCTCTTTTCTTTTTATGTGTTTTTCTATTTTAAGGTGTTCAGTAAAAAAATATATGTATATATCCATATGCATTTTATAATAATTATTTCATATTTGCATCGTTCACTCAGCAGTCAGCTGTTTATATTTATGAAAATTCAAAATAATGTAAAGCAGTTTCTATGAAAATAATGTAAAGCAGTTAAAGAGATTTTAAGTTATTATATTACTTAATAATTAAAATATTTTATTTTTAAAATTAAATTTTAATTAAACAGTTTTAATAAAAAAATTATTAAAAATTTTAATTCCTTAAGTACAAAATAAGTGATAAAATCCTTAAAAAAAATTAGAAATGAAACTTTCAACTTTTTAAAGCTATTTCTGAAGAAAAGAAACTAATGCATAGGCAAGGCACGGTTCACTCAGCTGTTTCTCAAAATTGACTTTGCATATTTGCATTAGTGCAAATTTTCTTTACTACTAACTATGGATAATATATCTACATACATATATCATAGATATAAGTATATAACTAAACTATAGCAATATAACAAAAAAAATTTACGGCATTTTTTGAGTAACAACTGTTTTTGCATTATTTAGTTTCTCCTACAAATATTCCCACTAAAAGAAACTTTCGCGTTTTTTTTTGGTTTATATTTTTTTTACAGAAATAAAAACTAAAGTAAAGAGTGGTCAAAAATATTTATGTTAAAAAAATAAATAAATTTGTATGAATAATTTAAGAAAATGTAGATTAAATATTAATTACTATTACTATTAATAAACATTTCAATAACAATGTTTAAAATTTATTATGTTTGCTGTGTAAAGGGGTGTTCTAATACATATAGAAAAACTAAAAACACCTCTTTTCACATGTTTCCAAAAAACAGAACATTAAAAGATAAGTGGATTTTTAACATTAAAAATTTAAATAAACAATCCACAGAGTTTAAAGAAGGACACCGGATTTGCAGTAAACACTTTGAAAAAGATTGCTTGCAAAAATTATATAGCTTTAGTAGCACAACACTAAAGGAAGGATCGGTTCCTACAATTTTCCCAAATTTAGATTCATCTGAAACGTAAGTACTAAGAAAATTTTTAAAAATATGATTTCAAACTTCTCTTTGCTTATTGTGTGTAAGTTGTTTTTTTTATTAGATTTATTTATTAGATTTTTAATAATTATAATTAGATTAACAAATTTTAATTTTTACTACTAATAAATAAAATTATACTATACTGAATACATTTAACTATTAGTGATCTATAGCTAGATTATTCTTATGTTAAAGTTTTTTTTTTTATAAATAACCTTTTATTTATACCTTTAAATACAATCTTAAATATAACTAAGCCTAGAAAAAGTTTATGAAAAACGGCATCTTTACTTGTTTTTTTTTAATTAGTTAACACTTTAATTTAATCCTTAGACGGTAGTTTTGTTTTTAATTTTTAATTTAACTTAAGTTTTAAAAATCAATATTTCTTCTGATTGTTACAATAAAAACAACAACACCTATGTCTTACTTTATCTTAAAATCCCCTAAAAAAAAGTAGTAAAGTACAATGACCGCGTATATTAAAATTAAATATTAGTATGTATATTAAAAAATTATTAAAAAATAAACTTAAAGTAAAAAAGTTACAAAATAAGGCTAATAACGCAAAAAAAAAAATAGTCTCTAGAAAATATTGAAAGAATATAATCTAATATCAGAAATATGTACTTTTATTTTTATGATTTTTACAATTTTACAATACTTTTATTACTGCTACTGCTATCACTCCAAATACTGTCAGATGTATGTATTTGATTTCAGAAGAAAGAAACTGTTCTATATGCTTTAACGCATAAATTGTACAAAATCAAAACAATTGGCTTATATGACTAAAACATATGTTAATTTTTGGCTGAAAATGGTTGAATAGCATGGAATAGGAAACGCATTAGAGAGAAAGAGAAGCTGCCAATCTATATTTTATGTCTATAAAGGCTAATTTTCATGAAGAAAAATATCGGCGATATTTGTTAGAGCATAGACAGAAGATACAAAAACACTACTTGTGTGACAGAGAAAAAACACAAAAATATCGGTACAAGCGTTCAGAAAATATCGGATGAAATTTAGCTCGCTGAAGCTAAATTTTTTATAATTAACTCCGATATTTTTAACACATACCAAAAAAATGTGTATATACACAAAAAAAATGGGCACACTACTAACATTGTTATGGATATAATATGACATTTGAATTCATTATTTTTCTCCCTCTTTCCTATTGGTAGTATTAGTTTACTCTTTCTAAATATCCGATATATCGGATATAATTTTAAATATCGATAGATAGATATAAATAGATAAATAAAATTTTATCCTAAATATCGGATAAAATTTTTCCCATGAAAATTAGCCTTAATATACATTTATTTATTTATTTATTACTTAAATTCAAGTATTTACATATTACATTTAGATAATTATACTTAATCTGAAATTAATATTAAATATTTATACAAAGCAAAATTTATTTTATTAAAAAAAAATATATATATTTACTTATATTTAATATTTCACAAAATTTTACAACAAAATAGTGAAGAACAATTAAGGAATTATTTTGAATAGTGATTACATCACATCTTTACTCATGTTTATATTTATTATAGTTTTGTATTGATTCACATTTATCAACATTCTATTAATCGGCTTGTATTTTCCGTAATTAGTCCTATGATATCTAATCGAAAATGTGTTTTCGGGCCTTAAACGTATGTTGATTGAGTTAATTAATATGTTGTTAATGTAGTGTGAATCTATATAGTTATGAAATACTTAAATAATAAAAACAATACCCATGACTGTTCGTCTGTATTCTAAAGTATTCATGTCAAGTAATTGGAGACGATTGACATATGGAGGCAATATAAGGGGATCAGCCCAATTTAGGTTTCTTAAGGCGCACCTTCTTTGTATTGCTTCAATTCTAACAATATGTTGATGATAGTGTGGAGAACAAACCTGATTTCCATACTCCAGAATAGGACGAACTAAAGTCGTGTAAAGAGATTTTATAATATATGGGTCATTAAATTTCCATCTTTTTACAAAACCTAGCATTGAGTTTGTTTTACTAATGATCTTGTTAATATGTGTATTAAAAGTGAGTTTATAATCAAAAGTTACACCAGGATCATTAAATTCGGTGACTCTTTTTATTATGTTGTTATTAAAAGTGTAAATATTTGTGATTAAGTTTAAGGAATGAGTAAATGAAATGACGGCACATTTATCAATGTTTAAAATAAGATTCTTACATTTACACCAGTTCATAATGTTATTAAGATCTTTTTGGAAAGAGTCTGCATCATTCATTGAGCACAGTTCTTTAAGGATTTTCATGTCGTCCGCGTAAATTTTTATGGAACTGTTCTGAATAATCTTAGTTACATCATATATGATTTGTATTATATTTTCTGTTGACTGCAGACTGAGTTTAATTAACTTATGCCACAATTAGTGTTTCGAAATGCACATTTGAGGTAGCAAAATTAAAATTTTTAATCCTATTCGGGAACAGAATTAACGACTGTTACAAAAATCTCAAAATCTTATGAAGTTTCATTATTGTCCTTTTATTTCAAATAATCGAACGAAATGGTTCCATTAAACTTATAATACTTCTTAAAATTACATACATTTTTTTTAAAACTCTATTTTTTCCCCCTTTTACTCCCTTGGGGAGGATAGGGCTTCCACATAGTTCTCCATCGTACTCTGGCCATTTGTTTTATTCCTTCCCACGTTTTACCGTTTTATTCTATTTCTATCGATATTGTTCTCCTCCATGTCATGCGTGGTCTTCCTATTTTTCTTTTGCCATGTGAGTTCCACTCTAATGCTTGGCGAGCTATAGTGTTTGGTGCCTTTCTGAGTGTGTGTCCTATCCACTTCCATTTTTTCCTTTTTATTTGAAATGCTATTGGTTCTTGTTTCGTGAGAGATCTGTGTTGAAAATTTGCCTAAGCCAGAAGATCTTAACCATGGTTCTTAGTCATTTATGTACAAATGTTTGCAGCTTGTTGGTGGTTAACTGCTTTACGAATACTGCTATGTCTTCATCTGCCCTTCAATTTGTGGTAACTTTTCTACCAAGATAGTTGAAGCACGAAACATCTTCTATTGTATTACCATGTATCTTAAGTTTTTGAGTATTTGTCGCATTTATCCGCAATGATTTGGTTTTTCATATGTTCAACCTAACTTCTTTCGCTTTGCTGTTCAGGGCTTGAAGTTTTTCTTGCATAATCCTATATGTGTGAGCGAGTAGGGCTATGTCGTCTGCATAATCCAGATCTTCCAGGCGACTGGGACGCGATTTTATTCCTGGTCTGAGAATGCTTCTTCCACTACGTCGTCAAGTACGGTTTAAAACTCCATTATTTGTTTGAATTTAATGAATGTTAATGTTCACTTCTAATTTTGACAGGTCAAATCATATTTAACTCTTAAAAAAACATATTAATTAATTAATGTAATTGGTAATTTTTTTTATATCAAGAAATTCATATAAAACTAACTTTTTTTTAACATTTGTCAGAACCTCTACGGTGGCCATTTAAAAAAAACAACATGGATGTTAAGGGCTTAGACCAAGACCACCTATACATATACTGTTAGTATTTAGGTGGCCTTGCTTAGACTTATTTTATTTTGACAGATACTCTGGTTTGATTTAAAAAACAATATACACTATACAGAAGCAATAAGCATTTCCATTAGACTTATCAAAGACGAAATCTTCTCATAAATTTTGTAGTATCAGCTGACTTGAAAAACAGTTATCTTCTCGGAATATTTACCCGCTTAAAAAAATTCAATTTAAAAAAGAAAAATGTAGAAAAATACGTTATTCTTGTAATGTTGTGTAAACTGTAAATGGTTGTCGTAATCCATATTATGTATGTAAAAACCATAGATATATTAACTAGGTATAGTCGTTTCTTTTCTTATGTGTTTTCCTATCTTAAGGAATTCAGTCAAAAAAATACATATGCATTTTATAATATGTATACATTTCTTTCACTCAGCTGTTATATTTATTAAAATAATGTAAAGCAGTTTTTCATAACCGCAGTTTCATTTCTAGATTTTAAATTTTTATATTACTTAATAATTGATATATTTTGTTTTTGAAATTAAAATTTAATTTAATTAAGGTTATTCAAAATTTTAACTACTTGTAAAGCAACAAAATAAGTGAAATAACAAAATAAGAATCTCGAATTTGTAGCCAACATTTTGAAGAAGAATGCTTGCAAAAACAATATATTATTTATTTACTTATTCCTTATTTAAATTTTCAAACTACATAATACAACAGAAAGCAAACAGAATACACATAAATGTATTTATAAACAATGACTGGTGACACCTCTTTCAGGTTCGCTAACTGGCAAATTGTTGTAAATCCTTGTAGCAGCCGGAACTAGGCTTTTCATATGTTTCTGCCTTTTTCTGTACTGGACATCTAATAGTTGACTACTTGTTGACCTCCCTGTAATCTGGCCCCTGCTTTGTATTTTTATATTATGTTTAGTTTTATTGTTGATTATTTTAAACATAAATAGCCTTATCCAACTCAATCAATTCCCTTATTCTTACCCGTTTCATCATAATCGTACTTATTAATCGATCATACCCAAATAGATATTTAATAGCCTTTGTTAGTATAAGATGACAAATGTTAATGAGTGAGTCCAAGCAGGATGACCAATTTATTAAGTTGTATCTTAAGTGAGATTAGCATTGATAGCGATTAGCATAGATTAGCGTTGATTAGCATTCTAGATGTATTCTTGGCTAGGCGGATGTTAATTCTTCGAAATACACCGATTAAGGGGATTATTCTGGAGTAAATAAATTCTACATGTGAATTCCAACAAAGTTTCACATCAATTAGCATTCCAAGGTGTTTGGCAGATCATTAATTTAGTTTTCACCTCGTTAATTGTTAGTTTATTCTCAGTTGCCCAACGTGTGAAAGTATGAGATCATTATTAATCACATTCTCCAAATTACTCATATTTTTGCCATTGTATAAAAAACACGTATCATCCGCAAATATATTATGCGCTGCTTTAATTCCTGCATACTTAAAATTACGAATATAGAAAAGGTACAAAATCGGTCGAAGGTTTGATCCTTGCGGTACACCACACTTTAGCATTACCGAATCGCTAATTTTGTTATTTATCTTGGTTACCACCTCTCTTTGGTTATTTATCTTGGTTATCACCCATAATATTGTTGGAGGAATACAACTTTAAAAAGAGGATCCATTCCGACCATATTTCCTCATCTCAAACGTGAGAATTAAATTATTTTATAAATATAATTGCATGTTAAATATAATTTTTATTTCTTTTTACTAATTAGTACCTATGTATGTATGTATATATTTTTTTATATTTTGGTCGACATTAAACTAAAAATAATAGGATTTAATAGATTTTATTGCAAAATATTTTTTTTCAGCTTTTAATCGATCTTGTATAAATTTTAATTTTTGTCCAAACCATTTTTTTTTTAAATAGTTCTCAACTGGAAATATTATATGATAATGAAGTTCAAATAAATGAATCATTCAGAGAAAGATAATGTTTTACTTATAGTAATAGTTAAATAATAAAGATCAGGAGAAGCAAATTTTAAAGATAATTAAATAAAAAAAAACTATAAGAATAAAAAAGATAATTTTGCGGAGTTCAAAGAATAAGATTTTGTAATTCAATAAAAAACTTACATTAACAATACATTAACTTTTCATTTTTCAATTAACTGCAATACGATTAAATACGAATACGAAGTCGAATACAACGGAACGGATACAATAATTTTTGTCTCTATTATGACATATGCATGGCAATGCAGGCAATGCATGGTTAATGAATGAATCATTAATCATCAAGCCTCTTAAAATATTTTCAATCAGCTGTTAACAAAAGAAAAATAATGTATTTACTGTCAAATGTCATATCAAGAAAAAAATTTGCGTTTTGAAAAATAAGCCATAAAATAAATAAATTTTATCAATTTTTAAGTGATAACCATAGGTGATACCTAACTAAAATAATGGAAAGAAATCATATACAAAATTTAATACAACAATATTTAACAACATCAAACAAAGTAAAAAAATTTGATAGAGTTATATTTAAAAGACTAGCACCGAATGTTGCTGAAGTATCTGAAGAATTTCATAGTTTAGCTATTAAATTTGAAGAATGTGGTTTATTTCAATATTCTGGAATGTGTTTTCTTGGTGCAGCTAAGTGCCAAAAATCATTAGCAAATGACGTATGTGAAATAGATTATTATTTAAAATCTGCAAGATCTTTTGTTAAAGCTAACGATCAAGAAAAATCTCTTCAATTAAAATCTAATCAAAATGAATATATAGAGGTAATTTGTAAATACAATGTTAATTTTAATTTTCCGTGAACTTTACTATCAACTATTATATTAAATAATTTATTTTTTCCTAATAAAAATTTCAGGGTGCAATGAAATGTTTTAATAATGCACTAGGTAAACTAAGTGAAAATTCTGTAATGAAAGTTGCTATTATACGTGAAATGAAAATTTTATCACCAAATTTTGAAGATATTAGTGGTTTTTCGTCACCATGTCATCGAATTTACGATTTAGAAACATCAGCATCAGAATGTATTAGGAATGGACATCATCTTTTAGCACTGGAGAAATTAACAGATATATTTGATAATATTAACGAAAGAAAAAAAGAACATTTATATGAAGAGGTTTTAACACGTATTGAGGTATCCAGAATTTTACTATTGATAATATTAAATTTACCACCTGCTAGAAAATCTCCTTCGCATATTAAAATATTAGAAAAATTTTCAACTCCAGATGAAAAAAATGAGATTGATTTAAATATTCCATTGAAGATTAATAGAATTTTAAAAAATTTAGTAATATCTTGGAATGAAGGAAATACTGAATGTATTACAGCTGCATTAAATGATCTTTTAAATTGTATATGGATTTCAACTGACCATAGAATATTAGTTGATTATTTAGTTCTAAAGTATTGCATTTAAAATGTAATAACCAATAACTTTATATTTATGTTTTATTTTTTTATATATACTTATGTATATAAAACATTCCATTTCTATTTCAAAGTCTTCCTATTTTAGTTTTTAACATTTAAAACAATATAATAAAAATAATTAAATCATTTATTTCTTATCAATTTTAAAAATATTCTAATATTAAAAATAAGTTTTTAATACATAATGACTTTAATCGCGCATGCGGTGTTTTAATATTTTACAATATGTTGAATGTTAAATACATATTAAAATTAGCCGATTAAAAAATATAAACAATAACATGTTTAATTTGTTTATTTTGATTAAAAATTATAACTAAGCACATTTATGTAAACACACAAATGATTTTTATTTAAAAGCGATAAGATAAAGTAATAAAAATATACAATAGTAAAAAATCTATTTCAAATTGTTTATATTTTTGTCGTTCATTTGACAGAAAACGAATTAACATATCATCACAACAACAATAGTTATATACTAAAGCAAATGTAAATAAAAGGTAAATATGTACAATATAGAGGACAGAATAATTCTAGAAGTGGATGACCTTATCGTGACATTGAGTATTATTTTAGTTTTTGAGTACATTTTGAAAAGGAATTTAGTAGCTGTTGGTTACTGTATGATATAGCTGCTCTCTTTAGCAATAATAAAATTATTTGTTTTTTTGTAATTGGAAATTAAATTTTCTATTTAAATAAAATATGGCAATAAGTATTAAAACTGTGCAAACAACTCCATTTGAAGGGCAGAAACCTGGTACAAGTGGCCTTCGAAAAAAGGTAAAAAATAGTGATCATATTATGTTGAAAAAGGATTACTTTTAAATCTTTTTGAAGGTTAAAGTATTTTTGGAGAAAAATTATACCGAAAATTTTGTTCAATGCATCCTTGATGCAAATGGAAGTGAAATTTCTGGTTCTATAGTGGTACTTGGCGGTGATGGGCGTTTCTATTGTAAAGAAGCTGCTGAATTGATTGTTAAAATTTGTGGAGCAAACGGGGTATGTAATAAAAAAAACTATAAATAATATTTAGACAGATATTATATTTTAAAATCTATGTATGCATGTTAGAATTTATAAATCTAATATTAGTTATAATATTATATAAGAGAAGTATTAAGCTTCGAATATACTTAAATTCTGCATGAACAAACAAATCTAATCTACATTTTATGTTCATATATATATTAGTAAATATTGTAGATAAATAAATATTACATACAAGTGGCTTTGTACAAGTACATGTATCTATTATTCTATCTATAATTCTATTATCTATCTATAATTATTATCTATAATTCTAATTAAAATTTTAGATGAGCAACAACTAGTAAAACTTTAAATTAATTTTTTATATTATATCGTGCAGATATAAATATCTGCCGATATTTTTAGGACCCTTTTGCCTTAGCATGTGGGCCATCTCGGTACAAGTATTAAATTATAATTATATTTAATATTTTTGTTTACATTAATATATTATACTTTATATATTATTTTTGACCTGACCGGGGTTTGAACCCAGGATCTTTCTCCTGCAAAACCGGTGACTTACAAATTTAAATTTATTAAGTAAAACAAATTTGAATAAGCAAAAACAAATTTTCTTTGTAATTATTATTTTAGTTCTTTTTAGTGATTATAATATCTATAATTCTTTATTTGTAATGATGAAAATTAAAAATTCTAAACAAAATTATCAAATAGATAAACTTATTTGTTTATTTATTTATACCATATTTTTTTTACTTTAGGTTTCCAAGATTCTTGTTGGTCAAAATGGTATATTATCAACACCAGCAGTATCAAGCCTTATTAGACATAATAATGCTTTGGGTAATGTACTTAAATTTCAAAACAAAAACAAATGTTTACAAACAAAATTTATAAAATACAGGTGGAATAGTACTAACAGCTTCTCACAATCCTGGTGGTCCTGAAAATGATTTTGGTATAAAATTCAATTGTAAAAATGGTGGACCAGCGCCAGATGAAGTAACTGATGAAATTTACAAATTATCAACTAAAATAAAAGAATATAAAATTGTTGAAGGATTATCGATAGATTTAAGTAAAGTAGGTGTAAATAATTATGAAATTACTGGAAAACCTTTTGTTGTTGAAGTTATTGATTCAGTAGCAAATTATGTTAATCATATGAAAGAAATCTTTGATTTTGCAAAATTAAAAGATTTCGTAAGTGGAGCCTCATCTAATAAACCATTAAAAATGCGTATTGATTCAATGAATGGTGTAACTGGCCCATATGTCAATGAAATATTTCTTAATTGCTTGGGTGCTTCAAAAGATTGTGTTGCTCATACAATTCCATTACCCGACTTTGGAGGTTTACATCCCGATCCAAACCTTACCTATGCAAAAGATTTAGTTGATACAGTGGCTAAAGGAGATTATGATATTGGTGCTGCTTTTGATGGGGATGGTGTAAGTTGAAATAATTTTGACTTATTTTCCTAATTAATTTAGATATATCTCTATTTAGGATCGTAATATGATTATTGGACGCAATGCATTCTTTGTTACACCAAGTGATTCTTTGGCTGTAATAGCTCACTATTTGGAATGTATACCATACTTCAAGAAAAATGGTATTACTGGTTTAGCACGAAGTATGCCAACTGCTTCTGCTGTAGATTTGGTTGCACAAAAATTAGGTAGAGAAATTTTTGAAGTACCAACAGGTTGGAAGTATTTTGGTAATTTAATGGACGCTAATCGATTGTGCTTATGTGGTGAAGAGAGCTTTGGAACTGGTTCAAATCATATTCGTGAAAAAGATGGTGTTTGGGCTGTATTGGCTTGGTTGTCAATTATGCAACATACTGGAAAAAGCATTGAAGATATTTTGAAACAACACTGGACCTCCTATGGACGTAACTATTTTACTCGTTATGATTATGAAGAATGTGATTTGAATCCATGTAATGAAATGATGTCCACTATGGAGAAATTCATTACAGATAAAGAATTTATTGGCAAAAATTATTCGAGCGGAGGCAAAACTTATAAAGTTAAAATTTCTGATAATTTTAGTTATACTGATCCAGTGCTCAAAACAATTACAACAAAACAAGGTTTAAGAATTGTTTTTGAAGATGGCAGCCGAATTGTTATGCGTTTAAGTGGTACTGGGAGTTCAGGAGCAACTGTACGTTTATACATTGATTCATATGAAAAGGATAATGTTTTAGGTAAAGCAAGTGAAATGCTTAAGCCTTTGATTGACATTGCTCTTGAAATATCACAACTGCCTAAATATACTGGTCGCAATGCTCCCACTGTAATTACATAAATCACAGAGACGTTTACCTGTACATATATTATACATATAAATAAATTAAATTAATTTATATGTAGAGATTATAATTAAGATTAAAAATCAAAGAGTTTATTATTAAAGCATTTTAAAATCTTTTATAATAATAAATAAATTAATGCATATGCATAATTTAACTGACTTTTAATATTGCAAATTTAAAAAAAAATGTTTAACATACAACGTCTTTATTTTTACTAGGTTCACAATTTAATAAACTTTTACTTTAACTTTTTAAACTTCATTAGCATAATGTTGTAATTTTAATGATCCGAAATAAATAAAATTATAACTTATACCTTTTGAATGGTATAGGATCTAAAAATCTTATATAATTGAAATATTGCAATTTTAACTTGAAGAATCACTATCTGAACCAGAATACGCTGATAATAATGATAAACCCGATGTTTTGATCTTATTAGATTCATTTTTTGTTTCATTATTTTCTATTGCGGTTAGATCTTTCGTTTTAATTTCCAAATTATCTTTAGATTTTTGATCTACTTCTGTTTTTGTTGTGGAAGTCACCACTGGAGTTTTTTGTTTTATGATATTTGTTAATAAAATTTTAGTTGTAAATCCACCAACACTTTTAGCATTTCGTATATTACTAAATGTGGTACCAATTTTTGGTTTTTTTTTAGTTGGTTCAAAACAGTCATCTATAATTTGTTCTTCAACAATTATTTTGTTCGTCGCAGAACTGTTTGAAGGACGTTTAAATTTAACAGATCTATAAGAAATTTAAAGTTTGTAAAGTAGTTTAAAGAATTTTAATTTTAAATTATACTTGATTAACTCTTCGTCTTCTTTTTCTTGTCTTTCTAACATTTCTTTCAAAGTTTCAGTATTATCATATGCTTGTAACATACTTTCATAATCAACATTTTGATGTCTTCTATTTAAATCTCTTAATTCCTCTAAAGATTCTAAGCGCTCAATTTCACTTTTTGATTGTTCAGTACGGTTTTCTAATAATTTCATTGGATTATTTGCTTCTTCTTCGCGTAACTCATCATCTTCACGTTTTGCCTGTTCTTCTGCTAATTTTAAAGCCATAAAATTTCTTGTTGCACCAGCTTCTATTTCATAGTCAGTATTTTTTGGATCTGTTTTAAACGAAATTTCTTGCAAACACCGTGTACATTTTATATAAAATCTGTAGATTCTAATGCCAAAATATGTTTCATTTTCTACATCTTCTTTTCTAGCATTAAATTTTTTCCCTTTATAAATGTATTCCCCGCATGTTTTACACCGCATATTAAATGGTGCCATTAAACGAACGGTATATTGGCGATTTTTAGCCAATTTCATACGAGGTATTTTTGAGGGGTCAAAATCCGGTGGATAGTATTTCTGAAAACAAAATTAAAGTTTATTTTTATTTCTTTGGGATAAAAAATGAATCACAAAATGCTTACATTTAAAACTTTTCTTTCCGACATTTTAAATTTGTCTTAAATATAGCAAAACGTTTAAAATATAAATAAAATTTCTTAAAAAAGTTTATAAAATTATAAACAATGCGAATGACAGGAGAAAAAACTTCTATTTTGAAGTTTTAATTGACAATCAGAATCACGGTGTCTGGCGGATTTTATGTGAAAGGAAGTTGATGATAGAATATTTAAAAATATCTGTCAATAACACTGCCTTTACATATTCGTTTTTTCATTTAAGAAGGATTTCCTTTTCAAATGCAAGTTTTCCCATTTAACTGCAAGTATTGGGTAGAGTCGCTATATTTAGTAAGTAAGTATTTCCTTTTCAAATACAAGTTTTCCTTTTTAAGCGTATTGATGCATATATTTATTTATTTCAGGAATTGCAAATACTCTTAACCTTTTCAAGACCTTATTGAATACATATGTACGTACATGCATCCATATTCATAGGTATTGGGCCTTATGATTGAAAACGTACGGAAAACATAAATGCTACCGAAATTAACTATTATCGTATGATTAAAAACGCACGAAAAAAGTTTTTTCCGAAGTTAATTTATTTGTATGATTGAAAACGTACGGCGTTAATTTGTTGTGTATAAGTGAAACGCGTGAATATGTTAGAATATGTTCGCGTTTTACAAAAATTAAAAAAAACATTTACATATGTAGGTTTTTCATTTATTTTAAATCTTTTAAGTAAACAAAATGAAAAATTTAAGTTTTTTAATTTAACTTTTCTAATCTTTAACATTTTTAGATTACGAGAAAAATAACAAAACACTGAATTGGTACGAAAAGTAAGAGAAAATAATTTGGTAGGAAATTTTACTTCAAATCTAACCCTAAGAAATTATTCACGTTTTAAAATAAATTACAAATGAAAAAACTTCTTTATTATAAATTTTTTAGCTTAAAATCAACAACAATTTTTATTACAACTTTTTATTAAAAAAAAATTTTATCTGTCATTGAATTTCGAATTAAAATTAATTCACGCGTTTTCAATCATACCGATATAGAG
Organism: Poecilobothrus nobilitatus; assembly: GCA_947095535.1. Taxonomy (NCBI): domain Eukaryota; kingdom Metazoa; phylum Arthropoda; class Insecta; order Diptera; family Dolichopodidae; genus Poecilobothrus; species Poecilobothrus nobilitatus. The sequence goes on from OX352774.1 coordinate 57,704,313, forward strand.
TGAAGGTGAATAATTTTTTTTGAGCGGCACGTTTTCCGTGCGTTTTCAATCACAAACCCATTATATTATAATGTAAAGCTATTCTTACAAACGTCTGAAACCACTTCGTATCAGAAAGAGATGAAGCTCTACAAAAAATGTGCTAAAGACTTGTATTTGAAAAGGAAATCCTTCCAATTCAATGGAAAAACTTGTATTTGAAAAGGAAATACTTGCACTTAAAAGGAACACTTGGATTTGAAAAAAAAAAATACTTGCAATTGGGCATATCATCTGCACACCCACTTGTTGACATCAACTGTGATGTTTTCAAGCGAATTTCGTAGATTTTCTTCATGTTCGAATTTTGGACCACGAATCCTAAAATTTTGTTTACACTCGGAGGTAGAGCTATATCTATTTGTAAACGCAACCATCTACAATATTTTCGCCTTCCCTAATTAGTCGAAGAGTTCCCATAAAATACTTCATTATATTATGTAAATATACTTTTACAAAAGTGTAATCTGGTGTATCGTTGATATTCCTAAAATGGTACATATACATTTTTTATTTACATATGATAAAACAAAAATATTTTTAACATTTTTTTTATGAAAATTTAAATAAATTACACATTTTTTTTTTTTTTTTTTATAAATTTATATAAATTATATTTATAAATTGTTATATAATTATATTCAAATTTTTTAAATTTACAATTTCTAAACACTAATTGTTCTAAAAATATTAAAACCAGTATTAGCTGTCGAAATAATTACTCCTGGTAACTGAGGATGCCAATGCAATTCCTTAATATCTTTTTGTCCCTGATGAATAAATAACATCTGGGGCGGTAAATTTTTCAATGCCTCTTGATTGTTTATGTATGATTCATATTCCTCTTCGCCTTTTTCCATTGCTAAATCCCACAAAACAATTTGATCGTCATTGCCTCCAGATGCAAAAACAGTCGAATCAGTAGGATGCCATTCAACTGTAGTTATATGATTAGTATGGTGTTTAAAAGTAGCGATGGGTTTCTGTTTTTGAAACTGCCTTAGGTCCCATATATGTATAACACCATCGTCACCTCCACTAACAATAAATGGTTCATTTTTGTTCCATGAAATAACATTTATATCACTTTCGTGCGCATTTTCTGTTTTCAACATACACGCTTCTCTTGGAGAAGCCCGAACATCCCATATTCTTATACTTTTGTCTACTGAACAAGATGCCATAACACTTCGTTCATTTGGACTCCATTGAATATCTTCAACTGAATCTGTATGACCAATTAGAGGATGCTGATCAATTTTCCAAACTCCACCTTCAGCAGGTTGCCAAATATGAATGTCTCGCCTGCAATCACCTGTCGCCAAAAACCCTTCTGCAGATTCGTTCCAATCTATTGCAAATCCTTCTTTTTGATGACCGCTAAATGTAAATATTGGTTTTACTGGTTCAGTTTCTTGATCATTAATAAATTTATTCAAAATTGATTCATTATCTACTGCTTGCAATAAGTTATTTAAGTTCCACACATTAACACGACCTAGTTCACTCCAACTTGCTGCAAGGAAGTTATTTCCTAACTTAGCAGTACGAATTCTATTGACACAACCTTGGTGTTTAATCAACGCAGAAGACATTTTGGGTTGCTTTTCTTCATTTAGGCAATTTTCATCATCATCACTTAATCCATCAGAATCTTCCGAATCAGTAGTGTTTGTACCATACATATTAAACATTTTCATCAATATAATGTTATTAATATGAGTCTTTGTTGCCTGTGTTCCAAAAACTACGTAACTACATAGTGGGAATTCTTCGTTGCAATGATCATTATTTTTTATTATATCAAAACTTAAACATGGAGAACCGGTGTGTCCTTGATGAAACATAATGTAAGCAGATTCATCATAAACTAAATTATCATTTTCTCTTTCCCTTCCTGGTAAATATACATTTACATCAGCACCATTTCTTATATCAGTATCAACGCAATCAACTTCCATATTTTTATTTAAAATGTTCTTCTCACAAACTTGAACCAAACTTATTTTGCAGCCAGCACTACTTTTATTTTTATATTTGGATTTTAGACTTTAGTGCGAATGACAAATGACAATCAGATATTTTCCCTTGGTTAATAAAAACGACATCTATGATATTGATATAAACGCTTTGAATGTCATTTTAGCATGTGGCCGTGTTGATTTGACTGCAAAAGGCTGCAAAAAAGTTCATGTAATTCGGTGTGTGTCGCGAAGAGTGAATAATATACATGGACCAAACCAGTCTACAGCCTTTGAAGTAAATTTTTTCGAATATAAACAAAACAAACCTTTCGCACCTAAAAATAAAAAAAATTAAAAGACATAATAAAAATTATGAATTTAACAAAAGGGTTTTATGATTTTTCAATACCATATCAAAATGATAAAAATAAATTGATACCAGTTTTAAAGGAAGCTTTGAGATTAGGATATAGAACAGTTGCATTAGAACAAATATATGACCATAGTCAAAAAGAAAGTAAAAAAAGTAGTGATTTATTCCCACCTCCAGTTGACTTAGAATATCTCCAAGATTTTAATGGAAAATTAAAAATTTTAAGACGTTTAACTATTATATATTCGGATGTCAGTGTCGCTCATTCTATGGTAAGATTGAATTTTGAATTAGGTCAATTTTGAATCTTACTTTTAAATACATATTGCTTTTTTTTATTTTAGGGAAATTCGTTGAACTTAAAAAAATATGATATAATTGGAGGTTTGCCAAAAAATGAAACTGCACTTAATGTAAATTTTATAATAAAAATATTCAAATATTAAATAAGTAAATAAAATTATATTATGCATTAAATATTTTTAGCATTGTTTTACAACATTTAATGGTGATTTAATTTGCTTTAATCCAGAAGGACCGAAATTAGTAGTTCAAAGAAAACCATATGAAGTGGCTGTAGCACGTGGAATGTATTTAGAAATTAAGTATTCAGATGCAATACAAAACTCGGCATTCAGGAAAGATTTAATTAAATTAGCTCATAATTATCATGTCAGAGGTAAATCTAAAAATATAATAATTTCTAGTGGAGCTAAATCTGTTTTTGAATTACGTAGCCCATATGATATTGCAAATTTGTAAGCAAATTTAACATTATGTAATATGTATACCAAATTTTTATAAATTATTTTTTATTATTTGCAGGGCATTAATATTTGGATTATCAGAAGAACAAGGAAAAAGTTCCATTTCAAGTTTATCTAGACAATTATATTTAAAAGGAGGTATATGATGGTTTTTATTTAATTTTTTTTTTTTATAAAATTAGATAACATAAAAAATTTTTTTAATTTTAGAAAGTAGACGATTGGGTAAAACAAATATGATAGCAAAAATTAAAGAAATTAAAAAACATGATGATAATGATAACAGTGAAAATGAAAGTGATGAAAACATGGACGAAGTATTTGATTCAGATTTTAGTCATCAACCGTTTAAAAAAAAAAAAGTTGAATAATTTAAATTTTTTATAATAGAGAAATAAAAACAAAAGTATAAATTAAATAAAGTAATGTTGTTTTTTTTATTTTAATGTACATAAAATTCGATTTTATTTGCAGAAATTAAATCACAAAAAATATTTTCATTAAATATTTCAATTTTAATCATAATAAATTTTTTTGATTCAATATAAAAGAAATTTTCAAAAATTTTATTAGCTGTATATTTATCAATTTGCAATGATATTGTTATAAATGGTTTATAAATTTCTAACATATAAATTTTTTCTAAAAAACCAACTATTTCATCATATGAATTAAATAATATAAATCTATGTTCTAAATTAATTTTTTTTAAATTTTTTAAATTTTTAATAAAATTTATTAATAATTCTGAATTAAATGCAAATTTTATATCATGATTAATAATATTTAATACTTCTAATTTTGAATTATTATCTAATATAATTAAAAAATTCCAACAAATATTTTTTGCATTTATAAAACCAATTAAATTTAATATTTTTAAATTTTTCATTTTTGATATTGATAAAAATTTATCTGATATCAAATTTCTTGTTTGATATGGATGAAAATTAATTGATAATATTTCTAATTTATCATTTAATTGATTAAAAATATTTGTTATTAATGAACGATATTTTTCAATTGATATACTACGATGTGATAAAATATTTTCCCAAAATGTTAAATATTTTAAATTACTTAAATTACCAATTTCTTCAAAACCATTAAATTTTGTATTATTTTGAAAACTTGATACAAATGACAATCGTAATGTTTTTAAATTTATACAATTTTTTATTAATTCTTGTGCACATATGTTATTAAATTTTTTACAACCTAATATATCTAAATATACAATATTTATATTTAATTGAAAAATTTTTAAAAAATATTTTATTTTAAATTTTTTACATTGACTTAATATCAATATCTCTAATTTTTTAAAATTATCAAAATATTTACCAGTTATATGATAATTTTTTGAAAAATTAATATTAATTAAATTATTTAATATTGATATAAATTTTATATCATTATCAATTAAAATACAATTAATTAATTCAAGATTTTGTATATGCATTAATTTTATACCAATTAATTCAAAATTATTAAAGCGACTATTTAAACGTGGTATATTTGTAATATGTAATGATTTTAATTGTTTGCAATTATCTAAAATTATATCAAATAAATCATCAAAATCTGTTAAACCATCAATAATTTTTAATGAATTAATAAAATTTCCAATTATTAAAAAAATAGATTCAATTTCAAATAATGTCCATATATCATTTTTAAAATCTAATAAAAATTCTTTATTTACTTTAAAATATAATGGTAAAATATTTAAAAATATTCTATCAGTTTTTACTAATTGCATTACATCTTGAAATGATAAAAATTTTAAAATATTTAAAAGACAATCCTCATTTAATACTGCTATATTTATATTACTTTGAAATAAATCTTTTACTTCCATTACTTCCTAAAAATTTAAAAGAAAATATAAATTCAATAAAGTATATAATATTTAAAAATAAAGAATATTAATAAATTTCTGATTTAATCGTAATGTAAATGTGTAACTAAATAAAAAAGTTAAATTTAAATACTATTCCTATTGTATTATTTAATCTTAATAGTAAATAAGAAAAAATAAAAAAAATAAAATGTTTAGGTTTACAATAAAAAGAGAAATCTTCTCCAACTCATTCAATGTCTTAGAAAATCATTTTTAATATTAAAAAACATTAATAAAATATGTATATATACTGTTTTATGTGCCAACATATGGGATATATTTATAGAAAGCAATAAATGTATAGTTTGTGCTTAGTTAATTCATGATCTTTATTTATTATTTTCTAATTATACATAATTATACATTTTTTAGTTAATTACGTCACTTAAATACATTGTATTGTCTGGATTCTTATATTCTTGTATTGTATAAAGTATTGTATTGTATTCTTCACTTATATTTTTAAGAAATATTTTTTTGATATCGTATGTAATATATTTAGTTAAATAGAAGAATATTTATATAATAATTTAATAGTTTCATTTGTAAATTTTTGTTTAATATTATCATTATACATAATTTATAACATTGGCACAATTTCATAAATAAGCTTAATCATATAAAAACTTATCTTACAAACTTCTTACAAACAGTAATATCTATCTAACAATCCATAAAGATTTAATAATTTAGTATGCATGTATATATAAAGAAAAAAGTTAATAAACAAGAGGTTTCGTTAAAATAAAATTTATTTAACAAAATATTTTGAGTTTTTTAGATTAAAATCGTTTACTATAAATATATTTAATAAAATACAACTTGTTTATTGTGTTATTTATTTAACTTTTCAAAAACTGGTTTGTTGTTTATCCATTTTTTAACATACATTTTTTATTTTAATTTTTGATTTGGTCTAACAATACATATTCTTTATTGCATAATTTACGGTTGTAGTTTCATTTGGTTTCATATTCATTTCATTGTAAAGTTTTTCTAAATATTTTTAGTGTTTCAAAAATCAGTTATTTCTTTTAATTATAAATTTAAATTAATTAACCAATATTATTTTTCTTGAAAATTATTTTATACACATTTTAATTTTTATAATTAGTTTTTTTATCTATAATTTTTTTAATTTTTGAAATTTCAATATCAAAATTAGAATTTAATAAGATTTGTGCTTTTCCTAATGATTTTCTTCTTTCAAGAGCTGCTGATGAATAATGTTCTTCATCGCTTATTATAAAATCAGTTAGATTTTCTTCTGAAACTCTAGATGATAATAATTGTGATTGTGAATTTAAAGATGAAGCTGATGAATTATCAACAATATTATTGTATTGTTGTATTTCATATAATTCTTGATTTCTATCTTGTATACTTTGCCTTCTTACAATACGTAATGGATTTAATTCAGTTAAATAAATTTCATGATCATGATATTTAATATTTGTGTAATATTCAAAATAATCTTCTTCTAATATAATATTAAAAATTTTTGAAGCTTCCTCAAAAAAATTTTGCTGCAATAAAAACAAAAACATATTAGTTACTATCGTATTAAATGTTGCATCAAAATTTGAATAATTCTAATTTAAATTTCGAAACAAGTTCACTTTTCTAAATAAGTGAAATTTTCAATTGCATGAATTTAAACATGCATTGAAAAAATGTTATTTATATATTATTTACTAAACAAAGCGAAACGATTCATAAAAACTGAAGCTTTTATAAATTTAAAAACATACTTTCCGCAGAGGCTAGCTATATTATTTCATTAATTGAGTCTCATTGTACAGTTTTTGTATCAGATCAGATTATTGTTGTATCAGTGGTGGTAATATTAAAAGATTACAAGTAGGCGATTAAATATTAAAATGGCAGTGCAAAAGATTCGCCTAACTGTAGGCAATATAATTTTATTAAAATAATATTCTTTGTCATGAAGCACGTAGTCAAACGCAGTTTAATAACCGAGTGAGTGCAAGTGCAAATCCAGCATCGGTAGCACGTTTTATTAGTTGAAAACAAATCCCCTTTGCTACCAAATATAGTGTAAAATACATACATAATATGAACAAAGTAAATATATAATTACTTTTATATAAATTAATAATAGTATTTAAATTATAATCGCCTTTAGTAGCCCAATGTTTCAGGATTTTAGTAATATACGATATCCTAACATTAATATACATGCACATAATAAATAAATAAATTGCTTTTAAAATTCATAATGAAATTTCTATTAATTTTTTAACATTTTGTGTAGGTATATTATGTACTTACTTTTCTAATTTTATTTTCATGTTTTCGTTCAACAACAGCCCATAATGTAAAATAATCATTTTCTTTAAAATTATAATTTTCAATATCGTATAAATTAAATTGTTTAATAATATTTTTTAAAAAATTCTTTGATATTATTATTTCTTCTTGTATTTCTAAATTAATTTTAATATTATTACAATTTTTTTGTTTTTTTAATCTTATTAAAAAATTAACAAAATCATTTATTGAAAATGAATCAATTTTACTAGTATAAGTTATATTTAAAATTTTTATATTTGTTTTTTGTATTAATATTTCTAATGATAACCAAAAATTATTACAATCACATTTTATATAACCATCTAAATGTAATAATTTTAATTTTTTAAATTCTTTTATAATATCAAATCTTTTATATGATTTTAAATTTTTATCATGATCATATTGTGAAAAATACATTTTAAATTGTTCTAATTGTATTGATAATTTTTTTAAAATTTCATCAAAAATTTTACGATATTTTATAATATCGTGTATTGTACCGCGTGCTGTTTCAATTATTGTTAAACTTTTTAATTGTTTTAATTCATTTAAACGTTTTAAATTTTCATAACCACCAATAAATGTTATATTAAATTTTAAAATTTCTATATTTTTACAATTATTTATTATATATCCTAATTGTAAATCATTTAATTGATAACAAAATTCTAAATCTAAATGTTTTAATTTTAATAAATTTTCAAAAACACGTATTAAATTTTTACAATTATAATAACATGTTTTTGCTATTTTTAATGTTTTTAAATTTAAAAAATTTTCTAAATATTTACCAGTTAATTCTTTATTATTTGATATATCAAAATGTTTTAAAATTAATTTTAATTTTGATTTTGATATAATTTCAATATCTGTATCTAATAATTGTAAATCATTTAATTTTAATACATTTAAATTTAATAATTTTATTGATATTAATTTTATATAATTATGAAAATCTGGTGTTTTAAATCTTAAATCTTGATCTGTACGTATTGAACGATTTTGTATTTCTAAACATTTTAAATTTATACAATTATTTAAAATATATTTAAAACATTCATAAAACCAATGTAAATTTTTTCCTAATAAATTTATTTTAAATTCTTTTATAATTATACCAAATATTTGAAAAGCATTTTCTAATTCATTTAATATTGACCAATTTAATTCATTATATTGTAAATTTAATATAATTAATTTATTTGTTTTTATATATTGAAAATAAATATTTTGTAAATGTTTATTTATTAATAAAAATTTTATTTGATCATTAAAATTTAAATAATCTAATATTTTATATAAACAATAATCATTTAAATTGGTTAATGATAATGATGGATTAATTTGATTTTGCATATTTTTTTTTTTTTTGTATTATTTTGTAAGCTGTTTTATGATTTATGTAATTGTATATACATATATTATATGTAAATTGCTGTAAAAAAAAAAAAAATTAAAAGTTTATTCATTAGGAAGATTAATATTAAATTAGACCTTTTAAATTATGGATTTATTTGCTATGCTATTACAAAATATTACAATACGAAAAAAAAAAAAAGATCATATAATAAAAAAAATTACAAAATTAAAAGCGATTTTTTTTATTTAATAATTAAATTTTTAAATTTCATTTTTTGAAAACTAATACTTTATTTAAACCTTTGCTTGTGGTTTACGTTAACTAATATAAATACCGTAACAACCACATATAACGAAAATATGTAAACAATAAAGAATAAGCGAAACCATAGACTAATTTTAGCATATGAGAAAAATAAAAATAATTTCGAAATAACTGTGTTTTGTGTTTCTCCTTTGATAATATAAAAAAGAAATCGAAAAAATTTTAACGGGATATTATAAGAATAATTTTATCCTAAAATGATAATATTTTCTATTTTAAATTTTAAGTACAATCTTTTTGAAACAACGTAAACCATACAAGAAGTTCTGATGACTGGTCGAATTTTTGTTATGGCAAATAAATACATACATACTAAAGTATATATAGTAACATAAAGAACATTTATTGAAAAAAAAAAAAAAAAAAAAGACTTACGGAGTGGATGAATATAAAAAGTATTAAGCAAGTAATATCGCAATTCGCAATATAGTATATTATATCATATTATATCATCTTTATAAAGGATAATATAAATATCATAAGTACATAATATATGTATATAATATGATAAGAGAAATAAAATTCTATTAACTACAAAATCAGTAAAGTATGTATGTATACATAGAAATGCACATAAAGTATTTATTATTTTATTTAATTTTTTCATTCTCAAATATTTTTTTTTTATCATTCTTATAAATCCATTCTTACAATCTAAAAATTTAAAGTTCAAAATGTATTTAGTTTAAAAAAATCTACTATACAAAACATTTTAGAAACAAAAACTTTATAAAATTTAATGTTTCAATAATTGAAAAATGTGAGAGATTAGTGGCTTTTTTATTTTACAAAATAGTTTTAAAACAACTTCATTAAATTAAAATTCAAAAAGTTAATTAATACTAGTTATATGTACAAATAATGTACATAGAATTATTAAATATAAATAATCATAATATATATTATAATATGTATATAAAATATTTGTTTATCTTAAGTTTTTTTTTTTTTTTTTTTTAAATAAATAAAATTCATTATGTTACAATAATTTTAAAAATAAAAATTATTTTTTCTAAGCAAATTTATTTTAAGATTTTGCAATAATTATAAAAGAAATAAATCTCAAATATTAGAATAGCTCCAATCACCACAAGTATGTAGACACAAAAAAAAAAAAAAAACTAAATTATTAAATAATCGAATTTTTATTTTATTTATTTGTATTTATTAATCAATCCACTCATTTTTATTTTACATATCTTTCAAATCTTAAATTATTATTTTACCTTAAAATTGTTGATAATTTATTTTTAATTATATTTTTATTTATTATACAAATTATAATTTAAATTAAAATTTACTTATGTGCTTTTTCCCCGTTGAAAATTCTTTTAAAACTAAATAATTGAAAATGATGAAATTTTTTTTTCTTTTGATTTTTAAATTTAAAAATAAACAGAAAAAAAGAAATGTTGAGCTTAACATCTATAGAGTATATTATTGTGTTTGCTTTTTATTTTCTTTTGAAAATATAAATTTACTTCTACATATATATAAGAATAAGGATATGTTATAATGGGCCAGCCAAATGCATAAAACAGAGTTTGACCTTTTCAAACAAAATCTTTGCTTGAACTCGATGTTTTTTTTTGAAAAAGCGAGATTTCAGTTCAAGCACAATTTTATGGTAAAAGTCAGTGAAATTAGGATAATTATTTGGAGTATGTTTATGGGTAATAATCGCTAATATGGAATGGCAATACTGTTATTATAAACATACATACATACATACATTATTTTTCGAAAAAAATTAAATGGAATTAATTTTTATACTAGAACAATTATTATAATGTGATCGTAGTTTTATTTTATTCTCTAATTTTTTTTTTTAATTATGTTACTTTGATTAACTTAAAACACGAATAAATTTAGACAATAATAAATTAAATGTACATAAGGTATATATATATGTACATACTATTTAAGTGTAAAATTAATTCTTAACATAAATTGTAATTAAGAATATCAGCAATAAATTATTATAAAAATAAATATAGAATAAACAAAAAGGAATTTAATTAAATTTAAGAGCAATTTTTGGTTTTTTTTTTTTTCTGAACAGCTAAAAGAGAATTTTTATAAGTAATAGATGAAAATATTTAAAACTAAAAATAGAATTAATAATAGAATTTCATTAAAATATAAGTATTTTAAGTATGTACATACATATGTATAAAAAAATAGAACAAAAGATGAATTTTGTTATTTATTGTTTTCTTGAAATTTTTTATTTACTTTTCTAAGTTTAACGACATTCTTAAATGAGTTAATGAATCAAAGATTATAATAAATATTCTTTGATGAATATCGATTATTTTATTTTGATTGCATATTTGTATATGTAATGTATATCTGGATTATCAATAAATGGATTTAATTAAAGAATAATATGTTACAAATTAAAAAAAATAATAATTTACATACAATAAATTTATGTATAAAAAACAAAAATTAAAAATCTGTGGTTAATGGTCGTACAATGGATTGAAAGTTTTTATTTTATAGAATTGTTTCTAAAAAGTTTGTAATTGTACTAAATATCCTTTACTGATTTAATAATTATTAAATAAAATAATTTAATATTACATATACAAACATAATAAAAAAATACAAAATTATATAATTTTATTTGAATTAAATGCAGTGTCGTCGTGTGCTCAATTGAGCCGCCCTAATGTAAAATGTAAAAATTTTTGGAAACTTCTGTTAACCTGTTCCAGTGCTGAGATATTTTAAATATATTTTTGTCTCTTGATGATGATTATGTCTATACTGTTCGACTGATTGAGTTTAAATTTTGGAAAAACGAAGTTTCTTAATGAAAGAGTTTGCTAGATTTATATGGTTACAAATTGCTAATCCGACACGCCGGCATAGAAAAAAAATTCTGTTCGAATTGGTTCCAATTTTTCAGACTACTTCAGTTTTTAGTGGCTTTAAAGAACAACTGTGGCGATTTTTAAAACAATCTGTTAACCGCGAAACTACGGGAATTTAAAAAATGCTTTTGTATTTCCACTATCATGTCACAATCGTAATCGTAAATTGCAATACTTTGTAAAAGCGTAGCTTCTGAGTAACGCAGTTTGCTACTTTGCTTTAGTTATAATTCGTTAGCATGTTCCCTCTCATAGATCTGTAAAAATAAACAATTCAATTTTTATTATCCGACTGATTTTCTGTTCTAGAAATATTTTTCCTTATGAAAGGATAGCTTATCCCTAAAATTAAGAGTTTCTAATACAACTTTAAAAAAACGCTCGCGTAAAAAATGATATAAGATAAAAAAAAAATATGTATAATTTTTGATTTGCTATACCATATAAGAAGTAACACTCTTTCAGTATTTCTAATATTTACTAACACTAATAGTTTTTAATATTTATGGTATTATAAAATGCAAACATTAAGCTCAATATTTTCAATTGGATATTTTTTAAAAAATATAAAGTAAACAAACTATGAAAAAGCACCTTATTTATGCTGTGTAAGAATATGCAACCAACCAAAGAAAATATTAAACTAAAAATTTTGATTTTTAGAATTGAAAACTTCCGATTAAATACTTATATAGATTATAGAATATTTGAAATTTTTTGAATAAAATATGTTTTTATTTTTTTAAACTTTTTTAATTAAATAGAGTTTAATATTTTTTATTTAAATTTTTTATTATATAATAGTATTATATAATACTCGAATTTAGTGTTATCTTCATTTCACCACATTGTGTTTCATTTTGGATTCCCTCAAAGTCATTAATTTCTTCATCTTCTTCATAAATCATATATTTGAAATGATCATCGTATGATGAACGAATAACTTTCATAATTAAATTAGATAAATCTTTTGCACCAACAAATTTTGGATTCTAAAAAAAAAAAACAAAATATATGAAAATCTTTTTTTTTTAATTTAAAACTAACTAAGGTATGAAGATTTTTGCTTTAATTTAAAACTTACATTTATTATATCATTTTGAATTTTTTGATTTACTTTAATTTTCATTTTAATTATTGGTTTTGTATGTAATTTATTATCAAGAATCTCATAAAAATCCTCTAAAAATTCTGGATGTGAAAATCTTCCTGAGTATTTCAAATTGATTTCGTTTAATTTTTTAGCTGCAACACAACTTAATATAAAATTATTAAAATCAGTTGATGAAAATCCTAATGCAAAATTTGAATATGTTATATTTAAAATTTTTAAATTTGAATTTTCAATAAATTGTTTTAGATTATGCCAATCAATAACATAACAACTTAAATAACCCACAAAATGTAATTCTTGTAAATTTTTCATTTTATATATTGATTCAAAACGTGTCCAATTTAGTCCTTTATCATGATCAAATTGTAGAAAATGTATTTTTAACGATGTTAATTGTTGTGATAACATTTTTAATACATCATTAACAATATTACGTAAACGTCTTGTGTCATCAACTGAATTACCACAACTCCAACCTTCTTCAAGATGTAATATTTTTAATTCTTTCAATTCAGACAATCGTTTTAAACTCTCTGTTGCATACCTTACATAAATTTTTAATATTTCAATATTTTTACATGAATCAACTAAGGCATTAATAGCTAAAAAAAGAGAAATATAAGAAAATTAAATTTTTGAAGAAATTTTTTTATATTGAATTATCAATAATGTATACCTGTATCATTTATATCGGAACAGTGTTGTGTATCTAGATCTTTTAATTCTTTCATATTATTAAATATTGCAATGAAATATTTTTCTTTCATTTGATTACACTCTGCAACTTTTAATGTTTTTAAATATTTAAAATTTTCTATATATTTACCGGTTAATTTTTGATTTTTTGATATATCTAAATGTTGCAAATTTTTTAAATTAATTAATAAATTGATATCATTATCAATTAACGAACAAAATTTTAACTCTAAACATGTTATATTTTTTAATCTATTAGACATCTGATCAATATGTTTATTAACATATTGTATACATTCTAATTTTAATTCATATAAATTATAACAATATTCCAATATAAAATCAATACTCAAATGTCCTCTTGGTAATCCTTCATTATTTTTTGTTATTTGAAATGATTTTGTAATTGGTCCAATTAATTTAAAAGCTGTATATAAATCATCTAACGACCATATTTTATAATTTAAATCTAAATTATATGTTTTGTCATTTTTAAGATGATTAAATAATATTAATTTAAAACGATGATTAATTGATGCAAATAAAATTTGATCACGAAATGACAAATAATTAAAAATTTTTATTAAAGAATATTCATCCAAATCAGTAATATTAACTGATTTTTTTCCCAAATTGGCATAATCAACTTCCATATTTTGTTGTTCTTGATTCATCTTTTTTTAATTCGCTTTTTGATTTTTCTTTATTTAATCGAGTTGAGGAAAAACTAGAAAGAGAAAATAAATAAAGTTAAAAATTTGTTAATTGCATTTTTTCTATAAGCAAAATATCTATTTCTACAATATATAGAAGCAGTAATATTAATTAAATTTTATAAATTTGAAAAAAACTTTCTGGAATTTTATTATATATATTTCATGGTTTATAATATTTACACTTTTGTTAACCGTGATGTACTTTTATAAATTTCTTTACTTAAGAATATTAAAATTTTTCAATCAACTTAAAACAAAGAAAAAATAATTGCAAACTTTAATTCAAATTATTTCGGGTTTACCTCGATTTTGGCTATTTTAAGCTAATACAAAAAAGTGGTGATAAAAAGAAATATATATTTATATACATATATTATGTATCTTCTTTTATTTTGATAGTTCACAATAATGTAGATAATTTATTCTCACAAAAGTTTTGCTTTTGAAAATAATTTAAAATTTAGAAACGAAAAATTTTCAGATCCTTTTCACTTTAAAGTACTCTTTTGGAAGAATTCAAGGTCAAAAAGCTATTTGTAATTTGTATGAGTTAAATTTTATAAGCAAATTAAATTGATCATACTATCATAAAATAAATACTATACTACTGTTTCTGTTGCATATTTATAATTTATATGTACATAGTAAAAATAACTCTTGTATGGATAAAAACTAAAAATTTAAATTTTTTTTTAAATTTTTATGTAATAATGTCTTTTAATTAATATATATATATATACATATTTGAGAAAACATTTTGCTTATTTTTACTAACTGCACGGTTATTTATTTATTTATACAACAAATATTTATGTTTTTTTTTTTGTACTTTTCACTTTATTTTCTTTCGGTTTAAAACGAACTTTATTTATTTATAGAATAATTATTTGTTTTGATCTAAATTATTTGGAAATAATTAGTAAACTAATATTTTAGAATTTAGATTAACTAAATTGGACATCACAAAAAAAACACCTCTACTCTTTGCTTAAAAAAAAGTATGTAGAATTAATTTTTAAATGACACACACTGACACAATTTAATCAAATTTATGTTCAGCTGTTTATGTTTACATTCTGCATCTTGTTTTTTTTTAATTGTTGCTGAAAATCTTTAAAATAGCAACATTTGGCATCATCAAATTTTTGGTTTATGTATTTACTATTTTAAAAATATTCGGTTTAGTCCACATGTGGAATCATTTCAGGTATTCGTGGAACTTTTTCTTTGGATAATGCAGGCTAAAGTGATTGAAATGTCAATTATAAATCATTAGATTTGTTTTGATTTTGTAAAATTAAATATCTGGAAAAAAATTCTTTGTATTTCGTATTTTACTAAACATAATTCTAAAAAAATTTGTTTTGAATGAAAATAATTGTTTATAATTATAAAATTTCAATTTTACAAACTCAGTTTTGTTTAATTTAATTTGCCAAGTATAATATTGAAAAGTTATTGTTATTATTTTACTCTAGTATTCCACGTATACATGTATATGAAATTATGCATCCAGAATAAATTTTTATAAGACTAATATAAAAACTTTTTTGAATAAATTAGTTTATTAAATTTTAAATACATATTGCTTGGAACGATTCTATTTAAGTTAAGATCAAAAATCAACATGGAATTACAGAAACAAATTGAGAATAGCCCAAATAAACTTTTATTACCTGAACAATTAGAAAATTCTGAAGTACAAGAAATATTAAAAACTGGAACAGAATTACGACAATATGCAAGAGAAATCGAAAAAGAATTTAAAAATATAGAAAATAAATCAATCGATGATTATTTAAAGGAAAGTGAAAATATTGCAGCATTGCACAATCAAATTGGTGAATGTGATTCAATATTAGAACGTATGGAATCAATGTTACAAAATTTTCAAAATGTTTTAAGTAATATTAGTACTGAAATTACAACACTGCAAAAACGTTCAGTATCAATGTCTGTTCAATTAGCTAATAGACAATCAATTAAATCACAATTGTCACAATTTATTGAAGATATGGCTGTATCTGATGATATGATTAATATTATAATGGAAATACCTGTAACTGAAAAAGATTTTCTAATACAATTAAATATATTAAATCATAAATTAAATTTAATTAAAGAATTAAATTTTAAAGAATCCAAAGCATCGAGTGATGTTAATCATGTATTAGAAAAATTAAAAATAAAATCAATTGCAAAAATACGAAATTATTTATTAGAACAAATTTATAAATTTCGTAAACCAATGACAAATTATCAAATACCACAAAATGCAATGTTAAAGCATAAATTTTTCTTTGAGTTTATATTATCAAATGAAAGACATGTTGCACAAGAAATTTGTAATGAATATATTGATACAATGAGTAAAATATATTATAGTTATTTTAAGGTAACATAATTGAAAAATTAGTAAAAATATTAACGTTTCTTTTTATTTCTTTAAAGAGTTATTCATCTAAATTAGGTGCTTTAGTTTTTGAAGAATCGATTTCAAAAGACGATTTAATGGGCATTGAAGGAAATACATCAAAGGGATTATTTGTAAAAACAACATCTTTAAAGCATAAAAGTACAATATTTACAATTGGAAATAGAGGCGATGTTTTAAATCAGCAGCTTGAAGCACCAATTATTGTGCCACATGCTCAATTAAAGAATAGAGTATTTAATACATTATGATTGATTAATTTATAATATAATTTTTTTTAATTGTTTTTTTAGTATACATTTGAAGCACTATTCCGATCAGAACAATATGCATTAGTTGATAATGCATGTCGAGAATATCTGTTTGTTACAGAATTCTTTATCGTACGTGGTTTTCAGGCACAGGATTTATTTAACCAGATATTAGGAAAGACATTGACTTTAATGATTGTAGGTCATAGAGTATTGGTTTTTTTTTTTAATAATTCCATTTTTTTTTTAGAAAAACCTGGAATCACACATACAAGATTGTTACGACACTATAGCAATGTTTCTTTGTATTCAATTAATATTCCGCTATCAATTAATGTGTCATAAACGTTGTGTTCCAGCTTTAGACAAGTAATTTCAAAAAAATTCTTAAAAATTAGAAATTAAAAAGTTTCTATTCATTGCTTTAGATATTGGGATTCATTGCAAGGTGTAATTTGGCCTAGATTTGAACAAATATTTCGTTTGAATATACAAAGTATTAGAGACTGTGATCCAACAAAATTTAGTAAAGAAATGGGACCACATTATGTAATTATAAAAAATATTTTTTAATTGTAAAATTGTAATTTTTTATTGCAGGTAACACGTCGATATGCTGAATTTTCAGCTGCCATTGTTGGAATCTCTGAACATTTTCCAAATGAATTAGTTAGTCGTTTATTAGTAGAATTACAAAATGAAGTTGAATGTTTTATCTTAAGAATGGCGGCAATTTTTCCAAATCGGAAAGAACAACTGATTTATTTAATAAACAATTATGATTTAGTTTTGGGAATATTAATGGAACATACACGTGATAATTCCAAAGAAGCTGAATGTTTTCGAGAACAGTTAACATCACGTAGTAGTGAATATATTGAGGAAATTTTAGCTCCACATTTTGGTGGAATTGTGCAATTTGTTAAGGAAAATGAACATTTTCTAGAAAAAGAACAAATAGAGGAATTGAAAAAACAAGAACGTAAAAGCTTAGCTTTAGTTGCACATTTTTCCGCTAATTGGAAAAAATCATTAGAAGAATTAAATAGAGAAGTTTTATTATCATTTCCATCATTATTAACTGGCTCACAACTATTACAATTAGCATTAGCAAGTTTAGTACAATATTACCATCGCTTTAATAAATTATTAACACCTAACGTCCGATCGCAATTGACAAATATTCATGTTATAATGGTGGAAATAAAGAAATATAAAAGTAATTATTAAAAAAATACTGTAAAAAATTTATTGAATGTATTTTAAAAATATTCTTTAATATATTCTTAATAACATTGGAATTTGTTTTACTGTTTCTGTGAAATATGAGGGATTGTATGAAATAAGTCTAATTTAACATGGTTAATATATTTTGGAAAGTATTTATTGATATTACATGGTTAAAATATATTTTTATAAAGCAACCCCTTTTTGTCTTTAATTAAAAATAAATCAACGATTTCGAGTCATTAAAATTTCTTTTATTTACATCATATACATTTAGATTCTTTTTGTATTTTATTAATCAATTCAAGTTTATTTTATGTTTAAATAATCAAGACAAATATGTAATTATTTTTATTCATCTGATAATAACATTTCAACTAAATCTGGTTTAGTTGCTCGTTCGCCATCTAATCTTTGTGGTGATTTCCATCTTAGCAATGTTGGTAAAAATACTAAATGTGTACGAGGATCCTTTCTGAATGGACAGTTTAAGTCTTTCCAACTAAAAATTATTAAAAATTAGTGAATGGTAAATTATAATTATATTATCAATGATAAGGTATTTTTAGCTTCTTAATAAGAAAACAAATTTTGTTATCTTCAAGTTATCTTTCCTATTATATTAATTAAAATGCTTTTTATTAGGGTATGTTTATTGTGTAACTATATTGTAATATATAGTCAGTTAAATAACTTATCAGGGAATTAAACTTTTCAAGGTAAACTGATACAATATATTTATTAATAGATTAAAGCAGTTACTAAACTAAAATATATTGCAAATTACGATTGAAAATATAGTATTTGAATATGTAAATAGTTCAATTTGACTGGACAATGATTCATATAGAAAAAATGTATACTTACTAAGCTCTTTCACCAACATCAACATGAACAAAGTGACTTTGTTCTGGCACATTCTTTAAGTTATCCATTATAATTGGTTCAGCTTTAAAAAAAAATATAAATTTCTAAAAAATTATTTTTTTAACAGAAAATCTAATTCGATTACCTGTAACACAATAAGGACACCAACTGTTACCGGTTTCATCTTTACCCCCACTGAATAAGATATGAATTGTTTCATCAGAGTTTTCTAATTCTTCCATTTTTTTTGTAAATTCGTCATATCCTTTAACATGATGTTGAATAACCATTATGCCAGCGAAATTTTTATTTGCCTTGCGAATGTCTGAAAAGAATCTGCGAAAAAGAGCCGTTTTGACTGGTTTTTTATACAATCCGCTTTAAAAGTGAATAAAGCAAAGTAATAAAGTGACACAGAAAAATATAAATTGGTTTTTTAAGAGACAACAAAACAAACCACGATCCACATATGACATTTAAAATAATAAACAAATTGCAGCGACATCTTAAGAAAATTTTATGTTTAACATTAAATGAAACAGTATTTTGCTTTTTTACCAATATTGTTTAATTTTTCCAATTTTAATTTAAAATAAATTTTACAACAATATTGGAAAAATAAAGGCTAAGTTTTCTAAATAGTATTAAATTAAGCATGTTCATAACTAATTAATAAAATAAAAAAATAAAAACTATTTAATTGCATTTTAAATTTTTAAATTTTGATTAGACTTTTGTTTAAAGCGAATATATTGGTGCTTTTTTATAACTAACTAATATTCACATCAATCATCATAGTTCATACTTTTAAGAAAACCTAGTAGTTCTTCAAAATTGTTCAAAATATAATATTAATTAATACTTACAATTAATTGAATTTAATTGAACAAAAGGCAGCTATTGTATTTGATTTTAATAGTTGATTTCTTTTTGATTTAATTTATTTTTTAAATTTAAATTTTTCGACAGATTGTTGCAAAAAATATAATAAATTTTGAATATGTCAAAATAACTTCCTAAATAAAATTAAAGCCAACTAATACAATTTTAAAAAGTTTTTTTTCCAGTAATTTTTTAAAGTAAAAAAGGTACTACATTTGAATATTGTGTGTGAAACATATTTGGACAATGAAGATATGAAAATATAATTAGTTTGTTTGCAGCATATTAACATTAAGACAAAAGCAGAAATTAAAATAAAATAATAATATTAAATAATAACATTCTAAAATAATTAATTTAATTACTTTATAACACATACTAAAAATAATTAATATTTTAAAATCAAGTGTGTAGTCAAAATTAAGTAGGTCGTCCTCCTAGGTTCCAAATAACAATGTTACATCAAGATACTACCAATGTTTGTACACATTTATTATCAACATTTATTTAAATGCAAACATAAATTGACATTTCACGCGTGAGCAATAAATCAAAAACTCTACAAAGTCATTTTTTGTCACTTCACGCAGTGCTTTAATTTAAAAGCAAAATTTGTAATTTTTGTCAAATAAATTAACTTAATTGTTTTTAAATATTAAAATTTAACAATTTTCTAATTAATAATACCTCAAAATCATATAAAAGGCAGTCATAAAACATCTTTACGGTATGTAAATACATATTTATTATGATAAATAAAATACCGGATGCCTCTTCCAACTAATCAAACTGTCATAGAATACCGCAAAAATATTAAAAAATTTGTTTACATCTTCAAACATTTATTTTTTTGCATTAAATTCAATTTAATTTTTAAGAATAATGTTTATATATTAGGATTAAAATGCCTCCACCAAGACCGAGGGGATTTGCAAGTAGTTCTGGTGGTTCTAGTTCAAGACCTGCACCGAATACCCCAATGTCTGAGCGCCAACAAATGGCTTTATTAATGCAAATGACTTCGTCGGCAGCCTCTCCTTCATCAACATCTAGTTCAGGTAAATGTTATTGTTAATTAAAGAGCATCGTAATAAATTCTAATGTACTAGAAATGAGTCCCGGTAGTTCAACTCATACGCCAGCTAGATCAAGAGATAGAAATGAACGTGGAGAAACATCATTACATGTAGCTGCTATTAAAGGTGATCAAGATACTGTTAAAAAGTTATTAGAAAGTGGCGTTAGTCCAAATGTTGCAGACTTTGCTGGTAATTTATTTAATTGTTTTAATTAAGTGTGTATTGAAATTTTTTATTGATTGTTTTAGGTTGGACACCGTTACATGAAGCTTGCAATCATGCTCATTATAATGTTGCATTAACATTAGTAAAAGCTGGAGCTAATGTAAATTCAAAAGGTTTAGATGATGATACTCCATTACATGATGCAGGTTAGTCAGTTAAATTTTTATTTTGCATGATTTATTGAGGTTAGATATAACTTCTAATTGGGATATTCTTTCAAATATAAATTATTTCAGCTACAATTGGACATTTAAAATTGGTAAAAATGTTAGTTGAAAAAGGTGCGGATATCAATTTTAAAAATAGAAAAGGAAAAACACCTGTAGATATTGCACATTCTTCAGTAGCAGTATATTTGCAAACACTTAGAGGTAAGTAAATAATATTCTTAAGTAAATTTTTCTTATACATCGGAACGTTTTATTTTGTTATCTAGATATTTACATTTTTAAACATTTTAAAGTAAATGTATCAATTTGCAGTTATTGCCTTAAGTTAAGTTATATCTTAACTATTTGTTAAATAAAATAATTGTGACGAATAATTTTTTAACTTAAGGAATTATTTTACATTTTAAGTTTTGATAAAAAATGTGTTTGTTTATCAAAAAAATCGAACGTTAAAATTTAAAAAAATAATAATTTAATAATAAATATATATTTCACTATATATGGCAATTATTCCTAAATTAAGGTTCTCTACTTATTAAATATTTTCTAAAATATATATTTTAAATCCGTAATTAAATGATAATATTTATATTCACAATTTCGTAACTGGTTTTAAATTCACTTTCTATATCATATAAATATGTATCCATTTACATATAAATTTATCAAATGAGTTCATTTTAAAATTTAGTAAAAGAGATGAAATAGATAAATAATTTAAGAGTAAAATTATTAAACTAAGTTTTTTACATAAATATTAATTTTATATATAATTTTTATATCTATATATAACTAAATGTAATACTTCATTTCTCTTAAATTAAATGCGCATGAATTTTCTTTAATGGTTTTTCTAATTCGTTTTTAATACAAATAGTAAAAGCAGAAAACTTATGTTACTACCACAATAACTTGTATCCATAATCTCGAATAAAAAATGAAATATAACATTAAACGCACAAATTTCATTCTAATTTTTTTTTTTTTCAGCTTTGATCTTTCTTGTTTTAGATTTATATGGAAATTAAAATTTATATTTTTATAATCTTTATATTATTTTTATTATAAGTAGCTCATATGTTGTAATATTAAATTGTAAATATTACTAGGTTTTTTAGGATAAAAACATCAGTTTTTTCTGTTTTTTTTTAATTCTTAAAAGATAAAAAGAAAATAAGAAAATAATAATAACAGTAGCCGTTTTCTTAAAGTGAATTTAATATTATTTAATTTAAATGAAAGAGTTATAATAATAGGTTTTATGTGTCTGAAAATTAACGAGTAACAAATTAATTGCCCTTTGAAATTTTAAAAAATGCAGTGAAATTTTTAATTTTAAAATTTATACATATTAAGGCATTGTAAATTGATATTTAGTTAGCAATCATGGATGGAAGTTTGAATATTTAGTTAGCAATCATGGACATTTAAAATTATTTTATGATCATATATGTTAAGAAAATTTTTTGAGCGATGTTTTCTGGGTTTGCTTTTTCACATCATACAATTCTTTCAAAAATTTGAAGCATAATATATCTATATATTTATAAAATACATTTTATTTTTCTATTTATTTTGTTTCTTTTGGTATTTAGTAATAATGTCTTTTTTAAATTAGATCTTTTTTGTAAAGCAGTTATATTGATAATCTAATCAAGATAACTTATAAGAAAAAGATCTATAAAATATGTTTTGAAAACTTTCATTCTATGTAGAACTTCTTTCTTTGTTATACAATTTCTTTAGTTATTCTTCAATAATTACTGGGTTTCAGAACTTCGAATGTTTTTGTTTTGTTTTCAATTGTATGCATTCATACACGGAGTTTGTGATATTAGAGGATAAACCAAATCTGTTTTATTATAGATATTGGGTCGAATGCATAAAACTGAGCTTGAACTCAAATCTCATTTTTTCAAACAAACATAAGAGTTCAAACACAGTTTTTGTTTGAAAAAGCGTGATTTGAGTTAAAGCTGAGTTTTATGTATTCGACACATTATCTTATAATTTCCAATTATAGGCTTGAATTTATTTCGTCACTTGAAATTGAACCAAACTTTGTTTGATTGTCGCTTTTGATGTGCTTGATCATATTTAGAGAAGTAATTTTTTTTTAAGTGTTGTTGCCTAAAATAAATCTCATTTGAAATAAAATAAATTTCAATGTTTAAAAATAAATTATATAATTTTTTTTTTAGTTCTAATTTATTATTAGAACAAAGGGAGTTTTTCTCTGCTCTGACAGCCATAACTACTTAGCAGTAAAACACTATTAGTAATGTTTATATTTTATAATTTTAATAATTGATTTAAAGTTCTAACCTTTTACCATGTATTAAAGATGGCTTTAGTATCCACATTTTTTATCCACATTGTATCTTTAAGTTGTATAATTTAATGTTTAATACAAATTTCAAATAAAATTTACTGAGCTTTTTCACATTTTTTTAACTTAAAAAAACTTCTAGCTTTTAAATGCCTTTATAAATAGTATATGATATACCTAGTTAAATAAAAATATTCCTCTGATAATTTTATTACAATATCTTAACTATAGAAAAATCTGTTGAGTATACAAAATAACAGATGTACATTTCCGTTTTATGCTCAATCTCTAACCCACAAATACAATTAAACTACATATAAATTTTATTTTAATAGACATCATAAAATACGTGAAAACGTGAAAAACGAAAAAAATATATATACATAAAAAATTATAACGGGAAAACCGATAGCAATAAAAAAAAATACTCTTGAGTTTTTTTTTTGAATTAAAAAACAAACCAAAACCAATATTTAAATGGAAGTAGAGAAAATATGAAAAGAGAGCAATGTTCTTAAATTACTTTAAATGAGTAGACTAGGCTAGACAAGGGAAATTGCTCTCAGAATGAGTTTTTCTTTTCGTTTTGTTTTTTACCACTTTTCTTTTGTTTTTAATTTGTTTTGGTCTGGAAATGATTTTCATGTAGATTTAAAAAAAAAAAAATGTATATGTATATAAAAATTTTATAATTTATGGTGAATATTCATAGAACAGATAGTTATGAGATAAATTAAAAAAAAAAGTTGCAAATACAAGGTGGTGTAAAAGCACTTATGTATGTTTTTAAATTTTGACACTAATTAATTAACAAAGTAAAATTTTAAAGGAGATTAAAGGGAAGAAAAGAATAAATTAGTTTAGGAACAAGTTTAAAATTATTTTACAAGAAGGAGTCTATTGGAAACTGTTTTCTGTCTTTTTATTGTACTTGAATTTCAATTATATATTACACTACTATAATTTTTTTTTTATCATTTTCGGTATTGTTTTTTTTAAATACTGAATCATTTTAAAAAAGGGCTAGGATTGCTTTCCAGAATTTTCACTTTATCTCGGTGAGTTTAATAAAGGTTTTATTTTGCGTGTTCAATTATATAAACCATTAATGATGCACATGAGGTTGTGTATCATATTACTTTCCATTTCTCCTCTATTCTCCTATATTTATTCTTATTTTGTGAAAAATCATAGTTCTACATTTGGAATTTAATTAGTCAGAAATTCATGTGTATTTCCTATTTGAATTATTTTTTGAATTAATTTTGTTTTTATTATTATTATTATAGTTTTAATAATGGAATAATTTGGAAAGTAATTAAATAAAATCATAATATCATAAAAGACAAGCTAAAATAAATAGAATAAAAACTACGCAAAAATAATTATTGGAATAGTTGAAATAAAATTATTGTCATAAATCATTTTGAATTTTTTCAGAAAAAAGAGGTCTAAACAAAGAAAATATTTTATTTTATGTAATATTAACTATGTTTATTTCTCTGTTATATACCTTAAACAGTAAAATCCAGGAGAACTTGTTTTATATTTTCTCAAAAAGAATTATAAAATATTATTATGTCTTATGTAAGTATCAAAGTAGTGAATTTTTTTTTCATGTTTAGGGATTTTAGCTTTTTTTTCAAGTCTATTGTTAAAACTTTATACATATTTAGATAAAAATAAAAGTGAATATCAACTAAAAAAGTTAATATTAAACAATAATATTTAATTTATTTTATAATTTATTAGTTAAATTATAATTGTTTATAAATTTTCGCAGTTTTTCACACTTTATTTGAATATAATTTGAACCTAAAGCAAGCTTTCATTTTTGCAAAACGTCTTATTTTATCTTATTCGTCAAAAAGTTATATTGCATATACTAATTTCTTATTAGGTTTTTGTTTACCTTTTTGTACTCTGCTGTAATAAAATTGTTGTTGTTTATTATAAGATTCTTTTTTATAATCACATTGTTTTTATGTCTAATGTTAATTTTTAACTTGCCACCAGCTAACTTTAATGTGCTTTAATATGCTTTAATACAAATAAACTTATTCGTATATTTTTTATTTCTATTATGGTACATATTTATTATAAATCGGACATTGCCTTCATTGTTTTTTTTTTTTTAGAAAGAAAATAAAACAAAAAAATTACATTTTTTCGTTTCTTTTTTTAAATGTTATGAATACTTTTCATTTACATATAGAATAAGTGTCTATGACAGTTGGTCTAAAGCCATTTCGCAAAAAGACATTTCGCCTAAGGGGAAAGAGCGTTACGTAATTTGTGAACAAAATGCCCTTTCACAAAAAGACTTGTGACACTTTGCAAAAAGACTTTTAACAAAATGGACTCTTCGCAAAGAGATTTATAGATACAGATATGTAAATGTTACAAAAAATGAAAAAACAAAATATATATAATAATATGCGTTAACAACAAGTTTATATCTATATTTATATAAACATGAAGTTTATGTATTATGTACATATATTTAATTAGAGTCTTCAAAGAAAATACAGACAAAATGAAAAACTTTCTTTGCAAATGAGAGCAATTTTGGCTTTAAGAGAAACTGTTAGAAAAAGTGGATAATGATGGAAAAAGAGTGAGAAAGAATTGCTTTAGCGCAACATTGGAAAAAAATTTAGTAAAATGTAAAAATTAATAACTACTGAATTTAAAAGTCAAAAATTAATTACAAATTTTATTATTTAATTGCATACAATATTCCTTTCTATTTATCGACTAAAAATTACATACACACACATATATATATATATATATATATATATATATATAAATATTCTGGAAAAAGCGAATACCCTGATTTTGTAACCAACTCTAAACTCGCTCGTAATTATATTTTCTACCTATATATATAAACTACACAATTTTTAAAATTATGTAGGAGCGAGTTTAGGGTACCCAAACACCAGAGTACTAAACAAATAATGAAATCCCTGATTTTGAAACCAACTAAAATCTCCCTTAATATATATATCTTTATATCTATCTGTCCCAATAATAACGTTCTTCTACCATTATACGTACCACTGGTAATACAATATAGTTTAGGTTTAGCTTTGTTTAATTTCAGAGTTTTTCTGGTTCTTTTTTTATATATTCTCTTTTAGCCTGTTCCTTTATTTGAAGGTTCTAACTTTATCATCTATATTGTTGTACTCCTCTTTTATAGATTCAACTGAATTGTGTTTAGCTAAGCCAGCTCTTGATTGGTTGCCTCCTTCTATGATTATTTTTTTTTTTGAAAGATTTTATTGTTCTTTTACTTTGAAGTTTTCTTAAAGTATATGATTAAACATTTTAAGATTCTTTTAGTTTTTATTTCTACTGGCGTAATTTTTAAGGTATCGTTTAAAAAAATGAAATATTTTCTTTTTTTTTTAATATAGTATAAGCATAGTAAGTAAATATATTCTATTTTATAATTGTGTGTTAAAATGATGGGAAATATTAACTTATTATATATAATTCAATTAATTATTATTAATTATAATTTTATTAAAATATTTACGAGTTAATTAATGTGAATTGAAGTTTAAATAAATATAAAATTGGGTGAATTATTAAAATAAATAATTAAAATTAGATAATTTTAATTTATAATTTAAAATATGATTATTAAAAATTATGCTTTTGTAGACTAAATGTGTTTTAATATAAATGTATATGTCATTAAAAAAAAATTTTTTTTTCACAATAAGTACAAATTATGCCTAATGATATTAAAAAATATTATCGTTATTAAAATTTATTTAATTGTAGATATAAGTGTTTATATAGCAAAAAAAAAAAAAAAATTTGGAATCCTAAACTAAAAGGTCTTTTAATAAAACAAATATAATGCTAATATATTATAAATTTTAATCTGTTACGGTTTTTTGCTTCATAATTTTAAAGCTTTAAATTTCAAAGTACTACAATTTATATTATAAGACTGAAATGACAGCACTGAAATGGGTATGCAATATTTAAATAACCGATTGAAAAGCACTGAAAATTAAAAAAATAATTTTTGGGTAATTTCTAAATAATTGTGAAAGAGAAAATTTCCTTAAATGTTTTATTTTTTAATTTTGTATAGTAAAAGATTTAATTTAATTTTTACAGAATAATTTTTTATATGTATTTTTTATTCTTAAAGCGCGTTTATATAACACAAACAAGTGGAAAATTTCTATTAGGTCGATTGAAAATACACATTTTTATTTAAAATTTAATAACAGTTACAAATACAAGGTAGACAAAAAGAGGTCGTACATTTTTTCTTTTTATTTCTTTTTTAGTTTTCTTTAATGTTCTTTGTATCTCTTATCATATAATTATCTCTTCTTATTCTCTACAAAGCCCTTTTTTCTTGTATAATCTTGGACCATTGTTTTGTGTTTAAACATGCATTTATCGCATTTCGTAGATTTAAGATAACTTACAATATATTCCTAACTGAAAATCTTATAAACATATTGACGAGTAACTTTTGTTTTTCTTTAGAAATTCTTTTGTAAAATTCTTAAAATTTTTTTTTATTTATTTCTGATTGTGGGTTCATCTCAGGTTTATTATTTGATCCTAATGTTTTAAATCTAGTTTTCACATCTACTTTTTCTATGAATTTTATTCGGCTTTTTCTGAAAGAAAAGAATCTTCTTCCTTGCGGAAGAATTTAAATTACAATGACTAATTTGCTGCTAGACTTCTTGACTTCTTTACAAGTTTTAATATACAAATGAAGCCCTTTAATTAAAATAGAAGTTTATTTTTTTAATAATGATTAAAAACTAATTAAGACTTTATGAAAAATGGAAAATGATTGTTAATATTGATTCAGAAATTATTTAACATTTGTGGATGTAAAATCGAAGGAAAAAAAACCAAGGAATTTAAAAGTAATAGGAATTATTATTTAATTAATATACATATTTAACAAAAAATTATATATACGAGTATACATATATATGTAGATTTATTACAATTTTGTTAAAACAGGATCGCGTATATGATATTTGACAAGCATAATATAAGAAATAAAATTCTTTATTTTATTCAGTTTTTATATATA
The DNA here is from genome assembly GCA_947095535.1 of Poecilobothrus nobilitatus. Classification (NCBI taxonomy): domain Eukaryota; kingdom Metazoa; phylum Arthropoda; class Insecta; order Diptera; family Dolichopodidae; genus Poecilobothrus; species Poecilobothrus nobilitatus. The sequence continues at coordinate 57,733,320 of OX352774.1, forward strand.
CAAATCTCTGTTATAGGTACAAAAAAACTAACACTTAACATACTTATATATATATGTCAATTATGTTTAATTTATTTTTATTGTAAAAAAGAAGTAAATAACATATTTTTTACATGATTAAATAATTCAAGTGATTAATTTTATTTTTAAAAGATTCTCAAGGGCATATTTTGAAATTTTACAGGTACACTCTTTTCTTCATAATATGTATTTATTACCTTATTTTATTGTAAATATAATTTTATATATTATATATAGATCAGTATGTATGTAAATATACAATACATAATTTATAATAGTTTCATTTTAAAGTGGGAAAAAATTAAAAGAGGACATGATAGTTTGATGTTAATCCAATTAAAAGATAATAGTTTAGAAAAATTAGATTCAGCGTATCCTTTGTCTTTCAGAAATATGTGTTTTTAAAGCGTATGGTAAACTTTGCAACTTTTACTTAGAAATTTGACATTTGATCAGTGGAATTTTCATAAAAAAGACACTAACAAAAAGACATTTAGCAAAACAGATACTTAACAATAACATCTTTAGTAAAATGGGTACTTAACATTTGTTATTTACTTATTCACTATATTACTTATTCGGCAATTTTTTTCTAATTAAAAAATTTACCATCTGGTGCAGGATTTGAATTCGCTTTTTTTTCTTTTTTTTTTATTCCTTCTGTTTCTGTTTACATCCTTAAAAAGTTTACAAAATTAGATTAACTTAATGTTTAAATTGATTTACATGTACAAATAATAATTTTTTATTTTGTAAATTTTGGTTTTCTTTTCTTAATTTACTCTTTCTTCTGTATTTAAGAAATAATAATTATATATGTATTTTTATTTCTTTTATATACTAATTGTAAAAAACATATCTAAAAACCAATTAATTTTTTTTATGTGTTAAAAATAAAAGCTTAAAAACTAACTTAACCTACTTGACTAAAACTATGAAAAAAAAAAAATTAAACTTTAATATAAAACTATTACAGAGTCAATTTAATTTTTCAACCACCAGTAATCTTTATAAACACACATATCCCTATTTGGAATATGGGTGTCGTATTTTAAACTGCCAATGTCAACACTATTTGGATCATACTCTATTTTAGTACATGTAGCCCTTCTACCATAATGAAATAGTAGAGGAACATGGTTTTGATTTTGTATAAAACCTACTTTATCTAGGTAGATGAAATGTTCGGGTGCTATGAAGCCCGATTTTAATGGTTTTTTAATATACATCGTTATAGTAGAATATATGGGATATTAAACTATTTTCGGGAGTGTTAATTGCTCTATCAAAATGATTGCGAATCAATTTAATTATGAAACTATCGATTCGTGTTAATTTTGATTTTCTATATACATACATACATACATATGTATTTGTTTGAAAGATAATGAGTAAAATTTGTTTCAGATTTTCTACTTTCTTTTAAACACACTCTTATGCACTTTCTCTCAAATTTTCTTAATTTTTCCATCAAGCTGGCACTTATGTTGTACCAGATTGGTGCTGCGTAGAATAATGTGGGTCTGATAAAAGCTTGATAACTAAGGATTTTAACTCTTGTACTGATTGTTTTATTGAAAAATAGTTTCTTGCATGCCATAAATGCCTTATTTGCTTTCGAGATAGTTTCTTTGATATTGTGAGAGTAGTTAGTGTTATAATTAAGGTTAACTCCGAGATATTTAACAGACTTTTTTTTTGGTAATATGCCATTTGAATTCGCACGCACTTTAAAAAAACAAGGTATATTGTATTGCAAAGTGCATACTTATAGGGGCTGGAATATTTTATTTTGTTCTTACATTGAAACTAAATAGAATTAATACTTATTTGATACTTAATCTAAATTTGTTTTATGTAAATCTAATATTGTTAGATTTATTCTATTTTAAATTACTTTTGACATTTAGCAAAACAGATACTAACAATAAGATATTTAGTAAAATGGGCACTTAACATTTGTTATTTACTTATTCGGTAATTTTTCTTGCAGTTAAAAAACTTGCCATCTAGTGAGGGACTTGAATTCGCACGCACTTCCTGAATTAATAGTTCTTAACCACTCGGCGACCGAGACTCCTAAACTATGTTCGTATGGCTATAAAAAAAAAAAAAGGCATATTTATGGGGGCTACAATATTTTATTTTGTTCTACTTAAATTAATAATAAAACAAAATTAATAGTATATCATAAAATATATTTTATATTATTTACCTTATATTTTTAGAATTTTGTATTTTTATTAATTTTTACCATTTTTGCTTATTTTCACAATAAAAAAGAGGAGTCTAATAATTTTTTAAGTGAAACTTTTTACATTCAAATAAAAAATTTATGTTTCTATACAATTTCAAGGATTTTTCAAAATAAATTAAAATTGAATTTTTGAAAAAATAACATATCTGTTTTTTTAGTGCAATTCTTCTACTTTAATATTCATTTTAATCTCCTTTATTTTAGGGTTATAATTTATTTATTGTTTATTTTTTCTGTTTTTATTTTTCCTTTTTTTTGTTCTATTATATTACCAATAGCATTGCTATAGTAATAATTAATTAAACATAAAGTTTTTGTCATTATTAAATTTTGAAATTATTTTCATGAAATTTTATTTGTTTGTTTTTGTTTTCTGAATTTTTTGTTAGAAGCTATGATTTAGGTATAAAATAGATACCAAGGGGGGTATATAATTTATGAAATTTCTTAATTTACTAAATATGTAAGTATGTATATAAAAGAATTTTATTTCGAACTCGTTTATATTCTTCTTTATTTAAAAATAATTTTATTTTATTTGATTATCCTGAAAATTACATTATATTTTGTCATCTTTTTGTCATTTTGTTCTTTAATGTAATTAGATATTTTGCTAATTGAATTTTTCTTGTGTATAGATATTATAATCTAAGAAATGATACAAACAACGATGTGATTTCTTCGTATATCTAAGTTGTAGCAAATTTGCTACTTTTGCCTGAGCAAAATGTACTAATTAGTACATTTTTTTAAATTTATATATTACAAATATATTTATTTAATTTAGAGCTAATTTATAATAAAAAAGGAGCAAAATAAAAAAAATAAATAAAATTAACAATTCTTTGACATCTTAATATTGTACATTATATAACTAAATTAATAATATATGGCAGAAATATATTATCTCACATATACCTGATTTTACATCTAAATATATTAAATTAATTGAAATTCATTATCTAAAACTTATATTTGTCAGAATATTAAAGGAGTTCTTCCTCTAGTGTGTATATATTTTGCTTTTACTTTTCTTTGAAGTGTTTTGCAAAACATCATATTTGCAATTGTATCGTTTTTTTTATTTTTAATTAGGTTTAAATAACAATGTTTGTCCACTATCTTTTTAAATTGTCATATTTTTTTTTCCTTGCCACTCCTATAAGGAGCATAAAGCAACCACTAACTACTAAGTTATTTATTATTCATATTTGACTAAGCTTCAGTTTCTGGATTCATTATTTCACTAAGTCGTTGATTACTTGGCTGCAGCTATTGTACAAGACTAGGCGTTTCTTTTAGTTCTATGACATCTATTATCTGACACAAGAATTATATTTTATTATTATTTTATTATATATTATTACAATATGATATTAATTATAATTTATAAGACATACATATATACTTATTTTTAATTTAATTATATTATACTAATTATATATTATAAGAACAATCTATATTATTTTTATTAATCTATATGACCCAGCCGGGGTTTGAACCCGAGACCTTTCGTATGAAAGGCCGGTGTCTTCACCACAACACCATTGGCTGGATTAATTGTCATATAAGATAAAAAAAAAACAATCCATTTTGCTCAAACTTTTATTGTATAAATAATATGCTGGTTACTCAAATGAAAAAGGTACATAGTTTCTAAAACAAAATGTAGATTCTAACAAATTCCAAAACGTATACATAACTTTGTGAATAAATAAAATGTAGCAGATTTGCTACAATTGTAGTAAAATCACATCACACCAAGTAAACAGTGTTGCAAAAAATTATTTATAAATACAATATTGTTATTAGCTCTGTTTGGTATAAAACTTGCAAAAACTTTAAAAAGAGCAACGTGACGTCACGCTGAAAGAGGAGATATAAAATTGTCATTTCCTCTCAATTGCAAATAAAATATACCAAACACTTTTTAGTATTTTGACAATTTATATTCATAATTGAAATTTAAAAAGATAAACAAAAAAAAAAAAAAAAAACGAGGATGTATTTTTTATATTAATCATAACATATGTTTTTTAATTAATTTTAAAATTAACATTAAATAAATAATGTCGTACTCACAAAAACAAAGAATTAAAATTTTTTTATTATTATTCTAATTTCTAACCTCAAACTATTTAAAATTTTTGACAATTAACCAACAATAACTTTTGACACTTTTCATTCTTTTTAAAACTTGACCTCACTTTTTTCTCTTTTTAACTATCAAAAAGTTTTTCAATAGCAAACAGAAAACTTCCATGACTTTTTAAATTTTAAAAAGTTTTAAAAACTTTCACATACCAAACAGACCTATTATGATACATATGTGTTAATAAATTTTATTTTTAACTGTTACATTATTAAATTTTGTTCCCATTTGTGAGTTGTGAGACTCGTACTTTCTCAATTTTGTCAAAAACTGTATATTATTCTTAAGGATAGCTATTATTTTTGCAATTAGTTTTAATAGAAAGAAAGGAGGCGAAAGAAAATTATTTCACAAATCTATGTTTATGTGCAAATTATTACTTCATTAGATAGTAATAATTAATTATTTATTGTTTTATACCTTTACCATTTGTTTTTATTTGTTTTGAGACTTATGAAAAATGCATTTTCAATATTATATTAAAATTTATTTTTTAAAAATATTTAAATTTGCTTTTTCTATTATTGTACATGCGTATATATGTTTTGCTTATATAAACATTTAAATTTTTTTAAAGTAAAATTTAAAAACGTATTTCCGCAAAATTTTATTTGTACATAACGTTTACATAATATGTATATTTATATATTTTTTGATAGAGCGTAAAAATCAATAAATAGCAATTTCCTGATACGTTTACTTCTAATAAATATAAATTTAAAAAAGTTTTTTTTTTGTTTTCTAATTTAAAGGAAATATTTGAATAATTATATAAATAACCTTTCCATAGATTTTATCTATTTTTAATTTTGATTGTCATTGAATGAAAATTTTATTTCATATTTGAGTTTTTTCCATTTTTTAAAAATTTAAATTTATATTTGTAATTAACTGTAGTATATAAAAATTTTTTTAGAATTAGTAAAAATAAAAATAACATTTGATTGAAAAATATAGATCTCAAACCTGTAACAATTGAGATTTTAAGGTACAATTTTGTCAATATAGTATCTTCAGGTTTTCTGTTTAATATTCCTTTTTAATGTTTATCTTGTATTTTTTGTTCTTTTTAGAAAAAATATGTAGTTTTTTTTTATCATTCTCATTATTACACATAGTATGACTCGTTTATTATTGTATTGCAACTTTCCGTGAATCATATATCCTTAAAGTTAATGCATAACATCAAAGTAAATGCAAGATATTAAATTACTGGTGTTATTCTTTTTTCTTTAAATAATCTATAACTTATTATTTATATTTAAATAAGTAATAATTTAATAAGGGAGGCGTAACACTTGGCAAAACTCAGATAATAAATATTTACTTTCTCAAAATTGGCAATTTTCAATATAATTAATTATAAACAAAATAATAAATAAGAAAAAGAGGGATTTTGCAGTTGGTAACAAAATCAGGCTTTTAATAATTTGTTTAGCACCGGAGTTTAGGGGCGGAAGTTTCACTACATATTTTAAATTGTTTGATGTTGAAATATGTATGTAACAAAAATAATTAGGAGTGACTTAATAGTTAGTTACAAAAGCTGGGTTACAGAATTGTACGCCTCTAGCAGTATATTATATCTAATGTATTCCATATACATATGTCTATGTTATTTGATGTTGATGATTAGAAAATTTTGTCAAATGATATTAGACAAATTGGATATTTGCAATGTGAGTTTAGGTGAACTGCGCTATACCCCTAAATAAAATTGAGCCGAATATTTGCATATTTAATTTTCCATTAAAGTTGAATTGTATAATTTTTTTCTTAGATGAGAGTTGAATCTCCTATTAGTTAGACCTTGGAATGTATATATAGTTAAAAAAATACATTTCATAATGGAAAATTAAAAAAAAAAGACTATTTTTACAGGTTATTAACAGCGTGATTAGATCATAATATATAATTTAATTGTGGATCTAAAATAAAGCTTTTTGTGGGTGGTTGATCTTGCATGAAAATTAGTATAAAATCAGTATATATAATTGACAGAAATGTCGTTATTTAATTATTGTAACAGAAAAACTTCATCGTTCCGTTTTTGGCTTTTCTTGTATAACAATTTAATAATGAGATGCACGTGACATAATAAAATTTATATCTTCTTCCATTTTATCCATGTCAATCAACACGCAATTTAAAAATAATAGGAACATACATAATTACTTTTACTTGTACCTAATAAATTAAAAATAAATGGACTTGGTAGTTTTACGCTCATTGACTCAATGAACATTTTTAATATAATTAATAATTTTTAATTATACCTACTAAGAATTTAATAAAAAAAGGATCAAAATGTAGGAATACTTTTACGTAATTTTATTTTATAAAAATCAAATAATATAAACTAAGTATTTGAAAATGATTAAATGCAAGAATTTTTAACCTTTGATAACTTTTTTAGTATACTACATTTATTTTAATAAAGTTTATATTTAAATCTTCATAACTTAATTCAATAATACATATAAGAACAATATATTGATATATACAAATGTATCATTATTCATTAAATAATAATATAGGGAATTTCTGCAATGTTTTACAAATTTACATCTAATATTCTTACAGCAAAGTTAATAATAATTCATAATCTTCTGTTAGGCACATTTAAATAAGTATGCATAGGTGTCATTAGTCGTATATATATATTATAAAATATAACTTTATTCTTATTTTTAGCTTACTAGTTACTTATATATGTACTATCTAAACAATTATATCTAAACAATGTATATTATATTAATTGAGATCTAATTCAACTTATCTAAGGAACTTCATTGTTGAACGAAAGAGATTCCGACAAATAATTTATTTTCTCACTTTTTAATACTTTTTTCTGAAACATTCATTTATATATTTATATAAATTTACATACATGTACACATATATAAATATTTACTCATTTTTCGTACTTATATATAAAGCGAAGTATTCATTCTTTAGTTATCGTAAAAAATTCATAAAATTTGTACTTATATTTTACTTGAGTTGGAGTTTTATATTGAGTTCTCCCACGCCCACCTTGAAATTTGTTCTTGTATATATCTTAATAATGTGTATACAAATGTTATAAATATACATATTATAACTGATTATAAATGTACATTCATATAAACGTAAATATTTATGTACCTATTATGGAAAAAGTATGGAAATTTTTTTTAGAATTAGTTTTGAACTACTGAGGTTTTGTTCATTTGTGTATTTTTTTTTCTTTATGTATCTGATTATACAGTTAACTTAAAGCTAAAAAGCTTAAAAACAAATCCTCATCCTCAATCTTGAAAATTCATTCAATTAAATTCCCACAGTATAATACTATTTTTATTAATGGAATTTTAAAATTATTTAAACAGTGGTTCCTAAAAGTTTTTAATTTTGATTTTTGTTTTAATAAATATGGGTACACTATGTTAGCTAAAAGATACAATATTGTGCATAATTATTATTTATTAATATTATTAATAGAAAATTATAAAATTTCAAATTTTAATTCTTATTTCCAAAAATAAAACACATGTATATTATAAATTTATATATATAATACATTTAATTAAAGGACTTAATTAAAACTTTATGATTAGATTTGCAACTGTTACCCTAAAAGTATGCAATAATAATGATTTTACCAATTTGTATTAATTTTACTTTATTTTGGGGCTTCGGTGGCCTAGCGGGTAGGCGTGTGGCGTATTAACCGAAGAAGTGTGGGTTCGATCCCTGCACAGATCGTAAGTGTTTTTTCTTTACATACCTCCCTTACGACCAAATATAATGTAAATATATAGTATATAATATAAAACAAAATAAATAATATTAGTATATAATTTAATAATAGTATAAAAACCTATAATGGCCTTTAGTAGCCGATGGTTCATAATATTGCATTACATTTATGTATGCAATATTAATATAAATAAATAAATAAATAAAATTACTTTATTTTAAATCGATCGCTGTCTTGTAAGGTGCCAGAGAGTATGGGTTCAAATTCTGAAAACGCAGTAAAAGCGTTGAAATATAATTATTATTATTTTTAAGTAATTTGTTAAGAAATTTATAATCAAAATGCTTCTGTTCTTTTAATTATAAAATTAAAATATTTTCCTAAATTTCTTTACCAAAAACATTTTTTAAAACTTTTTTATACTTATTTTATTTTTTTTGTTTATTAAGGTTTAAGTTTATAAACAAATTATGTACTACTTATTGAAAAATGTCTGCATAATTTTCATCCTAATAATTAATGTATGTATTTGTATAATAGTTGTACTATAATAATTATATTGTAAGAGTCACACAAAAAACTAATTATTAGGAAACAATTTAGAGATTATTTTAAAAATGTTAGTATTCTTTTAATTAGTATAATATATCGATTAAAATCTTTTGAATAATAAGATACATAAATTATTAAATACATACATATATAATACATAAATTATTAAATTTTCACAATTTTTTTTATTTTAATACTTAAAATTGAATACATCAAAATACATAACAAATTGAAAATCTCTGACTACATTATTTCTATTAAATAGGCAAAAACTTTTAAAGTTGGTCAGATTGGTATTTTTTGTTTTTTTTTCTATTTGATTTTATAGGTGTGATGATTTTTCCCTATTTTATAGGCTATAAATGAGATATAATAAATAATAATATAGATACCTTTATAACAGTTATTTAAAATTTAAATACATTTTAGAGAACAAGATTTTTACTCAAAACAAAAATCAAATGAGTATAATTCTCGCAAATTTGTTTATTTGTTTTGGATTTCGACTTTTGAAAGAAAAAAAGGTGCTGTCAGATTACATACATATATTCTTATAAGACTGCAGTGTAATCTGTATCATGTATGTAATATATGTAAAGTGTAAACTCTATTTTGTATTGGAATTTGGATTTTTAAATGGTTTTAAATTATAATAATACGCGAATCGCGAATTCTCTTCTTCTCTATTATATTTTCTCTCTACAATACTATGTATGCAGTATGCATATTATTTATAATTATAATTTATTATTTATATTGAAAGAAAAAACTAATCTTTTTTTTTTTTAATTAGATGGAAAATTTAATATAGTAAAAGCAATCAAAATTATTGCATATGTAGAATATTAATTAATCTATTCCACAATATTTAATTGAATTAAAATATGAAGTTAAACTTAAATCTTTAAATAATTGGTTTAATTTTATATTACAAGAAAGAATTAAGTACATATTTCTATTTTCAAGAAAAGTTTTACATCTGTCTTTTTCGCTCTTTATTAACAAAATTAACAATAATACAGTACAGGCTATTATAGCAAAAACAAAATTTATATAGAATATTTACCTAAAACTTAAAGATGTAACTTTATTAAATTCTCTATGTAAATCGACGTATGTATCTACAGATGAATATATGTAATTGAATTATATATGGAAATATACATAAAATTATAAACAAAAAACAAAATAAGTTAATATTGAAAATGGTTTATTCTATATTTCTATACAAACTCAGGTAATCTTAGTACATACATAAATTGACAACTGACATGACGTATGTATTTTGTATATAGTATTAGTAAACATTGAGTTGAGCTTTTTTTTTATTCTTGTATAGAGCAATTGAGTGTAGTGTAGACTGATTCATTGACTCATAAATGTACAGTAGAGTAAAAAGAATAGATATCTGAGATAGAGTAAAAAGTAGAGAATAAATATGTAAATTGTATAATATTAAATGTACATATATAATTGTATAAAATAAAGAAATACAAAATATTGTAAGAAGTTTACCGAGACTAAAATTCGAGTTAAAAACATACAAAATATATTATGTTATATGTATAAATAATATTATAATATAATGTGTACATAATATAGTATAGTATAAGTATAATATTTTTCACTATAATTGAAAATATTGAATCAGTAGAGCAGACACATTTTATACACTCGAACGAACGGAGTTCTGTCGTCGTTGTGTGTCTCTCCTAATAAATATTTTTCTTTTTTTTTTTTAATTTTAGATTTATTGTTATTGAGTTTTGAAAAACATAAATAAATAAAATATAATATTTGAAATAATAAATAAAAAGAAATCATTAAAAAAAATTATATATGATATAAATAAAGTAAATAACAAAAAAAAAAAAAAAGGAAAAAGAAAGAAAAAAATAACATTTACTCATAGTAAAAAAAATTTTAATAGTTAGCAAAAACAAAAATATTGTTTTTTTTTTTATTATTATTTTCATTATTTGTTTTTATTAATTTTATTTTCTTTTTTTTTTATTGAAAATTTGTTATAATAAATACATAATTTTAAATTCAAACATTCAGTGGTTTTTATTTTCTATTTAATCTGTATAATATATATACCGGATATAAATGTATATGTTTCTAAATTAAATAAAGTGGTTTATTATTGTGTTGTGTGTGTATATATATATATATATATATATATATATATATATTTAAAAATATATGGAATAGATGAATATAGATGAATATAGATGTATATATAAATTAAAAAAGAAGGTTAAATTATTTTTCTCAATGACCGGTATACTCTTTTTTTTTTTTATTATTTTATTTTATTACTCTTGAGTCTTGAGTATTTATTAACTAAATCAGATAAATTTTCTATTTAGATTATATACGTATATTAAGAATATTGTGCGAGCGATTGTATATATAAGTACATAATAATATGTTTGGAATCAATAAAAAAAAACTGAAGAAAAACAATAATATTAGTAAGAAAATATGAAACTAAAAATTTTATATTGAGTAACAAGAGTAACATTAAAGAAAATAAATATTACTAACAATTATTATATTAATAATAAATCAAATAAATTAATCACTCAAACACACACATACATACAATATATGGATTAAAAAAAAAATAAAAACTAATAGAAATATAAAAAAAAAATAGAATAACACCTGCCTACATAAAATTTTCAATTTAATATTACTATTACACAAACAAACAACAGAAAGATAATGTGAATAATTGAAAAAAAGAATAAATTTTTATTAAATATTTTTTTTTTTTAATTTTTAAATTTGAGTACATCTAACCATAACCTAAGTTAAATTAACTTAATATCATTATGTGATTAATCAAAAAAAGAAAATAATAAAAAAAAAAATGTTTACTAATTTGAATACATATTTATTTATACATATGAATTATATATAACATTATATTAAATTTATAAATATCAAAATACTTATTTAAACTCTTTGAAAAAAACAAGTAGGTACATATGTAAATAAATACTAAAAGTAAACATTAGGTACAATACAATAATATTAGGAAAAACAATACAACATAAAAACAAACGAGAGGGTGAATGATAATTTAAAAAAAAAAAAAAAGAGAACAAGAACAAAATATAAAATCAAAAACAAAAGCAAGAAAAAAAAAATAATAATAGAGAAATTTAAAAAACAAAACCAAAAAAAAAATTTAAAAGAAAATAAAAGTAAGATGAAGTTATGAATATTTTCTATTTAACATAAATTATAATCAAGTTCGTGAATCTTGATTTATTGTTGGTTATTAATTAATCAACTGAGTGATATACATATAATCGCGTTAAAAGGAAAATTTTGTCTGTCTGCCAAATTGAGTTCTTATTGAGTAATGAGTACATTCTATCTACCTACTTTAGTGATTTTGCGAATTTCGAATAGAAATGTCAAAAAAAAAAAAATTATTTTTTAGATACATATGTATGTATGTTTTGTACTGTAGTTAAAATTAATTGAAATTTTATTGTATGAGCTTTGAAAATATGTAATTTTTAGAATCAGGTCATTATAATAATAAATTATGTATGTAGATAGGTAGTAAGTTTTTCTTTAAATCGACGATATTTTTTTTCTGATTCATTTTAGTTTTTACTATACATAATGTATATGTATGTACTTCGTTTTTATTTTTTTTGTTTTTTATCTTTTTGCATGTAAACAAAACAAAAGTTTATTAATAATTATTAATAGGTCTATAATCAGTTTATAAAAAAAAAAAAATTAAAAAATAACATAATAGGTACAATATATGTATATTCATAAATTGTATAAATAAATATTAAAAAATAGCAACACATTTTAAAAACAATAAAAAAAATAATCTTATTTTGGCTGAACTCTTCTCTTTATATAAAAATTTGTAATCTCAAAATATTTTTTTGTATACTACTAAGTATTTATTATTTAATATTGCGTGTTGTGTAAACTGTATGTTTTTTTCATTGCTAGTTTTACAATATGTGTAGGAGAGAGAGCAAAAAACGATGGAAGTTTAAAATGCGGGTTTTCTCTTAATTTCGAAGAAAAAAATGAAATTATTTGAATTCTCTTATTTTGTACCGTACTTAGTAGTAGTACTCAATACATACTAATCTCATACTCATCTGATATCTTGTTCCATACTTTTATAGTACCATAATAAGTAATAACCATACCATATGGCATATTGACATTGACTCTATACATATAATGAATGACTGTGCTGTGGTTAGGCTATTGTATTCGATTGGCATATATCATATATGTCTCTTTTATTCCTTCCGCTCTGTTCTAACTAATCATTAAATGACTAAATACAAGTCACTATCATGCTTATTGCTTAATATAAAATATGTAATATGATGAAATTCTTTTTGTATTTTTTTTATAATATGCACTGAATGTATGTATAATGTGATTTGTGCAATATTCTATTGGGTATTCTAGTAAAATATGAATATAAAATTAAAATACCCATACCTTTATGAGATGTTATTTTTGATTTCATTTTGAATTTTAATTGAATAAAAAATATGTTTATTTAAATATATAACATTATTAAATTTTAATAAAGATTTCAAGTGTTAAATCAGTGTTAAATTTTTGCTTTTGATTTAATTTTTATAGTAATTTTTATGAAAAGTTAGTACTTATTATCAGTAAGTCTTAATGTGTTAAAGAACAGTCAGTATGCCTTACACTGATAGAAGACGTCAAAAATACTGTCAGTGCTAATTAAAAAATAAAGTCAAATAATTAGCAAAAAATTTTGAATACATATAATACAATTGGAAATTTCTATTAGATAAATGTTGCCAACTCTTATGAAGAAAGATAATGAATTATATTCTTTTTTTTTATTTCTTTTAATTAATTAGGTACTTTAACTTAATCAAATAAATTTAATTTACAATATTTATTATTTTAAGTTTTTGTTTGAATAATAATCAGAATAATCGAAAATATAAATTAATAAAAAGAATTATACCTATTCATAATTCAAAGTTTTAATAAATAACAGCTTAGCTTTAACTCGCAAAAGCTAAGTAAATAGTCTAAAAAAAAGTTTGATTTAGATAAGTTAATCCTTGAACCTCTAAAAAAGTATACAGAATTTAGAGAAACTTAACCACTATCAATTTATTGTCGTAATTATAGTGGTACCACTATTGATATGTAGTAGTATTATAGAAAGTGTAATTTATTTAATTAAAAATATAATTTAAAAATAGATAAATAAATTTATGTAGTGTCTTGTAGTGTCATAAACAGCATAAATGTTTTAGAAAATAATTAATAAACACGTTATAAAAGCAAGATATAAAAACATGTACTCGTATAAGAACATAAATTTTGGTTTTCAATTAAAAACAAGAAGTATAAAAAATCATTAAAAATATTTTAGAATTGTTGTAACTAAATATTTTTACATCAATATTTCTAATTATTTTTAAAATTAAGAAAAAATAAAATGAAAATGATATATGTATATTATTACTGTTTTGCTATCAGTGACTAAGCCATTAATATGTAACAGCTTTTAGATTAAGAAATAGATTAAGGAGAAATTAAGATATAAACATTTGAAAATATAACTTTTTGGAACTTTTAGGGGTTGTAGGTGCTTGCTTAACGGATAGGCCTATAGAAAAAAGTGTGCAACATAGTTTTAAATCTATTCATAGTTAAAACTTCATTTTGCAAACAGACAGATAGTGGAGGAAAATTAAAAACAAATTTTTCAAAATTTTTTGGAAATACATATACTGAAAATAAATATTGTTATTATTTACAGAAGTATAAGAAAATATCTTTATTTATTTTATGATTCATTCATTTTTTTTACCTAACAAAATCATACAAAACATGAATATATGATAATATGTACTTGTTTTGACATAAATTGTCGGATTTAATTTGTACAAGTGTCCGCAAATTGTTTTGTCCGCAATTTGTCTATTAATTGTTTTTACACATAATTTTATTCCATTATTTACTCGTGCATATTAAAAAATGTTCTTTTTATTTTATTTTTGTTGTTTTTGCCGTTTGTCTTAATCTCTAAAGTGAATATTTTTTAAAATTTTCTTTATTTTCACTTTTTTTTCTGTTTCTTTTGCTCTCATTTTTTATGGTACATTTTATATTTTTCTTTGCTTCATATGTTATTCAATGATTTACTGTTTGCTCTATTTATTCATTATTTTCTTTTGCTTTTTTTCTCATACACACATATTTTAATTTATAAATAATATTAACCCGTTTTTCAGTTTTTTTTTTTTTTTTACTGTTTAAAAATAGAGACGGACAACATTTTAAAGAAAAATGAATTCTAGAAAAAGGAAAATTTATTTTTATTAAAAGAAAAAAAGAAATTAATTGTAAAATACAAACGAGAGTATAATAAGAAAACTAAGCGTTACAATCAGGGGAGAAATTTACTACATAAAAAGAAAATAAACATTATGTATGTACTATAAATAATTTTTCTTGCATTTGACTATAATGATTGCATTGATGTTTTCAATGAATTAGACGACAGGAATAGAGGTGATAAATAAAAAAGATTTTTCTTAAAGTGAGCAATCATATTGGGATGTATTCAATTAATCATTTTTTTTTTTTTTTATTAAATTAATTTGATTGCATTTTTAACACTCATGTTTGTCTTCTTAAGAAATCCTTAATATCAAAAACTATAAATAATCTGTAAAATACTGATTTGAATTTTGCCATATTTAGTAATTTTTAATTGTTTTCGTATTTATTGAAATAGGATATTTCAATTGTGTTTTATTCGTTCAGCACAATTTATTAAATAGTTTTGTATTATAATGTTATTTCGTTTCGTTTAATACGAAATTGATTGAAATTTTTTTTTTTATTGTTGATGGTCAATGCTCGCAAATGTGTTTATATCTTAAATCATAAAAAAAAAACAATTACTCATAAAAAAATTTTTTTTTTTTTAATGTTGTTCAAGAATTCATCAACCAGTAAAATACAAGTAATAAACTTTATTTTAGTTTTGTTGTTGAAATTAAACATGGTACGATGCATGAATAAAAAAAAAAAACATATCAAGTAGAAAAGGTCATAGCAGAAAAAAACTTATATAGTGTATTAATTTAATATGTACCAGTAGAAATTTATACTTAACCAGATTTGATCTTAATAAAAGTGTTTTGGTTATTTTTTTAAAGATTATCCTGAAAATACGACAGCTCCATAAAAGTTTTTCAAAACTGCTAGATTTTTTTTTTTTTTTTTTGTTTACTAAATGTTGTGTTTTTTGTTGAACACTAAAAATTATATATACCTATGTATATTTATGACTATGAATGTATTTAGGTCAGATGTCATTTCAGATATTCCGTTGTTTTTTGCTAAAATCATTAAAATTAAAACAACAATTACATATTTTTTTAAATTTATCAATTCATTTATTTTTTAATGATATATCTATTATACTTTCTCTTAAATTTTTAAAACCGAAACAAAATTATTGTTATAACTAAATTTTTTTTTTTTTTAATTATTTAAAAACTTAATTGCGAAAAACATGATTTCATACTCTGATAATATGAAAACCAAAAACTTGTCATATTATATATTCAAAAATCACAAAACCAAAACATAAACAATCAAAAATGTAAAATAATTAATTAATTCTATAATTTTTCAAAAAAAAAAAATATTGATATTTTTTTAGTACATAGTTATTTTTTGCTCACTTGTATAAATTACAGTTTTGTTTTTAATACATAGTTCTATGATTAATGAAACTTATAAAAGACCACACATTTTTTTTCAAAAAAAAATATAGGCATACTTGTACATATGTATGTGTATGTACATATATTTATTTAACGTATAAAAAAATCATTTTTTTAAGGGGTTAAAAAATTTAAATTAGAAAAAATGTTTATGAAAATTAGTCACTATTATATTGTAACTTTAGTCACTTAGTCATTTTTAAAGATTTTTACAAAAAAAAATTTATTTTATAAATTGAAAACCTTTGTTTAAAACATTTTTAAAATTTCAATTTATTTTAAAATATTTTGAATCATAAATTCATAATTATTTTCTTTTATATATGTATGTATGTACATAGGTACATATTATATTTATATATTCACATTTAATAATAAATTAAATATCTGATCATTTTTCATTTCAACAAATGTTAACAATACCAATTTTTCCAATAAAAGAAAAAAGTAATATTGATTAATTTTAAATTTTAAACGTAAAATTTAAAAAAAATTTTCTTTTCCTTTTTTATTTTTGATGTGTACTGACAGTACATAAAAATAAAATGTCATGATAGCATTTTCTTTGTTAATTGTATGTACACAGTTTGTAATTTGGCATAAATTTGTTTATTTTGTTTTTATTGTTTTATTTTTTTTCACTTCATTTTCTTGAAATTCTCACGAAACTAAAATAAAAATCAATGATATTTTTTATGAGTTATTTAGTTTATAATACCTATTTTTTTTTGTTAGTTTTATTATAATTATAACATAGTTGTTATTAATGATGTCTACTTTTTGATTACAAATCTTTTTTTTTATTTTTATTTAATTTATTAGTTTGCTGCTGAACACTGATTCCAAATCCTGCAAATTGTGTCATCCGGTTATTCGGATATGAAGGCACGGCGAGTGTTGTGATTATGAACTTCGTTATTCGTTGTTACTTATCGTATTAGCCTTGATGTTGTCTGTATTTCTGTTATAAATGTGCAATGTTTGTGTATAGTGGATTAGATCTTTAATTTTTAGAATATCATATCGCTTATGCACCGAGATTGTTGAAGTGCGAATTGGCAGTTCATAGAGATTTATTAGTGGTTTATTTTGAATTTTTTGATTTTTAATTGTGGTCAAATGTGTACTGTCATATTCCGATAGCATAGAAAATTATACTATTCTATATATCATTACAGTTTAACATGGTTTAACTAAATAACTTATTATAATTCATTGTATTAGATAACAGAACTGGAAAGTAAATAATTATGATTCATATAATACATATGTATATGAAATATTGAACATTCTTTTTCTGCATAAAATTAGCGTTCAACAATAATAGTTAATTCTATTATTAGAGTTTTACTTTAACAATTGTTTTTTTACTTTCACAGTTGTTTTAAAAACAATATTGTTAAAGTAAAATGGCTTTGTCCTCTTTATTATGCTGCGTGATAGGTATCAGAACGTTTTTTCTGGTATTTTACCCATATCTAAAAAATTTTGGTTACAGACAGACTCCGAAGCTATGTTTATGTGTGGGAAGGTGTATACCACTGTTATTATGCTTAGATTTATAATTTATTATTTTGGTAAATTTTAATAATCGCACATAAAAGAATTTAAACATTGTTTTATAATTTTAAATACATACATATTTTAATTATTAAATTGACGGGTATTTTTATTTAGCGTTATTTTTGCTGTCATAAAAAAACAATCACAGTAGTGATCAGGGATTTTTAAGTCAGCTGAGACAGAGCAGAACCGCGATTGTCACAGAAGACGAGGCGGGTTGGGTATGGAAGCACTACAATATCTTGCATTACAAAATCCTACATTATAAAATCTGCAACAACAAAATCCTGCCTTACAAAATCTTGCATTACAAAATCCTGCATTACCAAATTCTATCATGAAAATTAAACAAAATTTTCTTCGATGAATGGAATACAATTGAACTGTGCCTAAACAATTAATTAATTATAAAATAAATTATTTATTAACATCAATTTTCTGTTACTCTTAACAATAATATTTAAATAGGAGAGAAATTTTAATAATAGAGCTAGATTTTTTAGTTTTTGGCACACATCCAGAATCGGCACTTCCATTTGTACAGATGACACAGTCAAATAGGGCGCCAAATTTATTCATAGAAAATTATGTGGGTGTGGGTCTATTTGTTGAAAAACAAAATATCGAATAAAAATGTTGAAAAACAAAATGTTGGAAAAAAAATGTCGAATAGGGGAAAAAGTTGAAAAATAAATGTCAAAAAAAAAAATGCGAAAATAAAAATATTCTCGAATGTAGATTTAATATAATTTTTTTAAATTTTATTTATCCCTCGTAATCCATAATGGTCACATATATAACATTATATATATATTCGGAAAAACCGTATAACCCTGTTTTTTAATCTAACTCTAAAATCCCTGCTAATTCAGAATCTCACATACACATATATATAAATATTCTGAAAAAACCGTATAACGCTGTTTTTTAATCTAACTCTAAAATTTTTTTCCCATGTATATTTCAAAACAAAAACATTTCATAGTGGTATTTTTTATTATTATTTTGATTTCAGTTTTCCCGGTTGATAAACTTTTTTAAAACTTTGTTATCGCAAGATTTTGTGGTGTATATTTTGTAAATGTTAAATTTTTGGCTAGATTTTATTATTGCAAGTTTTTAATGTTGCAAGATTAATAAAAAAAAAGCAAGATTTTGTTACTGAAAAATGTTGTGAAGCTGCCTTACATACTGCTGCCAAAAGAGGCACATGTGTAAAACTTGCTAAAAACTGTTTTAAGATTTTTTAATAGCCGATAGCTGTCAATAACAACTGATTTTCTTTATTTAAATTTAATCATTTTTTATTTCATATTTTAATTTCTGCACATTTTTTTTTATTATCTAATTTTATATATTTAAATTTTTTGGGTTATTTGTTAATATATCTATATAATATGTATATTAAGTTTTTATATTTATATGCAAACATACATAATATAAAGTTATGATAAAATGAAAATATAAAAATTATGTTTTTGGAACTCTATTCATAACTATGAAAAAACGAAAAACTAAAAAGCATAAAGACAATTTTTTGTTGAGGTTTTATGTTGTATTTTTTTTATATTTTTGAACAGGGTGTTTAATTTTATTTATTTAGTAAGGTGTTATTAAGTTTTATGATTTAAATTTTGATTTTTTTTTCTATATTATTTTCTTTTTTTTTGTTTTGAAATTTTTCTTTGTCCTCTTTATTTTCTCTATTTTTGTTTTCTTTGGTCTTTTTTTTGTTATGATTATTTTATTTTTTTTTGACGCTAAATAAAATAGCGACCTTGAATGAGTCTATTGCACACACTATGTAATGTGTTTGTTTTTTATTTGTTATTTTTTTTTTTTCGTTTTTTTTTTGTATATTTTTTTTTGCGATATTTAAACACGGTAATATATTTTATATATACTTACTTTTTATACTGTATTGAGTGTATACTTATATTTTAATATATAAAATGTTTTTTATTTTTACGATTAAACGAATATTTGAAGAAAGATTTCATTTTTTGTTTTGTAGCTAGTGTCTTTTAATGGAAGTGAAAAAAAAAAAATGAAAGTAAGAATTATCACGATTTAAAATATAGAAATGTATAATATATTATATACATATGTACGGTTAATGATTTGAAATGTAAATAAAATATATTGATTAGTTAGTTAGCTATGTAGTTGATTCTTCAAAGAATTCGTTTTGATTTGATTTAGAAAAAAAAAATATACCTTTGGTACAATATTTTTTAAATAATTTATTATAAAATATACATACATATGTATATGTATGTACCTAATATGTATTAATAAATAATAAAGGACGGTTTCTGACATCTGGTTATCTGTTTTTTGTTTTTCTTCCGTTCTTGAAAATTAATTATATTCATATTCAAAAAATAATTGTAAAGTATGTCGGTATAATAATTATTTTTCAATGTTGATATGAAATCTGGGGCACTATGAAAAATATTGTGAATCGAAATTCTTATTTAGGTAGATACCTAGATAATTAAATATTTTTTTTTTTTATTATACCTACCTGTCTGTAAACTTTTACGGTTACGTATGTTATTTTAAGACATTTGTAAAGACAATATATGTATGTACTTTAATCGAGTTTATAAATAACAGTTTCGATTAATGTTATATGGACCGAATTTTTTAAACCAACATTGTATAAATAAAACACAAGAAATAGGTTTACTAAAATCAGTTTCATTATTAACTCATTATTCATTACATTTAAGTTTCAAAATATTATAGAATTGGGAGGAGTGTAAGATGCTTTGAAGATAATTTAAAGATATTTTATTTCAGAATTTTGTGGTAAAGTGAGAAAGGGTTTTTTTTTAGTGATAATTGCTGATGCAGGGAACTGAATACTGAGCCTGTTAAATTAATTTAGGCTGAAAAATGTTAACTAAATATACTTATATAGGTAGGTAGGTATACATAAATAGAAATATTGTGTACCTATATAAGTACATACTTTGTTATATTTGACGGATGGAGTAAAAATAAATAAGTTTTTAATAACAAATTTAGAAAGCGCTTTATAAGTTTATGCTTGTTAATTGTTAAAATTGTAATCAAAATTAATACAAATGAAAAAAGATTGATAGCTGTAAGATTTTTGTTAATTTTCAATTTATGTTATAGCAAACATAAGTTATTAATTTTTCATATTTTTAAATTATAAAAAAATGCAGAAAATTTGAATTAGTCCATTTCTTGTAAATATACTACCTACCTACCTACCTACTATGTTAATATGTTAATAAAATAATTCTGTTTTAGATTTAATAGTCGAAAATATAAGAGTTAATTATTATAAATAATATATTATGTTTTAATTATGTATCTATTTATTTTATTTTTGATAAAATGAAAAAAAAATTTTTCTTAATTTATGTCTCAATTAAAATTGTGTTCTAATACATTTTGTTTTTCTTTCTTATTTCTTATTTTGTGTGGTTCATTTATTGTTGTTTTATAATATGTATAGTCATTTTAAGTTTTGTCATAAATTTGTTTGTAAACTAATTTTTCTAAATTTTTTTAAAATTTTGTTTCATTCCAAATTTTCATACCATTTCGTCATTTGTAATTTTTTTTTTTTTTTGTCGCCAAAACAAAGAATAAAATATGAGCAATAAATGAAAAAAAAAAACGAACCTATTTTTTTTTCTTCAAATAATTGTTGAAAAAATTTTTTTTTATTATTTTTATTTTGAAATAAAAGTAGCAAAAACAATAGATATAACAGCAAAAACAGATGTTAAACAAGAAAAGTTTACCCTCTAGACAGTCTAATTGACAATTAGTAAAATAAAAATTAAAATAAAATAATTGTTATATAGAGCGTTATAATATTATTCAAACTTTTATATTATTTTAATTGATGTTTAAATTATTTTATGTATTATACTGATATAAAAAATACATTATAAGACTACTAATTCAAATTTTATAGGTACTATTATAAGTATAATATATGTATCTAATTCTTCAATACGGAAAGTAAATTTAATAAATCTTCTTGAATATCTACATACATAGATTTAGAAAGAAAATTAAGAACATTAAATTTTTCCCATGCGATTATATGACGGGGAAACTAAAGTTATAACATATAATTTTAATTTTTAATATTGTTTTAAACATCAAACAATAAGTTAAAAAAAAAAAACTGAAAATTTTCTATTCACGTTTAATTAACGCGATCTTTAACATTTATTTTAGTAATTTCCGTGATCAAATAAACTGATTTTTTAAGTGTTAAATATTTAATTATTTTTTTGCCGTAACACTTATTCGTTTCTTTTTTCTACTCATGTACAAAATTTCTGATGTCAATCATTTACATTAGATTAGATTATTAAGATAGTTTACATATTAACAATACAGATTCATTTTCTAAACAAAAAAGTAAAGGTAAAAATATAATGTACCTACCTACTTATTCCTATAGTTGAGAAAATTTTCAAGTTTTAAATTTTGATGTTATTTTTAAATTTTAGAAATAGGCTTTTAATCTTTAATTTCTATTAGTTTTAAAAGTACATATGAAAATATTTGATTATATATACATAATAATATGTACATATTTATATAACTAACTAAATTACATATTATATTTATAGGTATATATAGGTACATATATATAATATTTTTCTTGACAATTATAAGATTAAAAAAAAATGGCAATGATGGTGATATCATTATTCCAAAGGGAAATTTAATATTTTTTTAATTTGATAATACAAAAAAATGTTTTATATAAATTGAATAAAATTATTAATTGATATTATTCATAGATCATAAAAAAAAAAAACAATTTAAACAAAAGTAGAAAAAAAATTGAAGGTGATCTTTTTATCTTCATCATATAAATCATTTTAAATACCTAATTTATTCAAACAATGAATGAAAAAATAATAAAAGGAGATCAATGTATCTAAACTGATGTATTAAAATAAAAATATTCTAATTATTTAATTTTTATATAAAAATATTTATTTGTTCTCATTATTTACCTAAAAGCTTCAAATCACAAAGTCTCAGTGACACCTTTAGCTCTTCTATCTCAAGCATTAAAACTAAAATGTTAATTTTCTTCTTCAATTTTGCAAACTTAACTTTATTTTTCTTTAACTATTCTAATTTAGTAGTTCAGTTCATTTTTGTGGTTTAACTACGGCTTTAATTAGACACTAAACGTAAATTATTATAAATAAAATAAGTTTATCTCTTTTGATTAATTAGTATTCATAAAAAAAATTTACTAACTGTGTTAAGTAACCTATATATTTATATAATAGGTACATATATAGTCAACTTATTTTCATTTTAAATTATCTTATTAAATTTTATGAATATACTTATAATTTATCAAAATTTTTGTGAGAATTTCATAAAAAAATAAATAAATTTTAAATATTTATTTTAGTTTTTCTTTTTGTTTGCCATTATTGATTAATTGTGGTGTCTGTTTTAAATTTAAGCAATATTTTACAAAAAGAAAAAAGTCATTCAGTTTAAACATGACATATTTATAATGGAAGTTAAAACTAGAACATAATTAGTACTTTTCTTCCAAATACAATATTAATTTTTTAGCTTAATTGATGACGTTAATAAATTTAGAATAATGATACTAATGATATCGTGATCATTTGATTTGACTTACCTACCTAATTTGTTTTAATATAAAAATTTTATTTTGTTTCTTAAAATTAGAACAAAAGAGAGTCTATTTTATATATGGTATATATATATTCATTATGAGTTTCTCTTTTCCCCTAACATTTACTTTGTTGATGAATATTAATTCTCCGTTTTTCTTATGATTAATTTCCAATTTTCTTTTATCATATAGTATTAAATATTATATTATTCACGAATTTGTAATCTAATATATAAGGAAGAAATTCTGTTTGTTTGGCACGGATTCTCGTAAAAACCACCAGTCCGATTGCAACCAAATTTTGCAGGAATATTTCTACGACCTCGGAAGGAGTTATAGGCTATATCGCGTTTCGGTTCATTAACCCATTGCGGCCCGAGAGCGTTTTAAAGGGTTTTGGTTTTTTCGTTGTTCTGCCTAAACGGTTTGACCGATTGAGTTGAAAATTTGCACAAATGTTCTTCTCATCTTTAGTGGTGTACCCAAATTGGATTGCCATATGTCACCCGGGTTCGGCCCGGCGGGCTTCCAAAAAATGTTTAGTTTCCGATTTATGTCCAATTTTGTATGGCGGTTTTGTGGTCTGAAAAAACCCCTGAGACAAATTTTTGTAAAGTTCTGGTAACCCGTTTGGGCACGAGAGCCGAACGAAGTTCATTAAATTTTTTTGATGTGCTGCTTAAACGGTTACACCAATTGATTTGAAAATTTGCAAAACTGTTGCTCTTTAGCAGAAAAGCTTACTAGATTAATTTGGTTAGGATCCATTAACCCGTTTCGGCACCAGGGTTCAGTGAAATTTTTTTAATTTACCTTAATGTCGCGCTTAAACGGTTTTGACCAATTGAGTTGAAAATTTACAAAAGTGTAGTTCTTCACTCCAGAAGCTCACTCAGTTGACTTGGTTACGATCCATTAACCCGTTTCGGCACCAGGGCCCAATGAAGTATTTTAATTTTATTGTCGCGCTTAAAAGTTTTGACCAATTGAGTTGAAAAATTGCAAAATTGTTACTCTTTAGCACAGAAGCCTACTGAGTTGAATTGCTTACAATGCATTAACCCGTTTCGGCACCAGGCCTTAATTATATTTTTTAATTTCTTTGTTGTCGAGCTTAAAACGTTTGATCAATTGAGTTGAAAAATTACAAAAGTGTAGCTCTTCACCGCAGAAGCCCACTCAGTTGATTTGGTTACGATCCACTAACCTGTTTCGGCACCACGACCCAATGAAGTTTCTTAATGTTTTTGTCGTCGTGCTTGAACGGTTTGACCAACTGAGTTGAAAATTCACAAAAGCTCTAGCTCTTTACCACAGAAGCTTACTGAGTTGATTTTGTTGCGATGCATTAACTCATTTCAGCATCAAGCCTCAATGAAATTTTTCATTTTTTTGTTGTCGAGCTTAAACGGTTTGACCAATTGAACATTGGCACAAGTACTGCACTTTAAGGCAGAAGCTCATTTAAGTAATTCTGCGGTGATACATTAACCCATTTGTACGATAGACTTTCAAAAGAAAATTTTGTTTCTAATATTTGTCTAATTTGGCAGATGAATTTACGATTCTAAATAAAGCCTGTGATTTTTGTTAACGTTCGTTAGCCCATTTCCGCACGAATACCTTTTAAAAATATTCTGCCCAATTTTTGGTATTGTTATTTAAAGATATTATTAAAAAGATATTTCCAACACTCTTTACTTTTATCTACACTGTTTTTAATGTTCCATAAAAACCTTTCAATGCAAATTTCTAATATATAAAAGTAATTAAAATAACCTTATTAAGTATCTTAAGAATACTGTGTTTAAGTCTTAACAACATAACATTTTCGGCCGTTAAAAAACAGAAAAAATCTCCTACATACGACAGTCATCCTGTCATCATTCAGAAATGTATGTGGTCTAGCTTTATAAGATGCATGTGTATAACATATTTCCCGTAAAATGTCATTGAAATATGTACATATAATATGTATAACGTGCGTATATTTAAAAATACTATATATCACATTTCTGTACAGTATTTAATCAAAAATGAGTACATACATATTTAAAGAACAGAAAACTTTACATTCTAATCCATATACAATTTTTACACATATTTTTAGCCAATTAATTTGAAAACATAATTAGTTAAAAGAAAAATAATTTTACAAATGTGGAAAAATTGTCAAATATAGATAGAGTTTTGTAGGTAGATAGTTAGGTGGTAAGAAAAGAATATAGATACATAACTAATAATATTCTTAAATCTAAATATCTATAAATAAAAACATATATGTAGGTATATATACATATATAAATATATAATATATAAAATTATGCATAAGCAGATTACATAGAAATTTTTTTTATATTATTGGAAAAAATAAAGACCTTTCACATTCGACAGAGGCTATTCACTTTTTAAATTAAAAGCAGCAACAAAAAAGAAAATTCATAAGAGAAAAAAAAATTACCTTTTTTTCATTTCATATAATTAATAAAATTCTAAAAATATTTTTCTACATCAAAAAAAAAAAAAAAATTAATAAAAAATAAAAATGAGCTAAAATTGTTTGATGAGCATTGACTATTGAGTATATTTGGAAAAAAAGAAAAAAAACACTGAGTTTATTTTTGCTCCATTAAAAACAAAAAAAAAAAAACAAATAACCTTTTTGTATCAGATCAGTTGTTTGTGCGTAATATAAAGGTAAAATAAAGGTATTTATTACTGCCTTTACTCAATAAAAACTTATGTTTGTTTTATTTTTTTTCTTGTTTTGGTATTATTTTTTCTGACATGGCTTTCTATTTTGAGTGCAATGACATGAAAAGGTTTTTATAGTATTAATTAATTGAAGAATTTTCTTCTCGATTTCTACCTATCTCGCAATTTTTCTCTTCTCTTTTACAATACTACTTAGTTAAAAACAAATAGGTGCTATGTAGAAATTCATAATCGCATTCACATCACAATTCACAGTTACACAGTACAATCTCATGCAATAAAAAACAAATACTCAAACTTAATTTTAGTTATTATTATTTATTATAGGTTTTGAGAGAATCAATTAAAGTCTATAAATTATTATAATACCTATAAACAATAACAAATATATAGAGCCTGTGCTGCCAAAATTGTTTTTTTAATAAAACTAAACAAAAATAGTTTAATTAATATAAATGAAATATAAGTATGCATATACCTACATATTTAAATTATAAATTACAATTAAATAGCTTAAATTAATCAAAATCTAAATAAATCAATAAAAATAAATAAAATATAAATAAGAATAATAATTAAGTAAATAATAAAATATTTAAACAAAACAATAAAATGAATAATTAAGTTACACATATTAAAAAATATTGTCATATGTTATAAAAAATTATAAATTTTCTCATTTAAAATAGTATATGTACCTATAATTTTAATATACATATTTTTCAGATTTTTTCGGAAAATAATGGAATTACAAAATTTCAAAAATCAATAAACTGTTGCTTACCGATCACATTTTATTTAGAACTTCAGACCAGTAATCAAATAAATAATAATATATTTTTATTGTGCCAATGGATTAAAAATATGTTATTCCATTGATCTTCAATTTGTTAAAATAATTGTCTCTGTACATTAAAAAATTCGAATACGTGAATTAGCGATTCTTTAAATTCAAAATAGCTAATTTAATTATAGTTGCTGTAAAACCTAAAAAATGCTGCAGTTTAAAATTCATATTACGTATTATAGTCTCTAAACTCTAGGAGCTCCTCCGTATCTCTAGCTATGAAATACGTGAAATGGCAACACTGTATCTAGTACTTTAGTTTTTGCTCTCTCTACTAGTGTTATAAAATATTTTACTAATAATATACCTATATACAAATACAAATACTAATTTTTGGAGTAGAATTTTCCCCTCATTATCTACTAATCTTATGAAAGATTTTTGACTAAAGTGTAAATATATATGCATAGGCTATCATTATTCATTATATACTTATAAGTGGTTTTTATATGTATTTGGAAGACTAAGTATGCATATATTTTTCTACTATATGCATGGATTTGGAGTAGCTGGTTGTATTTTTTTTTCTATATTTTGTTTTGTATACAGGTAATGTGCGTGCAAAAATTTTCACCTTTAATTTATAGTTCATACATAAATTATATGATTAATGGAAATGAGAGAAAGAAAAAATGTTAATTTATATTTCCATACTATGTATATATAAATAATTTATGTATAATCATATTTTTATATAAATGTAAATGTGAATGGATAATATTTAGTAGTACCTAGCAGAGTGTCAGTTCATCTTGTGAAAAAAAGGAAAAAAACCTAATAATAAAAAGAAACATGAAAAGGTGTGCAACCTTGCTACTTTTTATAATTGAAGAGACAAAAAAGTAATTAGTTCTTGATATTATACATTTTTAATACAATAAACGCCAAGAAAATTTTAATAATTTTTTTATTTATGCAGCTTTGCTTAAAAAATATTGAGGCGATTTAAACTAAAGTTGACTATGCAAATTTTTTATTATAATTAAATAGATATATATAATAATATTATAAATAAATTTATAGGCTGTTTTTCGTTCGAATGTGTGCTGTTTATTATGATTAAATTAATGCAATTAAGTAGAATATTCTATTTATAAAATAGTTATATTGAAAAATTGTCAAACAGTTAAATTTCCGTTGGTTTTCTATGGTCATCTTATATTTATTATAATTATGGTACATACTAACTTAAATTTATATGTACATCTATATATTTATATATATTTATGTGTATAATAGATATATCTCATAAGAATATTATAATTACAGTAGAATAACTTATTTATGCAACGCCACTTATTACGGAAACTGCAGACCCTTAAAGTTTGAAATTGTTTTAAAATATTTTTATGTCAACTTCAGCTGAATATAGTTTTATTCCAAAAAAGGTAAAAACGATAGGAAAGTTTTTAAAAATCTTTATAAATGAATTAAAAAATATATAATTAACAGTACTGCAAAATTTTGGTTCCGCCGTATCTCCGAAAGGCTTTTAGCTAGAATATTAAAATTTTGAGAGGAGGACGAGCGACGTTATTTGAGAAGTAACTACCTCAAATAAAAATACTTTCCCCCTTTAATGATTAAAATTGGAAATGCCTTTTTAACATCTGTAATCTAAATACCATTACAATCTGTTTTATAGCCCCGAGATTATATTTAATTACATTTTAACAGCGCTTTTAATCGCTAATAAACTAAAATTAGCGATTTAAAAAAACGCAGTGGCGGATCGTGGTGTAAAATATTGGGTGGTCTAGATGGCCCAGATGTTGTAAAAAAATATGTAGGTTTTCACCGCACTCTGAAGCACTACACCCGAAGTGTTACATATATATGTACATATTATCAACTATAAGCAAGTGTACCCATATTTTATAAAGTTTATTTTATACGTTACAATTTAAAAATTGAAAAATTCAATTGAAAATTGAATTTAATATTTTTTTTTATTAAAAAAGGTAGACTATTTTTCTTTTTAAAAGGTCTGTTGTCAAAGTAATGGTAGCTATACACTATATAGTATAAAAGATCAGAAATTTTCCTTACTTTTCAAATATAATTGCAAAAACAAATTTTTTCTTCCAAAATTATTCAGGGAGTGGGTTTAGTTAAAAAAAAAATTGTGTTTGATTTTCCTATCTATAATATAATACACAAGATGTTGGCGAGACCTTGCCAACATGTAAAAAAATATATTTTATATCTATAATAAAACACTCACACTGAATGTAAACTAAACTGGCAATGATGATATTTCTGTATATTTATTTAATAAGTTAAAATTTTATTACCAGAGACACAAATCTTTCACTCAAAGTATTATCAAGAGACACAAACCGTTCATTAAAAATATAAATAAATTTAGTAAATTATTACCCGAGACCAAATTTTCCAAGAGACGCAAACCGTTCATTAAAAGTGAGTACAGTCAAAAAAGGAAAAGTGCATACTTAAAAAACACACATTTTATTATCAGAGACGCAAACCGTTCATTAAAAGTGAGTACAGTCAAAAAAGGAAAAGTACATGCTTAAAAAACACACATTTTCAATAAAAATAAATTCAGCAAATTTTAAATTTTTAAATTTGACCGCCACATCCATTATGAACTGGTCGCAGCGGTAAATTAAAAATAAATTATTAATCTTCTGTTGGCGTTTTCAATCTTTGTTTTGCAAAAAAAAAAAAAATAAAAATAGGTACTCTTAATAAAATTAAAATGCCTGAAAGTGAAAAGAGCAAAGTTTATAGTAAGCCTCATATTTATAAGAAAAAAATAATGGGCCGATTTTGTTCTTGACTTTGTTTTCATTAGTATAAAAGCTGGTAAAAGCTTCGTAACAGACTTTAAAGTAGTTTTGTTTATTTAGGTTGAAATTTAGACTTTTAAGCTAAATTCTCGGTATAACAGGTATATAACATGAAATATTCGAAATTTTTTTATTAATATAAAATTCGGCAGACTTAAATAATTATATTTCATAACAGAAGTCTGGAACTTACCAAATATTATAGAAATGGATATTTTTCTTAAAAAAAAAAAAAACTAACATAGAAAATATCATTTTAGAAGCCTTCTCTCACAATAGATTTATAATTTTGTACCATTAAATCAAAAAGCTGTCGAAAACGACTGTCACAAAAAAAAGGCCCCGAAAATTTATGAAATTTCATTATCAGAGACATGAATCTTTTATTAAATATACATATACCAAAGACCTCTTCCAAAGTACATTTAAATAAAATAAATTCAGCAAATTTTTTTCAAGCAAAAAAAAAATAAACGCAAAAGACTTGAAAGTAGTTTTGGTAATTAAAGTAATTTCGCGTAACAACTGTTTTTCATCGACATAAAAATTTTTTTTTAAAACTAAAGAAAAATAGAGAGTAAAATTTTAACAAATTTTAAAATTATTTCGATTATTGGGATTGTTTTAAATGTAACAAAAAAAAAATGTCGTAGCGGCTGGTGTTGGTTGGTTTTTCGCCGGTTTTTATTGTGCACTTTATATATGTGTTTCAAACAATTTTTAGATATCGGCACGAACTTTTTCCCTGAATGTGTTTTTAGCTTGGACCATTTTTTCTCAATGATTAAAAAACTGTCAAAAATTACCGCCACGAAGAAACGACGAGAAAAAATTAATAAACTGTACCTAACATTTTTAATTTTATGTGTCTAGATTTGTTTAATGTTTTTTTTCTATTACAAGTAAGTAAGTGATTTCAATGTTTTTTTAATGGTGCTGATATAAAAATGAAATTTTTAGGTAGTTTATTAAGAGAGTCAGTATGATAACGTAAATGTTTTTGAATCTATAGAAATTGTGCAATTGCACAGGGGATTTTCTAGTAGTTCTTAAATAGCAAAGCTTGTTAAATAACAAATTACATTATTATTTAGTTTTAAATTACATTATTTTTTACTAATTTTATTAGTAATCTAACAAAGTTTTAATCATTTCAATCGGGCTTGTAGTTTTTGAGATATAGTTTTTTTAGTCGAAGACTTTCCGAACTATAATTTTCTATTAGAAAAGATTAGATAGATTCTATTTAAAAGCTAATCGAAATCTGCCCACCTTGTTACTTAGAAACACCAATATTTCTCAAAAAAATACTTTTAAAATTATGTGGACATTTTATAGCCAAGCGGGGGTAAACAAAATTTGCCCAATTTGATATGGATAAAAACTGAATACATGTAGAAAATTTTTATTGGAATGAATATTTTTTTGGGCATACTTATGCGTGTATGTACACATGTTATAAAGTATACTCGCATAAAGTATCAATATAGTAACTATTAATGTATATAACATAAGAATTACACTATTCTGTGGTAACAAAGAATAATAAATTAAATTATTTATTGTGTGATAACAATTAAAATATATATTGAGTTGCAGATATGATTGCAGAATTATAAATATATGTATTTGCGATTTCTTCAGTTTTACTTACTCTTTGTTAGGTTGGGCTGTGCCCAACTGGCCCATTAGGAAGAATCGCCTCTGAAAAAAAGTATGTATTCAAATCGATTTCCATGGCAGTTAATTAATAATATTATAAGTAAATCATTTACCATAAAAATCATAGAAAGGTGTTGGTTTTCAATTATATTATGGGAATTTGAATTTTATTAACATTTTTAATGTATCTTTGGAGATTCAATAAATGACCAAATTTAAAAGAGAAAAAATGTAATAAATAAATATGTAAGTTCAATTTGTAGACTATATTACAATTCATTTCATTTATTAAAATTTAAATTAAGACAATTAATAATTTAGTAGGGGTTAATTTATAATTACAATATTGTTCATAATTAATTAAGTTGGTCAAAATCCGAAAGGAAAAAGGCTCTAGTATTAGTTAAAGTAATAATAATAATAATAATTAAAAATTCACAAATTGGGATTCAATTAGACCCTTTATTTAGAATTCAAGCGGTTATTGAAAAAAATATTACTCAATATTAAAATTTTAATTATTCATTTCAATATAAAAAATTGTGTTTGAAAAAATTGTAATATTTTAAAATTTCGGATAAATGTTTAATCACTAATTTTCAACGTAAGATGAAGGTGAATAAAAGATAAAGTTGAACGTTTTCTTAATCATAAGCCCCAATAAGTAGTTGATTTACACTGTGAAATTTTTACAGATTGTTTATATTGGAGAATGAAAAACTAGGGAAAAGAATAATTATAAATATTATAAACAGTAAGGCACTATGCAATATAAATGTTGTGCTTTTTTGCATTAGATAATTATCGAATGAAAAAGAGTTGAAAACTTCTTTCATTTAGGTTTTATAGTTTTTCTTTCTATTTCTATTTTCTCCAATTGTTTACATTTGTATCTTTTTTTTTGTTTTCTATTTGTGTCTTTAACACTAATAGAAAAACTATCAAATTAGTAATTCCATTTTTTGCAATATAACAGAATGAAAAGATGAATTTTTAAGTTTACATATTTGTTATTCATCTTGTTCTTCATTAAGAAATCCGCTCAAATTAAATAATATTTTAAAAAAGTATAAGTTTAAACCATATTGTAACTTATAAACTTTCCAAAATCTTATTAATTTTCAGTTAATGCAAATGATTTAAAATGGTATATAATGTTCTTTTCTTAAATAAGAAAAAGAATATATGAGTATAGAACTTATCAGTCATCTATTCAGTATATAAAAGATAATGAATGAATTTCACATTTCGAACCAATAATTATAAAATTCATCCATTATCTTTTACGTATTAGATGATATTGAATAACTAAGATGATAGAGACAATAGATGCCCGTTATAGTAATAAATAATAATGTGAAACTTTAACCGATTTTTGATTGTTGTCAAACAAAGCCTTATTCATAATGTTTTAAAATTATCCTTCACTTGTCATTGTTATTTATCCCTAAAGATTATTAAGTAATAATAAAATTATTATTGCCATAGTTGCTGTTTTTTTTTCCTTTTGCTAAAACAAGTTAACTAATGCTTATTATTTTATAATTTAGGCTGTTCAAAGGAATTAATATGGATCATTATTTGTTTCGTTTTCATTTTTCATTTTACTTAAAAATTCAAAAAAAAAAAAAAAAATGGGTTTATCAAAATATTTTAAATGATTTCGAATGCAGACAAACCCTAAGATAACTACAAAAAAAAAAAAAGATTAATTTGATCATAAAAATGACTATTAAATAGAATAAACTTTAAGTTGAATGAATTAGTATTCAAATAAAAAAAGCACAATTAATTGCATTGAATGGAAAGATTAAAAAAAATTTTTTTTCATGCATTATACTAATAAATTGATTGAGTTTTTGTTTTTTTTTTTTGTTTGCTTTTGATAAAAAAAAACGTATTAATTAATTACTTCATATACAAGCCAATTTATTAAAATCTTAAATAATATAATTAAGAACAAAGTTCAAAGTAATCATTTAACTCTGTCAAAAGAGTTTAAATGAATAATGCATTCATTTACAATATTTATTCCAATTGTAAAAATAATTTTGAAAAGGTTGACAATTTATAGACTTTTATAGTTAATTTTGTTTTTTTTATTAACTTATATAAATTTAGACTGAGTTCGTACAAGTAATCGTTTGTCCTGTAACCTAAATTTTTCATTTAAAAAAAAAATATAGTTTTTAAAATTTTGTATTTTAATTACACAAATCTGTTAATTTATGAATATAAAATTGATGCAGATTTTTCTGCTTTTAACAATTCAATCTTAGTTTTAACTGCTGTTATCTATAAAAAAAAAATAAATATAATTACAATTTTCTTATTTAAATTAAAAAATTTAGAACAAAAAAAAAATTGAAAACTGATTCTAATTAAAACAATTATATACATATTATATACGATTATATCAAAATTATCTAACATTGATTATAAAATTACATATTTTTTAATTAAATCAAATATATATACATAATATAATAATATTTAAATAAAGTTTTTATTTGTGATTAATTATAATATTGCTGTTTCTTGTTTCGTTTTTTTTTTTTTGATTGAATGCCTCTGTAATAAAAATGACATTTGACATGTAAACTCTTAATTTATAAAATATTTAAAATATACATACCACAAATATGTACGTATTAACATTTTCATCTTGTAAAATTAATTGAATAAATAAATATGCAAATATTATTAAAAAGAGCGCATAATACAAAATACATATTAAAAACTATACATATTATTATAAATGTTAGAAATAAATATTTAATTAAAACTTAATGTATTGTACAGTAATAGTACAGTAATATACATATTTGTTAATACGATTTTAGGCGGTAATAAAACGTACAAAATATATTATCTATTAATTGATGTATAATTGTATATACTAAAATAAAATAAAATTAATTTTATTTACATACTTACACATTTCTTATAAATATTTGTTATTTTTTTTTTTATACAAAATAAATAATTAAAAAAAGCTACTGATGGTCTGATTTTACTAAAAAGTTGATTTAACTCTAACCACTTATATAGTATGTACATATGTACTATGTACTCATTTTGTAAAATAGAAAAATGATGACTTGACAAAGTAAAATTTTGGGAGGATGACTTAACTTCCATGGACATAAGTTCCATGGACCTAATCTCTTCTTATAAATGTACTTAAGTTTCATTGAAATTATGACCATTTCTAAATGGGTTTAAGTTCCATTGAAATTATGGACTTTTCTAAATGGACTTAAGTTCCATGGAAGTTCCGACCACTTTGTATTGGAAACTAAGTCTCAAATAAAATGGCCATAAGTTTCGCACTTTTTTAGTTGGAAATTATGCCTCAAATAAAATGTCCATAGTTCCACTTTTCTTTAATATATATATAAAAAAAATAATTAGGGAGGATTTTAGAGTTGGTTTTTAAATTAGGGTTATACCCTTTTTCAGAATCCAACTCAAAAATCGCTCCTAATTCAGAATCTCGCATATATAAATATTTTGGAAAAAGGCAATTCTCTGATTTTGAATCTAACTCAAAAATCCCTCTTGATTTCGCATATGTACGTATATATTTATATTCTGGAAAAAAGACCAATTCTGATCTTGTAGCATTCACAAAGTTTTTTTAGCAAAATTTAAATTCGGCATAATTTTTTGGTAAAGTTTCATCCCCCCTAAATTTTTACTATATTATGATAAACCATAATTACGACAATCTATTGTTTATTGATTGTAAAGTTGAAAGTTTTGCGTTTTGCTTTATCTTTATTTAAATAAATAACAATTAAATAATGTAAACGTGTGTTCTGATAAGAAACTTGAATTTAAAAAAAAAAATAAATTTGTTTTATTTATTTTTATTTTGGAATTCCATATTAGAAGTATAATTTATGTAATTTGTAATATAAAATTTATTTTAGTTTTAAACTGACTTTAAATAAACCCGTTCAGTTAAAAAGTTTATTTAAGAATTTTATATATATACATATGTATTATAAATATGTAATTTATAAGTTAAATCATCATAATATTGTACAAAACGATCGTTTACTGTAAATTTATATTGCAATTAATTTAATATTTATTTTTAAATTAATTGCAATATAAATTTACAGTAATTGAATCAAAATTAAAATATATAAAACTATAAATAAACTATTTTATATATACGTTATACTTAATTATTAATTAATTCATTGATTATTAGAAATTATTTAATCTTTATAATGTTGGCATATTTTAAAGAAATAAATTTATAATATTATTATTATTTAATCTTTAATTTTGTATAACATATATAATATACTAATCGAATTAATGTAAGATATTTTTTATTATGAGATGAAATGAGAATATAATTTTTATAATATTTTCTTCATACTTAGTACAATATATATAGTTAAAGTGATAATAATTAATTTTTTTTTTTTATTTTTTTTTTTTAAAGAAATTGTAAATTTAAATAACAGGTTACTAAGTCCTATAAAGTGTATGA
Organism: Poecilobothrus nobilitatus; assembly: GCA_947095535.1. Taxonomy (NCBI): domain Eukaryota; kingdom Metazoa; phylum Arthropoda; class Insecta; order Diptera; family Dolichopodidae; genus Poecilobothrus; species Poecilobothrus nobilitatus. The sequence goes on from OX352774.1 coordinate 57,769,627, forward strand.
TTCCAATTTAAAATTGAATTGAAAAATTTATTAAAAACTGGTCTAATATAATTAGAATTTAAAGATAATTTTTATTTTTGTATACTTTGTTTTTCTTTACTGTCCAATGGGAGTATTCAGGAAAATTGCCTACAAATTATTTACTTTTTCTCAATTCTATTAATAAATTTTTAATTTGTATATTTGTACTTTCTTTTGAGAAAGCTTTTAAATTATAGTTCATAAGAAACAAATTAACTTTAATCAAAAGTTTAGTATCACAAAATGTTTAACGATATATATCAAATGAAAATATAACAATACATATATGCTTTTTTGACCTTAACAAAAAAAAGTTTGATAAATAATTGTGAACTATTTGCTTGAAAACAAGTACTAATTGCACAATAAGTTCTAAAATAAATTGTTTTTTAAAATCTTAATAGCTATATATTGTAATTAAATTTTTTACAATACTTATTCATATTATATAAAAAAAAAACAAGTAATGAAAAAAACTCAGGATTTTCAAAAAAGCCCATTTCCAAAATTAAACATGTTAATATGCATATATGGTATATATATCTTGCATATTAATTGAATTTGTAATAAGCAAAGATTACTTATAAGAAGATATACCCATCATCATTTTTCACCTTTTTCCTTTTATTTAGACAGTATAAGATATTTATTGTTAAGAAAGAAAGAACATAACGAAAAAAAAAATTAGCTAGAAATACATAATTGTGTTTTTTTTATTCTTTCACAAATCCATAAGTAAAATATTTTTTCATTGCACCATTTTTTCATTTAAAAATATATTGCACTGTTGTACATATATGTATATGTATGTAAATAAACAAAAAATTTGTGATCTGTGTAAGATATTTTTTTGATCAGAAAAAATTAGAAAAAATCAAGTCACATTTTCGAATTCTAAAAGGTATCCCTATATTATTAAGAAAAATTGTTAAAACAAAAATATAATGTGGAGCTTTAATTTTTGTATATTACTTTGAAAAAAATTGGACAGATGTTCAAATTACAGGTGTTTAAAAGTAGTAATTTTTCAGTTTTCCATCCCTTACAGCTCCTAAACAGCGACCGACACAAAAATATTTTCTGAAATAACTCATATTTATTTCCAAAGATCTAATTCCTGTCAATATTTTAAGTTTACTGAAACCGTTTTCTATTTTTCCACAAAATTAATACCTATGCGTATAGTTAAAATTTCATTGCTCTATTTCAAACTGTATAAAAGTTTTGTTTACACGAAGAGTCATAGCTTGGCAGAATAAAACTAATAGGCACGTTTTTTTAATTTTTTTTTAAAAATGTGCTAAAAACTATTATTTATATATAACTTTAAATGAGATGTTAATATTATAACAAATAATGGTGACAATATTAAATATGTATGTATGTATAAATTATATTTTATTTTATTATTCATAAAAAAAAGATTTAAAGCTCAATCAGCATTAGTTATTTAAGTATATACTTATAATATAAAATTTTTGATAGTAAATACAATTTAAAAATCTAAAAGATTTTAAATATTTAAGAAATCGATAATTTCTTTAAATTTAATTGTTAAGTAGAATATATTTTCTTAAATTATATATAATATGTAAATATGTGGGAGAGAAGATGAAATCATTTTATAATAACAATATGATCTAACTTAAATTACTGTTTGAGTTATACATATTAAATTTCACAAAATTAATTAAAATATAATATTTTTAGAAGTAAAATTATAATATAATTAAATTAGATAAAAACAATTCATACTAGAATGTTCTTAATGAAAATTCTGTTTTGTTGAAGATTATAATTAGCCTTCAAATCTTTTCCTTTTTTGGAACAAAAAAAAAAAAAACAAAAATGATGAAAATAAAAGAATTTATTTTTCTATATTCTTCTAAATTATATTTTGATAAAATTATTTTAGTTATTTATCATTACTTTTAGTATCATTAATTAAAGGAATTTATAAATAAGTTTATGTCTATTATGAGTGTAAGGAAATAAAAAATAATGATTTATTATAAGTAGGTTGAAACTCGTATCTGATTCATTATATTATGATTCATACCTAAAGAATATTTTAAAAAATATTAGTAGATAAAGTAAAAATAAACATGCAGTTACTTAGTGATGAGTAAAACTTAGTTAATTAAACGATTCTATTTTAAATTGTTATAGCAATTGTATATTAAAATGTTATCATCCCAATAATTGTTATCAATACAAAACAATGAAATGAAAACGATTTACAATATTATATAGTAAATAAATATTTAAAAAAAAGTTTAAATTTTTATTTTTGTTAAGTAAATTCTCTTCTCTTAAATTTACCTTTAAAATTATGTACTAAACAAAAAATAAAAGGCCTAATTATTTTTTGTTTAGTACATAATTTTAAAGGTAAATTTTATCCACAGGTCATCATGACAATGATCTTTAATCTTTAGTAAACGAAAGAACAATTAACACAATTTTTTCTGATTCTGTATACTGGATTATAATAAAATTTTATGTCACGAAAATTTACAAACTCTTAAATGGAATTTGTAAGGAAAGTTTTTATAAAGTAAAATTTATACAAAAAATGTAATTTCAATTAAATACAACTTATAACAAAATATTGTAATTTTTCTTGATCAATGTCAAATTTTTTAACCTACATTTCATTTATATAATAAATTTCTATTAATATTTAATTAACATTATTATTTATTAGTATTTATTCTTTTTTTTTTCGTACTTATGCAAAATAATTCATAATTGAAAATTCAATAGCCATAAAATATTTAAAATTGTTGTATAAAAACAAAATTACTAGCAATAATGTTAGGTAAAATCAAAAAAAAAAAAAAAAAAAAAAAGATAACATTTACATATGATTATGGAATTCACGTTGCTGCACGAATCAAACCAGAAGTAAAATTATACTTGTACGTGTACCTGTTGCAAATATATATATTTGCAAATAATATTAATTTTGCAAATGTTTTAAAAAAATTAATGAGAATTTTTTTTTTTTTGTCAAACAAATTTAAAATAAATAAATTTTTTATTGAAATCAAAGTATCGAGTATCGAAATGAAAACTTGTCATTTAAATCTTTTATTTCCTTTGTTTACATCAAGTACTTTTTCTATTTAGTTAAGTACAAGTACCGCAATTCATTTCAACGGACAAAATATATTTAAAAGAATTAAAAGAAGCAAAGTGAGCTAAGTCATTATATTAAGTTTGAAGATAGTCTTGTAATATCTGATCCTTTTTGTAATGCTTCGTCGCTGCCACCGAACAGGGATTTAAAAACAACTGCTAAATAGACAAAATCAGTAAAGTTTTTAAAATTTTCTATTCATTTAAAAAATTATATCTTTAAAATAATTTTTTAGAATTTATTTGTTAAAAATATCCAAACAAAAAATCTTACCATCTTTAAATTAACATTGTGATGCTTATTAACTGTGATTTAAAATTTAAATCTTTAAAATTTTTTAAAGTAAATTTTAAAGTAATAATTTTATGTTCTTAATTGTTATGCAAAATTATTTTAAATGACTTTTGCTAATTGAATACTTTTTTTTTGTTTTTTAATACAATATTTTCATTTTACTTTTTTCTGTTTTTTTCATTTAATATGGAAATTATTTTCAATTTATGAAACCATATACATATTGCATTAAAATTGACGTTAATTGAAAAAGATTTAAAATTATCGCCTAAATGTGGTGTAAATTGTATTTAAAAAAAAAAAAAAACCGATAAAAGTTACTTTCATGTTATGGAACAATCGATTTTCAAGACGTCAATCAATGTCCTGACAATTTATATAATTTTGCAATATAAAAACAGAAAAAAAAAATAAAAGGTTGCAAAGAATAAAATAAAAGAAAGAATTATTTTTTGTTATATTATATAAATATGGTTCACATTTCAATCAGTCAGGTCGATCCTCAGTCTGTAATCTGTAATTTTAAGATCAAAAATAACTTACAATAGCTTTCTTGTAAAATGGAAAATTATCGTAATTGTCGGAACAATTATGTTTTAAATTGAAAAATGCATGACTTTATTACATGCTAAAAAAAAAAACAATACCGAATTAATAAAATGATCATATGTACCACTAAATCAATTAATCGTTCATTTGGATAAGTGTTATTTTAAAATATAATTTATAATTCTAAATTCGTTTTAACTTATAGATTTTTTTGTCTTAGAAAGATATAATCTGTATAAGTATAAAGTACATTATGATTATTATAGCATTTTAAAGTTAAAATTGATATAAGTATATGTATTTTTTTTTTATTCTTACAATTTTGAAAATCGCAAAATGTCTTGAATTGATGAATATAAGTTCAAAAGAAAATATCGATTCTGATTTTGAAATTAAAAATATCATTTACATTATTAAATTTTCAAGATAATTTTAAATGTGTTTTATTATTTTGAACAAAAGAGAATAATAACAAATGTCGAAAAATATTTTTTGTTGTCCGTATTTTCCTGTGTAGTGTGTTTTATAATATTATTAGTAATATAATATTTAATATTCATTCTATATTAACACTTTGACATATCATATAAGTGTAATATTGTACTTGTTAAAATTAAAAAATGTTATAAAAATGTTTAGAAACAAATATATAGAGTCAAATTGGTAAAATAGAATAAGTATATGAGAAGAGCTTAGTTATAAGCATTATAATAATAATATTAATATTTAATAATTCAAATAATTATTTTATAACATTTTGTTTAAATATAAAACTATTTTTTTTTTAACAAAATTTCAAAACACCATCAAAAATATATTTTTGATATTATTTTATAAATGTACAAGAAAAATTCAATTAATCTCGAAGATAAGATAAATTCGATAATTCCTATATAGTATATAATACATATAATAATGACATCAAGGGAAGGGAATGATGTAGTGTTTAAGAAATCAAACGTATTGGATTCATACTTCGTCTGGGTCATAAAGATTAAAATAAAATAAAATAATGTAGATTTTTTTTATAATATACAATTAGTGTAACATAATAAAGCATAATTACATCTAATTAATATCACATTGAAATACATAATAAAATAAAAATAAAATAATTTTTTGTATAAGATATTAGATGTCATAAAAACAAAAATATTTATATGCGTTCAATTGTATTGTATATTAGGTATACAGCCGAGTACTCAAGGATTTAGTAAAATTAAATTTCAGAAACTAAAATACAGTCAAATATTACTTATAAATGACAGGATTCCATTATGTTCCTTATAGAAGTGGAAAAGAGAGAAAACTTAAATAAAAAAAAACAAAAATTATAATAACGAGAAGAGTTCAAAATAAGATTTTCTTTTTTATTTTAAATTTATTTAATTTTTATCTGAGTAGATACAAAGTATATATTAGTTTATATACATATTATATAATTTAAAACTTTAAAGTTTTATGTTATATAATTTTAAATTTATTTAGTTTTTTTTTTCTATACTCTTACAGTGCATCATTAATTAATCTTTCTAAAAAATTTGAAAAATAAAAATATCATAATTTGAACATAAATTTCAATTAAAAAATATAAATACAATATATTTAATATAACTATAATTACTATTTGTATATTAAAATTAAACTGTGAATGTTGTGATATTAAAAATTATATAAATTTATTTAAATTAATATATTTAAATATTAATTTGTTTTTTTTTTTTTTTTTTTTGTAATTTTGCGTAAATTAAAAATAAAAGTTTTTTAAATAAAAAATGAAAAAATAATTAAAAAGAAAACGGCTAATAATCGGTCTAATTTAAATTTAAACTGTTTCATTTTACTATATATACAAACAAAAAAAAATATATATATATATGTATATAATATAGAACAAAAAGAAAAATGTCTAAAAGTGTTTATTTTTTGCTTTGGTTTTTTAAATACAATATGAAGCAAAAATGCCAACAAAAACTATAAGTATAATATTGAATAATAATAAGTTGATAATAAAATTTTAATAAATAAAATTTAAATAATAATATATAATTATTTATTTTATATAAAAGAAAAGAAAAAAACAAAAATCGGTTTGAAATATAATAATTTAAAATTAATACCAAATATTATATTTAATATATATAATTTACATTAATGTTAATATTTATAAATTAAAAAAAAAAAAAAATGAATAAAACTAATACAGCTGTTCAACGAAGAGCACCACTTCAACAACAAAGCAAAGGTATATTTTTATTAATGTTTTTTTTTTTAAATGTATTAATTAAAGGACCTAATCATAATTTTAAGCCAAAAATGTTTATAAGTATATGAGAGTTTTAAATATATGTTTCGGAGAAAGTTCCAAAAAGGTCAACCGCACGATTGCTTTGTAACTTATATAAAATATATATCAATTGAAATGAAAGGTAATTTTATGAGCTATGTAAGGGTTACTTAACGAAATTGATATTTTGAATAGTTTAGCAGATATATTAAATTAAATAAATTGCAGCAAAAAATTTTCGAAAGGCTAAAGGGCTTAAGGGCTTCATCACCAAATAAAACCATCGCCGGAGTTTTTTGTTTTTAGTGTCGTTTTAGCTCTAAAAGTTATAAAGCAATTACGCGTTTGACATCTTCTGCTCTTACCGCTCTTCGTTTACATATTATTTACAGATTTATTATGTATAACAGATGATCATTTTAATTTAAAAACTTATTGTTTTAAAAATATTTCATGATATTTCATAAAGACAGGCGATGTGTTTTTGCATATGCAAGAATGAATAATCTATATTGTTTAAGTACTACTCTATCAGCTGTTAGAAATATTTAAAACGTAAAAATTTATTAATATTGCAATACCTTTTTGTGTCAGTAGTTATTAATTACTTTGTATATTGTATATCACGAATAATAACAATAAAATATTATTTAAAAAAAAAATGAATAAAGAAATAAATTCCAGTTAATTTAATTATTGGTAGTAAATAAATCTTTTCTCCTGAACGCTAATAAATTATTAGAAATAAAAGTTAATGATCATTTTTATACAAGGTGTCGTACAATAATTGAAAAGGATATAATATAATAATATACATATTATTAATAGATAATGTAACAGATGCTAATAAGAAGCAAATAATTTTTTTTTGTAAAAGCAAATGTTCCTTTGACAGATTCTTGAGAGAATTAACTCTAAATATTTTATACAAATTATAATAAAAATGTTGAATTTATTATAATTTGTAAAATATAAAAATATTTAAAACATTGTTAAAGTTGGCGTTTGCAAAAAAGCATTTAAGACATTCGAAACAAGACATAAAATAAGTATCAACCATCAATGCTGTAAAAAGAGAGCATTACGATTTATTGCTTGCTCTATGTTCCTTATAGGAGTGAAAGGGACAAAAAAAAATATTTTAATCTTTAAAATATATATATTTTTAATTAAATATTTTTTCTAAAGTATAGAATTGTATTTGTGTGTAGGTTTTTTTTTTTTATTAAGATTTGATTGATATTTGTATCAACACATGCAGAAAGAATGCAAAAGCCACAGTTTTAAGTAGTTAAAGTTTATTCAACAATTAAAGTAAAAACAATTTTTACTTTTTTTTTTAGTTAAATACTTCATTGATATTATTATTTATTTCAATAAATATATTTTGTTTATTTTGATATCTCATATTATTTATATCACCTTTTCCTCGGCATCCTGTATTTTATACGCCATATGTTAAAATACAATATTATTTGCGTATAGATAAAAATTTTGTTTTGATAATAAAATAATAATTAAAGTATAATTACAAAAAAAAAAAAAATTCAAATTTTAGTTAAATAAATAAAAAAATTTAATCTAAGTAAATAATAATAAAAAATATTAAGGTATTTAAAAATAAAAAAAAAAACATAAAAATTTAATAACTTTGCAATGAAACATTATTGTTAAAAGTTTTCTCTTTTTTACTACCTTTTATGGTTTTTTCAGTACAGGTATTCAAATTACTGGATTACAGTATAATTTAAAATCTATAATATACAAATTTTAATATAATCACTTATTTTGATTTCATTGCGTTCTATACTATGCTTTTTAAACCTTATTTTTTTTAAACATTGATGAATTTAATCTGTAAATTTATTCACATTAATGAAATTTTTTTATTAAATTTAAGAATTAACTTCTGAAGTTACTTTTTTTTATAAAAATTTATATATTAGGTAAAATTTTTATTTGCATTCAATTATAATTTAATCAATTTTCGTTTATATTTCAGTTTATATTATATTTTTATAAGTTAATGATCTTGATAATAAAATTTTATTATGACGGTCATTTGAGTTGTTTGGTCTGGACTGGACAAAAAGACAGTGACACACGTGACAATATATTATATACATATTAAATAATGTACAATGTATGATTTATTTAAAAAAAAATATTTTCGGTTGGTCATAAAATAAATAAACAATATTTTTTACTAATATTATACAAGTTTTAAATTTCGCTTTCAAAAAAAACATGATTCATTTGATAAAATTTGGTAATATTTTCAGATTGAAACCGATTACTTATATTAGTATAATAGTTAATTTTATTTTTTATTACAAGTGTGGTCAATCTCACCTCTTGAAATCTGCATAATAAATACCATATATTATTAGCAATCAATCCTTCTAAAATTAATACAACTTAAATTAATCAGTTTAATTTTATACAAATAGGGTGATAAATTATATGAATCGGACCATTGAAAATTACGAAAACTGTACCTAACTACTTAAGAAATTTTTTTAAAAAAATTTTAATTCTGTATATAATGTACACAATACATTTGACATCAAACGTTGCGTATTCAAAATTTAGACAAACTAAAAATATGAATAATGATTTAAAAATGAATGAATCATTGAATTTTTTAAACCATATTTTAATAAAACTTAACATCGAATTATTTTTATTAATAAAATTTTAAGAATTCGAAAAGAATTCCAAGATCATTAAATGATGAGAATTTAAAACAGTAAAACTAGGAGGAAACCATAAAGGGTGTAAAGCTGAAACCGTAAGGGGTAGAAAAAGTTGAGTATCGGAAGAAGTACTACTTCTAAAGATTATTGTTGTTCATAATTAACAATCAGCTTTATTTTATAATTTCTTCAGTTTTTTTTTTTACTATTGTTACATTATCAGCATCATATATGTAGCTGCAATTTCATAACTGCAGTAAAAATATATTATTTATTTAATTTTTAAATTAATCAATATGAAGTCTGAAGTTTTAGTTGTTTTTCAATTTAACATATTGAATGAAATTATAGTTATTTCCATTTTAGGACAAAATAAAAAATAAGAAAAATCAAATATAGAGAAAAAAAGTATGACGTAATATAGTCATTTATTTTTTATCAATATTTTTTTTTTTTTCTTTAAATCGATTCACGTTTGTTATATTTTATTTAAAACTAACAAAAAAAAAAAGTTCTGTTTTATACAAAATTTAATATGTACATATTTCCGTTATTAAATTTCATATTTTTATTCTTTTTTTTTGTTTTTTTGTTCGACATTGTATTAAAAGTCCACGCCACACTAGGTTGCATTAGTAATTCATTTTTAATCCTTAAACAAATGATTTGGGAAACGACTAAGAGATTCAAGAAAAAAGTATTGAAACTTAAAACTATAAAAAATCTATATAGTGTTGAATGAACCAAAGTCAAAAAGTTTTCCACAAAAATCTGTCATTAAGTCATTAACATAAATTAAATAGATTAAGTGAAAGAGTTTTAATATACTTCAGTGTATGACTATTATAGTTATCATAAATTAAGAACAAATGACAATATATAGGAAAAGTTAAGCTTAAGATCAAATAAAAAATTCTTTATATTATTGCCTCTCCGTTATACAACATACAAAAAATTTTTGTTTTTATAACACACTTCATCATTCTTATAACTTTTCTCTTGTTTTAAACAAATAAAAGGAAAAAAAAAAATAACACAAAATATGACAAGATAATGTATTATAGTTTTATCGTGACTTAAATTCTAATATTTTAAGTAAAAAAATTTGCATTACATATTTATATTTCACATCTATATAATTTAAATGTGGATCTTATTAAATAATAAGAAACTGAAATTTAAAATATAATGGGTAATATTTTAATGAGAAAGAGAATTTTGTTATATACAATTACTGAGTAGAATTAAAAATTATATTTTCTATTCGGAAACATATAAATTAGAAAGTTATTTAACTTACAGTGAATTTTGAATATTATAGAAAGGTTATAAGACAATATAAGATTTACTTGTACAAAGCTATATAATTTTTTGAACCTTTTGTAATATTCGAAATTATGTCAAAATATAGTAGAGACAACGGAGCATCTACTCTACCACTGCGAAGCAGAAGCAAGAAAAAGACCTTATCATCTAGGCAAAGGATTTCTTACCAGAGATGAATTGGCCAATATAGCTCCCGAAAACATACTAAGATTCTATAAATCTTTAAAAATGTCGTAGGGAAGAGGGGCAGTGCATTTACACAATAGTTCTTTAGGTCGCAGTGCTCTCTTGTGTGTTCCCCTTTTAAAAAACAAACATTCGAAATTAACATTATAGAAATTATATTTTTTTGTTTATCATTCTAATTTAAAAAAATTTGATATATTTATTAAATTATTTAACAATATCATTTATCTATTGATTTATAATAGTTACTCAGGGTGCTATGCATTACACAAAGATAAAAATGCATCCAAAATTATAAAGTCAGATTAAAATTGAATTTATATATGTAAATATGTATATCTATATGTAAGTAAATAAAAGAATTGTCGTATTATTTAGAATTGTCGAATATTGGTTTAAATGGTTTTAAGAATTATGTTCAATATGAAGTGTGATTTGTATTGTTTAGTTAAAATTTAGTTAAACATTTGGTAATACATACATACACATTCATACATTATGCCTGATATCTGTATTGATTTAATGAAATCCTAAATGGTCTATTGGAATATATTTAAAAAAAAAAAAAAAAGTAATTAAAAAAAATATTTGTTTTTAATTTATTTGGTTTTACAATATAATTGTTTTCTTTCTTTTTAAGTTTCAAATACATATAATATAATTCTTTTCAAGTGTAATAAAATAAGTTGAAACTTCAAACATAAGTTTTAACCCGTAGAAAAATTATGTGCGGTTTTTATTTTTTAAACATTATAATTCGAAATTTCGGAAGCTTCACAATTTTTGAACTAATTGAAATTATTAGTAGTTTTTTATGGTAGAGTAAGTATATAATAGTAGAATCAGTTAAATTTTCTTTATATTGCCTTGTAACTGAAAAGTGTAGTTCATATGGTCGCATGGTTCGTATGATTCGTTTCAAAAATAAAATATTTATTTTCTGATCTGATTTGACATCTTATGGATGATAAGATACAGGATACTTTTTTTTTAATTTATAAACTTTGAATTTTGCTCCCCGAAAGCTCCTTAAACTCGTAATCCAACGTGAATCAATCCTTTATTCGTCGAAATAAATTTTTAATTGATTTCATTATGTATAAACACATATTTTTAATATAATAATTTTTTGATTAAGTTTTGAATCATAAAATTATAAAAATTAAATTAAAGTAAAAATGATGAATGAAGTCTTAAAATAAAGAATCTGAATGAAGTCTTAAAATAATTTATGCCGCACAATCAAAGCTTAGAATGCAAAGAGTTAATATTGTTAAATGATTTTTAGTTATTGAGAAAGTAGTTTATTGTTGTGCGAGTATATATAGAAGATAATCAGAGAAATTTTCTTTTTGTTTGTTCCCGTTTGTTTATACAATTTCTATATACATTAGGTATATATAAATATATATATGTATATACATAAATATATATGTATAAAAAAGTCTATAATCTCCCCTCTTCTTTAAAATATTTTCATAATTAATTATGTTATGTAGTATTTATATATATATATTCATTTTGTATGCATATGAAATATTTATATATATTTGGTTCCCTGTTTGTTTTTTTTTGGCTTTTTTCTAATATTTCATTAAAGAATTTTTCAGATAAGCAATTTTATTGTTTATACAAATTGTAATTCTTAGTTTTTATGTGTCAGCAACTATACATTCATCATAAATACGCGAAATTACAAAAAAAACAAAAAAAATATTTGCAAAATATTATTTTACTTTGTTTTTTATTCCTTTATTATCTGCATATTTTCGTTATTGTGAATTAAACTGAAAATATACTGACTTAAAATAAAAAAAAAAAAAATTGAAAATTGATTATTTAATTATTTTGTTTTTTAATTTGAATTCTTAATGTAATCTTCAGGTGTTACTTAAAAGCCATAAAAATTTTTAAAAATTTATATTATATTTTTATAATGTTTGCATTCCTTTTACATAGTAAACTACTATTTCCTACTGCCAGCTATGGACAAACTAATAATTTAAGAACGGTTATGTTAAATTAACATTCCATTTAGCAACTACTCTTAAATCGTGTAAAAAGAACGCAAAAAGAAAAACATTATGTTTTTGGAAATTTTTAATCCTTTTAGGTAGATAGTTACTAGTTAGCGGCTGCAGATGCACACTTAAACCAGTTAAGGCGCATTGTGAACACCCTGAATCAGTGTTTCTCCTTATCAAACCATTGGCAGCTTCTTACAAAGAGCAGTAAAGTGTAAATTTGTTAAGTCCACCTCCAAAAGATCTAAAAGGTTGTTAAAATTTGCCGAGAAATTTTCTTTTTAGAGCAAGAGCCGGGTATTCATATAGCAGTTGAATCTGCCTCTTTTGAGCTGCTTCTGCAAGCACATATGAGAGAAGTCTTAGCCTTCTGGTATGTCTGCCGACCGATATTAATAGTATAATTAATTATTATTAATTAGTATAATTACCGATATTGCGGCGATTTAATGATATAATGTATAGGCCAAGTTTATTTGGCCACAGCGCAAGTGTTAGAGAACCACCTACGGTTTGTAAGTGCATTGATTTTTTGTTCAGAGTATCTATTCGTTTTAAGAAAGTTTTTAAACTTTATTGCTGAAATGAAACAAAATTAACTATACCTTATAGTTTTAAAATACATAATTTAAAGATTTCAGTCTGTTACAATCTTGTTTTCAAAGTATCAATTTATATAGCTACTTTTCCTTCAGAACACAATATTAACAATTAATAATAAAGTTAACAATAAAGTTTAGATCTCTAGAACTAGAAAATTTGCGATTTATTGATTTTTTTTATATAACATTGAATCATTTTTAACAAAACAAAACAACATAATATATAATGTGAGGTTAAACATTTTTTGTTTTCCCTTGAATAACTTTATATAATCCTAGTTAATAGTAATACATTATGTATAATCCAAATTATTTGCGTTTTCTTTTTTATACATTTGACCTAATTTTAATTTTTGATAAGTTCAAAAAATTTGGATCAATTTATAATTGGCTATTAAAAATTAGAACAAAGTTTTTACTTTTTGTGTTTTATTACTTTTATGTTTTAGTTTTTTTTTTAGTTTTAATTATTTAAAAGATTAAAAACATATAAATATGTATGTATAATTAAAAAAAAAACCACAAATCTATTTCTAAAATTCAAGGATACCCCTTGTCAATTTAAAAAAAAAAACTTTTTTTTTTTTGTGATAATGATATTTACAAGGTTATAAATTTTTATTCCGCCTATTTATAAACAATTGATAGAAAAAAAAAAAAAATTAAATAAATTTCTAAACTTTGTACATAACAATAGTGAACATGAAATTACTTTACTTTATCTCTTACCACTACTTATTATTGTCTTTTATATAATTTAATAAAAAATTATTTTATTTTAATAGAACTGATAACAGCATGAATAAATTACTTAGCATATTATATCTTGAAATTTAAATACAATATAATGATTTTACAATTTTTAATTTAATTTAATTTAAACTTTTATTGTAATTTATACTTAAACTGTTATAAAAAATATAAAGAAAAAAAGACGGAAATGATAAATATTATCCTTCTTGATTATCCTATATTGTATATTACTTTCGCAACGTATAGTAAATTAATATTTGTTCACTATACTGCGTAATGTTTTTTTTTTAAATTGGTTTCCAGTTAATTTAATATGAAATTCACTTTTATATTTGTATTTTTTATTGTGTTTTTTTTTTAATACAACAAACAGTGTTGTAAATAAATATCTATGTTTTTCAAAACAATTTTGTTTATAATATATAATTTTGCTTCTTGGGGGGTTTGTTTGATCTTTTAAATTAAATGTCAGACCATATAATGCATATTAATGCAATCCTTATAATTTATAAATAATTTTAATTTATAATTTATAAAAAATTTTTTCTTCTTGTTTATACTAAAAACTTTCTAATTTTCAGATATGTTAACATTAATTGTAAAAACTTGAATATATTTGATATAGACAAATTTTAATTTATTAAGAGTAGAATCAAGAATTATCTGTTATTTTAATTCAACTAAAAATAGCATATGTATACCTAAAATATATTATTTATATACATTCATATACATATATTTTATTAATTTTAAATTTAAAAATTTCAATTTGAAAAGAATTCAAATATTTTTCTTATTTTGTGTTATTCCTTCCATTTGAAATATTTTTAATGTAAAATAATTAATCAATATCAGTGTCAATAAAACAAAAAAAAAAAAAATAATAATATTAAAATAAAAAGCATCATTTGTCATAAATTAAATGCTTATGTGTCATTTTAGTGACACTTTTTAAGTTCTTACACCGTACACGCACTTTAAAATAAAAAAAAAAAAAAATATATAAAAAAAGTAGATTTGTTAAATAGTTTTCTGTTGACATAAATCTATGACATATTATATTTATTTAATTAAAAAATAATATTTTTATCAAAAAATTAAATAAATTTTAATTTGTAATTTATTTATAGTTTTTTTTTTTCAATATAACCCTAAACTTGGATTTAAATTATTTTCGACATTAAGATTGTTTATATAGTAACAAAATTTTTTTTTTCGCCTTTCTTATTCCTTTAGGGAACATAGAACTTTCTCGAAACCTCTTAAATTTTTCCTATATTGCGTCAATCTTTTCACTTCCGCCCAAGATTTTCCACCATTCTTTACCTCTTTTTTAACACTTCTTTTCCAAGTCGCCCTAGTTCTTTCCACGTTCATTCTGCCCTGAGAATTTCAGTCTAATGCTTGGCGAGCCCATTGATTGTACAATACCCATAACTCTTTGTTGTGTATTCTTCTTGGCCAGAAGATTCCATATATTATTCTTAGGCACTGAAGACCTGTAATTTGAATGGTACGGGATACCAACCAGTAATAACAATAATCCAATTATATTAAAGAAAAATTTTAATACATATTTCTAAACCCCAATTCCAAGAATTGGAAATTTTCATGTTTTTTTTTTTTCATTATAACATGAACTTTATGTTTATGCTATTTTAAAATATATCCTTAGGATTTTTAACAGGAAAAGATAATTTTCAATATTAGAATTATTATTTAAAAATTATTGATTCGTTGTATTTTTATTTTAATAATTTTTGTTTTTTTGCATAAAATTTTATTTAAACTAAAAATATACTGAAAACATATATACAAATATTAATTCATGGAATTTTCCATACATCTTGGATGTATGTTTGTATATTAAATTACACAAAAAGATTTTAAATTAAACAAATATTGAAATAATTATGTATAGAATGTAACATATGTATATATTCATAAATATCATATGTATACTTATGTAAAAAAAATTCTGACATGTGGTGACTTTTTTTTGATAAATAAAATTGTGTTTTGAACTGTATTTTTTTTAATTGGTTTTTATTAAAATTGAAACTGCTAGGTATACAGTAATGCTATAAGTAAATCTCGTATGACAACCTAACCTAATCTTTGATTGAACATCATCGCAAATCAATATAATAAAAGCTATTTTAAAAATGTGGATTAAGCATTTGAAAAGAGAAAATATGCTTAATACAGTAATGTACATAAATATGCGTCCTAAAATATATCTACCTCAAATTAAAAAAAAATATTTATACAACTTATTAACTATATACACTATAGAATTCGAAAAGTTAATGAATTTGTGAGAACATTTAAATGGTTATACTATACTGTATTCTTTTTTGTAAGCAATATAGTAATCAGTAGATAGATAAAAGAATTTATAATTTGAATTAAATAATTGGATTACTTATACATGGAAATTTATCAGTTTAGATTTTATAAATACAATGTGAGTCATTTTGTATATACTTAAATGTATATAACTTGTAATTAAATGTACTATAAATTGCAATAAATATATACTAGTGTGTTCAATTTATGAGAGCTTGAAGGATTCGAAGTCCAAATATAGATTCAATAAAAAATATAGATATTTCGTTTTAATTTTAGAATATTTAAAATCTTAAGGATTAACTGATAAAGGGTCATGTAAATGAATTTACTATTCTATATAATTTTACCTAGGATAATTGATTCTGTGTTATACGAAATAATTTACTTCAATCTTACTTTACAATTACTAATTCGGTGATATTTTTACTAGTAAGCTTTAATTTAAATGATGTGATATGTATTTTATTATGTATGAATTGTTTTTTATATGTTTAGATACAAAAAATTTAACTATGTATTTCTAAATAACACACATTCTATTAATTTCAATAATTTAATTTTTCATTTACCATCTGTTAGTAAAATTTTATTACAAAAATAAAAAGAACAAAATGAAAAAATTTAAATTAAAGCATTTTGATGAATAAAAATATAAAATATCTTATTTTTAATCCTATGCTATGATTGTATGTATCTTTATTATATGACATTGATTGAAGAATATAACTCAAACGAATGTTTTGTTTTTTGATTTAAAAGTGAGCCCTAGATATACCTTTTTTACTTTAACTGAAGACTTTTTTACTTTAATTGAAGACTTTTTTTTGTTTCAATTGTAGAATTTTTTTTTTCAAAGAAGACATTTTTTTTCAATGAAGATTCTTTACTTTATAAATGAAGACATTTTTTTTTAAGGAAGTTTATTTCATTAATTTAATTAATATACATATATAATATATGTGTATACATATAAATGAATAAATAATATTTTATGTATTACCTATATACTAATATGTATATTCATATAACTATATATTTATATGTATACACTTATATTATATTCATATATATTAACTAAATAACTGAAATAAAGAATCTTCATTGAAAAAAATGTTTTCACTTAAAGTAAAAAGTCCTCATTGCAAAAAAAAATTTCTTCAGTTAAAGTAAAAAGTCTTCATTTGAAATAAAAATGCCTTCACTTAAAAAAAAATGTATGTTATAAGTATAATGGGTTATATAAATGGTTGTTCATGAATAATTTGTGGATTTTCTTCGCACCAGAATCGACAGTTTTGTCATGACATACGACTTGATTTAGTGGAAAAAGTGCTCGAAAATTGGGTTCATCGAATTCGTTCCTGCAAAAGAAGTCGTGGAGGCCATTTGATTGACGTTTTATTCAGAACTTAATTGTATCGATTGTACTTCACATTAAATAAAAAACATTTGAATTTCCTTAACAATTAGTGTGTTTTTTTTTTGAAAAGAAATCATATCACTCAAATTGGAGAACCCTATACTTATATGGTTATATTTATTTACTTAATATTAAATTTTCAGTAATTTTTCTAACAATTAAAAATGGTTGCGATCCTTATGCAGAATTTTAATCCGCACTTACTTCCTTAATAATACCTGTCACCCAGTGAAAGGTGGTTTCTGAATTCGCATGTTTTGTACTTTGTAATTTAAAGTTATTTATATAAATGTGTTTTTAATTTTAACTATGTATATAAATTTGTTTTAAGTATATAATTTATAATATAATATTATATTCAATTTCGTGGATTCTTACGTGTTATTAGAGTCCTTATAGTAAACGTTTTATTGTGAAATTTAATTTGTTATTACAAATTATTATAATTGTTTTTTATTTGTCGCATGCATTACAGCGAAGGTAAACTTTATAATTTAATATGATTTAAAAATCAAATTTCTTTATTTTACAACCATTTCAAAAATGACACGTAAAAGTATTTTTTCATATAAATACCCACAATGACAAATACCTACACAAAAATTTTTATTAGGTAAATAGAACCTTAGAAAGCAAAGATGTAAAAATTATATGAATTAAATGATTCCAGTAAAAATTTATAGCTTAATTATAATCCAATTTTTCTTTAAAACAATCGTGTTAAAATTAATTGTATTTCATCTGTCATACATTTAATTAACATCTGTCAATAATGAGCAAAACTCGCTTTTTCCAAATGTTTTATAAAGAGTTTATTAATTTATTTTGTAAAACTTAAAAAAAAAAAAAAAATCAATAAACCCGCACATTTTAAAGACGAAGTTTCAATAAAATATTTTAATTTATATTATAAAACTTTTGGAAAAAACTTAAAATTTTCTGCTTTTTTACAAATCGATTCAACCAGATTCAATTTTATTTTTTTTATAATTATTTTGTAGTTTTTATTTGAAACTAAGGTAAAGTTATTGTAAATTTGACTTTACTTCCATTATTATATGACAACAAACGCGATATTACTTTATTTCGTTCAACGTTATTACACAGCGCCATATATAAATTTATCAAAATTGTATACATATTTTAAATAAAAAATTACTTAAATATTAAATTCGTTAAAATTCTCTCTTCCATTTCATTTTTATTCTTTGTCAAAGTTTTTGTTTTGCAAAATATTATATACAAAACGGTTGGGTCTCTTTTATCCAGAATCAAGAATAATAATTCAAATATTTTTTTTTTATATTGTAAATCAGTTTTTGATATTAAACAAAAAAAAAATATGTATAAAATGTCAGCGTAAGTATAGTAGAAATTTCTTGGTTAAAAATAAAAAAATTAACCACCTATCAGTTTCATTGATTGTGTGTTAATTTATGCTACAATTTGCAATAATTAAGAAAAATGTTGCTTATAGTATATTAACACGTTATGTTGCCATCAAGTTGTATGTAATTAAACTGTTTAGACCGTAGTTAAAATATTTTGAGTTAATTGCTTTTTTTATAAAAATAAATAAAACTGTCACAAACAACAGTCTGCCCTAATCAAAATTTTACATTATATAATCGGTATATCTGTTACAGTATTTAATACAGTATTTAATCGGAATTTTATACAGTATTTAAACGGTAATACAGTATTTTATTCAGTATTTAATTGGTATATTTGACGGTATATTTTTTAAAATTCAATTTTCTGATTTTTTAACTACCTACTTGATTCTTTAAAGTCTCAAAGTTTAAATATAACCGTATATGCTTTTGTTTTTTACATTATTTATACAATAATGTACAATCTATTAATATACATTCACAAAATTTTATACCACCCTGTATAAATAAATAATAAAGAAAGGATATATTTTCCAAATTCACCCAAAAAAAAATTTATATTTGTATATGACATGTTTTTTTTTTTTTTTTGCAATTTCACTCAAAACTCACATCCTTAACATTTGAAAGAAATTTTATAAAATTCAATTGAAAAAAATATATCTGCTTTTGATCCTAATACTCTTTACTTCTTATAACTGTGGCTAATAAAGTGGAATTTCGTTTTTTGTTGGGGTAACATGAGAATGAAACCTTGTTTTTTTAAATTGTACATATTTATATATAAAAAAAAAAATTTAAGTATTTTATTGTTTCCATATAAATATAAATGTACATCAGTATTTGCAAATATCTGTATATTTAGAAATATTATGAGATATCTTCTACTTGGTAGTATAAAATCATACATCTAATAGTCTTAAAAAATGTAAATCCTCTTGAAAAACATTATTTAACTGATAGATATTCCAAAAATACAGTTTAACTAAAGCATGTCTTCGTAGAACATTAGTTTTTTAAATCATAAATTACTTTAACGGTACGATCTATACAAACTTAAATTGTTTAAAGGAAAATTTAATTATAAATAGAAAATCAAATTTATAATGATTTATTATAATTTTTTGTTTTGTCTTACAAATTTAATATTAAAAGAAAAAAAAAAATTTAAATTAAAATATTGATAAAAGTTTCAATAAAAAAACCAAACAATATAGGATAATAAAATTTTCTTGAAAAATAAAACATAAATAAAGAAGGGTTATTTTTAATCTTTATTATTGTTATTTATAAATCTATTTACATTAAGAATAACAA
Source organism: Poecilobothrus nobilitatus (assembly GCA_947095535.1). Lineage (NCBI taxonomy): Eukaryota > Metazoa > Arthropoda > Insecta > Diptera > Dolichopodidae > Poecilobothrus > Poecilobothrus nobilitatus. Next base: position 57,789,990 of record OX352774.1, read on the forward strand.
ATTTTTGTGGTTTTTACTTTGTCCTTTTTTGCATTTTTATGAACGGTTCAAAGCTTCATATATAGAAAAAAAATATTTTTCTAAATTTATTGTTTATCTTATTTTTAATAAGTGATAAATGATTTTTAAAGTCGAAATTAAAAAATTATAACAATGAAAAAGTTTATTTTTAAATTTTTATATATACAAAATAGAAATTAAATATGTATATATTATTTAATGTTGTGGAATTTAACAGAGTGTTTATACATTTAAAATCGAACTAAAATCAAATAAAATGGATATTAAAATGAGTAGACATTACATTTTGCATACATACATAAAATTTTTGAAAATGGTAATGCAACTATTATTTTTATTAAAACTATTATGAAACAAAACTACTGAATTCTGTTGATTTTTTAAATTTTAACTGGTTTAAACTGACATAAAAACATAAAAAATTGATTGATTTCATTTGATTGAACTTTTTACAAAGTAGACACGATATTAAAAATTAATGAACTAAACCAAAATTCAATATATCTTTGATAAAATTTAATGAATACATGAAGGAAAACTTTACAAAACAAAAAAGTAATATAATGATGAAACAAATCACTCTAATACTGACTAACTTTTACATCAGAAAATTAACTTTTTACATATAAAATTAAAATGATCAAACTCACTAAATCGTAATTAGTAATTAAATGATTTCAATAAATTTCAAAACAATGGAAATGTAATTTTATTTAAGCAATTATCAATCATTTGTATTTTGTAACACTTTCCGAGAATTTAAATTATTGCCTTGCACTGCTTATCAATAAGTAAATTTTTAATTTTAATTTCGGTGGTTTAATTTAGGAAGGAGTTAACTTACATTTTCAAGAATTCTTATTCCACAATTTAAATTCAATTTATTTCCCCTTTTCCTGAAGATGAGATAGTTTTAGTGGATAAAAATTGAAATTCAGAAAATTATATGCAATGTTAATTAATTTTTTGAACACAGATCAGAGTGAACCATCAGTTAGATAGTTAAAAAAAAATCAATTAATCAAATGTCATATCGCATATTAAAACATTATTTTCTTTGGTTCTATAAATTTCATAAATTTAATATGCTTTAAATATTTAATCAAATAAGTATTTAATTAATTGTTTAAATTTACAAGGATATTACTTAATGCTTCACTTTTAATATCAAAAATTAATTGTTTTTAAAGTTGCGAACAACAAATTTATAAAAAACTTTCCATTTAAGTATTTATTATTTATTTATTAATTTATTTATTTAAATTAATATTCCAAATCAGATTACATAACCAATTTAAGTGTATTTATTTATTTATTTATATTAATATTACGTACATAAATGTAATGCAATATTATTGAACCATCGGCTACCAAGGTCATTATAGGTTTTTGTACTATTATTAAATTATATACTAATATTATTTACTTTGTTTATATTATATACTATATATTTAAATTATATTTGGTCGTAAGAAGGGTATGTAAAGAAAAAAACACTTACGACCTGTGCAGGAATCGCAACACGCTTCGGTTAATACGCAACACGCCTACACACTAGGCTACAGAAGCCCCCTATTTAAGTGTAATTTTCTTCAATAACTAAAAACATTTTTTTTTTTTGCATATACTTTAGGCGCTTTAGATAATTAATAGTTTCTGTTATATCTTCTTCTAATGTATAAGGAAGAAATTCTGTTTGTTTGTTTGTTTGGGCCGGATTTACGTAAAAACCACCGGTCCGATTGCAACCAAATTTTGCAGGAATATTTCTACGACCCCGGAAGGAGTTATATAAACGCTATATCGCGTTTGGGCTCATTAACCTATTGCGGCCCGAAAGTCTTAAAGCTTTTTGGTTTTTTCGTTGTCCTGCCTTAACGGTTTCACCGATAGAATTGAAAATTTGCACAAATGTTCTTCTTAGATTTCCGGGTGTGTCGAAGAAATATAGTTGCAATAAATTTCCCGGATTCGGTCCGGCGGGCTTCCAAAAAATTTTTTGTTTCCGATTTATGTCCAATTTTGTATGGTGGTGTTTTATGGTCTGAAAAAAATCCTGTGACAAATTTTTATGAAGTTCCGGTAACCCGTTTGGGCACGAGAGCCAAACGAAGATCATGAAATTTTTTTGTTGTCCTTAAATGGTTGAATCAATTGAGTTGAAAATTCGCAAAACTATTGCTCTTTAGCAGAAAACCTCAATAGGGTAATTTGGTTAATCCGTTTCGGCACTAGGGCTCAATGAAGTTTTTTAATTTCTTTGTTGTCGCGCTTATACGGTTTCACCAATTGAGTTGTACCTCTTTATCACAAAAGCTTTATGAGTTGATTTGGTTGCGATACATTAACGCGTTTCAGCATCAGGCCATGAAGTTTATAATTTTTTTGGTGTTGTGCTTAAACGGTTTGAGCAATTGAAAGATTGCACAAGTATTGCACTTTAGCACAGAAGTTCATTCAATTAATGTTGTCGTGATACATTAACACATTTCAGCACTATAGACTATCAAAAAAAATTTTGTTTCTAATTTGTGTCTAATTTGGCAGGATTAATTTATGTTTCTAAATAAAACCTTTCACAAAATTTTTTTTAACGTTCATTAACCCATTTACGCAAGAGTACGTAAATATTCTAAAATTATAGTAAATATTCTTAAATATTAAAATTAAATTTAAAAATATTCTGCCTAATTTTTTGTACTTTAGTCTATATTGTTTTTGATATTCCATAAAAAGCCTTCAATGCAAATTTCGAATACATAATAGTAATGAAAATAACCATATTAAGTATTTTAAGAATACTGTGTTTAAGTTTTAATAACATAACATTTTCGGCAGTTATTAAAAAACAGAAATAATCTCCTCCATACGACAATCATTATGTCATCATTCAGGAATGCATTACCAACATGTGGTGTACCTATATAAGATGTATGTGTATAACATATTTCCCAAAAAAATATCATTGAAATATGTACATACTATTTGCATACTAATGTACGTATGCTTAAAAATACTACAAACACAATCAATTAAATTAGAAAACATATTCAGATTTCTGTACAGTATTTAATCAAAAATGAGTACATACATATTTAAAGAATAGAAACATTCTTATCCATATACAGTTTTTTTTACACATATTTTTAGCATATATCAATTTTAAAATGTATCTAATTACTTATTAAAAAAAGTTACCGTAAAAAAATTATTGTTGGTTTATAAAGGTAAAAACCAATCCTGTCTTTTTTAAATTAAAAATATGTTAAACAGAACCAGAGATGTATGCATTTAAAAAGAAGTTTTTTCAAAATTTGAAGAGCTGTAGGTGCTGTAGGAGCTGTAATGGTGAGGCTACATAAAAAAGTTGTTCTACAACATTGCTTTTTTAACAGACTTATGTTGTAGGTCAACTTACTTTTTTAAGAGGTTAATATTTTATTACTCTTTATTAAACAATGTATAAGTTTTGTAAACAGACAGACGGACAGAGGAAACTAATAGCAAATTTTTCAAAATGTTCTTTCAAAAAGAATAATTCATAAAAACATGAAGTGACATTACTTACGAAAATAAATGTATTACATTATGGTACAATTTTATTTTTTTAATTGAAATTTGCTAAAAAAAATTTAATGAAATGTAATTAAATGTAATAAAAATTAAAATATTAACTATCAGCATCTGTAAATGTATATCAATAAGTTAACTGTATTAATTAAATTATTTTATTTATTTATTTATATTAATATTACAAATCACATATAGGATATTTGCAACATTACAAAACCATCGGCTACTAAGACCGTTATAGGTCGAATACTATTATTAAATTATACACTAATATCATTTATTTTGTTTATATTATATATTTTATATTTACGCTATATTTGGTAGCAAGGGGGATTTGTTTTTAATTAATAAAACTTCTACCTATGCAGGATTTGAACCCACACTTCCTCGGTTAATAAGCCACGTGTTTAACCACTAGGTCACCGAGGACCCTAATTAAATTATATTAACGCAAAAACAAAAGTTAATAATTTTTATTTCATAAAGCCAACAAAATACTTCGGGCAACGCCGGGTACTCTGCTAGTTTTATATGTTTGTAACGATTCATGATTTACCACAAAATGGATTTGTTTTGATTATTTTAAATAATTCTTCTTGATGCTATCGCTATGAAACATCACTTTTAGAAACAAACTGTATAGTAATAATTTGCAAACATTGAAAATTAAATTTAAATTATGAATATTAAAATCTTTCATAAATTTTTTCTAATTAAATGCTGAGTTTAATATTTTTTTTTTTAATTGCTCAATTCTGTAACCTCTTAAATTTATTTCATAATAGTTTTTTTAACAAAAAATTAACTGACGTGTTAATAACCTTTTTATGTTATTCTGTTGTGAGTACGATAATCTACAAAAAGAGAGATGACAATAACATTTGATTTTAGTAGTATTAAGTAGTAGAAATGATTTTTTACAAAGTAATAATAGAAGCATAACTTGCATTAGTTAAGTAATGTTTTTTTTTTCAATTTTTCTGTATGGCTGATGTTAGTATAGGAATTGCATTCGTTACAAAAATTTAGCTTGAAAAATAAACATTTTTGAAACTTACAATTTTAGCAAGAAAATGTTTGGTTTTCAAATAACAAATAACAAATGGCTGATTTCATTTACCAATAAAAATTTAAGTTCTAATAATTTTTTAAAAACATTCAGCTAGAAAAGTTTAAAAATACACAGATTGAATAGAAAGGAAAACATTTTTTTTTCTTTTCACTCCTATAAGGAGGATGGGGCATCCACTAAGTCATTTGTTATTCATATTTAACTACATATCAGTTTCTGAAATCATTCATTTCACTAAGACGTTGATTACTCGGCTATAGTTACTGTACAAGATTATGGTCCAATTATTGAAAAGTAATTTTTCAATTACTAATTCTCCTTCGCGATCATATGACATAATATAAAAAATATATATAATAATATAATTTATAAACGAAATAATAATATTTAAATTAACAAAAGTCTTGTGAACTATCAAGACTAATAACATCCATCTCCATTTTTTTATAACATCTTAGCGAAAAAGATCTCCAAAAATTATCCAGTTAATAATTGAAGAAATAAATAATAATATGAGTTTTTAACTACAAGCTATGATTAACAGCTAAGCTAGGATTATTGACCAAATTTCTTGTTAGTTCTGTTATAAATTGGTTTACATATATTTAAGGAATGTTATCATACTCCTTGATTCAAGGAATGTTAAGAATTTCTCTTCGAACCGAGTTATAAAACTTTTGTATCATTTGGCAATTTGAATTCTTGGCATAAAAGTACAATTATGTACCAAAAACTATGCAGACAGCAACATTAGTTTAACGATTATATTATAATATTATGAATTATTACATTGTTATTGACGGTAAACATAAATTTTCTATACCTAAGATTATTATTATTTCAACAAAATTTTACTTTTCAATGTAGAAATTACTCATTATAAATGTGCGATTGTAATGGCTTTCATATCATAATTCAATAATCCACTCTTATAAGTAATACGAAAAAGTCTTGAGGAGAATTGTTTTTGATTATTTTTATTTACTAAAGAATAATGAACATTGACTGATTTAATATGACATGACGGCTGTGTTTTTTTTTTGTTTTGATTGTGCATTATTTTTATGAGAATTTCTCGTGCTAGAGAAACGTGATCTCATATTATAAAGATTCCATAAAATTAATAATAATTTCGATTTATGATATTTTTCTCAGTTTTTTTTTTTTTTTTATTTATTTTTTCGAACGATTTTTTATGCTAATAAAATTTTACTTACTGATTAATTAATAAAAAAAAAAGTTTAACTGAAACGAAATAAAAATTTTAAGCAGTCTATCCAAAATTATGAGGGCAGGAAAAATTCAGAGTAAAAAAAAAATGATATTGAGAAAAAAAGACGCTCAAAATAAAAATAAATTTGAATGTAATTAATTATAAGTAGAAATTTTACTTTAACTTTTGGAAAGTAAAAAGAAGTTAAACATTAATTACACACTGATTAGTCTTAAAAAATTAATATGAATATATTAGATATATTTTACTATTTTAATTTTTTTTTTAAACTATTTTTAGATTCACCAGCAAATCGCGCTGCACAACAGATGAAGAAAGCGGCCGAACAACAAAAGAAAAATATCGAAGAATCAGATGAGAACATAACAAATACAACAAGTACTGGTGGTAGTGGCGGTGGAGGCGGTGGAGGTGGTAGTGGTAGTGGTAATGGTAGTAGCGGTGGTCAACCGACTCCAGGTAGTGGTAATAAAGATGAAGATGACATATATGAATTTAAAAGTACACCAAAAGATTCATCATCTGGTAGTGGAAGTGAAGATAATAAATTAGATAATAGGAAAAATGATAAACGTTCAACATCTGAGGAAAAAAGTTCTGAGGAAACAACAACGGCTACAGGTTGTAATAATACTGGAAATATTTCTGTCACTTCAAATTCTAGTAATGTTACTACTGCTAATTCGACAGGTACATCAACAATTGCTGGTAGTGGAGGTGCTGGTGTTAGTGTTTGTACTGGTGTAAGTAGTACTGGTGGTAGCGGTAATAATTCTGGTGTTGGTAGTGGTACAGGTAGTGGTGGGAGTGTTAGTGGCAGTGGCAGTAATAGTAGCAGTGGTGGTGGTCCAACAAAACGTTCATATTCCGACATTGAAGGACATGATGACACAAGTACAGATGGAGATGAAATAAAGAAGAAAAAACGTAAAGACACCGGTGATAGTACAAAAGAATCAAATAAACAAGGTTTAAGCGGACGAGGTACGCAATCACAAAGACAAGATAAAAGTGTTAAACAATCTGGTGGATCTGGTAAATCAACTGGAAATCTTACAGGTAAATCATCAAATAGTTTAGATCGTAAAAGTCCATGTGCAAGCCCAAAACCTGCAACAGCTAATAAAAATACTGATAGTGAAAATGAAACAGAAGATAATAAAGGTTCAGATAGTTTTGGTAATAATGGTGGGCCAAAAGTTCCACCTTTAAAAATTGTTATACCCCAACAAAATAGTTCTGGTGATAATGAAAGTGGTTCACGTAATGGTAAAAATAATTCAACTCGTAATCATCCAGCGTTACCATATGTAGTTGCTTCATCGTCCAATAGTAATGATAGTGTAGCAGCAGATCGTGAAAGTGCATCGTCAAGGTGTGCTAGTCCGGCAGATAGCACTGGTAAAAATAGCACATCTAGTTTAGCTGTTGGAGATGAAAAACCAAACACAAAAGCAACTAGTGAAGAACGTGCCCAACAACGAGTATTGCGTAGTTCACACCGTGGTGGTGGTCAAGGTGTTGATAGAGGGTCGAATAATTCATCACCGCAATTACAAAGTAGCTCACCATCTCCAGCTGCTCCAAATGAAAAAGAAGATAATTCCAATATTAGTTCTAGTAATAGTAATGCAGTTGGATCGACTGCTAATAGTGGAGCAACTTCTAGTAATACAAATACAAATAAAAGTCAAACAAACACAAATACAAATAATCCTAGTCCATCAAATAATACGTCAACAGCACAAAATTCTCAAACTGAATCAGAAACAAATACAGGTAATGTGCCAAGTCCGTCTGCTTCATCGACTTCATCAACATCAAAAGAAGTGACACAAACAAATGTTGAATTACATCCACGTAAACGTAAAATTAGAGCTAATAAACAAGATGATTCATCAAGTAAAACATCAAATACTCAGTCAAATCAAGCAAATTCTAGTGAATCAACATCATCTGTCAATGAAATCCATCCACATGATCATCCATTTACAAATTGTTATCAAATGTATTTGAATATAAGAAAACAAATAGAGAAAAAACATAAATCTTTAATGCCAATACAACCACGTCCTCCACAAGGTTTTAAAGATTACCTTTTAAATCGAAAAACGTATGCTTTAGCTGGTAAAACTTCAACAGAACCAACTATTGAACATCCAGTTAATTTACCACCACAAATGAAAGATTTATTTACAACACAAGAAAAAGAACGTTATAAATTAAAAATGCAACATGTAGTTGAAAGAGAGAAATTAGGACTTACAGTAGAGCAAGAAATTTTGCGTGTTCATGCAAAGGCAGCACGTAGTTTAGCATGTCAATCTTTACCTTTATCGGCTTGTACGATATTAAAAGATGAAGAAGTTTATAATATGATAACACCAGAACAAGAGGAAAAAGATCGTAATGCTAGATCTCGTTATAATGGAAGACTGTTTCTTAGTTGGTTGCAAGATGTTGATGATAAATGGGAAAAAATTAAGGTAGTACTATATTTTACCCTTTATTTTGTTTTCAATAAATCAAATTTTGTTTATTATTCATTTTTTATTTTAGGAGTCAATGCTTTTAAGGCATCATAATGAAGCTGAAAGTCTTCATGCTGTTCAAAAAATGGACTGGGAATGGTTAATGAAAGAGCATTCTCTTTGTGATTATAAATCACAACCTGTGATCGATGAATCTCATGTACCAATGGTACATGTTAGTGATGATTTCGATTTATTGCCGGCTTAATGAAAATTATTTGAAATGCAATTTTTGCATTATAAAATAAGTTATATTAATTAATTATATTGATTTTATTATTTTTAAAAAAATAAATGGTATAGACATATAGACTTTAAAAACATTTCTCTTAAAAAAGAAATTTTTTTGTGATTTCCTAATTTTTAAATGGAAGATGAATAAAAAATAAATATAAAATAAAATATTTGAATATATAAAAAAAAGTATTCATAAAATAAATGTATAATGTAAAATAATAAATAATTTTGTGTTTTATGAACTTTCCCATTTACCAAATATTATTATAATCCTGAAATTCTTTAATGATCATTCTTTGGAGCTGTCCACAAATTACCTAACGGCCTAGGGGGGAGGGGGATCTTAAAATTTGTTACGATGGGGAGGGTGATTGTTTTTAAAAATGTAACGTTACCAAATTTCTTCCTTTTTATAAAAAAAAAATTACACTAAATATATTTTCTATATAAATTTTCAACCTACAAAAATGTACACAAAATATTTAAGTATGTATATGTATTTACAAAAAGAAAATTGCATTTTATTTTAAATTTAAAATTTAAACAGGCTTTGACTTTTATTTTTGTACTCGGCGAAAGCTTAAGATAAAAGTTTTGTGAAATATTTATATGTTTGTGTCGCCGCCGTTTAGGAGCTGTAAGGGGTCAAAAACTGAAAATTTTTATATTTTTCTATTCTATTCTATATTCTAACAACTGTAACTTAGGCACTTGTCCAAATTTTTTTTAAAGTAATATACAAAAATTAAAGCTCCAATATTATATTTTTGTTTGTGTTAATAATTTTTCTTAATCATATAGGATTGCCTTAAAATTGACAAAAGTGTGACTTGATTTTTCCCAGTTTCTTTTAACAAATTATTCTAACGATTTCGTTTTCATTTTGTATTATTATAAATTTATTTTATTCAAAATAACTACTTAATATTTATGTACTATTTACCAAAAACTAATTTTGGAAATGAGCTTTTTTTTAAAAAAAAAACCTTAGTTTTTTCGTTGTTTGTTTTTTTTATTTTAAAGTTAGTTTTGTTTATTTTAATAAAAAATTTAAATCAGAAATATTTAAAAATTGTTTTATTTTTTACGTTATTTCTCTTGGAGGGGGAGGGGTCGTCGCAATTTGTTCTGTTACTATGTGGAAGGGACGGGTTAAAAAGCGGCAAAAAGAGCGTTACGTAATTTGTGAACAGCCCCTTAAAATATTTATTAACATAAAAATTGTTTTTCTAACATTGTCAAAGAAAGGAATATTCAATTTTCGAAAATTATATTTTTTGTTTGGAAGTACATAATAATTTAATGTTGGAATTTCTTCTACAGTATATATTTTATTATTTACAAAACAAAAGCTATAAAAAAAACTTAAAATAATTTAAAAAATCAACTATGCTTCTACACATATTGCAGAATCCCAAGCTTTTGCGTTTACTTGCTTCAAAATTGCTGTTAATCCTTTTCCAGGACCACATTCAAATGTTCGAGGAAAATGTGTACCTTGTGCTCTTTCATATAGTATATGTAATGTCTGTTCCCATTTCACTGGTCTTACCATCTAAAATTTTCAAATAAAAAACCTTTTTGTGGTACTTAATTAAAAAATTACCTGTTTAGGAAGTTGCTTAAAAATGTGTTTTGCATGCTTATATGGTTTTCCATCAACATTTGAATGTACATTTATTAAAGGATCTTCAATTGTTATTTTCTTTAATGCTTTTTTAAACGGTTCTACAGCGGGTTCCATTAATGGTGTATGAAATGCACCGTTAACAGCTAAACGTTTCATACGTTTTATTTTAAATAATTTTGAGTTGGCTTCTAAATATCGAAGAGATTCTATGTGTCCCGCAACTATTTTACAATGAGGATATAAATAATTTGATATTCGACAATATGGATTTTCAATGCCTTTATCCAAACACCATTGTGTTGCCTTTTCACAAGCTTTTCCTAATTCACAATCAGGTCCAAACAGCACCTTTTATCAACATAAAAGATCATATAATTTACAAAAAAAATGATTAATAATAACGTACAGTTGCCATTCCACCTTCATACTCCTCACATGCAATTTGCATTGCTTCAGCCCTTATTTGTACTAATTTCAAGCCTCTATCAAATGGTATCGAACCAGCAAAAACTAAAGCTGTTATTTCTCCTAAACTAAATCCGGCTGTCGCAACACAATTTTCTATTGCTTGTGGTCTTTCTTCTTTTAATTTTTCAACAGCAGCTAATGATGAAACCATTACAGCAGGTTGGCAATGTATGGTTTTATCTAATTCTGATTTAGGACCTTCTAAACATAACTTTAGTAAATCATATTTTAAAACATGATTTGCTAATTCAAAAATATCTCTTGATCCGGGACATTTAAGTAGATTATGAGCCATTCCAACATATTGAGAACCCTGCCCGGGAAAAACTATTATAGAACATTCTCTGGGGTCTGTTACTGGTCTTGATGCTTTTGTTTGTTGATCTCTTCGTAGAACTGTTCCTTCAGCATAAGGTAAAGTTGACCATTCATCTTCTGGATTCTCTGGTTTTGTATCAGTTCCAATTACAGCAGATTTTAATAGCGATTTTATTTTAAGTGAGTTTTTATCGCAATTATTCTGTAATGTTTTATGTAAATTTCGATAAAATAAACGATACATTTTTTTTAAAGCTTCTAATTGTAATCTTAAAGAAATTGTAAACGACAAACTAAAATGAAAATTGAAATAAACAAGAGTTATTTAAAGAAAAAATTGTAAACAAAACATTTTAACTTTAAGAAATAGGTTATGTTGTGTGGAAAATGTCAAGATTAATTTATGGATACAGAGTGATTTAAAGTAATAGGACAAATGTATGGGACAACAAAAATTTAATAATGTTAAGAAAGATTATGTACAAATTAAAAAGTGTAAAATTAAAAAACTTTCAATATTCATAAGTTAAGTTTGGATAGAAAAAATAAAAAACAATATAATTGAGAATGTCAATTTGTATTTCGTTATTCGTATTTTCTATTGTACAATCCACATAACAAATTGTTCAGTTCTAGTTATTTACTTATTTTATTGCTTGCGCAAGAAATATTACTTTAGACTTATCTCTTCTGTCAAATCTCAATTCTCATGATGACATTAGTACTCTATTTGAAGTTTCAAACCGGCTGAATTTTGTTATGACTTTTGACAATCAAAAAATAAATTTAACAAATAAATAAGTTTAAAAAAATGGATTCAAATGAAGTTGACGAAAGTGATACTGACAATGAAGAATTTTATTTTGAATCTGACCACTTAGCACTACGAGGTAATACTGATTATACATCCGTCCTTCGAACTTTAATCGTTCTAGAAGCACAAAGAATACAAGCAACTAAAGGTAATAAAATTGTAATTTGTTTCATATCGCCACATTATAAAAGTTATTAACTCAGATTTGGAGAAATTAAATGAAATTCGAAAAACAGCACTTGAGGATCCTATTAATTTTGTTCAGTCTTTGACTAAAAATGAAATTGAATTTCCGAAGTCAATTCATATTGCTGAGGTAGACCACTGTTGTTCTAAATATACAAGTGGATGTATCATAATAAAGAAGAGTTAATTATTTTTTGTTTTAGATTCCATCAGTAAACTTCGAAAAATATAATGTAAAATTTCCCGACGTCAATAATTCACGCATAAAAGTCGATAATACCATTGATAATTCTGAATTAATTTTTAAAGAAGACAGATGTGATACTTTTAATCAAGTAAGAAATTTTAAACTAAAACTAAACCTACACTTAAAAGTTAATTCAATTTAAGCATTGGACTACTGAAGAGCAAAGAAGACTTGAAGAACTATTAATTGAATATCCACCCGAACAATTTGAAATGCGCCGTTTTGCGAAAATTTCCCGAGCTCTAGGTAATCGAACTACAAAACAAGTTGCAAGTCGAGTACAAAAATTTTTTAAAAAACTACATGCTGCTGGTTTACCAATACCTGGACGTATACCAAAAACACGAAATATTGCTAAGGTATCGAAATTTAGTAAAATTACATTTCGCCCATCAACATTTTTTCCATCATATAATGTTCCAGTTTGTATACCTGAAGATGATGATGTAATTGATCCAAAATTTAATACAATGTCTACTAATACAAGTGTAAAATCATTTGAAAAAGATGGTACCCCAAATCGGATTTCAAATTTTAATGAGTATGATGTAGACAGTTGTGATAGCGATGATGATAAAACCATTGAAAAAAATCAAAATGTTGATCAAATGAAAATGTTAAAACTTTTACAACGTCTTAAAAATGATAAGGAAAAAGATATTATTACACAGCGATCAGAAAGTATTCATTATAATTATAAATGTAATTATTGTTCAGAAGAGCCTATAATGGGTACAAGATGGCATTGCGATACTTGTATACAACATTCAGTTGATTTTTGTTCTGACTGCTTAATATCACAATTAATGTCACCTAATTCGCATTCAATTTATCACAAATTTAGAGGTATAAGAGTTTCAAGTGAACAGCAATATGGTGATGGGGAAGGTGATGATAATTCCGATTTTGATTATGGGAATTTACAAGACGACACTTTCGATAAAGATTATTTGTTATCAAAATTTTCCAAAGATCAAAAATATAATTATTTAGATCCAAATTTTATACCTTGAACAATAATTATTTTTTGTTAATTTTGGAAAGAATTCGATTAACTTTTCTTTATACAATTATTACGGAATTTAATTTGCAAAACAATGCATTTGAAGTTCAATATTTGATATAATATGTAAATACATACATATGTATGTATGGATATGTATATAATTTTTAAATTTAGTTATTTTTAAATAAACCGATCCATAAACAATTTTTTTAAGTTTAATTTACAATTGATGAAATTCAGATAATAAAATCGTTTGCTAAGCGTTTTTGAAATTGATCACTAAAATTTAAAATCATGCTTCTGAAAATTCATATTAAAATAAAATGAAAATTAAGATTCTCTTGGCGTTGAAAATGATCATTTTGCATGATTATTTTCTTTATAAAAGCGATTTTCAATTACGCGTCATTATTTTTTTGTTCTAGTAGATGTCGCTCATATTTTCAGTTAATTTTTACTCTTACTCAAAAGTCAGCCTGATAATATGCAATTTATCATATTTATAACATTATATGAGATATGTTTATATGTTTTGTTGTTTATTAGTTTGTTGCTTAAACTGCTTAAACTTATCTTATTTTCTGAATACTATATGGAAAAAAGCTAAAGTTTTACTTTTTAAAAAACCTGGGAAAGATCCAGTTACATCAGAAAAATTATAGACCTATAAGCCTTTTATCTAACATAAGTAAGTTATTCGATACATTAATAAATGATAAAATTAATATTTTTGTTAATGAAAATAATATTTTAGTAAACAATTAATTTGGTTTCAGACACAAGCATGGTGCTATTAATGCTATCACAAAATTAGTTGCTGACGTTTGCTGGAGTATTAATAAAAAAAACGCTACTGGAGCATGCTTAATCGACTTAGAAAAAGCGTTTAAAAGCATATGGTTAGACGGTCTAGCTTACAAATTATATAAATATAAATTTCTAAACCATCTTATTGATATTATCCTAAATATGATTTACGGTAATAAATTCTATATTTCCTCCAACGAATCAAATACATGCCATAAATTACACAATAATATAGAACGCCCTAATGCAACGCACGGTGAACTCGCCAATATTATTCTCATTATATATTAATGAACTTCTTCAGACCTTAAATTTAATCAAGGGCGAAAATCATTCTTTGGCCTTTGCCAATGATCTTATATTTTATACTAGTAATAACAAAATAGAAAATATTAACAATGAAAAAAATGTTTAATGTTGTAATCGATTATTGTAAAGTCTGTCAGCTAAAAATTAACTATAATAAATGCGAAACTATTTTATTCCGAAATACTTATAAAAACTTGAATTATAATTTAAAAAAGCAATGGAGAAAGTTCAAAATTAAAACTCCTTCAAATGGCATATTACCAAAAAAAAATCTGTTAAATATCTCGGAGTTAACCTTAATTATAACACTAATTACTCTCACCATATCAAAGAAACTATCTCGAAAGCAAAGAGGGCATTTATGGCATACAAGAAACTATTTTTCAATAAAATAATCAGTACAAGAGTTAAAATCTTTAGTTATCAAGCTTTTATCAGACCCACATTATTCTACGCAGCACCAATCTGGTACAACATAAGTGCCAGCTTGATGGAAAAATTAAGAAAATTTGAGAGAAACTGCATAAGAGTGTGTTTAAAAGAAAGTAGAAAATCTGAAACAAATTTTACTCATTATCTTTCAAATAGATACATATGTATGTATGTATATAGAAAATCAAAATTAACACGAATCGATAATTTCATAATTAAATTAATTCGCAATCATTTTGATAGAGTAATTAACACTCCCGAAAATGGTTTAATATCCCATATATTCTACCATAACGATGAGTATATCAAAACCCCATTAAAATCGGGCTTCATAGCACCCGAACATTTCATCTACCTAGATAAAGTAGGTTTCATACAAAATCAAAACCATGTTCCTCTACTATTTCATTATGGTAGAAAGCCTACATGTACTAAAATAGAGTTTAATGCAAATAATGTTAGCATTGGCAGTTTAAAATACTACACCCATATTCCAAATAGGGATATGTGTGTCTATAAAGATTACAATTAAATTGACTGTAATAGTTTCATATTAGTTTTTTTTTTTTTTTTTTTGGTCATAGTTTTAATCAAGTAGGTTAAGTTAGTTTTTAAGCTTTTATTTTTACCACATAAAAAAATGAATTGGTTTTTAGATATTTTTTACAATTAGTATATAAAAGAAATAAAAATACATATAAAATTATTATAAATACAGAAGAGTAAATTAAGAAAAAATCAAAATTTACAAAATAATAAAATTCTTATTTTAACATGTAAATCAAAAAACATTAAGTTAATCTAATTTTGTAAACTTTTTAAGGATGTAAACAGAAGCGCAAGGAATAAAAAGCAATAAAAAAACAAAAAATTAGTTTGTTTATTAAAGATAAAATGTTGATTTTTAATTGAAGACTAACATTTTTGCAATAAAAAAAAGAAAATATAATATAATATTTTGAAAATTTATTAACCAACCAACCAACATAAAAACTAATTAATGTTAGATGTTAGTATAAAAAAGAAAAAATACTGTTTTTTTCTTACTACCACTTTCTTACCAAATACTATTTTTTTCTAAGCTTGGCAAGCTAAATTTAAGACTGTAATTAAAAGGTATGTATAAATAAAAGATTTATTAAAAAAAAAATTAGTTTGTTTATTAAAGAATAACATAATTTACATGTATCATTTTTAAACGGAACAAAAATGAAATTTAGAGGTAGACTTTGGCTAGTCTTTGCTTAAGTTTAAGTCTTTTAGTTCAATGGTTAAATTAGCAAATAGGAAATTGAGTCAAAATTTCCAGTGCTCAGTTGCAAGATGAAAATTGATGCAATCTTCCAGTAAAATATCCGAAGCTTAGGCTATAGTTTTAGACTTCAATACAGGATAAAAAAAGGTAAAATGGTTGAAAAATTAAAAACTAAATTTTGTAAAAATAAACATTTTTGTTTTAGATTTATTTTTTTAGTATAAAAAAATATATTCTTACAATACTTCTATCTCTTTTAAAATAATTTATGATTTATGAATTTTATTAAAAAAAAAACAATTTGTTAATATTATTAAATATTTAAAGAACAACTATGAATCCTTTGTTTCCTCTGAAGGCACAACTTTAAATAGCATTTGGATTGAATATGATATGCTTTCTAAGAAAATCAAACATAAAAAAAAATTAATATTAAGTTTATTTATTTTGAACTTATTCTAAAAATATATATGTATGTATGTAAAAATAAAATGAAAATACAAACCTAAGAAAAATGGTTTCTTTTTCATATAAACTGTTGGTACATAAACAATAAATCCACTTAATAAGAAACCAATTGCAAATAAGAATTTTAATGATGGTTCATCTATAACTGGAACTGTTGATAAAAATATTGCAACACAAATTGTAAATATTGGTATTATCATTGGAACTTTATAGGGACGATCTAAATTTGGTTTTGTACGTCTTAATACAATTAAACAAATAACAGCTGATCCATAAAAGAACCATATTAAAAATGATGCAAATTCAATTAAAGTTTCAATATCACCAACTAATATAAAAATTAATGATATAAAACCTTGTAATGCAACAGCTGGTGCTGGTGTATTACGTTTAATATGAACATAAGACATCGGCTCATAAAATTGTCCTTCACGACTTGCCACAAAACATAATCTTGTTACACCAAATTGTATACTTAAGGCACAACCAAATGTTGATAATGCAACACCTAATGGTATTAGAAATGCAAATGGTCCTAGAACTTTCTCACCAAATGATACAGCAACAGCTTTTGATTGAATCATTTCAGTTGGTGTTAAAACAGTCATATAAGCAAAATTCATAAATACATATAATGCTGTTATTATTGGTACTGCAATTATAATTGATCTTGGAATGTTTCTACAAAAAAATTAATTTATTAATTTTTATATTTCAATTATATTGATTTTTTCTTTTTTTTTTTTACTTTTCAGGATTTTTAATTTCTTCAGTTACAGTAGTTACACTTGACCATCCATCATATGCCCATAGACCATTGTAAAATGCTAATGCAATTAAACCTGGACTTGTGTTTGTACCTTCAAATCCACTACTTAAATTTTTTGTATTACCAATTGCTAATTCATATATACCACCACCAATCACAATAATACATGCTATTACCTTACAAAAACTAAATATATTGTTGATATGTAGATATAGTTTTACACTAACTAAATTAATATATGTAATAATACCTAAAAAATTAAAAAAAAAAATATGATTAATTAAAGATTAGTTATTATTATAACTTATAAAAAAATATTTTATACCTAAAGCTAAAAGTGCTATTAATTTAATTGTTTGCATTTGATCTTCTTTTGACATATTATCTAAGCCAATTAAATGTCCAAATGGTTGTACTGAATATTCAGCAAATGTTAATACAATAACAGCTACTTCAGCTGGTCTTAATACTACAACATATACCCAAGCGCATATAAATGCTGGTAATGGTCCCCAAAATTTATGTTGTTCTTTAAATGTTTCTATTAAGTAAGCATATTCAGCACCAGATCTTGGTACAGCTGTACCTAATTCAGCAAAACATAATGCACCTATTAATGATATGAAACCGCATAAAGCCCAAACAACTAAACACATTCCTACACTGCCAGAATATCTGATAATTAAAAAAAAATAATTATTTAATAATTAATACAACTTTTTTTTAAAATATTTTTATATATTTTAATTAATCTTACTTTAATGCTGACGCTGGTGATACAAAAATTCCAGATCCAATCATAACACTAACTAAAATAAAAAAAAAAAACAATATATTTGATTATATTTTTTATATATATGTACCTATTATTTCTTATATTTTTCAAAATTCTTTCCTAGATTACCAATCATAATTTTCGCTGCAAACATTTAATTTTACGCTATTTGTACCGTAATTTTTTTTGAACTTTATACCATTTATACCATAATTTGTTCACCAATTCTACCATCATTTAATTTTTAAAAAATTCTGCAGTTTTTTGTACAAACATTTAAAGTGTCTTTATTGAATTTTAAATATTCGGCTGAACCACGTAAAAAATGCAAAATTTTAAACTTTAAAACTGAAATTTTAAACTGTTGAATCAAGTGTTTATTCAGCCATGTCTTTAAAGTCAAAAGTACTTAAATTTCGAAAAAAAAATAACACTTTTTAAAAAATTCTAAGTTAATATATTTTACTATGGTTGGTAATCGAGGGTTAAAATAATACAAAATTTGTAATAACTTACTAATAATATTAACTGCTGACAATAAACCAAGATTTCGTTGTAAACCAACAACTTTTTTTGGTTTTGAATCAACTTTTTCTAAATTTCCCATTTTGATTTCCTATTATTATTATATTATTTATTGTATAGTATAAAAATTCTTTGTATTATAAATATTTCTTGTTGACTATTTTAAAGTTATTTGAATCCTCCCTTTTAATTGTCTTAATGTGTTTCTTCAAAAGATTAACGTAAGCAATCATTGAATCCAAACAATAATTTTAAAACATAGAATGTAAATATTGTTCTTGCTTTGAAAAAACTTTTTTTTATTTATTTTATTGTTCTAAATTAATTCTGAAAATGACAAAGTAAATTATTGAAATTATTAACAAAGTTTATAAATTAATAGAAAAATTCTTAAAAATTTAAAATTGTGTATCTAATTACATAGTTTTTTTTTTTTTTTAATTATTAATTTAAATTGCTTCCTGTTTCAATGCACAGATCAAGTAGATTTTTAAAATTTAAATCAATTTGATAATAAATTTAAAAATGTATTGTTGTATCCTAAAGTGGACAAATTCGCAAAAAATTAATAAATAAATAAAAAGAATTTTACAAAATCAAATCAAAATAATGATGCAAAAAGAGGATTAAGCTGAGTTGAAATAAGAAACACTTTCAGATCATTTAAATTGAACCGATTAATACAAGAAGCAAATATTTAATTAATTTATGTATATATGTACAAGGGATAGCATTTATTTAAAATACAAAATATAAATTTAAAAATTCTTCAATCCTCTTTAAGCAAGTGAACATTTTTGGATAAAACATTTCTTTTATAAAGGAAACCGGCCATGTAGCAACTTTCACTTGACTACTGGACATTTGATCAGAGGACATTTCACAAAAATGACACTTAACAAAAAGACATTTAGAAAAACAGACACTAATTAGCAAAAAGATATTTAGCAAAATAGACAATTAGCAAAAGGACATTTAACAACTTTAACAACTAGACACTTGGCAACTTGGAGATTTAAGAACTATTACAAGTGAATATATCACAGTTTTTCATAATCAACAATATAATTTTCATCTCTATATAATATTTGATTATCTCTTTTATTGGCTGCAGGGAATCTGTTTAAAATAATTAATATCGAATACGTAAAGTTCATTTTTGAAAAAAAAATTTCGTTTAATAAGTTTGTGAAAAAAAAATAAAAAGTTGCCAAATGTCCAAATATTAAGCATTCAAAGACATTTAACAACATTTAATATTTATTTTGTAAAATCTCTTTTCTGCAAAATTTCCACTGATCAAATGCCCAATTGCTAAATGAAAATTGCCAAGTGTAGGGTAATCCCTTTTATGTACTCTTACAAATTATTTTGCAAACCTTCTTTTTAACCTATACAATTCCTTATTGATTTTGGTATTATGGAATGTAGAATACATTGGATAAGACGAATCTGATACTTAGTTCTTTGTAAATTCCATTGGAAATAGTTCTTAAAATAAACAAATAGAAATCGTGCTTAAAAAGAAAAAGTATTAATTAATTGGTGATTCACTTTCGAAAAAAAATAAAGATTAAAGAGTCAGAAACAGCGTAGATAGTAATTTAGAAAGATCATATCTAAGAATAAGTATCATAAATGAATAACAGGATTACTGTTTTATGTATATTGATAAAACAGGGTTCAATATACTTTCAGGAAGCAGGTACACTTCTCCATACAATGTAGTAGAACAAAAATAAAAATAATTTTCATAATATGTACATATATAATATATTAATAAATACAAAAAATGTCTAGGCTATTAAAAAGTTAATTAAATTGTTAAAATTGTTGTTGTGGGAAAGCTAAAAAGCTAATAAATTCGCTTGTCTTGTAATAATAAAATTATAAGATTATTGTCATACTTTTAAGCAGATAAATTAAAACATTGTTAAAAAAGTTAATGAACAGTAATTATTTTTTGTTAATTTATTTAATATACAATTACATATATAGATAAAAAAAAAACATTAAATTTTATAATTATAAATTTGAATAAATTACAGCAAACAATAAGTACCTATATAATAATTAAAAATGTATTTTAATAAAAATTATTCAAATATATACAAGTATGTCAAAAGTAAATATTTTAAGGTTTTAAGTTATTAAAATTTTATATATTTAAAGATTTTTTTTTTAATGAAAATAAAATTAAAATTTTTATTAGGTTAAAACTTAGGATATTTAATAATATAAATATAACAGTTTACAAATAACCGTTTATATGCCATTTAATTATTTTAATTATTTTAAAATTTATTATGCATATACAAATGTTATGCCAACTTAAAGATATTTTCGATAGTAATTTTGGTAAGATGACTTAACTTTCACGGACATAAGTCCTCTTAAATGAACTTATAAGTTCCATAGAACTTATTTCCATTTTCAAATGGTCTAAGTTCCATGGAAGTTCTGGCCACTTTTTGTTAAAAATTATGTTTTAAATAAAATGGCCATAAGTTTGACTTTTCAGTTTTTGATTTCAAATAACAAATATTGTACTTTTATATACATTAAATGTGTATTTCTTCTTTTTTCAAAAGGTTTTAAACAGTTAAAAATTCAGAGTTTGTATAATTTGTTTTGTGGGTGTTTTGGGGCGGCAATCCTCTCTATTTTAAAATCTTTAATGTTGAAATATGTATGTAAAAAAAATAAATAAAAAGACCTTTACAGTTGGTTACAAAATCAGGATTTCAAAAATTTGTTTAGCAAGGGTTTTGGGTGCGACAGTCCCCACTATTTTAAATTCTTTGATGTTGTTATATTTATTTAAAAAAAATTATTAGAAAAGATTTTAAAGTTGGTTACAAAATCTGGGTTACAAGTATATGTTTTTCTAGAATCCAGCTCTAAAATCCCTCCAAATTCAGAATCTCGCATATACACATATATATATATGAACACCAAAATGTATTCCTGGTATTTCTCTAAAATAACTATTTGGCTAAAATAAAATTTCAAATTTCCATTTAACTAGAAATCTCCCTCTAACTAGATTTTGTCTTCTATATGTAAAATTGTAATATTGAATAAATATGTAATATTGTTTTAATTCAAGGAATTCAAAGGCATCAATGAATTTAAATTATAATTTATCTATTTATATATTAGAATATAATTACTTTTGTTACATTAATAAGTCATACTATTACAATAATTTTTGATTAAATTATGCACGATTAAAAATTTTCAAATAAATTTTTTTCACATTTTTCCCCCACAACAAAACAATAAAGAAAATCAATAGAAAAACAACAAGAAAAAATCAAAGTTTAAATAGAAATTCGTAAATATGGAAAATTACAATTTTATGGTTTCATAATCATTTCTATACATTTTTCGATTTTTTTTTTTTAAATTGATGTAATTGTAATGGTGCACTTGACATTTTTAAAATGATTAGCAGTTATTAATGTGATAAAATTTAATAAGTTTTAACATTAAAATATTTTATAAATTAAATATTACTAAACTTTTATAGATGTTTTTGGCTTAAATTATCTCTAATGTTTATTATTTTATTCCTATCCTATAATTTAATAGAATTTAGTCAGCTAATCATCTGTGTCATCATCATCATAATCATCATAATTTGTAAAAAAAATAAAATCATCATCATAATTTGTAAAAGTAAAATACCTTTAGGTACATTTTAGGTACATATATATAAAATAGTTGCATTAAAGAAACTCAATGTTGAAATGGCATTACTATAGATAGAATAAACATTTTGAACAAAAAAAAAACACGGAATTACAACCACATTTATAATGTAAACAATTAATTGAACAAGTTCAACAACATAATACAAAAAAAAATGTTCTAAGTCTAACAAGTTTTAAATTAATTAATAATAAATTAAATTATGATTAATTTACAACTAAATTTTATGGAAGTAATTAATGCCGTGTCAGCAAAAGATCTTATTTTATTTTGGTTTTTTTTTTTTTTTATATCATATACTAAAATTACCCACAAGTGTTGATAAAAACTGTAGTGTACATATATATTGATATCTTAATCAAAGTTTATATGCACTCAAAAATAAAATTAAAAATATGATTATTTACAGTATTGAACAAAATCAAATAAAATGAAAATGAATTTATAATTTTTGAAATATTTTTTTGTTATAAAAATTTTTTTTTTTTTATTTAAAGTTTAGAGTTATTTGACGTCGTGTAATCAACAAAGTCTTGTAATGCGAGTAATCAACTGCTTAGCTAAAATAGTGATTCAAGAAACTGATGCTAACTTAAATATGAATAATTAGCAACTGAGTGGATGTCTTATGCACCTTTAAGGACTGAAAAGCATATAAAAAAAAAGTATATATGTATATTAATATTTTATTTACATATTCTATATTGTAATAAAAAACACCATTTTAAACTTATATAATTGATTTAAACTTGTTATACGATTAATAAGAGAATAACAATTTATATATGGCAAATATTCTGTTATTTTTAATATTTTTAAGAATTTTAGTTCTAAATAAAAAAATATAATAATATTTAAAAAGCTTTCAGAAATAACTTTAAGAATGATAGAGAAGAATGGAGAAATTTTACGGGTTCAATTTTTCTTATAATATGAAATGAAAATTTTTGCTTAATATTTTAAATTATTTGTAAGAATTTTTGTTTGAAATTTTGATAAATAAAAATTTATTAATCTGTTCTAAATATGTACTTTGAACAAGAAATTTTACATTTCATTGTAAATGCACCGAACTTTCTTCAAAACATAAATTAGTATAATTGGTATAATATAATGAATAAATTTAATTAATTATGGTTTAATTATTAATATAAGTATATGTATTTAAGTGCAATATTGATAATATACAATTAAAATCTAATTTTATTTTTTTTGACGCCCCAATAAACGAAGTTCATCTAAATTTTTATTATTGTGTATACATAATATATTCATAATTATTAATTTTATTATTCTAGATAGTAATCAATTTTTATTATTTTACGTTACTAACAGTGGTTAATTTTTATTTACAAAAAAAATTTATTATTCATAAATTTCAAATACATCATCATAATTTAAGAAATTGGAAAAATAACTTAAAATCCTATAAATCCTATAAATATGCAATATTTTGTGAAAATTATTCATAACGCGTCCCTTTGCAAATTATAGTAAATTATGTATTTATATTTTTGCCAGATTTTAAAATATTTTAAAATTAATTTTAATAAATTTATAATATTTTAATATAAAAAATAATTAATTGGAAAATTAGACAAAGTATTCCATATATAAAATATAGTGCGATATAATAATATAATAATCAAAAAATAAATACATAGGTAATAAATATTACTTTTTAAATTTGAAATTAATCAAATTGATTAAAAAATACAATGTTTAATATTTATAATCTAATAAAAATAAATAAATATATATCACTTGTTAAATGATATATATTTATTAGATAATAACTTTACAATTAATAATAAAATCAATATTATATTTATACTACAGTAAACATCAATAAAAGATATGAAATTGTAATACATAATAATAGAATATGTATAGATTAAATATTTTAACATACTTTAAATACTTGTATATATATATATATATATATATATATATATATATGCATATTAGATAAAAATTTGTAATGTTATAGATTGTTAGAAATATTGAAAATGTAAAATTAAAAGAAGATTAAATATAATCATTAATGATAAAATATCTTTGAAAAATATAATTTTTACATATTGTGTCATGCACTTATAACATACAAACAACTAAAACTATATTTTAATCCAAGTAGGAAAAATTCAGGTAAGCTTTTCCTAAGAGATTATTTCGATTGTGGTAACTATCGCCTACAGATCTTACAAATATTTTAAAATCGTATTACGGGCATTGCGACTCATATATATTTGAACTCTTGAAAAATCAACTTCTTTCAGATATAACAAAATTTCATAAATGTAACATACATACGTCTTTTATATACTACTATGCCAAAGTTGAAATACACTTTTAATTTTGCTATATTGTACTCTTTTAGTATTTTTGCTTTAATATACGGGTGTCCACAAGTCGAAGATCACAAAAATAGGGGATGATGGAGAAGGTCGAAACAAGAAAAATGTTTCCCTCCGGCTGTCTAAGCGGGAGGTTTATTCTTAACGGTTTCCAAGAAAACGGCCTTCAATGTATTTTCGTTAAGTTTATAAAAATATAGTAT
The DNA here is from genome assembly GCA_947095535.1 of Poecilobothrus nobilitatus. Classification (NCBI taxonomy): domain Eukaryota; kingdom Metazoa; phylum Arthropoda; class Insecta; order Diptera; family Dolichopodidae; genus Poecilobothrus; species Poecilobothrus nobilitatus. The sequence goes on from OX352774.1 coordinate 57,814,941, forward strand.
AATATATCTCTAATAAGTAATATATATCTTCGCCCCTCTATAACACAAAAGTTAGGTATCTATGCAAAGGTATTCGTTTGGTATATATATACACATAGCTGAAACTATGAGCTTTTATACAAATATCTTAACTTTTTCCTAACCTTCCTAGTTGAGATAGTTATAAGCTTTTAAAGTCGAAAAATATTGATATTTTTAAATTTTTTTTTAAACAACTGTAATTTTTGTATAAAAACCGTTAAAACATATGATTTTTATTTAATTTTCTAACTTATAAAAATCAAAGCTTTATTTTATGTTATTATCATTTTTATTGTATCTTTTACGTTTTTCGAAAAAAATAAATATTACTTGTGCTTCTTTGAAATTTCGTTAAAAAACATTTTTCTCGTATGGAATGTAAATTACAATATACAAAAATACTTTGAGGACAGTTATCTCGGAAATTGTTAACAGTAGACCTCCCTCCGGAACATTTTATTCTTGTTTCGACCTCCTCTATCACTTCCTTTCTTCGTGACCTTCGACTAATTCCGAACACCTTTTGTATCTAGTTTTTCATTCTAGTTCTACATTCAAAGGTTTAAAATTAAATGTGGAAATTTGATTGATTTCATAATCTTGAAATTATTAACTAATTGAGCCTTCGAACATATTAAAAGTTTTGCCTAAAATATATTAAAAAAATTGCTCAACAGTATCAAAACAAGTCATCGCTTAAAAAATTTCAACTGTGGTCTAATTTTAGCCTTTTCAAATATATATTTCATATACATATAGCAATTAAATATGTACACAATATGTATGTACATATACATTAAAATTATAAAGATTGTTTTTGACCCGAAAAATCATAATTCTAACTCAAATCACATAAAAGCATAAGAATATAATATTTTAATGATTTATTAATTAATTATAGATAGTTTAATATTATAATTAAATAAAATAAATCAATTAAAACTTAAAAAAAAAAGACATAATTTCAATGTCAATGTCACAAATTAGAAAACTAAAATGAAATGAGATGAAAAAAAAATTCTAATATTAACCCTTTCAATTATCGGATACACGGTTATAAAATATTTCAATAATTTAATTAAAATTAGATGCATTTGTTTAAAATAAACATTAAACATTTAAGCTAATGACGCTTTCTTCGTTAAATATGTTAAAAGTATGAAGTATAACTTCATAAAAATTAATTTTTTGATGGTATATGCGAAAAATCATTTATTAATAAGAGTTGAGTTGATTGAATATATTTATATATGTTTTAGCATGGAGGATCACTCTATATGTTGTAGAAATGGGATGTTTAACTGGGAATAAAAAAATCATTTATTAATAAGAGTTGAGTTGATTGAATATATTTATATATGTTTTAGCATGGAGGATCACTCTATATGTTGTAGAAATGGGATGTTTAACTGGGAAAAAATAACGGGAATCATATCACAAATTTGTTGGAAAACATTACAAATCAAGAAAGAAGAAGACTTTAAATCACTGAATTATAGTTATACTAAACCATATCTAAATCAAAAAAACTTTAAAGTTTTAAGATAAGTTGATGGATCAATTCTAATAATAACAGTATATATTCTGACTTTACATTATCCATCACCATATTTCTTAGCATAAATTCGTTTCATCTTGCTCCTATGAATACGCTCTTGTGCAGACAGGCTTATTATCTTCTTTATAGCTTATGGATAACTGTAATCGAAAAATAAACGGATATTTTTCTTTCATCTATAAAACTTTGAAAATCAGCAAAGCCTAAAGTTTTTTTTTTGGTTGGAAAATTTTAACGGTATAATAAACAGTGTAATAACAAATTGTGGTCAGTTGTTTTTTTCTCTCATCCAACAGAAATTGTATTTAAAATGTCTGAAATATAATATTTTTTTTTTTTGGCAAATTTTTTAAATAAATAAATTGAAAAAAAAAAATTATTATTATTTGCTGATAAGAATTAATTGATCGTAGTTCAAAAAAGTCACAAAAATTTTTGGGTACTTAATTTTTTTCGTTTTTGTTTTTGTTTTAAAGCTTTCTTTGTATTATGTGATTTTATTTAAAGGAATGTTATATACGTAGCTTTTTAATAATAAATAACGTTTGCTGTTAGTGGTAGCTGGTATTGGTTTATAGAATTTTTTTTTTTAAATATCGTAATTTTTGAACATTAATTATTATTATATTTATTAATTTGAATTTTAATATGACGTAACAGTTTATAATCTTGTTTAAAAAAAACAAAATAATAGAAATGTATTTTTTTTTTAATTATGTTAAGGTTATAAATAAAGTATTATTATACCTTATGTTATATTATTTATACGTATATATATTTATAAAATATATTGAAAATTTAAGTTAATTAAACTTTAACATGTTACCCCATTATATATTAGTTATACTGATAATTTTTGTTATATTTGTATCACGCGCCACCAATTTTGTAAATATACCTAATATACATATATATATACTTATATTTAAGAATTTTGTATTGATTATTGGTGAATAATTTGATTCATCTAAAAGTTATTAAGGAAAACATTATAATTATTTACTTTCTATACTATAAGGCACAAGTTATAAAATAAAGTGTAATAATTGTTCTTAGAAGTTATAAAAAAGACATAAATGCTAGCTTTTTTAATGCATTTTTATCATTTATCCATGGCCATATAAGTACTTTTATTGAATAATTATACATATATAATAATTTACATTGAATAATTTTTAATTTATTATAACTATCAAGCTTATTTGAATTTTTATTTTGTTATGTTTTATTTAAATTTGTACTTTTATTTAAATTTTAATTCCATTGCATATAATAAAAATTGCATATTCAATGAATGATTTAAATAAAAATAAAGTCTTTTCAACTTTGAATTTAATCGATGATAACTAGTATCGAATAAAATTTCGTTAAAAGTTTTAAATACATTAAACTACAACTACAGGTAATATAAAATTAAATAATATAAAATAATAAAACGAGGTGATCCGCTCGCCTCCTACAACGTCTCATAGAGCCACTCTATACTCTTAATAAAACGTATTACGATACCTGATTCAGCAGTATCACTTCAGAAAAGCTTTCCCATTGTTCTTCCCCCAAAGTTCTTCGCCTTTGGGAGCACAAGTTCGGACATTGACGGAGAACGTGATGTACTATTTCTGCCTCTTGCCCGCATCCCTTGTATAGATTTGTTTCTACTATGTCTATCCTTTTGGCATGAGCTTTTATCATCGCAGATAGCATGTGTTTTTTTGCTGCTTGGTTCACTCCAGAATTCTTTCGTATTATATGATAAAAACATATTATATGATAACACCATAGAAATAAAAATTTAAATTAGGCCAACATTATTAAAAGTTTAATGACCATGTTCGTTCTTATATTTCATTTTAAAAAAATTTTTAAATTATTTTATAACATATTTTATAAAAACTAATTCTACTTCATTTCAGTTTCAAATAGGTAATATTTATAATACAATCGATTTAATGATGCAATACATTATTCAAAAGCTTTTGTCGGATTTTTGTAAAGTGCAACTAAAACCTTTTTATTATCATGAAACTAGAAACTTTTTTAAAGGAACGAAATCTTACTTTGTAAAAAAAATGAAGAATATACCTTTTCTCATTAAAATAATAATAATAATTAATAATAATAATAATAAAATTAATATATTATGTTACGTTTAAGCAAATACATAATGTATAACAAAAAAACATTATAGTATTTTTACTATATACGTGAAAATTTTACAAATTAAAAACTTAAAATGTTAAAATGAGCTGTAATCATTACTAAATTTAATTTAACATATTCAGTTTGTTAAAAGACCTTTTTTTTGTTAATTTATATAACAAACATTTTTGTAAATAGTTTTACATTATTTTTAGATTTTATCTAGTTAATATTTTTTTACTAAAATACGAACTATTACTATTCAATTATTGAACTATACAAAATGTGTAACAGAAAACACCGCAGTATATAAAACAAAAGATTTTTAAAGGCGTAAATATTTAAAAACAATTATAATAAAATGTATTTTTGAATTGTGACTATTTTTTTCACTTTAATTTAATTTAGAGTTTTGTAATTTATTAAAGAATTTGTTAAGTAAAAAAATCCTGTAAAGGTCATTAAGATAAGCTGTTAATACATCCAAAAATATGAAATTAAATTTGATGTACTATACTTATAATAAATTTGCGCGGATGTCTATAGAAAGTGAAAATTTTCCATTATTTACCCATAAAAACAGGAGGAGTACAAAAATTTGCTATATGCCAATATATAAATAATTGATATATATGCTATAATAAGGTACAGCAATTTTTTTTTACGCTAATAAGGTAACTTATATGGCAATTTTTAAAGAGTTTCGTTCTCCCATAACGTTAAGGCTTAACTTTCAGATGTTGTAGCTCCGTAATACCTATAGATAAAAAATTTGTTCCACAACATAATGAAACCTATTCATGGTTAAAATTTTATTTCTCTATCTTAAACCGTTTAGAATTTTTGTAAACTCTACCCCCTAGCTGTTGCTAATATACTGCGTTAACATAGGTAAGAGTTTCATCCCATTATATTGACTAAAGAGACGGGTGGGTTTAAGGTGGGAAATGCTTGGTGTCTTTGGAAGATTCCCACCTTCCATAGGAAAAAAAAACAAAAGAACGGACAGAGTGAAACTAATAATGCAAACTAATTGTTTTCTAATATTTAGAAAAAAATATTTTGATTTGAAAATGGAACTGACTGGACATTTTTGAAAATATTTTGGCAAAATTTTTTTCGTAAAATTAAAAACAAAAAATTCCAGAATAATTACAAAAAATTATTTGTTTATAGGTATAAATATAGGTATAAAGAAATCTGCAAGGTAGGTACATGTTTTGTTATTCATATAATTTATTTTTTTAAAATAAAACGAAAGAGAATAAAAATGAAAAGGTAAATTAAGGAATAATTTCTTTTCAAAACATCATGTTTTTTCAATACTAAATTTTAATTGTTTTCTTTTTTAAATCTTAAGTACTTAATTAAAAAAAAAAAACAATTAAAATTCCGCTTTATTATTTTAGTAAATTCCATATATATAGATGCAAAAATGTATAAAGAGTTTAAATAAGAGGAAATGTCAAAATATCTAAATTTTGTAAACGTCTACAAATCAACTTCATATACAAGCTGACTAATATATTCGAGCCAATCAATACATACTATCTATAAATATATTTATCTGTCATTATACATAAGAAAATTTAAATGTCACAGATATTGTAATTTCAATATCCATTTTATTAAAACTAATGCTAAATATTAACAAACGACAATATATAGAAAAGCACTTAACAACTTGTATTGTTACATCGTTTACATCAATCGTATACTAATTGTATTAATAGTACTTCAGTTAAAAATAAATATTAATTGTTCTAGTTTATTTAACTATTTGTATTATAATTGAATAATCAATCTTATAATTATACACTTTATATAGACCGCTTAATTTCTAGATAAGATAAGAGACTGGAAAATGTAATCAATTTGGAATCATATTTATATGTACGTTAATCGGCTTTTTGGCATTTAAATTTTTTTGTTCAGAAACTGAAAATTTTTTTTTTTTTTGTCATAATAAAACTTTATTGAATCAATCAAATTACCAACAACAATCAAAATTAACCAAAATTTAGTTTTAAAAAGATTTTTTTTTTTTTTTTTTTGGGTTGTTCTCCTGAAATAAATAAAACATTTGAATTTTGTATAAAGCATTTTAAAATATTTATAATAGGTACATACTTTACAATTTTTGAATTACAATTTTTATTAATAAAATCAACAAATTATATTTGGGGCTCAAATATTATAATAACACATGTTTATGAACAATTAACAAACAAGACAAAAAAAAAAACATAATAATAATAAAAAAAAAACGAAAATACTCTAAAGTCTAAATGAACGTACAAATAATAAAAATTTTCAAGGTGAAATTTCCGTCTTAAAAATTTCAAATTTTAAACCTTTTGTTCAATTGATTCGTAAGTTCCTTGAATGTCTATTAAATAAGTCTGGCAAATTTCAAGTTTTAATTTGAAATAATTTTCATAAAACTCAAATAAGGTAAGCAATTTCTGTTAATCATAGGATATTTTCTGATTATAATATTATAGTTTATAATTAATACAGCTATTATAATAGCAAGCAAATATTTGCTTATTCTTTCATCCTCTATTTAATAGAAGTTAAAATCTTTTGGAAATAAATTTACTTTTTTTTTAATTTTATTATATCCTTACATTATGTTCTTGGTAGGTAACACTTTTTTGATTTGGTAGGTAATCCTTTTATTCAAAAGGGAACAAAAGAAAGCATTACCTACCAAATTCTACTTAAACTTTTAGTGGTTTAGCTCAACTTTTTTTAATTTTTTTTTTTAATAATTAATTTAATAATTAATTTAACTCTAAATTTTTTAATTAAATTGAACATTTAAGCTGCTGAAGGTTGTTTTATTATTGATTATGTGAAACTTTAGATAGGTATTGAAACTGAATTTAAGTTTATTTAGAGGATTCATTCCTTCATCGCAAATATAGCCAAAAGAAGAAAATAAACAAAAAATATTTGTACGAAAGACTATTTGAAAATTTTAAAGGAAACCTTTCTTAATTTAAGGACATTAGAATAGTAAAAAAAAAAATTTTTTTTTAATGTGCTGAACATTCAAACATTCTAAACGTAAATACAATTTAAAAAAATATAAATCAAAATACCTGATTTTTTTTAAATTTTCACATAAGTTGTACAATGTACATACAACAGGAATATAAAAGCGAATAAGTTAATATTAAATTGTCGGCCACTACAAATTCAATTTTAGTATATAATTAATTAAACTCTGTGAAATTAATAAAGCACAAAAAAAAAAATGAAAAAAAAAAATTAGGGACAAAACGTTTAAACGTTTTTTTATTGTTAGTCTTGAAATTCGTGGAAATGATTTCGAAAATTTCTTTTATTTGGATTTCTTTAGAAATTCACAAAATTTAAAAAAAATAACAAAAGCCAAAAAAAAAACAATTTGTAGGACAATTAAAATAATTCCGTTTATTTAACGGATATGTGTAATCATGTGAATTGAACTAAAATTTATTTTTTTTTTTTTCAGGAATAAAAGTTTTTATATTCTACACAAATTGAGTATATATGTACTTAGAAGGAACATATATAGAATTATGTAGTTAATTTTAATCCTTAAAAATTTTAAGTTATCTCATCAAAATTCGAAATCACTTATACATATCTCGTAGCCGAATCTTTCAAATAAATGATTATCGAATGAATTAAATTAAATTAAATCGCTTAATTAATTCGAGTGTTCATTTCTGCACTGCATGACAAACATTTTAATATCAAATCCTCTTTTTTTTCCTTTGATATCATCCTCTATTTCAACGAATAATAATTCAAAAAGAAATTTTATAAAATCATAACCAACAGCTAATACAGATTTTAGCTAAAGCAAGAATGATATAGTATAAATATCTTTAAGGAAAATTTACGTTAAAAAAAATATTTAAGTGATAGCTCATAAACGCATTATAAAAGAAAATGGGTGTGCAATAGTATAGTAACTGTTTTATAATATAGTAAATTATATAGTATCATAAAAGGGTTACTATCACAAGCTTGTATTTCATTTGCCTGAAAAAGCATATACTTAGTTCTACTTTTCAACCGAACTCTAAAATCGCTTCAAATTCAGAATCTCGCATATAGATATACATATATAAATATTCTGGAAAAAGGAACCCTGATTTCATATCAAACTCTAAAATTCCTGGTTTTGAATCCAACTCTTATCTCTTTCAACTTATCTTTTTTACATACTACATATTTTAAATACTTATTGTGGAAATATGCCCATTGAAATGAAATACAGACATGTGAAAATTCAGGTAAATGAAATACAGGCATATGACACGCTCCCATCATAAATTATAAATGGTTATGTTTTTGAGAGAAGTTTTATATAATCTGCATATAAAATCTTTATAAAATATCATTATAGATTAAAAATTATTTTGTATTACTTATTATTTTTTTAAATAGCGTATATACTTAAAATATACGCTATATATACTTAAAAAATATAGTTTAACTATTGACTATTTTTTAAATGAAAAATATTATATGTAATAAATAAAATTTAGCTTTCTATAAAAAACATATTTTAAAAGCTTTGTATACGATTATAGCTTTTAATTATAATTTATAATATATGACCCATATTTAAATGTAAATTTACTTAAGTTATGTTTTTTTTTTTAAAATGTTCTAAATGAATCATTCTCTGGAAAACCCTTATTGAAAAAAATATTTTAAGGCACGTGTTTAATTTGTAAATGGAAAAAAAAAAAAAATCCAAAAACATATTATATTAAATTTTAAATTTTGGTTATCAGTTATCATAAAAAAATTTACCACTGATTTACGAGAATTACTTTAGTAATAAAACGGACACAATCAATAAAAAAATAAATTTAAATGATAAGAATAAATTTTAAAATGATTATAAGAAAAATAAATGGTTTTTAACTATTCATAATATATCTATTAGATATTATTTTCACAATATTAATATTTAATATACCTACCTACATATTATATGTATTTCTTAAAATGTTCACACTTTTGAAATATAACTAAAAGTAAAAGATTAAAAGTTTAATTGGTTGAAAAAATATACAGTGACGGTAAAAACAATTTGCTTCAATTAAAGTCGTAAAAAATCCTGATTCTTGATCATCCATTTCTATTTAATTACCTACTCTTACGTTTGTAGAAATTCACAAGATAAGTATCGGATAACCAACCAATTATCAGAGATAATTATCTGATCACCAACTGCAATTTATTAATTATTGAACGAATAAAAGTACGTATACGTAGCAACGAAAATACGTATAAGTACAAAAAATATTTGTAACAAATATTTGATGACTTTTTTCGAAATATCTCTGACAATTGTATACCTTAAAAACGTTTGACACGCTATTATTTTAATAATTTATAACTTTTTCGAAGATTGACAATCAGTAATTCTATGGACAATAAAAAACAAAAAAAAAAACAATGCATCTCTCATTCCCATTTTTTATTTACTTCAATCAAATAAAAATTAAGATCTATTGCCATATGGCAAATAAATCAGAAATATTTTATACTATATATAGGAGGCTTTAAAAAAGAAAAAAAGAAATTTTGAAAAAAAATAATTAAAATTTTTGAAAGGACATTTAAAGATATACTTTTTAGCCAATTAATTACTAAGATTAATGAAATTTACTTTGAACTGAATCCTAAACTAAAAGATCTGTAGGAACTACTCATATTGATTCAGCACCAAAATAAAAAAAAAATCAAATTTTGTTATAAGTATCTTAAAATAAAATATTTAAATATTATATATACTTATACGTATATATGCATTGTTATGTTATTATAATCAATTAATGAAATTGACAGCTATTATTATTTTAACAAAGAATACTTAAAAGATACTAAAAAAAAATTTTCATTGTACTATTTACTATATGAATTAGACAATATTATATATTATCTACATTTTAATCATAATATAGATATCAAATTATTTTAATCTTGATCTTGATTTATCAAGTGTACGTAGATAATATTATATAATTTTTTGTACAATTTATTGCCTAATTTTTTTTTAAAATATTTAATTATGTATAAGAAATTTTTACTTATCAGTCAAAGAACTTTAATTTAACACTTTATGTTAAAGCCTGATTAAGATAACATGTGAAGTATGGAATTATCAACTCTTTTTAAGTTAAATCATTTTAGTTTAAAGGTAATGAAAAATGTGGGACGGTATAAAATCTGGCTTTTTTTATCTTGTTATTCAAAATCGTGTTTTGTTTTAGTCTTGCTCTCTTAAAAATCTTGCTAAATCTTGTTTTTTACCGGTCAGTGTATAATATAAAAATCGTCATATATGTATAAAAAATAATTAGTAAGGACTTTATAGTTGATTACAAAACCAGGGTTTCAATTGATTCATTATGTAAAATTCTTTCATATTAAATATTGTGCAGTGACAGAACGCCAAAGGAAATAAAGCCCGCGGGTTTTAATTCCACAACTTTTGAAATTAAAGCCCGTGGGCTTTCGGGCTTTAATTCCTTTTTGAAAAACAAGATTTAGGGCTTTAAATTCTGGGGCGTTCTGTCATTGCACCTTAAAATATGTATGTTGAAAGAATAATTAGGAAGGATTTTAGAGTTGGTTACAAAATCAGGGTTTCAATCAACAGAGATTTTGCGGGTAGCAGCCCTCACTACTTCAAATTATTTCATACTGAAATATATAACTAAAAAAATTAATTAAGAAAGATTTTAGAGTTGGTTGGTTGCAAATAAATTAAAAAATTAAGTAAAATTAAAATTAACTTTATTTTAAATTAAGATTTAATATAAAACAAGATTATCAAAACCAAGATTTTAAAGAACAAGATTTCATATAGGGAACGCAAAAAATATTTACTATTTTCTGATGTCGAGATGATAAGAGATAATAGAAGCTCAAATTATAAATTAATAATAAACTACACGACTTATTTTAAAATTATGGCGATAAAGTGATAATTGAATAAAATCATAATGAATGTAATACTAAAAAGTTAAAGATAAATTAAATAGTACAAAAATACATATAAATTAATTTTAAGTAAAGCTACTTTTGTTAGTAGCATTTAATTTTTATTGTTATTAAATATATAAATTGTAATCATATTATTACTATTAGAATTGACCTACATACTTTCAATTCTTTTATTAGCAAGTAAATAAAGTTTTATTTTTTTTTTTGGGGAAAAGTATGAGAAAATGTTGTTTATTAATCTAAAATTTTATAGCAAAATTATGAGATACAAATATACGTCAACTATAGGTAACTTTATTTTAACTATATTTATTTTATTTATTTTCTCTAATAATATGTATGTTTTTTAAGGGTGTATTTTGAGACATATGTTACTCAAAATTAATATATTCTGTTAGATATTTAATCATATACATATACGCTTTATCATGTTTGCGTCATTTAGTTAATAAAATTAATTTAAATTTACATATATGTATATACATTTACTTATCTTACTGTATCTTATATAAAATATTAGTTATATTTAAGCTAAGATCACCAATAAATATTTCAACGCAACAATATCTATTATAGAAAATTAAATTTCGTGTTTTGACTGTTCATTTTTCAATTGAACAGTTAGCCTTATTTATTGATTGTATAGCATTATTTTTTGATTTATATCTTAAGTATTGTAATATTAAGTGAAAAATTATTCTTTTATTTTTTCGGCGTTAATTAAATAAACCTGAATTTAATCGCTTTCTTCGAACAATTTATACAATCAATGTAAATTTACAATTTTATAATTTTCTCTTTAAAAATGCATTCTTTATTAATTAGTTTAAATTATTTGGTTAATACGACAGTTCTCAAACAACTTTATTTATCATCTCTAATTTAAGAGTAAACTGTATAGTATCAAAAGACTGGGATATATTCAAAAAAATCACTAAGCATATGTCACAAATAAGTTGATAAATACTAGCTTGATTTAATTTACAAATTTATATATATATAAACGATTTTCAAAGCGGTTTTCATCGCTTTTAATAGAAAAATAAAAAATATGATAAATAAAATTCATAGGATTTTTTAATTTAATTAAAAATAATTACTCGCATTTTTATATATACTTATGATAAAATAATCTTTAAAAAAAATTTTTAATTATTTAGTTACGCGATTCTTACAAGAAAAATCAATTATTTAATTTTCTTTTTATTTATTTAGATGTTAATAAAATTGTTTTCTTTTAACACAATTTTTAACTAAAAAGAATTTAATCAGCATTACATAAATATTTATTTAAATGTCACTTATTTAAAAAAAAAAATAATATTACATTTTCAATATTTAGGGCATATAACATAGTAACAAAGCCAGAAAACCTAAGCTGATACAAGATTATTGTAGAAATTGCTAGAAGTTATTATTGAACAAGATTATTATAGGAATTGCATTAGACAATTAGACTGAATAAAAATAATGTAAATCAATACACTTAATAAATAAATAATTTTGGTCATTAACGTTTAGTATAGGTAGGTTTTATTTTTTTTTTTTAAATAATTACTTGAATTTACGACTCAAAACAAATATTATAAATTTCTATTTTATAATAAAATCAATGGTATCGCAACGAAATCTTATTATTTTTAATCTTATTTTTCGAAATCATATTTTTCAAAATTTTAGTTTCTACAATTCTCATTTTTTCCTAAAAAATTGTAGTTATTATACTAAAAAATAATATGTTTTTTGGGAAACTGTATTAGATATTTGTTTTGTTAAGAAAAAGTTGAAATATTATTATACGAGTAATGACTGTTATTTTATTCACATAATTATTTTATTATAAAAATTTGGAGGCAGCCCCAATTTGTTGTTCAAATATGTCAGTAAAACATTTAAGGAGAATTTTAGAGTTGGTTGCAAAATCTTGGTTTCAATAATTTGTTTTACATGGGTTTCGAAGCGATATCCCCCACACTTTTAAATATTTTTTGGTTAAAAATGTTTATAAAATATATAATTAGGGGATATTTTAGAGTTGGTTACAAAATCAGAATTTCAATAAATTTTTTTAGCAAAAGTTTGTCAGTGTCTCTTTTAAATGTTTTGTTCTTTTAAATGTTTTTGTAATATGTATATGTATATGTATATATAAAAATAATTAGAAGGAAGTTTATAGTTTGGTAGGAAAATAAAATTTTGATCAAATAAGATTTTTAAAAATAACATTTCATACTCAAACCAGAATCAATTGATCAATTGCATTCAAATTAATTGAACCGTAAAAAGGAGTTATTAATTATAATCTAGAAATTATATTTTTAAATTTTGCAAAAATTATTTATATCTAAAAATGAAAAAAATAGTAATGAACTGGACAGATGGCGAATTTTTATAGTTAAATATATACTGCAGTAAAAGATACATTATCAATTAGTAAAAATTAATCATCAATTCAAAATGCTCAGTTTAAAAATTTTATAAAAACAAAGGAAAAATTTTAAACTATACGTATAATATTTTTAAAATTTTACAACTTTAGAATTTCAAAACTTACAAAGTATAAACGTAAAAAAAAAAGAAATATACCAATCATATTTTATCAACAAAAAAACCTTAAAGTAAATTTTCCAAAAAAAAAAAAAAAAACTTATACGTTATCTTATCGTTTTTGTGGTACTTGTGTGACGACTGACTACTTAAAATATTAACAAAAGTCATAAAAAAAAAACTTATTTTAGATATACATATTATGTTCATACAATATTTACAAAATATAAATTAAGTGCTAAAAGTATATACTCGTATAATATCGATAAGCAAAATAATAAAATTAATTTTTCTAAATTTTATTTGATTATACTCGTATCAAAAATAAAAGAAACATTATCGTAAAATTTAAAAAATGTTGTTAACTCTTTGTTTTTATCTAATATTTAAAAATTGTGATACGTATATATTCTAATACTATTTATCTACATATTTAGGTATAGTTAACAAATATTTACCTAAGTAAAAAAACTAAAATATAGTTTTGACGTTATATACTAATATACTCACGACATATAAAAGCTTATCTTTGTTGCTATATCAAACGAATCTTGTATGAAATTCTTATGTTGTACAGAAAGGATGTTATAATTTATATTATGTGAAAAACAATTTAAAAAACTTAAATCTAAACATTCTTTAGAAATAGATACCCCAAAGCTTTAAAATAAAGAACAGTTAAAGATAGTTTATAGGGAAAAGGATGATAATGTTTAAATAATCGTTGCTTCATCGAGCAACGATTATTTAAACATTTAAAGTTAAGTTTGAAATTTTGAAGTATGCTGACAGGTATATTCTGAAGTTATATATTAGAAAATTAAATTCATATCAAAAATGTTTTAAATAAGCTATATATAAAATATTATCTTATTTTTTTTTATTTTTGTATTGGTTGTAATATTAACCTTAACTTGAATTAAAAAATGTTACCAGCTACCAGGTAGGATATAAGCTAAAAAGTAAGTTTCTATTATGTCTACTAAAGCGCAGAAAATTCTAAAACTAAATAGAACCGATCTGAGAATATACATGGGAATTAGCACAGGACAAGAGACAGAAACAGTACTTCACGTTCTGTGCCAATGCTCGAATTTGAGAACCCTAAGGCGAAGAACCTTGGGAGAGGATCAATGGGGAAACTTCTCCGAGGTGATGATGCTCAATATAGGAGACATAATGCAGGAGACATAATGCGTTTCATGAAGGGAATAGAGTGGCTCGACGAGACGCTGTAGAAAGCGAGCGGATCGTTGAGCAGGGGAGCATAACGAGTCGCAGGGCCTAGGTGTAAGGGTTATTTCATGCCCCCCCCCCCCTGAGAAACAATAACAACAAAGCGCAGAAACGTTTTTGTATACAATGTAAATAATAAAACTAAAAATAAATTGAATTAAAAAAAAAAAAAGTAATGATATATTAGGCAAAAATATTTAATCTAAGTCTAAGATTATTCATAATTTATCGATTTCATAAAATACTGCATTATATGTAGATAACAAATATAGTGGTATAATGAAAATTATGACTGCAAATTAATAATTTTTACCCCAAGAAAAACTTTAAAAATTTAATTTACGTAGGTAATGAAAATAACAAATGAATTAAATTAATAAATATTTTAAAAAAAACCATTTTACGAATAAAATTTTTATTCTTTGACAAAAAAATTAATTGATTAAATTTCAATAATCCGATTAAGAATAAGGAAAAAATGTTTTTTTTTTATTAATTTGAAAGTGATATAGATAGTAAGTTAATAAGTTATAGTTAATAAATAATAAGATTAACATTAATTAATAATAAAAACATTTTCGTTTAATATACAATATATTAATTTACGTTGGCTTCCAAGAATTTAGCGTAAAAACAGTTTTTCCAATGAAAATATATTAATAAAGACAAAAATAAATTAATTGCATTTTATATTTGAGGGTATCAAAAATATTTTGAAACATTCATACAAAGAATTTACTACAAAGTTGATTTTTTAAAGATATTAAAACGATATTGATAATATTTTTTTTACTTCAATAGGTACCTATATTTTTTTCCTTAAAAAGTAATTCATTTTTATTGAAATTGATGGTAAACAAGAAACTAGCGATTCTTCGACCTAATTAACGCTAAGCACATATACAATGCCTAGAGGCAAAGACTTTTATTAATATGGCGTTAAATTAATCTACCAATTAATTACCAAACCAAATCAAAATCTATATACAATTTATTGACAAATTATATGCAAGAGCTCACATAAAACAAAAAAGATCCTAACATTTATTTAATTTACATACTAATTATGTATATTTGTATATCAGTATATCAGTATATAAATTTTAAGGAAATTATATTCCTACAAAAGAATTACTGAAACTTATTCTAAATGTTTTAAAGTATATCTCATGTATATCTCACTAATTTAGTACAAATGATAAAATAATGCACTTTATAAATTAATTAATAAAGTAACAATAAATGAGGCGTACAAAATTTCATTCTTTATATTATAATTAATAAGATTGTTGGAATAATAATAAAATAATAATAAAAGAAAAAAATATTACTAAGACTATACAAAAAAAAAATTTTTTATTCAATAACAAAACTTAAAAATTTAAGCAGGAAATATGTTATTTTTTTTTATTTAACAAATATTTACCAAATTCTAATATATACATATACTTATATATCGTTATTTTTTTATTATATAGTTTTTTTTTTTTGCAATCATAAGATTCCAAGGTAATCTGCTCAATATTTTTCTTGTAAAACTCTTTATTTAAAGCTTTCATTGCAAAAAAACAAACATAAAAAACAAAGAAAATCCCAAATATAAAAAAAGTTTCGCTTTGAGAGCGAATATAAACAATAAATGTAATAATAATGATTACATGAAAAAAACAAAAAACAAATTAAAAACTGGCGGGAAAATATACTTTTTCTCTAAAACGTTATTATTATATCAACTTACTATTTGTATTAGACTGTATTAGACTATTATCTATTATATTCTTTTTTTTTTGTGTACTTAATAAAATAATTAATTAATACCATAATATTTAAATTAGCATTCACATTAACTTAAGAGCTAGATAAAACATTAATTTATTTGATATTATTTATTATAAATAAGTTTCTTCCCTATACTGTATCTCAATATCAGCCTTTAAATCCTTTTAGATTTACTTATAGATTGAATATAACAAAACTGAGACAAAATTTTAACTTAAGTGCATTTAGACTATAATCTTCAAAAACAAAATAAAACAAATAGAATTAAATTTTTAAAATTCAAAAATTAATGGGAGTAAAAAGCAATAAATTGTTATGTTATTTAATTTTTAAAAATAGAATTAAATAATTTATATCTTATATAGGTATTAAAATTGCAAATTCTGCATAATTTAACTTAATTATTAATATGCTATTCATAAAAGTAAAGCTTTCTAATATTCTAAAAGTAAATTTAAAACTAAATTTTAAATTTATGTTACAAGGTTATCTATTCTAATATAGGTACAACATAATACATACATATATCATTTAAAATTTTAATAACATTAACACAAATAGGTGTATACAAAAACTCTTGTGTACATTGTTTTTTTTTTTTTCTTATTTTAATTAAAATTATCAATATTTTGTACAGAATTTTATTTTTTTATTTTTTTTTTTAAATATTACCTTGAAAAATTAAAACCATGTTGTTAACCGTTTAGAATTAAAAAAAAAAAAAAAAAATTAAGAATTAAAAAACACATAAAAAACAATTATTCAATTATTATCTCACTAAACCTACATAATAAATTATATTATATTAAACAAAATAATCAATTTGCCTTATGATTAATTAATTTTTTTTTTATTGCGTTTATTTTTTTTAACATTTAATTAAATATTGACAATTATTTTATAAAAATCTTTATAAATACATATGTATTTTATTAGATTGATTCTGTACTTATTTTTTTTTAAATTAATAAATTTTTTTTGTTTTTTTGTTCAATAAAACTTTTATTAAAAATAATTTTAATTACTATTTTTTTTTTTTAATTTTAATTAATTTACTAAAAAATTCTACCACACGGTAATAAAGTTAAAAGTTAACTAAAATTTTATTTTAATATTTAATTTAACATCATATCATATCAAAATTTTAAAAACAATAACAAAAAAAAAGAAAAATAAAAAAAAAAAAGAGATATCAAATTAATTTTATTACTTCTCAAAAATCAAATGTTGAATAAATTATTTAACGAAGAAAAAAAAATTTATCGACTTCACAAGTTCACTGTTGTTGATGTTTACATTTTTTTTTTTGTTTTTGTTTATAAATTTTATTTTTCTTTGATTACTATAACAAACCGATTCTTTTTGTTTATATGTAATTTATATGTAGTACTTATACGTACGTACATCAGTACGTATATGTGTCATTACATTACTGTCATTCATCATCATAACATAACATAACTGAACTGATACTTGATTTGATCATTTAATAATAATTATATTAATTATTAATTTATTATCAAAAAAAAAAAAAAAAGAGAAAATAGAGAGAAAGTAAGAGAAAGAGAGAAATGCTTGTTATCAAT
Organism: Poecilobothrus nobilitatus; assembly: GCA_947095535.1. Taxonomy (NCBI): domain Eukaryota; kingdom Metazoa; phylum Arthropoda; class Insecta; order Diptera; family Dolichopodidae; genus Poecilobothrus; species Poecilobothrus nobilitatus. The sequence goes on from OX352774.1 coordinate 57,832,830, forward strand.
TATAAATTATCATTCATTATCAATAAAATGATAAAAAAAAATTAATATTTTAAAAAATATACCTAATTTTTTTTCTTCCACCCTCACTAAACTTTTTAAAAGTGATATTTTAAAATTAATATTATTTAATATTTATCCATTTTTCTTTATAAATTTCGTTAAATTTGTTAAAATTTTGTTTTTTTTTTAAATTTATTTCCGTTTCCGAATTTAAAAAATTCAATAAAATTTAACACAAACAATTTTTTTTCATGTTCTATTGATTATTAATAATTAACTATATAGATATGTAAAACAAAAATTTTGTATTTTTTTTATATATATTTAGATAAATAGATGATTGTTTTTAAATATTATTATAGTGTTCTGTTAGTATAAGCATGCATTATGTATAAATCTACAAATAATATGATATTTATTTTAATCACGAAAAAGTTTTCATTAAAATATTTTATAGTACACATTACACAGTAAGGAGCAAAATTGATTTTATGAAAAATAAAAAAAAAAAAAGAAACGAAACAAATTAGATAAGCTTTTGAAGTAAAAACGAATATAATTATATTTCTTTGGCATTTCCTTAGCATTGTAATACAGGATATGCCTAATATATAATAGATACCTGTATATCTACAATATTAAAATACAGTATATTTAATTTAATTTAGAAATTTAATAGTGAGTTTTTTATGGCTTGTCTGATATATGTATGTATTTAAAGTATCAATTAATATTTTTCAAAAAATAACTCTTATTAATTAAATTAATTTTGTTATTAATATTGTTTACTGTTTTACTGTTTTTCATTTACAGATTTTCAATATCTTAAAAATTAAAGATTTTTAATTGGCTGGCTTAGTGAAAAACTTTGTTAAACACTTTATCTATTCTCGTATTTCAATATATTTTATCATGTTGTATAGATAAATATTATTAAATGTATTATGTATGTAATATGTTTAAATTAGTTTTTCCTATTATAATTACATAGTACCTATAATTTTTCAGTTAGTGATTTTTTTCTTTAAAAAAATCAATTTTTCTCGTTACTGTAGATATATTACGAATGACATATTTAAGATAAAAATAAGTGCATGGACATTAAATTATAGCGCAACAGAAATAACAACTAAAATATTACATTGTATATATACTAAAAATATAGTAATACAATGTAAATTTATATCGTGTTAATAAATAGTTTAAAAAATGCCAAAATTTAATAAAATAACATTAATATGTATAGTTTAACATTTTAACTATAGTATATTACTTTAATTAGAAATTTAATTAAAAAGAAAGAAATAGAAAAAAACACATTTCCATTAAAATAGTGATCGATTTATAAAATAAGTGATAATTTCGTTCTTCATATCAAAGAAAAAAGTTTAGAGTAACGATAAAAATTAAAATTTTGATTATGTTATAAGAAGAATAATTTGCAAATTGAGTAGAAACAAAAAAATGATTCAAAGAATAGAATTACTATAAAATATAATAAATATAACCTAAGTATGTTTTTTTATTTGAAAGATATGAAAAACTTATAAATTTTTATCGTATTAAAAGTTTTATAAGTTTACAGTACAATACAATAAGACTATATAATATGTATAGTTTGTTAGTATATATATATGTTCTTCATATTTATATAAAAATATTTATTTAAAATATTAAAGAAGTAAAAATAATTCAAAAATTATTTTGTATAAATTAATCTTTTTTAATTTAAACTTTTTTATTCGTTGTTTATTATAAATAAACAGGTGTTCAAATTTGGGTTAAAAAAATTTCATTCATCTAAATAATATTTTAAATATACTGTCCACAATTGCAGAAAAATTATTAAAAATTTTCACAGACCATTTTTCAGAGAAAATTTTTTTGTTTGAGTAAAGTTTTTTTTAAATAATATTTACTTATAACGATTATTTTGATCAAAGTGATTTAATCAAACAATCAGCATCACCCCTTCCCACCTTAATTCTATTCAATTTTTGTTCGAAAATTCTAAATAATAACACAAAAGTAACGCAACTTTAGTACTTACTTAATTTTAAAAATAAACATATTTTTTTTTATATATTTTTATATTTTATTTTTATTCATTATAGGTAAAATTATACTAGAAACCATATTTCTTTGTAATTTAAAAAAAAGAAATTTTTTTTTTTTATTAACAATTAAACGATGTTTTTGTTTAATCCAACAATATTTGATAACAAATACATTAATATCGATAACACTTTTTGGAAATTTTTTTCAAATTTATAACATATAATTATTATTATTATTTTTTTTTTTTGTTCTTTCAATTAAATAATTATTATTAAATTAATTTTCATTTTTAAATAAAACTTTTAAAATATTTTCTTTGTTAAAACTTCTTATATATATATATACAATAAAAGATTTAATCAAATATGCATATCGGGGCGTAAGATTTTTGAACTTCAATTTTACGAAGGAAAACAATGTTTTTTTTTTTATTATTCTATTTTAGTAATTTTTATTTTTTGTTTTTTTATTAAATTGTACAAAAGACGATGCGAAAAATGACGCATTGAATTTGCAACGACGACTTACTTATTAATAAATAATTTTCTTAAATAGACTAAGTGTATACAATACTTCTCCGATTCTATTATTGAACTGTTAAAAAAATTAAAAATAAGAAATATTTTTAAGTAGATTTTTAAATATTTCATTTTTTTTTTTCGCTCTATTGTATTTTGTTTATATTAATTTGAATGTACATACATAGATATCTAAAGCTTTTTTTTATTTTAATTTTTAATACTTTATATACAGTCTACCTACAGAGGCTTCAGTACGCGTTGTTTTACCACCTTTTCAAATATTTATTTTATAAATTGAAATGAAAATGAAGAGAGAAAAATATTCTATGTATTTTTAAAAATAAATAATTCTCTTTTATCGTATATTAAAAACTTATAAAAAATTAAATTTCACGACACAAATGAAAAATATTAAATTTACATTAATTTAATTTGTTAGCAATAAAGTACATGTAAACATAAAACAACAAAATAAAGTTTTAATTATGAAAAAAGTTATTTTTATCATTAAAATCAAATTATTAAACTGTAAAAAATTTATTATAGTAATTAGTTAGGTATACTGTATAATAATTAAAGAATTCCTGAGTTAAATAATACATTGATTAGAATCGAGTTGTCGGTTGAATTAAAAAAAAAAAAAGAAAAGCAAAATTAAAATAAATTGTTATTTTAATAAAATAAAAATTAATAATTCTATTTTGTAAGTTAGTTAATTTCGATGTTAAATATCTCGGGAATTTTTACACTTATTACGAGTTAATTACTTTTTTTTAATCAATACACTTTAATAAGGCTGTATATAAACTGTATATGTAATAAAATAAGTGAAAACCCTTATAACTTTGATGAATAATTTATACCAAAATTTATAATAAAAATATTTCAAAATATCACAAAAAAAAAAAAGTAACAATCCCTAGTAACAATCAAAAATATGAAAATAATTATTAATTATTTGTTTTTTGAAATAATATTTTATAACACTTTGGTAACCCTTAAACAATAAAGAATTGTTTATTATCATTCGCCTAAATATATGCAATTTATTATGTATTAAATAATTTATTTGCCCTTTGAAAAAATAATCTATCTATAATATATTTTTCTTTATATTATTAGGTAAATTATTCCAAATTTTAAAATTAAATGAAAATAATTATTAAAAAGATGAAAACATTGTGAGCCCTGGTTAAATTGAATGCGAATTCAAATCCTGGCAAGATAATGATATTTGAAGGATAATGATTGAAAAATTAATTTTCCTTAACAAATTTGTCTTGCTACAAAATATATAATGTAAATATATAATACATAATATAAAGAAAATAAATAATATTATTAGCAATATTCCATTATCCTATGTATTTTTTTTTTATTGATAATTCTATATAAATTGTATAAAAAAGTTTTACAAAAAAAGTATTTCTGCGTATGTTATTTATTGTTATGATTAAAATTTAAAAATTAAATTTTACTTTTGTTAGTTTCTTTCTTAATTAAACAACTTAAGCTAGGAGTAATCTTTTTTTTGTAAGAAATATTTTATTAACTAAAAAACTATCTTTTTATCTATCCATTATAGGCAAAAAATCTTAAAAGCAAAATAATCTTTAATTATGTTATTTAAATAAAATGTCTGTCCTTGTCATAGGAATAAACACGCATTATCCTATATGTGGGATGTAATATTAATATAAATAAATAAATTTGTAATTTGTAATATTTAATTTCTTTTTTGAAAACATATGTTCAACGTTTCCTTATGGATTATCTTACTTTAGCTTCTGTACATTATATGAAGTCGGGAAAACATGTGGTGGTAATTTGTTCCACAATTTACACGTGTATCAGCTATGAGAATGAGTTCCTGTATTTCGTTGCTCTAGTTCTAATAGACTACACTATGTAATTATGCGATATCAAATAGACTATAAAAAAAGTAAATGAGTATAAATATACACCCACTACACATATTTAATGGATCTATGACAGTTGTCCTAAATCTATTTCTCAAAAAGACATTTGGATTAATGCCATTCGTTAAAAAAGACGTTTAACAAAAAGAACACTTCGAAAAATGTTATATTAATATTACTTGAAATAATTAATACCAGACCTCTAAAAAGAAACAATCTCAAATTGAATCAAATAAAAAACTTTAAAAATCGTTATAAATTTAAATAATCTTTAACAAAACAAAAAAAAGATTGCTTAAAAGGTCTCTAAAGGATTGAATAATAAACTCTATAATGAAGCTGTAGTTTTCATTAGTTTCGTCTCAATATAGAAAAGGAATGAGATATTTAAGAAGAAATTTGAAAATAAAAACTGTTAAATAAAAAATTTATTAAATAAAATTTACTACTTTTTAACCTTTAATCAAATAATCACTCAAAACTATCGTTATTTATATTTTATTTTATTTTAAACCTTAAACTACAGATTACAAATCCTAACTCAGTATTATTCTGTGTTTTTTAAGTTTCATGTGTGTGAACTTTAGATTCAATAATTAACACAAATTTTAGTTAAACTAAAAACTTTTATTTAAATATACATACAAATACAATTAATAAGTGTAAGGGAATCCAATAAAAGTATTTTAATTTTATAAAAAATTTATATTTTTTTTTCGTTTTGCAAATTTTATTAATTTTATTAATAAAAAATTTTATTTTTAGACATTATTTAATATTTCTTTTATTTTTTGCCAAGTATTGTTTGAATTGCCCTCATTGATAATGGTTGAATCAATTTCTCATTGACTGACATAATAATTAGCAAAGTAAATGCTGTAAAAACAATTTTCCACTGAAAAAAAAGTAACAGTATTCTAAAAACGTTAACAATTAAAAACATGTAAAAAGCAGCACTAATAATCATTCGACTTAAGTGATAATGTTCATATAATATGTATATATTAAAATTCCAGGATAAATTTTTCTACCATCATTCAATTAATAATTATGATACTTACATTTTTTAAAAACATCTTGATATTTTGAATTATTATTTGATATTGAATAAAAAAACAGAAAAAAACCGAATTATATTTTAAATTAAATATATTATATAACTCATTAAACAGATTATTATGGATGTATTTACATATATATAAATATATATATATATATACAAGGTGTTTCCTAATTAAGTGCACTGCTATATATTACTGCATACTCATACTTATGAGTAAACACATTTTTTGTATGAGAGCTAAGCTTATAGGGTTTTACTAGTTTCCAAGATATGGATACTTAAATGAAATTTCAATATTTTTTCTTAATTTTCATAATTTTGCGTTTAACTCTGTTTCTAGACTACTTATGAAAATTTTGTAAAATATATTTGAAAACTTAAGAAGTATTCTTTTAAACAAATATCTTTCTATCTTTTACTGTTTCAAAATTAGAAGCTCGCAATTCTCGTAAAAATTTTAACAAATTTTTTTTGAAAACGAGGAAGAGAGCAGACTGTGTCAACTCTGGAATACCCGAATGAACCTAATATATCCTGTTTCTATAAAAGTTGATCATCTTTTAAAAAATTTCAGATGTTTTAGTACCGACGTTAACTGTCGAGATATATTTATGTTAATTGTGGAGTTGTATGACAGCTACCCGAATCTATCTCAACAGCACCAGCAGAAGTTATTGCCCTGAAACCAGATAATCTTTTGTAAGATTTCAGACGCTTAGCTTGATAAAGTTGCAAGAGATGCAAGAAGCCTGAACCTATTACTCTAGCCTAACTAAATTTTGCAGAAGTTGTTAGCCGCTACAAAATGCAATTCGACATCTTCTTACGAAATTTCAGATACCTAACTTTAATATACTCTGAGTTATTTTCATTTAAAAAGAGAAGTTGTAAGGCCGCTACCCGAACCTGTTGCACCAGTACAACCAAATTTTACAGAAGTTTTTGTCATAAAACTTGATCATCATTTGTAAAATTTAAGATGTCTAGCTTCATTAAGTTATAAGTGGTGAAAGAAGCCTGAATCGGGAGCTCTAGACAAACCTCTTCACTAATTTTTAGACATCTACAGCTTCAAATGACACTGAGTTATTTTCATTTAAAATGCGGTCGGACGGACAGACGCACGTACATGGCTTAATCAGAGAGAATTCGATCCATACCTTAGACATTTATCTGGCTCAAGTCCTTTAAGGGGTCACAAACGTAATGGCAAATGGTTATATCCTTGAACATAATTCATACGGGTATAAAAACACATTTACGTGGTGACATGAAAAAGCTTCAATATTTTACAAGATCTCTGAATCTTCATTTTTAATTTGCAATACTTTTTATTTCAGTAGCATATAACGTTTGGGAGATACAGATTTTTATTTATTATATTAGAAATTATTATTCTTTTGTGAAGACACCTGTCATGAATGTCTAATGGAAAATTTCTAATTTGCAAACAAATTTAAATTGGTAAATAAATATTTGCATAGATCAATAATTGCAGGTACATTTTAGTATTTTTTTTTCCTTATCGCTAAAAGAATAATAATTTCTATTACAAATTTATTTGGCGCATCATGAAGAAAATAGCCTAAATTTTAAAAATTACTTTTATGATAAGGAAAATAAAATACTAAATTGTACCTGAAACTATTGATAAAATTGTTTGAAAACAACAACAACGTGTAAAATCTTTCTTTTAAATTTTTTTTTATTCATACAAAACCAAAGTTATATTACCGAAGTAAATGTTTAATGTGGCCCCCTTGTTGTTTAATACAAATATTGATTCTCTTGTTTCAAAAGCAATTAAAAATTTTGCATGAAAAATTGTATTTTTTTATAAAATTAAAAAGTATGAAATAAAAACGAAAGGTTAGGAATATATTTTTCTTTCTCTTTAAAATAAATTTATATGAACCAAATATCAGTCCTAAATGAAGTCCTAAAAATTTAACCAATAGGGTACTAAAAGTCAAAATAGATAATACTTTTAGTGAGGCCTTACAATTAAAAAAGGAATTACCCAAGGTTCCATTTTAGACCTAGACCTTTTCAAAATATATATCGATAATATGGTATATCTCGTCTGAAGCTTAGAGAATCCATGAATTGTATATCCCGACAACGCAGTAATAGAAAGCCTCAAGCAAAAGCGAATTAAGAAGACATATCGGAATTTCTAAATATAATAGAATTATGGATTGAAAAACATAAACTAAGGTTAAATATAAATAAAACAAAAATCTTTTCATCAAAATTCTTTTGCTTAACAACATACATTTTGTAGATGTCATTTTGTAGCGTAGAAAACTTTTATTAAAAAACAAAAAAATTAATTAAAATAGTAAACATAGTTTCAACTATACCTAGGGTTAATAATAGATAAAAAGTTAAAATGGGTTAACCATGGTCAGCATATGATTAAAAAAATTTAACCTATGCTTTATTTATTACGTAGATTGCAAAAATATATCCTCTATACAGGTGCATTATATACAATATATCGTCATATATAATCTCACATATAATTTATCTCAATCCCATATGGAGTAGTGCCAGTCAACATACATTAAGTTCACTCGATATAATACACAAGAAAAGTGTCAACATTTTTAACTTCCACCCACTGACGTACCCAACAAAATTTACTATAATATACTGATAATTTTATAAGCTTTCAAAATATTTGTAAACGTAGGGGTGGCGGTGGCCTAGTGGGTAAGAGCGTATAAAATACGCTGTGAACACCGAGGGAGTGTGGGTTTTATGTGGCAGAGAAATGCATTTAAAAAAAAAATTTGTAAACGAGAGTTATATCTAACAGCGTATAAAATAATTAACAATAAAATTAAGCAAAATTTCATTTTAATCAAAATTATAGACATACTTACGCACAATATACGAAATAGAACGAATTTTTATTTATCTTTATTTAAAACAAATCAGCAAAATAATAACCGTCTATACAAATGTTTAAAATTGTTTAATGAATTGCCATCGGAGCTCAAAGAAATCAATTCCAATTTTTAAAAGCAAAATTATTGTGGAATTGATACTTCAAAATACAGGAGTAGAACGAGCTCTTCATGGCAAGAATTACAATTTGTTTTGCAGTTTTTATATTTCTTTTAAACAATTAAATTCATATTTTAAAAAGTTATTAGCTGGACTTATATAAAATATGCATTATATTTATATAAAACTTTATTCATTCATAAATAAAAAGATTAATTTGATTTTTTTTAATTAAAAAAAAAATTCTGAGAAAAAAAGAGTATTTTATTTCTATACTGACAGCAATAGATCATAATAGTCTCAATACTTAATGAGAATTGCGTTTGTTTAAAGATTAGATATTTGATTTAAAAAAAAGTACATAATTAAAAAAAATAAAACCAAAACATTAACTGCAAATTGAAAAGAATGCATATGTTCCATATTTATATTTAATATAAATATGGAAAATATATTTTTATATTTAATATAATATGTATTTATTTTTAATATAAATTAAAGTGCGTACTTGCTATTTGGTTTTCTTCTGACCGCTATTTTTTTATCACGCGGGAAAGTATAAAATGCAAAGATGTACATATCTACGTGCATTAATATAATTTATTTTTAACATTAGTTAATTTTTTGATTTCAAATAATAAATTAACTAGAGGTTTGATAAAAACAAAAGTATATTATAAAACGTGGAAAATAATGGTTAAATTAATTCATAATATTTAATTTTAATTTACAATCTTAGTTATGACTTATGATTGCTTATGATTATAAAAGTGAAGATGCGATCAAAAAATAATTCTGATTTGTTGACAAACAACAAAAGTATCCATTAATCAAATATTCTTGTCTACATTTACGTGCAATATCAAAAAAAAAATACAAGTAATCAAAAAATTTCAATAAAATTTAAAAACAAATAAAGAAAAAATGGTTTATAGAAATAAAATGTGTATAATAAAAAGTATTAATTAAATTTAAGGAAGAATTCAACAAAAATTCAAACAAGGTTAGTATAGGTAAAATTATATTATTATTTCATATTATTCTAATGACATTAATTTTTTAATACATATATTTTTTAAAATATTTTACAATAAACTTATATATTACATTTAAATTTAATTAAATAAATTTAGAATTACAGTACATATTTTGTATTTAAAAAGTTATACATATTATTTTCTAATGGTTTAAAAAAAATCGCCTAAATATATGCTATTATATTGGTGGCTTAGTGGTCAAGCACGTGACTTATTAACGGAGGGGCTTCGGTAGCCTAGTGGGTAGGCGTGTGGCGTATTAACCGAAGGAGTGTGGGTTCGATCCCTGCACAGGTCGTAAGTTTTTTTCTTTACATACCCCCCTTACGACCTAATATAATGTAAATATATAGTATATAATATAAACAAAATAAATAATATTAGTATATAATTTAATAATAGTATAAAAACCTATAATGGCCTTAGTATCCGATGGTTCAATAATATTGCACTACATTAATGTATGTAATATTAATATAAATAAATAAATAATACATTAAAATTAATAAATAAGTACATTTTCCAAAAATGTGCCTATTAGTTTTACTCTGTCCGTCCGTGCCTCCGTCTGTTTACACCGTTTCATAAAAAATTAATGTTGTAGAACAACTTTTGTTTGTAGCTTTATCTATTGCGGAGCTACGGCCTCTCAAACTTTAAAAAAGGTCTATTTTTAAATGTGTACATTAAGGGCTCCGCTTAACAGTTTTTCAATTTAAAAACGCCATTCAACAGGACTTTTTACCACCCCCTCTTTAAGAACTATCAGGGCTCAAAAATTGAAATTCACCTATTTTTAAACACCTGTAACTTTTTTATAACAAATTTTTTCAGAATAAAAGACAAAAAACAAGGCTTCAACTTTATAATTTTACATGTGTTAATGGTTTTTTTTAATTATGTGGAGTTTCTTTAAAATTCATGAAAGTGTCTCTTTAGTTTTAACATTTTTTCTTATTATATGAAATTCTAAAAAAATTTTCAAATTTTGGTGTAAGTCGCAGTTCTTAGCAGTTCGTATTGTCTCTTCGAAATCTGCACCCTTAAAAATCGTTGGTTTATATTCTGCCTTGTTTTTTTTATAATTACAGTTCATTTCATAATACAAACAAGATTAGTGGAAACGCTCTATGAGGTTCCTGTTTAACCTAAATTTTTTATTTTTGCTTTAATACTTGACGATTATAAGATATCTTGATAAATTTCTAATATTAATTTATTTCTGCTAGTTTTTAAATTAATCTATCTATCGATATCCTAATTTATTGAATGAAAATCATATCTATTTTTTTTAGACTCATTTTCATTCCTCCATAAGTAATAATTGAAGACAGCTCAACTATGTAGTGTATAGCTGCTATTATTATTAGTATTAATTATTATTATTACTATTTGCTATAAAATCAAGATCACCAGTCAATTACAGAATGCAGTAGTATATATAGTACTTTCCTACATAAGGTAACGAAAAGGTAGCTTGACTGTAGTATCTATTCATATATTAATATTATTATTATTATATAATGCTATAAACATTATTACGATTATACATTATTAACATTATATAAAATTATTACTATTTTTTTTATTGGTTTGAGCCCTAGCCCCTACGATTGAAAGTCTGGCGACTTAGCCACTACGCTATGAGTCAGATACAGATTCATTTTTTCTTTTGGTTTAAAAATTCTTTTCTATGAAAAAGAGACAGGAAATAGAAGAATTCAAATCAGTTTTATTTGAAAAAAAACTCTCCTAAATTTATATCACTTCAGAGGAACAGTGTGAAACGTGGTATTAAATATTAATTAATTTACAATTCATTTTGTTTTTTCATCTTTCAAACAAATTATAATAATCCATTGCTGTCATATGTATTTATTGCTAACATTTTTAAGTAATTAAATGAGAATTGTTGAACTCTTGTAAAAATAAAATTAACTTAAAACGCAAATTAAAAGTTAAGTATGTAATTTTTTGAAAATACAAAAAAAATTTTTATAACACCTTTAAGGTTTTCTTTCAAAAAATTCTCATTTATAACCAATGCATGCAAAGTTTTTACTTTCATTTATATTTTGTGTAAAAGCTTAAAGTTGTTATAAACAATTTTTTGTATATTCAAAAAGTTACATACTTAACTTATAAAAGTGGGTTTTACGGATTTCAAAAAATAATTAATAATTTTTATTTCAATATTTCATATTTTTACATTTTTATAATTAAAAAATGTTTATACTCAGATTAAAGTTAATATTTAAACAATTAACTCTTTAGTTATTTGAGCAAGTTGATTTAAAAACCAAGCCAGTATGTAAACTTTAAAGGTTTTTAAAGACAAATAAGTTTCATAAATTTTAGATACTGGAATTAAAACTGCATTGACTTTTCGCAGCTTTCTTACAAAAAATCACCCTTTCACTATTAATTTTCTTTTATATAAACTTTAACTCAGTATTAAAACATTCATTTTTCTGCTTAAAACAAAAATTTTATTTTTAACAATATAAAGTACATATATGTAATTTCATTTCGAAGAAAAATTTATTCATTTGTTTTCCATTGTACCAAAGTAAGGTATAGTGACGGTGATGGTCAATTAGATGAAATTCGTGAACTTGTGCGCGGTGATTCTTTTTGTTCATTTTATTTATCATAAGAAGCATTAATGAAATATTTTTATATTATATTTTAATTTTTTTTTTTGGCAAAGCGCGATAGTATATTATGAATAAATAGTTATTTCAAATTAGTTATACCAATTCTTTTCAATCTCAATCATAATGTGTACATGTAGAATATTCCAATTCTATCAAATGGATTAATTCTCTTTGATATTCCATTAAAATTCGACACCTGGTCTGTAATATGTGTCGTTCACATTAAAAAGTAATCGTAATATGTGAAGTTTACGCTTACGCTTAATAAATTCTTAAGATTCCTTAAAAAAATACACGTATACGCAAGAAAAAAATTCGTTTCATTCCATTCTAAAAAAAAAAAAATTTTTACACGAAAAATTCCTTAAATTCTTGAAAAAATCTTTCAATGATTTAAATCGAATTGAAAGTTTTTTTATTTTAAAAACTTTCTATACAAGAATTCAGCTTAGTTATTTGTTGTTTCTTTGAATTACTGTATTTTAGGTCAATTATATTGCGGATATTGTTTCTCCATGATAAGTTTAGTTCACTCGAAAAATTTCAAGGTACATTTGGTAACCGTTTTTTAATGAATTAATATAAACTATTTATTATTATGTTATAAACATTTATTATACATATGTTTTAAATTTTTTGATAAGAATTTAATATAAAAATTTATTTAAAATTGAAAAGGACCTCTAAATACCTCTACTTTTATGAAGACATTTTTCCCACTGTTAGTCAAAATTAAGTTCATCTCGATTTGGCACATGAATAGTGTAAATTCTCATTTGAAGTTATTTGACCCGCTTTGTTCCTCCTTCTTAATTATAATAATTAAATTTTCAATTGAAGGAAATTTAATTAAATTTTTTGTTTTTATTAATTTTTATTTGGTATAATCAATATACCCAAAAAGGGTGGGCCTTTTTTCTTTCGGATGTCGGCCATTATTAATTATCTTTGTAAAAAGTTTTACTTTTATTTATCTTATATTTTTCCTTTTTAGTTTAAAAATGTATAAAAATAAATTAAGAAAATAACGAAGAATCTAAAACGTAAAATTATTTCACTTTATTTGAAGAAAATAATAAAATAATTGGCATTATCAAAAATTAATATATACGTTGAATGATTTGAATAAATACATAGTAAAATATCACAATTAATAATAAAAAAAAAATAAATAACAAAACAGAACTTAATTTAAAATAAGAAATTATTTATTTACTTTTTTTTTTTTTGTATTTTAAAAATATTATAACAATATTCTTGACAAGTTTGTTATTTTTAATTTAATTGTACAAATATAAAATATGAAATAACGTTTTGAACTTTTAATATTTAAATAACTGGTTTATAGGTTTATTTTGCGCATAACAAATATTAGCACATAATAGATAGTGGATTAAATATATAACATTGAAAGAAATACATATCTAGCAATATACGAATAAATAAAATGGTTTATACTTATTGAAGCAATTAAAATTTACAAAATGTGTACAAAATATTTTGGAAAGCAGATTCAATAGAATTATTAAAATAATATTTAAAATGAATAAAAATAATAGAAAATTTTAAAAATTAAATAATATACATATAAAACTACATTAAAAATTCAATATTCTTCACATAAGAACAAAAATTGAAAAGCCTTTTTAACAAAATCTTTGAAGCAAATAAATTTAAACACTAATATGGAGAATGTTTTTAATAGAAAAAGTCATTTTGTGAAGGATATTATATACTGTTATGATTCAGGACAAATTTAATTAGTTCCGATACATATTTTATATCTTTTTGTTTTTACTTCTTTTTACTTTAAATCTATTTTTTTTTAACCTAAATAGGTGCTTAAATGAAACTTAAGCACATATTCTATAAAATTTGACTTCTTCTCTATATCCGAATACCGAATACCGAACATCCTACTAAATAACATCTGATGAAAATCTTACTATACTAACTTATAATTGTTATTTTTTAAATTAAAAATTTTAACCTTCAAAAAATATTTTTTAACAGATATAAAACAGATTTTATGAATGAAAGCCAAAAATGAAAGAATTTTTTTAATTTAATATACGTATATGTATATATATACATACAGTGTGTTTCCTAATTATTTGCACTGCTATATAACACTGCATAGATAATTAAAGAAATTTAAATTAGAGAATGAATATTTTCATAGAAAAAGATCCGGGCCACATTAAACATTTACTTTAGTAATATAATTTTGGTTTTATATGAATAAACAAAAAAAATTAAAACAATGATTTTACAAGTTGTGGTTGTTTTTAAAGTCATGGCGCAGTTGTTAAGTCGCCAACCTTTCAATCGAAGGATCTTGCATTCAAACCCCGATCAGGTCATATAAATAAAAAATAGTAATTTCATATCGCAATAATGTATAACGTATAATTAATAGTAGTAATAATAATAACAATAATAATAATAATAGTAATAATAATAATAGCTGCTACAGTAGAGCTATCTTTGCTTATATTATGTAGTAAGGTGTTATATACTACTGCACGTTGTAATCCACTGATGGCCCTGACTCTGTTATAAAATAATAATAATATTAATAAGAATACTAATACCAATAATAATAGCTGCTACAGTGACAGTGGGGGTTGCCTTCAACAATTACCTCATGCAGTAAGGTGTTATATACTGCATGTTGTAATTGTTGTAACGGCTATAGTCACTGTTAGCAAAATAATAATAATAATAGGCGGATTCATTGTTTCCTTACAGTCCCACTCTCAATTCAATGTTTTCGTATCTATTTCCTATCCTTTCCTATCCCTACTCCCTAGCCAATATACTGCGTTCGCCGGCAAGGGTTTCATCCCATTATATTTGCTAAAGGAGGAGATGGGTTTAGTCAGTAAGAATCTGACACGACCAAGGGAAACTTCTTGGTGTCTTTGGAAAATGCCCATCTCCCTTAAGAAAAAAAAACAATTAAAACTAAAGGTTTAAAGATCTTGTAAAATCTTGAAACTTTTTTATGTTACATCATCACGTAAAACTGCTTTTTCCAAAAAAAATTAAGATTTTTTTTTTTTAATGCATAAATGTGGACCGGAAATTACACAGCCTTTCCTTCAAGCTTGGCTGTAAATGTCGGCTGTGACTGTAAATTTCGTAATGGGGTATAACTCTTACGAAGTGTGTGGGATTCGAACCCACACTCCCTCGGTGTTTACAGCGTATTTCATACGCTCTTACCCACTAGGCCACCGAGGCTTCATTGTTAAAATTTTTACATTTTATAAATTTAGAAGCTCGCAATTTTGAAACTGTACAAGATAGAAAATTGAATAGGTGCTTTAAAAGAATATTTCTTAAGCTTTCGAATACACTTTACAAAATTTTCTTAAGTAGTTTAGAACCAGAGTTAAACGCAAAATTAGGAAATCTAAAAAAAAATATTGAAATTTCATTTAAGTCCCCATATCTTGGAAACTAGTAGAATCCTATAAGCTTAGCTCTCATACAAAAAAAGGGGTTTACTCATAAGTATGAGTATACAATAATATATAGCAGTGCACTTAATTAGGAAACACCTTGTATATATATATATATTTGTATATATGTAAATACATCCATAATAATCTGTTTAATGAGTTATATAATATATTTAATTTAAAATATAATTCGGTTTTTTTTCTGTTTTTTTATTCAATATCAATAATAATTCAAACTATCAAGATGTTTTTAAAAAATGTAAGTATCTATAATTATTAATTTAATGATTTAAAATTTATCCTGGAATTTGAAGATATGTATATGAATACTATCACTTAAGTCAAATGATTATTAAGTGCTGTTTTATGCTTTTAATTGTTAACGTTTTTAGAATACTGTTACATATTTAACAGTTTTTCTACTTTTTTTTTCAGTGCAAAATTGTTTTTACAGCATTTACTTTGCTAATTCTTATGTCAATCAATCAGAAAGTACTTGCAGAAGATCCATTAAAAATGAAAACAATTCAAATAATTCTTGGCAAAAAATAAAAGAAATATTAAATAATGTCTAAAAATAAAATTTTTTATTAATAAAATTAATAAAATTTGCAAAACGAAAAAAAAATATAAATTTTTTATAAAATTAAAATACTTTTATTGGATTCCCTTATACTTATTAATTGTATTTGTATGTATATTTAAATAAAAGTTTTTAGTTTAACTAAAATTTGTGTTAATTATTGAATCTAAAGTTCACACACATGAAACTTAAAAAAAACACAGAATAATACTGAGTTAGGATTTGTAATCTGTATTTTAAGGTTTAAAATAAAATAAAATATAAATAACGATAGTTTTTGATTATTTGATTAAACGTTAAAGAGTTTTAAATTTTATTTAATTAAAGATATTGGATATTAGTTTTACTGTAGCATTTTACTTAAACCGTTATATTTTTCCTTTACGACATTTATAAATAACACAATTTTTTAGAGGATAATACTATCTTTAATATACATCTTGCTTTATCTTAATCGGTGCGTTAAATTAGCCTTTCAATTAATTGCAATTGCAATTGAAAGTCAAAATTTTGGTAAAAAAAAAATTCATACTTTCAAAAGAAACCACGATACATGTGAAATTTTCAAAGAAACCCTATACTTATTACTATACTGTTAGAAAGGTCTCTTCACACTCTTTTCAACGTTATAGTCTAGGTTGACAAATAGTCATTCCAGATACAAATAAGAAAGTGAAACAACAATTTTACTAAGCAATGCATTTTCATACTTCATTTCTCATACATTTTTTTTTTCGCCTTTTTGTTTTCTTGTTGTGTATAAAAATGTTATTAGGATGCACTTTAGAATTGGATAGAATATGGGTTTTGGGTTGCGTTATAATAAATATTAAAAGTCAAGTTGGGTATAGATACATATATGTATATTTTAACAAGAAAACAAAAGACAAAATAAATGTATGAGAATTGAAGTATGAAAATGTATTTTTTATTAAAATTGTTGCTTCAATTTCGTATTTGCGTCCTCTGGTGGGAGTATTTGCCATTCCATATATTATATACCGCTGAGAAGAGAGGAATAGCGGTGTGGAAAGACCTTTCTAACGGTATAATAATAAATATAGGATATCTTTGAAAACTTCACATGTATAGTGGTTTTTTTGATAGTTTAAAACAATTTTTATTTTATATACATACAAAAATTTCCAAAATTTAAAAATTTTTTTGTTTTGTAGAAAATTTGTTCCTGTATACTGTCGTAGAGGAAAAATATAACGGTATAAATAAAATACTACAAAATGTTAAGAAAATGTTAAAAAAATTCGGCCACTGATGTATGTATATATTCGGAAACTTGAAGATTGATGACGTTATCTTAATAACTCGTAACCCCTTTGCGGAAGTTTATCTAGATAATGCATGTTTATCCCTGTGACAATAACAGACATGTTAGGTTATTATATCTCTCTATGTTAAAATTTATTTTACAAACACAATTAGAAATTATTTTGCTTTTACAATTTTTTGCCTAATGGGTAGATAAAAAGAAATTTTTTTAGTTAATAAAATATTTCTTACCAAAAAATAATTACTTTGCTAGCTTAAGTAATTTAATTAAGAAAGAAACTAACAAAAGTAGATAACGGAAGCAGAACCAGAAGTGTCAATAAGAATTATTGAAATTTTTTCAGATTTTAAGTGCCCCATTTCCTCTCTAATTTTTTCGTATGCTTTTTTTTTCTTTCTCAATAGTTCTTTTACAAAACTATCCTCGGGAATATTTGATTCTATTTTGATTAGATAGCTACATACATACATGATAAATATTTTTTTTATTTTTTTTTTTTCTTTTTTGCTTCAAAAATTTTAAAATTTTAAAACTTTTTTTTTAGAAGAATGCATTTGAAAAAAAGACAATATTGTCATATCATTTGTATGATTCACGAAATTTTTTTTTGAAACTAAAGTTTTAAAATTTTTTTAAGTACATATTTATTTTTATGTATAATTTGTACAACTCGATTATTTACCATTATTACCATTATAATTTACCATTATTAGATTATTTACCATTATAAAACTATTTAGGTAGTACTCGAATTTAGCAAAAATACACGATAACAAATCTTAAATATATGTACTCTTCTTTTCAAACAACTTTAGTCTAAAGTCGTAAACAATTAAAATATTTTAAAAATTACTTTGTTATTTATCATTATAATTAGAAATAAAGAAAAACGAGGAAGAGTGCAGTGGAGTAGACTATGTCAACTCTGGGATACCCGTATGAACGTAATATATCCTGTTTCTTTATAACTTGATCATCTTTTAAACAATGTCAGATGTTTTAGTACCAACGTTAAACACGAAAGATAACCATTGTACCAAATTCAAAGGTCTATATATCTTTGTTGGTTTTAGAGATAATCTCGTTTGCTCTAGGGCTCGTTCGGAAGCTTCCAAAATTCGACCTCATGGACTAAATTCTCTCAAATTTCAGAGACATAAAGAAAACATGAAAGAACTCCAGTGTACCAAATATAAAGGTTCTATCTTTGTTGATTTTGGAGATAATTTCGTTTGCTCTGGGGCTCGTTCGGAAGCTTCCAATATCCGAACCCATGGACCAAATCCTCTCAAATTTCAGAGACTTAAATCAAACATGAAGGAACATCATTGTACCAAATTTAAAGGTTGTATCTTTGTTGGTTTTGAAGATAATCTCGTTTGCTCCGGAATCATTCGAAAGCTTCCAGAATCCGAACCCATGAACCGATTTTGTCCAGATTCAAACTTAGCCTTCCTTTCATAATTAGTAATCTACTATATAAATTTCATCAAGATAGCTTTACTAGTTTTTGAGTTATCGTGCGAACGGACGGAAGGATATCGTTAAATCGACTCAGGAGGTGATCCTGATTCAGAATATATACATGTTCAGATCTAACTCGCTTCCTTTTGGTGGTAACAAATTCCATACCAAAGTATAATATACCCTATACTTTAGGTGTAAGGTATAAAAAGGGAGATTTTGTAAAAGGAGATTTTTTTTTTGGAGATTTCATAGAAGGCCCCAATTTTAGATTAATTTTAATTTCTCCATAAAGAATAATTGAAGACAGTTAATATTATTATTAATTATTATTATTATTACTATTTGCTACAGAATCAAGATCAGCAGTCACTATTCAGTTAGAGCATGCAGTAATATATAGCACCTTCCTACAAAATTTAATAAAAATGTAGCTTTATGTAGCTGCTATTCTTCGCCACGTTTTATATTTTGCGATGAAGCCCTTTAAAATTTGTTGCAATTTATTTAACTCAATATATCTGCTAAACTATTCAAAATATCAATTACGTTAAACAACCGTTAGATAGCCTAAAAAATTACCTTTCAACAAGTGATATATATTTTATATATCTCGGGATCATATCGAAGAGACAGGGTGACTTCAAAATCAAAAAATTGAGTTTTTTTTTCATATTGAATTTGGTTTTTTAGATAACAAAAATTTACGCATATTTAAGACTTTAAATATTGGGGTTAAGTTTGATCCTCGCTAATAATAATTATAACGCAAAAACCTTAAATTTTATTAAAAAATTGAAAAATTTGTATGAAAAATCTTAATTATTATTATAAAACTATAAAACTGTATTTTTGTATCTTATCTTTTTATAAAATTAAAAGCCTGAAATAAATACATACATAAAATTGGGTATATCCACCTAAAATTATTAACAAAATAATTAACAAAAAAACTATACAAAAATATAGATATTAATAAGCATTATCTTAAACTTAAATTTATAATAATATGTACTTGTATATATTAATTATTATAATAATTATTAATATTATATTACCTACCTACATACATAGGTATGTACTATTTAGTATTACATACTTGTTTGTTTTATTTCCAATTTTGTATTTAAGAAATCGAAAAAGCCTCAGATTAATGGAAATATGAAAGAAAGAATTAGGGGAGATCTTAGAGTTGGTTTCAAATGTTTCGTTGTTGAAATATATGAAAAAATAATTGAGAGATTTTAGAGATTTTTAAAATCAGGATTTAAATAATTTGTTTAGTGCTGGTTACACTATTTTAAATGCTTTATTGCCGAAATCCCTTTTTTTATTTTTTCTTTAAAATTTATAGTTTTATTATCTGCATAAAACTTATGAATAATGTATTAATAATATATGCACCTAATCTAATATATAAGGAAGAAATTCTGTTTGTTTGTTTGTTTGTTTGTTTGGCACGGATTCATGTAAAAACCACCAGTCCGATTGCAACCAAATTTTGCAGGAACATTTCTACGACCTCGGAAGGAGTTATAGGCTATATCGCGTTTCGGTTCATTAACCCATTGCGGCGCGAGAGCATTTTAAAGCGTTTTGGTTTTTTCGTTGTTCTGCCTAAACGGTTTGACCGATTGAGTTGAAAATTTGCACAAATGTTCCTCTCATCTTTAGTGGTGTACCCAAGAAATTAGGTTGCCATATGTCAATCGGGTTCGGCCCAGCGGGCTTCCAAAAAATATTTTGTTTCCGATTTATGTCCAATTTTGTATGGCGGTTTTATGGTCTGAAAAAACCCATGAGACGTATTTTTGTAAAGTTCTGGTAACCCGTTTGGGCACGAGAGCCGAACGAAGTTCATTAAATTTTTTTGTTGTCCTGCTTAAACGGTTAGACCAATTGATTTGAAAATTTGCAAAACTGTTGCTCTTTAGAAGAAAAGCTTACTAGATTAATTTGGTTAGGATCCATTAACCCGTTTCGGCACCAGGGTTCAGTGAAATTTTTTAATTTACCTTAATGTCGCGCTTAAACGGTGTGACCAATTGAGTTGTAAATTTAAAAAAGTGTAGTTGTTCACCCCAGAAGCTCACTCAGTTGATTTGGTTACGATCCGTTAACCCGTTTCGGCACCACGGCCCAATGAAGTTTCTTAATGTCTTTGTTGTCGCGCTTAAACGGTTTGACCAACTGAGTTGAAAATTCACAAAAGCTCCAGCTCTTTACCATAGAAGCTTACTGAGTTGATTTGGTTACGATACATTAACCCATTTCAGCATCAAGTCTCAATGAAGTTTTTAAATTCTTTTTATTGTCGTGCTTAAACGTTTTGACCAATTGAGTTGAAAAATTGCAAAATTGTTACTCTTTAGCATAGAAGCTTACTGAGTTGACTTGGTTACAATACATTAACCCGTTTCGGCACCAGGGCTCAATGATATTTTTTAATTTCTTTGTTGTCGCGCTTAAAAGGTTTGACCAATTGAGTTGAAAAATTATAAAAGTGTAGCTCTTCAGCCCAGAAGCCCACTCAGTTGATTTGGTTACGATCCGCTAACCTGTTTCGGCACCACGGCCCAATGAAGTTTCTTAATGTCTTTGTTGTCGCGCTTAAACGGTTTGACCAACTGAGTTGAAAATTCACAAAAGCTCTAGCTCTTTACTATATAAGCTTACTGAGTTGATTTGGTTACGATACATTAACCCATTTCAGCATCAAGCCTCAATGAAGTTTGTCATTTTTTGTTGTCGTGCTTAAACTGTTTGACCAATTGAACATTGGCACAATTATTGTACTTTAAGACAGAAGCTCATTTAATTAATTCTGCGGTGATACATTAACCCATTTCAGCACGATAGACTTTCAAAAAACATATTTTGTTTCTAATTTTTGTCTAATTTGGCAGGATGAATTTACGATTCTAAATAAAGCCTGTGACAAATTTTTGTTAACGTTCGTTAGCCCATTTCCGCACGAATACCTATTAAAAATACTCTGCTTTATTATTATTAAAAGGATATTTCCAATACTCTTTACTTTTATCTACACTGTTTTTAATATTCCATAAAAACCTTTCAATGCAGATTTCTAATACTTATATAAAAATAATTAAAATAACCTTATTAAATAACTTAAGAATACTGTGTTTAAGTCTTAACAACAGAACATTTTCGGCCATTGTTAAAAAACAGAAACAATCTCCTACATTAGACAATCATCATGTCATCATTCAGAAATGCATTACTTACATGTGGTCTTTACATGTGGTCTACCTATATAAGATGCATGTGTATAACATGTTTCCCATAAAATATCATTAAAATATGCACATATAGTATGTATAATATCCGTATATTTAAAAATACTATAAACTTAATGAATTAAATTAGAAAACATATTCACATTTCTGTACATCATTTAATCAAAAATGAGTAGGTACATACATATTTAAAGAACAGAAAACTTTACATTCTAATCCATATACAATTTTTACACATATTTTTAGCCAATCAATTTGAAAAAATAATTAGAAAAAGTAAACGTAAAAAAATTCTGGTAGATTTATAATGGTAAAACACAATCATGTAGTTTTTATATTAAAAATAATATGTTAAACAGAACCTGAGATGTATGCATTTAAAAAGAAGCTGTAGAATTTCTAACGGTGAGGGTACATAAAAAAGTTGTTCTATAACATTACTCTTTTAAGAGACCTATGCATAGTTAATATTTCATTGCTCTTTATTAAACAGTATATAAGTTTTGTAAAAAGACGCAGGGAAAGAGCGAACCTAATAGCAAATTTTTCAAAATGTGCTTAAAAGGATAATTCACAAAAATATGAAGTGACATTACTTAGGAAAAACAATTTATTACATTATGGTCTTTTATAATTGAAATGCGATTTTATGTTTCGGTATTAACGAATATATTATGAAAACTCACTTCGCCGTAATTGCGTACTTAATAGATTATTGATTCCTTAAAATTTTTTGTAGACGAATTGTCTCTAATTCTTCGCTCTGTTTATTCAATTTAACTAAATGTAATAAAAATAGAATATTAACTACCAGCATCTGTAAATGCATAGTAATAAGTTAACTATATTAATTAAATTATATTAACACAGAAACAAAAGTTAATAATTTTTATTTCATGAAGCCAATAAAATAATCCGGGCAACGCCGGGTACTCTGCTAGTTATTAATTAGGGAGATCTTAGAATTGATTTCATAATTAAGGGAGATTTTAGAATTGGTTTTAAGTGTTTCTTTGTTGAAATATCTACATACATACATAAGTACATATATAAATTAAAAATAATTAATTTTAGAGTTGATTAGATAAAATTGAGATAGAATATTAATATACATATGTACATGTTTTCAAAGCTATAGAATATTATTTTTTGGAAATTATATATACATTGCATATATAATAAGGATAAGGATAAGAAAGACCATTTAAATTTAAAAACGACAATTACTTATATTTTATTTCAATTATTTTTTTATGTTTCAAATTTTAAAATACATATATGTAATTAAAATTTCACAAGAAAAAATACTATTACATTTCCTTTTCAGAATCATAATCCATTTCACACCAATTACTATATATTATGACCAAAAAAATCAACAGACAACACTAATCATAAATTTTTACCCTCCTTTGTTTGTATGCACAAATTTTACTGACATTTCGACTTTTTTTGTATAATCAAAAGAATGACGCTTGTCAACTGCATAACAGATAGTTCGATGACAGTTGAAAATTTGATGGTTGCATTGCATGCTGCAGCGCAAACGACGTTAACGAAAGCAGGGTAATATTAATTTCTAATCAATCGGATGGAATTCCTAATCAATCTCGGAAACGTACCTTTTGCCACTCCTTTTTCAACCTTCATGTTTACAACAGGGCAAAATCAAGTCAGAACATTGGTACATTAGAATTTTCTTTTTTTTTTGCATCCCGCTTTCCTCCCTTGACAAAAATTTTGGTGTAGCGTACATTTCTTTCCCAAATGTAAACAAGGTCTAAAAAGCGCAAAACTCTGTGTAATCAATTTTAAAATCACTCTTCATAATTTTTATTACATAAATTTTTCAAATTTTGGTTTTCCAAACATTTAAAAAAAATTCAATCCCTTTAAAAGTTTTTCGGCTTTTCTTTATTTAAAAAACTAGTTTTTTACTCAAAATTTCAATAGACTTAAAACTAAAGTTTTATAATATCTCAACCGAAGCTGTCCGATCTTTAAAGATTTTAAAACAATAAAAGAAAAATATATTGTATATAGTGAACAAAGAAAAAATGTTATTTTATTTATACTTATTAATTGTGTTTTTTATTTTTTGAACATATGTATTTTATTTAATTAACTTAAGTAGAAGCATAAAGAAATCATATACATAAAGTATTTACACCGAACAAAATTTTTTAACCATTTCTGCACAAAATATAGAACCCCGAAATTCTGTTTTGTTGCAGATTAACATATTTTGAACAAAAAATTTATACAGAAATAATGTTTATTTGCAGCTTATAAAAAAATGAAATGTATTCTTTTCTGATTTATACTATTTTATAATTGCAGTGGTATGGTAGTGGTAATATTTTTTTTTATTCGTTTCATTCTTATTTGTTTGTACGTATGTTTATTAGATTTGAAATTATTAGAATTTGAATGTTTAATAATTTTTGGCTGGCATATATAAAGTGTATTAAATAGCGTGTGTGTGTTTAGTAAAATTAAAAATGATTTTATTATGCATGGATAAGAACATAACGTATTGAAGTAGGTAAATAAATAAAAAATTAGATAAGTAGATATGGTAGAAGTAAGAAAAATATAATTGATTGTTTAAATCTATAGAACATTATTTACAATAAATTTTTACTGCATACTGCAATTATTTTTTGTTTTGTTTATCTTATTAATAGTTATTACTCATTATTAAGTTTGGAAGAAATGAAACAAATAAATGAAATCATTTTTAATTTTTTTATTTTGTTTCTTTGTACTTTTGTTATATCCTAGCATTAATCATGTTCACTTGTATCATCGCAAAAACAAATTCAACATTATTCATAAAATCGATTACATTCAATTCGTGATTTTTTTTACTCCATCTTATTTATAATAATATAACATATTTAACGAATTTGTCATGAAAAAAACATGGGACCTATGAAAAAAAAATTCTATAAATCACATTAAAACACAAAAAATTACTTAGTTTCAATTATTTTTATTTTTTCATTTTAATTAAAAACTTAATGCGCTGCCCTTCCTTGGAAGCGTTTATTACGTTCTTCTGTAATGCTTAATTTAACACCCTTACCCTTTGGTAATGAGATGTATGGTTTATTGCCTTTACCAATAATAAATACATTACTTAATCTTGTGGCAAATATATGACCCTGTGTGTCCTTGATATGAACAATATCAAATGAACCTGGATGTCTTTCCCGGTTGACAACTGTACCAACGCGCCCTAAATTTCTACCTCCAGTGATCATACATAAATTACCTAATAAAGTAAAAATGTTTATATTACTGAAAATGAAATATTGTATTGAATCTAAGTTAAGTGTAAAAAATATCAATAATTTTAGCTTAATTTATAAACAATACTATTTTCTTCACTTTGTTAGCTGAACGTAAATGTTACTACAAATCAATGAAAGAGATGGGTAGTGACCGTCGCACAACTATGTTTTAATATTGGCTTAGTTTGAATCACAAAATTAAAAAATCATTTTTGTAATCTTCGAAAAGCCAAAAAAAATCAATTAAATGATGAAATGTTTCTTCACATATTATTCATTATATTTTATACAATCGAGATACTACTTTGTAACTATAAAAAAATAAAAAATATTCAATATTGTTAGTTAGACGTTATGTTTCTACAATCACAGAACAAATAAAAGTAGTGACCGTCGTACAACTATGATTCAATATTGGCTTAGTTTGAACCACAAAATTAAATACCATTATTCTGGTCTTCGATAAGCCGATTTCAAAAAATTTTGTCTAGATAATCAATACTAATATAACCATACACTTTTGAAGCACAATTAAACATTTTTTTTATTACTGCTAAATGATTTACCTGAATCAAACTTGATGAAATCAATAATTTTACTTGTAATTAAATCCAATTGAATGGTGTCATTGGCCTTGACTAACGGATCAGGATAACGAATTGTACGACCATCATGTGTAATAACGAATGGAACACCTTTTGATCCAAGTTGAACTTTACGCACTTTGCACAATTTATACTAAAAATAATACACAATGTACATATATACGAATTGTTATTGAAAAATATAAATATACTTTAGCTTCTTCATCAGAAATTAAATGAGTAGTGAAACGTCCTTTAACATCATAGATTAAACGGAAATTTTCACCGGTTTTCTCAATTGCTATAACATCCATAAAACCAGCTGGATAAGTTGGGTCTGTACGAACTTTTCCGTCGACTTTAATTAAACGTTGCATTACAATTTTTGTAACTTCAGCTCCTGTTAAGGCATACTTCAGACGATTTCTTAAGAAAATCATTAAAGGTAATGATTCGCGTAACTTATGTGGACCAGTTGATGGACGTGGCGCAAAAACACCACCTAATTTATCCAACATCCATGCTTTTGGAGCGTGTAGACGCTTTAAATGTTTTTTTGGACCTCTGGCCTAAAAAAAAAAATAAGTTAATTTAAGAGAAAATAAACTATATAGTAATACATTAAGTTTCAATTATGTATGTTTACAATTGCTAATATGAGATAAATAACTGTATTTGATTAAATATGAAACTAAATAACGCAATAAACACTTTAAAAGGAATTTCATAAAATCAAATAGTTAATTTTTACTTTATAAACTACATTTTCTTCGCCGATGATTCAAAATTCAAAATATAATATCAAAATACAACTTATGTACTTACCATTTTGAAACGAGAAAAGAAAGAAGGACGGCCGGAAATCTAATACTCTAAAATGACAATTGACGTTTACTGAAAGCAGCGCCAGTGGCGAATTTTTTTCTAAAATTTAAACAAGTTTACATGTTCAACTAAATTAATTCAATTGTTATTGAAAGATTTTTTTAGATTTATTATCATCTGTTATTACTATTATCTGTAATTATGAAACTATAGCATTTTAAATTTAAATTTATATTATAAAGTAGAATACAATTTATATTCAATATGTTTCAAAAAAAGTTTCTATTATTTTTTTAATTTATCTTAACTTACTCAAATATGTATATTAAATTTTAAAAAATGAAGGATACATAATATAAAAAACTATTATATAAATGTTTTGTTTTATTTATGAATTTTTATATTAGTTTTATAAATTTTCGCAAAATGTATATTTTCCGAATTACAAAAGTTGAAAGTCAACTTAAACGCTGCATTACAAACTAAAAAATTTTTGTGAGCGTCTGGATAAATATATGTATATGTCAATTTAAGGTAGACGCGCCGTTATTACGAATTGGATTGGAGGCTATTGGAGCCATATTGGAGCTGAAAAAGTATTTTCCAAAAGTTTCCGGGCGCTTCAGTCAGACTATATGTATTTTATATCTGACTGGGCTGAATAAAAACAGAAGAAAAATCAGATAGAATTAAAACCAGTTCAAACATGTAATGTCAACTGGATATGTCAAAAGTTCGTTTTTTGAACCTTCACACTGTCTGTGTTTCTGTCTGTTTTTAAAATACATGTCTGAAGCGACCTTGCGTTTATACAGAAACTGAATTATTTTGGAAATTATAATTCAAAAGGATAAAAAAAAAGCCCGTTCACAGGAGCGTTCAAAAGACAAAGATTAGACGAATAATATTTAATGATAAACGTCATACAGAACTGAATGATACTATTCTTAACAATGAAAGATTTCCCAACTAAATTGAAAAGTTTGACGGAAATAATAAAGATAATTTGGGTGAGTCGAATACTGAAAATAATGTAAGTTCAAACAGAAGATCTAAGCCTAGAGAAAAATAAAACAATATTGCATTTACTTCAAGTTCCTGGTCTTAATGGGGGACCGAATGGTATTATTTCTGGTACGTCTATAGCGATTGCAGTAACAGCTCCTATTGAACGTAAAAAGCTTTCAAAAGTTCAAGAAAAATTATTAAATCTAGCAGGAGTTTGCAAAGAAAGAAGATCAAAAAGTTCTAGTAGTCGTAGTAGGACAAGGTCTCCAGTTAAGAAAGGTAGAAGTCGCTGTAGATCTAGATAAGGAATATGATATATGTATATTTACATATATTGATATTTATTTTAAATACATATATTTTCTAGAAAAAGATTCAACGGACAAGATCATCAAGCCCGTCAGTGTCAGGATCAAGATCAAAATCTATGCGGACAAAACGAAACCAATATCAAATAAAAGATCAAGAAGTAGCAGATCTAGATCACGTCATAGTACTAAGGACTTTGAAATTCAAAAGAAAACAGATAGTGTCCAAAATAATCGTCATTATAGAACAAATAATGATATATTTGAAAGTGAGTTCCCACAACGAGTAGAAGCTCGAAGAACTAATAATAAAAGTACTCAAGGAGGCCGCTTTTCATCTCGCGAAAGAAGTCAAAGTGGAAGACTTCTAGATCGAGAACTCCGAGATAAAGATCGAGATCACCTCGTATGAGGTGCAGATTAAGATCACCAAGAAAACGATCTAGATCACCTAGTTGATAAATTAAGATTTATATTAAATTCAATTAAGATAAACACTGTGATTTATATTATATAAAAATAACGGTAAAATAATGAAACTTTTTAAATAATTTTAGGACAAACAGACGTCGTTCTCCAGGGCGTGATGGGCAATAATCAATGTGGAAAAATGCAATCGCATTCGCATTCTTCAGTTGTAGCGCATAGCGCATTCTTCAATTGTAGACGCAGTCCTAATTCTAGGGAGTGGTGTAGATTCTATCCGCAAAAAAGACGGTTCTTCACCTTTCGATGGTAGATCAACTCTTAGAAAAAGAGAATCTTCATCATTTGACCATTTGATTCCATTTTTAGATTTATTATTTGTAATTTTATAATGAGACTAGAGCATTTTAAATTTAAATTTATATTAGCAATCTTCACGTAAAAGTTCAAACTATTCTTCCTTCGGAGGATTTGAGGAAATTTTTGACATAAATTGTTGTTTCATGTATAAAAAATATGCACGACTAAATTGAAATATCCTCTACCTACGTTAACCTTATTGCATATTTTATTTGCTCAAGGATATTTTTTTCAAGTTAATTTGACATTTTGTTTTTATTTGGTTTCGGTTTTGGAATTTATTGGGAATACATCCAATAACGATAGCTCATTCGACTAAATAATCTATAAAAATGCTTTAAAAAAATTTTTAACCATTTTTTTTTTTAATTATTTTTAAAAATCAAAACTCAAAAATTATATTTTAGTTTTTAAAGTGAAAAATAGATATTCATTCCAATAATAATGGTTATTTTTGTTTTTTAGTTCAGAGCCTGTCAAAAAAAAATTTGTTTCTTTTTTCACTATATTCTTTGTGTTTCTTTTTTTAGAGTATTTTAATTTACAGATATTGTATTCTAGTTGTAGGCATCTGAATTTAAATTTCAAAAATTTTATTATTTTATATGATTTGACACTTTTGACATATTGGTTGAAGTGCTATTGTGTTTCAAAATTATTTCAGAGCGTTAAAAATATTTTTAATCTGTTCAGAATTTCTGAACGTAGTCTATGTACTCGATATCTGTAAATCTGTTCGTAGCACAAATCTGAACTAATTAACTAATAAAAAGCTGTTAAAAAGAGAAAGCAGCCAATACATTTAGTTGGTTGGTATCTATCTGTTATATAATAAATATAACAGATAGATACCAACCAAAACCAACTAACATTTTTTAAAAATACCAATCAACATTTATGGAGAGATACCAATAAACGTTTCTTTAACCAATCAACATATATGTCATCTGTAATTTTTTAGTTTACAAAATTGCAACTAATTTTGCATCGGTTTGTTCAGGTAAAGTAGGAAATTTTTCCTACGATGCACTTTTACGTGAAGACCCTTAATAAAGTAGAATACAAATTATATTCAATAAATTTAAAAAAAAGCTTAACCTTTATTATTTTTTTAATTTATCTAAATTTACTCAAACATGTATATAAAATTTCAAAAAATAAATGATGCATAATATAAAATATTTTGTTTCAGTTATGGATTTTTATATTAATTTTATAGATTTTCACAAACATTTTCCGAATTTCAAAAGTTGGAAGTCAAGTTAACTTAAACGCTGCACTCACTGCAGTAGAAAAGCATGTAAAATTTTTGGGGCGTCTGAATAAAATTTGAAAGCGTCATACATATGTCAATTTGAGGTAGACGCGCCGCCATTACGTTCAATTGGAGCTGAAAAAGTATTTTACAAAAGTTATTTTAAGAGTTTCATACAGAAACTGAATTAATTTTGATAATTATAATTCAATAAAAATATGTAAAAGGAATTAATTTTTATTCTTCTATAAAAGTTTTGAGCATTAGCTCAGGAAACAGCAAAATATTTTACAAGCACTTTACTTGAACGAATCGGGTGGACATTTTTTCTTTCGTTTGCAAAAAATATTGTGTCGGAAATTAAGGCTTTACTGAATTTTTTTTTTTTATTAATTTTATATTAACCAAGTGGTTAGAAATATTTCAAAAAATAAAAATATTTTAAAAACTTTGTAATGATGTTCACGGTAAGTTCAAAAACCCTTTCAATAATCAAGCCGGTCCCGGCAAAATTTATCACAAATTAATTTATAAAAATGCAGTTAATGTTAATGCAAATTCTTTCTAATCTTTAAGAAAAAGTTTATATTTATACATAAGTAAAAGGGAATTTAATATTTAAAATTATGTATTTATATGAAATTACAAAAATTAAAATTTAAAATATTGAATTATAAGACAAATGTGTTTAATCTATTAAATAGATCAAAATATAATTTAGTAATTACAATGACTGTCTAATTTTAATAACTGAGTTTTTTCAAAATAAAATTGAGATATTAAAATATGTACATATAAAATACGTGTCACTGTTTTTTTTTATACGTTTTTAATTGACCGTTTTGAATAAAAATGCATTATATTTATACGCATCAAGTTAATTTTCTCAAATGCATTATGTTTTTCATTTTATTTTATTGCTACATTTAAACTATTATCATTTATTTTCAGGGTACAACACAAGCACAGGACACTCGTTTTAGTGATAAAGAAAAAAAGTTGATGAAACAAATGAAATTTGGTGACAGTTTAAATAAAAGAGTTGATATGTCCAAAGTAAAATTGGATGTATTACGTCCTTGGATTAGTAAAAAGATAACAGACTTTTTGCACATTGAAGATGATGTTGTAGTTGAATTTGTTTACAATCAACTAGAAGAAGAGAAATTTCCGTGTCCTAAAAAAATGCAAATTAACATGACCGGTTTTTTGAATGGACGTAATGCAAGAGAATTTATGAATGAACTTTGGGCACTTTTACTTGCCGCTCAAGAATCAGAAACTGGAATACCACCGGAATTCATAAATCAAAAAAAAGAAGAATTATTAAGGAAAGATGAAGATAGGGATAGAAGTAGAGATAGAGATAGAGATCGTGATAGAGACAGAAGTAGAGAACGTGATCGCGACAGAAGTAGAGATCGAGGTCGTAGCAGAGATAGAGAGAGGGATAGAAGTCGAGACAGAAGCAGAGATCGTGATAGACCGCGAGAAAGAGAAAAGGATAAAGAAAAGGCTCGTTCTCAGGACCGTTCAAAAGACAAAGAAGTTAATGATAAACGTCATACAGAACTGAATGATACTATGCTTAACAATGAAAGCTTTTCTCACCAAATTGAAAAGTTTGACGGAAATAATAAAGATACTTTGGGTGAATCGAATACTGAAAATAATGTAAGTACAGATACAAAAGGAAGATCTAAGTCTAGAGAAAAAGAAAACAATATTCCATTGACTTCAAGGCTGAGCGAAGCGGACAATGGAAAAGAAAAGGAAAGTCGTTTAAAATCACCAAATAGACACAAAGAAGTAAAAAAGTCTCCAACACGACGTTCTTCACCCAGAAAACGTTCTTCTAGAGATAGAAAACGATCAAGATCACGATCTCCTAGACGAGATAGACGAAAAAGAAGTCGATCTAAACGTAGTAGGAGCCGATCTAGGGATAGAAAAACTTCCAATAGACGATCACCAAGAAGAAAAGATAGATCTAGATCAAGAACTCGTACTGAAAGACGAAGAACTAGATCTAAATCTCAGGATTATGGCTCTGCTAAACAAAAATATGATACTAGTCCAGAAAGGAAGAAATCACCTGCTATAGTTCCTGATCTTAATGGGGGGCCGAATGGTACTATTTCTGATACGTCTATAGCGATTGCAGCAGCTGCTGCTATTGAACCTAAAAAGCTTTCAAAAGTTCAAGAAAAATTATTAAATCTAGCAGGAGGTAGCAGAGAAAGAAGATCTAGAAGTTCTAGTAGTCGTAGTAGGACACGGTCCCCAGTTAAGAAAGGTAGAAGTCGCTCTAGATCTAGGTAAGGAATATGATATATATTTATATTAATATTTATTTTAAATATACATATATATTTTCTAGAAAAAGATCCAGACGAACAAGATCATCAAGCTCTTCATTGTCAAGATCAAGATCAAAATCGATTGGGGACAAAAAGAAACCAATATCAAATAAAAGATCAAGATCAAGAACTTCTAGAAGTAGCAGATCTAGATCACGTCATAGTACTAAGGACTTTGAAATTCAAAAGAAAACAGATAGTGTCCAAAATAAGCGTCATTATAGAACAAATAAGGATACCTCTGAAAGTGAGTCCCCAGAACGAGTAGAAGCTCGAAGAGCTGATAATAAAAGAACTCAAGGAGGCCGCTTTTCATCTCGTGAAAGAAGTCCTAAACGAAGTGGAAGAAGAAATAGATCGAGAACTCCGAGACAAAGATCGAGGTCACCTCGTATGAGGTCCAGATCAAGATCGCCAAGAAGACGATCTAGATCACCTAGATGGTAAATTAAGATTTATATTAAATTCAATTAAGATAAATATTGTGACTTATATTATATAACAATAACGGTAAAATAATGAAACTTTTTCAATAATTTTAGGACAAACAGACGTCGTTCTCCAGGTCGTGGTGGACAAAATCGAAATAATCAAGGTGGAAATTTCCGAGGAAATCGTGGCGCATTCTTCAATCGTAGACGCAGTCCTAGTCCTAGAGAATGGCGTAGATTTTCTCCGCAAAGAAGACGTTCTTCACCTTTCGATCGTAGATCACCTATTAGAAGAAGAGGATCCTCACCATTTGACAGACGTATGTCTCCAATAAGACGTTCTCCCAACAGAAAAACTTCACCTGCCCGGAGACAGGAATCTCCACCACCTCGTAAGATGTCTCGCGAAAGGCGCATATCTCCTAGGGAAAGGCGTTTATCACCTAATTCATCAAGAAGACAAGGTTCACCAACAAGAAATGTCCCACAAAGAACTTCAGATCGCTGGGATCAAAAACCTCAGCAACAACAGCAACAACAGCCGCAACGTGCATCTAAAAATGCGCGAGAGGATAGTGCAAATTGGGATAGTTCTTCCGAAGGCAAAAAAAGCGAGAGAGAGAGGCGAAATAGTTCAGTTGAATTTTCTAATAAAGGAAGGAGTTTGAGCCGGAAACGTAGTCCGGTAAAAAAATCTAGTTTGTCAAGGAAATCCAGTCCGAATGTAAGAAAGCCGTCAGCAGAAAAATCTAAGAATTCTTCAAAAACTGAAACATCCTCAAATAGAAGTAGAAAAAAATCAAATAGCAAAGAAAAGCAAATTGAACGGCAACGTAGTTACTCAAGTTCTTCTGAATCAGAAGAATCTTCTGATGATGAAGATGAATCTTCTGAGTCATCAAGTCTTTCTAGAACGCCATCACCATTTTTGAAACCACACGAACGTGAACAACTAGAAAAAGAGAAAAAGATTAATACCACAAAAGCACCTCAACAGAGTAAAGAAAAAACAGCAAATAATTCACAATTACAAAATACTTCTAGTTCAAGTGCTTTACCTTCTCATTCAACATCAATTACTTTAATTCCGCATACAAACAGTAATATTACCATTAGTAATACTAGTGTCCAAGAATCAAGTAGTTCTTCTGATAACTCATCTGATTCAGAGTCTGATAGTGATAAAGAAAAATCTAAGAAAAAAACAAAAATTGATAAAAATTCATCAACTACTAAAGCGAAAACAAAATCAATAACAAGCGAGGAAGATACTAAAGCTGAAAAAGAGAAAGCACTATCGAAAGAAAAGTCAAAACGTGAAGAACTTGAAGAAAAAAGACGAGCCGCAGTTGCTGAGTTTAAAAGGAAATTATCTACAGAAAATCGTGAAGCTGCTATTGCAGCTTCAGATACTAAAAAAAATAAATTGAATGATAAAATTGCTACTACAAATTTAGAGAAAGTAAACGAAAAGAAAATAAATCAGCCTACTGCTTCTGTCGTACCTGCCCGTTCTAGATCCACGGAAAAAATTGCAGATAAAAAGAAATCTGATATTAGAAAATCTCCTGAACGAAAGGATGATTCTATTACTAAATCTAAGACATTGCCGGCTAAAGAAAATCGTAAACGTGGTAAAAAAAATTCTGATAGTAGTGATTCTGATATTCCAAAGAAAAAACGTAAAAAGGAAAAGAAATCACGTAAGATATCTGATAGTGATAGCTCGTCTGATTCAGAAATTGAAAAAAAGAAAAAACATAAAAAACACAAAAAACATGGTAAAAAGCATAAGAAGCATAAGAAACATAAAAAAAAAAATAAAAGAATAAATAATAATAGCTCAGATAGTTCTGATAGCGATGATATTATTGATGATGAAAAATCAACAACAGTTAATAAACGTAGTACATCTACATTACCTAATGATGATTTAGAAAAACAATTACGTGAAAGAGCTCTTAAATCAATGAAACGACAAACTAGTGTATCCGATTGAAAACAATTTTTTTGCTTAGATTTTCCCTTGATTTTTTTTTCTTTAAATTAAACACAAACAGATAATTATTGTTCATTCTAAAGTAAGGTGTGTTAGGATAATATATTGTTTAAATTTGTTTTTTTAATTGTAAATTTTATTATAGAAAGAAAAAGTATGAATATGTTACCATTCATCGAATTGAATAAAAGGATTTGATTAAAATTTAATCCACTTTTAATTGGAATTAAAAAAAAAATAAGATTTATATCAATATCTATAACAATATATTATCTATACAATATTTCTGAATAATTCAAATTAAAAAAAAACACGTATATATATAAATAAATATATATACATATATATGTACATACTGCAAACATGTATCATTAATATATATATATATATATATATATATAATATTTAAAAAAAAAATCCTAAAATTATCTATTAATAATTAATATAAAAATTGCAAAACATAAGGAAAAAATAATTTTTCAATTATACATAAGAAATTTTAGAATGTAAATCAGAACATTAAGAAGTTTTCCACGGGGCGCAGAATTTTTAAAAATATGCCAATCAAAATTATTTATAATTTTGTTTGCCTTTGTTTTTGTTTAAAATTTGATTTTCTTCATATATTTAAAAAGCAAAATCAAAAAAAAAAATGAATATTAATTAATTTTTTAATGAATGAGTGCTATTATTTGAGATTTAAAATATTAAAATTTTAAAATTAAAAAAGAACATGTAAAACATATGTATAGGTAAATATGAAAATCTTTTTTAAAGATAATTATTAAGTTATTAAATTTTATTTAAATTTAATTTTTTTTTTATTATACTTTGAAAATAAATATCCTGTAAATTAGAGTACTGATTTTTCAATTTTTTTTATTTAATCTTATATTCTAAATGTAATTTTTCAAATAAAAAAAAAAATAAAAATTTTAAAAGCGCTCATTCCTTATAGATAAACTACATATTCTTACTTATTTCTTTGAATTTTTTTTTAATTACCTTTAAAATAATTTAAATTAATTTAAAAAACCATTGACATTTCTTATTAGTAATAGTATATATATATATATATATATATAAATAAGAAAACAACAGAAAAAAAATAAATTATTAAAAAAAAAGAAAAAAACAAAAAATTGCAAAAAAAAACATAAAGTAAAATTAAATAAAACCACAAGAAAAACTAAAATTAATTTGAATTTAATTAAAATTTAAATGAAAAAATATAAATTTATCAACTTAAAAAATTAAAAACAAAAAGTTTTAAATTTAAATACATTAAATGAAAAATTTAATAATAAATTTTTATTGATGATAATGATTGATTTGTTTTTTAAAATAAAAATATAATTCTATATTTAAAAAAGAAATAAAACTGAAAATAAAATTAAAAACAAAACCATTGTATTCACGTACATACATATAATTTTTATCCCATAACTATTATAGAAGATTTGTATTATGCAAAATCAAAAAAAAAAAAAATTTTTTTTTTGTCCTTTGTTAATTTAATTAAAAAATAAATAATTAGAGATTTAAAATAAGTAAGTAATGTAATTTACTGACAAAAAGGAACATCATAAAAAGTATGAATAAAATGATTAAAAAAACAGTGTTTATTTTTAAATTATTTATTTAAATTCAATAGGATATATTTTTTGATGTTTGTCACAGGTTTCTATCAGTTAATCAATTAAATTTAGATCAGGTGCCACTTACCAGTTTAATTAAAACTAATGAAAATATCTATACAAAAACCATAACTTTTTTTTATATTACAATTATTAATATATACAATTTTTTTTTTATATTACAATATTTAATTTACTAGAAAAAATTCGCGAATGATTGATATACGTGTTAATAAATTTCACAAAATTGTTCAACGTGTTCAGGAGTCAACACCAGTTTAGATAATAAATGTAATAAACCAACTAATCTACTTGATTCTATTATTTTTTTGATTTGAAAATAGAAAGAACAACAATATCCGTACCAGTTATAGCAAAATTATATAAAAATTGTAGTGAATAATGTCCAAGTTCATGAATTAAGAAACCTTTATCAAATGTACTAAAACGCTAAAAGATAAAAAGAACTATACCACCATTTCCCAATGCTAATGATAATATTTCTTACAAATATCGATAATAAGGGAAGTATTTTGCTGTTTTCTAAAAAAACAACCAAACTTATTGAGAACTTTGAAAACAAAACTGGTATTATTAATAGGAATACTAAATAAATATTATATCGGATCTCCATATTTCTAAATCACAGTCGAATAAATTAATTGTTAAGGGCCAATCAAACTAATAAATAAATGAAAAACTAAGAAAAAACTAATGGTCTAGATTAAAGTTTTCTTAAAAATCTAAATAAGCAAAAATTTATTTTCTAAAAATATTTAATGCTTGTTCAAAAACTGGTTATTTATATTCCAAATTCTGCAAATCAATTGCATTATACATACCCAAAAAAATGCAGACCTTTTGACATTGAAAAAGTATTTGTTTCTGTATGGCATGATATAGTCCCTAAAATATTAAATTTCAAATTTCCCACTCCGATACTTTTTGTTATAAGTTAGTTGTTCTTATAAATACGTTGTAAATCACTACAACAATAAGTTATTTAATATTTAGGAATTAAGCTTTTAGTTTTTAAGTTACAGTATTATTAATTAAATCATTTGAAAAACAGGTTTTTCATCCTATTTTCTTTTATTTCATAATTTGAAAATACCGGATAATATTTCATGTACAGTTGGAATATAAAATAAATAAAGAAATAAATAAAAGTTGTTGAAAATAGAACAAAGTTTTTATTCTTATATAGTGAAATTCGGTTTATAGAAATTCATTAATTAAATCTTTGTCTTCCCTAAAACTGACGATAATGGATAATTATACATAACATGACATAACATGTGAGAAGACCTATATCATCTACGTATTCTAAGCTTTGGGTCTAAGCTAAGTCCTGCAAGCATCTTTCCAGAGTTGTGTCTCACGCATTCAGCCATCGATATGCAAGCATTAATCAATAAGCTTGCAGAAAAAGCAGAAAATATAGGCCTCCGTATCAACATAAGAAAAACAAAAATCATGAAAATCAATGGAACAAATCAGATACCAGTATTCATCGGGAATACCCAAATCGAAGAGGTAGTGGATTATGAATACTTGGGAAGCATGATAACAACAGAATTTGAAAGGCAAGAAGTACCTCCGCTAGATTATGGGCAACCCGGAAATTGCTACACATACCCCCGGCACTAAAATAGGAATATTCAACGCATGCGTCAAATCTGTGCTATTATACGGCAGCGAAACCTGACTGGTAACACGAAACAATGTACAAAAGCTACAGGTCTTCACCAACAAATGCCTAAGAATAATATACCGAATATTCTGGCCAAGAAGAATTCTGAATCAGGAATTATGGGTACTATTCAGTCAAGAGCCGATTGAAATGCAAATATATAGAAGAAAATGGAAATGGATCGGCCATATTCTCAGACGCCCAACAACATCAGTGGTGCATCAGACATTGGACTGGAACCCACAAGACAGAAGAAACGTGAGAAGACCTAAAGCTTCTTAGAGAGAAAGCGTCCAGGTTGAAGTAATAAAGAGCAGGAAGTCTTGGGCAGAAATTAAAAGACTAGCCCAAGATAGGGAAAATGGGAGAGAATTTGTGGAAGCCCTATGTTAACAAAGGGAATAAAACAGGAGAAAAAAAAATATACATAACATGTAAAGATTTTAGATAACAATAACATTTTTGTTCACCATATTTCAATCAATTTCTTCCCAATAACCTTTCAATTTATTGATATATTAAAAAAAATAGAGGTGATATTTAATTAGTTAAAATAAAATAGAGAAATTCTATTCCTCCTTTATGCTCATAGAGGCTCGTTATATTCCTCTATTATATCTTACCATTTAATATACTAATATATCTTTTGATAATCTCCATCTTTACCCTTCCGAAATAAAAAAAACAAGTGCGCAATTATTAAATATTTTAATGCAAGATCTTTGTGTCTTTTAGTCGTAAAGGATTATTAGGAAACAAAGAATTAAAAAATAAGTAAGATTTTTAAAAATTCCCCGAAAGAAATACAGCGCTAGAAAACTTCTAAATGAAGCTATATTAGTTGAAAATGTTATTCTTTTAAAATGTACATTTTATCAGAACTGTTAAGAAAAAACGAAACGAAAGTTAATATAGATTAATTTAAAGTTCAAAGAATAACGATTTATATAATAAATTAACGAAAAAAAAAAAAGTATTGAGTTAGAAAAACAATAGAATACTTTAGATGATGCAACTTCATAAATACAAAATTTAAAAAGTAGTAAAGCTTTCCTTGTATACGTTGTAAGGATAAAAAAGAAAATTAGAAAATACATTCTTCCTTCGATTTATACTGTTGAATTCACCCACATTTTTTTGCCCATATAGTTACCATATTATGAATTGAAGGATTAATGTATGTATGTATTTTTTTCTATTTCTATTATATTAAATACTACAGGAATTGCGTCGTTCTCGGCATCGTCCGGAGTTTTTCGTTCGTTTATGAAATAAAAATTACTTTTGTTTTTGCGTTAATATAATTTAATTAATATACGTATATGTAGTTAAATTATTAATACATGTGTATTTAATGCTGGTAATTAATATTTTTAATTTATTTTTACATTTAATTGATACAGTTAATTACATAGATTTCATTCATAGATTTCGCTCATTGTTTTTTAGCAATTCGTTTACGAAAAATCTTTAAAGGAATCAGTAATCTATTGAGTACACAATTAGTTCGAAGTGAGTTTTTACAATATTCGATAATATCGAACCATAAAATCGCTTTTTTATAAAAGACCTTGCTTGCCTTGCTCCGGTAAAAATTTGAAATATATTTTTTTCCGTAAGTAATATCACGCCATGTTTTTATGAATCACTCTTTTTAACATATATTTCAAATTTTTTAAAACTTTACTTATTAGTTTGACTCTGTTCATCCGTCTGTTTAGTAAAATTAATTGAATTAGCTTCTAAGGAGCAACAATTATGCAAATTTTCAACTCAATTCAGCTGAGTGAACGAAATGTATTCATATGTATTTTTTTGACTGAATACCTTAAGATTTTCCTATCTAACATAAGAAAAAAAGAAATCACTATATCTAACTTTCCATCTATTAGTTAATATATCTATGGGTCAAACCGTTTAAACAGGACAATGAAAAAATCAAAAAACTTTAACAGACTCTCGGGTTGGAATAACCAACCACAACGCGACATAGTCTATAAGTGCTTCCAGCGTAGCTAAATTTGATTGCAATCGAACAGGTTGTTTTCACATGAATCTGAGACAAACAAACACATTTTCTGTTTTATATATTAGATATATAAGTATGAACATAGTCTTATAATCGATACATCGATCAATATTAATAAAAAAATATAAAATTTAAAATGAAAATCATACCACATATTATTAAAATGAATAGACGGAGTAAGGAATGATTGTCGTAAAAGTCCACTTCGCATAGAAAATAAAAGTTAAAATAAAGAGAAGAAATGACAAAGATGTCAAGAATTCCAATACAACACAGACGAAGAAGAACTTGCTCGAGAAATTGACTGGATAATAAAACGAAGGTCTAAAAAAACGAAAGCAAATTGATCACCAGAAATAATTTCAGCGAATCTAAAAGAGAAAACAAATTTAGCTCAATTGAAAGTAAAAAAAATAATATTAATGATATTAAAAACCAGGGAAGCCACCGAATGAAGCTAAATCTTATAGACCTATATCTCTGCCTAAAATAATATCGAAACTATTTGAGAGGCTGTTGCTGAAAAGAATAAAACCTATAATAGAAGAAAGAGAACTAATTCCAAATTATCAATTTCGTTTCAGATCTTAACATTCCACTGTGGATCAAACACACAGAATAACAGGTGTCATAGAAAGGACTCTTCAAGAAAAAAAGATCTGTTCCACAATATTCCTTAACGTTTGATAAAGTATGGTATGACGGATTGTTATACAAACTAGGTAAAATACTGCCCAGAGTTTACGTAGATATACTCTCATCATATATGAGTGGCAGATTATTCAGAACTAAACAGAATGATAAGTATTCCACTCTATAAGAGAATTCAATACGGGTGTGCACCAAGATAGCATTATGGATCGAATCTTATATTTGCTTTTTACAAGTGACTTACCATTGTTAGAAAATTCTGCCATAGCTACTTTTGCGGACGATACTGCAATTATGGCAGTAGAATTAAATATTGACGGGGCTACAGAAAAACTACAGAAAGCAAGTGATAAATTATACAATTGGACAAAAAAAAATGAAAAATTAATTTTAATAGAGTTAATTTTACAAATAGAGTTATTCAAAATCCCGTTGCTATTAAGCTAAATGATATAGATATACCTCAAGAGAGAATGGCGAAATACCTGGGTATGGCATTAGACGTCAAGTTAAGGTGGAATGAACATATAAAAAAGAAAAAAATGGATTTGTGTTTGAAAAACCTAACCAAAAAAAAAAAAATTATTTAAATTATTCTTAATACATTTATTTAAATTATTTTTTAAATCTTAAATTAAATATTAAAATATAATTATCTATATAATACAAAATGAATTTAATAAATAAAAATTAAACAAAAGAAAATATATAACTACATTATTGTTTTTTTTTTTTTTTTTTTAAATTACTTATTTAAATAAGTTACAATTAAATTAATGGAAATACAAGTATTTTTTTTATTATTAAATAAAATAATGCATAATAGAGTATTTTTTTTTTTATTTTTCTTTTTATTTAATTTAAACAAATTTTATTTAAAAATTAACAAATGAAAATTTATAATTATGTTTTAAAATAAATCTATTATATTGAATTAAATATAAAATATAAAATGTTTTTGTAATAAACGAATATATCTATAAATAAAAACGAAAACTAAAAACGAACGTTTTGAATGAAATTTTATATAATTTAAAAATTTTTTCATCAGCAGTT
This sequence comes from Poecilobothrus nobilitatus, assembly GCA_947095535.1. Lineage (NCBI taxonomy): Eukaryota > Metazoa > Arthropoda > Insecta > Diptera > Dolichopodidae > Poecilobothrus > Poecilobothrus nobilitatus. The sequence goes on from OX352774.1 coordinate 57,875,077, forward strand.
TATATTCAATTTTTTTTTATATATTTATTTTTTTTTTTTTTTAATTTATCAAAAAAATTAAAATACAATTTTGTTAACTTTGTTAATTTAAATATGTTATATTTAAATATAAATATTTAAATTTTGTTAATTGAAAAAAGAAAACTAATTTTAACACACATCTAAATCCCATACGCTTTCATTTAGTTTAGTTTATGTATGTATAATAGATTGTAGTCTTTAATAGATTTATTTAAAAAAAATTTTATTCATTTTATTCATTTTTTTTTTTTGGATAATTGTGACTTTTTTCACTTCCATAGTTATTTTATAATATTTAGTTTTACACTATTTTTTTATATTAATATCAAAAAAATTTCAGTTTTTTTCTTTTTAAATAAATAATTTAGTTTTAAAAACTTAATTTATTAAAAGTTAAATATTACTTATAAAATTTTCAATTAAATTAAACTAAATACTATTATATTGTGATCATTTAATTATACATATATATATTATATAAATAAAAAAAAAAAAAAAAAAAACTAAATTAAATTAAACTAAGGAATGATATTCGGTTCTTGAAGAGCACCCGTTGAATATTTTGGCTTACAAACGCATCCACTTTCAACAAGAACATAATCTAAAAAAAAAGAGAAGAAAAAAAAATTAATAAATAAACCTGTATTATAAAACATAATTATTAATATAGCATGTTTTTTTTTTAATATAAAATTAATTCATTATAAACGTATACATGGGAAAAATTAGTGTTGCCACTTTAATATCAAATATAATATAAGATACATTTTTCTAAAATTTTTAAAATCCATACAAATCCAAGTAAACAGAGCCATTACACTAATTGTCAACAGTTGTAGTTACACTATGTTGTCAGTTGCAACTTTATTTGTGTGCGTATATTAACTCTTAAATTTGTTTTCAGATTTGGTGTACCATTTGTTATAGGTTATGATGGGTGTACCCATATCAAAAAAAACAATTTTTAACCTCTTAAAATTTTTTATTGCTGTTTTACATGAATTGGTGAGTTTGAACTCGTAAAGCAGCTAAATTGTAAGTGAAATGAATAAGTGGGAAGTGGGTTCGGTCTTTTTTTTTTTGCACTGTTTAAGCTGCTAATTGCGTTTTTTCTCAACTAAATTTAATAAAAAATAATCTAATAGATTTCTTTTAAAAACTGTGGAACCTATTATGCTAAAGCTAAGCATTAAAAATATATATTGGAAATTTCAACATACATTAATAAGTTAATTTTATTTTACCTCATTTCTTTTTATTATAATTATAAATGTTACTAGAAGAGTTCTATTTAAGTTTGTAAATATTTTATATTAAAACATTTGTTTTTACTTTAAAATTTAATTGAATATGTACATAAATATAGCTATTAGATATTTATTAGATACTTTCTTTTTTTTAGGAAAAAGATTTGATACTTTTTTTCATCAAAATGAAACATTTATTTGAAATCGAGTGGCATCACTTAAATAGCAACCCGTCTGTCCGTCCATAAAACAAAATAAAAAAAAACCTGTTTCTATTTAAACAATATTCTGTCAGATAAAAATACAAAAATACTTAGCTCAATTATTTCTAAACCAAAAGTTAAAATTCATTATTGAAATTTATTTAGTTAGCAAATAAGTACAAGTGAACAAGTAAAAAAGAAAGAAAACTAAATTAAATATAACCTGATATAATCCAAGTAAATTAAGTTTAAAATTATTTATAAATTTCTTCTTTTTTAATTTTTTCTACAATACTATACTTGTAGTACCCATACAAAGTTAAATTTGAAAGTTAAAATTATTCTAAACAAGGTAGAATGTAAACCAACGGTTTTTAAAAAGCGCACATTTCCAAAACACAATACAAACTGTTTAGAATTGTGACTTGCACAAAAATTTGAAAATTTAAAACAAAAAATTTAAGAAATTTTTTGTAATAAGAAAATATGTGAAAATAGGACTTTTCTGGAATTTTGAGGGGCTGTAAGTCCGGAACCCTATATAACTAAGAAAAACCGTTAACACACATAAAAATATATTATCAGAGCTTTATTTTGTATGTCTTGCCGAAGAAAAATGTGTACAGGTGCTTAAGTTACAGGTGCCTAAAAATAGCAAATTTTCAATTTTTTAGCCCTAATACCTCTTAAACGGGGGGTGGTGGAAAAAAATTTTCTAAGGAAGCTTATAGTAATTCTAAAAGTTCTTTCTTGTCTCAAAATTTCAGGTTTCTATCTAAAGAAGTACCGGAGTTATGAAAAAAGAAATTTCATGTAAAATGTGGTTATATTACATAATTTTGATATTGTTTTGTATAGATAATAAAATTTTCGTTCTTCTGGCGATTTTAGATTGCAAAACTATTACACAGAGCCTAAGATATATACATCTGAAAATGGGGCTCTTTCGCAATTTTGAAGAGCTGTAACTCTGGAACCCTATGTATAATGTGGTTTTCACATAACGGTAAATTTAAATACTAAACTTAAAAGAATTGTATAATTTTGATATTAATTTAGAAAGTTAAAAAAATACCTGTCAAATGACGTTTTCAGAGTGAAAAAATCTTAAGCAGAACATAAGATATATGCATTTAAAAATAGAGCTTTTTTAAAGTTTGAGGGGCTGTAGCTCCGTAATGGATGAGGCTACATAAAAAGTTGTTCCACAAAATTATATTTTTTATGAGACCTACCCATGGTTAAAATTTTTTTTCTCTATCTTTAACGGTGTAGAAGTTTTGTAAACAGACGGACGAACGAACGGAGGGACAGAGTGAAACTAATAAGCACATTTTTTCAAATTTTTTTTGGAAATGTGCTAAAAATCAATTCCGTTTTAAATTTTAGAATTTTAACTTCAATATTTATAAAAAAAAAATTAATATTAATTTTACGAATTGGTATTCATGTTTTTAAACAAAGGCTTCGTAAATCTTCAAAATTAAACAAAAGTTATCTACTGAAATATTTTTCATTCCTAATTCCCTGTTCGATCCTCTCAGAAAAAAAATTGCATGCAATTTACGAATCCACTATAAGGATATAATTATGAAATTACTAAAAAAAAATTTACGTATTAAATTTAATAATTATTACAACTTTAAACTAAGCTAAAAAGAAATTATTTATATTTAATTATTAATATTATTTCATTTAAATAAAACCGAATTATACGGTTGTAATAAATTCAATTTAAGCGAAAGGAAAATCGTTAAAATTTATTAATTTTTTAAATTACCTTGTCCAGTTAATGTGACTGGGCCAAGTGGAATAACCAAAAATAAATATGGAACATAAGTTTGTGTGCATTCTCCTCTAACAACATCACATTCAGATGATCTATATAAAATAAAATTAATAATTTAGTTTGAAATCAAAATCAAATTATTTTGGAAACAAAAAATAAATAATAATATAATATGTAATATTTGGTATATACTTACTCGCATACTTCAAAAACAACTTGTTGCAATAAATCTGGAAATTTTTGTACAATTGTTACTGGCTGACCAGAAGTTAAACTAACACCATACATTGGTGCTGTTGTATTATAACGTGTTTTACATAAACGTGCTGGTGTTCCACTACATTGTACTGATGATGTTGTTGATGATGATGAACTTGATGATGAAGATGCCCCATTTAAAGATCGACCTAAAAAAAAAAAAATTAAAAAACTTTAATAATATAACGTGTAAAAATTAAAAATAAAAAAAATAAAAATTTTGTACTTTAGAAACACCGTTACTATACTTATATACATTTACATGTTTCTATATATATATTTTGTATATATAATATTGTGTTTTATTTGGCTTTTAATTTTACTTTTATTGAAAAAAAAAAACTGGAGAAAATGAAATTTTTTATTTTCTTAATTGAAAGCAACGTTGGTATTTATGGTTTAGAAGACTTTAAAAGAACAAAATAATAATATTAGGAAAATTTTGTTATAAACAATGATTGTTAAACAAAAAGAAACAAAAAAAAAAGTTTACGATAAAATAAGATACGCGGAAAACTATGACGTGAGAAAAATTTATATTTATGAGGTTTTTGGTTTTAAATTTCATCTTCCATTTTTTTATTAATTTTGGTTATATATATATGTATAAATATGTACATATTATAGTATATTTATTTAATGTACAAAAAGACTTTCTATTTTTATATTTAAACAGAATCGTTAGTTGTAGAATCATTATTCTATTGTAATTTCTAATGTAATTTCTATATATGTATATATGTATTTATATATGTATATAGTAAATAAAAAGAAATTTTTATGATTATTTTAATGATAACAATTAGTAGATTTTATTATAAAAAATATAAATAAATATAAAAATATTACATAACAATAAATGTATTTAAGTATATACTTATTCATGAAGAATTAAATTCTTAAATGATCAAAATTTCTCATTCATGAAAATTTTTACCTTAAATTAATAAATATTCTCCTAAAAATATAATTGCATTCGAGATTTTTCGAATAAAAATACAGAAAAATCAACATAATATAACTAAATTTTTTATATTACATTAAAATGCAATTAAAAAATTTTTTATTAAATTTTTTGCTTTACAGTTTCCTTTAAGTACAAATACAATTGTTAAAAAAGGCGCTGACAAGAAAGAAATGGTACATAAACTATAGAAGATTAGATATTTATATACATAAATATGAAAGTATGTCATAATTATATACTTATTCTAAATAATAATTTACTTATTCTATTTAATTTTAAGAGTTCCCTTTTAAATCTCTAAGAAGACTAAATTTTTCATTATTGCTTCCTTGTTTCTAATTTTTAGTATGCATTTTGTTTTATGTTTATATGTATATATATAATCTGTTGTTGCTCAAAAATGCACACTGTGAGAAAGGAATTCCTTAATAACAATATAACTTTTTTTTATTTAAAATTGATGAAAATTATTTTTTTATTAATATTTTATATATAACGGTAATTTTATATATATTGAATTATAAAGTACGAATTAAATATTTTTGTTTACATTTAAATGATATGTTATAATATTTTGCACCCGCAATGACGAAAAGAAATTGAATTAGTTTGAAAATGTGTTTTCCCTTTAATCACGAGTTTCCATCTGTAGTCCCTAGAACATATCGTCGTGATTTTGCTTATTTATCAAGTCATCAAATATGGTTTTATATGGTTTTATATATGTACGTTTTATATATGTACGTTTTATATATGTACGTCTTTATATATATATATGTATATGTGTATAAATTTTAATAAATTATATTTTTCAAAATTGATTTTACGGAGAATAAATAACTAGGCAACTTGTTCACTAACTGTATAATAATGATGTAAATTTAGAAAAACAAAATTAGTTAATTTTAATATATGTATATAAAATATTTAGATTAAGATCAACTTTTTAAAATCATGGTCAAAATAAATTAAAAACAAAAAAAAAGAGTTATTAAAATTAGGTAATTATGGTAAATACAAGAGAAAGAAAAGGCAATTTGTTTTTTTTTTTTTATTAGAAAAAAAGTTTATACAGCAAAAATATTGAAACATTCAAATTATGAAAGTTAAAAAAAATATCATAATGTTTATTGAATAAATTATTAAAAAAATTTTCTATATTTGATTTTCTATATAATATATTATGTATATTATATACGTATTTTAAAAATAATAAAATATAAAATGCCAAAAATATTAAAATAAAATTTTATCTTGATTTCTTAAATATGGAAGTTTCCGGCTAACCTAAATACATTTCTTTTTAATTTTTGTGTTTGTTTATGTTTCTTTCTTTTTTTTTTGACCTAAAAACAATAAAAAATGTTCATATAAAATAGCTAAATATAAAGTACCCATTAGAAAAAATCGGATTCATTCATCTTTATTGGTTTATATATGTATGTATATGTACCTATACCTATATCAATGTATATAAATTGTATATTAGGTATGATATAATGATTATATGAACATTATCATTTTTGTGGTCATCATTATTAAGTTCTTTGATATAGGCTGCTTATTAAGGAAAATTTTTTATTAAATTATAATAAATTAAAGAAAAATATAATTGGAAAATATACAGTTTTTTCATATACAAAGAAATTGAGTTTATTAGTTTTTATATTATTGTAATAAAAATATATGCATGTAATACAGATATATGTATATGCATTTAAAGGTCAACAATATACTGAATAAAATTTGTATAAACATGTATCTATATAAAAATATAATATATGTAATACATAATTTAAATTAAAAAAACTAAACCCTAGGTAATTTATCGAAATTAAAGTTAAGCTAACAAACTTTCATTTAAGAATCAAAGTTTAGGAACAAAAACAATCAGACGTAATTATACATAATAAAGTAAACCATACGAACTTAAACAAAACTATCAGTCAATATCAGTTAAATTTTTTTTTTTTTTTTATTGATTCTAGACAATATGCTTCAAAATATCAAAAAAAAAAAATTAAATTAATTATCATATAATGGTTTCAAGTAACGTTTCAAATAAGTAAATCTAGGAAGTTGTCAAATAGAAAATTAATACACGGTCAAGTCAAACTAAATATAAAAAAAAATTACCGTTAAAATAAAAATTCATACAATAATCAATAAAGAAAGTATCAATAACAATTAATATGTAATTTTGTATATATGTATGCTTATACTTCAAGTATGTATATATTTTAATCTATTATACATTTATAATATTTATTAAATTATTCTTTTTCTTTACCATATTTAAAAGAAAAATGATTATATATTGGACTGCTATAAAATTAAATATTTTATTATAAATTATATATAAATATTGGACAGGGTGTTTTTCAATTTATAAAAAGCTTTACTGTAAATGATAGGTTAGATAAAAAAGCTTTACTGCAAATGATAAGTAAGATAAGATAAAATAGGTATGTATATGATGTAGGTAAAATAGGTAAGTTTGTCTATGTATTTTAAACCATATTGTCAAAAGATATCATAAAGATAATAAAGATAATAAAAATTCAATCCAAAAGGTATAAAATAAATTGAATATATGATATCCAATAAATTCGATTGCAACAATAGAGTATAACAGCCGCTATTATATCGAACCCAAGATTATTTTCTAATGAAAAGAAATTCTCTAATTCCTAATTTTTAATAATAATTTTTTTATTAATGGTCATTATTAATGGTTTATTATTAATTTCTAAAAAATATTTTATGTAGATATTTCGAAAAATCTAATTAATATAAAATGTGAGTTGTCATCATTAATTTAAATCAATTGATATGACGTATAATATGCAAAGGATTAGATTTTATTAAGATAAAACTATTCAGTTCAGACAGTTCTTATAGAAAAATGGGCTTAGTTGATATTTCGCTTAATATACAATTCAGTTGATAAACTTTGGCTAAATTTTTACTATATATTTGTGAAAGAATCATGTGAAAATTCATCAATCAATAAAACAAACAGAATCATGTTTTTAATCACTAAAACCTTTTTAGAATAATAAATTATAGAATAAGAATTCGAAGGAAAAAGTTAAAAATTTATTTTACTTTTAAAATTCATAATGAATATACAGCATATATAGATAATAAAATAATATTTAATATACATGAAAACATACATAAAAATTGTATATATGTATAATTAAAATTCTAAAAGCGTAAAAATATATATTTTTTTTTTGTTAAATCAATTCAATCAATTTATAATATTAAATAATGCAACATAACGCGTGATTCTATTACCATTTTTGAGAAAAGAAAACATACAAAAATAAATTTGAGAATAATTTATTGAATTTAGGAGTACTTTTAAGAATATAATACTACATATTTCAAAACTTCCCAAAAAAGTATAATATAGTATGTCATTTTAATTTTATTTATTTTTCCTTTATTTTTAAATAAAATGATTATGAACTTTCTTTTTAAAATTCTTTAAATTTACATTTAAATATGGATATGGTATGCGAAAAAATACAAATATTTAATACTCATACTATACCAGTTCTTTTAGTTTTTATTTTTTTTTTTAAATTATTTATGTTCAATTTTAATGTTAATTAAGTTGTTAAATATTTCTTTAATTGCTTTCTCTAACATCATTATTATAACAATATAATATATATGGTATATTAAACAGATTTAAATTTTTTGTAAAAAACTGCATATTTTAGAACATTTATTTTAAATATAGTAATAAACTAATTTAAAAAATAAATAGTAATAATTAAAAATAAAAATACATATTAGAAAAATTAATATAAAATAATGAATTTTTGGAAATAATAATGAAAAATTGGAAAAATTTAAGCAGAAAAATTAGTTTAGGGGGAGATTTCCAGAATCAAACTAAGGTTAAAGCTAATCCAGTTCAAAAATGTCTAAAAATGAACATTAGATATATAGGGTTCTATATAGGAAACTATACAGATATTGTGTTGAATACCTATTGATAAGAACACAATAGTGCCACAAAAATCAGGAAAAATCCTGAAAAGAAACTATGGGCAAAAAGCAATAGTAGTGCGCTCTTTTTCTAATAATCATCATCTATATCAGATGTTACAAAACTGATTATTAAGAAATTTCAAAATGTACTTTTTATTTAAAAAAAACTTTAAATCTTAGAATAGAAATATTCAAAAATTATTCGATTTTTAAGTGAAATAAAAAAAATTTGTTTCCACTACATACTATACAAGGAATTGTAGAAAATCCACAAGTTACAAAAAATGAAACTTTGCAGCTTCAGTATTTTGAATCATTTATTTTACACTAAGCGCTTGATTACTTGGCTGTAGTTGTCTAACGTAAATTTTTATATAATTAGATTATGAAATGTAAATACTTACCCCATATATATATATATTACCTTCTACTATTTATAATAAAAATATAGTAGATAATAAATAAAATAGTAAAATAATTTGTAAATATTAATTGGGATGAAAAAAAATTATAACAATCAAAATATATATTAATATATTCGAACTAAAGGTTAATTACCAACTACCAATAGAAAAATAGAAGTGAATGCCTTTATATATACATATATAAGTATATATATGGAAGAATTGAAATGAATAAAAAAAGCCATAATATACATACTAAGAATTCGAAAAGCGTGTGATTACATAAAATATGATTTAATTTTTGGAATTTTTTGCTGTATAATCTATTAATGTTTTATTTAAATTCATTTTATTGATAATAAAAAAAAAAATTTAAATTCATTTTTTTTTTTTATACATACTTTATCTAAGTACCATACTATGTATGTGATCGTTTATTGTGTCTTGTGGTTAATGCAGTTCAGTCATGCTCTTATTACATTCCATTTCTCTTTATAGTATAAAAAAAAAAAAAACAGAACGGTAACGGAAAAAAAGTGAAATTTCAAAAATTTTAAGTTTTTTTTGTTTTTTTTTAAAGTAAAATGGAATCATCGATTTGATGCAATTTATTTATTTATCTATAAGTAACTCTAATGAAAAGCAAAATTTTAAAAATTTTAAAATTGAAAACCCCAAGAAAAAAAAAAGAAAATAACTTTCACGTTAAGTACATACTTAATATACTCCTCCTCTTAATACATACTTTACTAAAAATCCTAATCATTTTATTTAAAATAACTTTGTATACCAAAAATTATTACAAAAAAAAAAAAAAAAATCTTCAAAAAGAAGATACAAAATATAGTAGCAATAGTTTTCTTGCTAATAAACAAATATAAAAATAACAAGTTAGAGAATACAACTATACAATAAAAGAAATTCCAAATTTAGTAACACTTTTCATCAATTCAATTTTTATTTGTATAATAGAAATGTAAAAAAAAAAAAGAAAAAATTTCACTTTAAAATCTTGCAATTTGCGAATTATTTATATATTGAGAATTTTATTTTGTTATTTCTACTATAATAATATCAGATTTTTAAGTAAATTGTTTAAGTAAATTTCGGACGTATAATTTTTAAGATGATTTAAACACAACTTTTATTAACAAAATTAGTTTAAATAATCTATGAGTAATGAGGGGGCTTTTTTAATATATATATACAATTTATGTTTTTATATTTTTCTTCTTTAATTAACATAAATAAATATTCGAATATAATAACATAAATAGCTATATTATGTTTATTTTTATTATTTGAACTTAATCAAAATCCAATTTAGAATGGTTGTATTTCTATATTAGCTAAATAAAATTAAAAACTATAATTTTTTTTTTCTAGTGCTTTAGTATGAAAGGTTTCCACTTTGACCCTTATGACATGTAGAGTTTTTAAATTTGTGCTAGTCTCTTCTTTTTCTTTTTTTTTAAGTCAGGTGAATGATTAATTAAATTTGAAACAATTTTACAGCTACTGGCATAAAAAATACGAATAAAGGTTTAAAAACAACATATAAAGAATAATTTATATCTTAAAAAAGAAGTTTTTAATATCCAAAAACAAAAATTTTTAACGAGCAAAGTATAACATTATAAGTATATCATTATCTTCAATATAATTTTGTAATTACTTTAATAAGAATTTAATTGAATAACAGTAAAGTCGAAATAATTCAAATTAATGTTATGTGATAAATCCGTTTTTACTATTTAAAATTTTAAAGACCCTAAAAAATCGTTGAAGTCATTTTGTAAAAGTTCAAAGTTTATCAAAAATAAAAATAAATATATATAGCCGCCCAAAAAAGACAATAATAATGATGTGCTTATTACAAACATTGACAAAGCTAATGTATATTAGTGAAACATTTTTGCGACAAACATTCCATCAATAATAATTTATATGACAGTGATACTACTCTAATGCTTGTGGAACCTATATAAGTAAAATTAAACAAGCAATAATCGAAACTTTCGAATAAATTGAATTAAAGTCTATCAATGAAATAATCTCTCAATAAAAAACTCAGTCTCAGTCTCAGATAAAAGGATTCTTCCAAATAAGCAGTTTGGATTCAGACAAAATCATAGCACTATTCACTCTCTTCTACGGGTTAAAAAATTTTGTAAGTCCAAAACAACTAAATCGAACTTACAAAATCTTAACTCTATTAGCCTAGTAGCATTGGACAAAAAACCGCCTTCAATAATTTTTGGCACCTTGGTCTACAAAAGAAATTGAAAATAAATAATTTCCCAATCTATATATTTAATAAAAATTATACAAAATTTTCTCCACAAAAAAGTATTTCGAGTGATTCTGAATTATACGCTTTCTAATCGATATGGAATTAAATTCAATAAGGCTCAGTACTAGGACCAATTTTGTATAACATTTATACCGCAAATATTCTTAGATTACATAGATATTCTAAGATATTAGATCTTTTTAGTATCGGCTTCAAAGGTTTACCAGCTGGTTATTTCATATTGATTTTTACAAAATTATATTTTAGGATATTGAAACGTTACCATTAAATTATCTTGATAAATTAAATTCTTTTTTCAATATGTTTTATATCTTTTATATCGGAAAACTGACCAGGTAAATTTGAATATATATGCAAAATTTTTTCTATATAATTCTATTTTTTTCGCATTATTATATCTTATCAAAAGGGAAAATAATATCACATAAACCAAAAATATATCATAAATGAAAATATAATTATAATTATAATATAATTATAAACTTAATTATAATATATGTATGTATAAACAAAAAAAATTGTAAGATAAATATTATAAGGATTAATGAAGAAGTTAAAAAAAAAATATATCACAATTTTTTTAATATACTTGGAAGTTTTTCTTCAATTTAGATACTTTTAGATATACTTCTCTCTAAATTTCCCAATCTATGAAATATAAGGTTCTAATTTCACAAAGTAGTCTAAAGAGTTTTAAACTTACTGCAAAACTCTAAAATTTATTATATAGAATCTGTGTCTTGCTTAGTAGTTATTTTGTTTTTTTTTTCATCTTTTTCATTTTGCTTTTTATATCATCGCCAGAATTTTGTCCAATTTTCTTTGTGAATCACTGTATATAAATATAAATAATAAATAATAACATAATAACAAAAAAGCTTTTAAAATTAAAATCTTGTCTTAATATCATTATTATTATATACTTTTTATTTTGTTTAAAATGTGAGGTCTTTGCCATTGTCACACAAAAATAAACTATTTACAGATAACATAATGATAAAATAAAATAAAATAAATACATCACGTTTTTGTGTTTCTTTTATTAATATTTTTAATTTTGTTAAAATAAACTGATGAAAGTATGACATGTATATTGAAGTCGAGACTCGAATAAGGTAGCGTTAAACAAACAAATAAACAGAAAACAGTGAGAGTACATTTTTCTTAAGTTCCATTTCTAACTAGTTTGGTTACTTTTTCAAAAATTAAAAGTTGAAAAAGATAAATAAAATAATATAATGTTCTTTTTTTTTTCTTTTTGTAACTTCTTTATTGTTTGTTTTTTTTTTTTATTTGCAATTGTATCTTATTTTTATTTATATTTTTTTTATTTTTAGTAAAGTTTTCATATAATTTTATTTAATCGCGATGACATTGCAACCCAAAAAAATAAAAATGGGGAAAAAAATATCTAAGTGAAAAATTCAAGTTCGTGCTTTAAAGGTCATTAAAATATAAAAATTTTTTTTTTTAAGTATATAATTGACAAGAAAAGAAAGAAACAAAAAAAAAAACGAAAACCACAATTTTTTATCAATTTACAGCAACTTTCATTTACAACAAGAATTTCTCTTGTATTTTTTTTCAAAAAAAAATCATAAATCTTTCATTATAAATAAACAAAATTATATAAATATATAATTGAAATAATGATAAAATCTTTTATAGTATATAAATGGAAGTAATTAATTTAAATTACAATTATTATAACAATAAATTTAATAAAAAAAAAAAACAACATTGTTTAATAAATTTTATTTTGCAATAAAATGTCTACATTTTCTAAAGTGATAATAATAAAAATTATTTTCTAGTTTTTTTTATATATAACTTTAAAAAAATTATCATAAATTGATCATTTTAATGAATGGAATTTTTTATGGAAAATATTGCTTTAGTATACATATTTTGTTGGGCCAAAACATTAAGAAATTTAAATTATAATTTTTGAATTTTCAATAATTTTCAAAATTATCTAGAAACCGTTATACTCATCATCAAAGGTTATCGAAGTGTTAAACTAAATTTTGTTTTGGTTTTTTTAGAATGCAAAGCTAAACGTGTAAAATTTATTTAAATATGTTAAAAGTATATTAAATAATTAATTAAAAGAAAATTGCAACATTTTTATTTGTCGTTTGTCTTCTGAATTTTTTCTTTAATATTAATGGAAAGAATATAAATATTGAGATTTGATTAAATACTCCTTAATTTTCTATGCAAACTAATACAAAATAGGTATAGTAATTCATAATTAAATAAATTGTTAAATTTAATTGAAAAATTTTTTAAATTAAAAAGTGAAAATTAAAAACTTAACTTCATAATTTTAAAAAGAAGAAAAAGCCGTAAAAATATGTTGAAAATAAAAATTTAAAATTGGCATGTCTTTCTGTTTAAGATATACTTAGTGTCTCACAATTGAATTATTATTCATATTGGTTTAAACTGAATGATGGACTTAAAATTATAGGTTAATAATATTAAATATATATATATATATGTATATTGTATACTACAAAATTCTGAAAGCTTTATATTCAATATTATCTTTATAAGTAATGCATATACAAAAAGTATATGTATCACATTAAAATGCTTTGGCGGGGAATTACGTGAAGTAAAGTGAAATTAAAGGTGTGAAAAGAGAGATAATATTTTTTGGTATTGTGCGACAAATGAAATCAATAAGTAATTTAAATTCGTTTTTTATTTTGCAAATTTCTTCTTTCATTAGTTAACAATATATGGACCAATAACTTACATTTTATTTTAAAACGAGGAAGAATACAGTTGCTTTGTCAACTCTTAGATACACGAACTAACCGTTAGTATGTTAACAGACTGTCATTGTGCTTATAATATTATTTTTTTAATTTTTTAGTATTTTAAAATAATTTGGGTGAATTTTATAATTTCTAAAACTGTACTGTTTGTACATATATTCAAACTATATGTTTATACATTCTTTAAAAGCAGATTCTAACCTTTCACATAACTATTATCAATCCAAAATTTTTCCAAATATGCTATAGTACCATTTAATACTAAGCGCCAAATGTATAATAATTTATACTATACATAATATGTATTATATATCATTCATTCATCAGTGACATATACGATATATGTAAATAAACATGAGTTATATAAGTATTTATATTTATACCTATACTAATATCATATAAATATAAATTCTTCAAGCAACCGTTATATTTTTTATTTATTTAATTTTTTTTCTACTAAATAATTTTTTTTGTACAACAATTTCAAATTATCGAGTAAAAAAAAAATGCAATAAAATCGTTAAAAAAATTTGTTAGAAAAATTATGTCACACTTTCGTCAATTTTAAGGTAACCCTTTATTATTAAAAAAAGTTGTTAATAGAAATAAAGATATTATGTTGGAGCTTTCATTTTTGTATATTACTTCAAAAAACATTGGACAGGTGTTCAAGTTACAGGTGTTTAAAAATAAGGAATTTTTATTTTTGACCCCATACAGCTCTGAAACGGGGGGCGATATAAAAATATTTTCTGAAATCACTCATACTTATTTTCAGACACCTAACTTCTCTCAAAATTTAAAGTTTCTAACTTAAATCGTTTGGAAGATAGATGGAGTCAAGAATTTTGGAAAATTTGAGTTTTGCATAACGGTAAATTAAGACACCGTATGGCACGAATATATATTTATTGTATATATATTGTTAAAGTTAATAAAAGCACAGTAACTGTTTAGAGCTTTCAAATAAAGATATATCTTATACAACTTGTGTTACAACAATTTTTAATATAGAGCGTTCTCGAACTTTGGGGGGCTGTAGCCTCAGAAAAAAGTTGTTCCATAAAATTAATATTTTTATGATATCTATCAGCAGTTAAATTTACATGGCTCTATTTCAAAAAAAATGTGGAGATCTAAAAGTTAATTGTTCGAAAACTACCCGAAGTTTTGGTCGGATCTCAATCAAAAAAATAGGCAACCTACAAATTGATGTAAAAATATTTTGTGTTAATTTCAAGACTCTAGTAAAGCTTAATCGACTTAGAATTTGATTCTGATCCGATCCATACCTTTGAAGGTATATTTAGCTAGTTTATTTCAAGGTGTTCCAAACGGAGGAGCAATTTTAATATACCCGATCCTTATCGTACGGGTATAAAAATATTATGTATAGAATTATTAAAAGTTTAACCTATTCATTTTTCGCTTATTAAGACAGTAATTAGAGTTGTTTAAAATTTTAAATTAAAAATTAAATAAAAAAATTAAAAGGAATATTTGAGAATAAAACTGTTGAATGAAAAGGAGAAGCTTGAAAAACCTCTATAGTTTATGACACCTAACTATATATTTTTAGTTCTAATTTAACAACTTTATAAGAGTTTACTTAACACAAAAGTTAGTTCTAAAAAAATGTAGCACACTATAGCACATTATCTGACTAATGGTGTAGTGGTTAAGTTTCTGATTTTTCAATCAATAACAGTAATACTGTTTATCTTGATAGCATAATATAAAATTCTTCTTCATAATATAAAAATAATCTTATAAAATATATATGTTTTTTCAAATATAGCCGACTAATGAAAAAGTTATAAATTTTATATAAAAATTTTTACATTTAATTTAGACACATTTAATTAATAAAACATTCTAACAATTCTAACTATTCTAACAATCTAACAATTTAAATTCAGATAAACTAAAAACTTAAGTGAGAAACTTGACATTTAAAAAAAAATCGTTAACCACTTTTTAAATTATATTATTAGTTAAAATATTATTACTGTCACGATTTTAAATATTTTTAATGTATTTATAATTATTAAGTTATAATATATTTTAAATAAATATATTTAAATTAATTTAATTAAGAATCATATTTATAATAATACATATTATGTATTATAAAATATTTAAAACAAATTAATATATTTAAAAAATAATACTCACCATATCTTCTATGCGATTCAACTTCTTCATTTGCTTCACCATAAGCTCTTAATAAAGCACTTTGTGTTACCGATGGATCTAATGTGGTTGGAAAACGACTTTGTCTACCACGTCTCGTAGAACCACCATTCCAATTTGAAAACATTCTTGCAACTGCCGCACTGTATTTTAATTTTTTTTTAGAATATTTAAAATCAAATCAAAATAAGATTTTAATTTAATTACCTGGGATATGGGGCATTATTTGGTCCTAAACAATTAAAATCATCTGTTAAAGCATCTCCACTTAAATATTTTAGACTAGGTTTATTACTACATTTAATACTTGATGGATAGTTTGACCATAATGCAGCATTTACAACAATTATATGTTTATGTAATAATGTAAATAATATCGTAAAAAAAATCTGAAAAAAATTTTATAAAAAAAAATTAAATAGTTAGTTGTATATAGTTAATACATTACATCATATAATATATAGATTATAAGTCATATAATATAGATTATATATTACATCTGTATAAAAATAATTAAACATCTGTTAAGATCATAATTAATAACTAATAAGTTACGATATTAATACCTACATAAATTATAATAGTTTGGATCAATGCGACAATAAATCAAAAATATATCAAAAATTAGTTAAAACTATTTTTGTTTATATTCTTATGTTATTTCAATTTTGTAGGAGTGATCATTTTATATTTGGAACCGAAACAAATTTAATTTATTTAAAAAAAAAAAAACAAACCAAAAAAAATATTTTGAATTCCTTTATACACTCATAAATCAAATAGATTCACTTTATGCTACTTTATTTAAAAATGTTATGCAGATTAAGAAATCGAATATTAAATAAAAGAAATGAACTTAAAAATGCACTTGAAGTATTTATTTTTGATAATAAAACTCTAAAATTAATCTATACAAAATGTTCAGCGTTTAAAAAGATTCTTATATATGGACACCAAAGGAAAAATGGTTATTTTTTTTTTATAGATGTGTAATTTAAGTTCATTTCTAATTGACTTTTTAAACCGTCTGTTATAATCGTATGGGTTTAAGATATCACATGTACTGAAATGGTTGATTTTTATTATACGTTAATATGTTCTAAGAAAACATTTCAATACAACTAAAAGTTCAATACAAATAAATTCAATTTACCCTTGTAAAATTACTTTATGTTGGATTTTTTACAATAGATTACTGATCTATAATGTGTGAAATGTGTTAATGATCGCTTTTTATTTGTCTACCATCGAATTTTCCTTTAACGACTGTCGTTTTTGTGATTCCTGCACAGTGAAGGGTCGCAGTAAAGTTGTTCGAACAGAAAACTAAAGTGTTTCTGTGGGGAAAACTGAAGTGTCCCAGAAATTAAACAATATTGCAAATGCTTATGATCGGGATTTAAAACTAAGGATTAAAAAACTGATTCAAGACTATGTTCTTGATGTCTAGTTATTTAATGAAATGTTGAGCCAAAATTTCCAAAAAAGAAACGCTGCAATAAAATAATAATACTAAAAGTCTTTCCTAAAACTTTTAAATTTCAACTGATGTATTCTTAAAACGTTTTAATACAAAAAATCGATAAGAAATCTTATAAGATATTTTACATTTATAAGAATGTATCTAAATAAATACATGTATAAATACCCAATACCCATTGATATAACAAAACTGGTCACCCTTAATATTTTATATTGCACATAAGCGTATATAATTGAAAATTGAAATTCTTGTCATTTTATATATAAAAAAAAAAGAAAAAATATCATGATTTTATTTTTTTTTTTAACTTTCTTTTTTTTTTTTTTTAAAACTACTAACTATACTTTTTATGAAACAAAACCAGTCTTTAACTAAAAATTCTTTAAATGTTTTCCAATAAATATGCTTTAACATTTTATTATATTTATATAAAATATATATAAGAAGGAAATACTGATCGGCAGTATTATATTCTGTATTTTTTTTTTTAAAGCTGAAAACTGTTTTAATATTGAAACAGATTGAAATGCTTTAGCAAGTTTTTCTTCAACAAGAGTGAAAGACAATGAGAAAAAAAAAACTTTTTATTTTTAATTTACATCAAATCTTATGAGTTAGAACATTAATAAAAACAGTGTCAGAAATAATTTAAAATTAAAATAAAGACATCTATAAGCATAAAATAATATTTCGATTTATTTAAACCATATATGAATATGGAACAATATTAGTTTAAAACTTCTTTAAGAATTAAGAAACAAAAGAGTAAAACAAACTTTAAAAGGATATATTAAAGAAAGAATTCTATAAATATATATAAAAGGAAACAATTCACATTAATACAAATCATGGAAAAACTATATTAAAATAAAAACAGTTCACTAAAAAGTAATTTACAGGAAAACTTATCGTTGAATTTATAAAAATATATATATATTAAAAATTTGCATGAATATTTTATGTTCATGCAAATTTAAAAACAAAAGTATCTAAAATAGTAGAGGAGCCACTGCAAGTTCTCGTTAAACAATTTATTAAAAAGGTGATTTTATAACCAAATGTAAAAATTCAATTATAATTAATCATAAGCATATACATAATATATATACATTTTCTGGAAAAACGTGTAAGCTTGATTTTGTAACCAATTGTCACCCTCAAACTTCAACAAAAAATTTTTCCTTGATTTAAAATAAGGTTAGAAAATACTGTAAATAAAATACATGAAAGTTATAAAAAATTTGAAATTATTATGGTACAATATATTCAAACTTATAGTAATATAATTTATAAAAAGTTTTTAGAATTTAACTATAATATTTAGAATTTATTATGGGTTTATCATCTGAGTATACAATTTCCTAAGGTCTTGAAAGTTGAATTTTTTTATAACATATGTTATAAAAACATTAATATTTTAGTTAAAGTATACAAGAGTCTAAGTTTATCGGTATGTGTATTCTATAGCTGGTTAATATATTAACATGAAGATTGCAAAATTTATATGGGTATTTAAAAAACAAATTGATTATAATTTTTCAACAACATGATCAAAAAAAGAAAAATTGAATTGTATATATTGATTGAACTGAGCGTTGAATGTTTATATCTTTGATATATTTCAAAATCTTCATCATTATTTCCAACAAAACTAAAATGGAACCAACTAATTAAAAGAAATTGCAATTTCTGCAGAACTTTAAATTTTCCAACAAAAAAAAAAAAATTATAAAATTAAATATACTAAATTTTTTATTACAAACTTTTTGTTATCTATTTTTTGTTTCCTAAATCCTAAACGAGAATGCAAAAAAAATAAAAAAACAAGTTTGCCAAATTTAAATTTTAAAACAAAGAAAACTAAATATTTTTTTTTTTGTATAATTATTTGTATTCCCAATTTTGATTTGTTCTACTTTTTATTCTCATACAAAAAAAAAAAAACAATCAAATAAAAACATAAAATAAAATTTCTTTCCAATATGCGTAGACTTTCTTGTTATCGCACTCTCACCTATCCTCCTATGATATTCCATCCATAATATTCAGTTCAGACATACTTATAATATGTATGCATATATTTAAAGATACGTTATTTCTATATGAAGTTTGTCTTTTTATACATAGACGCATGTATATGAATGATGAATATATGTATATTAAACAAACATATAAGTTTAATATTTACCGATCGTGTGCAAATTATCTTTGTTTTTTTTTTTATAACAGATACAAGACACAAAAGATTCAACAGGTACAAAAAAAAAAAAAAAAAACTAACGTACAAATCTTTATATAAATGTGTTTCTGTGTGTATTAAATAAAACAGATAAAAAAAAAAGAATTTTTTTATGATTAATAACGAGAATAACTGTAATATTCTTTTGCCGGTTTAAATAAAAAATTCTTTTAACAAATATAGAAACTACATAGGTATAAAAGATATTTTATTCTAATGTGTATGGATACGAATGTGTACAGTACTATACACATGTATATATATTATATATGATATTAATTGACTATATAACATATATTTATAACATTATATAAAGAGTGGAATAAAAAAAATTTACTCAATTATGTATGTGTAAAGAATTTTCTATATATAGTTTGAGTGTACGCTTAAAAAAAAAGTGTTAAACCAGATTTTAAGTGCAAAAAAATATAATATTATCGTTTTTTTTTTGTTTTTTTCTTTAAAGAGACATCACATAAGTAAATCGTACGTATAATTATTACGTTATGTTATGTGCTTACGTTGTGTTAATCAAGTTTTAACGTTCTGATGTAACGTTATTTCTATACATTTTATTAATTTTTCTATATAATGGATTTTTTGTTATTTTTGTTTTTCAAAAAATTTTTCTCCACATTTCATTGTAAGAATGTCAACGTATTTATTATACATATATATATTAAAAATACATATGTATATATGTATATCTATTAATAAAAAACATAATAATTATACTTATATAAAATAATAATATATAAGTATACAAACATAATATGTATATATATATTATATAGTAAGCAAATAGTATTATAAAATAATTAAAAAATATATAATCAAATTATCCAAAAAAAAAAAAAAACATTAACTCTCATGAAAGCTGTAGAAAAGTTCATATACTTTAACTTCCAAAAGTATATTGCCCTAAAATTGTTTTAAATAATATGCGTTTATTTTAATATTTATTTATTTATTTACTTCAAACATTTACAAAAAAAATCTTCTTATGTTTTTTTTTAATAAACAAAATAAAACTTAATCTAAAATTGATAATTAAGTTATCAAAACAAAACAATATTACTTAAGAATAAATTTAATTTAAACAAAAAAGTACAGAAATAAATATTTAAAGAAATACATTATAAAGTGATTTTTTTATCAAATCTTTTAGTAAGTATAGTTTATTTTTTCAACCTATGAAATCTAATCTAATCTTAAAACGTACGCTTTTCTGTTGATTGAATATCGTAATATATTATTAATGTATTGTGAATCTATATAATATGATTATGAAATACTTGAATAATAAAAACAATACCCATCACTGTTCTTTTGGATTCTAAAGTATTCATGTCAATTAGTTTGAGTCGATCAACATATGGAGGCAATATTAATGGATTACCTCAATTGAGATTTCTTAAAGCAAATCTAAGAATATTTTTTTTGTATTGCTTCAATTCTAAACAATAAAAAAGAGATTTTATAATGTATGGGCTATTAGATTCTTTCAACCATCTTTTTATAAATCATAGCATTAAGTTTGCTTTACTAATGATCTTGTTAATATGAGAATTTAATATAAGTTTATGATCAAAACTTACACCAATAGATCATTAAATTCAATAAAACGTTTTATTACGTTATTCTCAAAGTAAGTAAGTATTATTAATCAGATTAACAGAACGGATAAATAAAATAATAGGACATTATTATCAATATTTAAAATTAGATTATTGAAAGAACACTGTATAGCTTCTCTTGTTTAGATACGAGTCAAACCACTTAATTAACAAATATGGGAAACTATATTTTTTTAATTTGTAAAGAATCACAAATGTGGCAAGAAGATCAAATCCAAATGCCTTACTTAAATCAGTGTAACACATATCGATTTGGTGATCGGCTTCCATTGTTTTGAAAATAGTTGAAGCCGTTTCTATAAGATTATTTGCAGTTGTTCTCTTTTTCACAAAACCATATTAATTATTTACTATAAATTCAGAACAATAATAAAAAATTGAATCAAAGACTATAAGCTCAAAAAAAATTAGGTAGTCAAGAAAAGTTATTTCGATACATTACCTTTTGAATCCTTTATTATGTGCATATATCTACCAATTATCTTTTAAATCCTTATTATAATACGAATATAGGTACACATACTCGTATCTATCAAAAGATTACATTTTTAACAATTATACATATATGTATATAGGTATACTTTCAAGGAGGTAAATTTCAAGGAGAAACTTCTAATTTGTCATTACATGAGTTATTGAAAACCAGTTCCATATAACTTAGTATACTCTTATTGAAGAATCGAAATAATTCCTTTTAAGAACTATAAACATGAATAATATCAGAATATAAAGATTCTGCTTTATAACCATTTTTTTTCTATATGTTTTAATTTAAAAGTTCAATATGTATATGAATATGTAAAATACATGTTTTTAATTCCATAGTCAAGAATTTTTCACAGAATGCTTTTTGTCAGCTTAATTCGTTTGAGCTTGAACTTATAAAACAATGAAAATACAAAAATTTCAATCAATTGTACAATATAATGTAATGTAACGTTCATTTCATATATTTTCATACCCTACACCTAAAATATAGCGTATATTAACTTTGGTATGGTGTTTGTAACCACCAAAAGGAAGCGAGTTAGATATGGACATGTATATATATTCTGAAACAGGATCACCTCCTGAGTCGATTTAGCGATGTCCGTCCGTCCGTCCGTACGCAAATAACTCAAAAAATAATGAAGCTATCCTGATGAAATTTATACTGTAGGTTAGTAATGACTAAAGTAAGGCGGGGATTGCAAATGGGCGAAATCGGACCATGGGTTCGGGTAACTCCCATAGAACTCCCAAAACCGAACAAGCATATCTTCGAAATTAATAAAGATTGAAACTGCAAATTTGATACGAGGATGTTTTTTCCTGAACCCCTGATTTACCTAAAATTTCAGGTGAATTGGAATGGTTGTTCGGGTATCTCCCACACAACTCCCAAGATCGCAGAAGCATATCTTCGAATTTAATAAAGATAGAAACCTGAAATTTTGTACAAAGTTTTTAGCTTATATTAAATACCTAACCAAAATAACGTATCGATTTTTAATTTAATTTGAATTTTTTAGGTGTAGGGTATAAATAAGTCGGTTGCATCGACATACCTACTGTTACATTTAATTGTTTTTTAAGTATTTGCGCTGGGTCATATTGACCTAAACTTAAACATAAATAAATGTGCGTTATTAATATAAGATATCATCTAAATAATTTTTTTTTAAGATAATATAAGTTTTTTTTACAAATAATAAAACAATTTAATATATTTAATTAAATTTATTTAACAAAAAAGAAAAATTAAAAACCATTGTGAAAATAAAAATATTCATAAAATATTTTGTACTCATATTTTACATTTTTAATATTTTTTGTTGTAGCTGCTGTAAACCTATACCAAAATTAATGAAACTTTACAGTCTTATATATGTAAAATTTGATGATAAACACTTTTACAATAGAAAGTTTAATAGTATTTAGAAAAAAAATTCAAAATAAAAACAAATAAAGATCGAAGGAAATTGGAAATTAAGTGTCCTAGATTATTTTTTACATTGCAAATATGAATAAAGTTTTCAAAAAATCAACCATAAAATGACAGTTATTGTTTCAGCAAATATTAAAACTCCGCTACTGAGAAAATGAAAAGCATTATGGGTAAGAAAAATTAGTTATTAACTTCTAAAATAGATTTGGATGAAAATGATCCGTACGCGAGTACTAGAGGGTTAATATTACTTCCAACCAAGTACAATATACCTAAGTACTTTTAAAACAACCTATATAACATAAGATATTGGCAAAAAAAAAAATAAAACATATACTTTTTATTTTTTAAAGGAATGTACGAAAATAAATTACAAATATAATATAAATCACTTTCATTATAAAAATGGAATTAATAATGAATTGCGATTTAGGTTTTTTCTTTTTTTTTAATATTCAAACGGATCTTCAAAATAATAATTAATTTCTTTTCACTATTTTTTTTTTTTTTAAATATTTAATATTTTATGTATATATGATAAATTTATAGAAATTGAAAATAATATAAAAGTAAAAACCCTATAAATAATTTAATTTGTAACAGACATGCATTTTTTTTCTTTCTTTAATATAGGTACATACTTATTTAAATTATTTATATCACGTAATATGAATTTATTTATTTTTAATTTATAAGGTGATATCTTCCAGACAAAAAACAACAAAAATCAATTTTAAAACTTTTACTTTTAATAGATTTTTAATAACAAAACAAAAAAAATAAAAATTTGTATTTCTAAGAGTCTGTGAAATATTTCAATTGAATCAAAACATGCATGAATGCATAAATTTCTTAAATTAAATAATATATATATATAGAAAAAAATAAAATTAAACAATTAAAAAATTTTTTAAATTGAAAAGAAAGAAAAAAAAAACATCTTTTCTAAAATAAATTTCTTTTCTATTCCCTTTAAAAATAGTCATACTATGTTTATATTAATTGAAAACATAAATAATGCATTTGCAGCGCATATAATTTGAATTTATAAAACAATTTATGTAAATTATATTTTACGCTTTCGATTATGAAACACGAATCTGTTATTGTATTGTTAAATTGACTGAGTTGGTCCTCTCGTCCTAAATACTAAACCAGGTTACAACACGATTTAATCAAAAATATCTTTAAAAACATTTTAATATAATTGATAAAAATATAAAAAAAATTTCTAACAGATTTTAGAAATACAAACATATATGTATAACAAAAAATTAATAAATATACGCGTTAATTATTATGATTTCAAAGGTACATTACTATAGACTTTTTTTTAGAACACAATATACTTAAATTATTGATGATAATTGAGTTTGGTTTTTAATCCTTAAAAGATTCAGCATCTTTTGGAATAGCTACGAAATTCCAAAAAATAAATAAATCCTATTTCCAAAATACCTTTTACATAATTCCAAAAAAAAAAAAATGCAAATTTTAAAAAAACAAAATTTCACTTAAAAAAATCCAAAAATTTAAGCATTTGCATTTTGTGATCCCCGCTTAGCAAATTATGATAAACCCTGATTTTAAACCAAATCAAAAATCTCTCCTAATTATTTTTTTTACATATACATACTTCAACATCAAGACATTTAAAATAGTAGGGACTACCGCCCGCTAAACAAATTATTGGAATTCTGATTTTGTAACCAAATATAAGATCTCTTCTAATTCAAAGTCTCACGTCATATACATACGAGTATACAAATATTCTGGAAAAATCAGAGTTTTACGATTTTGAATTCAACTATAACTGAAAAATTATTTAAAACCACTTCAAAAGTTCTTATTATTATTGCAGGTGCATTCTTTAAAATTTGTTTTTAACTTTTTTTTTTCTTCTTTATAATATATATATATATATAATTATAGCAATTGATCTTACTTCAATCAAATAATTTTTCTTTTTCTTTAAACGGTAAAATATTATTGAACGTATATAACAAATTAAAGCTTGGGAAAAGAGCTATTTGAAGTTTTAAACAATTAAAAAAATTTTCATATTAAGTTACTAGCAAAATTACATTTTCTTCTATCAAAAATTAAACAAATTTAAAATTTTCAACTTTGAAACGCTAAAGAGTAAACCTTAAAAAGATAGAAATTTAAATGTATAAATTTAGAGAAAATTCTTTCTCATACGCAAAAAAATCTTTGCAGAATGCTTTCAGAATCTTGTTCGCAACAGAAGTTATGGTCATTTTAATTAAAAAAATACAAAGAAAATTGTACCAAATGTTCTTTAAGGTCCCACAGCTCCAAAACTATTGAGCTCACAATCTAACTCCCATATAGAATTTTTGTCTACATATTATCGCCTACACGATGGTTTATGTAAGTGCATTTACTAACGAATCACCTTGTATACATAAATATTCCGGAAAAGGTGAATACTCTAATTTTGTAACCATATATAAAATCCCTCCTAGAATTATTACATATACAGATTACATCTATACATATAATGTAATTTGTAGAATAGAACATTTTCTTATGGATTTTTTGAAATTTTTTTTTTTTGGACTGACATCATTCTATAAAATTATATTAACTAAATTTTTTCACATTTAAATTGTAAATTACATATATGGTTCAATTTAAAAAAATTTTAAAATTAAAAGAAATCATCAAAACTTTATTTAATTTTATTTTTTTTACAAGTAAAACTCGAAAAGTCATAAAACCATCATATTAAAAAAAAAAAAAAGGAAAAAGCTTTGTATAAATTCAATTTATTAAAAAATAATCTCAATCATTAACAAAAAGTCAGTAATATAAAGGTCATTGATCTATCATAATTCATATGTAACTGAATATTTTCTTAGATTTCTATAAACTAAATTAAACTGTTATATTGGTTTACTAACATACATTCTTTTTTTTCGTTTGTGTAAAAGTTATTTAAAGTCTCATATTCATAAAATGAAAACGTTTTTATTATATGGTGTAGGATTTAATGTCATAAACATAACCTTAAACATGAAAATCGTTAAATTTATTTACAAGTTTATAATATATTTAATAGATAACTTAAAGTTATAATACATGTTTAGATTATACTATAAAGTACATACATACATACATACCACAATTAAAATTTAATAAAATATCAGTAATATTTTTTTTATTGCAAATTATTAATTATGCTAAATTATTAAATATTAAGAAATGGCAATTTAATACAAAAGTATAGTATAGAAGAGTTTAAAACGATTAAAAAAATTTAAGTCAAAAAGAATCTATTGAAATATAATTGGATCTAAAAAAAAAATCGAGAAACGTTTTTATTAAATATAAGTTTTGAAGGAAATTATATGCATCAGTTACGAGATTTTAATTTTATCTAAGACCAATGGTAAAAAGTTATAACCCATTTTAAAAGATATTTTTATAAAAAAATTATTAAATATTCATTAGATATATCCAACAATTTAACTTTTATGATAGCATCACACACATTTTAATGAATGAATTTTTTTAGAATTATGTGATCTTTAAATTATAGAAATGCAGGAAATTTAATTTTCAAAATGAAAAAAGACATAAGAATATTTTGATTGGTATCATAGAGAAGAAAATTTTAAAAACACTCAACAAAAAAACATTAAATTTATTCTTTCAAAAATTAAAATTTTGGAAAAAATTTATGATTCGTCTAATGTCAAATATGTACTATGTTTACAGCAGTCACCTTTAAATAATATATAATTAACAATAATTTTTCTAATTAACAATAATTTTCTTAGTTAACAATAATACCAGATAATATCTTTTAAATCAATTGTATTCTTAAAATTTATACAGGAACAGAAGAAAAAAATAAATTTGAAAAATTTGCAAAAAAAAAAATAAAGAAAAAATAAAATAAAATTTTTTCTTAAAAAATTACTTCAGTAACACATCATAAAACACTGGTTAGCCTGTTTTTATTCTTTTATTTTTTATTTTTTTTTTGGATTTTTTCTTTATTTCATCGACCCGTGTCCGAGACTGATGTCTGTCTATCTTAATCAAATTTGATATGTGATTGTTAATTTATTTTTTCATTAATGATTTTCTATGCTACTAACAAAAAACAAAAAATATATCTATAAAATATCTTATAGAAAATATTTTTTTTTTTATTTTTTTTGTATTGTATCTGTATATGTATATTTAATGTTACATATCTAGATACAGTGGCTTACTATTAAAATTCAACATACATTTTACTTTAACTCTTAATTATATCAACATTAAATAAATTGTTCAAAAGTTTTATAAAATATGTAAAAATTTTGAAATTCAAAAAAGCCACAAGTACATTAACATGATATATGATATGCAAACTATAGTAGAGACTGGAAATTTAATTTTCAAAATGATAAAAGACATAACAATATTTTGTTTGTTATCATAGAAGTCAGCAGTATTTACATATATAATTTATAAGCTAATAAATAAAGTTCATATTGAATATCATTCTTGATAAAATTAGTCAAAAATTTTATTGAATTTGATTTAAGAATTTACAATCAACATTTTGAGGTAATCGACGCCGTATCCAAGTATCTTCATTAGAAGTGTTATTTACAGTAATAAATATAAACAGTTTTAAATTTAAAGTTACTGTAATTAATATGAATTTTTAAAAAACAAAAAAAACTTTTGTCGTATTTTACTACGAACCACAGTAAACAATATAATTGGTACAACATAAATAACATTGGTATTTTAGTATTTTTTACTTAGTTTCGGTGTTCTTTTATATAAAGTTTCTTGAAAATTTCACAAAATTTTAAATTTTCTAAGACAGTAACATTAATTTAAAAGTTAACAATAGTTCTTTAGATTTTTATTTTCTTAAAATAGATACTCGTAAAAAAATTAAAAAATGAATAATTATGTGTTAGAAGAATAAACTTGTTAACTGCAATAAATTTAAGACAAAAAAAAAAAAAATTAACCAAATATTTTTTTTTAATGATTTTTTGATTTATTAAAATAAATTGAAAAATTGAAGATAATTACTTTTTTAAGATAACTGTTAAGTTTAAGATATTAATATTATAAATAAAAATTTTGTATTCGCGCCAAGACTATATTAACACAATATAATCTGTTTTAATCAATTTGTTTTAAATATAGCTTCGTTTATATACGAGTATTTATATATGTATATTTAAATCGTTCCATTAATAGTTTATTGTGTATTTTTATTTATTATTTAAAAGTATTTAGTACTTATAACTAAATTTTAAAACAATATAATATTTGATTAAGTTTTCCGACTATAGCTAATATATTATGGGTATATTATTATTCCAATATAATTCACATTAATAATTTAGCAAAGTATAATAAAAGTTCAATTTCAATTTTGAAATTATAAATATGAAATAATAAGCATATTAAAAGTGAATTACAATATATGTAGAATTAAGACTCTATTATGGTGCTTTTTATAATTTTGTGTGAAATAAAAGAAATTAATTTTTAACATGACACATCATTTCTGAAGTATATTTTAATAAAAAAAAATATGTTTTAATTTCCGTTATAGATCTATCTAACAGAAATAATTTGAACTGACATCTAATTAAAAAAAAAGAAGCTATATATGTATATATGTACATGGTATATTAAATAGTTAATAACTTACTTAGGATTTAGTAGTAGATAAATAAAATATTTAAAGAAATATTTTTAAGAAAACTTTTTATTTTATATAAATAATAAGATTTATATAAGTATTATATATATAATAAGAATTGACAAAAACAATTTTGTTTAACTATATTATATGGAACAGGAACCAATACAAAGACAAACTTTTACATAGAAAATTTTAAAATCTTCAGATTCATAAATACCATAGAATAAAATTGGCTACAATAGCTACATTAGTTAAATATTAATTTTTTTGTGTAAGGTAAGGTGGAAATCATCTAAGCGGTATGAAAATCATTCCACTATCAATGTGTGAGATTTCAACCCACTAAACTATGCGATGGAGACTCAGTAGAGAGTGCGCATGTGACATTGGGATAATTTATTAAACGAATTACTTTATTTTGCACTTTATCGAGATCTTTCAACGCTGTTTTAGAAGTTGCTGCTCAAATATGTGCATTGTACTCCATATTTGGTCGTATTTTGCTGCACCTTTGCTACACCGAAAATATGTTTGATCCAATTTTTAATTAAGCTTCATGCCAAGGATGTTTAGATCACTAGTATATTCCAAAACCAACGTCAACAACGTCAGACTATATTATTTTTGTATATTAGTGAAGAATAATATTGAAATTTTTGCAAAGGTAAGCCATGTAGGTCTCCAGTTGAACGGCGGTACTGTCTATCATAAATCAAATCCTTACTATCTAAATATTTCAAAAGCTTTCTATTTATTAGGTTCCTTGAAGAGGACTGAAATGATAGCAATAGGTGCTGAGTTGGAGGGATTGGAAAGGATTACGCAGGAACTAGGCAATGAAGAAATTTGCTTTGTTTAAAACGGAACTAATGATGCAATCAGAACCGGCTAACTTATTTGTATACAGGTTCTTTCAAAACTGCCGCAATTCTAAAAGGAATTTTACCTAAGAGGCAGTCAACCTCCGGAAAAGTGGATGTGCTCTGTGTTAACTGAAGCAGTGATGGCAAAATCAAACAGGTTCCCTTTTCTTTTCGCTCGGATACAATTTCATCATTGATATCAACAAATTATGGAAACGTAAAATCACCAGTATAGCATTTAAGACTTTTAAAAGATTTTTACAGATTTAGCTTCTAAAAGATTTACTATTTTTTGATAAGTTCAAAAGTTGTCTTTTCACCCATCTATTGTACAATAACTTTTCTTTGTTGATAATCGGTTTCTGGCCACGATATATCTCGCCCAAGATATCTTTGATCTGTTATTTTTATAGATTTGAAAAGCTTTCACCTTTTTAGATATTGCTCTACTACAAAACCGATTAAATAATGATTTGTATTGTTTTTTGACACTTTTCATAGAGTGACGTAATGTAATTCCTAATAAAATTATCTCACTAATCTCATTTATTGTAAAGTCAATATTTCTGTTGCTAAAACATTATAAACAGTCGAAAACCTTAAAAAAAACTATAAATAATCTTCGAATTTTCAATTTGACTAAAATGTTTGTAATACATTAATATCAATTCCACTGTAAAAAATAAAATATAAAAGTTTCATAAAATTTCTTTTTCTATTTGACGTTCACTCTATAGAGGCCAGTTATAATAGATAATAATTAAAAAAAAAATTCTTTTAAAATATTTAAAAAAACAAATAATTTATATGAGAAAATTTCTTTTAAAGTTGTAATTACTTTCAAATACAATTTATTTAATAATATTAATTTTATATTACTAAATTAGACTAATATACAAAATATTATGTTTAGAAAAAAATTAATTAAAGATTAAATATGTGCGAATAAAATAAAAACCTATATTTTCTCTTTATTTCACTTTTTTTCACTTACAATATTGCTTTATATAAACAAACAAAAATTTGAAAAATTTAATTGTTTACAGATTTAATTTTTACAATATAATTACATATAAAAAAATCTGATTTTTTTTATATTATAATTAAAAAATAGTATTAGTATTATAATTAAAAAATTTTTGTAAATTTACTTCTATACATGTTTGTAAATTATATTAAAAAATTAAGTGATTATGAAAGAATGGTCTTAACTGTAAATTGCAATGCATAACAAAGTGGCAATGTTAAAACAATACAATTTTTAAAAAATATATGTATGTATATAATAATATATAACATACTTAATAATTAGTATTTAAATTTCAGAGATCAATTATTCTTTTACTACTAGGCTATTCTAGACACTAGGCCACCGAGGCCCCTGCTACACTTTTCATAATACATAATAATACTTTTCATAATTTTAAGCGTATGAATCATAAAAAAATTAATTTTGTGAAACAACTTTTTTTCAATAGAAACACTTTTCATTGATGCCTTTTATTAAAAATGGCGTTTCAGTTACGAATCGAATAAACTTAAAACGCATTCGATTTAATCGAATGGTGAATAGGTATTATTGTATTTTAAAAAATAAAATCTGCCAAAATATTTAAAAAAAGAATTCTATCGTCTTATATGAAGAAAATAGAAAAATTATACAAGAAAAAATGTAAGGAATATTGTAAAGGATATTTTTGAATTGACTGATTGACTGAAGAGTAAGTAAAAAAACTTTTAATGAACAAAATTTTTAAAATTTATTTCATAAAAGTACATATACTTACATATAAATTATGTAAATGTTGCAAATTATTTAACTCTTAGGTTTATCAAAAACATTTAGACTAAATAAAGACGCGTTTTGGAAAAAGATACTAAAGCATTGGAGAGTAAAGTACCCCCAACCAGTATAGATCATCCGGAATTAGACCAAAAACTAAATTACATGCAACAAATAATATGCTTGCTTTTCTCGTTGAATGTTTTTTCCCGTTTTTTTTTCACTTAAACTACAACATAGATATTCGATATTTCCAAATAATTTTGTTATAGAATAAATATTTAATTTATTTAGCTTTATTTACTTTTTTTTGTTATCCATACTGAAACGCGGTAAAATGACGGATATGAAGTATAATAATTTGTATGAAACACATTTCGGCTACTTAGCGTTTTCAATAATATAAAAAAAAAATATCCCGTTTCACTTTTGAAACGCGAGTTTTCAATAATACCAGTGTCACAAAATCAAATGAATATTTGACCCGCAACTGAAACCCCATTTTTAATAATAGGTGCTATTGTCTTCTTTAAAAATCTTGGGGTTTAGATTTTACCTTGTTTTTAATATACATAATTCAATAATTTTCTTGATAAATATCATAATAATTTTCATCTTTAAAAATTTAAAGGTTGATATATAAATAATTAAGAATAGTTATATATAATATAAAATGATATAACTGCTTTTGGTTATAGCTTAAAATTGTAAATTAATTTGAAATATAAATAATTATTGTATTAATTAAATTGTATTGTAACCTTATTGTAACCCATTTGTATATTAAAAAATTGTTTTAATTGACTTATGTATAAAACTGATCAATTAAAAAGATATTTTGTAACCTGATCAAATTTACTTTGTATATGGTATAAGTTGCCTGATTTCTTTCGATAGATCAATTGAAATTCTATGGCAAAATTGTTTTCATCTTTGAGATTAAAGCTTCTAAAAATAATATGGTAAATATTTTTATACATTTTAAGTATAAGTCAATTACTATATAATCTGGTAATATAAAATAAATTTTAATTACAATTTAATTTATTCATTTTGTATTACATTTTATCTGTGATATTAGATATAGATTAATTAACAATACATATATAAAATAAAATTGTTCATTTATATTATTTTGGTTTTAAATATAAACAAATAATCAAATAAAATTAATTATAATGATTTTTTATAATCAAACTAACTTTATGTTCATGATATTATTGATATATAATGTTTTTCTCTGCCTAATTTAGATGTTATGTTTAATTTTTTCTATTCGCAGATATTTTCAGATTCGCTATTGAACAAAATAAAAAAAAATACCCTAAAATATACAAATACTTTTTTACTTTTACTTTTTAACATGAAATTTTCAAATTATATTAATCTATACAAAGCACATAGGATAACTTAATATAATTAAACCATCGACTACTAATGTCATTATAGATTGAATATTATACGTAATTACGAATTATATATATTTGGTAAATGATAGCACGGGATTTGTTATTTAAATTACTTAAGATACATATGTTCAGGATTTGAATTCGCATTATCTCGGTTAATAAAGCATGTACTTGACCGTCAAAAAGTCCAATATCTTAAAAAAATTTTTTTTTGTATACTAAGAACACAAACAATCAGTTTGGTTGGTAATCGTTAAATTTTAATGTGGACATCGTAATTAAGTAATTTGTTTTTTAAATTGATTTATTAAGAATCAATAAACATTTGTTTTATCAAAAATACATATTATACTGATTAATTGTTTAATTTCAGATTGATTTTAAAAATAAATGTTATAGCCCTTCCTATTGCTTTTGAATGTGGGCCAAAGCTAAGATAGTTTAACTAATTTATTATTATTAGTTAAATTCTACTTCGTATATGTATACTACATTTTTTAATGGTAAGTATATATTTTTTAGCAATGCAAAATAGTATGAGTTATACAAAATTTCTTTTAAAAATTTAAAAAAAGAGGAGAGTCATTTTCAATCTTAACTAATTTTTATAAAATATTTAACAAAAATATACAGATACGATACAGTATAGTGAATTATGTTACGCATTTAAATTAGCTACGGTTTAAAAAAAAATATATAAAGTGAAAATCAAATAATTTTTACTTGGAATTACTCTTTTTAGCACATTTCCAAAAAAATTTTGAAAAAATGTGCTTATTAGTTTCACTCTGTCCATCCGTCCGTCCGTCAGTCCGTCTGTTTACAAAACTTCTACACCGTTAAAGATAGAGAAAAAAAATTTTAACCATGGGTAGGTCTCATAAAAAAAATAATTTTGTGGAACAACTTTTTCATGTAGCCCCTCCCATTACGGAGCTACACCCCCTCAAACTTTGAAAAAGTCCTATTTTTAAATACATATATCTTATGTTCTGCTTAAGATTTTTTCAATCTGAAAACCTCATTCGACAGGTATTTCTTTTATCTAAATTAATATAAATTAATATCAAAATTAATATCATAATTATAATAAATTAATATCAAAATTATACAATTTTTTTAAATTTAGTATTTAAATTTACCGTTATGTGAAAACCAAATTTTGCAAGATTTTTCTACTTTCATAACTCCGGCACGTTTCTAGATAGAGGCTTGAAATTTTGAGGCAAGAAAGAACTTTTAGAATTAGTATAAGTTTGCTCAGAAAATTTTTTTGGACCACTCCCTGTTTATGAGATATGAGGGCTTAAAAATTGAAAATTTGCTATTTTTAAACACCTGTAACTTAGGAACCTGTACACATTTTATTTTTGCAAGATATAAAATTTAAAGCTACAGTAATATATTTTAATATGTGTTAAAGGTTTGTTTTAGTTGTAAAGGGTTCCAAAGTTGCAGCTCTTCAAAATTGCGAAAAAGTCCCATTTTCAGATGTATATATCTCAGGCCCTGCGTAATAGTTTTGCAATCTAAAACTGCCACAAGATCGAAAATTTTATTATCTATATAAAACAATATCAAAATTATGCAATATTTTGTAATTTACTATTTAAATTTACCGTTATGTGAAAACCATATTTTGAGTGAAATTTCGTTTTTCATAACTCCGGCACGTCTTTAGATAGAAACCTGAAATTTTGAGACAAGAAAGAACTTTTAGAATTAGTATAAGTTTCCTCAGAAAATTTTTTGGTAGCACCCCCTCTTTAAGAGTTATTACGCCTCAAAAATTGAAAATTTGCAATTTTTAGACACCTGTAACTTAGGCATCTGTAAACATTTTTCTTCGGCGAGGCATGAAAATTAAAGGTTCAATAATATATTTTTACGCGTGTTATCGGCTTTTCTTAGTTATATAGGGTTCCGGACTTACGGCCCCTTAAAATTTCAAAAATATCCTATTTTCACGTTTTTTCGTATTACATGAAATTTTCAAATTTTTGTGCAAGTCATAATTCTAAACAGTGTGTATTGAGTTTGGAAATGTGCGCTTTTAAAAACCGTTGGTTTACATTCTACCTTGTTTTTTTCTTTTATATTATTTTGGAATTTTTGAAAATATTGATATAAAAAAAATGGAACAAAACTTATAATCATGCGCAAAAAAGAAAAAACAAACAAAATTCAATGAACTCTCATTTGATTGTTTTTAAATAATTCCTGGATTTCTACTCTCTACTCTATAGATCATGTTTTTGATAATAATTTAAAGCTTCTTTTAAATTAAGGTAAATTATAATAATGATTTTAATGAGTTTCTTAAACATAACAATTATAAAACTTTGATTCCTTAGATTTTTATTTAAGTGAATCTAATTTATACTGGTTTTTTCTAATTGAGAATTTGTATAGATCGTATCGTTCTTTTATATTTCTTTATAAACGTAAGTAACCCTGAATTAACAAAAAAAAGAAATGTTTACTAGAGCGTTAAAAATAACCCTTTCACGTTTCATCATTTTTTTTTGTAATTTTTTAAACTTAATATAATATAAATTATATACGTACATTTTCTCTGGAAAATTTTGGTAACCATTTATATAATTTTTTATAATAATGAGCAACTGTGTTATGGTTATAATTTAAACAATCGGCATATTTAAATATGAGATTTACTTTGTAATTGTATCGAAATGTCATTAATGTTATGAGGACCTATATGTTTAAAAATTTCGCATAGCAAGATTCAGTTAAAAGATTGAAAGAGAGACACTTGCGACATTTTATCATAATTGTTTTTGTTTAATTGCCACTTAATCGTTTTTTAGTTGACGTTTTAAAACAATTTTTATGAATACATAGTTTAAATTTTTATTTTTCTTCTTTTTTCTCAAAAGAAACAAAATAAATACGCAAAATTAATAATAAAAATTAAAGTAGAAAGAATTAAATCTGATTCTTTTTTTATATAATTAAGGGTAGTCAGTTTACCAGACTAGACCAAAGAAATAATCTTCCACACTTTGTACTTAAAGAAGATCCAATAAGTAAAATTTATAGTTGTAATTTTATTACCTTTTTATAAGAGATAATTTCTTACATAAAGTATTCAATAAATCCATACATCACCTATATTCTACATGTAGTGATTTTTTTTTATATAACAATGGAGGAAAATCTCTTACAGCAATTGATCCAATTTAAGGGCAGGGATACTCTTATCGAAGCGTTCGTAACTACCTTTTCTAAAGAAATTTACCTGTAGACTATATAGCCAACAATTTTTTTAGTTAAAATCATAATCCAAGTCGTATGATTTATTTCGACTGACTATTTCAGCAGATTATTTCGATGACTATTAGAAGACATATAAATGATATTCTAACAATATATTTCTTGATTCCTTAAGTCCTTATAGATGAAGAATAAAGTATTACTCCTATTTTATCACCAATTTATTAAAATAATATTCTTTTGGCATAAACAATTATTCATCTGAATTGGTATAATAGTAATATTTGTCATGTACACAGTATTTGTCCTATAATTTAAATAAAA
Source organism: Poecilobothrus nobilitatus (assembly GCA_947095535.1). Classification (NCBI taxonomy): domain Eukaryota; kingdom Metazoa; phylum Arthropoda; class Insecta; order Diptera; family Dolichopodidae; genus Poecilobothrus; species Poecilobothrus nobilitatus. The sequence goes on from OX352774.1 coordinate 57,911,861, forward strand.
AAATGTAATAAAAGGTTGTTGATAAAAAAAATGTGGTGTAGATTTCTATTTTTTTGAAAAACATCTGTTACAGTGGTTTTCATAAATTTAACCGCTTTTTTGTTGAAATAATATGTTTTATAATCATTATCTTTGTCCACGGTCAACACTCAAAATGTCATACGATTCTCAACGACCATAATGCTATATCAAAAAGTTTACATTTTTACAAAAACAAAAACTTTAACAGCATTAACATTTTAAGTGGTATGAAATCATATATTGGTAGATATGTTATGTACACAAGTTAAATTTTATACGCATATTAAAATGATATATATATATAATATATTCCGTTCTATTTAGAAAAATAATAGCATAACTATAGATCTTACAAGAAAAATATTGTGTAAAAAAAATATATACATATATATATATTAAATACATATACCTATGTACATACATTTATTTTGCTATAGTGTAAAGTCGGAATTCTTAATTTTTTTTTTCATCATCTAAAAGTATCTGAAATATAGTATGTTTTACAGTATTTGATATTAAACTTGTGCCAATGATGTTATTACGTTTAGTCTTTTATATAGAATACAAAAAAAAACGGTTTACTTTCTGAAATAATTTAGTTTTTTTTTTTTATGTATTTCGTTTTTTTCATTTCCACAGTTCTAAAAAAGTTACATTGAACATTTAAGAGCCTTTTATCACAACAGTTTAAAAATATATAAGTGTATATATGTATATATATATTTATATATTACAGCATGTATACAGAATTTGTTCAGTAAACATTTTATTTATTTCTTTTTTTTTGTTCAGTTCAACTTGAAGAACTTGTCCAGTTTTCATGAACAATAAAGTTTGAAATCTTCATGTGAATATATGTATATAATTGTATTAGGGTTACCAGATCTTAGGTTCTTTTGTAAGTAATTAATATAATAATTATATTGGAAAATTGTTTACAGTTTTTAAATAAATAATTTTAAAAAAGAAAAGCTTAACATTTGTTTTGCTTAATGTTAGAGCCACTTGATTTCAAAAATAATTTTAAACTAATTTAACAAAAGTCTCCCAATTATATATATGTGAAGTATATTTACTAATGAAAAACCGCAATGCAGATCTCTGTAAAGTAACTGACATAGAAAATATATGATAAACAAAATATATCGATTACATACTTTCAGAAAGAAAATAGTATCATAGTTGAACAAGGGCCGTAAAACCTTGAGAGTATAAAAATAGCATGAGAAGATCACATCTGAGAATCATTCTTACACTTTTTCATATTATTTCAACTCTAATTCTTCGTATATATTTATGCATAGAATATGTAATACATTTTAAAAAGATTTCTGTTATTTTTTTTTCTTTTAGAAATGGAAAATTACATAAAAATATTTATAAAAAGAACGAAGATTAAAGTAAGGACAGAAGCAAAAAAACACAAGACAATTTTAAAAAGTTTAACTTATGAAACGAGCCGAAGAAAAAAGAAAATATTTCTTAATAAAATTAAAAGAATTCAATGCGCGCGTCTATCTAGGCAACCAAAAAATTATTTTTGGTATTTATAACTTCTTTTTTTTTGTATTATTAATTTTATTTACACATTTTTAATATTATTTGATGTTTTATGTTTTACTTTATTCAATTTAAAAGAAGAAAACCGATTAAGTTTAGAGATGATTTATTACCTTACATTTTAAATGAAAATTCAAATAATTTACGTAAAAAAACTGTTCTTAAATAGGATATTCTTAAATTAAATATAGAATCTATGTATTGTTGTAACATATGTAATTAAATATATATTTTACATTTAATTTAACCGGTCTTGAAATTAATTAATCTTTATTTAGATTATGTGAATTGGGTGCAATTTTTTCAATCAACATTTTATAAACTTGCAATCAGTCTTTTTATATTGTATTAAGCAAAATTATACATAAAAATTAAGTTTTAAAAAATATTCGAATGAAATTTGGTAATTTCTAATTGATCTTCTAATTTATTTATTATAATAATTTGAAAATCCTTTATATTTTCATTTTTATTTGTATTAGATTAGAAGTTTTTCTATTATAAATTATAAAATATTCAAACTGCTTTTAATATAAAAATAAAAAAGGCTTAAAAACAAAATATATTTTAAAACTAATATTAACATAATCTCATAGCTAATGCCAAATAACAAAAAAAAATGATAAATATAAAGTTCTTTATCTGTGGTCTATGTCCACATAACAGATTAAAAGAAAAGAATAAAAAAAAAGTTTTCTTTTTTGAAAGTTGATACAAATATTATCTTTCAAAGATTGGTTTAAATTTAAATTACTTGGCCACTGTAAAATTTAGAGAAATTTGGTATATTACTAATTCAAATCACTGTTTCAGTATTGAAAAAATTGAAAAAATTGTGTTTTATTCTTCATTAAAAAAAAAATAAAAGGAAAAAAAATAAATCATGATATTAAGAGTAACAAAAATAAATTGTTTTTAAATTTCAACTGAATGTTCTAAACTAAACAGTTCATTATTTTTCTGTTAACAAATAAATTAATATTTATAAATATTTTTAAAAAATTATATTAAAAATACAACTTTGTAATTTTTTATTCATAATTGCACTATTAAAAATATTTTAGTGTCAAGAAGTCCACTTATGAAAATAAAATGTACTTAGAATGTAATATATTTTAAATAAATATATAATTCTTTTGTATAAACTATATAGAAAAAAAATTATATTTTAATTTAGGTCACTTACGTTTCTTGAAATGTAAGTTTTCTTCATTGTAAAGTATTCCATTATAATAATCTCCTTTTTTTTTGTAAAATTTTTTATTAATTCAATTTACAAACCAAAAAATAGATATTTTCTTTTTTATATTTTATTATTCTTTTTTTTTTATTTTCTTCAAATAAAAAATTATTTAAAAATATTCTCTTATAAAAAATAAAAATTTTAACTACCTAATTAAATATTAAAAATAAATTTTCTCTTAATAAAATTCACTTCTTGAGTCTGATTATTTTAATTTTTTTTTTTTCTTTTCTTCTTTTCTAAAAAAAAAAACAATATAAAACTAATATTATTTTTTTTTTTTTATTTGTGATGAATCCAAATAAATTTTTTTTTTATAACAAATATTTATCAATTCTCCGAAAATCTCACCTTTAAAATGAAATTTTCTAGAGAAAGTTCGTTTTTTTATATTAAAAAAAAAAAAAAATTATTTTAAGAATAATGCATAAATATCAAATCAACGCTTGTTCGTTTTTAAAACAACAAGAAAGAAAAAAATTACTTTATTTTAGAATAAAACTTAAAAACAAAAATAAAATAATTTTTTTCCTTTCTTTAGTGAAATATCAACCACAAAATAACACACGACTAATTTAATCAGCTTCTCATCTGATACTGACCTGAAAATAATTTTTTACCCACAAGAAATAATAAAAATTTTATTTTTAATGTTTCTTTTTTTTAAAAGAAAGAAAAATAAACAGAAAACCGAATACCGACTTAAGATTTAAAATATGGCTCTTCAAATTTCCAAAAAAAAAAAAATCGACCTTTAGATTTACAGAAGTTACATGATTATACATACAAAACAGCAGTACCGCACAGGTACACAAATTTTTTGTTACCTGTGTAATTCTTTTATTTTATTTGTTTTTATTTTTACGCAAAAAACAAATTGATAACATAAGTATAAAGAAAATAATGACTTTTTTAAGAAAAATGGTTATGGTTTGCAAAGAAAAAGAAAAAAAAGGAAACTATAACCTAAGACACTAACCACTTAGCAAAGACAATCAAATAAGTTAATGTGAAATAAATAGAGTGATATGGTGACATTAGTGATATTGTGAATTGTGATATGCCATTACGTAAATATACCTATGAAGAAAATACATATATTATGTATATGAATTAATAAAAATAAAACGTAAAGGTAACATGCAAAAAATAAATGGGTATCAAAACTGAAATATTAAAAATTACACTAAAGAAAGCAGCAAGCAATAAAATATTGTGTGATCCTACAGATCTGAAAAAAAGTAAATTTGTTTTTCGAAGTACCTACGTGAAGAATTTATGCATGTATGTGTAGAATAATTTTTGGTAATATACATATACCATAAAATAATTATACTAAAATTAAATAATAAATCAGAATTAAATCTTATCAATCAGTTATCATATTAATTCAATATTTTAAGTTCTTATTATACTAACTCTATGGTTTAGAGTAAATAAAAATTCGAATAAAAATGTATGTTGTCTAAAAAATAGATCAAAAGTCATAATAAAAAAGAAATATTTTATTTATTTTATTAAATCATTTGAATTGCTTTAAACAGCACATTAAATTAGGGGCCCAGATCTGCCTGAATGTGTGATACTGAGTTTCATAGATATGTTGGAATTTTAAAAAATAATCAATAATTTTGTTTTATTAGGAGTTTAGGACAACAAAATATCAATTTAATTAGAGTTGAGTTTAATTAGAGGATTTTTTGACAAAAAAAAAAACATTTATATAGAACTTTCAAATAAAAATTTATAAATAAACTAAACAAATCGATTCTAAAATATTTCTTACCATCAATTTAATTAAGAAATGGAAAGTTTATTTAGAAAAATCAATGATATATTTTTCTTTGAAATTTTAACTTTCATGGTCTGTTATCTACATAGTATATAAAACTAGTTATTCTTTACTGTGGCACCTTAAATTTACATTAACTTTCTTGTTTATCACTGAAAACTTTCTTAGATAAAAAAGAATATTCCAAAATTTAACAGACTCAATTTTAAAAAAATTCGTTCAAATTTATGTTCAAATATAATTAAATGAGTTCTAAAATCAAGATATTCAGATAAAAATTTGAAAAAAAAATATATATATTATAACATACTTCTGTTCTTTTTTTTTTATTTATTCAAGAAATGATATTTATTTTTTTTAAACAATGTTTAATAAAAGATATCTTTTTTTTATAATACATACATCAAATTTTAATCATAATTCATTATAGAACATTAATATCTTTTATATTTTTGTATATTTAATGTTGTTTTTTTTTTTTTAATTTTCATTTGAAGTAAAAATCTTAAAATGTAATTTAAATAATAAAACAACATAAAAAGCTACATTTTTTCTTAAACTAATAAATATTATTTAATAATCTGGTAATAATTACCAATAAGATTTCCTTATTATTCAATTTCTAATAATTCTTATAATTTTTTTGTAAAATCAATAACAATAATAACATGATAATAAAATAAATATAAAATAGAACTTTTTGGAAAATAAAATTAAAAAAAAAAAAAATAAAATAAATTTAGGGCACAGGATTTCTTTTTCAATTAACTGGAACAATCAAATTTATTATTATTAATTAATAAAACCTAATTATATATATTATATATATTTTATGGAATATCTTATTTGACTAAATTTAAAACTAAAATAATGTGTTAATATATACATTCAAACAATTATTATTAAATTCTTTTAACTAGATAAAAACTATAAATAGCAAATGAATTTCATATTATTCTAATTCAACTTTTTAACTATTTCATTTATTTTTTTTTTAACAGAAATAAGTTTTTAAATCATATTAGATACAATTTTAATTTTTTAAATAAATTTTTAATATTCATAATTAATATTGCAAATTTTAAATAAAACAAAAGAAATAAATATCTTTCAACATTTTTTATTGTATAGTACAATATTATTTTCCTAATTTTTTCATTTTTATTTTTTAAATAAAAACTCTAATTGTAATTAAAACAAAAATTTTTGCTCAATTTGACTAAAAATTAAAAAAAATTAAATATTAATTTTAATCAAAAAATTGAACATTATCATTATAGTTTTGACAATCACTTAATATATTATGAACAGTTGTTAATGATTTTGTGCTTGATTCTATATTAATACTTGAATTGTTATTCGGATTCGGACAATCAATTTCTGTATCATTAGATGATTTTTCCGAATCAATTTCGTTATTATTAGGTGGTGTAAGTGATTCAACAACATTTCCCAAATCTAATTCAGTATCTTGTTCTAAAAGACTACGCATTGCATGTTCAAGTATTAAATCATCTTCATTAATTTCTGGTTGTATTTGAATATCATTTGAATTTTCATTTAAAAATTCTGTTATGGTACGATCACGTAATTCTGTAACATTATTTACAATATCTTTATTTTGATTTTGTGATTTTGTTGTTATTGATGATGATGGTTTAATTACATTAGTTTTTCGTTCAGATATTAATTTGTGAATTGGTGATAAATTTGTAGAAATAGATGTTTGGTAATTATTTTTCAGCGATTTTTCAAAAGAATTAATAGTTGTATTTTGTTTAGAATTTTGATTTTCAACTGATGTTTTTAATGGAAACGTTTTTTGTGTTATATATGTTGGTTTACGAAATTTAACATTTTGTAATGTTTCTTGTTGGACAGAAGGTGTATTAGTTTTTGATTTATTAATAGAATCAATAACTAAACTTCTTTTTATATTAATATTTTTTTCAAAAATATTTTGATCAACAATAATTGATGGTTTTTCTTTCATTTCAGTATTTTTATGTATTTCATTTTGTTCTGCTGTAATCAACGGTTCTGCAAATGATATTTGAGATTTTGAATTTGATTGAATAGAATTGTAAGTATGAGTTAAAGTTGTGGGAGTTTCATTACACATTAAGCTGTTGGTAGAATTACTAAATTTTGATTTTTTTTCTAAAGTTGAATTATCTAATACAGTTTCAGCTTGTTTTACATCAATTGGTTTAATAACTGTGGTTGAATATTTTTGTGTTAAATAGGTTGGTTTTCTTATTTCAATAGTACTTTTTATTAGTTTTGATTCTTTTTGATTATTCTCACTTTGTTTTACAGTGTGTCCAATTGCTTTAGTTTTAATATTATCTGATGAAGGGTTTTGAATATTTCCTATTTTCTGTGTTATATAGGTTGGTTTCCTAATTAAGTCTTTAAGATTTTCAATTTCTTTTTTAAAAGAACTATTTGAGTTTTCTTTTAAAACATTTTGTTTGGTACATTGGGCTTTATTTTCATTTTCAGTTCCACTAATTTCTTCTTTTAGTGACGAACTAATTACATCAGTTTTATTTTTTTGAAGTGAAATTTCGGATAAAGATTTTGTATCACTTGAAGTTTTTGCATACTCCTTTTTTGTTTCACTTCCATTTTCGTTAATTGTTGGAAAATAACTAATTTTAGTTTCACTATCTTCTTCATTGGATGTTGTGTAATTCAATTTATCCTTTTCTACTTCTAATTCAATGTTTTGTATGGAATTGTTATTTTCTTGTGTTTCTGACTTTAATTCTATAGTTTCTGAAAATGTAATACGTTTCCGACCCAGTTTTTTTCTGTCCATTTTTGTTGCACCAAGTTTGGAAATGACACCTTGTTTTTCAAATATTTTTATATATTTACTAACAGTTTGTATGGATATTTGAAATTTTCGAGATACATGGCCAATGCTTCTGCCTTTATTTCTTATTTCTCCAATTGCCTCCATCAAAATTTTATTTTCTTTAGTACCAGGCTTTGAATATACTGTTTGACGCATTTTACCTCGGCCTCCTCTTCCTTCAAATTTTTTCTTGAATATATATTGTCCCGTAGCTGGATCAAAAACTGTTCTTCCCTGGATATTTAAATTGTCGGAAATATTTTTGATAGTATTCGAATTATTGGTTTCACTTAACTTAGTAGAATTTTTACTATTTGATGCTTCTGTAAATTGTGAACTATTTCTATCGTTTGATATTAATGGAGAAGATATATCTGTCAACATATTTTTATGAACCATGTCAATATTTCCTTCAGTTTGACTAGTGGCAGGAGTATGTGATTCATTATTACGTTCCATTCGAATCTTACTTGTATTTTCTTTTCTCTGTAACGTATCACCACTTTTTTTATTTAATATTTTATCTTTATATTTTCTAAGATATCTTTTTAGAGTATAAAAAGATATTTTGTAATGCTTAACTGCATTTGAAAATGCTCTTACACCATTTACAACGTCACTAATTGCATCCATCAGCATAGTATTCTCTTTTGTACCTGGTATATTGTATTTTGATTTCCTATTTACTATTAAATCTCCGCAAGCTTCCATCACTGCTAGTCGCCTTTTTTTCAAATCCCCAGTTTTCATCATTTTAATTTTTCGCTTAATTTTATGCATTTTAAATTCCTTAGAAATTCGGAAATCCAACATTTTCTCATTTTGTGGTAAATCAATGTTTTTCAAATTATTTGATTCTGAAATATTATTTGTAGAAATATTTTCGGGTTTTAATTTAATTGTATCGTTTTCAATTTTCTCAGATATTTTCATATTTTCTACATCTTTTTCTACAAATGTTTCTTCTTTTTCTTCTGCAGAAAATTGTAAATGTCGCTTTTCGGTTTTAATAATTTTTTTAATACGATGAAATGCACAAATCCCAACGTTATATTTCTCACACAGTTGTAATTGTGTTCCTTTACCCATGAGATAATCCATCACAGCTTTTCTTACAACTTCTTCGGAGCATTTAGGCGCTCTTCCTTTACGACGCTTCTGTAATTGCACTGCTAATTTTTGATTATCTGAGGCTTCACTCTCGGTAAATAAAGATATATTACTTTGTTTCGCTGGCATTTGTTTTCCACTTTCATTTTTAGATATATTATTTCCAGATGTTTCATTTTCATCTTGCGCTGTTGAAATATTTTCAGGATCTTTTTTATGTGGACCTTTTTTTCTAACCAAACCTAATTTAAATAATTTTCGATAAAAATGAATTTTGCGAATTTGATATCGATCACAGTAAAATCTTTGAGGAAGCTTTCGACCTTTTTTCCTATCTCTTATATAATTTCTAATTGCCCTCACCATATTTTTATCTTTTTCCTTTCGTAAAACTAATAAATCAATTTTAGGTTTAGTTTTACTAGTTTCATCTATCATTTCTTGTTTAATACTAATTTCAGCTATTTTTTCTTCGATTTGTTTATCATTTTCCTTCATTTCTGTACACTCGATTTTCGTTACTTCCTTCATATTAATATTACTATCATTTATTTGTTTCAAAATATTGACTTTTCTATATATAATTGTTTTGGAAATTTGATATTTTCTTGCCATTTCTGAAACACTTTTATTTTGTTTAAGAACTTGCAAAGACGCTTTATTAATTTTCTTCTGTAATTTCATACGCTCTGTACTCACTTTCCGGGAGTTTACTATCCCATCTACAAGTTTCTTTCGAATTTTAGTGGCCTGCTGATTTAAACTTAAAGTGGATTTTAATTTATATTTTTTCCGTTTGTAAAAACATTCTCTTCTTCTTGTATGCCAAGCTAAAGCAACTTTAGTATAAAATATTTTATTGCATCTTTTACACGTAAAATGTTTTTTGATTACTAAATTATTTATTAATTCATTTGTCTTGTCTAAAAGAATTTTATTTTCTATATCGTTTAAACATTCAAGTTCTTTATTATCATTTGGGGTGAGTTGTTTTTCTGGTTTAGTACCAGTTTGATTTAAATGTTGATCTAATTTCATTACAATTGATTCATTCTGAGACATATTTTGCACTGTATTATCCTTCTTTAATGTACAAACTTGATTTCGTATATGGTTTGCTAAAAATCCTTCATTTGCGAATAATTTATTACAATAATTACATTTGTAGGCTGAATCATTTCCTTCTTTCGTTGGAGTTTTTTGCGCCCTTAAAGTAGACATACAACTGCTAGATTTAAAACAAGCCTTCGTTCTTGTGTGCCCGGCCAAAAGACCCTTTGTTTCAAACTTTTTCAAACATATTTGACATTGATTTTTAATATCTTCGTTTTCTATTTTCTTACGTGTAGATCTTCTATTTGAATTTTCTTCTGGCTCGGTAAGACTTTCATTTTCAATCTTGATACTTTCTTTATCATATATTTCACTCTCATTAACAGTTTCTTCTTTTTTAATGTCCTTTTCAATCAATGGAGGATGATAGTATTTCATATGCCTTAGTAAAAATCCTTTAACAACAAAAATTTTTAAACATACTTCACATTGATATTGTTCTCTAATGTTTTGGGGTTTATCTCTAGATTGTGATACCTCATTTTCTATAAAATGTTCAGTTTCTTTATTTTCCAACTTTTCAGTTTTTATATGAAATTGAATCTCTTTCGATCCGTGACTATCTACTTCGCTTTGGTCTTCAAATTCACTTTCACATGTAAATTCACTTGGCACTTCACAAGCTCGTCTTCGAGTATGCCAATATAACATTATTTTCGTTTCAAAACTTTTAGAACAAATTTTGCATTTATATTTAAAATTAATAGGATCATTTACCGCAATATTGTGTGAAACGTTTTCTGAAACAAGATCAATATCTATTCGGTTAGAATCTTTGTTAAAATTAAATAATTTAGAAGTTTTGGAAACGCAATTAGTTTTTTTGAAGTGCATGGCTAAATAAGCTGGGCTTAAAAACTGTTTGCCACATGTATCACATTTTGGTTTTTCATCATTAATATTTGTATCATCATCAATATTATCTGACGACATAGTTTCTATTTTAAAATCTGTATTTTCTTGAATTTCTTTATATGATATTTTACAAGAATTATCTAAAATATGCTGTTTAAGACTTGATTTTGATGTAAATGATTTCGAGCAGTGTTCGCAATTGTGAGAAATATTAGATTCATCTACTGATGAATCTCCACAATTGTTTCTACGTTTATGCCAAATTAGTGCGTGTTTAACTGGGAAACATTTAAAGCATAATTTACATTTATATGGTAGTTTTTCAATATGAAAATTGATATGTTTTTGTAAAACCTTTGTTGTTTGGAAACATCTATTGCAATATTTGCATTTAAATATGTCTAAATGCAATAAGTAATGTTTATTAAAACCTGTGCGCCGTCTAAATATTTTATAACAGCTTTCATAAGGACATTTATATGGTGGCCCATTTATTGGTGGTATCGTTTTATCTTTTATTAATGTACGAATAGTAAGTTTTTTAGGTTTTCTTTTAGGAGTTGAAGTAATTTTTGGTGGAGAAAAGAATTCCTTGGGTAAATAAGATTTTTTCGATTTTTCTGTGTTAATTTTTTTACATGTGGTTTTGTTTTTACTGTGAACCACTGATTTAAAATATTTGTCACTACTCGTATGAATTTTCATATGTGTAGCTAAATTATGATAATAAACAACTTCTTTACATATTCTACACTTTTGTTTTTTTGTCCAATTACCTTCAATATCATCAGAATTTGTAACTAATTCTTTATTATTGACTACTGGGTTGGTTAAAACATTTTCAGACAATCCTTTCTGCATAATTTTAATGTTTCTTAATTTGTGTTTACTAATTAAATGCGATCTAAGAAATTCACTAGAAATAAATTCATTTTCACAAATTTTGCATAAAAATTTTTCTGTATCATACGTAATATGGATTAGATTGATATGTTCTCTTAAATTTTTTAATTGTTTAAAAACTTTTTCACAAAACTGACATTTTACCAAATATTTAAATTTTATTGGATTGCCAATATTATGTTGGATTTTTTTATGAAAATTAAGAAAACCGTTACTTGTAAAGGTTTTTTCACAAATACCACATTTAAATAATTTTTGTTGAATGTGTTTTTTTTCATGTAGAACCGCTTGATATTTGACTTTGTAATGAAGATTGCAATATTTACATTTATATAAATCATAAGTACTGAGTTGCTTACTTTTTAAGTGTGTTTGCAAATGTAATTCAAGTTCTGTTTTTTTACTATACATCTCTTGGCAGAATTTACATTTAAATAATTTAAATCGTACAAAACTTTCATTTTTTTCTTGTGATGTGATTGGATCCAATTTAGCTAAAGATTGTAACAATAACTTAGATTTAATTAATGAAGTTTTAGCAGCAGTTTCTATTGCAGTGTTTAAGTTGACAGCATTAACCAAATCAGTTTCTTGTGTTAAGCTCTTTGTAACCTTACTATTATCATGAATTTTAAACATATGTGATTTTAGACAAGCCGGATTAGTTGTTTTGTAATCACAAATATTACATTCTAATTTTTCTACAGTGTGCTTTCCAACATGATCAACCCAATTACATTTTCCTAAAAACATTAATTAAATATAGTCTAAATGGCTTATTTCTAGAACCAAATATACTTACTACTAAAAAGTTTTTTACAATATGTGGACTTAAAATGTGAATTGGTTGTATTTTTTTCTTTATCGATTTTCGGAGATTCCACAAATTGCGAATTCTCTTGACCCTTTTTTTCTTCTATCTTTTCTTTTTCTTTTTTCTCTGATCTAAGTCGTGTTTCTCTAATTTCAATATTATTTTCTTCTTCTTTTCTAGAACAATTCCTTTGATGTGACCACAAGGTTCCAATAGAATTGAATTTTTGTTCACAATATTTGCAAGTAAAGTTTCCCATCCCTGTATGGGCTTTTTCATGCAGAATTCTGTATTCAACAGTTTTAAAAACCTTCGGACAAAAACTGCAATTCTTTTTTCTAATGATTGAATTGTCATTTATTTCTCTTCCTGATAATAAACCAGTAACGTCATCTTTATGTAATGATAATTTATTAATTTCTTCCTCGTTTAATTTAAATCCTATTTCTGAATGAATATCTTTCATATGACTTTCATAAATATCTCTAAAGTAAAAACGTTGATCACAAACCCGACATTGTACCGAACCTGTTGCTTTATGTTTACGCTCGTGTAATATCAAATGATTTAATTTTAAACAAGTTTTTCCACAATATTGACATTTAAGTCTTTTTTTTGATTTTGTTTTAGACTTTTTAAATTCCAAAATATTATTGCCTTTTATTATATCTTTATTAAGATCAGAAAACATAGAATTCAAATTATCTGAGGTCTTTTTATCCGAAAGAATGTCGTCTTTTATAATTTCAATTTCAGTTTTCTGCACAAGACTGTCATCTTTTGTATTTTCATTTTTCTGGCCAAGAATGTCATCTTTTGTATTTTCATGTTTCTGGCCAAGAATGTCATCTTTTGTATTTTCATTTTTTTGGTTATCGTATTCATCATTTAAATATTCGTTTTCTCTTACTGTTTTTTCATCAAATAAATTTTCTATTTTTGGTATTATATTTATATTTTCAGTAGAAAATTTTAATTTTCTTCTTGGATGTTTTCTCATATGTTTTTTATAGAAATCTAATCTTCTAAAAATCATGTTACAAATTTCACATCGATAACAGCTTGCAGTTTCTGTAATTTTGATTTCATTTTCTTGAATTTTATCGGGATGATATTTTTGCAAATGAAAATTAATATATTTCATTTTTTGAAATTTTACAGGGCAATATGGACAATTTCCAGACATTTGTTCAGATGACGAAATTGAATCCCCATTATCAGCACCTGATATTTCTGCAATAGTAGCTGAAGCTTTTATTACAGAACTTGTAACTTTTGGAATGCTATGTATTATTGTAGAGCCTGTATATTTACTTGAACTTGAATAAAAGCCTTTAGTCTTCAAAGTTGCATTCTGTGCCGTTGATTTTAAAGCATATTGAGGAGTAAATTTAACAGGTGATGTTGACGAAGGACTTAACGAATACCCTTTACGCGAATTGGATTTGTTGCAAGCTGCTTCAGTAGCACTTCTGGTTCTACCAATTTCATGTTTTTCATGAGAAGAACTCCGTGTTCTTCTAGCACTTGCTTCTTTATTATTTATTGGTGTTGAACAAACTGCTAATGAAAAAGTTGCTACAGAGACAATATTCTCTAAAGAATGTTTACGCGACTTATAATCCAAATCAGGTTGTTCAATTAAAGATTTTTTTCCTGAATGATATATTTGAAAATGATGTTTTAATTCTTGATTTGATTTAAAGTTTCGTAAACAAAAGTTGCACGTGTAACTGCTCAAATTTCTTCCCGTAGTTTCTGCAAAATTAAATAAAAAATTATTGTTTGATTTAGTTTTAAATTTATTTTTTTTTTTATAAAAATGTTAATTAAATTAATTATTTAAAGTTAAAAAAATTTATAAGTACATTAACAATTTAAAATATCTAGCAAAATTTTAACGTAAATTTTAATAATAAATAAAGTTCAAAAAAAAATGCATACCTATTTAAAGATAAAATTAGTTTCATGAACTTTAAAACAATAATTTTAAAACAAATACATAATTAATATTAGCAAATTAAAATAGTATATTTAGTTAGTTAGGTATTTACTTTTATAAAACACTTTTATATAATGTTATTTTTTAATAATATATGTGATATATTTCTAGTAAAAAGTATTATAATAGAGAATAAAAAGAATTTAAATTACTTACAAATAAAAAGTAGCGCATTAACTTACTTAAATTATCTATACTTATATATGTATGTACATAAACAATAAAATAATTAAATATTAAATTTTTAATATTGTAATACTTAAAACAAAATTTTTATCTTTTAGTTAAAAAGATGAAAATATTAAAATCTTTTAGTTTTTTTATTTTTTATTTAAAAAATTATTATGAAAATTGCAGTAAACAAAAGGATAATAATATTAAGTTTAACCCTATAGATATCATATTACATTGTGAACAAGTCCATCAATATATGTATTTATTACATAATATGTAGATACATTTTAAATAATTAAACTAATGCAAATTAAGATAATTTAGATCTTATTTTGAATATATATGTACATTTATCATATTATTTTAACAAAGTAAATTTCTAATTTTTTAATTAAACTTTTAATAGTATTTGTGTCCATTTAGCAGTTTTTATACTTGGTTTTATCCTGCCACAACTATACATATCTTTAAATAAATATTTTAGGTAAATATTACAATAAAATGCATTAAATTCGTGCTGAATAGTAAATATTATAATAACATGGAGAAAAAAATAAATATTTCAAAACAGTTTGATTTCCTATACCATAGTTTTATTTTTGAATGTAATCTATATTCTATATCTACATTAAAATTACTTTTTAAAAAATACGTTGGTATTGGTGTAAATTCTAGAGGTGAAGCAAGGCATATACTTTACTGGTTTCATAGTTTGTTAAATCATTTTAACTTTCTTGATTAACATTTAAATAATCCTGGATAAGCAGTACACAGCTACTATAATTAATTCAAAATTAACCATTGCATTTTTCTATATATATAGATATCTATAAGTAATTTTTTAATACATAGACAATAATTTCATATGTATGTATTATAAAAATAAACCAATCATACAAAAACACTAAATAAAAAATAATTGGAACCAAATGTATTGACTATGTATATTGATATAGCTAGAAATAAATGAATTTTTTTTTTTTAATTCTAAAAAATTATATGTTTTTATAATATATATATATATGTATATCATTATGAAAAAATGTATGTATAGATAAAACTCTATACATGATGTATTCATCTATTAAAAAACTTTTTCAACTTTCCAAAAAGTTAATTTTGAATTTTTATATATTTAATTAAAAAACAAAAAATTTATTCAAATAATAATAAAAAAAAAAAAATTACAAAATTCGATTTTAAAATATTTTTTTTAAACCATAATCTGTCATAATTATTATAAAATTCAAAGTACAATTATGGTATATGACCAAAAGGCATATAAATGTGCTGCAATATTATTTATAAAATGTAAAAATGTAATACATAAATGTATAAATAAAAAATTAAGGTACTAATTTAAAATAGGTTAGGTTAAAAAATAAAACTAAAGGTTGACAATTTCAAATTAATATCCTACATAAAAAAATTAGTATTCACTTCTATTTTTATCAAAATATTATCAGATAATGTATATAAATATATCATGGACAGTTTCTCAGAATGAATAGTAAGCTAAGTTTCATATAAACAAACATATTTTTTAAACATACCATCATTACATTCGGGAGGATGATTAAAGTTTCGAATTGATCTTACATCTTCAATACCTAAAAAGCTGGTAGATGCATTTTGTGATGATGAAAATATTTTTTGTTTATCATTAAAGTTAGTTTTAAAGCGATTGCTGACCGTTTTAATTTGTTTTTCATTACACAATCGAAATGGTTGTTGGTTATTATTTGTATTTGTATTATTGTTAAAGTGATTATTATTTAAGAAAAACAATTGTGTTCCATGATTGCCATATATAATATGTTGAGAAAACAAATGAAAATTAATAAAATTTGCATTGCATAAACTACAATATAAAGAAAATTCTTTATTTATATTATTGATATATATTTCACCACATTTCGAATGATAACCATCATCAAATGTAGTATTTTCTTCAATTTTCTCCTCTTCAAAATCTATATCTGGAATTTCTTGTTTTATTTCAACATTTAAATTAAATTCATTATTTAAATTATTTTGAACATTTTGATTATTTTGATTTGATGGTACATAACACATTGCTCTATCCTGAAATCGATCCATTTTTTGATTTTGATTTTTTTTTTCTGTTTTTTTTTTTTTAATTTTTACTTTCTTCCTATTTTAAAAGAAGGCAAACAAACATTGACATATTCCATTTTTTTATAAAACAGTTTCTTTTCTTTTAAATATGTTTTTTCACATTTAACATTAATTATATTGTGGATTAGTTGTATAATAACATAAAAAAAATTAGTTTTTTGGACATTTTTTATATTTTATAAACGTGTAATTATATTTTTTTTCTATTCAATTAATTATTATGGAATCTTATTATTACTACTCTGCCTCTCATCTCAATTCACAAATCACAAATAATCAAATATCACAAAATTGAAAATACATTTAAAAAAAGTTTAGTATTTGTGAAATTGTGACAGCAAACAGTACTTTTGACATTTTGTCTTTTTAACAAAGCTGCCAACAAGAATAAAATGAAAAAATTGAACAGAAAAGTTTTGCTATATTTTGAAAATTGAAGCAGCATTTTTATTAAAATCTTATTTTTAATTAAAAATAAAGTAAGAAAATGTTAATGTAATTTTCAGAAATTTATAGAAAGTACATACATACATATCAAAAGTCATATAGAAACAGTCTAAATTATGCAACATTACTTTATGCACATTAAATTATGCAACAAAAGAATAAATATTTGAATTTTTTTTTTTATTTATCAGTTAAAGTAATTTATTCATATTCTAGACCTTTCTCAAAATTATTTTTACTGACTATATACTAAACAATGTTTTTAAAAAAGTTTAATAAGCTGTCAGAGAAAGTAAACATTTTACCTATTTGAGCAAACAAAAATTGAATTACCATCTGATAACACTACATTTAGGTTAGGAATACTGAAATAGGAATTAGATTAACCAACAACATAACATACATTTAGACACAATTGTTTATATTTTTAATAAAGTTAATATATTTTTATTTATAATATATTTGATAAAATGGCATTTATTAAAAGAAAAAATGAAGAACTACCAGAAGATGCAGTTATCATATCCCAAGATCAGGCATTAACTTATCAATTAAAAATTATAAGTGATTGGGAAAGAATTTCAGAAGTGTACTTATGAAAAAAATATATAAATATTGAATATACATTATAAATACTATTTCAGATGGGCCCTAAGGTATGGACCAGGTATATTAGGAGCATTAGGTGGCATTTCTGGTAAATGACAAATGACTTAGTTTAAAGTTTATATTAATGTTTTTTTTAAAAACTATTTTAAGGTATTTATATAAATAGTCATTTTAGAAGAAAACTAAAATTAGGAAATTTTGGAAAGTTTTCAACATATCTGCCGATTGTGGTATTGCCAGCATTATTTTCAACTATAAATCATAAACTGTTAATTCAAAGATCTATACTTTTACAAAGTGAAAATTGTCCAGTATGTCTTACGACACGTGCTGCTGCTATTCAAGCAGGATTTGGAACAATTTATCCGGTAGTTTTAGCACCATTTGCAGCATTAATGTTTGCTACACGTCATTTTACATATAGATTACCATCTATTAGTACAGAACCTAAAGAAGTTTTTAAATTGATTGCTAAATTTACAAAACCGCTCGCAGGTTTTATAACTGGATCACTAATATTTAATATATTAGCTGCAATGGTGATGACTTACAATGAAATGAAACAATTTTTTGTTCTTCAAGAAAGGTTACAAAAATTAGCTGATGCCTATAATAATAATGAATTTGTGCAAGAATAATAAACATTTTTGTACATTGTTGATAGTTATTTAAAGTAGTATTAAACCGATATAAATGTTTTTTCCTTTTCAAAAGTTTTTTTATAATTGAAATCCCCTTTTTTATAATCTACTAAATAAAAATATTTTATTATTGTTTTATCAAGTTCATGCTGTCAAAGTTCTTTATTTTAAATTTTAGAAATGTTCATACATAAAAGGTATATAACAATTTTTTTAATTTGTTTCTATTAAAAAACAAGTTATAGGAAATTATTCAAATACTATTATTTATTGTTTAAAGTTAAAGTAATATTAACAATTATTATTATATTGTTTTCTCTTTTCTAAGATGAAATTATATTGAACTAGATTAAAAATATAAAATTATGGACCTAGAAAAATCATAGTAGTATAACTATATTTGATTTCAAATTATAAATTCACAAAACTAATATTAAGGATATTTTTTAAATATTGTTCTTTTAATTTTAAATTTAAGTTAAGCAAAAAAATATTAGAATTTTTATGCTGTTTTCGCACGAATAGCAGCACGTTTACTTGTAACAGCTTGAAAACCAGACTTTATACTTGCTACCGAACATCTAGAACCACAAGATTCACATTGTAGAAAGAACAAACGAGTATCTTTTTGAAGAATAGTTTCTGGTGAACGACATGTATGACAGGTAACATATTCCTTAATATATCTTCTCAGCACATTTTCAATTTGTTTTGGTTGAAAACGACCCTTAATAATTAGCTGTTGATTACCATCCATTGATCCACTTGTACCCAATTCAGCCAAAAGAAAATCTAATAAATGCTTAGGTTGACGATGCAATGTTTTACAAATATCCGTAAAATTCGCAAATGAGGTTTTCTTTGTTCCAACACGAAGAACTTGTGGAGGTCGCATAACAAATTTTGGTTTTCGGCCACCAGCCATATCAGGATTTTTATCCAATATAATTTCAAATACGCGATTTAACAATTCTTCATATGTATAATCTCGATCTGATCCTGCCCAAGTTGAACTGTTTTCATCAACTATAATGAAAATAAAATTAAAATTAAGAATTTATTAATTTTTATTTTTCGATAGTGAAAGTTTACCAAATTCACAAACAATCAAATCCGTATCGGTTAGGCATGTAAAATTAAATTTATTTTTATGGTAATAAATAATAAACACTCAATTTGTTATTGTTTACACACAATTTAAAGTTAACACCCCTAAAACCTATTAATATTTACCATTTTCTTTTTCTTCAGATTTCTCTTCTTCTTGTTTTTCAGCAACCAGTTCATCTAGATCCTTCTTTCTCTTCTTTTTCTTCTTAGTTTTTGAAAAGTCCATATCTATATCAACCTCTTCATCAACATTAGGATCTTCGGTAGCACCTTCATTACCAGCATCATTCACGTTAGTATCATTAGTCGGTAATGCGTTATCCAAATCATCCAAATTAAATGTCTTCTTCTTCTTTTTTTTCTTTTTGCCAAAACTTTCTAAATCTAAATTATCATCGACTTCAATGCCACCAACTCCACCCATTTCAATCCCATCATCATTAATGTTGGCATTTTCGGAAGAATTAGCATTTGAGCTATCTTCTAAACCTAGAGCAGCATCTAAATCAAATGCAGTCTTCTTCTTTTTTTTTTTTTTTACTAAAGTTGGGTCAAATATCTAAAAAAAATCATAAATCCGTATAGATTAAAAATAAAATTTAAAACAATATGAGAGCACACCTTAACCTAAAATTTTTTTTAAAAAATATTAGTGACAATTTAATATTTCCACTATTACGAAATGTAATCAATTAACTTACCGCATCTTCTTCAGCCATAATTTATAATATATTTTAATTTATTCTTTTAATTTGATTATAAAACTTTTAAATCTTTAATTTGGGATTGCATCAGATTTACTAGAAATTGAATTCGTACTCGCTTAAAAGAGAAGAACGACGTAGGCTAATTTTGACAGTTAACCATCTTTCATTTATGTCATTTAAAGCTAGTTTCAAAAACTATTTAATTTAAAAATAAATTCTTTATATGTAAATCAAAATTTTCCAAATTTATATTTCAAATAATATATTTAATTATTTTATTTGTGAGAATAAATATTTTTTTGATTATAAAGTTTTCTTTTATTTTTCATTCAAGTTAACTTTATTTGAAAATTTTTTGTAGTGTGTACTCTTTGTTTACCAATTTTAATTTTAAAATATTTATGCGACATCTAAAGGAATTAAATATTTTCAAAAAATTGTTGTTTTTTTATGTTGGTTAAACTGTGTATCAATTTACAAAAAAATTTAGTGTCAGTCAGTACCATGTCATCCGCCGCCATCATTATTTTGTGAACACCAGTTTGGTGGGCTGAAATAAAATTTGCAAAAAAAATTTTGATTTAATAATAAACAATAAAAATTTCAATTAAATAAATGTTAAAAATTATTTTAAAAAATAGAATTTAATAATTGATATGAAGTTTTTGAACCTAGTTAATAGAAAGTATTTTAAAAGAAACTTTAGTTGGATTCTTTTATAGTAAATGCTGCACGAATACATCGAAAAAATGTATAATCATCAGCTGGATTTTTAAGAAGGAAAATATAACAAATAAAATTCTAATTTTCTTATTATTTTCTTTAAAAATAATTTTCTAACAATAAAAAATTTAAAATCCATTCCGTTTATAAAAGGATAATTTATTAAAATTAAAAAATTCTAAACTAATTGGCAAAATTTTTTAAAGTAAAATGTATCTATAGCATACATTAAACATTTAAGGTATGATAACTGCTATTGCCTTCCGTAAATTAAAAGAGAAAGTTGGAATTTTCATTTAATATCAGGAAAACTTAATTGCCCGCATTTTCAAAATAATAAAAAAAAAACTTACATTCAATTCAAAAATAATTTCATTCAGCTTGGATAATTTCAAAATAAAGGGAAATTGATTTTTACCAAATTTAAATTAATAATAGACGATCGATAAAGAAAAAAAAGGCAAAATGTCTGGTTATCAACACCATAACGGATATCACCATCGAAATAATTATGATGAAGGTCAAACATCAGTTAATCATTCGCATATGAATGGACATAATTCAAGGATGTTAAATGGTTATAATATCAAACATAATAGTGAACAAATAGCGATACCTGAAATGTGCTTCTTTTGTTTTGAAGTTTTGTATTGTGAGTTAAATAATATTGATGGCCCATCTGATCCTCAATTTACCAATGATCCACAGTAAGTAAAAAATAAAACAAAAATATTAACTTTAATTTTTTGAGATATTATGTTATTATTATAGTCCATTATTTGTTACATGGAAGATAGGTCGTGACAAAAGGTTACGTGGATGTATAGGAACTTTCAGTGCAATGCAGCTTCATGCTGGTATTTATAACCAAAATTTTCCTTTTTATATTATCTTTTAACGTATTAAAACCTATTTTAAATAGGATTAAGAGAATATGCTTTATCAAGCGCCTTAAAAGATTCTCGTTTTTCTCCAATAACACGTAATGAATTTCCAAGACTGACAGTATCTGTTTCCATCCTACAGGTTAGCATTAATTTGCGAAAATAAAATTTTCCTTTTATTAATCTTATTAAAAAATTAATAGGGTTTCGAAGAAGCACGAGGTTACTTAGATTGGACATTAGGAATTCATGGTATTCGTATAGAATTTTTAAATGAACGAGGATGTAAACGGACAGCTACTTATTTGCCACAGGTTGCAACCGAACAAGGTAAAATTATGATATAAAAAACGTAAATGTTGTAATCTTTTAAAAATAAAAAAAAATCTTTTATTTAGGTTGGGACCAAATTCAAACAATTGACTCATTACTTAGAAAAGGTGGTTATCGTTCAACAATTACACCTGAATTACGTAAATCTATTAAGTTGACTCGTTACACTTCCCAAGAAATTCATGTAAGTACTTGTCATTTTTAAACTTAATATTTATAAACATTTTTTTACAAACTCTAGATGAATTTCAATGAATATCGTGAAATATTGGAACGTAGAGCTCAATATAATTAATACTATCAGTTTCATAAAAAAAAACCTACAAAAAAAATTATTTTTTTTTGGGTTATTTTCTTTTTCCTCAGAAATAAACTTTAGTAATTTACATATATGCATTAATATATATTTTGTTAAAAACTTCTTTTAAATAAAAAAATGTTTAGACTAACGGTACCAAGTTATGAATTAAAAAAGAAAAATAATAATAAAAAAAATAATATAAAATTTTATAATTATTTAGAATAAATTTAATAATAGAAAAAAAAATAATAATCTCTAACTATAGTTTTATCTTTTTTTTAAAGTTAAATAAAACTTAAATTCAAATATTAAAATACTTTTTATAATAAAAGTTTTTGTTCTTTTTTTTTTTAATTAGATGTTGTTTTGAGAGTAATAAGAATTTCAGATATAGTTTCTTTTAACATAGGAAGAAATAATTTGGTGCATAGTTTTTAATACATATATATAGTTTCTTTTAACATAGGAAGAAATAATTTGGTGCATAGTTTTTAATACATATATATAATGAAGATTTTAATTTGTTTATAAATGTTTCTTTTAAATTACTCTTTACTTCACAAAACCAAAAAAAAAAAAAAACAAACAGATTAAATAATACGTAACAATACTATCGCTTAATTCACAATAAATACACATTTTTTAGTAAAAAATATCTTGTTATGTAAATAAAATATATAAAGATAAATATTTTTCAAAAAGAAGTAATTTTTGAATGATGAAGTAACTTTGTACAAAATTTCCTTTGTTTTTTTTTATTGGGTAGTTAATAAATTTTAAATTTGATCTGATTTACTGCTCAAAACAAAAATTACTTAATCAATAATTTGTTTTTATACTTTTTGTTTTCCTTAGAAAAATCTTTTTTTTTATGATTTTTTTTAAATTTTAATAAAAAAAAAAAGTTAATAGTTTTAATTTTTAGTAGATTGCATAATATTTAAATCATTTTTATCTCGCTCATTATAAAATTTTTAATTCTTGAATATAAAATAAATTGTACTTTTCCTTTGTTTTTTCTTTTTTATGTAAATAAAATTGCAGTTGAACTGATGAAGTCACACTGCAAATGTTAAAATAGCTATTTCAAAAATTATTTAAATTTAAAAAAAAAAAAAGAACAAAGGAAATTACTGTGAGAATTTTTCTCTCATTTAAAAAAAAAATTAAGTCAAATAAAAAAAGTTTAGTTAGTTTTCAATAGATAAACTCATTTAGTTATTTTTTAAATTTTTTTTTTTTAAATTAAAAAATAAAATTAATTAAACATGTTCATATTTTTAATCATTAAAAATAAATAAAAATAATTATAAGATCTGTGCATATATAAATAAATACAAAAACATATTTAAATTCTGTGGTGGTATTTTACTTTAATATAAAATAAAACAAAAAAAGTATATTTTTAAATACCAAAATATTGTATAAGATTATAAAGGAAAGTAAAAATACTAACAATAAAACGAAATAAACTATAATATAATTTAAAATATTTATTATATTTTAATTTGCAAAAAGAGAAAAATAACGAATATGTGAAATGCTTTTTAGCAAAAATAAAAATAAAGAAGAAAAATAACACGAAAAAATCCCTATTGTGTGTTCATCTTGTTGCATTATTATTAATTATAATTATTTTAATTAAAAAAAAAAAACATTAAAAATCATTTTTGTTTAGCCTTTTAAATTTTAATTTTTTTTTAATTTATGAATTTTCTTTTTTTTTTCAATTAATTTCAATTTGAATTATTTTTAACAATGAAAAGGATGAATGAAAATTAAATAATAATTTTCAAAATGTTTTCTTTAAAACATTACTAATATAAAAACAAATAAACATTTTTTAGTTTAACAAATTATTCGAAAGAAAATAAAGAAATTTGCATTATATAAGTTAGTATATTTTTTTTTATTATTTTATACATATTAATTTTTTTTGCTTTTATATCTGAAATACCTTTTCATATCTAAAATTAAATTCAAATTGAAAATTGTTTTTTAAAATTAAGTAAAAAGAAATGGGTTATTTTAATTAATTCTTTACGTAGTTATAAGATAAAAATATGGATTAAAGTTATTAATATAAAAAGAAAATATAAAAGGGTTTGCCAAATTTAGGAACAAAAAATTTAAAAATTATACATTGTATCCATATACAAAAATTTAAATTTAAAAAGAAATTGTATACTTTAAAAATTTTCGATTAAAAAAAAAGAATTGACAAACTCTAGAAACATGTTTTAATTTGGAATAAATAAATTGAATGAAATGTAGTTTCTTTTCTTTAAATTATAAAAATTTAATGTTATATTTAATATGAAAAAATTAAAATTTATAATTTTTCTACATAGTACTACTTCCATCCAATTTTCTATGTTTACAATAGTTATTATAAAATCGAATTAATTGTTCTTTATAAAGAATTTCTTTATTTCTATTTTGATTTTGATCTAAATCTATTTGATTAGCATGAATCCATATTTGATTATGAATTTTATATGGTATACCAATAACATAAATTCTTGACCCAGCCTTATAATGTATTTCAGAAATATTAACATTTTCTTCTGCCTTTCTTAATAAATTTCTTAAACTTTGATTGATATTTAAACTTGTTTTAGATTTTAAATTATTTATTCTGATATCCATTTCTAATTCCTCACTTAAAACAGAAATTTTTTTTTTATATTCGATTTTATTATTAAAGTTGTATTTTATATTTATTTCGCCAGTACCATCATCTAATGTGTATTTTAATTTTGTTGATTTATAATCGCATCCCTAGAAATTAAAATTTGAATATACATACATATTTTAAAATTATACTAATTTTATGAAAATCTCAAAACTAACTTTTGGTGTACAAATTCCATATATCATAACAACACCAAATTGGATACCATAAGCATATAAATTCGCTCCAAAGCTGTTTTCATTAATTTTTAAATTTAATATATCTTTTATTAATAATGGAATACACGTTTGATAATTTTTATCATATTGATATTTCTTTTTCAATAAAGATCCATTATCGACGTTCAAATTATTATTGACCTTCAAAGGAGATGAGTAACGATACAGTGTGTAAGCAATTATATTTTGCTCAATATCTTCACCTTTTAAAGACAATTGTTCATTATTTTCCATTTTTGAATAAATAAAACCAAAATTTTTATTAAAATTTTGTTTGTTTTGTTTTCATATTCATAAATAGTAAAATACTTTTAAATCGCGCCAAATTATAGATTGTAAAACATAAAAAATATCATCTGTTGTTGACATCACTTCAAAGATCATTTATAAGAGTCCTCTATTGGAACAATTGATTGCTAGCAATATATAAAATATGTTCTTAATTATAAATTATGCTAAAATATAAATTTGTGTATTTAAACATAATTTAAAAAAAAGTTTGTTTTAATTTTAAAATAAAATTTATGTAGATTTGAATATAATTTTATTATAAAAAGAATTAACATTGAGGGAATACAAATACATGTGAAAATTAAAATTTTTTCTGCCACGTAAGACATCTATTAGAACTCAACAAAGGTGCTTTAATGACATTTGACGACTGACGTTTCTATTTTCGAGTCTTCAATTTGATTCAAACAAAGTGTAAGCGAAGCGTAGAAGTTGAAGTAATCAAACGAAAATCAAAATGTTAAACAATCAATATCAAATCAAATCATATAAAAAATTCGATGAGTAAAGTAAAGTCAATTTTTTGTTTTACAATTTTACATTTGCGCTCTTAAAATTTCACTAAAAATGGTCGCGATATAAAATTAAAAAAAAAATTTGTTTCGTTTATATTTCATTCATTTTGTCATATCTTAAATATAATAAAAAAAAAGAATTAAAATAATTATTTCTTGATGTAGAAAAAAAGTATTGGATTATTCGATGTGAATATTGTGAAGGTAAGTTTTGCTGAGATGTTTCTACTAGTTGGCATTTTTTTCATAATGGCGTCTATTTCTATTCTACAAAAAATTTGATAACTCAAAATATTTGGAATACAACTGATACTGTTTTTTTTTCAATTACAAATTATTTTAATTTTATGTTAATAAAACATAAAAATTAAAAAAAAATATATTTGTATTTTTAATATATTAATAAGTGAAGGTTTAGTGTTATATAAATTTCTTTGTTATACATATGAATGTATGTACGTTGTATTTACATAAGCATAGATATTGTATGTATTTGAAATTGAATATCGACATTTATGGGTGCTACGAATTACGATATTTTAAAATCTAAAATAAATTATTGCTTTTATTATATTTAGTTTGGACTTGGAACTATGTATGTAGAATTTATATAGAGTTATGTATTGTCATCTACATATAAAAAAAAATCTGTACATAGATATGCACATTTCTGTCCAGAGATTTGAAGTGCAAAAAATTTTCTTTATTGATTATAGGTAGAATGACGTACAACTTGTCCAGTAAAGCATAAAAAAAATTTAGGGACAAAAAATATAGGAACAACATTTGTTAAGAAAAAATTGATTAAATTGCTATATATGTACATATATACAAAATTGTATTTTCACAAGTATCAAGCAACAATATATATACGTGCGCAGTTGCGATATTTTTCAAACTCTAAAAATAGTAAAATTTAATGTTCCAAGTCAAATAACTAATACATAAAAATAGTTTCACAAAATTTAATTCATTTTTATGAAATTGTCTGACTTATTTAAAACAACTAGTAATCAAATCTGAATTAATTCGATTTTCAAAGTACTATTACTAAAATCAACATTCATCATCACATAAATAATTTACATAAAATAACATTCGTACGTGTTTTAGTTAAATAAAATATTTTTTCTCAATAATATGTAAAGGCTGGTGAAAAATGATATACTACTTAATTCTTAACATATACCGCCACATTATATCGACTAGTAGAAAAAATTATTTTTGGTTATTTTGATTTATTCGGATACCAAGTTGAGTAGTATGCAGTACGATAAGTTGTTTATTTATAAATTTTAAATATATCTCGAACGAACACATAGGTACCTTTGATTCTACTAGGTTTATAAACTTTACGTTTCACAAGAAAATAAAGTCATTTAACACCGATGTCGAATCCCAATTCAATGACAAATTTTTATGATTGGTGACCTATCACAAGTCTGACATAATATGGGTATAAAACTTGGTTCAATTTTGGATACTTCTCTATTAAAATGTTTTCTTTTTTATTTAAACTACATCATTCTATTGATTTTAATATTTTATATGAGAATGCAAAATAAATTAAAAGAAGAAAGAAAAATATCAACACAGTACGGAAATACGTGAACATTTTGTTACAAATTTCGCTTTAGCTTAGCTTTATTTTGTTTTATAAATTAGTAAAATAAATTGTCACAATTATTGAAATAGACCTTATTTTTGAAGATAGTTTTAAAAGAAAAAGGTGTTTTTAAATTAGAAAAAACCTCGAATCAAAAGGGGGGTAGACGTTTATCACAATTTAATACATTACCCGATAACTACTCAAGAGATATCAAATATGAATCCTATTAAAACTTTTTCAGCACAAACTTATTGTTAGTGGTCGATTAATTTACATCGTAAATATATTTTCCAATGAAATTAGAAATCTAAGACCTAGTACTTGTTAAGAGTCCTGATAAGTTTAATTTTTATTTGTGTTTTATCTGTTAATGTTCTCCATATTTATTGCAAAGCTAACAATCTAATAAATTTTTTATTTCGAATATTGTTTGAAAAGTGGATTCATTTTGGTAAGTATTATTTTGATCTGTTGGAACATTATAAATATTATTTTGATCATGTTTTATCAAATTGTAAATAGTTTTAAATACTATTTTAAATTGAATAGTTAAAATGTTATTACTTTCAAAAAGTTCAAAATATTAAAAAAAACTGACCAAAAGAACCGAAGAGTGTTGTGAGTCAATACAAGTTATTAATAAAAAAATAACCAATTAATTTATTTTTATGATTACAATATTTCCTTTAATTTTAAGAACATTTCTGTTCTGTTTCTTAGTGTAAATATTATTTAAACTAAGGTGAGTTTAAATAATACTTTCTGTAAAAAAATACCTGATTTTGCAAAAAAAAACGAAAAAAAATTTAACAATTATTTAATTTATATTTGAGCGAAAGGAAACTTATCTTATTGTACAGTCTAGATTCTAGAAGATAGTATATTAAAATAAGAAGAGTAGTGAAAATCGGACAGTGGCGAATACGAAATTAAAATTTTGATACCGTTATAATGCTTATACTGTTAGGCATAAGTTTTAATATTTTAATTTCGCATATCCAAACGTGCGATTACCATTTTCAAAGAGACAAATTTCCGAATGCGATTTTCGTTTAGCGAAAGTAACATTACGCGGTAAGGCACCAGGTCTATTG
Source organism: Poecilobothrus nobilitatus (assembly GCA_947095535.1). Lineage (NCBI taxonomy): Eukaryota > Metazoa > Arthropoda > Insecta > Diptera > Dolichopodidae > Poecilobothrus > Poecilobothrus nobilitatus. Next base: position 57,940,627 of record OX352774.1, read on the forward strand.
TTAATTCTGATTTTTTTTTTAAAGTGTTTATTTTTATTTATAGTTTTTATCGATTTTTTTTTTGTTAATAAATTAAGCTACAATCAATTAAAAATAATTATGAGTTGTAACATTAATAGTATTTTATTGGTTTCTTCCATATAAAAAAAATCAATTTATTCATTATCATTTCCTTTTTACTTTTCTCTCAACTTTTTAATCACTCAAAACTCGCATGTTATGCCTCTAAATTGTAAAACCTTACTATCTTACTGGGAATAGTTTCCTATTCGGTTTATGTCTGTAGCCTTGATATAAATATCTCTGACGCCTTCCAAAATATCGTCAACTATTTCCACGAAATGATGATATCTAGCTCTGTTATATTGCTTACTCTTAACGAAATTTAAAATTTAATGAAAATGAAACATAACAGACAGTTTTTGTTTAAACTTGTATTTGAATTTTGATCAACTATTCCAACTTTTCGTTATGCTTCAAAGGTGAGAATGACAAACGATGAATGCCAGTTGAATAAGGTTCTGCTCTCATTCAAAGAAAATTTTTTGAATTAAAAACATTGAAAATTTAAAAAAAAAATAAATTTAGTTACATATAACGGGTTTTCCAATTTGAGTGATATGAACAAGCATTACATTCACCTAAATTGACAGTTTGGTGTGGTTTTTGGTCTGGTGGAATCATCGGTCCGTACTTTTTTCGAAATGAAGTTGGTAACACCGTTACTGTCAATGGAGAGCGGTATAGATCGATGATAACCAACTTTTTATGGTCGAAATTGGAAGAAGTTGATCTTCCAACATCTGGTTCCAACAAGACGGGGTTACGTGCCACACAGCACGTGCAACAACCGAATCATTGCGAGAAAAATTTGGAGATTCGACTATTTCAAGAAATCGTGACATTGAATGGCCTCCAATAAGTTGTGATTTAACACCATTAGACTATTTTTTGTGGGGTTATTTGAAATCATTGGTCTTTAGCAATAACCCAGACTCTCTTCAAGCTTTAGAAGTCAATATTGAACGTGCTATTCATGACATACGACTTGATTTAGTGGAAAAAGTGCTCGAAAATTGGGTTCATCGAATTCGTTCCTCGAAGAAGAAGTCGTGGAGGCCATTTGAATGACGTTTTATTCAGAACTTAATTGTATCGATTGTATTTCACATTAAATAAAAAAACATTTGAATTTCCTTAACAATTAGTGTGTTTTTTTTTGAAAAGAAATCATATCTCTCAAATTGGAAAACCCTGTATTCTTTAACATTTATTAAGAAATGGAAGTCATATATCAAATAAGTATAATTGAGTAATAGTAATTCAGTAAAAGTATTTTTTAAGTTTAATAAGAAATTTAAGTTATGTATCAATTTCAAAATAATTTGAATAATATATAAAATAACTTACCTTGCGTAATTTTTTTTCATTAACAAGTACATACATGTTCGCAAACAACTATCAAATTGTATTGAACAAAAACGTCAAATTAATATTAAAATTCAAATGCCTACCAAACAAATTTAGTTAACTTGCAATGTCAGCTTTTAAATAAAAAAACAATTGAATGGCAATTGAAAAGTGTTTCCTCGAAACATTTTATATTTTGTTACGCCATATTAAGTTTTACTATAGTGACAGAAAAGTTGGGTAAGAATAGATACCTACTCTTTTATTTCTGACCCAATTTTTTTTTTTTTTTTTACCTAACCTCAGAAAAGTTTGATAAAGTTGAATTGATACTTTCAGCAAATAAAATTTAATTTTATATAAGTACTTTTAATTTTCTTATTAATTAGATTTTGACAATTTTTTTTTTTTTTTTTTTAGTTTTTTGCCACATAAAAATTATATAACCTTTTCTTTCCAGCTGTGGCTGTAAATGTCGTAAGGGGAAATTATTCTTCCAACACTAAGGGGATTCCCTTGTTGTTTACAGCGTATTTTATATACTCCTATTACGACACCGAGAGCGTAGCAGCTTACAATCACTCTTTCACATTTAAATTTTCTACAAATTGTATTAATAACCCTAATACATATACTAATAAGTAATAATTAATAACCTTAATAGTTAATACATATATATTTTGACAATAATACCTAATTACCAATTAACGTATTATTAAATTCGCAATAGATCAGAAATTATCATAGTCCTGCATTCCGGGATATGTTTTATAAAAATTTCTGAAAATAACTTTCCAAAAAAGTAATACAAATATTTTAATTATGTAAACGATTTTAAAATAAATGAAAATTCTATTTATTTATTATATTACTTCGACACAAATTAAAATAGCTAAAATAAGAATACATATATGATTGAAAATTTATTGTTTCCTAAATCAGTGTACAATTTTTTGAAAAAAATTGTCATATTTTATAACTCCTAAGATTTGAGGAATTTAACTTTCTTTGATTTTAGTATCTTAAACCTCTAGATCTACCTTTTTGTTTAGCACCAAAATTATTGTTGTTGCTGGATCGTTTTGGTAAATTTGTATATGGAATAGCATAATTAATTTTATTATTTGATGTGGGGATAAATTTGCTTACATCGCTATATGGTTGACCAGGATTAAAATTACTATTATAAACTGAAAAGCTACCAGATGATGAATTATTTTGTGGTGGAATAAAATTCTTATTATTATAGTTCTGTTGCAGAATTAAATTATTATTATTTAGAATATTATCTGATAGATTAGGGAAAGTAACTGCTGAAGTATCTGGATTAATTGGTTGTTGGTTTGTAAGTGGTGGATATTGAGGGAGAACACCTTGTACACCAGGCTGTAAATTTTGAATAGCAGGTTGTTGATTGTTTGTCCATCCATAACTAGGAAAATTGGCATGAGAATTATATCCTTTGTTGTAAAGTGGATTATATTCAGGATTATTTAGATATGGATTAATTCCAGGAATCCCAGGTACTAAATTAGCTGGTTGATAATTTTGTTGAATATTACCTGGTATATTTGATGGCTGAACTCCAAATAAAGTTGGAAATATTGTTGCATTTGGTGGCGCTGGTGCTGGAGTTGTTGGATCAGGATTATTTATTGGCACCTCTACTGGTTGATTAACAGGAATATTTACTGGTTGGGTACCTCCAAAGTTATTAAAATTAAATGATGGTCTTCCTATATTTATATTATTGTTAACATTATTACTGTTGTTATTACTATCACTACTGCTATTAAAATTATTAGTTTTTTTCAAACTGGGGGCTAAGTATGGTGGGGCATAGGTTGTAGATGGTAATGGAATATCATAAGTTCGTCCAGATGGAGTTGTTATTTTAACTACGCTACCAGAATTATCGCCATTATTGATTGTAATACCTGAAAATATTACTGTAGATATCATATCTTGTATATTTTTATTGTTAATTAATCAGGTTTTTAATGTTAATTAATCAAATTGAGCACATATTTTAATTTTATAAATTTAATACATAGGATATAGCTATATTTAATAAAATATATAAGTTAATTTTAATAAATAAATGGAAAATTGACACAAACCTGTTAAAGATGGGTAACCATGCTGAGGATTATGTGGATTAATAGGATAGGCCCGATCACAAGGTTGAACAACAATTTTTGCAGATTTCTGAACATTATCCTTTGAATTAAACTTCTTATCTGGTTGAATGAAATACTGCCTTACACTATGTTGTGGAGTTGAATACTGAGTTAAATATTTTGAACCATCAATTGTTGTATGATCTTCAACTTTTCTTTTTAAAGGAAATTGATGATCTGAAAATTGTGGTAAAGATTGGGATTTCAATTGCAAATTGGCTGTTTCTGAATTTATTAGTTCAACATCTCCAGGAATTTTTTCAATAATTTCCCTTTTATCTGATTCAGCTGCTATCACTTCAATATTTAAATCAGTTTTAAGGTCCGATGTAGGAACAATTTCAGAAATTGCTTCAGTAACAGCTTTTTCTAATTTTTCTTCAATTGATTTGTCTGAGGCTGACGCTTTATTAGCGAGAAGATCATCAATATCTGGTATTTCTGGGATTTTTCCATACTTATCAAAATTATCTCGAAAATGTGAACCCCAATTCTCATCTTTATGTAATTTTTCATCCACTTTAATTGGTTTATCCTTTTTACCAACAATATTTTTAATGACAGTTATTGTTTTTATATGCGTACCTTCTTTTGAACCAATATCAGCAGCTGAATAACTATAACTTAGATCACGTTTAGTTTGCTTCAAATCCGATAAGGTTTCTGAAATATTAGCATTTTGGAAAACTTCTGAAGCGTAATTAACTTTAAGCAAACAAAGGAAGGCAATTAGGGACTGAAAAAGAGAAATTTCAAGAGGTGATTTTTTTTTTTTAAGGTAAGTTATTTAATCCTTAACAATTATTTAAAATATAATTTTTAAATTGATTTGATAAAAAAGATTTTAATTTTTAAGAAATACTTATAAACTTGCATAATAAATATTAATAACTTAAATTTCTAATCTAATAATAATATATAATTTAATCCTTTTCATATTAATTTGAATCTTTTGAAATATTTACTGTATTTCACTAGTATTTTCGTTTTAATTATTGCGGAGGTAGAAGTTGAGCGGTAAGCTAATTATCGTTATAGGATAAGTTTATTATTAAAAATTTCAGCCATGCAATCAACAAACAATAATTATGTTAACGATTATTACAAATTAAAATTTTAAGAAGTTATTTTTTATATTATGATGTTTTCTATACTTATATATCACACTTTATGTTATGTGATAAAAAATCGTGTTAATATACATTGTTAAAAGAAAAAATATTTCAATTAATCACAATTCAAGTTTATCAACTTATAAAATTTTAAATTCTATATCTCTATGTAACGAACTGTCGAATTTTAACCTCCCTTTTGTCACTGATTTGAAAATGTTAGTAAAATTTTGTATTTTGTCATGTTATTTAGTTTTACTTTTTTTTTTTTTTTTTTTAATTTAAATACTGTTATATATTATATACCACTAAAGGTAAAATATAAAAAGATTTAAACTTATGGAATTTTTATACAATCATTTATTTGACCTGACTGAATACATAAAAAAAGTCAAACCACACATTAATAAACAAATTCATTTTTATTATTAATTAATTTAGTAATTAATAAGATGCAATTATTAAATTTTATTATTTTTTAGTTTATGAAAAATTGTTATTATTATTTTAGTTTCTTGTTTCAAAATAATTCTCACATTCGAATTTTGTTAAAATAAATCAAGTTCTTACAAAATGAACACATCAAACTCGTATGTATTTTCATTATTTTTCTTTTAAGATGAAAATATTGAAATTTTTTTATACCTTTGAAGGTTTTTAAAAAGACGTGCATCAATTTTGCATTAGATGTAATCACAAATTGCGAAGATCATTTACAGTAAAAAGAAATGAAATTTGATTAAAATGCAGGACAACATTCGTAGTGCTATTTTAAATTTTTATTTATGATGTGAAATATAGAGAAATTGTATTGCGTACAACGTAATAAACTTTGAGTCTAGTAATTATGGAAGTACATATTAAATAATAATTGAAAACTTTAAAATGTATTTAAATAAAATATACCACTATATAAAATGATATTAACAGCTTCTAATGTATAATCATTTCATATTTTAATAATATAAAGATGAAAATTATTTTGGAACACAAACGGAGTATTATACGAATAAAATTGTGTAAGTATTCATTACTTCTCTTAATTTTATAAAATATCACAACCAATTTAAAAATTTTTCTAATTTTTTAAATTTTTATGTTATATAAATTTAAATTTTTAATTATTAATTGATTATTTAATTTGTATTTTATTAATTTTTTTTTTCAGTTTTTACAATTTTCTACATTTTTTATTGTAAATTATTCTTTGTTGTTCTTTAAATAATTTAAAAAAAATTTTTTTTTTTTTGTTTTGTAACATAGTTTTTCTTTTGTTTTAACTTACACCAATTTGAACGATTTTCATTTTAAATTCGACTTTCGAGCGAATATTATTAGTAATCCAAATATTTTATTTTTAAAATAACGAAAAACTTGTAAACAAAATGTTACAACATCTGCAATTTATACTTTTTCTTTCAATTGAACAAATAAGTAAATAATAGGATTCCCACTAATATTATATATATTTTTTTTTTTTTATAAAATTTATATTATAATTTGTTTTTGTTTCAACGCTGTTTTTTTTTTCAATTAAGTTATTAAAGATAATAATAAATAGTAAAAGATTCAAAATTGAAGAAAACAAAAAGAAGAAAAAAAAATCAAACAAATATATTTTCTTTTTGTACATTAGTAGTACTCTTGAAAAGGAAAAAATAACGAATTTCCTATTGATGCTGATTTTCTACTTTTTTTTTTTTGTATCACTTTTTATTAAAAATTTCTTATGAATAGTTTATGTCAAGACAAATCCAAAAAAGATCGTCATCGAACTTTTTAAATACCAGATCTGTGTTTGTTTGCTCGTTTCAAATCTGAATCTGCTCCATCGACTTTCACGTTTATATTTGAAAAAAAATATATATTTTTAAATAGATTTTGTTTTATTTTTAGCTCTTGCTGTTGAAATGTCTTGCTGTTGAATTTTTTTTTTTTTACTAACTTTACTCTGGGGTTCATTTCATCACAATTTTCATAATTTCAGAATGTATAATGCATTTGTGTAAATGCTGACAACATTTATTCTCCGATATTCGCATTTTCTTGGGGATAACATATTTCAAATAAAGTTACAGCAAAACTAAAAAAATAAATTCGATTACATCATAAATACACATTTTAATAAATTTTCATACTATACTAAACATTCTGTCTAAAGACTTTATCGTAATTATTGATCTACAATTAAACTATTATTGTCCTTGAGTTAAACTAACAATACTGAGTTTACCGTGATAAAAATTTTTATTTTGACACCACTTACCTAACTCAATTTAAAAAAAAAAAAAGCATCTTAACTCCTGTCAACAATTTGCAACAGAACAATAAGTACATGATAAAAAATGTTTAAATTACTTATATTGGAAATTATCTAATTACTACATTACTTTCAATAAAAACAAAAAAAAAAACGTTTGATAGACTTACGATGAGGAAAAACACTTCTCCAACTGAGCACTGATAATGAAAAAGTGAAATGAATAAATTAAACACTAATATTATAATTTTTTTTTCCTTTTTTTGTATGGAGTCATTAAACAATGAATCATGTTGTTAACTTTTGGTTTTTTTTTTTTTCATTTAAGAATTTATTTTCTAATTAAGGTTAATGACATTATAATTCCCGGATTATGGACATTGCTTTGAAAACAAAGAAAACTAAAAATAATTTATTCTTTAATATTTGCCGTCAATATTTATTTTATTTAATACAAGCCGAATTGAATATTAACATTTTCGAATTTTATTCAAAGAATCACAATAAGTAGAACGCTTTTTGTTGTTAAAAAATCAATAATATATGGACAGAAAATAAAGACAAAAATTTAAGAGAATTAATTAAATAAATATGGCAAAAAATTTTTTGCGCTTAAATTTACTATATTTAGTCCTAGTGTAATAAAATTATCATTCAACTGATAACTACTTTCAAATTTAAATAAACCAAAGAGCCAACCAATGTAAGGATATTTATAAATAATAAACAAATAATAGTGTAACAATTAAATTTAAATTCGTATATACATTTTGTTTAAACCTAGTAATGAGATGCCATCACTAAATTCACATTCTAAATTTAAAAGAACATTAAACTCCCATTTTATTTCTTCTTCAAGAGTTTAACCACTTTCAAAGATTTTAGTTTATAATCTATTATTACTACATATTAATGATTATTAGAAAACAAAAAAAAAAAATCAAATATGCATATGTGGGATGTGTAAAATAAAAAAAAAATGCTGATTTGGTAATATGTGATATGAATTTGGTAATATGCAATAATATTATAGATAATGTGTAGATAATTAATATTATACATTTATATATATTTGTTTTTTATGACGATATGCGCATCTCTAAGATGCCTTAAAATGGCATATTCTTTTTGGAGGTAGTTCTTGAACGAAGGCTGTTAAATATTTATATGGTTATGCTGAAGTCCGTCGGAATTTTTCGATGAACAAAAATTTCACATATGGTATGTTGAAATCAGAATTTTAATCATGGCTGCAAAACAAAAGAATTTTTTTTTTTTTTTTTTTGTGTATGCTGTAGTCCGTCGAAATGGAAAATGAATGAAATTAGTCATTCGAAAGCAAGCTCTAAGCAGTTAAGAATGAAGTGTTATTTAGTGCAAAATAATTTTTATTTTTTAATAGAAAAAAAAATGTTTGATAAGTTTTTTTGTTTAAGTTATAAAGTTAAATATTTTTTTTTAAAATCCGCGTATTCTTAAAATAAATAGCGTAAAAAATAATATTTTGAAAACAAAATGTTGATCGTTACAAAATTCATCACCAATTTATAAAAATTATTTTAAACGTATTTTATTTTCGAATTATTTCTTATACTGAACAAACAAATAACGAAACATATCACTTTGATATCTGCAAAAAGTGTTTGTAGCTGAATGGTGGGCTTTAAGCATACCAATTTTTTCGAGTGTGGAACTTTTTCATTCGAACAATTTTTTCACCGGACTTCAGCATAACCATATTAGTTGTCTTACGTCTTGTTATTAATATATTTAATATAAATCTATTTTAATTAAATCCTTCAAGGCAACAGTGTTTTCAGCGAGGATTTTAATTATAAATGTCTAATATTAGTTAAAAGTTACCAACAATTTTCTAAATTAATTAACATTATACGCTTTATTACGACTCTAATTCGAAATTTATATACATGGTTATGCAATTTTGTTAATCAACAAAAATAAGCTGTTTTGTCAAGAGAAGAAATACAAAACTGATATAGAAAACTAAAAAAGAAAAAGAAAATAAGGAACAGCACCAGCAACTTACAGAAACACATATACAGTTTTCTTTGTGTTAATACGTAATTAATTTTTTCAATTCTAAAGACAGCTATTTATCAACTTTTTATTGTTTTTTTCTTTGATAGAGTTTCATCGTCTATCAGATAAAGGAAGGATGGTTCAAAAATTTCTGATACAAGAAAAAAAAATTTAATAAAATAATAAGACTAATAAAATATTCATATTATCTAACTATTACAGTTTATTATATGTGTATTGTTACGAGAAATATTATAAATTCTTATATAATATTAATCTTATATATTAAACGAGTTTGTCAACTTTAATCGTTAAATTCTTTTTAAAAGGTAAGGTTATTTAATAACGAAGCTGCCTCCATAATTCAAATAAATTTTATAGCTCTTTAATTATTCATTGACTATGAACTCTTATTCTATGATCTAATCCTAGTGTTAAATTTATTTTTAATTTGTGAAATTTAATCCACTAATTTTAGCCCAGTTACATTACTATATGCGTAATTATTTAAAACAAAAATAAAAAATAAAAAAGTAGATCTTTTTTAATGGGATTGATATCTGACGGAAGAAAGATGCTTATTGAAAGAAAAATTAAAACAAATGGTATAAATATTAAATATAAAAACCAAGTTAAGTTGTTAATACTATTAATGAACAACATTCATTAAAAAAAAAATGCTTCAACAAATAGTTATCTTGTAAATAACGTAAAAAAAAATACAATTTAATATGTGCATAATCATCATTATCAAAATATAGATAATTTGATAATATTATGACGGAAAATCATTTTAAATACATTTTTAACAGTGGTATAATCTATTTATTGAACAGAGATGTACGAATTTTTCCTTTTTTATTAAACACAGATAAATTAGACAAAATTAAAGAAAAACATTTGGATGAAATGAAATAAAAATGATCTGGGTGTTTTCATAAAAGAATTAAATCTTATATTGTAAAATTTATCATCAATCAATTTATAGAATAAAATGTACAATTTGCTCTTGAGTAAATATCAATCTGTTATTTCTTAATGAAACATTTTTTAAGAATATTTAAAGCTATAATAGTAGAATATTATTCAATAAATACATATTGAACTCACTAAATATATTAAATTTACCTGAGGATAAATAACTGAGTGTAAAAAAATCATTAATATATTTATATATTTCCCTTTTGTCTCTTAAACATTTTTTAAACAATCTAATCTATCCTGTCTACCTTTATTCATGTTTACCTTAATTCATATGATGATTGTTGTTGCTTATCAGCTGAAATTCCAAAAAAAGAAAAAAATTATCGATGCTTTCGTAAAATAGTTTTTTAAAACTTCAATCGACTTTAACGTTTCCTGAATATAATCAACTCACGGTAAGTTTTTTTATTTTCCAGCATAGTATTTTACTTTTTATTTATTATCATTGATAAATATTTATTTTGTTATTAAGGTAGCAAGATATATTTCAATCATCGACACTTAAATAAATGGAAAAAAAATAGAAATGATTTATAAAACTGAGTTCATGACAGCATCGACTACGCAGATATATTAATTCTTCTCTTTTATAAATTTGGATACGCAATCCAAAAATCCTTTGACTATTAATTTATTGTAATTTAATCTTAATAAATTAAAAAGAAAAAAAATCCATCGAAGGGAAACAATATTATTTTTTTTTTTTTTACTTTTATGAGCGTACCCAAGTATTTTCGTTGCTGGGAAGTATATAAAAGGAAAATTTAATATTTATAGCTTTTCAAATAGCTAACATGTTTCAGACATCTTTTTGGTTTTTTTTTTTACTTTAAACTTATATCTTAATTGTAAGTGAAAAAATTAGAACCTGTTGTAAAAACTTTTTGAGGGAGGTTAAATTCAAGTAAATTGTTAATATCAAATCAAACATATTTGAGGTGATCTTCAAACTTTATTTAAATAGATTTGTTAAAAAGAAAGTAAAAAAGCAAATATATATAAAATATGAATAACACAATTTTTAAAGTAAAATAGCCATTTTTTGCTCAACATACAATTTGTATGCATCTCTGGATTGCAAACAACAACTACAACAAACAAAATATCTAGTGTATAAATACATATTATAGTCATTTAAGTTTCTAGTCTAAACATTTTTTTATATTTAAAGAAAAAAGTCTAACCCACCTTATAAAATTCATAATATTGAACATTAATTTACAACCTTAAGAAGCTAAAAAAAAAGTATAAAGTTACTTGACTTGTTTCATTTTTATTTAATTAAAAATAAATTAAACAATAATTTTTTTTTAATTAATAAAACAAGCGTGTGTAAATAAAGAAATAAAAACAAAAAAAAAGAAGAAAAATAAAATTATATACTATTTTATTTATTTAATTTTTGATATTTTCTTCCTTAATAGTTATTTACTAATTAATATTGTATCAGACATTGTGTTACTTTTCAATTTCAAAATGTAAAAAATGTAGTTCAATATTAAATAAAAAGAAAGTAATTTTTAAATAAAAGCAATTCATTAGCTTTTAATATTCATTCATTTTCTATTTCGACGGACGCATACACAAAAAAAAAAATTTCGAAATAAATATGACGTTTTTGGAGCCGTGAATAAAATTTTGATTTCAGCATACCATATGTAGAATTTTTGTTCATCGAAACATTTCGACGGACTTCGCATAATCGTATAAAAGTAAGGTAAAAAGATCCTAAATCTTAAAACTGGACTGAAAAAAGAAAGAACAAAAAACAACAATAATTAAAATGACTTAACAAATAATATCCAATAAATACTGTAAATTCTTAAAGCATTTAAAGATCTTTTCGCTATTTTTTTTGTTTTTAAATCAATTGTGATGATTACATCATTATTCAATTTATAACTTTCAAAATCCACAGTAGCAATCTGTAAAATGAAAAATGGTGATTGAGTGGAAAATACTAAAAAAAATTTATATGTATATAAAAAATGTGAATAATTTTTTAAACTATCCATGATCTGTACTCATTATTATATGTTACAATACCAAAAATAAATAATTAATAAACATAAATTTATATGTGATATTGTTTTACAAAAATAATATTTGACTGAACGTAAGAAATCCTATTAAATAAATTTCATATGTAAACTTTTGACACAAATTTCTTCAATTGTGATTTTTTATTCGTTTTTGTTTAAGTTAATCTTATGTAAATTTTCTTTTTTAAATTTTTTTCTTTACAGGAATACAAAATTCTATACCCATCTCTATTTATGTAGAATATATATATATATATTAAAAAATAAACATACATATATATAAGTATATATAGATTAGGATCAGCACTGAATAAGAAGATAAGGAAAATACAAAGCTTTGGACTGCTAAATAATAATACTAAAAAAAAACAAAAAAAAAAAAAAAACACTTAAAAATATCGAAGGTAAAAAAAAAAATTGAATGGGACTGAAAAAAGAAAGAACAAAAAACAACAATAATTAAAATAAATATATATTAATATTAGTGTTTATTATTCTATTAATTTAAATATATTAAGTAAGAAAAACAGCAAAAAAAAAAAAACAAAAACCAAGAAATAAACCAATATTATATTTAAATAAAAGAAATATTTAAGAGTGAAAAAGAAATATTTAAATAATATTCATATTTGAGAGAAAAACAAAATTATACAGACAGAAAAATATAAAAAAAATAATTAAAAATGAGTGTTATTATTCGATTACAAAATTTACCATGGTCTGCAAATGCTTTGGACATACGAGCATTTTTTCGTGGATTATCTATACCTGATGGTGGAGTTCATATTGTTGGTGGTGAAATGGGAGATGCATTTATTGCCTTCAGGTAGTTTCTTTTTTTTTTTCTTTAACATTCATAAATATAATATATATATATATATTTATAAAATATATGTATAATTAGTTCTTATCATTATACACATACAAAAGATGAAAAAAAAAAGAAAAGTTTTTAATTAAATTTCAACCAATATCAACGAAATTTTTAATCATTACTCTTTTCACCACTTTTATGTTGAGTAAAGATCGTTTTGATTTTATCATTTTATTTTTGTAATTTTGAAATATTTTGTCCTTGGAAGAATTGATAAAATTAAATAAATGAAATAAAGGTAATAATTTAAAAATATTTCTAAGAGGTAAGTTGGATTATTGGGCCAATAATAATTTTGTTATTTGAATCTGAGGTTTGATTAATAAACTTAAAGAAATGTTTTCTGTTGTTAAAAGAAAACTAAATATTGGACAATGAACTTAAAAAATGATGTATTTGATTACAATTAAAAGTTATATATTAAAAAGTGTTAAAATATTGGAATTCTGTCATTAGTTATATTGAGCTTTTTTACATTTTAAATATAACCTCTTTTGACGTTGTACAGTAGAAAAAAGAATATCTGGATATTAGCGTAAATGAAAAAATATTTAAGATGTTAAATATGTAAATGGTCTGCTTCTGAGTTCCCTAGTAATAAACTATCTTTTTTTTCTGGTAAGTGAAATTTTTATTTTAATCGCTTTTTGATTTTTTTCTAAATTTTAATTATATATTTTAAAAATGAACTATTTTTATCGTAATTATTCAATAAATTAAATTAAAACCTTTAATCTTATTTCAACACATTTTTTATAATGATAAATAAAATGTTTTTAAAAATATGGAAATTGATAACATTGATATATTATGTATAAAAAATAATTAAAAATATGAATATCGAAAAGTAGTATAATTTACATCAGCAATATATGTATTTAAATTAAACTAATAACTAATTAATGTTAATGAATATTGATAATTGAATTCTTTACCAAAACATGCAAAAAATATAAGAGACTATTAATGCTGTCATAAAGATTTGAGTATTTTCTATAATCTTTAACTTAACACGAAAATTGAACTACAATATAATGACTTAGTTCATTTTATTTCAATACAAACTAAATAATAATTTTAAAATAGAAAATATAAACTCAGTATTAGAACCCAAAACTATTACCAAATATGTATTAATCATTAATCTTACTTTCGGTTTCGAAAAATTAAAAAAAAAAAACAAAAATATTTCTAATATGGTTTTGAATTTGCATCTTAGATATAAACTTCATCTTGAACTCTATTGAACTTTTAAACCTTAGACACTTGCTTTCGAATTCTTTTATTATCTCTTTTTTTTTCTAGCAGATTCTCTTCCTTATTAAACTTAGATTAAAAGATGTTTTGGTAAGGAACTTTAATGAATTTTGTTTTTAAATATGATAAATATTCCAAACAAGTATTGCGCATTTTGCAATATAAACATGTAAAATTTAAAATTAATAACTTAGTAAAACATGTAAAATCATAAGTTTAGAACTATTTCAACTTAATAGTTACAGACATTGAACTTTCGTTGTTCAATTTAATATTAATTTTTACAGAAAATTTACAGAAAAAGTTATGTTTAAAAATAATTTCATTGTATACGCAAAAATTACCACTAAAAAAATTAAATTACTACTCATTTTCGAGGTTTAGTACTGAAAATTAAAAAAAATTTAATAAAATCTCAAAGTTTTTAGAATTTTGACTATAAAATTATTTGGTTGATTTAAATATAATTTTTCTTAACCTTTAAAAAGTAAGTAGCTTTTCTCAAAATCTCATCCTGTAAGTTATAACTGGCAATTGTATTTAAATAAATTAGGGTGACAAACTATATGTTACATATTTCTATTTCACTGAAAACTTGACTTAAATGAATGTTATATTAAAGAAATGAGTACATATATAAAATCAAAGCTAAAGGTCCATATTTCCGTGCATATAAAAACACTTTAGAATAATTGTGATTACTTTTAAATCAAAACTTGTAATTTGACAGCTTTGAATATTTTCGGTGAAGAAAATTGCAAAAATTAAGAGACATTCTCTTTTATTTTTAAGTAAACCCTATATAATATTAAGAAAAGCGATTAACGCTTTTAAAAATCTAATGTATGAGCTTCAATTTTTGCATATGATTTAAAGACATTTGCACTGTTTCTAAAATTAGTAAATTTGAAATTTTTAACCTCTTACAGCTTTCATGAGGAATAATACAAACATTTTTTTTAAGGTAAGCAGGTAAAACGAGGGAGAGTGAAAAAAAACTTTTTTTTAGCTACTTATGTACATCCTTCAACAGCTTACTCTTCTCGAAATTTTAAGTTTCTGAGCTATAACTAAGGCTATAACTATTTGGACATAGGGTTTTTATCAACTCTGCAACGGAAGGGAATTCATAAAAAAATTGTTCTTCAAATGTTTTTTTTCTTATAAATTTGATATATCCATATCTCGACGTCTAAAATTTAATATCTCAAACAGTATTGAAATACATATTTGTAAACAGGCGAATGACAGAGTTTACTTTTATTATATATACATATACTTACATTATTATACTATTACCTCATAACTTTCTAAAAAAAACAAACTGAAACACAACACCAAATGAATTTTGTTTTTTGATAAGAAACCATATAAAAATCAAAGAAAGTTCCAGAACTACAATTAGAAATTATTTTTTGAAATGCTAAATGAAAGGTTTTTAAAGGCGCATATTTTTCAAAAGACAGTAAAAATAAATTAGAATTGTGGTTTGTATCAAAATCAAGAGATATTTTCTTAAATTTTAAGGAAACGCTATATATAAAACCTGAAAATTTGGGTTTTACTTTGAAAAAAAAATTAAACAGATACCTATAAATTATAGATGTCTAATAATTGCAAGATGAAAAGCTAATTCTTTAATTTATTTTTTGCTGCTAAAAATGAGGATTCCTTTAAACAAAAACAACAATAATATTTTAAATAACCCAAAAAAAAAACTTACAAATTATAAAGCTTACATATTACTAGAAATTCAGTTTAAAATAACAAAAAATAGAAATTCTAGATAGAAATAGAAAAATTTTTTCAATGTATTTTCGACCGAAACTTTTTTTTCTTGGTACAGTTTCTTGGTACAGTTTCTTATGGAAATTAACATTATAAGTTCGACAACTTCGTCAAGTAGACACACGACCTTTGTATGTTTTGAAGTCAATTTTCTTTCAAAAATTTTTGATAAATCGCCATTCTTATCTAGAACTTCCAAATCCAGGTTTGTATTTTCTTGATTAGAAGGTCTGCAACTCATCTATATTTCTCTCTTCCAACTACTTTAAAATTTAGTTTCCTAAACAAATTAGCAATTTCGTGACAAAACATAAGTGTTTATTCTGATTTAAATTGAACAATTATAGCTTTGTTAGTGACACCATAATTTACTTGAATAGTGATCGATGATGAAACAATAAGTGTTTATTCTGTTCTAAATTGAACAATTATAGCTTTGTTAGTGAAGGCCATAACGTGCTTCAATAGTGATTCATGCAGAACTGGTTTATAGAAAAAAAATGAGCACGAGTCCTCTATAAGTGTGTGGGATCCAATAAATATCAACTTTTGCTTTTGATCAAACAATACGTTATATCACCTTTAGTACTCATGTCAATCTCTGGTTAAGGGATTCATCAGTTTCACTTAACAGCTATAATATCCAACGTAAAACATAATATAAAGATTTATATTCAAATGGATGCAACGATTCTCAATGAAAATTTATCAAAATTCCGTAGCGATACTACTTCAAAGCTACTCAAAGTGTAATATTAGTGTATAAGGACAATTTTATAAGCTGATCTCATGCTTTATATAAAAAAAAATTAATATTTTTTAAAGACTAAATTTTGAAGGATTTCAGTTAATTTTCGATCCAGTTTTTTTGATAATCTATTTAAAATATAGTTAATTTATTTAATATAATAATTAATTAAGTTTTTATTCTTATATGATTTTTAATTTCATAAAGTTAACATTTTTAGGTAGACATAAGGTTCACTTCGTCGAATATTTTCACTTTAACTGACAATCTCAATTTTAGGTTATCATTTCGAAGGAAAGTTTTTAATATTCAGGCGGAACCTAAAAAAAACTGCGCATCGAACATTTCTCTTTTTTTCAAATAGAATAAGGTATATTAAAAATCTGTTAGATGTACTTCAATAATTATTAATTACATATACGACATGGGGTTGTGGGAATATAATCAAAATTTCTCGAATAATAAAATAGATTTGAGTAAAAATCACACAAATAAAATAAAAACTTAATCCTAAAGAAAATTTTAAACTTTATGATAATTAAAAACGAGGAAGAGTGCAGTAGAGTAGACTGTGTTAACTCTGGGATACTCGTACGGATTGTTACCATAAAACGTAATCATCTTTTACAAAATTTCAGATGTTTTAGTAAGGATGTTAAGTACCGAATATTTTTGTGAATTTTGGAGTTATATGACAGTTACCCGAACCTGTTGCACCAGCACAATCAAATGTTACAGAAGTTATTGCTATAAAACATGATCATCTTTTGTAGGATTTCAGTAGCCTAGCTTCATTAACTTCTAAGATGTGGAAGCTAGCTGAACCTTCTGCTCTAGTACAAGCAAATTTTACAGAAGTTGTTAGTATTCAACTCGACTTCTTTTCACGAAACTCCAAGATATCTGGCCTTAGTAGACACAGTTTTTTAATTTAAAAAGAGAACCAAACCATGAACTTTCGAGATATTTGGCCTCATTAAACACTGAGTTATATTTATTTAAAAAGAGAAGTTGTATGGAAGCTACTCGAACTTGTTGTCCCAAGCCAAGCACATTTTACAGATATTGTTGCCATAAAATTTCATCATATTTTGTAAGATTTCAGATGCCTAGCTTTATTAAGTTCCAAGATATTTATGCTACCTGCTACCCGAACATGTTGCACCAGCACAATTTTTTATAGAAGTTATTGCCATAAAACTTGATCATCTTTTGTAAGATTATAGACACCCAGCTTCACCATTAAGTTCCGTGCAAGAAGCCTGAACCTGCTGAACTAGAGCAACCAAACTTCATAAAAGTTATTGTCATTAAACTTGATAATTTTTTAGAAACAACACAACCAAATTTTAGAGATGTTGTTCGCATGTTACTCAACACGTTTTCGCAAATTTTCAGATGCATACCCAGCTTTAATAGACTGAGTTATTTTCATAAAAAGAAAGTTGTATGGCAGCTACTCGAACCAGCTGACCGGAAATACTGAACTTATATAGGGAAACTAACAATTTTGCAAAAGTGACGTAGTTAAAATTTCATAATCCTACATTCTTTAGTTTTTGAGTTATCGTGCAAACGAACGGATGTACATTGGTTAGTCGACTCGTAATTCGATTCTGAGCCGATCCATACACTTGATCCTATATCTAGCTAAACTCTTTTAAGGTGTCACAAATGCAATGGCAAATTTATTATTTCCTTGAACATACGTTCATATAATATAATATTAGAGGGTTGTAATTAAAAAATAAAAATTTTCCAGCCTTCAGAGTTCTTTTAGCTTGAGTCACAGAAATAATATTTTCTGTCTTTAACAATGTATCCCTGGAAATAATCAATAAAACAATTTAATAGGAATGATTTGACCACAGATAACAGATATTTTCTACACCGGAGACTCATCTTTAATTTTATTTTTATGGCATTAAAATCACGCAGGATTAATTAAATTATATATAATAATAATATCAAGTACTTAGGTTTGTTCTCTACACAACAAAATAAAAGCGCACAGTAAACATAAGGAAGAAAATCAACTTCGGACAAAAATTGTTGTTTAAGAGAATTCATATCCATTTAAAGAACTGCAATTGTACTATAGAAATCTTATAAACTAGTTATATTAATACATAATTACATACTCTACAGGAAATATTATTTAAAGGTCAATATAATATCTTATTATATTTTTCAAATAAGCTCAATAAGCTATACACATTTAAAACAATTAAATTAATGAAATTTTTTTTTATAAAATATAAAATGAAAATAAAATTAATTTTTAATTCATTTAAACATTTATTTTCCAAGTTATAAAATAAATGTTAATATAGAAAAGAACTGGTCTGAAGAAAAATTATTTAAAAAAAAAAAAAAATTGAAAAACTGCAAAAAAAAAAAAATAATTAAAACCTGACTAAAACAAAAATACAAATAATTTAAAATTTCAGGAAATGAAAATTTTTAAAATTTGTAAAAATGTTTTAATTTGACTTCCATATATAAAATATTTTGACTTATATATTAAGTGATAAATATTACATTAACCAAAAAGTAGTTCAATAGTAGTATTATTTCAATTTTTATTATTTTTTTTAATAGGAAAATTATATATATTCACACATATATACATACAATAATATATTGTCAATTTTATTTTTCACATATAAATTGTAATTCAATTCAATTTTTTTTTTGTCTAATGAAAACTCTATGAGATTTAATCTTTATAGGTTTTTCTTTTATATATACTTAGTCCCAAAGCTATAAGTCAAGTTGTAATAAAAAAACTAAAACTGGTTTTTATATTTTACTAAACCTATTGTATTATTATTTCCCTTACATTTCAACTTAACTTCATATTAATGTTTATTAACTCTGTGACAAAGATTATGAAACATTTTTTTTAATAAAGAAAATTGTGTATAAATTGACAATATTTTTTTAAATAAATGATTGACTAAAAAAAGTCCAGTCAAAATTTAAATTAAGTGCAAATGTAAATAAGATCAGGATACACACAAGCTTTTCCTTGCTTCATAAGTAAATAATGCTGACAAAATGACAAGTAAACAAACATTTGATGACTTTCATTATTTATTATATGTGTCTAAGGCATAATAATCTTCTTCTTTTGGCTCTATAGCTCGATGTGAGCTTTTGTTTTCTTCACAACATCTCTCCACGCATCACGATCTTGAGCAACATTTTTCCAATTTATAATTTGCAACACTCGAGCGTCGTTTTCAATATTATTGAGCCATCTCATACGTGGTCTGCCTCTAGTTCTTCTTAGATAAGGTTTGATATTGAAAGGTCTCCTTTGTGCCCGCATAATAACGCATAATAATATTGAATATAAAATACATTCTTTCACCTGCGATTCTTTTATAAATGGAATATCGGGCATCGTTCTATAAAGAAAAATGAAAATGAAAATGTTAACATATAAGGTTGCCAGATTGAAAAATTTGGTTGGCGCGACAAAAAAAAAACAATTTTTACATACATATATTTATTACAAAAGTAGATAACAAAACGGAAACAAAAAGTTAAAACTTATTTAAATTCAATAAAGAAAAAATATTAATAGAAAAAAAACAAAAATTAAATCACGATTAATTTAATGTTATTTGAAACTGTCTTTTACTCTAACATGAAGAGTCATTGTAGTTTTTATTACTATTAACTTTAATTACAGCCTGGGCATTAAGTGTGTTTAGTACTAAATTGGAATTTTCATTGGTTAATATATTACTAGTTCTAGTAATATATTCTAGATAAGCTACATTCAACAGCCACATTTCTTTTAGGTAAAAAAAAAATTATTTCTAAAACTATTAATAAATGTTCATGTATAATATCTTTTTTTGAAATGCGCCAGTGTAATTATTAATTTTTTGTCTAATGCTTATTCATCATACTTCCGTTTTACTAGATTTTCGTTAGAGTGGTGGCAATCATGCGAATTAAATTTTAGTAGTGAAAAACTTAAAGTCTACTATAAATTTGAGCCAAAATTTTCGTTTTTATATTATTTATTTATAAATTAGATATGTATATTGATAATGGATATAAAACGATGTGTAAGTGGTAAAAAAAATGCAAAACAGGGCAGTGACATTATTTTTGAAGTGGAAATTGAGAAAAATCATAAAATCGGGAGTATTTCTTCCAAAATGAGACATCTGGCAGGCTTAACATAGAACAAAGACATTTTTAAACCTCAAAAAACCATAATATGATTCTCATTTCATGTACCCGATTTAAAAGGCTGTAAAGAGCTAAAGTTTTTTTTAAAAGAGTCAAAACTAATGTTTTTAGATTTAAAATAAAAATTTTGTTACACAGATGACTAAATCCCAGCTTAATTCACTGGAATATTTCATATCTTTAAAGCATACTTATGACATAAATAAAATACAACATTATTGATTGGTGTTTATGAGTTATTTCCGTAAAATCTTTACTGCGCAATAAGTCTTATATTCTAATACTTCTAAATTTCACAACATTTAAGCCTTACCTTTTATAAATATTTTCTTTTTGTCTCGTTAAAATATAACTAACTACATTATGTGTAAAAATTTTCAGATGATAAACAAAAATAGATAGCAGTAACTCGTAAGTTAATTTAACAGAGCATCAAAAATGTGAATAATAACGCCTGATGTACCACAACATTTTTTAAAAGGCAAATGAAAGAACTATGACTTTAAAACTTTATTATTTTTTTCTCATCTTATCGCAAAGAACTTCATAAAAGGGGTATTTGAGTTATACTTAAAAAAAGCTTTCTAAAAAATGGAATTAAATTTTTCTTTTAAATTTAACTTTTCTAAAGGGTGTTCAAATTTGAGGTATCTTAAATTAAAGTATATTGGTTTCGGTTAATGATGAAAAAGAATATCGTTCAAGTGATCTCCTCTGCTAGCTCGGCAAACTGTCGATCTTTTACCAAAATTTTTTAAAATTGCCAAAGATTTTGCATAATGATGGTTCAATTCGATATTT
The DNA here is from genome assembly GCA_947095535.1 of Poecilobothrus nobilitatus. Taxonomy (NCBI): domain Eukaryota; kingdom Metazoa; phylum Arthropoda; class Insecta; order Diptera; family Dolichopodidae; genus Poecilobothrus; species Poecilobothrus nobilitatus. The sequence continues at coordinate 57,962,335 of OX352774.1, forward strand.
GCTCAATGATGTTGCCTTTGAGGCGTTGTACAGTTTGAAAATTATCCGTATAAACTTTACTCTTCAAGAAACTCCATAACAAGAAGTTATAATGGTTTGAGATTCCAGCATCTTGATGTCGAATTCACGTCTGATCTTCGAGAAATTATTCGATTATTAAACTTCTCTTTCAAAAGATTGATTGATTCCGTTGCTATGTGGCATGTTGCATCATCCTATTGGAATCCCATATTATGCAAATCAACCAATTGATTCCACAAAAAGTTTCTAATCTCTCGGTTTCTAGCTTCATTCACAGTAATTGCATAGCCATTTTCAGTTTCAAAAAAATATAGACCAATTACGCCACCGCCACCTGACCAAAATTCACAGCATACAGTAACTTTTTTTTGGTTTCATTGGTTTTTCAAACAATATTCTACGATTTTCTTCAGCCCAAATGCGACAGTTTTGTTTGTTGACATAGCCGCCAATTTCAAAATGATGAAGATAATTTCGTTAAAAAAATTCTCATTTGTTTTTCTATGGCCCAAATTCGAGCTAGCAGAGGAGGTCACTTGAATGATATTCTTTTTCATCATTAATCGGAACCAATGTGCTTTAATTCTAATAAAAAATAAATAAAGATTTCACACAATTTATGTTTTTTATTTAAAATTTAAAAAGATACCTCAAATTGAACACCCTTTATATTTATACTTAAATAATAATAATGTTTAGTATTCTAATTTTATTTTAATTATTTTAGAAAAAGGAGCTTCTAGATAAAAATAATTTAAAAAAAAAGTACTGAACAAAGTAACCTAATACTTATATAATCTAGTGGAAATAGTAGGTAATTTAATTTAAATTTTGTAGTTCAAGCAAAAATATTTTGGAATATATAAAAGGTGACAAGTGGAACATACTTCTCTTTACTGTTCTGACCAAAATTAATAAATCACACATTTTATGCTATAGAGTACATAATATATCTTCTGTATCTGAGTAGAGTATAACAATAATCTTGAGATTCATTTTGAGCTGTCATGTTTTAAAAATATTTCACCTTCCTCTCCAACCATTCATTTTCCAATTCCAACTAATTAAGCTTAAATTTGTTTTCTGCACAAATAAGTGTTTTCCTAGATTTTAAATTTAAAAACAGCTAAAAATTTAATGAGTTACTCGAATAACTTTGTAGGTACCTAACCTAGCGTTGTAGATTACTTTGGTGACTTGGAAAATAGCTTGAATTTATTCAAAATATTTTCGAACTTTTAAGTATTAAAAGGAAGCTCTTAAGAGGTTAAAAGCAAGGTGACAAAATTTTCTTTTCAGAGGTGTTTTAATATAAAATCTTCAACGGCTAAAGGTGCAAGGTATTTAAAAAGAAAAAAAATGCATTTTTTGGTTTTTTAGCTTAAAAAAATATACAAATAAGGGTATGTTTTTAGCATATTTTTTAAAAAAATTTGAAAAAATGTGCCTATTAGTTTCGCTCTATCTGTCTGTATATTCTGTCCGGGTGTTTACAAAGTTTTATAAGTACATATATGTATATATCAATACATATATACTTTTGCCATATTTTAATTTATTATGCGAAACTCAATTTTGCAAAATTTTTGACCCTTCTATCTTTTAACAAGGGTGACATTCACTAACTTTTGTTCCAATTTTTTTTGTTTTGAACTACTGACGGAACAAAATTTTTTTGGTATCACTAACTTGAAAGAAAAACATTTATGGACGAATCAAAACATTTTTGGTATTCACAACTTGCGCTCGCTAAAAAACATTGAAACAAACAAAACGAAACAACATTATAGACTCTCGTTTTTGTAACAGAATCGAAATACATAAATTTTATAAAACTTATGTAAGTATGTGTACTTTAATAAAAAAAAATTATTTTTGTGATGACTAATTCCGATACATTGTTTATTTTCAAATTTAAATTTCAAAAGATTGTTTTTTAATACAGTTGATACATAAATAAAAATAAATTATATAAATACATAAATATATGTATGTACCTATAGACATTTTCATAAACTCTGACTATGCAAATGCAATATACAAGAAGCCTCCGTATTTTGGAAATAAGAAGTCGGACCGACATGATTTAAAAAAGGTACTCACCGATTTTGTAGTAGAATTTAAATAAGTAAACAAAAATAAAGAAATTCGACTTTTAAGTCCGTCCAAAAAACACGGAGCCCAAAAACTGACGGAGCCACTTTCTGACACTTTTTTCATTTTTTTTTCTTTTTTAGTTCCTATTACAGTATCGGAGACTAAGTTTTTTAAATCACATCAATCCGACTTCTGGCTCCTGAAGTACGGGGTTTCTTCAAAATAAAAGCCAAAAAATATATTTTTACCAATCTTTACAAATTTTTAAAACCCACAAAAACTTACTAAAATTTTTTTCTAATATACTTTATTTACTTAAATTTAACACATATAATTTATTTTACTTAAAACTTTTATTTTCACATTAAAAAATTTTTTGGCGTCACTTAATTTGCTATCGCCAATTTTAATTTGTTAATAAACATAAAAAAATAACGTTTCAATTTTACTGAATGGCATGACGAAAATGACGAAACAAAATTCAAAAACGTCGAAACAAAAAAAAAAATAACAAAAAACGTCGAAGCAAAATAAAAAACAAGTAAAAGTAACAGTAAGTCGATGTAACCGACTTATTTATACCCTACACCTAAAAAATTCAAATTAAATTAAAAATCCATAAGTTATTTTAGTTAAGTATTTAATATAACTAAGCTAAAAAAATAAATGCTTTTTACAACCTTTGTACAAAATTTCAGATTTCTATCTTTATTAAATTCGAAAATAAGCTTCTTAGGTCTTGGGAAGTGTGTGAAGGCACGCGGACCACCACCCCAATTCATCTCAAATTTTGAGACATCAACAGGGTAGAATATTCTTATATCAAATTTTAAGTTTATATATTTATTAATTTCGAAGATATGCTTGTTTGGTCTTGGGAGTTGTGTGGCAGAATCCCCGAACAACCATTCTAATTCATCTTAAATTTTGGACAAATGAGGGATTCAGGAAACAACACCCTAGTACCAAATTTGAAGTTTCTATCTTTATTAATTTCGAATATATGCTTGTTCGGTTTTGAGATTTGTATGGGAGATACCCGAACAACCACTCCAATTCATCTCAAATTTAAGGCATATCGGGGATTCAGGAAAACACCATCGTACAAAATTTTAAGTTTCTATCTTTATTAATTTCGAAGATATGCGCATTCGGTTTTGGGAGTTGTATGGGAGGTACTCGAACGCATGGTCCGATTTCACCCATTTACAATCCCCGCCTTACCTTAGTCATTGTTAACCTACAGTATAAATTTCATCAAGATAGCATCATTATTTTTTGAGTTATCGTGCGTACGGACGGACGGACGGACATCGCTAAATCGATTCCTGAGGTGATCCTGATTCAGAATATATATACATGTCTATACCTAACTCGCTTCCTTTTGGTGGTTACAAACACCATACCAAAGTTAATATACCCTATACTTAATGTGTAGGGTATAACAACGAAACAACTTTTATTGAATGCCGATATTATAAAAACTCGTAGGTACTAGCATTTCAAATTAGTGAATGTCACCCCAGGTTTAAGTTGGAAACTTGATATTTTGAGAGTTATCTTTGGAAATATGTATGAGTCGTTTCAGAAAATTTTTCGCCCTTCGTTTAGGAGCTGTAAGGCGATAACTTGAACACCTGTCCAAATTTTTTTGAAGAAATGTACAAAAATCTAAGCCCCAACATTATATTTTTATTTCTGTTAACAACTTTTTTTACTAATATAGAGATACCTTAAAATTGACACCAAAGTTCGGCTTAATTTTTCCAATTTTTTTCTATGAACTCTACGCAAAATTTATTAGGATTATTTTTTTTATTTATGTAAGTTTTTCGGATTTATTGAATTTGATGTAGGTCACGACCTTTTTTTTTTCCCCCTAAGGGGAAAATAAAATCCTAATACCTAATAGTAATTTTTATTATTATTTTGCTAATCTATCTCTATTAACAGTTGCAATTGCAGCGTGTAGTAGTATGTATATAATATCTTCCTGCATAAGGTAGAAATTGACTGTATTTGAGGTAGTATTAATTATTATTATTATTATTATTGCTATTTCCTATACACTCAAGGCCCATAAGTGGATTACAAAATGCAGTAAGCACCTTGCGGCATGAGGTAACCACTCTGTTCTAGCAGTTCTTATTATTACATTTTTATACCCGTGTGAACGTATGTTGAAGGGTATAATAAAATAGCCATTACATTTGTGACACCTTAAAGAAACTGAACGAGATATAGATTCAAGTATATGGATCGGATCAAAATCGAACTCAATCTATGAGGCTATATACACCCGTCCGTATGATAACTCAAAATATAAAGGTGCTATAAGATTCTGAAATTTTTACCACGTTACTTTTGTAAAATGTAAATATATAATGTGGACAGGAAAATTACACAATCTTTCCTGTTCAGGCGTGGCTATAAATGTCGTAAGGGGCAATAACTCTTATGACATGTGTGGGATTCGAACCCATAATCCCTCTTTGCTTACAGCGTATTTTATACGCTCTTACCCACTAGGCCACCGAGGCCCTGTGTGAAAATGCTCTTAGTAAATTTCATAAATTTACATAAATTAATTTTATCGAAAAACCATAATATGATTCTCATATTAAAGTCTAAAAGAATTTTAAAAAGAGTTAAAACTAAAGTTTAAAGATTTAAAACAAAAAGGTTGAGTTACACAGACGACTAAATCCAGCTAAATTCACTGGAATATTGCCTTTATTTTTCTCTAGAAAATCTTTTCTTATATCTTCTTATCCTTATTTTTTTTAAATGTTTTCTTTTTGTCTCGTTAAAACATAACTAACTACATTATGTGTAAAAATTTTCAGATGATAAACAAAAAATAGATAGCAGTAACTCATAAGTTAATTTAATAAAGCATCAAAATGTGAATAATATAACTCCTAATGTATGACGACAATATTTTTAACAGGCGAATGAAAGAACTGTGATTTTAAAACTTAAAACTTAAATCTTACCTATTATCTTTTTCTAATTCTTATCTCAAATAAAAATTAGTATATGTAAAAAAGGGTTATTTGAGTGTGCGTGCAGGTCGATATGTTGAAAAAAATTTCTAAAAAATGGAATTACATTTTTTTTTTAATTTAACTTTTCTATATTTATACTTTATTGCAATAATAATAATGTTTAGTATTCTAATTTTTTTATTTTAATTATTTTAGAAAAATAATTAAAAAAAAAAATACTAAACAAAGTATTGAAATACTGATTTTGTAACTAACTCTAAAATCGCTTTTAAAATTTTGTCACTTTTATAAAATTGTTAGTTTCAGTATTTAAATCCATACAATCACAAAATTTGGTTGCGCTAGAACAGCAGACTCAGATAGCTTGCATATTTTCGAACTAAATTAACTTGGACATCTGAAATCTTGTAAAATGTGATCAAGTTTAATGGCAATAACTTCTGCAAAATGTGATTGGTTCAGGGCAAAAGATTCGAATAGTTGTCAAACAACTCTAAAATTTACATAAATATGTCTCGGCACTTAATTCAGTAAAACATCCAAAATTTTGTAAAATATGATCTAAAACCTGACCGGAAACGGCATATTATTATGCTCATTTTTTATTTAACCTGATCGGAGTTCAACCCAAAATTGAATTTAAGCAGGACGCCAATATTTAGATATAAATTATATAATATGCAAGTATATTTCTTGTACGAGTATAACACATGTTGAAATTCTGAACGTAAAAGTAAAAATTTCATATACATACATATGTATGTACAATGTCGCTATTATACAAATATTTACTAATAGAGTACATATAATAAAAGAATATCTATATCTGGCTTTTCCCAGAAATTTTCAATAACATTTCTATGCTATTTTCTATAGCATTGCATCCAAAATTGCATACATATTGCTCAATCTTACATTATGTACATTCGTCACCAGAAAGGGGTGTGTTTGCGTTACTAATTTTACTTTTTGGAAATTCTATTATCATCTTTACGTACATGTATATTTTAAATTACAAAGTTGAATCTGGTATTGTATTGTAAGTTGAATATGAATAAAGTCGATCTTTCAAAGCATCAATAAATATTGCTCCTGTCGTCTCGTCGAACATTTTTCCTTCAGGCTCAAGCCCTTCATCCAAAGAAGTAAATGTTGTAACCACCATTCAAGACATAAAAGTAATTTCTATAAAAAATGCGGTTATTATATAGCTGACTTTTCCAAAAAGTTAGTGATATCACAGCCATTTATTAATTTTTTGACAGTCAATTTATTGTTTTCTATAATAAGGAGACGTCCATATGAGAAGCATGCCTCTGGATGCAAGATTTTGATTGGATGAAACTTGAAAATATATATCGTGTTCATGACATCCTCTCCCTTTGGCATATTTAAGAAGCAAAAATGTATGCATCCGCTGTAAGGATGCAAACAAGAAGCATATTATTCAAACGTCAAAATATCAAAAAATATTATGTATTTGCTTTTAAAATTTTTATTTTTGTGTTGCTGAAAAACGAGAAAAAAACAGTATAATCTGGTACTTAATTTCTTAATTTGGAATTCAAAATAATCGCCTTATTATAAGGCTTCAAAATGTCAAAACAAAAAAGAAAAAATATTCACCAGACAAAATATGTCAAAATAAAAATGTGTCGCTTACGTACATATGTATGTACGTGCAGTCTATGAATTATGTGCATTTTGAATGCAAAATATTAGTTAACATTTTCGAAAAGTAAGCTAAGTTTATCTGAAATATGTTTTGCATCCAAAGGCAAATGCATACCCTAAATTAGGAATTAATTTTTAATAATATTCGTATTAAATTAAATTATCCAATGCAAAAGGCAAGCTTATTTTAATAAACAAATATTGCCATTTAAAATCTAATTAAATAATATTTTTTAATGGAATTGAAAACTACATCCTTACGTATTTATGTATATTTTAACTATAGGAAACGGAAACCGCATGGAAATATTAAAATTGGTACTCGCTCAGTATTTATTACATCTCATTCTCAGGCAACCTTTTCCACTTCTTTATTATATTTATTATATATGATCATTTCTTTTTAAATTCAGATAATTCAATATTCAGAACACTGCTGATTATTTTATCAGGCAATCGCATAGAGGAAGAAATTCTAATTTTTTTTAAATATGAATGCTGATTCAGCCAAATTTTCTATGAATGCTGAACATTTTTCACTGTTCTTCTATGTTTTGAGGTTTTGGTATAGGTAGTTCTGGTTACAAAATTAAAACTTTTTTTTTAGAAAAAATGGGTTCAATATTCTAATACATATTTTATTTTAATATTCTAAGACATCAGACATAGTTATCAACACTGTAGTAGTTTTGAATCAGATCATAACTTTAAACAGAAATGTAAAGAGTTGAATGCAGAAAGTTTTTCTTAAAAATTAAGATCAAGAATTTTATTCTAGCCAAAATTTCAGTTGGATTCAGTAAGTATTGAAATAAAAATTCACTAGTATTGATAATCGCAAAAGTTTATTCGAAATTAGGTGAATAATTAGATTGAGTATGAAAATTATTGAATACATTCGTAAAAATCAATTTTTACACGTAAATTATGTATTTGTTTATGATAATTTTGTTGATCTTGGTATTTAGATAATTCATTTTGCTAAAAAATTAATAGAGCAAGAGCTGAAAAAAATTTAAGTTTCTGATGTAAACTTAACTCTACTGAAACTAAAACTAAAACAGCGTATAAAATTTGTCGGCACTTAAAAATTTAATCTATATTAATGAATTATTAATACAGAGTTCGTTTGCGAAATTTCGATTACAATAAATATTACTTTACTGAAAGAGAATAAAGATAAAAAAATTAAAATGATATCGGTATAAAAAAATTGTACTATTTTTTATGATTTACATCCTAGTTTTAGAGAATTCATTAATGTCAACCACAGGAATATATTATTGTTATTATTTATTATTTAATTTCTTATTTATTTTTTTAACTTTTTAACGAGTTGTTTTAAGCTAAATATTCAGGTCACTGTCCTTAATCAAAGTAACAAGGTATAAATTCTTTCTACAAAAGTCCATACACACAAAAATTTCATTTACGATATTGGTTGAACAGTAAGATTATACATATATTATGTATGCATATATATATAAATATTGTTTTTTAAACTGTATATATAGTTTTTATATTTATTGATTATTATTTTTGTTTTTTTTTTTTCGAAAATTAAATCTATAGCACTGATGAAGATGCTCGACAGGCAATGGCTATGGATAGAGGAAAAATCAATGAAGTACAAGTTCGTTTATTATTATCATCAAGAGCTGAAATGCAAAAAGTAATTGAACAAGCCAGACAAAATTCTTTAGCTATGAAAATGCAACGTTCATCAAATGCAGTTTTAAATAGCACCAAAGTAAATACAGATACCATACAAAATACAATAAATAAAAATCAAGAATCAAAAACACCCCAACCACCAATTATTACTTCAAATACTTTAACACATATTTTATCAAATCAATCTAAACAGCAATATCCAAATTCCACGATAAATGAAAATTCATCTGATGCTTTTAAAAGCAATACTCTCGAAAAAAGCTCAATTAATGAATTGAAAGATCCTAGAAATGCATCAGAATCTCAAAGTTCAGAAAAAGTTTATGATCCAAGGTTAAAAAATCGATCAAGAGATCATTATAGATCTACATCACGTTCATCATCACGGGAGAGAGATCGTAGACGATCTAGTTCAAGAGAACGTTCTAGTCGTAGGAAAGGACAAGATCGAGGAGTACGTAACAGATCAAGATCTAGAGATAGAAGTCGTGACCGTGATAGGAGAAGTACAAGAGAGAGATATAGGTCAAGAAGTCGTGATGGGAGTACAGATAGATTTGGACGTCATATACCAAGTTCTCGTGAGAAAGAAGTGGTTAAAGTTAAGGATAATAAAGATAATGATGCAAGAGATATCGTTAAAAGAGATAATAATAATAGTGGTGGGAAAAATAAAAACGAATCGAAAAATGTAAAAAGTATTGAAGAAGAAGTTGCTATGATATTGGATATAGATGATGATGATGATGAAAATGATATCGAACAACCACCAATTCCACCACCAAATAGTCACAAATTAAATGCTAATACATTTGGTTTGAATACTCAATTCTTTCCAAAAACTATGCAAGGCTATACTACTATACAAAATATAAATCAATTGCAACAACAAAATAATCAATTTTCAGCTATATCACAAGCACTTACAGTTGCAAAATCAAATATTGAAGATTCGAAAGTAAATAATAATTTTTCAAATTTAATGGGATATCAATCCCAATTACAAAATCCATTAAATGCATTTGCATCACATTCTCTTTTACAACAACAACAATTACAACAGCAACAATTACAACAACAACAATTACAACAACAGCAACAACAACAACAACTGCAGCAGCAACAACAACAACAGCAACAACAACAACTACAGCAGCAACAACAACAACAGAGTAATTTAAAAGAAGAAAAAAATAAAATGAACCTAAAAGATAAGGAAACTAAAACACAATTAAGTTTTAATCCTTATGAAAATTTTTTCAATTCCACGAATATGACCGGTGGAATTACATATGCATATCCAAATATAACAAATCCAACAATGACTGGTACTGAAACTCTAAATTATAGAGGTACTCAGATGGCATTTCAAAATCCTTATACAATGATGGCAAATTTAACAAATCAAATGAGTAGTGGTAGTAATTTTAATCCATTAATGCAAACAAATTTGCAGATGAATAATCAAGAAAAATCTGCAATGAATCCCAACGCTAATCTAATGCACCCAACAAATTTTGCTGGTATTTTAACAAGCAATATAAGTAAAAATTTAGAAAATCATAATAAGTTTACTTCTACTTTTCCACCAAATCAAACACAAATGAAACAAGATAATCAAAATCAAATTAATACAAATGAAATGAATCAAATGAAACAAAATGAACCACGAGTTGATCCCAGACATGAAAGAAAAAGCAGATGGGATCCATTATCTAATACAAATTCAAATTCTAATAATTCTTTTACAAAATATGATTCAAAAAAAATGGATTTCAAATCTAACGAAGATAATGATTTCAGTAGAAGCAATAAACAATTTTCTAATGAAAGTTATGATAAGAATTATTCTGGCAAATATCCATTAAAATTTGATAATGTCAATTACAGAAATAATAACAATAATAACAATAATAATTCACAATCATATAATGAAAAAAATTATAGAGAACAAGGAAAAGAATCACCGAAAAATGATGAACCAATATTTGGAATGCACTATGGTACAAATTCATTTAATAAATCTATCTCTTCAAATGAAAAAATTGGACGTAACACTAATAAATTCGAAGAAATGAATAAAGAAAAACAAAGAAATGATAATGAAATTCGTGGTAAATGCGTTAAAGTTAGTAATTTAGATGTAAATACAGCATACAGTGAATTGAGACGTTTCTTTAATGGTTTATTTGTTGCAAATAATGGTATTAAAATGATTAATGATGATGATGGTAACAGAACCGGTGTAGCCTATGTTCGTTTTGTAAAAAATGAAAGTAAACCAAAAGCTTTAACAAGAAATAATTGTTATCTAAAAGATAAAAAATTAAAAGTTGAAACTGTAACTGATGAGGAATTTGATGATCAAGTGGATTCATTTAGACCAAATAGAAAACCAGATGATATTAATAAAGGTCGAGATGATAGATTTAGTAATTTTAAGAATGAAGATGATTCTGAAAAAAGAGGTGGCTTTAAATATAATAAGGATAATAATAATTCAGATAATGAAGATTCAGATGATGATGTTAAATGTCTAGAGCAAAAGAAACTAGACGATAATGACGCTATACTTAAAATACAAGACATACCACTTTCAACAACAGAATTAGATATAATGAAAATGTTTTCGTCCTATACTATTTTAGACATACTATTAGATAAAGATCCAAGAAATCGTCGTCAAATGTTTTGTTTAGTTAAATTCCATCGATATTCAGAAGCAAAATCGGCTTATGAAAATAAAATGTTGCATTTATTAGGTCATAGAAATGTAATTGTTAAATGGTCATCAGAAGCAGCTTTCTTAAAAATGAAAGATAATATAAATGGTCCGGAAGATCAAAAATTGGATTCAAATGATAGGAATATAAGACAAAACAATTCTAATGATGAAATACGAGGAGATCATGACAAAGAAAAGGGATCAATGCAAATTGAAAATGAACAAAGTAATGATATGAATAAAAATCGAAGTGGTCCGAAATTCGGAGCTTTCTTAGAAAAGTGTGATAACAATAGTAATCATTCTAATACTGTAAATATTCCAAGTCTTTTAAGTTTAGATCCAATTGAAATTCCTTTTGATGATGAACAACAATCTATGGATCCACGTTGCAATCAAAATGCAATGCAATTTAATAATGATTCAAATTTAAATATGAATCAAAGTAGTGGTCGTGGACTTGATTTTAAACGTTTTATTTATATGCGTAATTGTGTTTATAAATTGAAAAAAATTGATTATGCCAATTTTTTCCGAACAATAAATTTAGAACCACAACGTATTGAAATAATTTTTAATAATGGTCGCCCAAGTGGTGACTGCATAATTGAATTTGATAGTCAATTAGATGCTGAAAGAGCTGTAACAAAAAATAATCAGCAATTTTGTGGTAGAAATTGTCGTATTGAATTAATAAATGCAAACCAAGCGGCAGAAAAAATAGGGGATGATAGTATTAGAATGAATCCTAATGCACTATTACTTCCAAGTACTAGTCTTTTTGGTAGTACAAATTTGTTTACTGAAACTAATGATAATAACCCATTTAAACGAAATAATAATAATAACAATAACAATGAACCGAATAACTTTGCATTTAATCGAGGAAATTCAGATTCAAGAAACAACAACGGCAACCGTGGAAATAATATAAATTCATTTGATAGAAATAATAGATTTGATAGAGATCAAAGAAATGACAGTCGTGACAATAATAATCGTAATACCAGAATGGGAAATTTCAATCAAAGATCAGTAGAATTTGGTAGTAATGATAGAAGGCAAGAGTTTAATAGGCGTCCAAGATTTGATCGATCTAATGATGATGATTCAAATAGTTTACATGATGAAAGTATCGAACGTAATAATAATGATTTTGATAATGAAAATAAAGTTAGCGATGAACCAAATAGAACAGAAAATAAACTTGTTAATGAAAATATGAATATAATTTCAAATGCTTCTGTCGATCAATTCGGAAAACCTGATTGTGTTTTAGCTTTATCAAATGTTCCATATAAAGCAGACACAGCTAATATATTAGAACTTTTTTCAGATTTTAATATTGGTCCCCAAAATATTATACGGCGTTATAACGATAATGGACAAGCAACGGGTGATGCCAGAATAGCTTTTAATTCTCCAGAGGAAGCTAAAAGAGCAATAGAACAGATTAGAAACAGAAAAATTTTCAACAGAGTTGTCCAATTAAGTTTATTATAAGTGAAGTACATTATGCTATTAAAAAACATAATGTAAAAAAGGAAAGATTTTAATATAAGTACTGTATTATATTATATACATACATAACTATGTATATTTTAAAAAATTATATATAAAAACTGTACTAATTAACTATTCAAATAAGAATAGTTATTAATTTTTAATTTAGATTTGGAATAATTTATGAATAAAGCAGACATTGGATTTAATTAATATTACATTAATTTTAGTTGAAAAAAATGAGTAATTCATTTTAATTTTCTTTTAATAATTAAAAAAAAACAAAAATGAAATAAATTTTAAGTAATTAATAAAACCTTTATTTTTTTATTTATAACATTAAACCACCAACTTAATTTTTAGTTTTTTTTTTTTGTATTTATAAAAAATTTTGTAAAGGAATAATATTGGATTTAACAATTTTATCACGGCATAATGGACATTCATCTTTTTCATCTAACCAATCTAAAATACATTTCCAACAAAAAATATGCCCACAAGGTGTCAAGCTTGTATTTTTTCTAGGTTCTAAACAGAGTGTACATTTTGGTGCTTCATAATTATCAGTTGACGGAGAATCATCAGATATGAAGACTTCATTTTTATAATCACTTAAATTTGAATCATTTTTTTGCTTTATACAATTTTCATACATGTTTAAAACAATTACAATGCTAACTTGTAGAAAAGTTAAAATACCTAACAATCTGTAACCATATAAAGAATGATCTGGTTTTAACCAATTTCTTATATGAATATATCTTATTTTGGTTAAACGTTTCGATATATGATATTTGCTATTGTTGGTTGAATAATAAAAGAAACCCTTATGTATAGCTTTAATAAAAGGAATCGATTTTTTCATTATCACAATAAAATTTTTTATTTTAATTTTAGCTTCTGGTAAAATATTTTCATCCCTCATCACATTTTTTTCTAAAACATTTAATAGTTTTAAATAAAGTAATTCTCCTCCAAATTCTAAAATAATGGCAGTCAGCCTTAGCTAAAATTAAAATCAAAATAAATAAAAAAAAAAAAAAAGTAACAACTATTTTACCAATTTTGACGGAATTGATATCAATTTGTTATCTATTTGAAATATTCCAGTGTATTCTTCACCTAATGTCTGAAGATTTTGTAAAGAAGCAAAACCATGATATATAATTTCCGAAAATAAATTACATAAATTATTATATCTAATCCAATTTCTTGGACGCATTAATTGTAAAATTTCAGAAAAATCAGCAGCTATTTCATTTGAATATGTTAAATCTTTTTGAACGCATCTTATTATTTCAGCTTTAGGATTCCTATTGTATTGCATTTTATCTATATTTATTTTCCTTCTATTTAACTACTCTCTAAGACTCAGAATTTAGGTAAAAATGATAAGAACTGTCAAACACATTTCAAAAAACTGTATTACACACATGCATACTCATTTTTTAAGCAAATAAATTTTACTTGAAAACTATTGATAAAGTTTCCGCAATTATTTTTTAATTTTTTCTTTTTTGATTATTCTAATTCTAAAACAAATCAACAAAATTATTGTTAATTTTTTTTCTTTTTTTTAGTTGTACCTTAATCTTTATAATACTTTTTAATGACTTTTTATAAGTTAATCAAAGTTATTTTAGTTTAGCTTCTTATATTTCCCACCATAGCGTTTTATTCCTTATGACAACCGATGCGGACATGATGGTCGATGAGATGATACGAACGATGCGGTAGCGAGTTGGGTTAATACGAGTATCGAAAACCCACGTGGTGGAAAGTGTGTTTATTCTTCATTTTAGTCTAACGAACTTCAATCTAAATTGTTCAAATTATTAAAGTTTATCATTTTGCATTCAAAATAAAATAAATTAAACTCTTAAAGGTAAAATACTTTCTTTTCTAGTATAATAATTAAATAAAAGAAATGTTTTAATTATTTAAGATTATAAAATTAAATTAACTACTTAAATTAAGACATTTAACAAAAATATGTAATATGTACATGCATACTTATGTAGATAGTTGAAAATTTATGTTTTTTTTTTTGTAACTACATAAATAAGTATGTATATAGTTTGAAAGTGCTGCAATAAACATTTTTTTTTAGATGTCAGACGCAGACTCATCAAATGAAGAACTGGAAATTCTAACTACTGAAGATAGTGATGAAAATATGTCAAGTGACGATAATGATGATAAAGACGTAGAAGTAGCTTCTGGAAAAGAAGAAGAAGAAGAAGATTCTGATAATCTTGAATTAGATAGTGATGATGATAGTGATTTAGAATTAGACGATGATGAAGATGAAGCTGATAATAAATCTAAAAGTAAAAAAAAATCAGATAAAAATGTTGAAACAAAATCAAAGAATAAGAAAAATGATGGTGAATCCAAAGTAAAATCTAAGGATATCCCTATTAATATGCCAGAAAAGGTAAATAAATTTCTTGAAAAGTATGAAACTACAAAAGGTAAACAATTATTTATACGTCTTCCCAAAAAATTACCGAAAAAACTAAAAGAAACTGAAAAATATATTAAAACTTTAAATGAGCGTATAATTAAAGTACATAGACCAAGGCAAAAAAGTTGCCGACATTGCTTAATTGAATTTGATAATGAAAATGATAGAGCAAAGGCACTAAAAGAATTAAGTAAAGTTGAAGTTGATGGTAAAAAACTATTAGTGAGTATACCGAAAACAGAAAATGAAGAATATATAGAGAAAATTGCTCAATATCGTAGCAAAAAATTAGAGAAAATGTTAGAAAAGAAGAAAGCTAAAAAATTAGCTAATCAAAAAGATTTAACTAAATTTACATCAATATTAAATGTAACAAACATACCAGCTTCCACCACTGCAGCTGATGTTAAAGCTTTATTCCCAGATGCAATTGAATTAAAAGTTATTGTTGCAAAGGTAATCAAATAAGATTTTTTTTTTAAATTAAGTTTTTTATATTTATAAGAAAGAATTAAGTTTTTTATATTATGATATTATTTATAATCATTATTTAAGGAATTGGATGGTACTTCTAAAGCTATAGTAACACTACCAACACCTAAAGAAGCTACAGCAATTAAACGTAAACCACTTAAGATTGGTGATACAAAATTAATTATAAATTATGCTCTTAATAAAAAAGGAAAGAAAGATAAAAAACATATTAAGAATAACAATACAAAACAAGAAGGTAAAAATAATAAAAATTCTGGTAATAAACCAAAAGAAACAAAAGAACAGAAGCCAAATCCTATGAAACGGAAACTTCCTGAAGAAAAATCTGATCAAAAAAATAATAAAGTTTCTCCTAATAAAAAAATGAAGCAAAATAAAGAAAAAAAAGAAATGACTAAGAATCAGCAACCAAAGCTAAAAGAAATTACTAAGAATCAGCAACCAAAGTTAAAAGAAATTACTAAGAATCAGCAAATAAAGCTAAAACCAGAGGTAACTGAACAGAACGGTAAAGCAAAACAACAAAATAAACCTAAAAATAAAATACAAAATCAGAAACCACAGGTGAAAGTTAATGGTAAAACAAATAATAAGGTTTTCAAAAATCAAAATAAAAAAGCTAAATCAAAAGTAAAGAATTAAATTCTTTCCCAACAGTATATTTTAAGAATTTAACTTGAAAGAAATTAATTTTGAATTATTTTAATAGTAAAATGTACGTATTATATATACATAATAATATGTATTGTATATATAAGGTATTTTTAAAAGTTGTCTGAGTAAAAAAAATAAAATTTGTTTTTCCCGAAAGTTAAACAATTTTTTATTATTAATTTAAATATATTTATCTCAAATAATTACGTTATCCAATATATAGATGCCTTTCATACCATCAAAAATAACTGAAAACTTAGTCGCCAAGGTGTTTTTTAAAAGAAAAAAGATTTAAAAATTCCGCCCCTCGTCCGCCCCCTCTTCGAAATGAAATAAAGCATTTACATATGACAATATTTGTAGTATATCTTTTATTTAATTCAATATCTCAAAAAAAAGTTACTTCTCTAATTACTTACAATATGAAAATATTTAATTTTAATAGAAAAATAAAGTGTTTCAACATAATATTTCAATTTATAAAGTGCATGTCACATTCAAAAATAGAAAAATATTTAGGTAATTTGTTTTTTATGTTTCGTATGATTTTAATAATGAGAATTTTACAGTTTTTTAACATAATTTATTTTGGGAGAAGATTATAGTGTCATCATTTAGTTGATTGTAGTATATGTAACTGCTGTTAATTATTGCATCAAGTTCACGTAGTCTCTAACTTTTCGTTGACATTTTATGTATATGAATCACTTGTATCATTTTTTTATACTCTTTTAATTTTAGTATGTCGTGGTTGTATCTTCTTGGTAATCCATATAAATTCTTTCTTATTTTGTTTGGAGTATCTAAGTTTTTATTAATAATGTATTGCCCTGAAATTGTATCTGTATAGCTGTAATCCAGCTATTTTTCTAGTTTTCTGAATACATGTTTAAAATAACAATATTGTTTTAAATATTAAATAAACGCATACATAAAACAAAATTAAATCAATCAAAATACCAAACTTAGAAAAAATTAATTTTTGGCATATATCTCGGCTGAACATAATTTAAACAGTCTGAATTTTTTTGAATATTGAGTATGGAATATGCCAGTATGTTATATATACTAATGTCCAACCTTTTTTATTTTCGTAAAGAAATTATGTAAGTATGTATGTAATACATAAATAAAAATATTCAATGAACCGATATGAGAAAGAAATACAGTTCAAAGTTAAGGTAAGGTAAAGGTAGAAAATCTTAATTCCTAAAACCTTAGGCAAGAATTCAATTTTTATATAATTATGTATATTTGAAAGAATATTGACAGTTTAGTGACGTAATTCCGAATATGTATTAAATTTAAATAATGTAAAATTAATAATAAGATTTGTATTTAAAAATGTTCGCAAGCACATGTAGTTTTAAGCATTAAAGCATTTGATTTTATATGGTTTGATTAATTGAAATTAGAGCCATAACGTCAACATGATATAATGGAATTAAATGAATTATCCAAAGGCATATCCTGAGACTCAGATCTTAAGATATAAAAAATAAAATTCATTTTTAATTTTTTTTTTTTTACATTTAGTTTAATTTTCTATTTACAATAAATTTTAATATAAGAAATATCCGTAAAAATCATAAATATACAAAAAAAAAAATGTATTTCTTTTTTTTCTCATTTATAAAATATAAAAAAATTATTTATAAATTATAAAAAATTAAATATTGTCCGTTTTTATAATAGATGTAATGTGTAGTTTAATTTGTATGTAAAATATTGAATTTAAAATAAAGTTTTATAATTTTTCTTTTCCAATATGTATGCACATACATACATATCATGATCAATATATATTTTCTCAACATAAAATAAATATAGCATATAATAATATACATACTAACTACATACATTTATTTTCAGCCAAAATATATTTATATACATACATACATTGATACATATTATATTCTATTTCAATTTAATTCAAATAATTATGAAAAAAATTATATACATACATATATTTTTAAACATATTTACGGCATTTTTAATTATTACAATAATAGTTATTTCTACATAGTTATGTATGTACGTAGTGCATTAACTGCTTAAAAGGGAAAATATGGTGTCTTAATTATTTTTTATAAATGATTTAATAATATATTTTTAACTGTTATGTGGAATATAATATAATTCCTCTTTTATTATCTTGTATGTTCGCCAGTTTGCAGTTGATTTATTACTTCAGTTTAGTTTGCGTAAATACATACTTTTACAATCAAAGACTAAAAGGAAATTTTACTAAAGGGATATTTTCTTTTTCACTATTTTATTTCTTGAATGTTTAATATTTGAAATAGTAAGTTTGTAAGAATATATGAAAATTGGCAGTAAGTGTAAAAATGTGTTAGAAGTGCTCAGTAAAAATAATCATTTTTGTCATTAAATATAATATGAAATTTATAAAAATCATTTTGAAATGACGAATTACAGACGGAAAAGTATATAGTCTACATCAGTCAGCTTATATTTTCTAACAAAAGATTAACTAAGCCAACTAAGCTCCATTAAATATTTTATTTTTACCAGACAAAAATGAGTATTTTTACTGATAAAAAAATTTTTTTTTTACTAATAAGTGATAAAATATCAATTTTAGTCTAAAGTCTTATTGAAATACTAAAACATTTTTATGTCTATATAGTTATTTGCCTTTAGTATTTTGTACAATTGCACAAAGAATGTTTATTTGCAGTTATCTTCTCAGTTATATATAAAATAATTTATAATGGGGCTTATAAAAATAATTAAATATTTTAGGTGTTACGAAATATATTTAATTTTGTGTATTTATTAGATATTATTATTATTTATGTAAGTAGTGATTCAGTCTTCTTGTTTTTGTACATAAAACAAATTTATTATTAAATAATATAGACATATTTTGTATTAATTTAATTTAAAAAGAAAAAAAAAATAGAATTCTTTTATTTCCGATTTAAATGTTTTAAAAATTAAAATACAATCCTACAACTTAATTTCTTTCAATAGAGAAAAAAATTATTATAACTTATTTTTAAAGATAATTGATATTTTACAATTAAATAATTAATTTTTAAACTGTTCTTTTATTTAACCGGAAAAAGTAACCAGAAATTTATGATATTTTATTAAATAATTATTTTTATTTTAAAAAGTACTTTTTTTTACTTTAAGGAAAATTATTTTCAATTTTAGTACAAGCATTTTCTTTTTAAATTCCAGATTCCCCTTTTTAATTGCGATTATTTTTTTTGCTTAAGAACAAAATTTTTTTTTTTTAAGTGCAATAAATGATTTTTAACTGAACTTCATTTTTAAAAATTTTATCCGATTGAAGTAGTACATTTTATAAAAAAAAAAGAAAACTACATAGATGTATATGACGTCTGTCTAAAACTATTATTAAAGAATAATATACATATGTATGTACATATATAATTAGTAATTATTTAAACTTGCATTTAAAATGAAAATATTTGCATTTAAAAATGAAATATTGCACCTAAAATAAAACAAAAAAAAAAATTTGCACTTTAAAGTGGAAATTCGTTTTCTTAAAATAAGAAAAGTTTTCTATAGGTATTTTTCAAGTTAAGGAGCTACCTGCACTATAACTACTTGTTTAAATATTTAGTGAACAATCAGCCAAGGAGCCAAACCATATCTACGAGTATTTATGAGTAACTTAAACTCTTCGTTTCAGACCCTCTTTCTATATAAATACTCGTATGGATTGGATGAATAATGAACATAAAGAAAATTTATAATTAATATAACCAAAAGCTATAAGTGTTAAATAATAACTAAAGTAATATTACATTCATAAGATAAGTAAATTTTTGGAAAAATAGCAGTTATCCATTTTTCAAAACAAAAAAAAAATCCGTTGTAGTACCAATTATATATAAAAGAAAATCAGGAAGCATAAAATGACAGAAATTCTCTTTTTCGTTTTTGTTCAATCTTCAAGAGTTTAGATGACGTTGATTATGTATGTTGCAATTAAAATAGTTAACATTTTTTTTTTTGTAATTAATTATTGTACATGTTGCATAACTTTATAATTAAATAACTAGATATAAATTAATACTTAGATATTTATAATTAATTTCATAGTCTTCATTTTTACTTTTTGGAAAAAATTTGTGCAATTTAAATGCAATTAACTGCATTTCTAAATACATTAATGCAACAACATTGATGACAATGGAGATTGAAATTTAAAATGATATATGTATGTAGAAGAAATCTGTTATTATCGATACCAAAAAATATTATCCGTTTACATAATAGATGTTTTTTCAATTCCTTGATTTTTTTTTTTTGTTTTTTTTTATAACAAATTTATATTCTGTATATCTGTACCTATTTTATTTTCTTTAAAAATAGGATATCGAACAATACAAGAAGAGGTAATGATAGTTGTGATAGTTGTGAATTTTATTTCTTTTTTAATAACGAAAGGTGAAAAAAAGGTAAACTGAGAACTACATAGTACCTGTTTTCAACAATAATATATATATGTATGCGTGTTTAATTTAATTCAATTTTATTTAACTGTTTATACAAAAAAATATAATTAAAGTTTATAAATACATACATATGTATATATTATATACCATTAATATATAATTTCTGGAAGCTAGTTTTTTTTTGTTTTAGTTTTTAATATATTTGAATTTCGTATGATATTAAGTTACATAGATTGCTATTAAATTCGGTGGAATTACTTTGTTATTATAATAATTATTATTATATTTATTTTAAACTCTATTACAAAATACAAAAAAAAAAAAAATAACGTATTCAATAAAATTAATGAAAAAATTAAAATTAATAAAAGAAAATTAAACAAAAGTAATATTTTATAATAAAATTTTTTCAAACAACTTTATATACATATGTATGTATACATATATGTATATACTAATCCTTATTTAGTTAGTCAGACTAAAAAATTTAATTAAATCTACAGTTCATTTTTTATATGCATACTTCCTTTTCTTGTTTTAAATGATTTCAATTTAAAATATTGGTGTATTTTTTTATTGACCGCATTTACCATTTACTATCTAAATCGCCATCGATGGTGTATTGTTTTTTTTTGTTTTATTAAATAAGTTTTTGAAAATCAAAAAGGAATTACTTAGTGTTTTTGCACAAAAAAAAAATGTACTGTTAAAACACTTTTCTAAAATTTCTATAAAATTTTCAAATTACAAAATAAAAAAATATTTTAATATCTGACAGCATACGTTTTGCTTTATCATTTTTATAAAGTACATATTATAAAATAAATGCTGATTAATGATTATTGATTATAATAATACGATATTAATAGTTATAAATAATCATTAACTTCTAATCTTTTATACCTTGAACATTATGACTTCCTAAGTACTCGTAATCGGATAGGGAAAATTTAAATTTATATTTTTTTGTTTTCCAATTTTCAAAAGAATAAAAAATTTTAATTTAGTATTTTTTTACTGTAATAAAAAATGTTGTTTGAAAAAACTTAGTTATAATATATTATTTATTACATAATACTTATATAATATTTTAAACGAGTATTTAACAAATTTATTAAAATAAATAATTCATTGCAAATGAAAAAAAAAATGAAAAGATAAGTTGAAAAGTTAATTTTCAGACATTATTGCATTACGAAAACATTTATCTGATTTTACACAAATATGTATGAATTTTTTAAAAATATTTATTTTAGTTGTTTAAAATACATTTTATAAATAGTTATATAGATATAGATATATATACATATACTTGAAATAATATTAAATAGGTGCATTTTAATAAAATTAAAAACAAAAAACCATTTAATCCAACAAAAACCAATGGTCTAATAAAATATCTTTATTAATTTAGTCAAAACATATAAAACAAAAATCATAACAAAAAATGTTATAATTAAATTACTAATTAGTAAATCTTATGATGATGTGTTTATATAAAATTTCCATTTAATTTTATTTCCAACATGTACGTCCTAAATACTTTGATGTGTACTTTACTTAGTAAAAGATTATTTTCTAATGATAATATTGAAAGGATACAATATTAAGTGAATTCAAATATAAGATTAAATGCTTTTTCTTTTTTGGATTTTTTTTTTTTTTTATAAATTTCATAATTTTTATAATAAGTTTAGATAAAATGAAATATCATTTATGCATAAAGTTCGTTACAAAATACAAATTTTTGGGTTCGAACTGAACTGTGACATTGAATAGTGACATTGTTTTTTTTGTTTTTAACTCCAGATGATTCTTGAATAAAAAGTTTACAAAACAGATTTAAAATAGTACCAAAAATTATAACGAAAATTGATAAACGATAATTAAAAATAATAAATGGATTTTTTTTTGCAATGAAATATTTAAAACAATAATTAAGCTCATTTTTTTTTTTTTTTGTTCTTTTAAAAAAGTTATAAAATACAAACATTAATTTTTAAACAATTTGAATAAAAATTACAAAATATTAAAAACAATGTGTTAAAAATATATATAGAATAAAATATTAAAGAAAAATCAACTCTTAAATATAGAAAAAAAAACTGCCAATTTTTTAATGATGTCTCCCTTTTTTTTTTATTTTTAAAGTTAGAGTAAATACGTATATATCAAAAATATATATATATGCATAATATATATATAAAAAAATTTCATTATAAAATCAATTTCATTGATTCGTCCTAGTTTTTTCTTTTACTTTTTATTAATCAGTTTTTTTCTCATTTTTCATTCCATATTCAGATCCTTTACGAATTTCTGACATGCCTATTGCTTTTCTCATGGTAACATACACTGAAAAATAGAAAAAAAAATTTTTGTTTTTTATATATAAGTTAACAAAATAATTGTTTGATTGAAGTGACAAGTTTACTCTTTTAGCTTGTCTAGAAACATTAATTAGTAAATAATACTGTTTTTGTTGTTACAAATCTATTGGTTATTTTGAGAGATAATGAAAAGGAAAAAGTGTTAATTTCTTACAAACAAAAGCAATAATTTTTTAGAATTTCAAAGTCGTGGTCAACGTTTTTATTTTGTAATTGTATTTGCCTAACGAATGAAGTATTGTCAGCAATACTGCTGATCAAGATGATTTTTTTCTTCAATTTGATGGTCAGATTATTCAAATAAAATTTTGTTTTGGCTATGCTATAGTTATACTTCTTCCAAATGAAAGATTACAAAACTAAAGCTAATTGGAAATGAGATAATTTTTTAGCTGAACTTTGTTCAAACTATTTGTGTTAGCCTTTATGTTTTTGATTGTCTTAGAACTCAACAAACTAAAACAGAATAAAATTTATCAAAGTATTTTTTTAAAACCGTTTAAAGGAAAAATGTATATTAACGAAATATAAAGAAATTAAAACATAAAATACAATTAATTACTTACTTGTTAATACCAATAATGTTGTAATTGATAAACTAATCCAATTACCATGTAATAAAGATGTAATCATAAATTTAATTAAAGGTAATATAGTAATTAATATCCATCCAATAACATTTAATAAAGCATAAATACGACGTTTTTGAACAAATGATTTTTTTGGTTGGAAACCTGATGTTTTAAAATAATCACCAGTTGTATGAAAACTATCTTGTATTTTATCTTTTTCAATAAATAGATTTTGTAACCATTTAGATGCTTCATTTTCATCTCCTGGAACATCTTTCATTGGTATACGTCTTACAAACATATATGCTGTAACACTTTTACCAAATAATAAACTTCTAATTGTAGGTGGAATCTAAAAAAAAAAAAAAAAAAAAACGTATTGTACTTTAAAAAAATAAGCTTTTAAAGATTTTCCACATAAAAGAAATATTACGTTTTATGAAACTAATACTAACCGGATCATCTTTTTTAACTGATAAATTAATATCATAAATTGCATCACAATATTTTTTTAATGTTGGTATACTAGCGGCAAAACCTTTTGTTCTTGGTATTAAATGATGTTTTAAAACTGTCATTCCTCTTTCTTCAGCAAATTTAACAGATATTTCATGTTTTTTTTGTGTAAAACGTGTTCCTTCTGCATTTAATAATAACCATACTGGATCTGGATAACTGTATGCTTCTTTTAATTGAGTTGCAATAATATCTTTATCTTTTTCAAATGAACGTTCTAAAAATACAAATTCAGCAAAATACCAACACCATCCAATTATTGGTATATATCTAATAACTTTTTTAGCAAATCTAAAAAAAAAAACAAAAACAAAAGAAAATTATTTTTTTTTTTAAAAAAACAAAAACAAAAGAAAATTATTTTTTTTTTTAAATGATTTTAAAATATTTATTTATACATATATAGTTTTTTATTATTTCTGTATAGTATTATATTTATACTTACGCTTTACAATTTCCTAAAACTCTACGTTTCTCACAAAATATCCATCCTAAAAGCCAATCAATTTCATAAGTATGATTCATCATAAGTAAAACATTTTCATCTTTTGTAAATATATCCTCGTCACAATAAACTGTTAGTGTTGAATTGGACCACCAATCCGCCAAAAATACAAGTTCTAAAAATTTAAAAATTATATTAATTTAAAACAAAATAATTCGTATTTTTATAATCTATATTAGCGCGTCAAGCAAGCTACACGAGTATTTATGAGGAATGTTTTACTCTTCATTTCTCAGTCTCTTCCTTATACTACAAAATTAGTTTATATAGAAAATAGGATATAAAACGAAAGTAAAATGTTCTTCATTATAAATACTCGTGAAGTTTGGTGTTATGACAACATTGAACAATATGCAGGACTTCAAACATAACTTATATTTAAATCATAGAACTCTGGAAATCTTCGAACACAAAAATAAATGCTTTAATATTTATTGAAAAAAGAAATTAATCCCAAATATTAGTTTTGTATAAGACTATAAAAAAATCCCAAATACAAATTTTGAATCGTGTGCAAAAAAAAATTAACATAAAAAAATTAAAGGATGTCAAAGGACATAAATAATCTGGAAAAGTATTAATTCTAATTCCAGCTCATTTGTAATGTGTTATGGGATTGCGTTTAAATATGAAAAGTATATCTGAATTTAATTTTAAAAGTGTTTGAAGCTCTGATAAAAATAGATTATTAGTATTTTAAACAGATTTAAAATATTAAACATTTTCCTAAATTAATTTAATTGTAAATAATTTCATAATATAATACTTACGGCAATATAATGAATAACATAGATAATAGTTCAGTTTTCTATACCATTTTAAATTAAATGGTCTAAGGCATACAAATAAACAAAATTGTGCAAAATTAATTATTAATCCTGACATAAAAAATGAAATTCCTA
Organism: Poecilobothrus nobilitatus; assembly: GCA_947095535.1. NCBI lineage: Eukaryota > Metazoa > Arthropoda > Insecta > Diptera > Dolichopodidae > Poecilobothrus > Poecilobothrus nobilitatus. The sequence continues at coordinate 57,987,998 of OX352774.1, forward strand.
TTGATAAATGTATCAGTCTTGATTTTTTGAGCGTTGATAGTATATCCGTTGTTTTACAGCTCATTTTTGTATATATTTGTTTTTTTTTTTTTTGTTTTTTGTAACTTTTTGTTCAAATGGCTGGAAAATATATTTTTATATTAATTGCGTATTTAACATATGAATTAATTAAAATATTTTTATTAAATCTGTAAAAAAAAAAAAAAAATTATTAAAAATTAAATTAAATTAAATTAAAAAAAAAATTAATAAAAAAATAAATAAAAGATAAATATTTCATAATTAATTTAATTAAATCTTTATATACAAACCTTTTTTAAAATTTAGCTCTAAAATTTTTTTTTGGACTTTTCACAATAAATATATTTATTTAATTGAAAGATATTTAAGAAAGTTAATTTAAAAAAAAATGATAGAAAATAGCTGATATATAGGATAATAAATGGTATTTACGTTATCGTAAACATTATAATATTATAAGATAAGATAAATAAAAAAAAAAAAATTTATATAAAATTTATTTATTATTTTAAGTATTTTATTAGAGGGATTTTTGATATGATTGGTTATAGATAATATGTTTTTTATTATATTTAAATGCATTTTGAACTTTGTATATTATTTTAATCAAGTAAAATATGTATATGGTGATTCGTAATATTTTTAAAGTTTTAAAATTGTTTTAAATCATTTAAGAACATAACAATTTATAAGAATTAAACTTTTTTTTTTTAAGTATATTGAATATTAATAAAATAAAGCTTTAATTTTAAAATTATTATGTACTAAAATTAAGTATTAATTAATATAATGTTTATTACGTATCAGTGTTACTTTTTTGCTAGGGTTATCTTAAATATAATTTGTGATATAATACCTGAGTTTTTAAGACTTTTAAAACTTTTATGAAAAAATACATATAAAAAAAATTTAATAAGTACATGAGCGCATGTATAGTTAATATTTTGAATAATAAATCATTAATAGAGTGAGTGAAAGTGAGTGCTTTCATGTTCTATAAATTTAATTTTACTGATTTCTTATAGGTTCTATTTTAAAATTGTTTCATAATGTCTCATTTGTATTTTTTTTTTTCAATTATAATACTTTAAATATTATATCTGTTTAATCATTTGCTCGTTCAGATTTACGTAGTCCAATTAAGAAACCTTAATATCTTCACCTTTAAAATTTTAAAATAATTTAACTTTGTTGTTGTTTGAAAGGTTAATTTAAATTGTACGTATCATTACTTTGATACAATTTACTTAACCTTATTATAAAGATTTTATAAATACTGAGTCATATATTTTAGTTAAAATCGTTAATAGTTAATAGTTAAAGCATTGGCCTAAAGTAATTTTTCAGAAAGATACTTGGCATAAAAAAAATAATCAATCTTTAACATCGAAATTAGAAAATTTGATAATCTCTGCCAACAACAGAATAATTGTGTATTTATTATACGTCTAAAGACAATGTATGTGTGTAAATTGAAATTATAAAAACAAATATTATAATGTGCTTCACAAAAATTTTTTGTAAACCCGGGTTGCCAATTTGTGTATCACGAAAATTTTTCAATACAGAAATAATATGTAAAAATCATTCGATTTTCTGTATAATATCCTCCGTTTGACAAAAACTCTTTACGTATGAATATAAAATCTGGATTTCAATAAATTGTTTAAGAAGAAATTTTCCCTATAATTACAGGGAATCTCAGCTATTTTAAGTGTTTTGTTTTTAAAATATATATGATGGGCGTATATGCTAATTGTATCATTTACGAAATGTTTGTTTTGCAAAATAAACATTTTTCTACATATTTTTACGAACTGGCTCTATTGCAAGTGTCATTTTGAGAAATAGTTTTATTCTAAGTATCATATAGTATAATTTTAATTTATTATAAGCATCTTTAATATTTGAAAGATCTGTCTATTAATAATTTATATAATTTATAATATAACTGTAATTTAATTTTTAGTTCTTCCGAGAATTCAAGATGTTGGAATGGAAAATACAAGAAAATTTAAAGAATTTTGGTAGGTACTATAATTAATAAAATACAGAAGCTTTACGATAAAGTGAAGGAACGATAATGAAAACCTGCCGATAATGTTATTTTTGTTTTGTATTGATCTCTTTCTCCCTCAATAATCTGAACAACAAAAATAATAATAAGTATATAATATATACTTTTTGAATTTTTAAATTAATTTGCTTAATTTTTAAATTATAAGAAAATTTTTAATTTTGTTTTAATTGCAAAAAGTATCGATTAAAAAAAAAACGTTTTTGTATTTGCAATGTAGATAATAACAATATGTGCAGAGTTTAAAAGTTGTTGTTTGTTTGAAAAAAAAAACGTGTATTAAAATAAAAAAATAGGAAAAATAGGAAAAACTAAATCTGTTCGATTATAAAAAAGCAAAACTTATTGAAGAATATAAAAAAGGTGCTACTGTTATCTCCTTATAGAAAACCGTATGTTCAATATTTTTCAAAAAAATTAATGCCCCCCATTTTAAGATTACAACCTATAACTTAACCAACCAACAGAATTATTCTTGTTCATGTTATCACGACTCACGAGGCTGCTAGATTTGTTAACCAACTGAAAAATATATTTTTTAGTTTTAAACTATGAAATGAACTATCGAATGGTCTTCTTTTTTATATTAAAATACGAGTTAACAATTTAATAAAAAAAAATTAATGTACTCATTTCATAAGATCGACGTGTTTTAATTCTTTAGCTCAATGAACTAGTTACTGATATTTAGATTGGATTGGTTAAAGGTTAAGTAAAATATTAATATAATGTTACAAAGTACAAGTATTTTAATTTTTATTAATATTTGTATACTTATTTTTAAGTATGTGAAAAATTGTTATCAAGAAATGAAAAAAGTGAATTGTGTCATTTTATAATTAGTTTTGAAATAACCTTTTTTTTAACTTGCTTTGACCTAATATATTCAAAAGGAAAGCGCTATAATTTTTTTCAAAGCTTTAATGATTTGTTTTTCTATATTCGAAACACATTTTTTAAATTGAAGATAATGAGTATAGATTCATTACTTTCTAAGACTGTTATATGATTCATATTTTTTTGTATAGACTTAATTCTTAAACATTTATCTTATGTCTATCGTTCATCGTTATGTCATCGAATTGTTTCAACCAACTATTTTTCGTCATCGAATGAAGAAACATAGTTAGCGATAAACGTAGCGAAACGAAAAACAAAATACATAATGCATGTTTTAATTTTTTAATCGTGAATTTTCCGTCGAAGGTAGCAATTGTCTTTATTACTATATTTTGGATGACATGATTCCAGAGATGCAAAAACATTAAGTGTTAAGGATTAAGATAGTGCGAAAAAAAACGAAAAAATTATTTACAAACTTTGAACTTAATGTTTTTTTTACATAAAATCTAGAATTACTTGTTTAAATTCAATTATTAAAACGAAAAAAATAAAATAAAGGGATCTGGCCTGTAATCTTACTTTACCAAATCCCATTTTTAAAAAATCCCACTTTTTCAAAATCCCGCTTTTTCAGTAGTTTTAGTTTTTTTTTATTTACTAAAAACTATAAAAAGCGATAAATATTCTGGAAAAAGGAAAAACCCTAATTTTTAAACCCAAATCTAAAATCTCTCTTAATTCAGAATCTCACAATATACCCAATAAATGTTTTGTAAAAGGCGTATAACCCTGTTTTCAAATCCAACTCTAAAATTTCTCCTAATTTAATTTCTCCATGTACAGCGAATTTTTGCAAATTTGCGCATTCGTAAGTAGCAACAGTAATACCATTACGATATTCTGGAAAAAGGAAAAACCCTAATTTTTAAACCCAAATCTAAAATCCCTCTTAATTCAGAATCTCACAATATACTAATAAATATTTTGTAAAAGGCGTATAACCCTGTTTTCAAATCCAACTCTAAAATTTCTCCTAATTTAATTTCTCCATGTAGAGCGAATTTTTGCAAATTTGCGCATTCGTAAGTAGCAACAGTGATACCATTACGATGGTGTGCTACTTGCGAAATTTTTGACGTTTATTTTATTTTTTTCATTCGCTTGATAATTTGTTTGCGAAGGGGATATAATTTTTTGTTAATTACTTAAATTTAGTTTTAAAAATAAATAAAATTAATTTTTAATAATTAATACTACAAATTAATAAACATGTAAGTATATATCATATGCCATTTATATAGTTAATTTATGATAATTAAAATTCTATGTTTAAGCACAAACTACTTAAATGCTATCGATACTTTGAATGCTATCGATAAAAATTTTTTTATTGATAGCATTCCAATTTCCTATTATAAATATCGAAGGAATCCCCACTAAGAAGAAAAGCTGTTTAAAGTTAAGATCAATTCTTTTTTTGAATTTTGTAAAGCGAAAAGTAAAGTTAAGATTAATTCTTGAATTTTGTGAATTTAAAAGTAAAGTTAAGATTAATTATTTTTTTTTTGGAATTTGAAACTTCATGAATTTAACTTAAATTTAGACTATTTCATTTATTAATTAAACTTTTTTGTGATAAATTAAAATTTTTAACTAAAAAAAACTATTGAAAATATTTGAACATTGTAAATATTATTATTGACTATTTTAGATATAAATAAAACGAATGTAAAACCAGAGACTACATGTAGTCTCTGGTAAAACCTTCTACATGGTAGAAAGTAAATAAAATTATGTTTTATTTTATTTAAAAAAAAAAAATTTAATTTCAATTGTTTACGATTTTACAAACAAAAACAAATGTCTAAATGTTAATTTTAAGGATTTTAGAAAGAAAAATAAAAGTCAAAGTGTGAATTTTAAATATTTTCAATGGCACTACAATTTTGCGATGCGTTTTTGTTAAATGGTACCAATTAATTTACACATCGAAAATCAAATGCGCAAATTTTTGCGGTGTTTTTTTTACATGGTAGGTTCCCAGAATTTCACATACATATACATATATAAATATTCTAGAAAAGAAAAATACCTTGATTTTGAAGGCGCTATACAAAAAGTCACCAAAATCAAAAACGGAAAAAGTTCCCAAAATTTGTATGATACTTTGGAGACTTTTCGCAAATGTATTAAGTCCCCAAAATTGGAATTATGAATCCCAAAAGCATTTTATATACTGGGGGTTGCCGCCTATATTATTGAAAAACTGATTTTGGTTGGATCCAACCGAAAAATTTCTCAGAATTATTTTTTTCCACTTATATTTCAAAACAAAAACTTTCACATATGTAGTTATATATGTAACTATTTATAAAAAAAAGTATTTGTTTTTTGCTTATAATGTGTCCCTGTAATAAAAAAATTAAAAAACGCGGGATTTAGGAAAAGCGGGATTTGGTAAAGCAAGTTTACGAGCCGCTCCCAAAATAAAGTTATTTAATTTATCTGACATTGCAAAAAAATATTTAATTTTTTGTTATATGGTATCGCTGGGAAGCTGCCATTGCGTAAAAAACAAATTTCTCGTAAATTTTACTAATGTTTAAACAAGAATAAAAAATTAGAACAAAGTACTACTGTAAAACCAAATCTCTTAAAATTTAATATGGATATAAGTGGGATTAAAAAATGTTCAAACATTTTTGGTATACGTAGGCCTACATAATAAAATCGTACTATCGTCATGTTTTTATATATTTCACCCAAGCTCTAGTGTTTTTTGGATACATTTACATATTTGAATAAGAATGAAAATGTATTACTATGAGTCAAACAGTTATACTCTGATTTAAACTAATCATTGTTAATAAATTTAATAAAACATAATCCTTGTATAAGATAATAGATGGCGTAAAAATAAAAGAAACGTCTCATTGTCTTGTACAATAGCTACAGCCGAGTAATCAACGGCTTAGTGAAATTAATGAATACCGAAACTGAAGTTTAGTCAAATATGAATAATAAATGATTTAGTGGATGCCCTATGCTCCTTAATAGGAGTGGCAAAGAAAAAAAAAAAAATTATTAATAATATATAAGTAGTTACAATTTTTTTACTTTGCAAATTTAAAATAAAAATCTAAAATATGGTAATGTTTAAAAATCCCTAAATAAAAATAGTTAAAACAATTGGTTCAGAATAAAATAAAATTGTGTAATATATATGAGGTAAATCTTTTCACTGATATTCAGTTATTGAGATATTCAAAACATTTTTTTTAACCAAAAAAAAAAATCCTTACAAAAAAAAAAAGAAAATTATCAGAATTTTTAGATATAATTTTATTTTTAATAAAACTTAAAATATCTGTAGTTTATTAATTATATTTACTTACACAATTTATTTAATTTTTAAATATTTTAATGAAAAACAGAATTTTTAGTTTGTTGGATTTTTTTTCCTTCTTTTTTATTTATTTAATAATTTGTTTTTTTTTTACTTTTAAAAAATAAAAATTTTGATAAAGAAAAAAAGTTTAAATTTATTTTCACTTTGAAAAGCATATTAAGTTTTATTTTTTTGTTGCTTTTTAATTTTAAGAGAAAACTAAATTTAATTTGAAACTTAAAAATACCTCGTATATAAGTTTTTTTTTTTTAAATGAAGGCTTTCTGCCCATATTTGAACAATTCTTTTGGATGCGGAATAATTTTTATAAATTTTCGCTCGCTCGGTCGATTTATACATTACCCGGTATTGACTATTTATTGTGTATTTGATTGTCAAAATATATTTTTAATAAGTTTTTATTTAAAAATTAATTTATCGTTTATGATATTTCTGTTTTTTAAAAATTACGTTGTTTTTTTTGGTAGAATAAAATTAAAAATTACTGTCCTAGATCAAAATTATCAATTATAAATGCCTGAAATACATTTTTTTTTTTGGTTCCGCACCTCGCAAAGAAACATTTTAGGGGAGGTTGGGTCTTGTTTTTAAATAAAATTCTACTTTCTGAGTGATGGATTTTTGATTGTGTATTTAAAAACGTGGATCATAAAATCAAAAGAATTATTGTTGTTGTTTATGTATAGTAAAGGGATTAAACTGAGAAATCCCTAGAAAATCACTATTTTTTATTATTATTATTATTACTAGATTATATTAGTTTTAAAACTTTTAATTAATAAAAAGTGTATACATTTTTTTTTATACTTTACAATTATACAAATTACAATTATTATACAAATACAAAGGTATTATGCATTTCCATTTGTGCGATTGATAATTTGTTACTAAGAGGAAAAAAAACTACAAAACAGAAATTTTTATTATTTCTTATAAAAAAAAAAAAAAAAAATAATAAAAGAATAAAAATAACTTAGTCTCACTGGACAAATATAATTTTAATTTGAATGCCATTGTTTTTTTAAGTAGTAGACTAAAAATAAAACGTATTTATTTTTTTGTTTATTGTTAAATAATATCAGAACAACTTTTAGAAATATTAAAAGAATTTACTTATTTAATAATAAATTATATTTTAAATTAATAAATAATTATAAAAAGTAAAAAAAAAAGGAGTAAAATGTATTAAGTAGAAAAAGCATTAAAATTGTTTTTTTTTTTTTTTTGTTATAATTATATTGTCTATTATAAAATTTTATAAAACAAATTGATTTATATGTATTATAATATTAGAATCTAATTTTAACTTCATTAAAAATCATCAAATTAAATATTTAATTAAAAGAGGTAAATTTTAAGGTACATTATAGGTAAATCGTTAAACTGTAGATAGAACTTTAAGTTGAATTTTTGTTTCATCTTCTTTTATTAAATTTCTTTTTTTATTAAAAGGTTTCTTAATATATAAAATAAATATACGTGGCACAATATATAAAATAAACATATACTTGAATAAATTTTTTAAGTAGTATAGAAAAACCCTCGATTTAAGTATTTTGTTGTCATTTTCAGTAATTTTTAAATTGAGCGATCGTTGAAATTTTTTATTTGTGTGAGTTTATTTGAAACTTATTTGGAATATTTTAAATTCTTGTAAAATATATTGTCACAATGGTAACCTAAAATAATCAATGTAATAGGAAATAGGGTTGATTTGCATCATACTATAGATTGATTGAATTGACACATACAATATATTTAATTTGTTGTACGTAATTTTATGTTAGTTAAGTTTTATGTTAGAAAGAAAGAATAAAAGTAAATAGAATATACGCGAGAAAATAACTATTCTGTATGGATTCTATTTGAAAATTACCTATATTTAAACTATAACAATTATTTTTCATATAATAAAAATATCATATCGTATCAATTAAAAATTATTGTAATTTTTTATGAAAAAATTTTTGAAATATTTTTGTATTAATTTCACATTTTTTTTTTTTTCCTTTTTGAAAAATGTAATTATAAATTAATTATCATCATAAATATTATTTTGAAAACAATTATTTGAAGCCTAACAGAATAGATTTTTTCAAGTTTTTCGATTCTGATTCCCACCAATTTATAGTTAATGAAACAACAACAAATCTGCGATTTAAAATGTGTTCAAAAGTTTGAAAAAAAAAAAAAAATCCTCAATCTAGTTTTCTCTTAAATGCTAAAAGTACTTTAAAGCCTTTTATTTTTAAATATTTTACTTACATATTTATTTAATTAATTTAATATTTATTTATAAATATATATATATGTATATATATATATATATATATATATTATATATATATATATATTATATATATTTAAAATGTATATATAGTTTTATTTTTTTTTATCCGGATTATATATGCTTTTCGATTTTATATTTTTTTTTTATTTTTTTTTATTTTTTTTGCTCATTTTTTCTACAATTTATTAAAATTTTTATAAATTATTATTTATTATTTTCTTGAATGACAAATTTATTATATATAAGAAATAAAAACAACTATTTACATAATATTTATATATTTTATATTTATATATGTATATATATTTCTCTTATAGTTAAATTTTTAAAATTAAATAATGTTTTTTTTGTTTTTTATTTATTTATTAATTTTGTATGTGTGTCGGATTATAACTTTTATTTAATTTTAAAAATTATAAAATAAAACAAAATAAAAAATTCAATTTTAATACAATAACTTTGAACTTACAACACAAAAATAAGTCTATTTTAATATTTTTTTTTTAATTTTATTTATATATATGTGTGTGTTTTATATGTTATATTTTTTAATTTGCAAAGAAAAAATAGCGCATTTATGATTTCTTAAAAATAATCTTCTAAAAACAATTAATAAAAGATAAAATTATTTCATTGTTTTTTTTTTTTTAAATTGAAATAAAAAAAAAAAAAAAATTTTTTTTTTAATTAATTAATAATAAACAAACAAACATTAAAATATTTAAAATTTTATTTTTCAATTTGTAAACTGTATTTTTTTTAGATATTTATAGATATTTTCGTTTTTTTTTTTATTAATTATTAATCAAAAAGACTTATTATTTATTTAATATTAATTTTTTGTTTTTTTTTTTTTTTCGTTTTTGATTAAAATTATATAAAATATATGAAAACAAATTATTTAAACTGTATATATGTATACATATATAGTGTGTATTATAATTATATGAATAATTAAAATATATTTATTATATACTATATAATTTTATTGTTAATTTTTTTAATATTTTAATTTTATTTTGTAAACGCCAAAAATACAGCCCATAATATTTCATTTGCATTCGGTTTTGTTGCTTCTGTTTCAAAATCTAAATCCAATAATTCACGTACACGTTTCATTGCAACCTCATAATCATCATCATTTAATGGTGCAAATGCATTTTCTAATACATCACTTGTATGCGCTAAAAATATTAATGCTAACATTCTTTTATCCATACGTTGTGGATCATTAATCCATTTTGTTAATACAGCATCTTGAATTTTTTTAACTAATCGACATTTTGTAACATTATCACTTAATGGATGTGTTGTCATATCAAATAATAAAAAATTTTGTTTTTCTGTTGTTAATACACCTTTTTCAACTAAATTTTTTGCCAATCTTTCACGTACATTTTTTAATTGATAACGTAATTTTAATGGATTCCATGTTTCGCCACTTAAATATTCAATCCAACTTTGTACAGTTTCTGGCGGTTCAGTTTCTTTGATATGTTTTAATGCTTCATCCAATAATACATCACCAGTTAAAGTTTCACTTTTAATAATAACTTTACGTGAACATAAACCACGTCTTCTCATACCAGCTGATTCTAAACCAATACGTCCTCTAATACCTAATTCAATTAATATGCAACCACGTAAACCAGATGATAAACAATCATTCCAAAATGATGTATAACCTTCTTTATCTTTTAAACCTAATAATAAAACTTCTTCCATTAATGTTAATCTAGTTTCTTTTGAATCATAATCTTCAATATTATCATCATCATGTTCATTAGAATTTGGTGAATTTAAATTATCTTTTGTTGAATTAGAATCCGAATATTTATCATTTGATGTATTTGATGTTTTAACTCTGCGGACAAGTCCATCCGTTCGATCCATGTTTATTTTTTTACTATTGTATTTTTTTGTTTTGTTGTATCGTTTTTTATTCGGTGTTTAATTTTTATTTTATTTTAATTTTAATTTTGTTTTTTGTTTTTAATTTAAAAATCACTTATCGATTTTTTTTTTTTTAAACTGTTTTTTTAATTGATTTTTAAGGCTGTTTATAGAAAAATAATATAAAAAAAAAAAAAAAATATTTGTTTTATAATAAAATTTTTTTTTTTAAAGCAAAAGTTTTTTTATTTATAATTTATTGTTTTTGTACTCGATTTTTTAAATAAGTACTTTTAGCGTTTAAGAGAATTTCGCTGTACGTTTTCTTTTATATAATTCAAATTAGTTTTAAATTTAATATATTATTTTAAAAAAATAAATTTTTAAAAATTTAAATAATAAAATAATATAAATTTTGTTTCATTTAATTTAATATGTATATGTAAAATCATCTGTTTTGAATAAAAGTGTTTTTTTTTTTTCACTGTCTAAAAAGGTTCCAAAAAAAAAAAAAAAAACCCTACCGGAATTCCTATACCTACTTTATAATACTATATAACTATAATCTTGACGATTGTTTCATAACTTACAGTTATTACGTATTCAGAAATTGTTTTAATTTAAATATATTCAATTTTTTTTTTTTCTTGTATAAATTTATAAAATAAAAATTTAAAATAAAAAATAGTTACAAAATAAAAATCAACTCATCAAACCACTGGAAGTTAAAAAAATTGACAAAAAAAAAATATATATATAAAACAAGATACTACAAAATACAAAAAGAAGAAACACAAGCACAAAAAAAAAAATAAAACAAAAAATTAATAAATAAAAAAATTAGATAAATATTATGTAATAGCATTTTTTTAAGGTAATTTTTTTTAAAGTCAACGAACTTTTAAATAAAAATAAAGAAAAAAATCTCTTATTTTGTTAACAAACTATTTGTGTCCTACTTTTTTTTTGGCAACCTGCACATTGAAATTTATATTAATAAAAATCAATAGAAGCGATATTTAACTAAAGTTGCTTAATAAAATACACCGCTTTAATGTAAATTACAAGATTAAAAAAAAAACTGAAGCTTAAAAGAAAAACAAATATTTAAATACTATTTTTGGAAGTGATGAAGGTCAGGTGATAAAAAAAAAAACAAAGTAATTGAAATGATTACTAATTTGTTTAAGGGGATCTTTAGTTAAGGGGGTATTCTAGGTTCCTTTTTTAGTATCAAAATTATATAATCAAATTTATTTTTTAATCTGACAAAATTAAATTTTTTTTTAAAAATCAGTTACTTGAGATTTCTTAAAATTTGTTGCTAATTATTTTTTTTCTGATATTAAAGTTTTTAATGGTTTAAAATCACCGATAGTTAAAAACAGCGTTTTCTTAAATATTTGAATAAAATTTCGCTTAAAATAGCTTATAGTAATGATAACTTGTGGTTTTTTTTTTATATATATGTATTAAAAGTTAAGATTATGATTTGACAGATGACAGATATACTCACTGAATATTTTTCAAAATTAATTAAATTATTTTATATGGAAGAATTGATATGTATATGGAAAAGGAAACTTTTGTTTTTGTAAATGTATTTATGTTTTGGTATAATCAAATTTTTTTAAACTGAGATTCACTTAATTTTTTAGCACATTTTCAAAAAATTTTTGAAAAAATGTATTTCTTAGTTTCACTCTGTCCGTTTAGAAAATTTTTACACCGTTAAAAATAAAGAAATGAAATTTTAACCATGGGTATAGTATAGGTTTCATTAAAAAATAAATTTTGTAGAACAACTTTTTCATGTAGCCATCGGTTACGGAGCTATACAGCTCCTCAAATTTGTATATCTCATGTTCTGCTTTAACATTTTTTCAATTTAAAAACACTGTTCGACAGAATTTTTTTTACCTTTATGAATCAATTTTTCTAAATTTAGTATTTCAATTTACCGTTAGTGAAGACCAAATTTTGCATGATTTTTCTTTTTTCATAACTCCGTCACGTTTTTAGATAGGGACTTACATTTTGACGGAACAAAGAATTTTTAGTATTAGTGTAAGAAGTTTCCTCAGAAATTTTTTTTTATCAATCTCTGCTTAAGAGCTATTAGGGCTTAAAAATTGAAAATTTGCTATTTTTAGACACCTGTGGAAATTTTTCTTCGGCAAGACATAAAAATTAAAGCTGCAGTAATATATTTTTACGTGTGTTAACGGTTTTTCTTAGTTATATAGGATTCCGGATTACAGCCCCTCAAAATTGCAAGAAAAACCCTATTTTTAAATGTATATATCTCAGGTTCTGTGTAAGAGTTTTACATTTTAAAAACGATAAAAACCGGAACTTTTCTTACCTTTATAAAACAATATCAAAATTGTGCAACATTTTGTAATTTACTATTTAAATTTACCGTTACGTGAAACAAAATTTTGCAAGTTTTATCTTCTTTCATAACTCCGGCATGCTCTTAATTAGAACCTTAAAAGCTGAAAGATCTTTTAGAATTAACGTAAGTTGTCTCAGAAAGTTTTTTTGTATCACTTCTCGTTTAAGCGCTATTAAGGCTCAAAAATTGAAAGTTTGCTATTTTTAAACACTTGTAACTTAGGCACCTGTACAAATTTTTTTTAAAATAAAAGGCAAAAATTTAAGCTTTAACTTTATAATTTTACATGTGTTAATGGTTTTTCTTAATTAGGTAGAGTTGTATTAAAATTGAAGAAAATGGTTCTTTATTTTTCACTGTTTCAATGTTTTTAAATTTTCAAATTTTGGTGCAAAGTCACAATTCTAGTCAATTTTGGTGCAAAGTCAGTTAGTATTGTCTTTTGGAAACGTGCGTCTTTGAAAAACCGTCGGTTTACATTCTGCCATGTGTTTTTTTTATTTTTAATTTATTATAATTATTAATTTTTTTTATAAATAGCAAAAAAATTTTAAAAGTAATAGACTTGAAAATTGTCTAAAAGCGATAAAAAATTTTTGCTCTTAATGTTTAACTGTAAGTTGGAAATAAATATTATGTTCATACATATAGCGTTATAAGGTAAAAGTATTTGTAAAATGTATTAAAGAAAATTAAAAATGTATGCCTATCATCATTGTATATATCTTATAAAAAAAAAATTAATATATGTATTTAAATTGAAAAATTTATTAATAAAAAGTTATAGAAATTGAATACATCTATTAATAATTAATTTTTTTTTATTGCTTTAATTTATATTAAAAAAAAAAACGAGTATAACTATTGAATTCAGTATAACTATCTTGAAAGCAGACATTTAGATCTAGATCGTAGATCAAACCAAGAAAATGTATCCGATCTTTTTTAAAGATCAATTTTTTGATCAAATGACTTTTTTTTTTTTATCTTTAATACGTCAATCACATATAAAAGAAGATTTATTCATTTCTTAAAAAAAAAAAAAAAAAAAAACAATTTCCTATTTCTCTCAAAATTTACCGTATATAATCATATGGCAATAATCATTTACTGTAATAATAATTTACTGTATATAATCATATGGCAATAATTTTAAGAGAAATAGGAAATTGTTTTTTTTTCAAATTCCAAATTAAAATGCCCTAGGTATAATAGGCTAGGTGTAATAAACTTCTATATATGCAATTTTTAAATTAGTAACCAGTTTTGTTATCTTAAAATTTCAGCTTTATTATTTTTTTCATTATTGTTCATCATTTAACTAATACAGTGTTTCTAAATAATCATCTACATAATCATCTTAAATTCATTAAACTTCAATTTGTTTATGTAAACTTCAATTTGAAATTAAGAAAAGTTCATGATAAGCAACTTCTTCGTATAATCGAGGTTTTCCTATATTGTTGTTGTTACGAAGGGGGGTGAATAGCTGCCCTTACACCTAGGCCTTGTGACCTGTTTACCTTTATTAGGTATAAGTAAAAATTACATTTCTATTAAGAACGTTTATTCTTCTATGAGATTTTTTTACTGTATAAATAATTGATATATTCAGTAACAGTATTCGAGTTTAGAATTATAATTTTTTTTTTTCAAATTTTCAAATTATTTGATTAGAAATTTATTTTTTTCTCACTTTTTGCAAATCAGATCACTTTGATCTTGTCTATTAAAAATTAAAAATTGATTGTTTGATCTAAAAAAAAAAGTGATCTAATCTTTTTTTATCTTCAGATCAAAGAACGTGTTTGATGGGATCTTCTTTAAGATCTAGATCAGATCAGTAATCTAGATCTAAATGTCTGCTTAATCTGAGCATAATTATCGATGTCACCCGAGTATAGATATTTACTCAAGACATCTTAAAAAATAAAATACTTTGGATTATATTAACTTATATATATTGTTTGAACTATTTTCTATTAACAATTTAAAGATCTATATATGCAAACTATGAAAATATTTTCACGATAAGGTGTAAAATTAATGTTTATTTAGTGTAAGTCTACACCTAATGTTAAAAAATGTTAAAGTAAATTTATTTTGTAGAAATTGTAAAATTTTATTATGTTTGTAACTACATTTTACAAATTGTGTTAGTCTTATTATTATTGTACAATTTTAAAAATCAAAAAACAAATTAATTAAATTCAAGTAATTAGTTAATATTAAATATTCAAATGTTTTTATGAATTATTTAATGAATTTTTTAGTTTAAATTTTTTAAAATACAGTAACCTCGTGATAATATGAACATGAATAATTTCGTGGTTAATTAAATTATAAGGGTGTTCATAAAATAGGCGACATAAATTTTTTTTTTGAAAAATATTATTTAACTAATTGATTTTAATTTAAATATATTTATTTATATTCGGTAAATATAGCAATATCATATTTTCTCGATAAGATGATAATATTAACAACTTTATATTATTCAATAAAGTTTTCCTTTTTCGTAAAGCGATGAACATTTAGTTTTAGTTTTTCTCATTTTATATGCAAATAACTAATTAAAATTGTTTTTATTTTAAAGTTTGTTTTTTTTTCAACTAACTTTTAAATTACATATACATTTATTATGTACATTGCAAGTACAAAACCATTTATTTTATAATTACATAATATACTTTTTATAATGAAAACATTAATTATTTTAAAATCTTCTTGCATTTTTAAAATTATACATAAGTATTTAATAATTATTTTTTTAAACATTTAAACATTTTTATAGTATTTAATAATACAAAAATATATATGTATACCTATGTATTTTATAATAATAATATTTTTCACGTTCACATTATTGAAGGTGTTTTGTTCACGTTATTAGGAGGTCAATCCAAAAAAAATTATGTTCACATTATTGCACGATCACATTATCGCGAGGTTCCTGTAGCAAATTATTTTGACAAAATGTGTTTAAAATCAATTGTAAGTTTTACATTACTAAACTAAAGAGTAATTTTTTCATTACTAAACTAAAGAGTTTCGTTCAATGATATTAACTATAAAATTGTTTACAATTTTACGTTTTAAAACCTACCTAGTCGTAAAATATCTAAACGTCATAAAAAAAAAACAAAGTGAAAAACTATACTCTTATAAATCATCAAAGAATGTCAAAAGTTGTAGTATTTATTATACTATATACTATCTAGAATTTAACTAATTATTTTGTTTCAGACCATACATATGTTTTATTAAACTAAAAATTGCAAATTTTTAATGAATATTAATATTTATAAAAAAAAACTATAATTTAAATAAAAAAAAAAAAAGAAATAATTTAAATGAAAAAAAAAAATTTACACAAATACTTTTTTTATTGCCTTACCGAATTACAAAAAATAAATTTTGTTTAAAAACAATTAATTAAAATTTTTATTGGGTCATATACATATTTTATAATTATTAAAACATTAAATTATTACCTTAATGTTTAATTAATTAATTTTAAATTACTTTCATAATTACTAAAACATTAAAATAAATAGATATGTAATTTGAAATTAAAAGAAAAATGTAAAAAAAATAATAAAGATTAAGTTTTTAATACGTTTAAATTAACGTCATGTAAATAAATAAAAGAAAGTCATGTGTAACAAATTTTTTACCCTCAATTAAAAATTAATTTTTAATTAAAAATATCAATTGAAAAACATTAAAAAAAAGAAAATCCTGAATATAATTAAATATTCTAAATATATATTAATTTTTCTGCAGTTGTATTTTTAATATTAATATAAAAATATGTTAATTAATAATTGATTACATAGAGATAAAAATAAATTTTACTGATAGAGTCAATTATAAATCAAAGAGTAAAAATCAACGAAATAAAATAAATAAAATAAAGAGGGTTTATATAAATAAGAATAAAATGAAAATAAAATAAAATAAAATAGGTCTCAATTTAAATTTTATTACCCAATAATTTTAACTTGACGTTTGCACAAAAGGTAAAAATTACATTATACTTAATTATTTATTATTACTTCAATTACGTAATGAGTAGGTACCTATTAATTTTAATTCCAAAGTTTTAAATCAAAAATCAAAAATGTACCTGTGTTAAGCCTCCAAATATACAAAATTATTTAAGAATTTTTATTAAGATCACCAAATTATTTAAGAATTTTATTAAGATAAATAACCGATAAATGATATTTGCTAGCACTATACATAAATAATTACGATAAATTTTACATACATATATTTTTTCTAAAATATATTTTGTCAAAACTTTATTTAAACCTGAATTCTAAACTTAATATTGTTATGAATAATATTTATTAAATCTCAAAATGTTTTAGAATACTTAGTGTAATTTAAGCACTTTTACTAAATATTCTGAAGATATAGATATACATACATATGTATGTATGTATATTACAGATTAAAATAAATTGATTGAAAGTATAAGAAATATGTATATATGTATGTATATCTTTTAGATTCCAAGCGTTGATATTTAATATATTTTTTTTTTATACGAGATCATAAAAAATAATTTAAAAACTTCACATTAAAATTCAATTTTATTTCAGAAATTCGTTACAGAAAATACACAAAATTTTTTTTATCACCTTTTGTTTTTTTTTTTAAATGCAATTTTTTTTTTTTTTGTTAAATATTTTAGAAATTATTAATAATTAATGTACATACATATGTATGTATTATGTCATAAAATATACAGTTTATATAAATATTTACATTTAAATATTTAAAAAAAAAAAAAGAAAAAAATAATTAAATTTAATATTGCGACTTATTTCATTATCACATGGTATGGTGTGGGCAAGCGCAAACTATAAAATTATTAAATATTAAAGTCGGATTTCTGTTAAATTAATTCTATAGGAAAATTTATTAAACAAAAAACAAAACACGTTTATTTTATAAATTAAATAACACACTTTTCTTTTTTTTTTTTTGTTATAAGTATAAGAGAAACTACTAAAAATGTAAAATTCATCAATCAAAAAATATTTTAAATATATGCATGTATGTTGTTTAAGTTCAAAAAGAATATTTCAAAAAAAAAAAAAAATACCTATTTATTCCATAATTTTTTTTTTTTAATATGATTTTATATTTTTAATTTTTATGGTAAATCAAAACACTAACCTTATATGCACATATGTATATACATATATAGTAAAAATTACAAATAACACAAAACTATGTAAATAAATTTTCTCTTTCGTTTGGTTCTTACGTAAGTTTAAAGCTTCGCTAACTAAATGACTGACTGATCTGATACAAATAAATGATCGAAACTAGCAACGAACCAAAAAAAAAAAGTAATGACAAAAAAAAAAAAAAAAAAACAAAAGTTGTACATATATAAAAAAAAAAAAAGGTTTTTATTTACAATTTGAAGAGAACACCAATATTATTTTTATATTGTCTATGTATTAGGTTGATTGTGTAAAAAAAAAAAAACAAAAAATATGTATAAAGAAGCCGGTCTAAAGTTCATTTTTCACGTTTGATTTATTTTTTTTTTTACTTTATGTATAAATTAATGAATTCAATGTATCTACTAATGTAGTAATTTAAGCTTACTATATACACTTGATATTCTTAAATATTAATAATTTTTCTAAAACAATCAATTTTTAAATAGTGCAAAAACGTGATTTTTTTTTTAAATTGCTTTGCATTTGAAATAATTGAAACTCCCTTCGATCATATTTTTTCATTATGAATTTAATTTTTTATTTACATACATATTTTATATTTCCTTCATATTTATATAAAAAAATTTCTTATACATATTTAGATTATATTTTACAGAGTTTCTAAATTATTTAAAAAAAAAAAAAAACATGAAAGGAATCATTTTACATAATACATGGTAATCATTTTACGGTAAAAATAATTGGAAGTAATAATAATAACTTGAAATCGGAAACGTTATTTGCGAATCAGTTCCTTTTACAGTATAATCTTAAACGAAGACAAAGTAATGGCGTGCAGCCAAAGAAATAGCTATTCACATGGTAATCATTTTACGGTAAAAAAATAATTGGAAGTAATATTAATCTGAAATCAGAAATGGCATTTGCGATTCAGTTACTCTTGCAGTATACTCTTAAAGATAAACAAAGTAATGGCTAATTCTGCACAAATGCATGGTTGCTTTTTCATCCGATGTGAATATGACGTTTTTGTTTTTAACTATAAAAGGTGAAATAAATAAAAAACAAAAATAGAATATAAAACGAAGATTTCCAATAAAAATACACGTACTCTTATAAGTTCATTCCTTCAAAAATCTAATCTGTAATCAGAAGACAATTAAAAGATTATTAAAAAAAAAAAGTGTGACCAAACAAAGTATAAAGTGTATATATTACCTGTAAGTAATAGTTCAAATTTAATTACCTCGAAGGAAGAAATAGCATACCTAATAAAGCAGTTAACAATGAAAAAAAAGACCAACTCCTTTTTGGAATTTCAAAGATAAATACATATACATATAACTAAATATTCATTTTCAATGTAATTCCATTTAAAATATATTCTTTGAATGTAGTTTGCAATAGCTTAATATTCATTTATGCATAATAATTGCAAATGAATCTTTTTGTTAGTGTAAAATTAAAAAGAAAATAAAAAAAATTGGTCACAAATTCATATCAACGACTATATAATATTTATTTTAGAAATGTACTCAATATGTACTTAATTTAAATTTAAATATTTTATTATCTTCTTTGTATTATCAATATTTTTTTTTTACTTTTTTTTTTTATTTTATTTTCATTCTGTCTCTCTTTTCAATTTAAAGTTAATCAATTCTTGAAAGTTAAATGATCAAAATAAAATATATAGGATAGTTATTTAAGTAAACATATCTTTGGTTTAGATTACAAAAGGGAAAAAAAGAATATAACGAAATTTATTTTTATTAACATACGATCAATTATCTAAAATGAATTATTTCGATTTTATCGATCGTATATAAGAAAATAAATAAAATTGTTTGAAAATTAATATGTAGATCGGTAAGTATAAAATATATCTGTTTACATCTGTTTTATATGTAAAAAGTGTGGTAATTTCATCAACCGAATATAATATGTATATTTATAACATATTTTATATACATACTACTTTTATAGTAGTTTACAAAAATTTTTTTTTACTCAACTGACTTTAATTTATCCCGAACTAAATTTTTACAAAAAAAAAAATTAAATTGAAAAATCTTCTTGTTAATTATATTAATATGTAGAATAGGTCATCAATAAATGCTACAAATTAATTATTTTAAATTTCATTTTGATATAAAAAAAAAAAAAAAAAAAAAAAATCAAATTCAATATTCTCCTTTCAATCTAAATAAAATTAAATGAAAAAAAAAAAAACAAAAATCTTAATATATTTTTTTGAACTTTTAACATTAGGTTTTAAATGGGATGTTACCATGTTTTACAGAACACATATAAATAAACAAAACAAAAATTTAATATTAAACAACTTATGTGCTATATATTAAGCATAGTTTCTTATTTCAATTCAGTTTCGAGTTTTTCTTGAAGAAAAAAAAAAAAACTAATTAAAGTTTAGTTGTATTTTTTTTATTGTTTAAACTTTAATGAAAGCTGTAAAACAAGTTATCTATACTTTCAAAGCAACTTTTTGTTTTTTTTTTTTTTTTAAAGAAAAATTATGAATAAAAACATGAAATTATATTACCGTAAATAAAAATAAATGTACATACATACATTACATACAAATTTTAAAAATAAATTATAATTAATTAATTATTTTTTACTATATTTTAATAATAATAATACCTATAAAAAATATGAAATACTGGTGTGACTGTGTGCTATTTCTAAGTTTACTTTTGAGTATCTATTATCATAAATAACAACATTTAATATTGTTAAAATGTTGTCAAAAATTAAAAAGTAATATAATAAATCTGTTAGTTCTAAATAAAATTTAAAAAAATATATACCTATTATAAATTTGAGTTTGTTTAAAATTTTATTTTATTCATTTTTATTTTTCTGAAATTGAAGAGAGAGAGCAATACAATTTTAATAAAATTTTTATTAGTAAAATTTGTATTCATGAGCTTTAAATGAAACTTGAGTTTTGTGTTGTTGTAAAAATTATAAACAATATAATGAAGTTAATAATTCATCTAGGAAAGAAGTTTTAAACAATCTGAGAGCTAAAATAAAAATATGTAACCGAGAGTAATTGTATAAATCTTCTGTAGGAACTTTTGCTAGAATTCAATAAGGAAGGAAAGGTTTATTGAACAATAGCAATGCCGAAAAAAACATTTGCTTGTAAAATATTGTTGGTCATTTGTTCATTAAATTTTTATAAAAATTACACATGTAATTTTTCCGTTAAAAAAGTAAACAACTAAAAATAAATTTTAAATTTCAACTGTGATGAATAAAATTTTATACCGTTTTCTGGTTCATTGTTCGTTGTATTAAGACAATTTTTTCTATATGGTATTCTGCCAAATTTATATTTCAAGAGTTTTATAACTGAACTGAACATAATTATATAGGATAATTTATATAATTATGTTGAGTTAAGTTATATATAGGTGAATAAATAAAATTTAATGTAATTTAAAATTGAAAAATAAAATTTTTATTAGAACAAAATTTTGTGCCTCAGAAATAAAAGTAACAACTTCTTTTTCAGATTTAGCACAAGATGAAAAATAATTAATTTTTGGGTCTTAAATTTCTTGTCTAATTCCGAAGTCATTAATTACTACTTTTTCAGCTAATTATGTAAATCAAAATTTGACTTTAAGCTAATTTTCAATAAATTAAAGTTTATGATTATCTATAGGATTTAGAAATCTAATCTGATAATTTTTTATTGTTAAATTTAGATTTTTAGATTAATTTTTGAATAATATTACACAAGCTTTATTTGTAAAAGTAATTATGATTTACGATCAAAAAAAATTATAAAAGTAAATGTATGATAACAAAAAAGTTCATTTAACGATAATTGTTGCATAACACGATAATTTTCGAGTTTATAATATATGAAGCACGTAAGATATTAGCTTTGATTGAAAATTTAAATAAGATTATAATATGAATTAAAAATAAAAAAGTTAATGTCTAAAATTCCAAAAGTCAAAAAAATTTACTGACTTACTTTTATTGTATTATTATTCTAAATATAAAATATATCTGAGCACAAATCAACAACAATAGGCTAAATTAAAAATCCTTTCACATGAGATATACAAAATTAAAAAAATAATTTGAAATATTGAAAAAATATTTTTATTTATCAATTAAATAAACGATTACAAAACATATGCATATGGCTTTTTTTTCGATATTTCGATTAACAATTTTTTTCGATAATAAAATATGTATTCAGCCAAGTGTAAAATATTTTTTATCTAATCCAATAATTAGGGTCATGTTAACATATGGCATTATATTTTCTCAATATTAAAAATTGTCTAGTAAAAAAAAGTTTGTATTTTAAATGATTCATAATTTGTTTTTTTTTTAATTAAAAGTTTAAAAATAAAACATTATACCATAAACAGAAAAAAAAATGAAAAGTAAATACATAACTAGTAATTACATAAAAACAAAAATCTTTTTTTTTTTTTATAGAACTACATATTAGATACAAAAGATAATATTTTATTTTATTTAACCTTTTAGTAATATTGATTTGATTAAATTATAAAATTTTTGCAACAAAACTAACTGCACATCTTTAACTCCGGAACTAAATAAAAACAAACTTTTTTGATAAGATTATTGTTTATCTGTAATTAAACTAGTGATAAGATTTTGTACAATATATCTTTGAAAATCTATATAGATTATTAGTATTACTCATTTATTAGATTTATTATTGATGTTCAAAAGATTTTAAAGAAACCCTATACTTCCAAAAATATAATTTGCAATTAATTGATTTATTTATAGACGAACAAATATTATCATATTGCGCGCAATGAGAATTTTTATAAAAAACTAAGTTTTTTAACGATTCATAAAACAATTGAAAATTATGGTTGGTACGATTGAAATGAAATTTAAACTGGTTAACAATTAAAAAAAAAAAGCAGAAATGCAAAAATATCAAATAAATACATATTTAAAAACACTTTTTATTTTAGATCCCAAGAAAAGAAAAAACAGAAAAAAAAATTATAATCAAAATTTTCTTAAAATTCATGGAAAACATGTTCAAGTTTAAACATCAATAGATTTAGTAAACAAAAGATCTAAAATATATTTGTACTTGAGATGGTGTATATATATTCAATATAATAACACACATATTTTTCAATTTATTATAAAACCTATTTTTTTTTTATATGTATAATATGCCAACAAGGTAAAAATTAATTGTTTTTAGTTCGAAATTATTAAATATATTTATTATTTAGGTAATAAAATGCCACGCAAGTATTACTTTAAATAAAAAAAAAAAAGTTAATACGTGATGATATCATTGTATACGAGATTTACAATAAAATTTTAAGTGTAATCTAAATATACCTCCAGCAAATTTTGCGTTTTTATATTTTTGTATCGTTTTCTCTAGTCTTTTGTTTGTTTTTTAAATTAACTTAAAATAAAATATGATAACAAAAGCTTTTTGTGGACATAATTTTTTTTTATCAAACTGTAATAGGAAATGAAACAATAAGAAAATTAATTAGAGTAAATTTTGTAGTTAGTTGATATCAAAGTAATAAAAAAAAAAGAAAAATTTAAATAAAATGTACCTAAATGTAGTATAGAAACGATCACTTCCTGCTTCCCTTAAAAATATGCAATATTTTTATATCATTTAGTTAGTAAATACTTTTATTCGTAAAACTTTTTAACACTTTGTAATCGCTAATCTAAAAAACAGAAATATGAAAAACTGATAATCTATTGTTAAAACTAAGTTATGGATAAAGTAAAAAAAAAATTGTTTTTTTTTTTTAATTTTTCTTAGTACATATATTTTCTGGATATGCATACATATGTATGTTATGTACCTACATATATTTGTACGTATGAGATATTTATACATTACATCACTTTCTTCCTTTCTGTCAATTTCTTTTTTTTATGTACCTAGCCACAACCTACATTACATATTTTACATATATATACATATTAAAAAAAGCAATCTTTCTATTAAAATAAGTATAAAGATACTATAATTAATTTTTTTTCTTAAAACAAAAATTTTTTTTTTGTTTTTTTACTTCCTTGCCTTTTGCATTCCTTGAAAACAAAACAGATAACTACAAACAAAATTATATTCTTCTTATTAAAAAAATTTTTACTAAACTTTTCACAATTTTAACAAATTAAAAAAAATATTAGAAGAGAAAACTTTAAAAGTAAATTTTATTTTACTTTTTTTTTCTTTTGTTTTGTTTGTTATAAAAAAATTTATTAATTTTGAGCAAAAGAAATATGGAACATACAGCGCAAAAATTTCTTAACGCTAAGTATTATAAAAAAAAATTAACCAATTTAAAGTTATTACATTATTAAAACTTACATGATTTCTTTTAAATATTTTAATTTTTTTTTTAAATAAAATAATATTGTATTTATTATCCACGTTGAAAAAATTTATGAAAAATTTATTTTATTTCTTTATATAAAAAAAAAACAAAAACGAAAACTTTGATGTGTGACGAATGACAAAGAACGCTGATGTGTCATTCTATCTAATGACAGTTCTTAAAAATGACATTTATACAAAAAAATATCGAAAAAAAAATGGTAGCGTTTTTTCCTATATTATAACATTTAATGCGTTTAGAAAATTCATTTGATACATGTAAAAATAAATGCTTAAGATTAATAGAAAAATGAAGGGTTTGCTACAGGATATGAAAATTATTTTTGTCCTTTACAAACTAAGAAAAAAAATTGTTTTAATTACATATATCAAATATTTATTTGTAAATTTTATATAAAAACAATTAATATTCATTCTGTATCCATATCTTCATCATTACTTGAATCTGTTTCAGTATCACTACAAGATTCACTGCCATCTTCTGTTTCATCGTCATCATAATCATCCATCCAATCATGTTTTGAATTTGATATTAAAGCTTTCCATTCATCTAATTTATGTATATCCAATGAATATAAATCATTATATGTGAATTGTTTATTATTATCATCTTCATAAATACCACCATAAATATACAAATGACCTTTAATAACACATAAACCAGAATTTGAACGAGGTGATGGTTCATTTTTTGACAAATTTGTTATTTTTGATGTTCTTTGACTGTTATTAGCTGATGTACTAGCACCACCAATGGTAACAGTAAAAATTCCATCTGTACTAACAATTTGTTCTGGTTCATTTTCTTGAGTTTCATCTTTCATTTCACTATCAGCAGTGTTATTCGTTTTTGTCTTTAATTTTTCTTTTTTAAAAACTTCTAATAGACGCCATGAATTACTTGAAACATCTAAGCAGTACAATTCATTACCAAAATTACCCCTTAAATTTTCATCATCTTCTTCAATATCCATTACACCACCAAAACAATAAACTTTTCCATTTGCTGCTTGATAATAACCAACACTACTACGTGGTAAAGGTTTAAAACCACCAGCTTTTACTGTGGACCATTTAAATTTTTCATTTGGCTGTGATTCTAAAAATGAACAATTTTAAAAAAGATTAATTTCAGTGAGAATATTTATTTCAATTGATTCTTACTGTCAGGGATTAAAGTGTACATATCTGTGTGGGTTATTCCTTTATCAATTTCTTTTTTAATTTGGGATTTGCTATAACCACCCCAAATAATAATTTTACCATCATTTGTAGCGGCTATACAACAACCGGAACGTGACGGAGGCATAATAGTATCAGTTATATCAATTTTTAGCCATGTATATGACTCTAATGAAAATATATGAATATCATTAAAGTACTTATATGATTGATTATTATCATGAAATCCTCCAAAAATAATTAATTTTTTCTTTGAAACTGTCATACGATGACCACTACGTGCTGATGGACCATTTGCTGCAATAATTTTTTCCCATTTTTTATTAGCTAATTGAAAAACCCATAAATCTTTATAATGATAAAATTGCATTTGGGATGGACTTGCATGTTCACCACCAAATAACTAAAAAGCAAAGTATATTTTTAAATAAAAAATTAAAATTTTTATATTTTTAATCTAATATACCCAAAGTTGTCCGCCGTCTTTTGCAATACTACACATTTGATGACCACTTCTTGGTGCTGGACCAGAAGGTGATTTAATTGATTTCCATTCATTTTTATTAATATTATAAGAATAAAGATCATTATAAACACAAACTTTTTGACCATTAAAAAATTCTCCACCAAAAAGTATTATTTCATCTTTTTCTGGATGAGCTGTTATAGTAAAATTTGATCTAGGACTTGGACATTCACATACAGTTTCAGTGACTTCTTTAAGACGAGCTTCTTCAGCTTCTAATTTAGCAACAACTTCTTCAATTGCGGACTGTAATTTTCAATAAATTAAAATAAGTATGTAATGTACTACGTTAAATTTAAAAACGAATAAAGATTACTTACTTCACCAATTTTCAGAAGTAATTTCTTTTGTTTTGCTGCAAATTTTTTATCTGTTTTCATTGTGGTTTTTTCAGCTCCTTTACCTTTTTTCTTATTTTTATCTTTTTTACCCATGTTTATTGTATTATTTTATAAATTTTTATAATAAAAATAATCCGTGTAGGATAGTTTGGTTATAAAAGAAAGAAATTAGAATCAATTATAATGAAATTGTTGTCTGTTGATAAGGTAGTTTTGTTTATATTTTCAGCACGTTTATTATCCATTTCGCTTTCAAAATGACAGTTCAACTTTTCAAGTTCTGTCATTCTCTTTCCATGTGAGGTTTGAGATTTTGAGAAGATTTCTTGAGTATTCAGCAAATAAATCTCACTCATTCGAATTTGATAAAGAATGTAAATGTAATATTGTGAATTCCATTTTGAGCATAATTTTAAAATTATTGTAAATTAGATTTCATTATTATTTTAAAAATGTATGTTGAATTTTTAAAAAGGGTTTTTATTAATTACATATTTAAAATGGAATAAAAAAATGTTTTAATTTTGACTTTATATAAAGTATACAATAAAGATCTATTGAGGACTTTATCCCTTATGAAAAATAAAGGAAATTTAATTTTAATGGAACACAAAACAAAAGAAAAGAATTTATATTTTAGTTCTTTTTTTTTAATTTAAAGTTCAGAAGTATATGGTCTTTTCCTAAAAAAAAAAAAAAATTTAAAAATTGCTATTACTTTTTCATATTTTAAAAATATTTGACAACATGAGAATTTTCTATTTAAATTTGACAAAAAATCTCTAATGACAAAATCTATTATATTGCAGTTAAAATAAAAATATATTTTTAATTTTATTTTATTTAAAATAATCTTTCATAATAAAATACAAAACTTAAAAATTAATAACTTTATCTAAGTAAAATTTTAGAACATAAAATTCTAAGTAAAATATTTAAAAAGTTTACAAAATAATAAAAAAACATAAAATACATAATTTAATAATATATAAATAATTTAATATACATATATATGTATATATAATTTATTAGAACTTTATAAAATTGAATTTCGTATTAAAAAAATTTTTAAAATATTTAAAATCACATAAAAATTTTTTTTTTTTTGAATTAAACTAAAATAGAACAGAGATAAAAAAAAATCAATTTTATTAAATTTGCACAATAAAAATGTTTTTTTATCAATTGATAATCTTAGAATAAATGTGATAAATATTAATTTGTGATATAACGTAGGTTGTAAGTGTATGTATTGCATACTTTTTAAAAATTTTTCTTAAATATTTATTGCCATGTTGTTAATATATAGAATAATAAATATGTGTTTCGTTTTTTTCAGTTGGTGCAGAGATTATGGTGCTGATTTCTGCATGGCACATTAGAAATTATTTAAGTTTTTTTTTTTGTGCTACAGTAACAGCGCTAAATATTAAATAAAATGGTAAAAAATTGAGGATGAATAATTAATTTTTACATTAAAGGAACACTTTAACTGTAATTAAAATATTACAAGGTATAAATTATTACGCACAAATTATATTATTTATAGTAAGAGTATTATATTTTTAGAAATTACATAATTACTTTTATTTTTAGTTTAAGATATAACATATAAATTTGTATATTCCTTTGCTTTAAAAGTAGGGTTACTACCTTCGAAAAAGATGAAAGTAGAACATTAAGAATATTATTAATTCTAAATAAACAAAATATTAAAATTAAATTTCTTTTTTTAAAAATATTTCGAGCAGATCAAGAAAAAGTATTGAGAGTTATTTAATTTCTTAATTTTTTTTTTTTATTAAAGAAATATAGAACTTTTTATATAAATGTAAGATGTACCAAATTTAATTCCAATAGTACTGTCATTACAATTCAGTAACCCTACTTAAAAGCATTCTTATCTTATATGAATTATGTAATTAATATCTTAAATTAATAGAAAAAAAAAAATAATGTTTTTGAGATTATAAAAGTTCTAAGTTTCGTTCTAAATGTAGAATTAAATATATTAAAATGAGATTAAATAATGTTTATTAATTATTAGGAGTTTAAATAGTTAAATCACTAAGTAAAAATTAATCACAAAGTTAAAAATTTTAAAACTTTTTAATTTTAAATTAAGTAAAAAAAAACTTAATCTTAAACTCAATTTTTTTTTTTTTTTTATAAAATATAAGCGATTATTTTGAATTAAAAATGCAATTAAAAAGTTTTTTGTTTGCACTACCAATTAAAATTATCGTCATTATAAAATATAAAATATCGTCATTATTAATTTGTTCCAATTTAAAATTTTGATTTTGTCCAACTTGAATCAAAACCAGCTGCTGTATCTGAATCATCAGAATCTTGAAATATAATTTTTTGATCATGACTTAAAAATTTCTTATCAGTTGTTAATTGATTTGGTGTACTTGGCATACTATTATAACCATCTTGTTGTGAATTTGTTGATCTTTTTGTTTTACTACGTTTTGTTAAAGAATTTTTTGGTGGGGGCATTGAATTTTTATCATAAGGTTTTGGTATATTATCAACAGAACCCCATGTTTTATGAATTTTTTCATTTTTATTATTACCATTATTATTATTGTGTAAATGAGCTGGAATGCTTGCACGATTCAATTGAGCTCGATGATTCTGAGGTGGTACTATCATACCTAAAAATATTAAAATTAAATGTAATTAATGTCATTGAAAAATAAAAAAGTAGATTATAAATTTAAAATAATTGAAATAATTAATATTTATTTATACCACTGGGTTGTTGATTTTGTTGATGATAATGGTGGTGATTGTTTTGATTCGAATTTCCGTTGCTCCCTCCCACTCCCAGAAAATTGCTGAATGCTTCTGTTGTCTTTTTCACTCTGACATTCAATGAACCAATCCGAAGGAATCCCGAGTCTTTTTCTAAAAAAAAAAATGTATACATATTATCAAGTATAGAATAAATTTTTAAAAATTTAATAGATTCAATTTGTTTTACTTACCGATATTCTTTTTCTTTGCTTTGATTTCTAGAGATTTTTGAAATGAAAAAAATAAGCAACAAAAAAAAAAAAAATCTGATTAGTTTTAAAATACTATAAATGTATAGATAACATAAAAAAATTAATAAAAATATTAAAAAAAAGCTTTTTTTTTTAAAAAAAAGGAACAATTTTTTATATAGCAAATATTAAAACCAATTAAAAAAAAAAATTAAACGCCACATTGAATGAGTTTAAATTAAGATGAGAATTAAAGGTAATAGAATTATAATATTATAAATATGATGATTATTTATAAATATTTTTTGAATAAAGATTCACTTTCATTAAAAGAAGAATTCCAATTATTTTTAAAATAACATTTCATATATTAGAAAGTGAATCTATATTTAAGATTTATGAATTTATGATTTTAAGAACACAAAAATGTATGATAAGGTATCTTATTTTAAGAATTATAAAATGTAATTTACATTATGTTGTTAGTATTTTTTATTAAGTAAAGTAAGTAATAAATAAAAATCATTTTTAAAAATCTTGAATTTCTTTATAAAAAAAATTGCTAACTGAAAATATTTATTTATAATACATTATAAACATAAATTTAAATAAATTGATGATTTGAATAGTTTGATGATTACAATTTTATAACAATTAAAATTTTAAATTTATTTAGTACTTTTACTCGTTTGACCATTAGGACCTTATGGGTGTGGTATACTATTTTAATTTAAAATTTGATTTAAATACCCTTATACTGAACCAATATTGGTATAGGAAAAACCAAAGCACATTTTCTAGGAAAAATCAAAACAAATTTTACAATGGTATATAGATTTTCATATATCATATACATATGATACAAAATATGTTTCTTTACATAATTGCAACTGTTAATTAAAATTTTCTCTAAATCAAATACTGGATATAAATCTTATAAAAAACAGAACTGATGTTCAAAAGGATGAACAAAAGAACTTTAATAGTAGATTTGTTTTGTATGTTTTTTCGAACCCGATTTTCAGATTTCAACTTATTTAATCAGATAAAAACAATTACTTACAATCAAGATTTCATTTCTACCGTGTTTGCCTATTTTTTCTTTAAAAATTATTTCAATTTTAAGATACTTTTAAAAAAATGTTAAAGATTACTGAGGACGGATTTGCAAATCATATCGCTAGGAGTTTTATTTATAAATTAAATTTTTTGAAAACTTAAACCAAATTACAAACAATTTTATTAATATCTCAAAAAGTATATGTTTATATTTTGTTAATCAACAGAAAACAAAGGTCTCTGGACATGCAATTGAGATCTGGATATGATAAAAAATATGACGATAATATTAAGAAAATATGAGGTTCATAATTTTGCAGTCTCTTAAAGTTACGATTTATATCAAAAATAGAGTAAGAATTAATAATAAAAAATTTTCATGGATTTCGGTTCTTTTCATTTGTTAAAAAGAAAATGGTCATAAAACCATGGCTTGCAATAGATTTTTTTTTTTGTTTTTGCGGTTAAAACAATAATAGCCGATGTTTAAGACAAGGACTTTTTGGAACAAAGTAAGAACACATAAATGTATAAGATATAGTGTATTTATGCAATTTTACTTTAATATAAAATTTTAAGTAAAATTAAGGCAAATAAACCATAAAAATAATCCTTACTAAGTTAAAATTAGTAATTTTTTCTAAAATTTTAATATTATTCTAAAATACATATTATGATTTTTGTAAAACTTTCACAAAATACATTTATTTATTGTAGAATATACACAGACAAAAGTTACATAGGATTTGAATAAAAAAAAAAAAAACAAAATTACAATTGACAAAAAAATTATATACTCGTACGTATTAAATTTTTTACGGTATATAATTTGAAAATTTTACGATATTGTAAATACATATTTGTTAAAATACATTAATTATAAATTATATTTATAATATTTTTTTACATCATTTATTATATTTTTAATATATGTACGAGTATTATATTTAAATACATAATTACAAACCCAACTCCTTAATAAACTACAAACTATAAACGTAACGTGTCATGAATTAACTAAAAAAAAAAAAATTAGTTTTGTTTTACATAAATAAAGTTAACTCTGAAAATGTTTTACGTCAAGATTTTGTGTTGCAAAATCAAGATTTATGTGTTTGATAAAATTTTGAATACTTTAAAAAAGTTTTGGAATTGTTAATATTTGACTAAAAAACGGTTAGAAAATTTGAATTTTTTTTTAAAATTATCTCAAAGGATTAAATTGTTATATTAACTTCAGGAAGGAAATCAACAAGGAGAAAGGATAATTTTTATAAGAAATTATACTGCAATAGCATACTATGAATTTTTTTTTTGATAATTATTGCACCTACATATATATGAAAAAATTTATAAATTAAACTAAAATTCTTTAAATTTTTATTTCTAAAAATGTTTTTATTATATGAGATTAATTCATGACACCAAAATAATATACTATTATCTGAATGTACATATACAAAACAAAAATAATTTGTACTTATATTTTTTTTTTTAAAATAAAAATTTGAACTTACCAAAATATTTTATAAAAAAAAAAAAAAAAATTGAATTTTATATGTAACGAATCTCTCAAGGATTACTTAACAAAAATGAATACGTCTTATTTTAATTTGTAATAAATAAGAAACGTAGAACAAATATTAAAACAGGGTGCAGAGCAGAGCAGAGCAAACAAAAATATATAGTATCTGTTTAGTCAAATTGCATGATTAGTTTAGTGAAATAGTGTTGTAGAACTTTTTCTCCGCCAAAAATTATACAAATAAAAAATTTTTTTTTTACATAGAATAGGTAAAAATGTGTACTAAATGTGTACTAGTTTTTCAATTTTCTGACAAGATATAGAAAAATATTGTTGTTTGACTTTTCAATTTAAAACGAAAAAAGAAAATGTAGTAAAAAGGCTTGTTTATTGCGTAATCGCTAGAAAACTATGTATCTGTACACTTTTCTTGAATATCAATCACTTCAATGTCCAACAAATAAATTTAGATAATAATAGTTATTTTATAAAAAAAATGAAAATATTTATAGTTGGAACTTAAAATAAAGATAATGTAAAAACGCGACCCCTTTGTTTCTAAAGTTCCCCTTTCCATTTGTGTTCCTAAAGTTCGTACAAATTTTTTCAACCTATCAGAATTTTTTATCATATTAAAACAAATTATTATATCAAGCAGTATTTTTGCAGTATTAATTAATGAATCAGTTGGAACTGGAGAGGAAAAGAGTGAGTGCCTTTAATTAGGAAAAGTTAAAAAAAAAAAAAAATGATTTAATGAAGTCCTGATTTGTTATTTTAAAATACATAAGTGATATACAGAGTTGATTATAATTAAAGTAGATACTCTTTATAAAAAATAAAATGCGGCCTAGTAGATAAGAGCGTATTCAATACGTGTGTGAGTTCGAATACCACATATGTTGTAAAAATAATTCCATTACAAATTTTACTGTCACATCTGGAAAGGAAAGGCTCTGTAATTTGCGTTACATTTATGTAACAGGAAAATGAACTAAAAAAAAGAAAAAAAAAAAAAAATAAAGGTATCAATGCTCGCGTTATTTATTTCATAGTGTCACATTCCGAGTTTGGAACAAAAATAATGTTATAAATTATAACACAAGTGTATAAATTTTTGTCATGTTATTTTGATTACTTTATCTCAGTTTTTATTCATTTTATGGTATAAGTCAGTAGTTTATGTTATTAAACTTAAAAAAAAATATATGTCTGTATTTCAATTTATTATTTTTGACTTAAATTGTTAAAAATCATTAATAAATCTATATATTGATAATTCGCTTGACAATTATGGAGACTAGAAAATAGATATTAGATAATATCTATTTTCGCAAATTCCCGCATAGCATTAAAAGTATTGGAACAACTAATCAAGTGTCAAAATGAAACTTAAATACTGGTATTGGAAGAGTATCTTAAGACTTAAGTTATTTAGAACATTAAAAAAAATTTTTTTTAAATATTTAAAAAATCGCAAAATCACAAAAACAACAAATTTTTTTTTAAAATATCATGCAATTCTTTATATAATATTATTTAATTTGAAGGCAAAATTTAAAGCGTTAATTAATAAAAAACAAATAATTAAATTTATTCGCTTGATTGATTTTTTGCATGGGTACACATTTGTTGCTTGCCAATTATTAAACACAGATTCTAAAATTGAAACACTGTACACAAATATTTGTTTTTTTTTTTTTTATAAAACTTGCCTTAGTGATGAAAATCCTTTACTTTTAACTTTTAAACGCATTGCTTCTATTTCTAAAGGGTTTTTGTTTTTTATTTATATTTTATTTTAACCCATACACCAATATAATATTTTATTTTTTAATTTTAGAGTTTTTTTTTTTTTTATTTAAAGGAATGCGTGTATAAGAAAAGAAAAAATTAAATTTATATATTAACACAATTTATAATGTATATTTTTTTTTATAATATTTAATAATATGTATATTTATAAAGAATTAAAAAAAAAAACATATCATGCAATAAAAAAAAATACTTAATTTTCAATACAATAAAAAAAATGTGATTATTAAAAAAAACAAAAAAGTTTTTCGTTTTTTTTTGCTTAAAACAAAATACACCTAGAAACTTTAATAAGAAGTCGCTTTTTATCAAACATTCTTACAAACTATTTATATACATTCCACACAACATTTAAAATTCTTCAAACTTATTTTCATTACAATTCCTTCTTAAACCTTCTTTAATCTTTAATAAAACCAAAAACTAAATTTAGATAAATAATCCTTATACAGAAGATTTTAGCCGAATAAAATTTAAACTAGTATGGTTACATAATACGTAAGACAACCTTAAAAGTTTTAAAAAATTTTTAACTCTGTCAACTCTCAAAAAAAGAAAAATGGCTATGCATTTAAGGAAAAACAAATTTAATAAAAATGCTTTTAATTATTTAAAAGTATGTATATTATACATATACATTAGGTGTTTTGTTATTGAATGAAGTTTTTCAAAATCAAGATCTTTTTTTTAATTAAAATATTTATTTAAATTTAAAATAATGCATTTGGATTTTGCCATAAAATAAAATTAATGAAACTTACTTAATTAAATTAATACATTAGTTGTATAGTCTTACCCTGTAAACAGAATGAAAGTAGGAAGAACGCGCTAAAATGTTACTTCAAAAGTTGAGCAAATGGAAACCAATATAAATAGTCAGGACCAAGATAATCGTGAACAAGTTGTGGCTTAAATATAAGAATTTCTACGATATATTTTATACCTTTTTTACTTTAACTGAAAACTTTTTTACTTTAAATAAATATTTTCTAATTTAAGTGAAGACATTTTGACTTTAAGTGAATATTTTTTACTTTAAGTGAATATATTTTTATTTTAAATGAAGAATCTCTATTTCAGTAATTTATGTTGTATAAGTATTTAATATATACATACATATATTTAATTTATGTAATTCATATATATTTGGACAAGATATTTATATTTATGCATATTATATATATATATGTATGTTATTTTTTACTTTAATTTTTATTTTAAATGTCTTCATTTAAAGTAAAAAAATTTCATTTAAAGTAAAAATTTCTTCACTTGAAGTTTTAAAATTTTCACTTAAAGTAAAAATGTCTTCACTAAAGTGAAAATGTCTTCAGTTAAAGTAAAAGAGGTATATATATATATGTACATATATAAAAGAAAATGTCCCTATAACATTTACTACCTATAGTATTTCAAGAAACTTGATTGCTACATTTTTGACAATTTACAACAACATTATTATTATTTATTGTTGCGATGCACTATTTTCATTCTTTTTAGGACTTTGGAAGCGTGTCCTTAAATGTGATTTCGTTTGTATGATTTCATTTGGTCAGAAAGGTTAAATATTCGAAATCAAATACTAATATCAAATCAGATATTTGTACCATATATTGAAGAACTAAAATGAAATATTGGGTTAAACAGGAAACTTAAAAAAGAAAATTTTAAATTGAATTCGTAAAAATAATATTTTTAAATGCCATTTTTTTTTCCAACTATAAAATTATTTAATATTAAAATAAATTTTAAAAATTGAAATGTATATAAAGAATAGATTTACTATATAAATAAATAATTGTCTAATTTTTTCAATAATGTATAACGAAAAATTTAAGCGACTTAAAAATCATGTAATAAAATTGTTGTTTCTTTCGTTTAAACGAACAAATAATAAAAAAATAGATTAAATCATATTATAAAAAATAAAGTCAATAACAATATTTTGTTAGTAATAATATAAAGCCAAAATGGAGATTAGTTATAAAAAATAAGCATTAAAAAATTGACAGCATAAAAAAAATTAAAAAAAATCGTTTTAAATTATTTTTTAGCAACACTTTTTCTTTTCGATATCATTTCTTTTAATGGTGGTAATATTGCCGAATTTCTAATCAATGAAGATGAAGTAGTATTATCTGATAAATTAGAATTAAGTCCTTCATCTACTTCATCATAACTTTCAATAGGTTGGCGATGACTCATACGTTTATCCTGTTTACGTATAAAATTTGGAGATTTAATTTTATTTTTACCAACCATTAAAGATTTAGCCCTTTGTAATGGACTACTAGAATGTTTATTAAATATTGCTGAACGATATGGGTTATTATATTTTAATGCATCCAGACATTGTTGTTGTTGTAATAATAATTGATGTTGTTCTTTTCGATTTTGGTGATTTTGCATTAATAATTCAAAATACTCACTGCTATATGTTGATGCTGAAACAGTTGTACGTTGACGACGATAATCTAATGGTTTATTACCGCTCCAATCGGTGATGTCACGATTTGCTTCTATAAAAATAGAATACAAAATTATTAAAAAAAGTATCAATTATGTTTAGTGTTTTTATGGATAGTATTTAGTATTTAAGCAAAGATTATTTTAAAATTTTGAAATTTAATGAAATAATACACGTAAATGGTAATACGGTTACAATTTCTGAGGATTACTTCGATATTTTGGTTTAACGCACATAAGTAAATATACTGTCGTAGTTTGTTACATATTGTTTAAAGGTTTGTTAAACAATATCGAATTTATTATACCGAACATAACTATATATATTTATATATATTGTAACACTTTGAGAATCATCGATATATATTTTGGTTTCTTTTCGACGAAAATTGCTGGAAATTCACGAAAATGAATCGTTCGGAAACCTATATTTTTGATTTGATGTATTGGTGAATTTACTAATTCAGATGATAATTCTAGTGGATCAATCAACCTACTACTAAAAAAAGAATTATATGTATGCATAATAATTTTTTTTTATTATACTCTTTAATTTGTATTTTCCCCTTTAATATCAGCAGTGAACAAATGTCTAGGAATATATAAATAAAAGTTTAGCAATATATAAAAAATTTTCAAATACATAAAATAAAATTAATTGCTGTCATGGACATTTTAGA
Organism: Poecilobothrus nobilitatus; assembly: GCA_947095535.1. Classification (NCBI taxonomy): domain Eukaryota; kingdom Metazoa; phylum Arthropoda; class Insecta; order Diptera; family Dolichopodidae; genus Poecilobothrus; species Poecilobothrus nobilitatus. The sequence continues at coordinate 58,025,150 of OX352774.1, forward strand.
ATTCTCTAATTATTTTTGAGTAATTTTTTTTATTCCTCTATACGTCCATCCTTCTATTTACAAATGGACTACACAGTTTGAGATAAATCAAATTTAATTATAGACAGATTTCATTAAAATATTATTTGTGTATAGAAGGACGTTTTTATGAAACTACAAATGTTGGTAAACTTTAGCCTTCCAAAGTTGCTAAACATTAATCATTCATAATCTTTCAAGCGTCTAAAGTTAAGGATCTTCTAATTTTTGAAGTTTCCTCTGTGTATGGGAACTTTGAGGAGACAAAAATTGAAAAATAGTAAATTTTAAATATTTCTATGAAATTTAAGCTTCTGTGTAAGCAATAATTGATATCTCAAATACTGTTTCCTTAAAATTCAACATTCACAAAATTTTAAGAAATTGCTAAATTTTAAGAAGATAATCACAATTTTACTTTATTTATATTAATATTTTGAAAATGTGTCCTTTTAAAAACTTTTGGTTTTACATATTGCCTTGTTTTATTTAATATTGAATTGTGCCTTTGAAGAACAAATAAATATTGTTTCCAATCTTACTATTATGATTTTTTCAATTGGTTTTGTTTTTTTAAATAATAACCTTTTTTTTTTTTTATTTGTTATCCAGTTGTTCTAGTTTAAATTTTAGTTATATGTTTGTTTCAGTTAAAACCATATTATGTAGAATATATATAATAGTAAGGAATTCCCACATTGAAAGTATAAAATAAATCATATATACATACGTATAAATAGATAATAAAAAAGTCAAAAATTGAGAAATGATGACGATGATTTGATGGAGAGTTATTCCTTAATTTTAACGCAAGTAATTAAACATACGTAAATATTTATGCATATTTGTATTATTGTTTTGTTTGATTTATTGTTTTGTGGTTGATCAACCATGATGATAATACACCTTGATGCAATTTTGATTGACAGGTGATAAGGTCCACTTTTTCAAAAGTTGCGATCAAGCGCAACAATAAGGTTTAAGAAAGAAGAAAGAATAAAGCAAAAACTATTGAACCAATTCATTTGATCATTTGAAATAAATATTTATGTATTTGTTTTATGTTTTATTTATTTAGTTATTATAAAAGATAAAAGATAATAAAAAAGGGAAACTCACCAAATCAATAAGAAATTGAGACAAAAAATATGACCACTGTTTAGTAAAATGGTTAATTATATTCAAAGAGTGCATTAGATAAAAGAAATTTTAAATTTTTCAAACCAAAGCCAGTAATAAATATATAAAAATATGATACCATTTATACACTTATTATTTTAAAGTGCCATTTTTATTTATTTTTTTAGTCTAATTTTAAATTTATTTTATATTGTTGGGTACATATTTATTTATTTATATTAGAATATGTATGAAATTTCTTTTAAAATAGTTTTGTTTTGTCTTGAATAAATATTTATCTATACTTATTCATTCATTAGTTTTTAATTTAATTTAATTTTATCTTTTATTATTATATTTTAAAAATTTATTATCTGCTTGCAATGATATATTTTTCCAGTTTGCTTTGGATAACTGTCAAACAATTAGCATTTCATTTACATAATTGATTCGTTATTAATAATTGATTAGAACTTTAATTTAAATAAAAAAAAGTTCTTTCTTATAAAATCACCATAAATAAATTTAATATAATTATGCCGATAATGAAAAAAATATGGTACGTACCTACGACAATGTTATTGTAAAATTAGGTAGTTGTTGGTTAAAAAAATGGAACACAATGATAGCAATAGTGGAACATAACGGGGCAAATGCATAAAACTGAGTTGGAACTCAAAAATTACTTTTGTTTGAAAAAGTAAGATTTGAGTTCGAGCTCAGTTTTATGTCCAAAATAATAAGGAAATTAGCTATCTTAGACTTTCTTGTAGATTTTTAAAGGTAACATCATAACTGAACCTCTTATAATGACATAATTAAAGAAATGTAACTTTGAAGTATTTAAAATTAAATTTCATAATGTGTACATTAAATATTATTTTAGAAAAGCTTAAAGTTAATCAAAAATAAATTAATTGCTTTTAAAAAAAACAAATACATAATGTCAACAACACTAAATTCAATATTTATATTATGTTTATTTCATTTTTATCGAATGACAAAATTCAATTTTATTACCGAATTGAAAAAGATTGAGTTATAAAATAAGAAAATTACTTTGAGTGGAGTGGAGAAAAAAAATTACTCATTTAATATAAATAAAAATGAGTTACTTTTATAACAAGCTTTTGACAACGTCACTTCAGATGGCCCATTAGCTCAGTTGGTTAGAGCGTCGTGCTAATAACGCGAAGGTCGTGAGTTCGATCCTCCCATGGGCCAAAACTTTTTTGTTTTTTTTGTTTTTTTTTCTTTATAAATTATGTTTTTAAGCTTTTATTATATCAGATTATGTATTTTATTTGTTTTAATTTCAACTTACTATAAACATTACAAAGAAGTTCAAAAATGTTATCTCTTCCAAATTGCATTGCCAAATGTAATGGTGTATAACCCTAAAAAAAAATAAAAAGAAATTATAATTTTTAATTATTATTTTAAAATTTTACGAGTAAATAAATTTAGGTTTCATATTTAAAAAATTTTAATCAGTTTTACTTGTCTATTTGTTGGTTAAATCAAAATTTAAAAAATGTTAATTAAATAGTGAGATTAGATAACATATTATTAAAAATTTTAATTGGTTTTTGGGGAGAGGGTGGTTTTAATATTTTAGTGGATGATTTAATCGTACATTATCAATCACTTTTTGAAAATAAGTGAATTAATTATGGGAGGGAGAAAGAGAAATATTACATGCGGGTTTTAAAAATGATACGTAACCTAACTTCTTTTCTTTCATCAAAAAAAAACTTTCTTTGTTTGTATTAAAGTAGGGGTATATCTAAACTTGATTAATTTTCAATTTTAAAATCTTTTTAACGTTTTTTTTTCTTTTTAATGAAGAACATTTAGTTAAATTCTTTATATATACATACATATATATGTATTACGTATGTTATGATAAGCCTTAAAACTAATGCAACTTTTAAAAGTATCAAATCAAAAAAAAAAACATAATAATAGTTTATAAGAAAAAGAATAAAAAAATTATCTTTCTCGTATACCAACATTTTTATAATATTTTTATTGATCTCATCATTTCGTGATAAAAAAACTTCCATACTGTCCAGAGGAATGTAATTTGAGAATAGCTTCTAAGGATGAGTTTATATTGAAGCTGCGTTAAGTGATAAGAGCAGCTTAATTAATTTTTTTTAAATTTTTTATTTTGATATAAAATCAGATTAATTTTATGTCAACTTATCCAAATGTTAGCAATTACTCGCTCTTTTGTAGAATTGATATACAATAGCAATTTTACCATGTTTTCTCTATAGTTTTTTCTTAATTTTTTATAAAATGTAATCAAGTGTTTCTAACTTTAATTTTGATCATTTTAAGCAATTTTTTTTGGATGCTGTATTATGTCTTCATAAAAAAGATGAAATTCCTATATAGAACAGACAATTAATAGAATGGACACAAACTTTAAACTTTTCATAATGAATTATTTCAGAAAATAAAAATACATTCTCATTTTCCCGTATCACAAATTTTTTTAATTTAAAATTTATCTTTTTTTTTTAAATTAAATAATTTTTATTAAAAACATTACTATTCTTTGTAGGTTATTAAAGCTCCAATATAAACACAACATAAGAGCGAAAATCTATGCTCGATTCTCTTATCTCTTATCGCAATTCTAACATAAATGCTTTCTAAGATATAATTGACTCAAATGATAATTATAAAAATAAGAAAATCCGAATAAGAATATAAAATAATAACTCTATATAATAATTGTAGTAATGATTCATAAAGTTAGCCTTTCTCTCTAACACTCGATTTTAAATGTAATTATTCCTGCCTGTGCAGTTTTAGTTGTAATTAATTTAATATGAACATAAAGTTTCATTTTTTAATATTCTATTTTATTTATATTTTAAAAGTTATTTAAAATTTATTTTATATAACATATTTTTTAAAATTCATTTATTTTAAAATAAAATTTTGCAGTGAAACCATTTTAACTTTGACTATGATTTATTATACCCGTACGATAGGATCGGGTATAATAAAATTACTCCTCCGTTTGTAACACCTCGAAATAAGCGAGCTAGATATACCTTCAAAGGTATGGATCGGATCAGAAAAAAATTCTAAGACTTTTGAGCCATGTCCGTCCGTCCGTCCGTCCGTCAGCACGCTAACTCAAAAACTAAGAAAGCTAGAATCTTGAAATTTACACAAAATATTTTGGAAATAGTTTGTAGGTTCCCTATTTTTTTTGGTTGAGTTTGGACCAAGCCTTAGGGTAGCTCTCGAACACCTAACTTTTAGATCCCCACATTTTTTTTGCAATAGAGCTATGAAATTTTAACGGCTGATAGATCTCACAAAAATATTAATTTTATTTTTAATAACTTTTTTTTGTAGTCCCACCCGTTACGGAGCTACAGCTCCCCAAAGGTTCAAAAAAGCTCTATATTTAAATTGTTATAGCACAAGTTGTATAAGGTATATCTTCATTTTGAAAACGCCAAACGATTACTACTTTTATTAGCTTTAAAAGTATATATACAATAAATATATATTTGTGGCATACGGTGTCTTAATTTACCGTTATGTGAAACTCAAATTTTACAAAATCCTTCAACCCTTCTATCTTCTAAACGGTTTAAGTTGGAAACTTGAAATTTTGACAGAGGTTAGATCTTTGAAAATAAGTATGAGTCATTTCAGAAATTTTTTTTGTATCACTCCCCGTTTAGGAGCTGTAAGGGGTCAAAAACTGAAAATTTCTAATTTTTAAACACCTGTAACTTGAACACCTGTTAAAATTTTTTTGAAGTAATACACAAAAATTAAAGCAACATTATACTCTTATTTCTGTTAATAACTTTTTTTAATAGTATAGAGTTACTTTATAATTGACGAAAGTGTTACTTGATTTTTTCAAATTTTCTAACAAATTTCTTCAACAAATTTTTTGCATTTTGTTTTACTCGATAATTTGAAATTGTTGAGGATATAATGCGTAGTACATAAAAATTTAAATAAATAAACAACATAACGGTTGCTTGAAGAATTTTTATTTATATGATATTAATATATATACATACTTATATAATATCATGTTTATTTACATATCGTATATGTCACTAGGGAATGAATGATAAGAGTATAGATGTATATTATATAGCGCCGTATGTATGTATTTTATTGTACTTATAAGAAATTATTCTGTCAATGGAATATTTAAATATAATATAATATTTAAAATTATATTTACTATTTTGTACTAACTAAATTTAATATACATTTACCGCTTAGTATTAAATGGTACTATAGAATATTTGAAAAAGTTTTGGATTGATAATCGTTATGTGAAAGGTTAGAATCTGCTTTTGAAGAATGTACATATAAACATATAGTTTGAATATATGTACAACCCATAGTTCTAGAAATTATAAAATTCACCCAAATTATTTTAAAATACTAAAATATTAAAAAAATAATATTGTGAGCAGAGTGACAGGCTGTGAACATACTAACGGTTCGTACGGGTATCTAAGAGTTGACAAAGGCAACTGTATTCTTCTTCGTTTTTATTTTGAATACAAGATTGGCATTAACATGATTATTAATTGATAAGTAATGTTATCTTTAAAAGTAAAATTGAAAATTGATTTTAATTTTAGTAAGAATTATGCGTTACTTTATCTTTTATTACATTTACATATCGTATATGTATATACATATACATATTATATATACACACATGTAAATAAAAATACGAATCTATTTTAAAGAATTTTGAACAGAATTCTCACGTTCTTTAGAACTTCAGAATACTTTAACTTTTTTAATTAACATTTGACTGTCTCAGAAAGTTTACAATGAAAATCCTTTTGAAAAATTTAAATAAATATAATCAAGAAATTGTCAAAATCTATTAAGATTTTATTGAATATTTTTAGATATCAATGACAGTTTTGTTTAATATTATGACAAGACTGAGTTGTTTTTCGTATGAACTGTAGTAAATTTTAGTTTTGTGGTCAAACAGTGTGTCATTTTAAAATTTGGTATTTAATTAAAGGAATAATACTTTTTAAAGAAATATAAAAAATTAAATTTAAACAATGATAATATCTCATTTTAAATATTTTAAAACTTTATAAGATTTATAACATGTTATCCTGCAAATGCATTTTTAAATTTAAAAAATTTATTATTTTATTACTTTAAGAATTTAAAAGTAAATGCTGTTAATTTCTGTTTCTAAATAAAATGCCTGCAAGGAAAATCTGTTCAATGAAAAATTTGTTAAACAATACCAAACATAACTATATTGTAACACTTTGAAAGCCAACAGGAACTGGGAAAAATATTGATTTCTTTTCAACGAAAATCCATCAAAATGAATCGTTCGGGAACATATATTTTTGATTTGATGTATAGGTGAATTTACTAATTCCGATGATAAGTTTAATGGATTAACCAACCTGTTACTAAAAAAAGAATTATATGTCTAAAGATATATAAAAATTTAGCAAAATAAATTTTCAAATCCATTAAATGAGAATAATTGCTGTCATCGTTCGATTATATTTTGGACAATTAAACTTTCAATTTTATTTTCAGAATAGTGTTTGAACTCTCAAATTTTTTTTTGGCTCATTTTTTCCATTCCTCTACCTCTATTCTTCTGTTTTCATGGTCTACACAGTTTGAGATAAGTCAAATTTAATTATGAACAGATTTCATTAAAATGTTATTTGTGTATAAAAGGACATTTTTCAGAAACTACAAACGTTGGTAAACATTAGCCTTCCAAAGATTTTGATGTAAATATTAATGTTTTTCGAAATTTTTAATCCTCCATAGTTCATATCTTCCGAACGTTTAAAGTTAAGATCTTGTAATTTTTGAGTTCCGCTCTGTATGGTTGCATGCATTTTTATATTGCCTTTTTATTGTAATTAAAAATTTTTGTACTATAGTTAAGATTTTTAAAATTGTTTATCTGTAGTATCTCACAAAGGGATTCATGTTTAGGCATTCCTCTAGTATTTAAAACAAAAGTTACTTGCATCAATCCATATGTTATTAATTGTTTTACTGATATTATTGATCAATTGCTTTTATTTTGATATGTTGTAATTTTCATTGTTCTTCTTTTAGTGAAGCATGACTAGTTAGAAGAAACTTTGAGTTTAAACAGATTTAAAGATTTATTAATTCTGATGATAAGTCCAGTGGATTAACCAGTGAATTAGTAAATCTATATGTAAATCTTAGTCTAAATGTTGTTGTTTTTTAATTCGATAATATATATGTATTATTGTTTAATATAAGATATTATATTGTAATTTTATACTTATTAGCTGAAATTCTAAACAAGAAACACGTAATATTTAAGTACACGAGTTAATTTTATTATATAAAACAAAAGTAATATTATAAAAATCTAAAATAAAATCAATTTCTAATAAAAAAAAAATCATATCTCTTATAAAGTCAATTTATCTATACCTATTTATTAATTTTGATTTCAAATTAAATTGATTATATTCTTTTTCTAGAAGTCAAAATATTTAACAATCTTATTTAAATTTCCATAAAAATACCTATCATTCTAATCCATTTCCATAAAAATACCTATCATGAAATTCTCAAGTTTAATTCTATAAAATAGATTGGTTCTCCTTTTGACTTTCTTGTATATAAAGAAAATAAAAGATGAATAGGGAATTAAATATTTACAACACAATAATGTACAAATTATACAAATTATATACTTCCTTTCATTTTAGAAGGTTTTGCCTTGAAAACAGATCGGAAACAGATCACGCAGGTAGCCAATGAAAGATATTTCTGCGAGAATTTGCAATTTTTAATTGGAAAAAATAATTTTATAGAATTTGTATTTCAATAAAAAATACCTCATCCTTCATCCGCGGTTTCAATATTCCATAAAGAAAATTTGTAATGAAAATATACCTATGGAATATGAGGTTTAGTTGGAGTATTTTATTTCTTATACAAGGAAGTTAGAGAAAACTATGAAGATCTGCAATCTAAAACCAAAGTTCAATATAAGTTATAAGCTTTAATAACATTAAATTTCAAGAGTGGGCATATTAAGAGAGATATAAATATCCATAAAGTAAATATTAACTCTTTTATTAATTAATATAATATATTGATAAATGTATATGTAAGTATAATATTAATTTAAAAATTCCTTTTTTTTTTCAACTTTAAACTTGATTACATATACATAGGTACATAATTTATTTAATTTAATTTCAATTTATGTATTATTTTTTTCTTTGCTAAGTGGGAATTTTGAAAGATACCAATAGGATCAACGCGCGAATTCTCTGGAGTTAAACCAACCAAAAAGCCACTTCCCATTTTAAATCAAACATAAGGTTAGAACAGTAATTCTGTTTGATTTAGCGATTAAGGAAAATAGGAATAACTTCTACTAACTTTCCATAATTCCCATAAAATTGCGAAGGAAGTTACTGGATGTTGGGAGCAGCAAAGATGTTGATGTTTATCTTGTTCTTCTTTTTATATTACATATTTCTTTTTTACTTACAAATATTAAATGAAAACATGAAACTATTTCTTTATTTTTTTTTACATAAAATAGCACTATACATACATACTTATGTGTTAATGTGGGTATTACTCGTATATATTGAAGAAGTGTAAATCAAAATGTTCGAAAAAGAAGTCGAAAAAATAATTTGACAGTCAGTAGTTTTAAATTTTTTTCTGCTTTATACATTTTTTTTTTTTGAAATTTTTATTTTCAAATCTTTAAATACATGTTAAATTCATGAAAAACTTTCTTAAGTTAAAGTCATTTGTGTTTTCGACTACAAACGAATTTCTAATTATTGTATACATACCAATTACCAATCTCAAGAAACATATTACGATTATCTTTAACAGATTATAATACTTTTACGCGTACTTATATTACAAAAAACTTTAAAATCTTTTAAAAAAAATTGATTAATGATTTGAATTAATTTAATAATATCTAAATATGTATACAAAAAAAAAAAAATCAATCTTTAATATAATCTCTTATAAAAATAACTTTGTTAAGAAACGACAAAAAAAGAAACGATACCTTGAATATAAAAATGTTCCTATTATTATTTCTTTAAATTTTTTTTTTTCTTTTAACAATTTATTAATTCTAAGTATTAATCTTTTCTTTGAAAAATTTCAATTTTTTTTTTTGTTTTTGGTTTAGTTTTTGTTCAAAATCCCTTGTTCATCCTATTATTTGTTTTGTACATAAAAAAACTAGCGCCTCTTGATCGTAATCTTAATTCATATTTCTCATAATGATGAATCTCATAAAAAATGAGTCAAAAGTCATTTCTTAAAATAAAAAACGAAGAGACCAAACCAAACTAAACTAAAAAAAAATCAGAAAAAAAAGAAAGAATTATGAATTAGTTTAGTTTTTATTATCATTCCTTTTAAAGCAAATCAAGCATTTATTTATTGCCATTATTTTTTGAATTAAAAAAAAGAAACCCACCAGAGATCATCAGAATTCAACCAAATTTCAAAAATCCAATATCAAAAAAAAAAAAAAAAAAAAACAAATAAGAACCAAGCATTTTTTTTCTTCTTCTGTCCATTACAGAATTCTTCAGAGTATTTCTTAGGAAAACCAGTAGCGATCACAAATGACATTTTGAAAAATTATATCTCATAATTTTTTTTTTTTTTTTTTTAAGTAAACATAAAAGAATCAAAAGACAACCAAGAAAATCCTTCATCGAACCGAACTTTTAAAGATATAGCTATTCTTTAAAAAAAAAAAAAAAATTTAAATAAAAAATTTAAGGAAAAAAATATTAATTCTAAAAAAAACAAACAACAAAAATTATTGTTTACCTGCTTGCGCGAGAAATTTCATCCCATTTTCTTAATAGTTTTGCGCGCTACCGTACCATATCATAACTTCCATATCCAACATCTCATAAAAAAATGTAGTGTAGATTTTCATCTTTTTTGACAACAAGTTAACAAACACAAAAAAAACGCAGTAAAAAAACAAAAAGAGATTAAATGCATCATACTGTATCCAGTAGCCACAAAATACCTATTAAAAACTAAATGGACATATGGTGAAACCCTTGATTTTTATTTCCTTTTTTTTGGTTGTTCATTAAATAACGATGTGTATATACCTTAAACTAAACTAATGCCCTATAAGTCCAACATAACTTTTCCAAATAAATTAGAAAATAAATGTTTTTTTTTTGTTTTTAGTTAAAAACTCATTGAACCCTTTTTTTTGTGTGTGTGTCCATATTATTGATGTTTTGTTACCATATATACCTCTTAAAAATCTCATAATAAACCGTTAAAAGTTATAGGGAAAAAAAACTAATAATCAATATAGCGTATAAATTTTTAATAATACATTTTTTTCACTATAATTAAATCGAAATAGCGTAAATGTAATTTTAAGAAAAGAATCAATTAAGCCTCCAAAATTCAAAATTTACTGCTATATGTGCTGCATTGCATTTTTGAACAGATCATTTTTGACAAATCATTAATAATAAACTTGTATACCTTTAAATATTTTTATTATTTAATAAAATCCATTTGAAGTTGTAAATTTATGTTTTATTTCAATTTCGAACAGAAATCAACAACAGAAATCCCTCTGCCAACCAGGAAACCATGCTCAGCACTTAGTTACGTTTAAATTTTTTTGTATATACAAATGTGATCTAGTGATATAATATATTAGATCTTTAAAAACAAAAGTCTCTTTGAAATGTTGTAAAAATATAGCTTTTATTAACTTAATTATTATTAGCTTAATTAACTGGTCAAAATTTGGGAACCTTTTCCACTAGGATGTGGCTCTTATATAGCTTTTTAATTACAGTATTAGCAAAGGCAACTTCCGGTTATCAAAAGTAGTTTTTTTTAATTCTCTCTTAAATCTTATAATATATTTTAATTGCCGAAAAATTTGGTAAACTTTTTGGAAAATGGGAAATAAATGGAAAATATTACTTCCAATTCGGAGTTAGGTTTAAAATTTCTTATTTTTCCTTGGCATAAAATTTATATTATGAGTTTTTAAAATTTTACTAAATTCTTCTATATGAAAAATATCACTTCCCGGTTTTAGGCAAAATGTACTTTTGTACTTAGTGAGTTTGAAAAAGTTGAGATTCGTTTTCAGTAATGTTCAAAAAGTTGAAATTTAGCAAATTATTGTTGCCGAATTTTTTACATAACTTATATAGGAAGAAGTAAAAATAGTTTAAATCTGAATTTTTTTTTTTAATTTGTGACATGAATTACTATTTTTATGGTTTTAAACATCATTTAGATTTCGATATAAATTTCGATATCTTCTAAATATTTACTTTTGATAATATAAAAGTTATATAGTTTGATGATGTTCGAAAGCGAACCTTTCTATATTTATTTTTCACATTATTTTAAATTTTTTAGTTATAATATATCGGATAATAGCATTAGTTAATCATTAGACCTGATACAACATCAGGTATATTGCATTTGATATAAACAAATAATGTTGGATAATAAGGATAATTCGGATGATGCAAATGATAATGATGATAATACCTCAGATGATATAATGTAGCTTCTGAAAATTTTTTGTTTATTATCAGATTTATATCTCATCATCAACATTGTTATGAAAAAAAAACTGGTCATATTATGTGGCTTTTTATTACAAATAACAAAATAAAAAGAAAGAGAAAAAAAAAAATGCCAGACAAAAAATAATTCTCATATCTTTCTTATTTTTTTTTTGCTGCTGTTCGTTCCTGTTTTCACTTGAAAATTAATTTTTTTTTTTTGTTATATTTTTTAAATTTTAACAAATCTGTGAATTTATCTAAAATCTGTGAATAAATAACAATAAATTACCCTTAAAAGTAACAAAAAAAAAAGTGAGATTTTTAATCCAATATAAGACCAAAACAACAACAAAAATAAATAACAAACCCCTTCCTCTTTTACTCTTTGGAATTTTTCGAGTATTTTTTGTTTGGATTGTTTAAAAAATTAATATTTCATGCTAATCGCATTATGACCAAGGATATCTTTTAAATACTTTTAATTTTCTTGTTTCGTTCTTTTTTTTTTAAGATCAAAACAAATTACCTAATGATCATTTTGGTCAAATTTATTTTATATAAATTGTTTACTAATTTTCTGTGTTTGTATGTTCAGTTTTTGTGAAATATAAGTGTTTATGAAAGTAAAAAGACTGAGAGAAATTTGTTTAAGAAGTAGAGGAGAACTCTACAAATTGTGAAAAAAATAACAGACAAAAAAACTTAAATCATACCAAAAAGTTAAAAAACTGACTTATAGATAGTGTTAGTATCTTAGAGAACTTATATTTGAGGAAAATTTATGTATTTATAATGATTTTTGTGTTATGTATATAATGATTTCATATAATGTTCATATGATGTTTCAAGTGATCTATCACAGTAAATTCTTGTAAAAATTGATATTATCTGATAAAAGCAAAGCTTTAAGCAACCTTTTCTACCTCTCGATAATCTTTTTCACCTCTCCTTCACTTCGAGTATTCACCCTACCCAATGGAAGATTACACATGTTTTCCCAATTCCAAAAAACGGTTATCCCTTTAGCTATCGCCTCCTTTAAAGCGATCCCTTTAATTATCGCCCTAATGCCATGACTTCGGTTCTTTCTAAAGTAAGGGAAAAAATTGTGAACTAAAAGATTCTGAAATACCTGGACCACAAAAGTTTGTTTCATGACCGTCAATAACGGTTCAAACTTCAAAGCCCATCGTTAAACCGGTGATCTCCAGACTTACCTTTGTGAAAAGCTAAGCATCAATATTCATTATTCTGATGAGTCTAATGTTGTGACTCTTGATATTTCTAAGGCTTTCGATCGAGTTTGGCACTATGCTCTGTTGGTAAAATGCAAATTGAAAAAATCTTGCAATACGAATTTGAAAATTTATATGTTTTAGTGAAATATTTCAAATAATTAAATAACAATTATTAATAGATCCCTGCATCAGCAGGGATCTATTTATCAGAATGTGTGAAAAATTTGTTGATAACTTGATAGACATTCTTTTGTATATGTATATGTACATATTTTTATTTTATATGTTTACATGAAAAATGAAAATTAATGAAAATTTTTAACTTTTTACAAAAAGCTTTTCAAAAAGAAGAAAGCAAACATTTTATATATACATACGTATGTACATTTAAGTGTAAAGACTTTTCAAGCAAATTTAAGAAATTCTCAGCGAAAATATGTAAGATTATAGGTTATTTTTGTGAAATCAAAGACCTTAGGTAAAAAATTGGTGTTAAATTATAAAAATAATTTATAAAAAAAAATTAAAAAAGAGTCATTAATTTCATTTAAAAAAAATTAAATTATTTTTACATTCTAAAATAGTGAAAACTTTTTGTTTTATAATTGTAAAGTTCATTGGGTTAGTAAAAGTTAATTTTAATTAAAATAATTAAATTGAATACGAATTTATTTTATTAATTTTCATTTTTTTTTGTTGTTAAATAAAAACGCAATAAATTGCAATATGAAATAGCGTTTTATAAAATCTATATTTTAATTAGGTTTCAGTAATAAATTTTATTTAGTTTTTTGTTTTCATTTTTAATTTTCGCATTGATGCGTTACTGGTTGACTATAAAATGATGTAGACGTAGATTTCTACAAAACAATGATGAATATTGTTGATAGTTTAAATGTAAGTATAATAAGTACTATAAGTACTATTATTGTAACTATAGAATTGAATATAGCTTGATTTTTAGATACAAGTATAATGCATTATTTATATATGATCTAATGTGACTTTTTATAAAATCGCGTGTTTTTTTTTTTTTGACAAAATAACAATTAATTAAAAAAAAATGTTTACTTTTTTAAAATATCGTGTATATTTCATGTATTTTAGAAAATAGAGAAGTTACATTGTATATAAAATAAATTTGTTTTATATTGTTCAATTCATTGCCATAGGCTGATTACAAGATTTGAGATTTACTAATGAGAGAAACACTTGTCTTAATGAAAAATTTTAAAAGAACATGAACATTTTAGATTTTATAATTTTCAAATTAGTATTTTTTTTCCTCTTATTATTATTGCCAGTATTTCCGCTTCCTCTTTAGAATTTCTAAGTTATAAATTAATAACAGTCTAGAATAACTATATAATGAAGTAGGTTAAAAAAATAAATATTTTTTACAATTTAAATAATATTATCAATTTTTTAAAAATATTTTTAAGTTTTCCCTCTTCACTTTCTAGCTTTATCCTTCCTTCCAATTCATTTTTATAAGTAAATTGCTTTTAAGGTTTAAGTAAGTAAAAGGTTTTCAGTTCATGAATGAAGCTTTTCTTGTGAATATCAAGCCTAACATGATATCTTTCCAACTAATTTTGAGAAGGTTAAAATATTCTAGATATCGAAATAAAATTATATTTAGGATATAGCTAAAGAAGTTACCAAATGTTTTCTATACACCCAGTTCTTCAACAGCAGATTTCTTAATTTATTTTTAAAATTCAAAGCCAAATGTACCTACTATTTGTTTGTTTAGAAATAAAGTATAATGCACATCTTAGCTACAACTCCCATTTTAAAATTCTTAAGATTTATGCTTAGTTCATCGTTTCGGCTTATTTCTTCTAAACTATTTTAAGAAAAAAAGAATTCTCTCAATAACGATTCATCGCTTTAGAACAATTTTTCTGCAGAAGAAAAAAATTTAGACAGCTGAAATTTGAAAATGACATTTAAATTATTTTAAATTTTTGTTTATTAAAAGTAAAAAAGAAAGTATGAATCTTTTTAATTATATTTATTATGTAAAAAATTACTCAAAATAGATATAATATTTTTAATATAACACTTATTTAACGTTTATTTTGATTACATACATATGTACAATGTATAATATAAGGTAGATATTGTTTTCATACTAAAAATTTGTACCCGAAATTTTGGCAAATATGCAATATTCCGGTGCGGCTGTAAAGAAGGCTGTAAACATTTTTTTAGCGTGATGTCTGTCTGTGTGTGTGTGTGTGTATGGGTGTGTCTGTATACCCATTTAAGGTTTTGATGTAAATATATCGGATTGATAAGCTTTTGGAGCAAATCGGACAACCGGAAGTAGTAGTTCACTAGTGTCATTTTTAAGTTTTTTTCGAATATTTCGGAACAGAAAAGTTATTAAGAAAAAATTGTTACACAAGTAAAGAGCAACAACTTTGCCATAGAACATTTTTTGATCCGACTAACTTTAACTTTTGTTTAATTTTTTTCTAAAACCAAATTTCATACATACATACATAATATCTATTATAACACGCCATATGGATTTATATGAACAAATTTTTTTTGGTTTTGGTTTGGTTTGTACCTATCTCTTAAAAATTTATATAAATATCTAGTTAGGTATGCATATTTCTCTTGTTGATGACGCAAAATTCAAACTGTAAAATTTATGTTAGCAGATTCAATATTAATCTTATGTTTGTTTTGTATTTGTTTACAGTTTTTAGTATTTTTTACTTCTAATATTTTTGAATAAAAAAAAATGTAGGTACATGATATAAATCGTTGTGAATGAATGTACATATATATTACGATTTCATTGCTTATTATTATTATTGACTAAAACAAAATGTTGTTAAATTATTAGAAGTTATTTTGCTTTGATATAAATTATTATGTAAAAAATCTATAAATTTTGGCATTTTACTTTGCGTGCAGTGGCTCCCTAAATATTAACTAATATACATACATACATATGTACATATGTATGTAAAAAGTAACATTAACTAATTTTAAAAATGGTAAAATTTTTTAAATTAATTTTTGTAATCTATTGTTAGCCAATAGAAATTTCAGAAACTGGAAAAATATATAAAAAAAAATTAATTTGTATTAGGTTTGAAAATTCTTTCTAATTTTGACGTAAGCATAATAATTAGTGATATGAAAAGGTAAAGAACTGTAATATTTATGACTGATTAAGAATTTTAAGAATCATCTGGAATAAAATAAATATGTAGATAGATAAATTGGTATCTACAGTACAGTAAAATTAGGCGTCTTCTTTTTTAAATTAGAGCAGATCATGGGCTTTCAAAATAAAAGTATTGTTTTTTGTTTAGATCTTCAAACTTCAGCACTTGTAGTGTTTTTTTATTGACAGATACATTTTGACGTTTGCTGAACAAAGAAAAGTCAAAATAATTTTTTATTTATAAATAAATTCTGTGGAATCACTAATAATACTCTCTCATACAGATATGAGCTATACTTAACACTTAAAAAAAAAGATTCAAAAAACTTTTCGTTTAAAAATTATTAGATTAAAAAATATTACATACATATATAAAAATATACATACATTATGTAGATGAAAAATTGAAAATTTTTAATATAAAATACACAAAAAATGTTTTTTTTTTTATTAAAAATTCCAAAAATTGAAATTCAATAATAAAGTTGTGTTATCAATATCCTTCATTTAACGGTATATTTTTAAATTTCAAATGTATATATGTACATATATATATAATCAACCCATATTGCACGACACTATGAAATGAATTTTTTTTTTTTGTAATTGTATACCGATTGTCTGAGGTATTATAGATTTTCTTTTACTATTTCATGACCTTTGAACATATTACAAAGAAATATATTTAACACTATATTTCGAAGCATTGGGAAGAGATACTTTTGAGATGAATTAATAAATGAGTATAATATTGAGTAAATAATATTATATATTATAAAATTAGATATATGTACATATATAGTTAAACTTGTTTTATCAATCAATTTGGAATGAACGTTAACAATTTGAATTTGATCTAAAATTAATTCAGAGATTTCAAAAGCTCTAAAGGTGTTATTTTCTTTTTGAGTATAGTGGTATCCTAAATTTTTTAAAATAGCAATGGTCCTTTTAAGATAATTGTATTTTGAAGGAACTTTGGTGACAGAGGGAAACAAATTTGATGAAAACATGTTTCACATTTTAGCAGTTCTAATAACAAATGAGATTCTGTAGCAAAGTATGAGTTTAAACTTAAGCGCTTTTACGGTACAAAAGTATAGAATACTTGTAGCCTCTCTTGTGTTAAGTTAGAATTGTGCGAGAAGGCGTATTATTGATTTTAATTCAATAGAAGTGTCATTAAAAGTGTCATTATCCATTTGATATCTATAAAATAAAGACAATTTTCTAACATTTTGAATAATAAATACGATGACATCTTGAACTTTACTGAGGTATTTACTGAGGTAGTAAAAATATTTTTAATTTCACTATATATTTTCAATATTACCAAGTAATTCCACAAAAGAAAAAAAACAAATGACTAATACATCAATATTGTCAGGATCAATTATTTTCCTTTTTTTATTGTGTTCAATTTTTTTTTTTAAAATTGAAAATTCACACATGAAAAATTTTTAATAAGAGAATATTAACAAAATAAAAAAAAAACAAACGAAAGGAAGGAAAGGGTTTGGCCATATCATTTTGACAACTCTAAAACAAAATCATATTCTGAAACATATGATGATAGAAATCAAATAAATGTTGTCACGGCTTTTTATTGAATTTTTTATTTTTCTTGATTTGATTTTAAAATAAATCAATTTTTTAATAATATAAAAACAGAAAAGCTCAAAAAAAAAAAAAGGGAGAATAAATTTGAAACTAACTAAAATGATTGTAAAATTTGTTTTGTTTAGGATTTTTTTCTTTTTTTTTCAAATTTTATATTAAAAAAAAAAATGTTAATTGCTTTGATAAACATACCTGTAAAAGTGTACATTTATATTAGTTATCTACAATGAATTATAGATAATAGAAATGTGATTGCTAAAAATATTTACTAATTGTTAGAAATAAAAAGTTATATGACTAATTCGACCATCGTCTAATATATTTACATATGTATATATCATGGGCAAAGTTAGATATTTAAAAATTAGGAATTTCGTTTAAAATGTCTTTTCTTTAGTCTTCTCATAATACCTTTTGTTGTTTTGATATTTGCATTTCATATGTATTTTTTTTAAGATTTAAAAAAAAAACTACGGTACAAATAAGAGGACTAGTTTATTCAATAAAATTCATAAAGAAAAACAAGAATGATTCATTTAATCATTTTGGATCAAAATCGAATCATTAATATTTTAAAACAATTAAAATTTGACTATAAGGAATTTTTCGTTTCGGAAAATCGTTCTTTAGTAATAGCGTATATTAAGTTATAACTATAAGTAAATGTTAAATTTGAATATATTGAAATTTTTGCACTAGAAGAGTTGAATAAGCTTTGGTTGCTGAATTAGAAAACGATTATTAGAAACGATTATTATAAATAAAATATAAAGTTTTTGATCGACTTCAAATAATGATCGATATACAGATAATTCTTTGAAAGATAATATTTCGAATTATGTTTATTTTTATTAAAGCTAAAACACCTTCTAAACTATGATCCACTTATAAGTACTTTTAAAAAAACATTATTTTTTACAATTAATAATTAATGTTTTATTCAATAATAATTGCTTTTAATTACCTATAGACATTACTTAGTTTTAAAGAGATTCTCACAGTCATTATACCGTCAATAATTGAAAAACTACTATACTAGCACACTTATCATAATCCCTATTCTCTTTTAAAATTTCTTTTTAACAATATTACCCAGTATTATTAATTGTAATATTATTATAAAGTTGCACAATTAAGTTGATATGATCTAAATTATACGAATTACTTCAACTTTTCCTTAATTCTAAATGATTCATATACAAAAAAAAAAAAAAAAAGAAACAAAATCAAAAATAAAAATAAAACTCCTGATTTCAAAAGAGAATTAATATTATATCTAAACATGTTATCTATAGATAATATTTATCCTCTGAAATAAGAATTGATTAATCCAGACGTTATTCTACAAGTTAGAATAGTTATCACAATTTTTCAATACATATATGTATATTATGTTTGAGGGAAAATATATAAACAAAAACAAAAAAAATAAAGAAAACGTGGAAGCTGTTGATATAATAAGTTGAGTATATAGTAAGTATAGTTTTCATTGCATATGATAATAAAAGTCTGTCTTATGGTGAATTTTTATTGAGTTTTAATAACAAAAAAAAAAAAAAAACAATAGAAAATTGACTCTTCTTTTCTGTTTTTTCTTTCAGTTTTATTTGTCTTAACTTTATTTAGTTTTCCAAGTTAATATGTATTTTTTTTTTTCTGTCTTGATTTAATTTTTTTTTTTTTTTGAGAAAATTTGCAAATTATTGTCAACTTCTTTAATAGGGATATGAAAAGTTTATTGAAATTTTTGTATGTTAAACAACATATAAATGTATATACTTACATATATGTATGTGTGTATAAAATAAACTTGTCTTAACTATTGTAATAAAATTTTTAGTTGTCGTGATTATCCATTATAATTTAAGAAAGTAATCATTGAAATCTGAATATTAAAAAATTGTTTAAAAGTTTATAATATCTATTTTTTTTTATTTTAGAATACAAAAATTATTCAAAAAATTGTTATGTGTTGTTAATATAAATGTTAATGTGATAATTGTTTTATAACCGCAGCACAAAATTTTTCATTTAATCATAATAATAATCTTAATAATAGTCCGGGTAATATTAAACAGTGTTAGAAGAAAAAAAAAATTGTTAACGTATTTTTTAATTTCTTTTAAATTTCTTTCTTTTCTTTCAGTTGGGATCTCCTGCATTGATTAAAAAATGGAAAGATATCATATAATATATGGATTAATTCGATTCCTTAAGTTATTTTTTTATTCGCGTCTTGCTATTTATTTTCTTTTTTATTTGCAAAGATCCCCACATATATTTTTTTTGTTTTTCACCCATTAATTACTTCTAGTTTCAAAACGTATAATTTTTATCTTAAAAAAAATATTTTTTGTTGCGAAACCAACCACGGCTATGGCTTTGTAAATCATTGTTTTGAATTAAAATGGTACAATGATTGACAAGGAAATTATTTTTCCCCTTTTCTATTCAGCAGTGGCTGTAAATGTCGTAAGGCGGAATTATTCTTACGACGTGTTTTGGATCCGAACCCACACTCCCTCGGTGTTTACAATGTATTTTATACGCTCTTACCCACTAGGCCACCAAGGCTTCCGAATTTAGTTGAATTTTTAAAAAATTTTGAATTTGTAGCAGAAAATGGTTAAAATATGTATGTACATATATACATTTTTGATTTGTGAGTCAGTCTAAAGAAAGTAATTAGATTATCAACTGTACCCATAGATATCACGTAATTATTACTAGTAGCGCTACAAGGTAGTTGGTAGCTGTAGCCGAAAATGTGATAGTAGCGTAGGGCATCAATGACTACCTTTCGTCGAAAGTCATTAAATTAATTTTTTAGTTAAGGTTCTATCAACTATCGAATACCTTTTGTTACATGGATTCTGATTAGTTGTAAAATTAATAAAAAATATTATACTTTTCTCGGTAAGGATTCAGTTATTCTTCTAAAGAACCTTATCTTAAAAAATTGATAAAATTTACAATATTCAAATTTGGTGTTTTTCATATTCAAATTTATATTATGACAAGTTTATTTTTTATTTTATCTAAATATTATACCTTTATTAGGGATAATTTAATAATTTTAAAAATAAATATCTTATAATTTGCTTCAATTTTGTTTTTGTTTAGTCTTTTTTTTTTTAGTTTTGATTTAAATGTGGTAAAAAGGTTAAGAGGATATTAATAAAATGCAGATTCATATGGAACACTTTACAAAAAATTGTTGTTTTCAAGAACTTGTATAGTTTACTTGTATAGTATTAGCATTTTATATATAGAAAAATTCATATATAAGATTGTACTAAAACCGTGTTGTTGCTGTTATAGACAAAAAAAAAAATTTAATTTTTGTTTTGTTTTTTAGTATCATTGGGGGTATCTAAAAAGACATGAAATCGCTGAGGTAGGTCTCTTTATTGTAAATAGTACTAGTGAAAAATTCTCAATCATATCCATAATCTGACATTGGGGAATGATAATGTTTTTTTTTTTTTTTATCATTATACTGTCTCTTTAGTATTTTATTTTTATCTTTTGTTGTTTGGTTCCTGTATTAATTGTACGAGACAGTTTAGAAAAGTAATATCTGGGTCTTCTTTTTATTATAATTGTTGTTATTTCAATTGTTATTCTCTCGCTAAGTTTATTATTTATTTTTTTTATTTGTCGTATGTTTTTTTGTATTGTTTTTATTATTAGTTTTTATGTCGTCTTGAGTACAATTTTACATGACAAAATGGCAAAAAAGTCATGTTTTTTCCATGTTATATGGTTTCGGTTATTTGGAATAAAGTTAATTTCTTTGACTATGATTTTAACTTCCTGTGAGATGAATTATCATTTGTTTTTTTTTTTTTTTTTGTAGTAAATATATTTTACAAGAAAGTTTTTCCTTTTATTTTTGGTATGTTTTCTTTTTTTTTTTAATTTTTTGGAAATTTTTGGTTTTAAAAATTTATAAGTAGTTTTATTATAATTGTTTTTTTTTTTTTTTTCGTAAGAATATTTAACGGGAAAGTAAGACAGTATTTTTAAAATTTACAATTATAAAATTGTTAAAAATTAATGAAGTTTAAATAAAAAATATGTAATTGAAAAATTTTAAGTAAGTAAAATAAATTTTTGTAGTATTTTAATGTTCAAACTTTGATATTCTGTTGAAATTATTGAAAAGAGGCTTTGTAGTATCATAAATTTGCTGTACAAAAATACGGTAAACCAATTTTTGGAAGAGCTTAACATGGTTTACCAGAAGATGTTCAGGCGGATCATGAAAACAGAGACTCTTTTATATTGAAAATGGATTGTTTGACTCTAGATCTCTCGATTGAGCATTAAGAAAGTGCTTAGATTTAGATGACTGTCCCGAATTATTTCTCTCAACTCTAATTTATAATATTTTTTGATCACAAAATTTAATAATTAAAAATTTTGTTAAGTCAAAAAATAAATTATTTATTGAAAATTATAGAGCAAATACTGGCTGATAATGTTTATCTTTAAAATTGACACAGTAAATAACTCCCATCTGTTTAATTTTATATATTATATTGAAATTCAGATTTATTTGAACAATTTTTGTCTATATTAATTTAATTAAGTGAGAAAAAAAAAAAAAATAAACTCTTACAAACGATTATATTAAAAACATATTAATTAACTCTTTAGAATTATTTCAGAAAATTACCATTTCAAAATTAGTCAAGTTTTTGAATGATTTTTTTCTATTGCGTTAAAAATTCATTTTTTTTTTTTCCAAACCAGAACAAAAATTTAAACCAGACTGAAATATAGAATCCCTTCCATTTCGTATTCCTATATACATTTGATTAAAATATCGAAAATCCTGTTCTTGAAAGGAACAGTCAAAAATAAAAGAAAATAAAAAAAAAACAACATTTTATTTAGGTACAGTATGAATTTTACCTGTCAATCAAAAATTCAATGAAAAGGGAAAATAAAAAATAGGATATTTTAAAAAATGATCAGAATTCATAGATATTTATTAAAATTGTTGTTTCTGCTTTGAAATAAAATAAATCACTCCATTTTTTTTTATTACATTTAAATTGACCCAATGTTACAAACAAATCATCATTTAAACTGGAGTAACTGTAACAATTTGAGACAACAATAAAATTTCAACAATAAAGTTATAATGAAAAAAAAAGAAACAACTGTCATAAGAAATTTAAAAAAGTGTCAAAAAAAAAAAGAAACAAAAAACAATTCAATAGTAATAAAGTGAAAGAAAAATATAAACCATTTTTTTTTTGTAAGAGCAAAAAAAATACATGGAAAATTAAATTGTTGCACGACAAATTTTACAATTTTAAAATTAATTCATTTTCAAATTCGATATGGACTTTAGGGAAATTAACTTTTGATTTTATTTTTAAAGTATTTTTTTTTAAACATTTGTCATTTTTTTGAGTTATTAGTAAAATTTTTGAAAATAAAAAAAACAATCAAGAAATTATTATTAGTCGAGGCAAAAGTTTATAATGCGTAATTTTTTTCGAGGTTAACTATAGAAATGATATTGCACTTATATTCAATTATTAATTTACTATTATTATTGTTCTTATTTGTGCGTAATATCTACAATAGACATTAGAAAAGCACCTAAATTAACACTTTGATGCACACAGTCAAGGGTAACTTTAGTTTAACTTAGTAACTTTAGTCATTTAAAAAGATCTAATGTATAATTAAAAAAAGAAAATAAACCATGTTTTATTTTCGATTTATTAAGTTTAAAGATAGAGAGTATTTTTGGTCGTTCATAAAATCATAATACATTAAAATACGCTAATCATAATACGCTAAAAATTAAAAAATACATTTTTTTAAAGTTGCTTAAACTATAAATTTAAAAAAAAAATTATAGTATGTAATTACAATAAGAAAGTAAATTCAACGGATTTTTTAGTACCAATAAGTAATTTTCTTCATGTTCCCTTGAGGGTTAATAACGATTTCTTATGATAAATCACAGAAGCTATTCAAAAAATGTTTTAAATTCACAACGCATTTGATCCGGTATTATTTTGGTAATATGTAGTAGATATCTTTACTATCTATAATGTAGTATCTTTCACTATCTATTGTGAATACATTACATAATATCAATATCCTTTAGTTGATTGTAATAACTCTTGTTTTTCTATACTCAAATATTTAAATATATTTTTTTCTTTTGTATTTTAAAAATTAACTTTTTTCTTAGCGTGCAAAAAAACAAATTTTTTTTATTGACTTCTATTTCAATTTTAAGGGGTTACAGAAATTTCTGATTTCGACTGTCTTATATAATTTTACCTTTATACAAACAATAAAAAAAAAATTAATTTTTTAAACACTTATGTTTTTTTTATTATTAGTTATGTGCTACAATAACGTAATGGTATGATTTTTTTTTTAAGTTTTTATAAATAAAATTTTTAAATTTTGAATTTTTTTTTTTTTGAAATTTTTGTTTTTGTGGATTGTGTTGTTGTGGGGCGTAACAACATACGGAACAAATTTGTTGACACTTGTATAACGGATATTAGGGAATGACAAAATTTGACGGCAAAAAAAGGGTTGTAACATATATATTGAATTTTTAATGACGGTTTCAAGAATCAAACTGTTGAAAATTGTCACTGAATTATTGTCCCTGTTATAAACATTTTTAAGGATATACGATGTCTAATCGATTTCCTTTTAAAACATTATATGTGTACTTATTGGTCTTAGGACTAATTTATTTTTCAAAAATATATGAGTTGATTAAGAAATTTAAAAAAAGTAATTGTTTTACAAATAGTACATAATTAATTGTAAATTATAATTATTTTCGGCTGAGATATCTTTGGGAAAAATTAGTGCGTAAAAAAAAGTATGTATGTACAGCTAACCTATACAATGAGTAATAATTAGGGCTAGGATTTTTCGGTTTAAGCATATAAATGCATATTTAACATATTTTCCTTACAAAAACCTTCCTTCCTTTTTTAGCATATTTCTTTAAAACAGACTTTCTTCCTTCATTAAAAAATAAAGATTTAGAAATATTTATTAAAAGCTATAGGAGATATTTGAGAAGGAAAAGTCAATGAATTGGCAGATATCTAAATACTCAGCAGCAGAAATATCTGTATTTAAGTATGTTCCAATAACAACAGTCGTTGTCAAAAAATCTTTCAGCATGTACAAAAATTTGTTGAGATCTAACCGGCAATCTTTTATTTTAGAATATTTACAAAAAATATTTGTAATTTATTGCAATAATGCAATTAATGATAATTTTTTATTTTAATCAATGGTTATTTTTTATTTTAATTTTATTATGTTAAGTTATGAAAATAAAAGGCTACATATATGAATTCCATTTTAAGAGCATATTTTTCAAGAATACAAGTATATAACGATAGAAAACCTTAAATACAACGATATTAAAAGAAATTAAATTTCAATTTGCTATGATGTAAAAGTAACAAGAAAAAAAAAAGTTTGACATAACATTTAACTCTTGTGTCTAATAAGCGATGATAGAAGATGTAGCACCAAAAAAGAAGAAGTACTAAAGATATTATAATTTAAAAAAAAAAAAGTAAAATTTGATTAAAAATCTTTAAGAGGTAAATCTTTAAGCCTTTAATATTTCAACCCCTATCTAATAATTTTAGATTTAAAATGAAAAAAAAAGTATCTATTGCAATGATTTAATTTCTTGATTAGCGACAAGATATAATTATAGTTACTGAAGGTTGTTTTAATGGTTTTCCGAAAAGAAATAACTTTTAATAAAATTCTTCAGAAAATTCCCGCTTAAGAAACAGAATAAAAAGTATTTTTTTTATTTTGTTAATCTTTGCACCTTTCTTTGTATGCTTAAAATAGTTTTATTTTTTTTTTTTTTTTAATCCTTATCTTTTTTTTTTTTTGTAATATGAAAAGGATTTACGACGATCCTTTGAAATTTATATTGAAAAAGGTAGGTAGATTCCACATAATTAAGATTTTGAAGTAAGATAAGCAAGAAAATTTTTTATTTTTGGTATTCTTTATAATTGAGATTTCAGGGGGTTTCTTTATGATCGGCGGTTAACTTTTGAGCTACTGAATATTTTGTGACATTAAATAAAGAACAAATTAAAAAAAAAATCTTTTTGACAAGCTAAGAACTCATTAAATTGTGCATACATTTGAATGTACATTATGCACATATATATTTATAAAAAGAAAAGTAAATATTTATTTTATATACTTAAACAAATTCAAATGATAAGAATTAAAATTAATTTCTTTTTTCTCTTAGAATTATTTTTCTGATTTAATACTTACTCCGTTCTGTTTTTGAATATACACAAGTCCACAATTTTTTTTTTTTTTTTTTTGGCGGCAATGTACCCAAAAACAAAAGTTAAGTTTTTGAAAAAATCCAAATATGAAAA
Organism: Poecilobothrus nobilitatus; assembly: GCA_947095535.1. Lineage (NCBI taxonomy): Eukaryota > Metazoa > Arthropoda > Insecta > Diptera > Dolichopodidae > Poecilobothrus > Poecilobothrus nobilitatus. Next base: position 58,051,395 of record OX352774.1, read on the forward strand.
AAGATGCCCATCATATAGAAAATAAAAATAAATTTTAATTTTAATATAAAATTTATTTATAAGAAAGAATTACCGTTTTAGCGTTAACATTGGCTTTATAAGTGCCTGCAATTAGTTTAACCACATCTTCATTACCATGTTTAGCTGCCCAATGTAAACCAGTCTGTAAAAAATAAAAAAGAAAAATCGAACTATTATGTTGTTACTTAATACATAGTTACAAATTAATAATATTGTAAACCTAAGGTTCATAGGTAACTGATCTGTAAGTGATAATTGATCTGTATCAAAACTCATTTTTAAACTTAAAGTTAGCTCCTGTCAAAAATTTTAGATTAGTCTTAGCCCTGTAGTTAGTCAGATCAAGTCAGAAAAAAAGAATAGGAGAAATTGTTTAGTAACGCCTGAGAAATTTTACAAAATTAGCTATGTCAATTAATACTATATGATCAGTAGAATAATTTAAAAAATTGATGCAATATACAATAATTATTATATATTTGATTTACGTATCCAGGATTTATCAAGAAGTTTTGGATTGATTTCAAAATAAATAAAAACTAAGGCAGAAAATGAAAATTATATCTTGAACAAGCGCGCGCATTTTTTAAAAGACAACCAAACAGTTTATAATACTGTGACTTGCACTAAAATTTGTAATTTTTCTTAAAATTTTATTTAGAAAAGAAAAAAAATGTGAAAACTAAAGAGATACTGTCGTCAATTTTAAGGTAACTCTGTATAATTAAGAAAATCCATTAAGTAACACATGTAAAATTATAATGTTGAAGTTTTGTATTTTATTTTAAAAAAACGTGCACAGGTACCAATTACCAAAGTTACAAGTTTCCAAAAACAGCAAAATTTCAATTTTTGGCTCGTAATTCCTCCTAAAAAGTTCCTCAGAGGGCAGTACAAAAAATTTTCTGAGTCAATTTATGCTAATTCTGAAAGATCTTTCTTCTCACAAATTTTCAAGTTTTGAACTGAAGGCGTTGCGAAGATATGAAGGAAGAAAAATCCTGCAAAATCTTACTTATTTATTTAACGGTAAATTTAATTCTTAAATTTTGAAAAATTACATAATTTTGATATTGATTTATAAAGGTAGAAAAAATGTTTTTTGAAGTTTTTATATTAAAATATGTTAAGCGCAATCTGAGGTAAACACGTTTAAAAATAGGGACGTTTAGGGACATTTAAAATACAGACGAACAGAGTAAAATTAATAGGCGAATTTTTGAAATTTTTTAAAAAAAATATGTTAAAAACTTATTAAATGCAATAACCATTTCTATTAAATCCATATTTTCTTGTAAAACATGAAAAGAGTCACAATTTTTCTATTATGGGGTTTTTAAACTTTTTGAAAAAGTTTTAAGAACTATTCTACTCATTACTAGTAATGAATAAAATTTATATTATATAGTTATAGTTTAGTATAGTTATAGTATAGTTGAATATAAAAGTTTTAGTTTTTTTTTTAATTTATATCTTATAATCGATGATGGTACAAATGTATAATTCAATCCTAAATTTATATAATTATCGCTTTTCCTAATCAAAGTTTTTTTTTTCTCTTTCCAGGGTGGCAGTACTAAACTGCAATATAAAACAATAACACTAACAAAAAAATTTCAAATTATTGAATTTTTAAAGACCAGAGAGCATAATTAATAAGTAATGACAGATAGCAGATCATGTCATGAATCGTATGATATTTGTTAAGGATCATCACAAATTTCAGTTCCGTTTCCTTTCTAGAACCTTTTATTTTTAAAATTTAAATGAATTCAATTAATTATATAATTAAAATAAAAGTAAATTTAAAACAAAAGAATTAAAATATTAAATAAAATCATAAAATTGATAATCTCGGCTTTTCTTTACACTCAAACTAATGCCACTCATAAAAATAGTAATTTTGTTTTCTTTTTTATTTAATTAATATGCTGAGCTGAATATTTAAATATAATCGGCACGAGTTTTATGTTTGAGAAAAAAAAAGAAGATAACAACAATAAAACAAATAAAGTCCGACAAAAACATTTAATAATTACCACATCAAAATCTATACCGCCACCACAATCTCCAATCTCCAGTTGTCACATAAAATTGACATGTACAAAAATAAAATTTAAAAAAACATTACAGAGTGTTGCATTTTGCCAGATAAACCGAAGTCATAGCACGCAATTACAATAAGAAAATTGAAAAAATTGAAAAAAAATAACCAACAAAAAGGAGAAATTGACAACTTTAACTGTAAGGTGAATTTAAAACAAAAAAAAAAAAAAAGGAAAAATAATTAACTCAAAATCCAAAACCAAAAGACATAATATTTCGATCAAATTGAAACTTATAAAAAAAAAATGCTTAGCTTGACTTATATGCGAGCCGTTGTTAGTTATTTTTTTTTTTTTATTTTAATGTTTTTTTATTATTATTAAAAAGACCTAAGTAAAGTATTTTGTCAGTTGATACGGTTTGTCCATGTCAGTTTAATTTGATTAGTTTTTATCTTACCGTCAGCGCTTTTTCGCTTACGAAGACATTAGTCTGATTATTTATTTTTAGGGAATTGCTTCTTATTGTGAGAAGAAAGTTCTAAAGAATCCTTGCGAAGAGCGGATTATTATTAATGTTTATGACGATTGAATACACATACTGACGAGTAGAAAGACTTTCTATTCGGCAGAGCAACAGACAGGACATTTAATGGTATTATTAGCTATTAATAGCTTAAGTCTTAGGTCTTAAGAGTATTAATAGTTTAATCAATTTTGAAGATGGACAGAAGGATCTGAAAAAAATTGGAAAGTTAAGTCTTCATGCAATGCTTCATTTTTTAATAATATACTTATTCACCGTTGAAATAGTTTTTACAATAAGAACATATAAAGTACATTGATCTATGGCCCTGTAGTTCAATTGTAACGGTTAGTATAATGCTGGTAATTTAAAGTTCAATCTTCTAAAGAGAATTGCCATTTTTCAATTGTTTGTTTGTAAATCGCAACTAGTCAAAATAAAAAAATAAAATCTACAAAACAAAAAAAATGAAAAAGAATAATGTTCTAGAACTCTAATAAATATCTCCTGTAATCTTGCCACAGTTTAAAAATTCTTCGTATATCATTTTAATTTTAAATTTTGAATGTTTCCAAATTTTTTTTTGTTGATTTTGAAGGGATATATGTATCCATAATCAGGGTTTTCAATATTCTTAGTTTAAGGTATCTTCATAATTTGAGGTATCTTCTATTTGAATTTTGTAGTATGCTAAAGGTCGCATGGATATTTAAGAAAAAGACAAAGAAAAGCAAAAATTATTATACAAAATTTAAATAAAGAAACAAAAAAAAAAAATTATTAAAATAAAAAATTTAACAAATGCAACTTAAACCAGCAGAAGTTGCAGTAAACTAACGCGTGGGCGCATACTCTAAAAACAAGTCTTAAATATAAAAATGTCTGTTTTTCATTTTCTTTCATTTGATTTAATTTAATTTTTGTTTTCTTTTTGTTTAAAATAACATTTAGCCGAAATCGTCATCATGTCGTGATATTTTGATGATAAAAATGTATTGTTGTATATATATATATATATATACAACAATACATTTTATTTATATTACAAAGGTATAAGAACCGCTTTTAAGAGGCATATGCTATATGAATACATATACTTATTTATACAAATATATAAAAGTTGATGACATTTTTATCAATAAGTTGATTTAAGTTGATTAGAAACTATAGTAAATAAACTTTATTTTGACTTATCGCTTTTTAATCTTAATATAACAGGTACCAACTGAGTGCCCTTTTCTATAATTCATTCACATTTTTAAGAATTTTGAGTAATTATTTTGTTCTTTTGGTGTTGAAACAATCATTCTTGCTTATAATTTAACTCTTTTCTCGCTTTAGGTTTTTGCCATGCTTTCAACATCACTTATTTTTATGGCATCAATTTAGATTAATAATTCGGTTTTTAGATTAATAACCTCAATTTAAAGCAAATGTTTCGTAATAAATGAAGTGTATCTATTAATAGGCTAAATAGAATTCTAGATTTAAAATCTAACTACTTCATATACACTTTATTATATATATAAATAAATTTATATAGAACTAAACTGTTTGAGTATAAAGGTAATTTTAAATTATTAATTTTAAGTTAACTTTTAAAATATGTGACTGCATTAGAATATTGCTTCCATATTGCTTTAGAAAAAAAAAATAAAAGCCTAAATGCTTTTTTTATTCGACATTTTTATTCTTACTATTCCTTTACGCATTCTTTACAAAAATTTTTAACTGAAACCTTTAGCCACCCCATTTTAAAGCTTGAGCTTAAATATTTAAAGTGATCAATAAGTCTTGAAATACAATTTTCATTGTCCAATTTCAATTTATAGGTTAAAAATATATTCAATTACTTTATGTTTTAGTGAATTTAAATTTCTTTTTATTTTTAAGATCTTTAGATTTGATTTTAAGATAAGAGCTTCAACACTGTTAATAGAAAATTAAAATATAAAAACCCTAAGGACAATAACTATTAATTCACTGTTATATATTGTTTAGCTTTAATATAAAAATAACGAACAACTCAATGTGATTTTACTATCATTGATTTAGTCGAGTTTAATTTCTGATTTCAAATCGGAATGGAAATTGTTAGAATTAGAGAAACAAAAATAATTTTTAATGATCATTATACTAAATAACTATATAATATGATCCCCTACTTTTTTTTAATTTCCGAATTTTAAAATGCCTAAAGAATGATTTCTATGATGAAATTGATCGTGTTTTGATCACATAATTACCTCTTAAGCTAAAAAACATAATCCAAACCAAAATTTTATTTTTACCTTTAGAAATCATTTCCGCCCCAACATGATTCCAGATAAAGATCAACGTAATAGATGAATATGAAATGAATAATTTTTCAATTGGATTTTAGCGTGTGGCATAAAACGTTTGAATGGGTATTTTTGTTTTTATTCTTTTTTATTTGAAAATTAAATTTGGGTTCTCAGTCTTTGGTAATGTTTTGTTTATTGTATATTGATTTCGTTTTTCATATAAAACAAATAAAATTTGAATGAAATTAAATTGAATTAAATAAAAAGGATGTGATTATATGAATTAAATGTAAATTCATTTATAATTAGGAAATTTAAGGAAACAATATCACTATACGTGATTTAAGTTTTAAGACTTTATTTGATTTTTTAAAATAATAACCTCATTTTAATTTCGATGAATCTGTTGCAGGATTATTAGAATTAAAATTTTATGTTTAAAATCATAAAAATATCTAGAAACAAATACTGTTGCATATATAAATTTTTTAATTTTTAATTTATTCGTTAAATTTATTATTTATTGGTCTATAATCAATCAAATTGTAATTTTAAATTACCGTCGGAAAAAAATTTCAGATCAACTTCTATTAAAGTATTAATCACGCACGAATAGTCAAGCTGCCATTAAGGATTTGAATTCCTGCTCAGTGAACTCAGTAACTGCCACTCATGCATAAATTAACCGGGTAAAGTTTTTTCGGTATCCATCTGGTTCAAATTTTTCAGAGAAAACAGAATCTCTGCGTTTTTATTATAACCTGTAAATATCAGTCTTAATAACCTGTAAATATCAGTTTTAATAGCCAATATATTCACAAACCGTGATTTTCTATAAATACTTGTGCGCGGTGATCAATTAGACCAAATAACAAGACCAGGTCTATATTAGGTCTTAAACGATCAACTAAAATCTTATCCCTAAATCGTTGCAATATCGTTAATCTGATGCCAATGTAATGTAATAATTAAATGCCAGAAGAAAAGAACTTGTCTCATATAACTTTTATAGAAACTGCAAAGATGAAAAGGACGAGGAATCAATATTTCATCTTTTGGATGAATGACTAGCTGGCTTTATGGCTTTAAAAATGAGAAAATAACTTTATAATCTGTAGGAAGTGTACTTAATTGATTTATTGGATGGAAAACTGATCCAGGGTATTAAAAAGGGTCGTTATATGAAGTAGTTTCTTTTAGACCACAAGACTTACATGGATATTTTTAATTTTACGCTCTCTTTACTGTGATAATTTTGTATTCTCTAATTAAACTAGTTTCAAAAAAAAAATGTCTTGTATATATTTCATATTTGAAAATAATGACACAAATAATTATTTTAAACTTATTTACATAAAAAACAAATAAATATTATTATTTTATTAAATTAAAATAATTTGAAATATATGTTGTCCATATATGTTGTTTTAAATATCAGGGGGTTTACCACATTTTAATTATTTAACAAAACTAAATAAAAAAAAAAACAAATTTAATTCAAAAAAAAATAAAATAATTAATTACAACTTTTCTTTTTTTTTTTTTTTTTTTATGTTCACCTTAAAAATAATAGTTATAAAAAAGTTACCCTAGGGATATTAATTAATTAATTGAAATGGAATTCAACAGAAATATATACGCTAGATTTCTACTTTCTCTTTCTCTATTTTCAAAAAATCTCGATTTTATTTTTGAATATTTTTTTATTACAATAAATTTAAATAAAAAAAAAAACAATTTTTTAAATAAATTAAAAAAAAAAAAATCATTTATTATTCTTTCGGTTCAAATTTACCCAAATCAAATTTTTTTTAACGAAAAAAAAATAACAATGAAAAAGGATTCACATATGCAGTATAGTTTTCAGTGATTTCCATACAGTAGTTAATTCGATTAGATTGAGTTGAAATATAATGAAAGTAGAGTTTAAATCACAGCTTAAATGTTGAAATAATAACGGAGGTTTAAATTACAGAAACAAAAAAAAAAAAAAAATAAGTAATATAGGTATTGAAGATCTTTTTTATTTTTCTTGGGTTACGTTAAAATCTTTGGTAGATTTTAACTTTCTTCACTATTCTGTTTTAAATATCTGCTTATAATGCTTGCTTATTAAGTAGTCGCATTAAGTGTTTCTTTCTTTATTAATCTTTGCTTTATTAAGCTTGTTCATTTTGATCAAAAACGATTTTTCGAACTTCTCGACACATCTTTGATTATAAATAGGACTAATGTTTAAATAATTATGTAACAAAAACGTCTATTAGGAAGCCCATGTAGTAAGATCATTTCCTGAAACTGAAATTAATTTTGTTGTATGTAAACTTAGTTGTTTGCTAGCTATGCTAACTAATAAATTTATATTTTATTTTCATTTTCAAATTTCTTAGAAAATTATTAATGAGTTTCATTTGCTACTTAACTAATATCCTTTCACTAAACAGAGGCACACACATATAAAATAAAAAATATGAATATATCTACGATTAGATTTTTCATAAGATTAATCAACTTAAAGGGTCAACTATGCGCAATTGTCATGAATAAAGAAAGGTATAAAGAACAAATAAAAGATAAACGCGTTAAATTTATATAAAAAAAAAAAACAAAAACAAATTGAAACAACACAAACATTTTGATTTTCAATAAGAAATAAATAAAATATGCTATGCTAAATAATGTAACCATAGGAAACATTAAGTTTGTTTGGTCTATTTGTATAATTAAACATATAAATTTATAATTTCATTAAGCCTACTTATACTAAAAAATATTTGTCTATAAAAAATTTAGACCTGAAACCGTGGTCTAATAGTGGAAGTAGTAATAATATCTATTAATTGCTACTGATTCGGTGATCAATCAATCGTCCCGACTCAAATTCTTCGCAGAATTGACTTTTATTTACTATTTATTGTTAATAATTCAGTTCTGAGACCTGTTTTTGGTATTGTTTTCTGTTACAGTAAATATAAGCGAAGACAAAAATTAAGTGAAGACTGATTAGTTATCTATTAATATTACACTTTGTATTTACTCCTTTGTATTTCTGTTGTTTATTCACGAGGAAATTTTTAAATGTCCATTGTACTGGAAATATTTATTCATTGGTGTGAAGCTTTTCAACAGATTTATTTGAATGTTTAATGGTTGAATAAATTTTAGTTTTCTTCTACTGATTGGATACCAACCACTGTATTAAAACTATAAGTGATAGTCAAATTTAGAATCACATTTTACAGAGAAAGACATATTTCCCGATAATTCATTTAAATTTATTAATAATGAATGGGACTAATCGTATTAATTGCAATAACTTCTTTTACGATTTCTAAATATTCACAAATCATTTCTATATAAATAAAAAAAAAACAGTCAATTAACACTGCGATTTAATTTTTGATATTTTAACATTATTACAAGGACCCTATATATAGCAATAGAAAACACGCATATTATCAGAATTTATCAAATCTTTTTTTTAAAATAATAAATCGTTATATGAGGACTAGAATAAATGGGTATACATTTTGTTGTACCTTTTTTTAACTTTTTGTGTGTGTTCATTTTTTATTTATTTTATTTTATTCTGTTCTATGTTTATCTTAAAGATTTATGTTAAAGGATCTGTGTTGTTACAACAATTATGGAAAATGATGACAGTTTTCATTACACATATATTTCTTTTTATTGTGGGTACCTTATATGAATACCTTTTAATATTCGTATACAGTATATTATAGATTAATAAATTTTAAGTATATTGGAGAGAAAAAAAAATAATAATAAAAAACAGAATTGAAAATACTTTTTTTTTTAATGTCAATCTTCTTAGTGTAAATATTTATGTCAACAATGTTATTTTACGCTTCTGTTTCTGATTAGAAAATTTGAATATTTTGATTAAGAATTTGTTGAACAGTAAAAAATTTTAAATTAGTACTGCACTTTATAGTCGCGTTTATATTAAAAGTAGTTTTATTGTTTAAAATTGTTTCGAAGATCGCTGCAATTTACACTTTACAGTGATTTAAATTTTAAAATATTCAAATTTAGATATTTGAAATAAAATTGCAATTTTTTAGATTCCATACCGTGTAATTTATTTTAATTAAATTTCAATACGAAATTAATATTATTAATTTATGTAATTAAAAAATAATTGAATTCAATTGAACGCATTAGATTTTTGTTCTGAACCAGAGAAACATAAGCTTAAATCGAAAACGTCATTTGCAACCTACCATGCATATGTGCAGAATCAGCTATTATTATAGGTTGCCTGCGTTTGCAACTGATTCGCAAATGATGTTTTCGATTTCAGCAAAAATTTCATTATAGAGTATATGTTTTTTAAGTGACTATCATGTGCATGTTCGGATCTTACATATACATCTTCGGTGTTCAAGTTATTACACCTAGAATCAAAAAGTCTTGGATTTATAATATTAATAGGAATCATAAATTAAAGTTTAAGAATTTCAATATTAATTTTGTGACAAAATTTTTTGTGAGAATCTAATTTCGTTTTATTGGAAAATTAAAGATTTTTTGACTGATCGAGGACGTTTAATCCCTTGTTCTAGATTTATCTAACGATATATAGAATTTAAGATTAGCAGATTAAGCAGACTAAAACTGAAGGTTTATATTAAATGAAGCAGACTAAGCAGACTAAAGGTTGAGTTCAGAGTAAATGATAAAATCGTATAAAAACCAGCGTAAAAAACATTCATATTAGATTATTAGATATATAGTATTCCCCAATATTAATCAAGTTTCGCAGACCAAGTCAAAGATTTAGTTCAGAGTAGACAGTAAACTTAACTTCCACAAAAACCTGTATAAAGGAAAATCATTCATTTTATTAGATTATTTAGATATAGTAAGTGGGGTATACTAACCATTTTACCTTATATCAAATCCATAGCGTTCTATATCAGTTAATACAACAGTTTAGTTATTCTTTTTGATTAAATTTAAATAAAAATAATTAAGTTAAATTTATCTTAAAAAAGTGTTAATAGTTAAACAAAATTATAATTATGTTCATGATTTACTAACTAGATGTTTATTTAAATATTTGTTTGAATATATACCTATAGTAAAACATTAATTTTCAGTTTTAAAATTAATCTTAAGTATAGGTACTTAATTTTATACCATTCTGTGTTTTCTTTTAAATTAATATTTTTGAATTTTAATTATAAATTTTTTATTTAATGCATTTAAAATTATTATAATAATACATAATACTTTGTTGTATTGAACAAAATATATTAACTTAAATACCGTTTTTTTATTCTGCAATTTTATTTTAAGTATAATTTTATGTCTTTAGTACTTTTTAACATGAAAGTAAACGACGCCGTTCACTTTAGAAGTACATTAAACTTTAGTAAAAAATTTTTATATAGAAAATAATACATGAGATTCTATTAATCATTTTAGTAAAAAAGGGCAACTTAATATTTAAGATTTATTTTAATGTACGGTTTTCTTATTATGTACGGTTAAAATTACAACAAATTTTTTTTAAAATGGTTTTTAGTAAATTTTTTTTTAATGCATTTCTCTGCCACATAAATGTGGACAAGAAGTTACACAGTCTTTCCTGTTCAGGCATGACTGTAAATATCGTAAGGGGGAATAACTCTTACGACGTGTGTGGGGTTGGAACCCACACTCCCTCAGTGTTTATAGCGTATTTTATACGCTCTTACCCACTAGACCACCGAGGCCCCTTTTTAGTAAATTTATTTTCTAATGTACTCGTATACCTAAAAAATTTTTGCTATAAATGGGATACTATTGATATTTCTAGATTTTTTTTTTTTGTTTTTGAGTTTAAATTCAATGTTACATTTTCGAAAAAATTTCTTTAATGATGAGTGGTTTTGGTTTCAAATTTACATTTTCGAAAAAATACTTTTAATAGTGAGCGATTTTAAGAGGTTTTCAACAATTTCTTGTCTTCTGCACTCCGAACATTTACTCTTTTAAAGAAATAAAAAAATCTATTGTCCATTCCAAATTAAGAGTTCAGCAATTAAGCTTTACCTAAAATGTTATAGAAACTGGAACAGGCGGTAGTACAGAATTTTTTTTTTTAGTTCATTCTCCTTCCACTTAAATGTGACTAGGAAATTACACAGCCTTCAGGCGTGGTTGTAAATGTCGTAAGGGAGAATTATTCTTTCGACGTGTGATGTGTGTTATTCAAATCCACACTCCCATGGTGTTTCAGCGTAGTTTATAACCTCTTACCCACTAGACCAAAGAGACCCTGGTAAAGAAATTTTAAATATAATTAAAGTTTTAAGACTGTCTATTAAAGATTATAATAATTATCTGTCATTGCAACATCGTATATGTTTCGTAGCGGAGATAGACAAATATTCTTACACCTAACACTTATGATCCGTTTGTGTGCCAATGTCTATATAATATATAAGTTGAACAATCAAATACATATAAAGAGTAATTAAAGTTTCACAGTTTTTATGGCAAATTTAAGTATAGAACTTTTGTTCGAAATATTAACAGAATAATTAAATAAGAGATCGAAATGGATAAAAGCTTGTTTATTAATTTATAAGAACAGCACTTTATACATATATAATCAAGAACTTTTACTTGTCGTTTTTTAAGATTTGGTCAGGTTTTTAATTAGGGGAAAAATAAAATAATGTTTTAAGCAACTGCAGTCAATGCTTTTCTATTTGTGTGGTGCGTAATTAAAGAAAACTTTTGTATGCCAGGCATGGGGTTAGTGTTTTTAAAAGCTAATAAGCATTTGATCTTGATCTAACTAATAACTGTAGCTAATGTTTTTGTATTTCTGTGTAATTATTGAAGACTTTTATATGCAAAATATGGTGTTAATGCTAATATAAGTTAATTGAATCTGGAAACTTTATACAATATTGCACTTTTGAGTATTAAATTCCTCTTTTAAATATTGCATTTTATTTTTTGCTTTTAAATTTAGTGTTTGTTAGCTTACCAATATATTTTTTATAGGATTGTCCAATAATTTCGTTAAAAATTTCATTACTTTGAAACTTAGAATTTAAGTTTGAAAATATATACAATGTAGGTATCTAGATACTTATTAAAAAATATATTAATTTGATTTTTTACATAATATTTATTATTCCCTTACGTTCTTAAAAGTCATTTAGATATTTATGTATAAACACAAAAATTAAAAACAAAAAAAAAACAACACATTAATAATTATTTTACTTAATTTCTTAATCAGGAAATTATTATTATTTATTTATTTATTTTTTTTTTTGCAGTTTTTAAGATGCATAAGAAAATTAAGATGTACCTACTTTTTTGTATTTTCTTTATGGATTCACGCTAAATATATGATTGTAGTTTAGTTATTCATGGTTGGAAGAAAATTTTAATGACTAATTTTTTTTTTAAATTTATATGCCTAGATCAGGAATAAAATATATTATATTATTGAAGGTTGATGTGGATTTATTTTTAAATCTTTTAAAATTTATTTAGAAAATTTATGAAGTTATTAATAAAAAGAAAAACGATGTATGTATACAAAATATGAAATTAAAAAGGTCAGATCTAAGAACAAATTTATAGCTAACAAAATTTTTGTTTCGGTATTTTTAATTTCAAAATGTTCTCTAATTGGTATTTTGATCGTTAAAAAGCGATCATTTTAAAGTATTATATGGAAACTACAGTTTGTTTTTATTTAAATTGAACCGTGACTAAATTTATTTCTTTTATGAACTATCATTTAACTAAGATTTTAGTTAATAATTTGTTATTAGGTTAGCTATATTCTATACTATATGTTATATACAAGATAAATAACTTAAAAAAGAGTAATTGTGCAATATGTTATGTAATATAAAAGATTGATACAATAATAATTAAAAATTTTTATAATTAAAATAAATGGTTTACATATGCATTATATTTTTGACAGTTGTATAAAAATTGCTGCTGTTTTAGATTTGTAGTATTGTGTTATTGAACAAGAAGCAAAATTAATTCTCTAAATAAATTAATTTAAATAAATTATAAAAAATGTAATATGAATATTTTTTTCAAAATAAGTTAAACATCAATTCTATTTCAATTTCATCAGACATTTTGAAAAAAGTAAAAGGGAATGACTAGCGCTAGGAATGACAATTTATATATTTTTTTAATAAGTTACAAAATGTTTATGAACAAAATTGTTTTGCAACATTATTGTTTATGAACATTAATACTTAAAAACAGTTTTGTTAAAATATATATCGCGATATGCAGTGTTTATGAAAATCTGTAATTATTTTGCCAAAAGTATGTTCCTATTCCTATACTATTCAGTAGAAAAAAGTAAAAATCATTGAGAATAAAATAAATTTTTTATGTCATTTGAACTTTTCAATAGAAATATTTAATTCATTATTTATATAAGTCACACTTTGAATTTCTTGGAAAATTTTTATTTTGTCAGTCCGGAACCATGGGAGCTCTATTTTTGTTTAAAAATATTTTATGATTTTCTTTTTATTCAAATATTATTTTTATTATTATTTTTAAAATAAATATATAACAAGTATATATTTGATAAATTATTAAGGAATATTGAAAAGTTTAAGAAAGTGTAATAAAAAAAACAAACATTAGAAGAAACATAACAGTATCAACGATTTTTACAAAATATTAATTACTTAAACTGGGCTTTGAAACTCCTTACATGTTTTATTTTTGGACAGTTTATTTGTAATTATTTGTCCATCAATGGTTTCCACCTTCCATTTTCATTTATTAGTTGAAACCGTTGAAACCTGGAACAATTAACTTTGAAGTCTTTGTTGTAGAATCACAAGATGTGACTTTGTTGTAGAATCACTTTGCACGTTGTAAATTTTTTGTAATTATGTCGTGATTATTCTTTCTTAGAGAGTAAAATATAGAATAAAACAAATAAATTTAGAGACTAAATGTTTCTAGGAATGCCAGGCCTAACGTTGCTATATGTAAAGTTACAAACAAAAAATTTGTCACAAATAAAAAGATTCTACTCATTATAGTCTTTTAGCGTTCGTTACTTCTATACTTCTTATTTAAAGTAAAAAAATTGGAAATTTTATTGGATTAAATATATTTTTCAAATCTTGAACTTTTTAACCTATTTCCTTAGATTCAAATATATAATAAAGTAACCAATGTAATCTCACATCTGCTTTTTTTTTTGGCATAACAAATTTTTCAATAAGGTCTTAAAAAAACGATCACAATGCAAAAAAAGAAAAAAAAAAAAACAAAAAAATCTAAAACTAAGAAGCAAATAACTTAGGTATTTTCGCATTTTGCTTTTTCTTTTTTAATGTCCCTATTTAGTACGATTTACACTGAATTATAAATAAAGTATGGTATTTTTTTTTGTTGGAATTCAGAATATGGTGGCGGCAACAACAATAATGATGACGAAGACTATTATGATAACGATAATAAACAAATAACAGTGGCGGTAGTGTCTAAATTTAAAGGGAACAAAAAAAAAAACAAATAAATATGCCCGGTAAATCGCTGAACTAATAATAAATGAAAGGATTAGCTTACTATCGATTCTCAACTTAAAAAAAATCCGATTTTCCCCTTTATATTTTTTCTTTTTCATTTTATTATATCCCAGAGGAATCGTCCTTTAGGTAATAATTGTTTTATTTTTGGTTTTGTTTTTGATTCTTGTCACAATTCCCCACACTTTGTCTAAAATTTAACATAATATTTATATATAAGTTTAAAAAAGAAATACAGTTGCGGAAAAAATAATAAAAGTGAGAAAATAAATAATTGAATTATAGGTTGATATTAAAGAAAAGATTATGTATTAAAACGTGGTACAATTAAGAGGTATTTAAAGTTATTTTCGAATTCATTTAGATTTTATTTATTTTTATTATATACATACATACCAAACAAGGTATAAATATATACACACGTATATTTTACTAAAAAATACAATTAAGAAAATTGAGAAAAATTTTAGTACTTAGTTTAAAAAAAAAATTATAAATTAAATAAAATAGAAAATTTTATTACCTAAATTCTAAACAAAACATTATGGATTGATAAAAAGATTTTCTTTATGAACCTTATGAAAATGAAGAATTAACCAACACAGATACCGATATAAAAACATCGATGGAATCAAATCAGGACAAATGATTTTTTTAGTGTTAAGATGCATAATTACTTCAAAAGTATGATTTTCAGAAAAATAGAAATCAGTAATGATAAAATTTGAACTGTTCATTTAATTTAGATTAGTTGTTATTGATGAAAAGTTTCTGTAGACGATACGTATTTTGAAACCTATCAATAAAGAAGTTACAAATAACACCACTAAAGGAGGAATAAATATTGTGTATAGACATAGAATTTGGATTTACTTTTTGTGGTAACGAAGTCGAAAAATGTTTTTGTATCCGAAATTAATCTTTTACCGATATTTATAAGATAATTGTCGTATGTTGAATTTAGTCGTATTTAAGTTCAAAACAAGTTCCTTTTATAAGTTCAGTTGTATGTTTAATTTTTTTGTATGATTGTATGTAAACCAATGTAACAGGTTTCGCTATGTCAATAGATCTTTATTTGAGAAAGGTTCAGTGGTTTAACGCTAAAATAATTTTCGTAACTGTATCCACACATCTATATGATCGTATTTTCTTTTTCCAGTATGGAAAGATTCATGGATGATTATAGCGTTTTGATAATAAAAACCAGAAATAAAAGGACAATAGAATTACAGATTAAAAGAATTTTATCGTATTAATATATTATATTAATATCTATAGATTATTTATATATATATATATACGTATAGAAATATACAAAAATATAGATTTAAATATGGTTTAACCTAAATAAAAGATGTGAAATTTTAAAGTCATTAGCAAAAAACAAGTTGAATCTTCTTGTATGTAATATCTGGATGTATATGTATACCTTCCATAATGAGTCGAACTAGTCTACTTAGTCCGCGTTATGGTATGTTAGTTTTCATCTATTCCTCATATTAACGAGGAAGAGTGCCGTAGAGTAGACTGTGTCAACTCTGGGATACCCGTATGAACGTAATATATCCTATTTCTATAAAACTTGATCATCTTTTAAAAACATTCAGATGTTTTAGTACCGAACTACAGAGATATATTTATGTAAATTGTGGAGTTGTATGACAGCTACCCGAATCTAGTGTGCCTAGCTTCATGAAATTCCAATAAATGCAAGAAGCCTAAACCGGCTGCTTTAGACCAATCAAATTTTACAAAAGTTTTTGGCATGCAACTCGACACTTTTTCACTAAATTTCAGATAGCTAGATTCAATAGACACTGAGTTATTTTCATTTAAAAAGAGAAGTTGTATGGCAGCTAGCCGAACCCGTCGCACCACCACAACCAAATTTTGCAGAAGCTGTTGCTATAAAACTTGATCATCATTCGCAAAATTTTAGATACCTAGATTGGATAGACACTGGGTTATTTCCATTTAAAGAAAGAAGTTGTATGGCAGCTACTCGAACCCGGCGGCCGAAAATGCTGAAGTTAAATAGGAAAACTAACAATTTAGCAAAAGTGACGTATACAAAATGTCAGCCTTCTAGCTCTTTTATTTTTTGAGTTATAGTGCGGACGGACGGACGGTCGGACGTACATGGCTTAATCGACTCAAAATTTGATTCTGAGCCGATCCATACCTTTGACACTATATCTAGCTCAACTCCTTTAAGGTGTCTCAAACGTAATGGAAAATTTATTATACCCTTGAACATAGTTTATACGGGTATAAAAAGGCTTACCCCTTACAAATATTTAAAACTATCGGGCTCGAAGTTAAAAAAAAAACAAACAAAATTTTATTTTACTGTATGCCAGTGCATAAAAATTTCTTAAAAGGAGCCTGCTGCTTAGATTATTTAAAAAATAAACAAGAAGAAAAAAATTATGCAGATATAAAAAAAAAAAACAAAAAATTAAATACAGGTGTTTATTGTATACTATTTTTACTGCTTTTTTATCCAAGAAACTTTGTCTTATGAATCAGAAAGTAAAAAGCGCGATAATAAATTTTATCCCATAAGAAATTTTTTAAAGATAAATGTATATGTGTATGTAAAAATTCAAATTCTTTTGTTATCGAAAGTATTGTTGTTGGAGCAAAATTTTATATCGTACAAATCAGGACTTAAATTGAAGGGGGGTTAAATATACTCTCTTTATATTTTATTTTACATTGTTTATATGCAAAGAATCAACCTTAAAAGGAATTAACCGAAAGATAATCAATAACAATATTATGCACAACAAATGAAGCTTTTTATTTTTTTATTTTTTGTAGTTTTTTTTTATTTTAATCTTTTCATCATTTTCTTACAAAGTCATTGTCATTTTAATTTTTATTTTATTTTTGTCTTTGTTAAGAATTTCAGTTCTAAGAGTGCTAGAAAGAGAGGACTCACTTTTGAGGAATTTAATTTATTTTTTTTGTTACTATTAAGTTCTTCTTTTTCAATTTGAACAACTGAACCACTACAACCGTCACCTTTTTTCCCTTAAATCTTCTCTTTTTTTTTGGTTTTTGCAGATTTAACATTGATTTACTGCTATTGGGTTTAAGAATAATGGTATCTTTCAGTTTTACTCCTGAATGAGAATATTTAAAGTAACACAAAACAAAAAAAAAAAAAAGTGATTCTGATACAATTGCAGAAAAGTATTAATTCGTGGTTCTATACAAGATTACTTACTTAAAGATAACAACAGATCTTGATGATGATTATGTTGTTATAAATATTATGGGAAGTGATTCGATTAGGGAGTTATTTATATATAATATAACTAAATTATTATGTTAACATAAAAGTAATTGAAAATTTTTAGAAAGAAAATAAAACAAAAACCTACAGCAAAAAAAAAAAAAATGGTAAATAAAAATTCAATAAACAATATATCGAAATAAATTTGTTAATAATATATGTACATATTATACTTATGTAATTTTATATATATATATATATATATATATATATATATATATATATATATATATATAGATATATTATAAATGATATACATAAAATAATAATATTAAATAAAAATTAGGTAAAATAAACCATTTATGTATTGATTGTTCTCTTTAATACAAAGCATATACAAATTCTATAGTAACATACAGTAGCGATTTGGTAACAAATGATACCAAAATAATAACAAATTAAGCAATTGTTGTTTGTTAAATAATAAATTAAAGAAAAAAAAAAAAATTTATGGATTTTAATTGATTTATATTAGGAATTTAAAATTTCTCATCATTTATAATAATAATGTATTTATAAAATTAAAAACTGTTTGATTCCTTTGATTTCAAGGTGGTTTCAGTTTTTAAATATATAGACAGAATACGACAATATCATTATATGTATATGTCAAAAGTTATATTAATGATATTACCGGATATACTGTTATAAAAAATTTTGTTTTACTGTTATTAAATAAATTGATTGTAATTAGGTTTGTTAAATTCGAAAAAATTTAGAATTAACGTAACTAATCATGTAGTGAAATTAAAAATTTTAAAGACAATTTGACAGATAATATAATAAACAATTTAGTAATAAACTATATGATATAATGTTTAACTGGCTTAAATTCAATAATATATCATTATGTATATGGAATATATTATTATACCAATTTAGATTCTCTACTATATTTTTATTGGACAAAGAATTTTGCTATAAAATACAAGGAATAAAAGGATTTTATAGTAAATATTTATTAGTTTAGTTTTTATATTGTTAAAAATAACTAAACAGCAAATTAAAATGTAGTATTTAATACATTATATTACAAGAAGTGTTGTTAACATTAAATGACAGTATAAAAATAGTGTCAAAATAAAGCCACTATGTTTTTTTTCTGGCCTAAGGAAAGCGGGAATTTTCCAAAAACATGAAGAATATTCCTGTGTTAGTGTCAGATTTTTCTTGACTAAACCCACCTTCCCCTTTAGCCATTATAATTAAAAAATGTCTCTAACTGCTAACTCAGTATATTGATTATAGAGAGTAGGAGGGAGTAGAAAAGGACAGGAATACAGAAACTTTGATTTAGGCAGTAAAACTGTAAGGAAACAATGAATCCGCCTAAGATTATTACGAATTTGACTTAATAATACATTTTGTACCTATCATAAATATCTTTTGAACGTAGCGTTGATACATTTGTGAAGAAATAAAAAAATAAACTTATATTTTAAATATCTATTGAAATTTCTAAAAATTCTTTTACTAAGGTTTTTTTTTTTAAAATATAGAAAATAATTAGGTTTCCACAAATCGTATATGGATTAGTATTTTCTTTTTTTATTCAACTTTGATAGTAAATAACAAACATATTATACAAAAATTAAACTAATAAGAAGTTAGCAGAATTTTTATTGTTACTTTGATATAAGTTTATTAATTCGATTCTTTTCATTCGAATCTTTTGATTTATTTATTATTCGGTCCCCAATTTTTGTTGTAACTTTGATAGAAGTTCATAAAGAATAATTCGATTCATTATGGCATTCAAATCTTTTGATTTGTTTATTATTCGGTCCCCAATCAACTCTCCTTTTTTAAAAGTTTAACTCAATTCAAATTAAATTAATAATGGGCGACTTTAATCCTTTGCCAAGAGATAGATTTAGCTAAAAATTTTAATCTAATGAAGTAGAGATTCAGAAAATCAATATTATTTAATTTTATTATATACAACTGATTCAAAATAATTTCACTTAAATATAATTTAGAATCAATAGTTTATCGAAAAAATTTACTTTAATAAGATTTGCCATTTTAATATTTTTTTACAATAGATTTATATAAAATAATATAATTTTTTAAATCTGTATAATAAGAATTTTTTTTAGACATGGACAATAAAGATATTTTTAACACATATCAGCTTTCGTGCAAAGAAATAAAACAGTTTTTTTTAAGTTGTCGCTAAATACTGTTGGAAAATTGACCATAAAATTGAAATATAACAAATATGGCAAACGTGAAGTAATGATTATATTTAAATAATAATATGACCAATGTGGTCAAATTGAAAATGAAAATATACATACATATAAATAAATGTATTATGTACACAACAGTCAGTTCAAAAATCATTTTTGTTCTAACATACATGAAATTTAACTTTGTTTTTTGTTGTTGTCACAACCCCATATTCGTGATTAAATACCAATTGTATATGTTTTGTTCTATGTTTTTTTTTTTTTTTTTTTATTGTACTTAACTTTATTCTTTTGTATTTTTTTTGGATTAAAATTAAAGGAGTGTAGAATTGTGTATGTTCATTGAAATTATTTGTTTTACATATGTATTATTATGTATTATATATTTTTCCTTGATTTTTTTTCCTATTTTGTAGTAAATATATAAATATCTATGTAAATATTTTTATACTTAACATGAAAAGATTGGTATGTATATGTAAATAATAATAAATTTATGTCTTTTAATAATAATAATAATCCCGTTCAATTTTCCGCTTTTTTAATAATAAAGCGGAAAATTGAACGGGAATTGAGGAAAATATAAATAAAAATAATAAACTGTTTCTACATATTACATGAATTTAGAATGTGAAGTTATAAACAGTGATGTAATGAGAACGTTTTTGCCAAATTGACAAGGCACAATTAGTTTAATACATACTTGACATTTCATTTCTATTAAAATTCTATACATATGTACATATATATATTTCAATTTTCATATCTTTATTTATAAAGGATCTTGTCTTGGAAAAAGTTTACAACTAATATTTGAATTTATGTTTTAGTTTTTTCGATGCAATAAAAGTTTTTTAGTTTTTTCGATGCAAATGCAATAAAATGAAATAGCTATTTTGCAGACAATTTTGAACAAAAAACTGAAATTTTTATCTTTGCAAAAAACAAGGAAATTAACGTCATAAAAATCATATAAAGGTGAAAACTCAATGTACGCTTTCTACGCTTTGACAAGTTATATCCTTTTAACATTAAAGTTGAATATTAAGATTTATATGGAAGGTAACTAAATGGAAAATCATAAAATGCATGAAATGCACAAAGTTAATCATCTTTCAACTTTTTTTGTGATTGTTACGGTTTTGACATTCGAAAAAGAAATGATTTGGAAAAATTGTTTTGACATTTTATTTTTAATTTTTTTACTATAAGATTGTTGTTTTAAGTTTAAATTATAAAAAAAATTTAAAGTTTCAATTAAAATTAAATTTTTTGCCATTTAGATCTGTTTTAATAAAAACAATTTCTCTTTGTTTACAATTTTAAATTGCTGTCAAAAGCGTTCATTACGTTGTAAAGGTATCAAAAGCGTAAAAAGCGCAAAAAGCATAGAAACAAATAAAATGGTCAAAGCGAAGCATACATACATTGAGTTTTCACCTTAAAGGATTCTTAATTTGATTTGAAGGAAGAAAGTTTTAATCAATATAGGATTATACTAAATGAAACAGAATGACTTCATTATTTTGAAAAAAAATAATATCCGTTATGAGGCGAGTTTCGAAAATTCCCCGAAATAAAATTATGGTTAATTACTGAAATGAATTTATTAAAATTGAAAATATGGCAATATTTAAAACTTATTTGAATTTTGATTACTTTAACTGATGACGTTAGGAGTTGATCATTAAATATAATATATCGGAAATTTGTTTGAATATCATAATATATTTAATTTTAGGTTCAGATTCCGACTCTTTAAATTTTGAATTCCAATATTTTTTATTTTATTATTATTATTAATAAGGTTATAATTTGTACTTATTTTGTTTTACATTTTTACCTTGTTTTATATTTTGTAGAATTTAATGACATACATAAAATAAAACAGACAAAAAAAAAAAAAATAAAATTAAAAAATCATATGTGGAAAAACTAAAATGATAATATTTAATTGAATATAGGACATGTTTTACGTATTGTCGTTTCGAAATTAGTGTTTAATTTGGCTTACTATTAACTAACTACATATATGTATATTAATTTAGATTGCCAATCTAATGTTAGAGTAAGATAACATTATTATTCTGTTTCATTTTTTGTCGTTTTTAAATCATATTCCAATTGTGTAATTCTCTATGAATCAGATTTTTGGATAAAATAAAAAAAAAAATAGATTGAAAATTATACAAAAACTATTAAAAACAGAGTTTAAAAAAAACTATTTACTATTATTAAGTAGAAAAGTTGTATTTATTTTAGAAACGCTGTTTAAGAAAGAGACAAAAAATTTCGATTTAAAAAAAAGAAAAAATGATAATTTCGACATGTCTCGAAAATCAATTTTTAACATAAATCGCTCCAATAAATTTATATTTTTTTTTAGTTCACTTCTTAATAATCCCGTTTAATTGGCATAGCCAAATTTAAATTTAAATTTTATCTATACTAAAAACGATTTCGTTTTTGAAAAAAAAAAAAAAAAAATATAACAATAATGTTAATTATAAATTATAATATATAAATTAAATAAATTGCTCATTTTTATTATTTATATTTTTAGAAATAAGTTAAAATGTTCAATTTTCAATAAAAATTTATATTTTAAAATGATTATTAATATTTACTGTGTGTGAATGTGTGTGGTATATGTAAAAATACTGTAGTTTAGTTGAGATTTTATTAATTCGTGATTAAAACATTTTGATTTCGATTTTGAAATAAAAAAAAACACAGATATGAATATACGATATTTTATTAAAAACAATAATTATTACCGTCGGTGTTTTATATATTAAAAGATTTGGTATTAAGATAAATAAAAAAAAAAAAATGTTTTAAAATTATAGCAGATTATGGTATAAATAAGGATATCCACATATAAAATTTGTGGTAATAAGATATAAAATCGTAAATCTATGTTCTACAATTACGATAAAAAATTGTAAACAGTAGGACATTATAATAAGAATATTATGTATAACATTTTTTGAACACATACAGAAAATTATATTATTGTTTATTGAGTTAAAGTAATTTTTGTAAATGGTAAAGTGATGCAATAAAAAATTTAAGATAAAAATAACATTTAATTAAACCAATTTAAATGTTTTAATTGCAACGATATGTTTTTCGTATAAATAGTCTCGATAACGCGAGCATAAGATCAACTGTAGTTTCTATACTGTGTTCTTCTTAAACTCACATCTATAATATTTTTAATTTTTGGCAAATATATAAAAAATTCTTTATTTATGCCGAATTATGTTTAATACATATTATGAATCAATCTTTTTCTAGATCAACTAAATTTTGTACAGGTCCCTAAAACTTAATTTCTTTTGATAAAATTTCAGATATCTAATATTATTTAGACTCTGAAGTTATTCTAGTGTCAAAAAAAAGTTATATGACAGATACACCAACTCTATATATGCCGAGTTTTTAAAAAATTTTAGAATATATTTTATATTAGAAATTTAAAATTTTAGAATATATACACACTTTTACATAACCATGTCGACTCTTTCAAGTGTCACAAATGTAATGTTAAATTTATTATGACTATACATTCAAATGGTTACAAAAAATCAATAATTAATTATATTAAAAATTAATTTTCGAGACATGTCGAAATTATCATATATTTCAATTTTAGAGTAGACTGGAAAATTCTAAAGACGATGCAGCCGAATTATTATTTACATATATAGCTTATGTAACTTTAAAAAAGATTTTAAAAAAGTAGATTTTTTTGTGGTTCAATTTTATTTTACAATCTGTGGGTGGGGGATGGTCTTTGTGAGATGCTGTTTGTTAATGGTAGAAGAAGATATAAAATTGAAATAAAGCTTTGTTAAAACTTTTTTTATACTTAATATTTTAATGATTTTTAATATTCATTCATATTCCTACTTTTAGTATGGAAATGGTGCATAATTATATACATTTTTTACTATACATAGTTGATTTTTTTCATCGCGAAATATAAGTGTCCCTATTTACCATTATTCGTTATTAATAAGTAATAACTAATTGATTTTATGATCATCATAGAGATACAGAATATTAAAATTCACTTAGTATAGAGAACATAATTTAGTATTATTTTGTTTTCGTATTTCGTTATAAAAATCGTGATTTAGATGAAACTCTATAAAAGTGAACCAGGTTGCATCTAAAAAATCAATACATTCATATATTTTTATAATAGGTACTTCACATATAAAATATTATATAGTTTTTAAGAGGAACAATATGTATAAGTTAAGAATCAAATCAAGAAGTGTATAGCTTTTAAATAGTTTGCATAAGTTTTAAAATTTTATTCAAAAAAAAAAAAAATAAATAAATAAATAACATATAATAAATAAATGAATAAATTTTGTTTTATTTAAAAGTTTTTTTTATTTTTTTATTTTATTTTTCTGTTCGTTAATAATTTCTTTTGCTTACAATCAGTCATATTATTACAAATTACATTGGTATACTCCTTTAATTTTTTTTTTTTTTTTGTAAAACTTATAGGCTGTAATTATATTTCCATGTTAACACGTTTTCACATTTTTTATAGTATTATAGTAGAACTATAAATACGAACGGTCGTTTCGTTTCTTTCGTTTATTAATAAAAAAAAAGAAAAAAACAAAAAATCTAAAGTGAATATAGAAATAAATAAAACAGTAGCAATGAAAGTTTAGTTTTTTTTTAATGAAATTTTAATGTAAATGTAAAAAAAAAAATAATATAAACTATACCATAAGTACTTACTATCAGTTAGTTAAAAAAAATTTTATAAATATAAATTTTAAAATTAGTTTAAACAACAACAACAGCGTTTTAATTTAATCTTTTATTAACCAGTATTACCTTTTTTTACAGATGTTTTTTTTTTTTAAAGTCGTCCTCTATAGAATGTTCATTAATTATATTTGGTGTAAAACAGTTCCAAACTATTTAGTTAGTTAAAAGAAATTTAGAGACAGAAAACTTGAGGTCAGTTCTGATGGGTATTGAATATGCTTTTAGCTATAACTAAAAATAGAGAAAGGATAGAGAAAAAGAAATATCTGTCTAAGATTTGATTAGCTTATTTAAAAGAGGTATAAATAACATTGCGACTTTTGATGTAGATCTATTTGTTGTAGATGTTGTATCATGTGTTGTGGATTTTCCCTTCACTTTTAACAATAATTTTCAAGTCTACTGCTTCTTTAGTTTCTTAGACTCTGTACAGAATTTATCGCTGGAAATTCATATTCGGTAAAATAATATGCTTCTATAGGTGTACATATCCTGCTCGGAGTTAAGCTCCATAGTTTTTGAGAATATCTGTCTTACAATATTAAAAATGAAATATAAATTTCAAAAACTTAATTTTGATTTAATTTCTTTTTTATATAATTTTGGCTCGTATTGTATTTTTTTAAAAACATCATATTTAGACATTTATATTGATCGGCCAGTTAAATGGTCAACTCAAAATTATAAAATAATTACTACGCATTAAAAATTGCCTAAAATTGTTTTTAAAATGCAATTTTAAAATGTTAATGAATTAAAATAAAGACTTATTTTGTCCAATACCATAAAAAAGTAAAATAAAGTTTTGAGATAAATGAGAGAAAGTATAGAGAAAAGATTTGACTATTAAAGAAAAAAAAAACAAAATAATCTAAAATGAGATACAACATAAGGGTTAAAAACATTTTCTTTTTTTTTACAGATGTAAGTTATTTATCATTTTTTTTTTTATAACTATCGTGTCTAAAAGTCATTTTGTCAATATTTAATTTAAATTGAAACGAAAATGTAGGTAAATGCAAATTTATAATTTTTTATTTTTTATTATTACACATTGTTTTTGCTTTTAAATAATCGCTTTAAAATACGATGAAATTAAAAATTTACTATATAGGTATAAAAAAATAAGTATTATTTTTTTATTATTAAAATATAATTTTTTATAATAAAATTTAATTGTTTTAATTTTATTATGCGCGCCTTTTTAAAAAATTTACAAATGAATTTTGTTTGAAATATTAGCGAAAGGATTACATTTAAAGGGTTTATATAATTAGTTGGGAAACAAAACTGAAAATAAAAATAAAATTTTAATAATTATTAAAAGTATAGTTATTTAAATAATTATTAAGGTTTGAGTTAAATTTCATTTACTTTAAGTCAGTAAAGATGATGGACTTTTTTTTTAAAGTTCCAACAATCTTTAAATTAATTAGTTTTTTTTTATCTGATATATACCTTAATTTGTTTATTTATAATTTTATTAATAACATTCAAACTTCCATTCAGGATCTCTGTACCAAAATTGGACGCCAAACACTTCGGGACGGAAAAGTTAATTGAACATTTTTATACATCGGCTTTAGAAAGGGATAAAAAGAGGAGAATAATAAGCTTAAGGTATTCCAATCGAGTCTTGTTTTTAATTTAATTATTGAAATCAGACTTATTTTTTATTCCTTGATAATAATTTTTTTTACTTCTAAATTAATTTTAAAAATAATAAATAAATAAATTAATATATTTTTGTTCACTTAATCTAAATCATCAATTCCTTCCTATACATATTTTTAATTTATTTTTCGCTTTTAAAGATCTAATTATCAAAAAAAGTTAAAAATCTATAAATAATGTAAAAATAAAATGTTAAAAAAAAAAAAAATATTAAACAATAATATCTAAAACCATATATTACCAATTGAAAAAAAAAAAAAAAATGGTGGTAAAGAAGTTTACCAAACTAAGAAGCTGAGAAAAAACATTTAAAATACATATACTCGGACAATTGAAGTTGATAAAATTAATGTTCAAAGGCGAAAATATTTCCATAAAAAGAAAAAAAAAGGAAATTAATTTTTGAATTGGTATTAAAGAAACCATTTTTATACTAAGGAAGCAGAAATACTTTAAATACCAAAATAGTAACATAAAATATACAACATTGGGTAATTTTTATTTATTTTTGTATTTATTTTTGTGAAAAAACCAAAATAAATAAAATAAAAAAATTACATTTATTTCACCAAAAACTACAAGAATAGTGAAACACTTATGGTATCCAATACCATGGTTTTAAAAAATAAACTTTTGAATTTTACCAAATGCGTTTAAATATCACTTTGTTTTTGTGAAATTTTTATTCTTATTTTATTTATTTTATTGATAATCTTTATATTATTTTAAGTACGTTTAAACTTAAGATTGGTTATCTGTCTAATTTTCATAGGATTAAGATTAAAAATTTAACCACAAAAATATAATGAGGAGGGCAAAAATATTGTATATACGATTTATGTGTTTTATAGGAATTTTAATGATTTTTTATATTGATATAAATTATATATTATATTGATATTGATTTCTTTAGATTAAAGGAGTAAACTTTTGTTTTTAACATAAATCATTTTGAAACTATATCATATACATTTATCACTTGAAATGAAAAGGGTGATACTTGAGATGAACACTTACTCAATGGCTCGAATTCATAAAACTGAGTTTAAATTCAAACCTCCCTTTTTTCAAACAAAAATACAAATTCAAGCGTAGTTTTAATATCTCTTGAAATGAAAAAGCTGACACTTTAACTCTGCTCTTTAAAAATATTGTAAATCACAAATTGTTTTACTAGGAATTTCCACACTGCAAATACGGACCTTAAAGTCATAGTTATTTTTAAAAGATTTATAATTTGGTATCTCTTACCTTCTTGAAAGTTATACTAGAATTTCTCTATCAAATATTTATTAGCTATTTCTTCATCCAGATATATGGATTGTGAAAAATATCCGTATAATATTTTATTGTATATGAACATAAATAATATTTCATTGTAGCAGTTATAATGAGCTTTAAATAATTTAGCTTTTAATTTTAAATAAATTTCTATTGTTTTTTTTTGTTTATGTTTAAAAATTTTATTAAAAAATCTCTGATAAGAAATATAAATAAAAAAAAGCAGACCTACAGTTTCATTATTTATATAAATAAGATCGAGGAAGGTAAAAGAAAAACCAGTTTAGCTATCCAAAAATCAAAACTCTTTCAACTAGCAAACTGACAGATAGAGATGATGAAGTAAAAATAAATATTATTTCAGATTTATAAATTACGGTTATCGTAATTACGATAAAAGAAATTTCTTTTTCAATTCATAAGAAGAATTTCTTCTTCTAAAGAATGCCTATCACCTTTTATGTCTCACAAAAGAGCAAAATACAACGAATTGTATTGTTTCATCCATCCATATACAAAAAAAATACTTTAAATTGAGTATGTAACGATCACCTATTAAATATAAAAATTTTGTTTCCTCTGTTAAGTTAAAGTTGTTGTATCTTGAGATGGGAATAAGCATGAGACAAAAAAATTTTTCTTCTTTTTGACCAACGAAAAGATTTCACTTTCATGGCACCTATCATCAGGAAATTTTGTGTAATTTTTTCACTGGGATTTTTTTAAATTTATATTTTTTATTTCACTTTATAAAATGGTTTTACAATAAAATAAGTTTGTTTTTTTTTTTTTGTTTTGAAACCTATGGTATTTTTTTTTTGTCAATAGTGAATGGATGGATGATGCAAAACAATTTGCTAAGAATCCTTTTTTGATAATGCAAGCATAAAAAAAGTTTTTTAGTTTTATTTTTAAAGAATTTATTTTTGTTTGGTTTTTTGGTGCTTAAGAGTGGTTATTATTAAGTTTAAAAAACACTATTTACACCAACATTTGCATATATGGTAAGTTATTATTGTCATTTTTGTTTTGACTATTGGTTTTTTTTTTTATTTAATTTTACCTTTATTTTGTGATCTTTTGAAATTTGATTATATCCATATAACTAAAAGGGGTGTACATATATTAGTGTGACTTTTAAACCTTTTCAAGTAAATGAATCTTCTCCAGTTTCATAGTTTTACTTAAATACTACAAATGTATATGCACAATATTTTTGGAATCAGCTATCTTGAGAGGATACAAAAGCTGTTTTGTTTTATTTTTTAAGGAAAATTACTTAAAAGAAATGTATATTATGTATGTATATGTATAAGAAAGAATCGGAGGCAAAAGAACTTAAAATTGAAAAAAAAGAAATATATTACATAAAAAAATGTTTTTTCGGTAGGAAATTTTTAAAATTACTGCCGCGTTTCAAAATTAAATGAAAAAATTTGTATTTTTTTTTTTATTTTAAATTTTTGAACTTTAAAATTTACATGAAAAATAAATTATTCGAATTACACTTAATTTTATTTTATTGTAATTAGCCCCATAATCTTATTAAAGATCTAAAGTTCTTTAATTTAAAGAAAAAAAAAAAACTGGAGGAACACTTTTAATAGCATCTAAAATAATAAATCTTAAATAGTATGAGCGGAAAAAAAATCTTACAACAAGTGAGATTTTCGTTTTTTTATTTTTTATTTTGCGGAATACAACAGGATAATAATAAGTAATTTGATACTTGTGCATCTTTAAGAATTTATTTCTTATGCATTTGTTATAAAATGGAATAGGGATTAAAAGAGTACAGAGTTAAAAAAAACAATATATATTACACTGGCAAACATTCCGGACGTTAAACACATATAAATCGTGTAATTTAGGTAAAAAAGACATGAGATATACCATCATATAATAAGCTTCATTTCAGGGTATGTAAGACGTGGGATATACCTTGTCTCCAAAATGTTTAAAGTATAAAATATTTTTACTATGTCTAATGAAATATTAAAAAATCTGTTTTAAGTGTAATATTTAAATAAAAGTCAATTTAAAGAATTGATAGTTTATTGTTTATTTGTTTGCAATAGTATACTTTATATTTTTGTACCGAATTTAAGTTTTTTTTTAAATTATAGGATAATAAAATATTCATTGAAGTTTTGAAAGTTTTGAATACTACGCATTAGTTAGTTTTCTAATATCAAATGATAGACTCCAACGGATGTAACAAATTAAAAACTATGCGCAATGATAATATTATTAAGATGTTAAGATGTAATTAGATACTCCAATCAAAGAAATGAAGCCGGGACTCAATTTGATGCACATAAAACAATCTCCTAAATTACTAAATGTACTAAAATTAATATTTAAAAGCGTAGGAAATTGTCCTAAATATCTAAAAATAAAACAAGCAAAAATTTGACAACACGGAATTAATTTTAGCAACGTCGAGGACTTTAGATATTCAATTCTAACATCCGTTGCACCATAAAATCAAGTTTTCCACAGAGCACAACAACTTTTCCTTATTAAAAAATCAACTTTTCCACATTAAAAAATAAAAATATTAAAAAATTTCGTTTCTCCTGATAATACATTACGACCCCCTTAATCTTTTAGTACATTTCCAAAAAAATTTTGAAAAAATAAGCCTATTAGTTTCACTTTGTTCGTCCGTCCTTCTGTTTACAAAACTTCTACACCGTTAAAAATAGAGAAAAAAACATTTTAACCATGGGTAGAACTCATAAAAAAATTAATGTTATAGAACAACTTTTTCATATAGCCCCATACATTACGGAGCTATAGTCTTTCAAACTTTGAAAAAGCCCTATTTTTAAATGAGTATATTTCATGTTCTGCTTCACATAGCGTTTTAGGAATTTAGGAATTTTTTTTACCTTACCTTAGCAAATCAATATCAAAATTATACATTTTGTTTTAAATTTAGTATAAATTTACCGTTATGTTAAAACCAATTTTTTTGTGATTTTTTGTTTTTCATAATTCTGGCAAGCTTTTAGACAATAACTTGAAATTTTAAGACAAGAAAGAACTTTTAGAAGTAGTAAAAGTTTCCTTAGAAAATTTTTTTTGTACCATTCCCTGTATAAAAGCTATTAAGGTTTAAAAATTGAAAATTTGATATTTTTAGGCACCTTTACAAATTTTTCTTCGGCAATGCATAAAAATTAAAGCTTCAGTAATATATTTTTACGTGTGTTAACAATTTCTCTTAGTTATATAGGGTTTCGGACTTTCAACTCCTTAAAATTGCAAAAACAGTCCTATTTTCACATCACTAAATTTATGTTACTCTTAATGAATTTAAAACGCATGAACTTCTATTCTTTAATTATAGCATATTTTAGCACTTTTTGCTTCACTTTTAGCATTTCTTTACTTTTGCATTATTTTCAATATCATATAGTGTAAAAATAACAATTTTTAGTTATTGATTTGTATTATCGTTTTTATGTATTGTAGAAAATTTCATCAATTAATCATAATATGAAATAATTTAACCTGTTAAATTGGATTTCTTTTAGAAAATAATTTAAATGTCATCAATGAATAAAATAATATTTATAGAATAATGTTTAGATGAATTCTGACTAAATGACAATTTAATATTTTAAAATATTTTCTTTAACTGCTTAAATATTTAAACCAAAGAAAAAGTAATTAAATTTAAAATAGCGAACATATTTGTAAATAACATGATGACCAAACTGAACATATAGGTACAAAACTACAATTAACTAAAACATTAATTTTCATTTTAATACTTTTATACCTTCAAATAAAAACTATAGTTAAACTATTTGTAAAATACCCTTGCATTATTTCTTGTACCATGGACAAAAGCGAGTTTCATAAAAGAGTGTATTTACCTCTTAATTAAGCCCTTGTATTACAAGGGCTTACAAAGTTTACAAGAAAAACTCCAAAAACCAGGGTTATATATTTTATATAATAGTATACATACATATTACATATATTTTAAGTATATATATATGCAACATAACTATATGCACTTATCATTTTAACTATAGATACTAAGAGTCTAGTAATGGAAAATACAACATGTATTTACAATTTATATTTTTGTAACTTTGATCATTATTATGAATAAAAGAAAAAATAAAAAAAATGAATTTTTAATTAAGTCTTAAAAATTTTTATTTTATTGTTTTCAGAACACCTTTTAAATAATTTCAAGGTGCTATTTACCTTGTTTTAAATGACAAAAACAACAACACCATCCAATGCATAAATAAAAATTGTAAAAATTATGAAAATATTTTTATAAATATTTACAAAAATTTTATTGCAATAAAAAATGCAATTCGTGTATTAATGTGCAATACATTTTAAATTTTAGAATTGCCAGATGAATAAAATGATTAATTTTATATAAACATATATATAAAATTTATATTTAGCCTGAATAGACATACACAATATAATTAACCAAAACTAAGAAACTTTATAAAAGAATATATGGATTATAAGCTCAGTGATGAAAATAATAGGGTTTAAGTTTTAATGAAATTGCTCTGCGTATTCGATATATAGATTTCATAAGGTGGTGGTCATTTACTTCTAAAGTTTCAAATCTAAAAAAAAAAGCAAGAAGTCTAATTATACAAAAAAAAAAAAGGAATAAGTATAGCGATTAAGAAAATCTGCAACAGAAAAGTGTAAAATTTAAGAATTCGGAAGACCAACTCCAAATAAAGGAAGAATAAAATGTTCAGTGTTCAAATTAAAGTTCAAATAACTTGGAACTATTTTATTTTAATAGATATAGAGTGATACAAATTCACATGAAAGTTAATCAAAATCTGGATTAATTTCTATCTTCTTTGTCTAATATCGCTATAAAATACGGTATTAAATTAAGCTGTTAGAAAGTAAGATAAAAATCAGTACCTATAATTCTTATACAATTTACAACATTAAATGATCTCAAATAGAACACACAATATAGTTTCGAACTGAAAAAGATCTCAAATCGAAATAGAACTAATTAGTAAAATTTTAAAATAAAAACGGATTCATTTCATAATCTGATAAGAGATAATAAAGATTAATTGATTAAATATTCCTTGTCGATTAAAGGAATCGACAAGATTAGAAGGCCGAGAAAAATTTAAAAATAATTATAGACCTTATAATTTTAGCTAAAACAGCTAATCGATAAGTGTAGAAAATAGAAGAAATTAGTTGTCTAAAGCTCGGACAATTTGAGAGAAATTCATCACTGTAACATCATCAACTCTAAATGCTTTTTTATTTTGGTATTAACATCTTAATTTTTAAAAATAGTAATTTTTTTTTAAATATATTTCTTTTTTTTTTCTTAAAAATAATCATAAAAATTTTTTTAAAATAAAGTGATTAAATTGGAATTTAAGTTTTTCTTTAATTGTAAAATGGAAAAAAAAAACAAAATTATATTTTAAAAAATTTTTATACTTACATACTATTTTTGTTTTTTTTGAACCGCCATAGTTTTGTTTCCATTCAGCAATAATGATAATAATGGAATGTACGTGAAAAAAATGCCACAAAATCAGTCATCCGTCAAGAGTAGTACAAGATTCCAAAGTGAATAAAAAACACAGGGAGGAAAATGCAAACAAACACATGAAAAAAAAAAAGAAAATAAAAAAATTTTTTATGTAGTTTTTAATTAATATTTTTTAATATTGAAAATATACTTTGCAATGTTTTTAATTTTTTTTTTTTTTTTTTTTATATACAAACCGAATACAATTTATACAAAATAATGATAAAACAACTGAATTGAAACCCTAATTAAAATTGTTACAAAACATGTGTTTTATTATCCGATAAAATGGCACTCATTCTAAATTTTGCTTCATTTTGTTAATTGTAGTGAAGAGTATTAAAATTCTATCAGTAGTTTTCAAGTTCAGCAGGAGCACGAAGACAATACAATAAATTCTAAAATTAACGGATAATATAACATACAGCACATTTTCGACTAATTCTTTCTTATTTTGATTCGATATAAAGAACTTTTTATTCTCACCCCCAAAAAGTTTAAAAGAGCACTATGTTTTAATATTTTAAAGTCATCAGCTAAATGAAGAGTGAATTAAAACCTGATATAACTTGTCCGTAAATAATTGATAGAGAGAATTTTTTCTTAATTGGTATAGAGAATTAACTGTTTATTCTATTTCTATGGTATTATGGCTCTGCCACTATTGACTGAATTAATAAAATTTTTTGTTGTATTTGTAGCAATAAAAATAATAAAGCATATATTGAAAAACGTAAATATAAAACAGTTCGAAAATCACTGTTTTATATAATTTTAAATTGTTCTAAAATGAATCAAATTAAAAACAGTCAAGAAGAGTTAATAATGTGTCGGTCATATTTTCAATTTTTCCTCAACTTTTTTTTTTGTTGCTGTTTTTGATTTTGTTTTGTTATAATTATTAAATATGTAATTTAATTTTTTTATTAGTTTTATAATATTATTTATTCAATTTTTAATTTAAACAATGTAAAAAAAAAGCAAATGATAAAAATTTTTAAATTAGAATTTAACTATGAGTTACTTAATTATGAGTTGCCAGATTGATTTAAATTTCATTTATAAAAGGCAGTGTGAAAAGTTTAAATATAAATTTTTTGAACATTTTAACATAAATAAGCAAATCAGACAATGAAATTATTAAAATTTTGTATTTAAAAGTAAAAGTAATAAGTAAATATATGGATTAGTTATATTATAGTTATATGGATTTAATTTTTAGATTCTAACGGCGGTTTTCCGGATCCTCACCATTTCTGTAGGTTGCTTAACTGCGCTACCTCGCTAAAATCGTTAAATTCATAGCCACCCAGAGCTATTTTTCTGAGCCAAATCAGCGCTGGGCATTTACAGATGGAGAGTATAATGGTTTGTTTTTCTTTCTCTTCACGTAAAGGTACCTGATAATCAAAAATAATACCTACTGTGGATATACCTATCAGTCAACGCACTCTATATATAGTAAATGATGCGACAAATCACTACAAATGCAAAATAAAAGGAAGTTAACTGTAGACTTAAAATTACTTACAAAATGTTCTCAGGCAAGCCGGGTTTTAAAGCCTAACATTAACAGGACATATGTCAGACTTTATACTCAAATCGGCACAGGTCATTTGGTGCTAAACGAACAGAAAATAACTAGAAACGATACAAAAATGTGTTAAGGTTACGGAAAGGACGCAGAGATGGTACTATATTCGTGATTGACTGTGTAATCTATTAAGCTCACCTTACAAAATTCGGCGTTATTCAATTTTAGAAAATACAGTCGAACTGTTTTATATTTACGTTTTTCAATATATGCTTTATTATTTTTGTTGCTACAAATACAACAAGAAATCGAACAAAATATTAATTATGTGTAGTTTAAGAATATCTCAGTTCTGACTCATTTTTTCATATTAACTTTGCTAGTGTAGAATGGAAAACTCCTATCGGTTTTCACTAGAAATACTGGTCACGATCACACCAAGTATAAGGTTATTTGAAACCTTATACTTGGTATTAACATAAAAAAAGATTATATTCACTTCCTATTCCTTGCCTGTCTTTTCGTTGCCTGTCATCGTTTAGATTAAGAGCATCTGATTACTCTAAATAAATTTATAAAAAATAAAAATACTAATATAAATTCTGACATTTATAATCAAAATGACAATAACGTTGGTGCGTGTTTCATATTAAAATATTTATGTAATTTTTAATGACCGATGCTATAGTACATTATGTTAATTTCATATTTTCCGTAGGTTTTTGAAATACATAACAATTTTTAGGAATATGTAATATGTTTTTATTATATTATAAAAGAAAAATTTGAAGTATATCAAAGAAATGTAACGAATTATTTCTTATGCGTATATATTAAGATGCTATAAAAATTTAAAGGAAAAGACGATACAACACAAGGTAGAATGTAAACCAACGGTTTTTAAAAGAGCACATTTCTAAAAGACAATACAAGCTGTTTAGAATTGTTGTGCACCAAAATTGGAAAATTTCATATAATAAGAAAAAATGTGAAAATAGGATCTTTGTAAAATTTTAAGGGGCTGTAAGTCCGCAACCCTATATAACTAAGAAAAATCGTTAACACGCTTAAAAATATATTACTAGAGCTTTAATTTTTATATATTGCCGAAGTAAAATGTGTGCAGGTGCCTAAGTTAAGGTGTTTAAAAATAGCAATTTTTGAGCCTTAATAGCTCATAAACAGGCTCAAAAATACAGGCTCATAAACAGGCTTAATAGCTCATAGCACTTAAACTAATTTTAAAAGTTCTTTCTGCCTTCAAAAATGCAAGTCCCTATCTGAAAGCGTTCCTGAGTTATAAGGGTAGAAAAATCATGTAAAATATGATTTCCACATAACGATAAATTTAAATACTAACTTTAAAAAAAATGTATAATTTTGATTTTAATTTACAAAATAAAAAAAATAATGACGTTTTTAGATTGAAAAAATGTTAAGCAGAACATGAGATATACGAATTTAAAAATAGGGCTTTTTCAAAGTTTGAGGGACTGCAGCTTTGTAATGGATGGGGCTACAAGAAAAAGTTGTTCCACAAAATTAATTTTTTTATGAAACCTACCCATGGTTAACATTTTTTTCTCTATATTTAACGGTGTAGAAGTTTTGTAAACAGACGAACTGAAAATTTTCAAATTTTTTTTGGAAATGTGCTAAAAAGAGTTCACGTTATAAAAAATGTACAATGTGAATGCACAATTATGTATACAAATATTTTGTTTTTATTTATTTTGATTATTTATGATTATAATGTAATAAATATTTGAATATTAATTAATTTTTCTACATTATGACAGCCATTTTGACTTTTAAATTTGTAAAATTTTTATATAATAAAAGCTACTGATCAACATAATTACTGATAACTTTCAGCTGACTGATCCTAATATTTAAGAAATTTAAGATTTTGGCAGCTTTTTAAATTTTTTAATTTTCAAATTGTGTATGTGGATAAGGTATTTTATCATTTAATGGAGTGGTAACGAAGATAAAGTGTTAAATAAGAATTAGAAAAAAAATAATATAAGTGAAATTAAAATTATACAAAAAAATAAAAAAAATTTACCTCAAAAAAGGTTTGATATTATTTTTTACTTTTATTTTCTTTAAATAATTTTTAATAATTCGAGCTTCTTAGATAAATTCTCAAAAAACATAAAAAATCTGGATTGAGTATATAAATAGGTTTTCGAAAAAAATTAAATTTTAAATGGATGTTTAATTGAGGATGTTTTTCCCTTAGGAAAAAATTTAGATACAAAAATGGATATCATAAAATGTAAAGGATGAAAAGTCTATGTTATCAATTGTTTTAAATTTATTTACTAATAAATTTTAAGATTTAAAAATAAAACTTAATAAAACACTTATAAAATTTTATCTAAAAATTTGAAAGATAAGTACAATTTCATTCTGTAAATCATGATGTAACATAATATATATACTTATATGCAAATTTAGTTCATGTACATCTAGATTCTAGATGATACCAATAAATCAAATTTTATATGATCATTTAGATTTAAAAGAGTCATAATGGAATATAATAATTGATATTTCAAAAGAAAAAGAGAACGTCCCAAATTATGATGGATTGACGGTGTTGGAAGGGATGGATTGACGGTGTTGAACAATAGGCGTACTAACCAACTAGAGAACTTGAGCCAGCAACAGGTCTACATGGAGGCGAAAACAGCAACAGGCGAAGACCCTACGAGAGTTGTCCACCCAATAATGATGATGGCATCGCCGATTTGTTTACCATTTATTTATTAAAAGTTTTTTCTGAAATTCGAGCAATAAAGTATTTCAGATTTTTCGACGCCTTAACTTTTTCAAGAATGTTAAGTATTTTGATACAATTCAATGATTCCCAATATAAGAAAATAATATTAAAACTTTTTTTTAAAACTGAAATTATAACTGTATGTGTTGGTAAATAATGTACGGTAAATAGATAAAATATATAAAAAATTTTAAAATCTTAGAAGCATCAGTTTACAGAATTTACACAGTTTACAGAATTTTATCATTCGACATTGATTGCACCCTGTATTATTATACCCGTATGAACTATGTTCAAGGATATAATAAATTTGCCATTACGTTAGTGACACCTTAAAGAAGTCGAGCTAGATATAGTGTCAAAGGTATGGATCGGTTCAGAACCGAATTCTGAGTCGATTAAGCCATGTGCGTCCGTCCGTCCGCACGATAACTCAAAAAACAAAGGAGCTAGGAAGCTGCAATTTTTTTTGCGTCACTTTTGAAAAATTGTTAGTTTTGCAATTTAATTCCAGAATTTCCGGCCGCCGGGTTCGAGTAGCTGCCATACAACTTCTTTTTTTAAATGAAAATAACTGATTTGGTTGTGCAATGGATTCGGGTAGCTGTCATACAACTCCACAATTTACATAAATATATCTCTGTAGTTAACGTCGGTACTAAAACATCTGAATGTTTTTAAAAGATGATCAAGTTTTATAGAAACAGGATATATTACGTTCATACGGGTATCCCAGAGTTGTTACAGTCTACTCTACTGCACTCTTCCTCGTTTTTTATATGTATGTGTATTTCATTATAGTTTGAATTTGTCAAGATTTAATAAATAAGTCATAATTTTGTGAAATTGTTAATAAGACGGTATATTAGATCAAATGTAATACCAAATAAAAAAAATTTAAAAACTTAAAACTAAATTTATTCCATTAATATTGAAACACAAACAAAAAAAAAAAAAACAAAAATAGATGTGATCCTATATCAAAGTGCACCAATTTCTTTAATAAATAAACATTTTATTAAATTATAAAACATCAGTTCCTTTTTTTTGTTTTTTTTTTTAAATAAAATATTTATAATTGATGGTACCATCATCATTCAAAATACCTTGTTAATTTATATAAATCATTATTAACTATCATAAAACAAAAAACAAAACAAAAAAAACATAAAAATATATTTGAACCAATTCATCAAATTTAAAATGCTGGCCAGAAGACGAAAAACTTAATTTAGTCTTGTTTTCTGCGTCTTTGACTGAAATAATTTTGCCAAAAAAAAAACAAAAAAAAAACGAAAATATAAAAAAAAGAAATAAAAAAAAAGAAGAAAATCAACAAAATAAACAAAACAGTCAAGAAGAAAATTTATTGTTGTTACCGTTTTTTATACTTTTTTGAATGATTCCATCAAACTTCAAACTTTTTAAATATCATCCCATTCATTCATCCCATCCACTATCGTTCATTTATATTATTTTCATTCATTGACTTATTAATTCCGTCACATCATCTGCACTGCACGAAAACACGCTATGGTTGACGCGTGTGGACTATTTCATCAGCAGGTGATAGGCAAATAAATTAGCAGACAATTATAGGGTTTCATAATTAATAAGAGATCAAATTATATATAAATACGCGCATATATATATATATATAAAATATTAAATATAACGAAAATTGAGAGGATGTTGTTTGAATCATTTAAAAAAAATAAAATAAAAAGAAAATACAGGAACCAATTAGAGGAAGAAAAAGAATACTAGATTTAAATATAAAGATGATGAAAGGAAGAAAGAAAGAAAAAAGATTATAAAGATAAACAGAGTGCCGAATTATATGTTTTTTTTTATGATAAAGAAAAAAAAAAACTTAATAAAATGACAAGAAATAGTGCAAAGATAATACTGTGTATTCTGGTTTTTATTTTCCTTACAAAAAAAATTGGTTATTATCTAAAAAAAATTATAATTTTAAAATTTTGCATTAATTCTTTTTTTTTTCTGATAGGTATTTGTAACCTTTTTAAAACCATTAACAGAATATTAACCTGTAATTATTGTCATACTAGTGTTTATTTTTTTTTTTATTGGTAACATAAAAATTTAAAATTAAAAAGGTAAAGGTCAGTTCTGTTTTTTTTTCACCTGGTGCTTTCTTGTTTTTTTTTTTTTTTTATCAAAATAAGAAGATTTTATAAGATTCAATAAATTGGTTATTTGTACAGGTTTTCGTCAGTTCTTTGAAAACAATGATGAATATTATATATGTATATTACATATTTGGTAATTTTAAATTGATATCTATTAATTTTTAATTAATCGCAAATAGTGGAAACATTGGAAGATTTGAACATTTTTTTTTGAAATATTTTGACATTTTCAGTATGCTGATGCAGTGAAGATGTTGACAATTTAAAAATAAATGTATACAAAAAAACAATTGAAAACAATGAATGAATAACTTGAAAAATTTATGTGATTATTTTTCGACATTAGGGAGTTACTTTTTGAGTATTGTCGGTTAAATTAATCTTTTAACATATTAAATTAAGCTCTTCATAAATAAAATTGAATTAGATAACATGAATTTTCTATAAATTATTAAAGTACTCGTATTTAAGATTATAAAAAAATATTTTAGATGTAATCTACTTTTACACGCAATTCCATCCGCAATCGATTTAAAAAGTTGTGTAGATAAATTTTGCGTAACCTTAGATTATCTATTAGACTTCGATATTCCTAATCTTCAAATTTTCGTGATATTATTTTATTTCTTGGATTTTAAAAAAAAAACAACTTCAATCCTTGATCCTATTAGCCTGTTATAAAATGTGAATGTTTAATGTTTCAATGTTTATAAGGATATTAAATTCTACAAATTCTTCACTTTGGCAAAGATACTTATATGTACAAAATTTTAGTTAAAATTTTATTATTAAAAGATATAATATTTTGTTGTTTAAAAAATTTAGTTTTTAAAATGATAATTTTTATTAAATTTGCTATAAGTGTAAGACTAATCGAAAGTTTGAATTAGAAATTGTCTAGGAATTTCAATATTACAAGCCTACTTAAAAGTTCAGTAGTGTTGAAGGACGAAACGCTCCTAAAATAAAAATAAAAGTGAAAACGCTCAAATTTGACTATTTATTTAAAACAAAATTAAACATTAAATCCTATCTATCCTATATCAAATAAGTAACATATATAGAGTCTTATACTATTTTAACTAAAATATTTTTGAAGAAATACGAGTACCAAGGAAAAAATCTTACATCACTTATTTGGAAAGTTTTGATTTAAGTAATAATACATATTTGAGAAACAAAAAAAATTATTTAATTATGATATTCTTTTTCTTTTGTTTTCTTCACATTGTCAACTAATAAATAAAATGGCATCATGTTATTTTATGATACAAAATAAATTTTTTTTTTTTTTTTTTAAATCATTCTTTAAGATACTCGTAACTTTAGATAGCTCAATAAGCAAAAAAAAAAAAAAACATATAAATCGGTGAAATTAATTTGACTTATATTCAGTCATAATCATTGTGGGGTATCCCGCCAAAAAAAAATAAAAACAACAACAAACAAAAGTTAGTTTATTAATATTCCAGCAGTGATCGTATATTTTACATAATTGCGTGTTAAGGCTAATATAAACCGTTTTGCCTTCTTCTTTGATTCCAAAAAAAAAAAGAGAGAAAAAAAACTCTTTAAGGTTTCTTTTTGTTGTTATTGTTGTCTTTTTTTTTTGTCAAGATCAACATATAGTATTCTCCAAGTAGGGTTAGGAAAGGGTATATTAAGTTTTTGTTTTCTTTAACATGTAACTATTTCAATCAAAAAAAAATATTTTTTATAGATAGGATAAACTAACATTTAAATCAGACTAGATAACATGTAGAATAAAATTTAAGTATGTATACATATTATAAAAGAAAAAAAAGAAATTAAAATAAC
Source organism: Poecilobothrus nobilitatus (assembly GCA_947095535.1). Classification (NCBI taxonomy): domain Eukaryota; kingdom Metazoa; phylum Arthropoda; class Insecta; order Diptera; family Dolichopodidae; genus Poecilobothrus; species Poecilobothrus nobilitatus. Next base: position 58,092,945 of record OX352774.1, read on the forward strand.
AATTTTGTTTTTTTTGTGCATGGTTGGTTTAAAACAAATGACAAGTCCATTTGATTTAAATATTTAATTATGGCATACAGCAGACTCTTTTTTTTTATTTTCAGTACGCCCACCACAATTTTGTTAAAAAAAAAGCAGTTCCTTTGCTTTTTTTTTCATTTTTGTTTTTGTCTTTTTTTTTTTATCCATTTAGGATTTATTGACTTTTAAATGACTTTTGAGATCACAACACAGCAACACAGCGAAAAAAATGAATCGAGAATTTAATTTTTGAGTTTATCTTTAAGCGAAAAGTTCGAATTAATATAATACTACCATGTAAAAAAAAAAAATAAAAACAAAAACAAAAAGAAAAAAAAAAGAAAGAGAAAATAAGTTTAAAAAAAAACCCTTCAAGAAGACAATTTAAAGCACCTTGGAGGTAAGTTAAGGTCTGTGAATTACTTTAGTTCAATCTTATATAAAGATATACTTACAAAATTTGTATATATATGTATATATATATAGATATGGTAACTTTACAATCAAGATTTTTTATATAATATACATATATATACATTAATTTTTATCTACATGTGGTCGATTATGTTCCTTCAGTTTTAGTACATTTTATTTCATTTAAGTTTTTGATTTTTTTTTTTTTTGTTTTTACATTTTTCTTCCTTCAGTATCTTAAGATTCTGTAATGTGTTCTGTTGTAAAAACAAAAATTAAAAAATCAAAAAAAAAAAAAAAACTAAGAAGCTATCATGATGTTAGCTGGATTTCATAACTTTTCGCTTTTTGTTTTTTTTTTATTCTGATATGAGTATAAAAGTCGCATAAAACGCACGAAAGATATTTTTATTTTGTTCTTTTTGCATAAATTTAGTCGCAATAAAAACAAAAAAAAGTGAAAAAAATAATCGTAGCCACCAGATTTTAGACCTATCATAGACTTTAAAAAATACATTAAAACTTTAAAAACTAACGAAAAATAAATGATTTTTTTTTTTTTTTTGTTCTTTAAAAAAATGATGTTTTCCTTTTTTGTCGATCTTTAGATTTTGTTCTCTTTACATCAGAATTTTTCAAAATGTTCAATTTATCAAATTGAAATCAAATTTATGAAAAACTGACAAATCAAAATAAAAATTAAGTATTTAACAAATTTCTAGTGATTTGGTTTTGAAGAGAATTTTGTTAGTATAAAATTGTTTTTCAAAAGGAAAATTATTGCCTAGATAGATTTACAGAAATCTGATTTGAATGCATTTAAGAATCCAGGAAAAATTTTCTTCCGTTTATTTTAACCAAAACCCTATCCTTTACTCGTATGTTTAAAATTAATTTTCTAATAGGAAATTGTTTAAAATTAAATTGAAAGGTAAGAAATTGATCTAGAAAATGTTGATTTTTAGTGGTCTTGCATTAAGGTATCTATTCTCATTCTATATCTTCAGGATGAAAGTAATTGGTAGCCTAGCTCTATTTTACAGATTATTAAATATCTGAAGTACATTATATTGGAAGAATTTGAAAGAATTTAAATTCTAAGTTCCAAAAAAAAAAAAAAAAAAATTTAAAATATAAATCATAAGGTTAAAAAATATTTATAGCTTAAAAATAAACACTATGGAAATGAATGAAAATTTTGAAAAGTTAAAACTAAAATTTAATTCATTTTTCAAAAATAAATGAATTACATAGAAAAAAAATGTGAAAACACTGTTTAAAATTTTGCTGTTCATAACTTTTTGAATTTTTCTTTCTGTCTCATAAACTTCTAAATTCTTATGTACAAAAAAAAAAAAAAAACACAAAAACAAAAAACCATGATAAAACAAACGAACAAATCAAAATAAGAATGATTTCATGTTATTGGGCTGCTGCTGATTTTTAGTTCATACAATCAAATTCAGCATGGTGCTGCTGGATCAGCGCCCATTTCACAGTTTGTTTAAGAGTAATTCCTTTTGTTTTTCCTGTTTGGTTGTTTGTTTATGCTTTTTTTTATTTGTTTCCGTTTTTTTTTTTGTAATTTAAGTTTTTTATGGTTTGATATGTTTTTTTTTTGGTTTTGTTTCATTTTACTGTATATTTCTTCTACTTGATGAGCTGATCTTCTATTCCAGATTTCTTTTAGTTAATACAAAAAAAAAAAAAAATAAGAAAAGAAAAAAAAAAAAAGGAAAACCAGAACAAAAAATAAAAAGAAGTTAAAATTTGCGTTACAATATGGGTAATTTTGTTACCTTCATTCATTTGCCAGAGATCACTGAAGATCGCACTATGATTTTTCTTCCTTTTTAGAAATACTGTATTTTTGTTGATTTTGGAATTTTTAGTACTGTATAGTTTAAGAAATTGTTTGTTTTTATGTGCGCCCTTGTCTGATTATGCGATTATTAATGATACTCTAAGTTTTTTGTTTGTTTTTTGGTTTTTTAAATAAATTTTTTTTTTTTTTTAGCAAATAAAAAAACAAAAAAATTTTTTTTTTAAATAAAAAAAAGAAAAAAAAAATTACGAGCGGAAATAATTTTGAAACACACCAATTCAAAAAGGAAGAAAAAAAAAAGACAACGATAAAAAATAAAATTCAGGTTCATGTTGTGAGTCTAAAAATGAAAATTTATTACCAAAATGATTGAAGTTGAAGTCTAAGTTGCCTTTTTTTTTTTCATAGTATATTTATGAGAATGTGAATATTATGTGGTTTTAGTGATTTTTGTGTCTGTTTTTTTGTTTTTTAACGTACATTACAATTTTTATTTTAAGAAAATCTAAAAAGGAAAATTTAAATATCAAAATTAGAGTGGTATTTTGTATTGTATTTTGTGCTTTGGTCTGGAATATTGAAACCAAAAATTTAATTTAAAGTTGGCCGATTCTTTTTATGGAAGTATGACATATGTACATTAAGGTGATATCACCTTAACCTCATCTTGACCTCTACTTGTAGACGTCTGCTTAACAAATTCTTGCCTTTAATAATAAAAAGAACGTATTTTCTATTAAGAAGATCGTAGTAGAAATTTGCTTTTTAGTGTGCAGTTTTTCAATTATGTATTGAGTAAGGAACAATTTACTTATTTTAAAGAGAATAGTTGTCCACGTTATATAAATATCCTTTTTCAAATTAAATGTAATTCAAAAAGTATTATTATTATTATTCGTTTCTTTCACATGCAATTTCTTTATAATCTTAATTTATTTTATTTTTTACATAGTTTAGTTTTATTTAAAACTTTTCTTATGTGTTATTTTATATTTTTAATTTTTAATTTAATTTTTGTTTTTTAAATATGTTTGTTGAGGAAAAGAGACAAGCAAAAACCTAAACAGTATTCAAAAAGTATAGGATTAACAAAAAAAGTATATAGGATTAACTAACAAAAAATGTCCAATGTTTCTGATCAATGTGGTGATTATAGAAAAGCCCTATAACAAAATTGTTCTTAGTTCTTAAATTTTAACTAAAGATTCTAATATGTTTGTGTTCCATTAAGAATATCTTTTTTTACTATCCAATCTCATTTTTTTATAAATAAATTATGGAAAAATGTTTTTTTTTATAATTGGAACATTCTCAGAAATGAAAACAAACAGAGTAATATAAAACTGTACTGTAAATATAAAACAGAATCATTCAGTCTCCCGATAAGGATTATTTTGAAATAAACCATCTATAAATAAGTATCTGAAACGAATAAGTAAATTTATAAATCAGTAAAAGGATTTAGAGAGCCGGTAATTTACATGTGGTTTTTAAATCAAGCTAAGATTGCAAAGAAATCTTCTTTAAAATTGATTTTTTTAGTTTTCCAAGTGTAATGTAACAAATGAAAAAAAAAAACAAGATCTATTTAAATTGAATAACTTCCTGCCACAAAAACTAGTTATAGAAGTCTGTTTAAAATTTTTAAAGCAACCACTGCTTTCCAAATTTTCGTTTATATTTTTATACTAAACACGGACCACTCTAAAAAAAATATTGTCCAACCATTATACGTATATCTAAAAAAAAACTTAACAAATGATATAAAATAAAAGTATATATTTTTATTCATGTTTTATTCCTAAGCATGTCCTTATTTTTATTAAGGATTGAATTTAAAAAGTACAGCTCTCACAAAAACAATAAGCAAAAAAAAAAAAAAATTAAAAAAAATTTACAAAAATAAAATCAGAATATTTATTTAGTATTAATTGCAAATACGAACTAAATTTCAATTTTAAATAGTACACCTTAAACTAAACTAATGAAAATAACGAAAAATATATAGGATGGGAATCAATTGCGTGATATGTAATATTTGAATGAATGAATGAATTAATGTATATATACGAATGAATGAATAAAGAAAAATTGGAGCTCTACTGATTAGCTAGCACCTTTACTAGATTGCAAAACCCAAAAAAAAAAAAAATGAAAAAAAAAGAAGAAAGAAAAAAACTCTGAGCATCTTTAATGGGAAGATTTATTTTTCAAGGTATACTTCTTATTTAAAATTCTTATATATGTTTTTTATCTCTTTCCAGCTTACGTAATTCTTGTTCCATTCTTTTAGATATTAGAGCTTAAAACTAAAATTTAATGAAGCAGATCGAAGTGTAATGTTTTTTGTTGTTTTTTTTTTAATATACATACTTATATAGTTTTTTTTTTGGTTTCTTTTGGTTTATGATTAAGGGTTAAGTTAATGGGGGGATTACGCACATACAAATCAATAACTTAAAGATCACCATATTAAGAAAAGATTTTCTTCATGGTTCGAAATTTGAAAATGAGGTAAACTAAAAAAAAAAAAGAAAATTATGAATGAAAACTCAAAAATAATAATAAAAAAAATTAAAAACATGATATATATTCCAGAGATGGTTGTTTTAAACAAAGCAAAAAAAGAAAAAAATAAAATAAAATAAAAAAAACATAAGAAAGTTGTTTTATGGATGACATGAGATTCATTCAAGTAATTTTAAATATAATTATTTGAAGCGCCATGTTATATGATCGCTTGTTGATCACTTTTTTTTTTTTTTATTTATTTATTTATTTGGTTCAAGTATGGATGAGTTTTTAAAGAAAATAATGCTCGTTGATTTTATGTTACTCAATTGATATTTAACGAAGTAATAATGGAATTATAAGAACTTTAAAATAATGTTACTTTTTTTTTTGTTTTTTTTTTTTTTATTTATTTATTTATTTTAATGATTTATTTATTTTAGTATTAAAAATTTCATTTTACTTATAAAATAGGTTGTTATTTAATAATTTATAGTTGTTAAATGTATGAAAGAAAAATGGTATTAATGTTTTCTTTAAAAAAAAAAAAAAAGGACACTTAAATGTATACCTAATATTAGTCAAATGTTTTGGTTGAAATTTGAAAAGGAGTCAAATATATATAATTCAATATTTATTAGAAAAATTTTAAATATGTTTAAAGATTGGTTTTTTTTTAATTAGTTGAAGTAAATTGAGCATGAAAAACTTATTTGCAATTATGCAAAAATATGCTTCCTTTTTTTTATGTAAATTTTTATGCAAAAGTACGCTAAATTTAGATTTTTTTTTTTTTAGATTATTAGATTATATTAGACAGTATTCAATTTATAGCTCCATTAAGCAATTAAAAGCTTGCATATAGTACTTTATAGACGGTATTAGAAAATTTAGTTAAGAAATTATATAAAATTTGAAGGAATGATCGAATTTCAAATTTAACGATTTATATTAAGAAAAAATAAATAAAGATATAATCACAATAATATACAAGGAAGTATCAAGAAATATACAGGATCTGCGTGAAAAGCCAAATTTAAAATTCAAACTTTCAAAATTCAAATATTTAAACTCAAACTTTTAAAATCCACATTTTCAAAATCCAAATGCGTCAAAATACAAACATGTATAATGAAAATAATAGACAAAATAAATATGAAATTCATACATGCATACTCTGGAAAAAGGTGTAATTCTAATTTTGAAACCAACTCTAAAATCCCTCCTAATTATTTTTCTTATATAAATATTTTTGTTACGAAGTTTTTAAAATCTCCGCTAAACAAATTATTGAAACCTTAATTTTGTAACCGACTCCTAAATCCATCCTAACTCATACGCATATATTCTGCAAATATATTTTGGAAAATCCTATTTTGTAACTAACTCCAAAATCCCTCATAATTCAGAATCACACATATACATTTATATAAATATTCTACCAAAAGCGTATAACCCTTATTTTGAATCCAACTCGAAAACTTCTTCCTTAGTATTTCAATAACAGAAAGCGCAAAATAGTGGTAGCTGCCGCTCCATAATCTCCGCTAAAACAAATATTGGAACACTGATATTATATTGAAATACTGATTTTGTAACCAATATTGTAACAACCCTCAAAAATTCAATTTTTCTAAATAATATATATCTAAACAATAAAGTACTGCATTTTGATTCATTTGGATTTTGCTAATTTGGCTTTTGTAAAAGTTTGGATTTTGACCCATTTGGATTTTAAGCGTCATCCGAAGATACATAATAATAGAGATAGATAATGATAAAAAAATTATTAAAGTTTAGCTAAAAACTGCGGTTTTGAAAGAGAAAAAGAAATAATAAAAAAACAAAAATTTGGTAAATCTGCAATATTACTTGGAAAATTTATTTAAAATAAAATATTAATCAATAATTCAAAATAGTTTTATAAATATTCTTGCACGAAAATCTTCAATTAATTTATGATAAAAGATGACTTTTAAAATGAAAAGGATCTAGATCATCCTAAAAGAGAAGAGAAATAGAATTCAAAATTGTAACATGGAGAATAAGAGAAATAGGGAAAAACGGTTTAAAAGTTGAGTAAATTTTTTATATAGAAGTACATATATTAATACGTAAGGCTTAGAACAGATTTTTCAAATCACTTTAAAAAAAAAAATTATTTACCAAGACGATATTTTAATATCAATTTGATTTTTTTGCACTGTTTTAGTTTTAAAACAAATTCTTTAAAGCTATTATGTATCTTGTTTTGCCATTTATACAAGTTAATACCAAAACTTTTAACTCATCCTAATATTTTAACGAATTTCTACAGAAATCATCTGCGAGTTATTAGAACAAATGAAAAAAAACTTTTTTCCGCGAGCCCTGTTTTAATTTAATTAATTTTTAATAAATAATTTTTTATTTAAATTTTTTTTTCGATAATCTTTTAATACGAAAAGTATATTATTTTTTATTTGTAGGTGTTTCAAACGATATTTCAAATGACACAAGTGTATATTAAAAGATTGCTGAATTTCTACACAAAAATACATTGTAAGTTGATAATTATTTAGGTTTTTTTTGTTACTTATATATTCGATTAGAGGGATCACGATATGATATGACATAAAATTGGAAACAATTTAAAACATTGTATTTTATTTTTAAAGATTTAACTTAATTTGACCTTTTAGTCTATTATTAACTCTAATTCGCAGTATTCTTAAAGTTCAAAATTTTCTTTTCTTTTACAATGATGGATTTCTGAACGTCTTTTTATTCTTCAATAAATTAATTTCAAAGGAAACTGCATTAAAAAAAAAAAAAAAAAAACAAAAGCCAAAAAATAAATTTCATACCTTGTAGATATCAATCAGCAGGTGTGACTTTTATTTTACGTTTCATCATACTAACATAAATTTTAATATAGAGATGTCGTAGTGTAGTTATCGATTCCCGACAAATACTACAAGCGAATCATAAGCAACAATAAAAATAATAAAAAAAAAAAATAAAATAAAAAAATAAGATAAGAAAAGCAAGAATTGTTTCTTTTTTTTTTGCTTCTTTTTAAAAAGGAAACATTCATATCAATCGACGCTTAAAGCAGCACACGTCATAATAAGCGCCTACATGATATGCTGTCTATCATTATAAAAATTTGTTAAAAAAGAAAAAAATTAATACAAATACACTCAGAAAAAAAAATACTAATACAAAAAAACTTTACATTATAATTTAAAATATTTAAAGTTTTGTCAAAAACATAGTGAACTGTGTGTTTTTTGGATTCTCTTTGTTAGTTAAATGAAGTGGTCTATGAAAGGATCATGGAATTCATAGATGTCATAAGTTCTATGACCGTATATCTAATATGAACTTTTGATACACTAAAATGTATCAAAAGACTAATGGGCTAATTAAATTACCACTGTGGAATAAAAGTTGTATTATGGTGAGTCGAGAGTCGCATTAAAGTTAAAAATATTAAATAACGTGTTTCTGTATTGTTAATTTGTTAGAATTTTACTTTTAGAAACAAAAGTTCAGAAAACCTTCGATCATAAGTATATATGATCGAAACAGAAAACTAAAAAAGTTTTAAGCTTAAAACTTGTAATAGAGCACTAACAGTCTTTAAGCCTGCTAGACTTAATAATCTTCAAACCTGCAAAAATTATTTTTATCAAATAATAAATTTCGATATAGCTTAAGTCTTTAGGTCTGAGAAAAACACATATTTTGGTTTTAGCAGAGAAGGAAAAAATATATAATGACAAATAATGTATTTCGCGCAGTCTCAATTCTAAATATAAGCGCGTCTTATTAAAATTTTTTTAAGTGGATTAAAATAAAAAAAATGTTTATAATATATGTTTAGAATTCCCTCAGGATATTTTTGAAGTAGTTTTTTTTTGTTTTTTTTTTTTTTTTAAATTATTTAGTTAGATATATAATATGCATATATATTCATTAAATAATAACGATAAATATTTTTATAACTACAGTTAACGGATACAATTAGACGATAGTTGAAATGATCACTTGATATGATCATAAACGTAACTTCCAGACATTTCATTTTATAAGTTAAAGTTGTAAAACGATCACTTTTTTTTGTTTGTTTGTATGATCATAAAAAAAAATTTTATCCCTTTTATTATTCCCATGTATATATATATATATATATGTTGGTACATATTTATTGAAAAATTTAATATTCAAAATTTTCGAAAGTAATTTTGTATTTTTCAGAAGCAAATTTTATTTTAAAAATATTAATTGTATTTTGTAATAAAATCGGTTCTAAGTGTGTCGGAAGGGTTGAAAATAAAAGAAAAGAATTAAATTCGCGCCCTCCCTTAGAATAACATTATCTGACAGATATATGTATAATGTATATATATATATATATATATATGCAAAAAATGTAATATATTATATGAAAACATGGATTGAAATTTGATATGTGTGTCTGATAACCAACAAAAAAATTAAAAGATATAAATTATTATTTTATTATTATCCTTAAAAAAGAAAATATTCTGAAGGATTTAAAGGAAAGCATTTTATATACATTTATATTGATAAAATAATATAGAAAAAAATATACTTAAATAAGTTATTTGGTTGTTAACTATAAATTTATATTATATTGTAATAAGATTATTAAAATAAAAAGAAATATTTTTATTGGTACTTGTATTATATGCATTTTAAATGAATTAATCATTATGTTTTAAGTTGTTTTTATATTTTAATTTTAAAAATTTTATTGCCTAGAAAATTGAGTTTAACATGCAATCCGAGTTAATATTTAAATTGTAGAAAAAATCCAATAAAAAAACATTATTGCATATACATATACATATTTATTATTTTATATTAATTTTCTTTTAACTTGGCATTCCTATTGATATGGACTTAGTCTGGACATAGTCTTCAAAGAAATTAAAACATCATTTCCAACATCATAAATTTCAATAACGTTTTGTTATATTTAAATAAAAATATTTTAAAGTTTCTCGAATGTTTTTAAAAGAGAATTGGATCAATAAAAATTCATATTGTCCTTTAACAACTTATCAAACATTCTTATATAACAAATAACGGATTTTACTTTAAGGTTAAATAAAATAAAAATGAAATAATTTAAAAAAAAAAAAAAAATGTTGGCAAAAACAAAACAACATTGAAAGAATTTAAGAAGAGGCAAATTAAGGAAATCTATTACAAATATCTCTTTAAACTTTGGCCACTAAATGTGCAAAAGAAATACTCGAACACAGGCCTATACTGGTACACAAGAAGTATTCAGCTTAAAAATTAAAGGTATTGAAATCAAATATAGGTAAACATTAAGAAACAGAACTTCTTCTTCAATTCAATTTTATTTTTACAGGAAATGATTTAATTTATACCTATGACTTTTTATATACCGTCGGAAATCCACGATACTTTCATATTCATTATACTTATAAAGGGAAAGAATTTTTTTAAAACCAAAAAGAATATATTTTCCAGCTAAAATTATTAATTTTGTTTATTTAGATTTTAGGTTGTATAGGTATACTTAGATATAATTTGTGGAAGAAATTTAAAAAATTCAACCTAAAAAAATTTCGAATCAAATAGCCTATAAGTTAAAATAATAGTTTAAATAGCCAATAGGTAATTTAAATAATTAAAATTGAACGATTACTTAAATAATTAATACTACAACAAAATATAATGTTCATTCTGTGTTATGTTGGTTTAATATATTTAAAATTGTTTGTCCATTATGAGATGTAAGCATTTAATTATTTAACAGCTTTCCATTTTATTGCACATATGCTTAGCATTTTCGTTTTATATATACCTCGTTTTTGAAAAGTGACTGCGCTGGTGTTCTTTAGAAGGGCAAGCGAACATTTAAAATCATCTTCTTACTCTACAGGAATTTATCTACTACAACGTCTCGATTTGACATTATTATCGATTTATATTAATTTTTCCAACTTACTTATTCTCGTGTCAATTAACTGATCTTAATTCCACTAAAACTGATAATTGATTTAATGTCATCTCGAGGTGTTGTTGCTCATATAAGTTTTTTTCGTTTAGTTCAAAATGACTTTTGCAAAATGAATTTGGATAGAGCCAGTATTCTAGATTTTTTAGTTTAAGATATTATGGTTTTTTTAAATTATTAATAGTTTTTAAATAACTAGAAATTATAGAACGTTATTAAACTCTAAAAGATTCTTATTTTTTTTTAAAGTAAACGCATTATCACAAGGTTGTTAATATATACTCGTTGACCATGAATATGGCCACTGTATACGTTCAATTAACTTTTAAATATATTCTTAATTTTTAAAATTGATTTTAAAATATAATAATGAAAAAAAGTAGAAATTATTTATTGCAATATTGCAAGTTGTATACTCTAGATATATTATAAAAATGTAATTAAATTTAAAATATTCCCATTTATATTTTCCCACAAAAAAAAAAAAAAAAACAAAACAAAACAAAAACCTGAAAAGAGTTGACATTTAATAAAATAAAATACTTACGCCCTTTTAGATTTTTGTGCGTTCATTATAAACGTTTAATTATAAGCAGCCGATCATCCATCCATGATGTAGATATGATCATAAACACCATTGTTATAACAAAAAAAAAAAACAGAAATTGTATATAGTTTAAAAATAAAGAACGCATCAAAAATGATCAGTTAGTATAATATTATGAAAGACCGTCATTAATCGAGTGCATTTGGTATAGTTTGTTGTAGGAGCCATCATTTAAAAAAAATATCCAGTGAAATATAATTAAGATGATCGGTTATTTTTTAATAGTTTTTTTTTTTGTTTTTTTAGATTTTCCATTTGACATCAGGCAGTAGAGGTTGATTTTTAATTTCAAATGTTGAAAAGGTGAGTAATTCAGTTAATTGGTATATATATATATATATATAGTTAAAAAAAACCAATTGTTGTTATATTCATTATGAAAAGTTAATTTTTAAAACATGGTTGGTAACAGTTTCATTTAAATCCGGTTTAGTTTTTACAAGTTATGATTGATGAAACATTTTAAATGAACATTTTTTTAAATATATATAGATAATATCAATTATGATGATTATTAGAGATGTTAATCAGTTGTAACAGTTTTGAAAAATTTTTAAAGAAAAAAAAAAATCATAATTTTTTTTTTATGCCAGCCATTTTGTTGTTTTTTTTTTTATTGTGATTGTCATTGCATTTGTTAATTTGATGTTTGAAATAATGGTTCGGAGTGCATGAAAAGAAACGAAAAATATAGAAAAAAAAAATTAATTAATATTTATTATTTTATAATATATTTTTTTTTAATAATTGATATTTATTTTAAAAATGTATATACTTGAATTTAAATAAATAAATAAATAAATTCTAAAAATGCTCGTTAAAAAATAATTTATAAAATCTTAAATATGAATGATGAAATGAGATGATCATGTTAATGTTTTTTTTTTTTTTGGAAATTTCACAAAATTTTTACTTTTTAATTAGAGTAAATAAAGGTGACAATTTTGGAGGTTACATCTTTGGTTTCAGATTGTGAAGCTTGGAAGAAACGTCAGGAATGATATTTATTAATATTATAAGAGTGTTGGAAAAAAACTTAGTATATGGTAGTAAATATGGAATGGCTCGGAGATAGTAAAATGGTATTCGCCAGAGTATAATAAAAAGAAAACGTCATTTGATTAAAGGATTGAAATTAAAGTAGTTCTGAACACAACCTCTTATAATTATTTAATAAAACTTTTTTAAAAATGTTTACTTTGGCTTTTTAAAAACTTATACTTTGGTTTTACTTTGGTAGTTTGGTACTTACTTTGGCTTTCAGAGTGTTTCATTTTTTTCTATACGTTTTTAAGCGTAACATGATATTTAATTACATTTATTCACAATTAATTATATATTTTATTATAATTATAATCATTAATTTTCTTTTTAATGAAGTGATTCACTATCAGATTTATTTATTTGAAAAAATATTTAATAAAAATAAGAATGTTGGAAACCCCAACCCAATGTATGTAACCCCACTAACTTTAAGTAAAACAGTAGCTCTATTATTTTAAAAGTTCAAATTATGTTAATATGTACTATCTGATGGTCATTATAAATTCCAATTATATTAAAACATTATTATTCTGATAATAAACTGAAAGATTAAAATCTATAAAAATTGCAAAAATATATATGCAAATTTTAATAGATGAAATAAAAAAAGGAGAAGAGTTTTACGGAAATTTTTATAAATTTTAAATTTTATCACATAATATTAATTATAATTCATAATAATTAAATGCAATTTAAAATATAATAAATTTTTTTTTTTATATCATATATTATCATCATTTATATTTTTTTGCATGATGTCATTCATCTTTAATTTATTTTAAAAAATTTATATAAGTATGTAATAATAATTTTAATAAAAATGTCTTTAAGCAAAATTAACAACATTATAAAATTAGATTCTTAATTCATATGTATAGAAAATAATTTGCTTTAAGCAATTCCACTTTTAAAATTAATAATATAGGAACTGGTACGTAACTATGTAGAAGGGATCTTTAACAAGAAAAAATTCTGATGTCTTTATCGATTTGTATATAAGAAAAACAAAATAAGAGAATAATATTAAAGATGTCCTTTGAAAAATGTTTATTATGTATCTATAGTTTTATAATTATTGGATTTTGTAATTTTAAGAAGGCTATTCATATATTATTACAACAAATCAAATGATTGAAGCTTTTGAAATTGAGTCATAATTATTTTAAAAAGTTGGTGTTAAAAGTATATTTTAGGGATTTGTATAATAACTTTCAGACTAAAGAAAATTTGAAAAATTTTTTAGGTTCGTGATTAAAGGTATTTTTACTGAAAGTATATACAAACAGTTATCATTTTTAGATTTTATTCTATATTAGAGGTCGGTCGAATGCTCTAGTAGTTAAGTAATAGATAATATATCTAAAATATATCTAATATATAATAAATTGGCGGGTTTTATTTTATATCTTTTTGATGGTCAAACATTTTGCTGAAGTTCCATTAGATTAGTCAGCTACATTTATTTTTGTGGTGACTGATTTTCTGATCATATTTCTAAAAAATGAGGAATATCCGTTATAAATATTTCAAGTTTGATATTTCCCTAAATGTGCTAAATATAAATTCTCATTTTAATGTGCTCTTTTTAGCTGGAGACAGTTATTGTTCATGATCATGCATAATTCTGAATTGTATTACAAAGTATTATAGAAACATATTTAAATACTGTACTGTAGTGAACAATAAATAGTAAAATGTTAAAGTTAAATTGGATACTTCACAAAGTGATATAACTTGATAAAAAATTAAAAGTATCTTAGAAGTTATAATGTCACATAGCTTTAGTTTTTTTTTAGGGCAGTAAATGAGTATCATCGAAAAACGCTAAAAAAGAGCGATATAAGCGCGATTCTTCTTTTAATGTAATTTGCAATGGAAATGGCTGGGACAAATTGAAGCAAGTAGTAATGACTTAGTACAGTTGAATCGTATAGAACAGCTGTTCTCAAACTTTAAACTTCGCGGACCACGAATTAAAAAATCTGAAATCTGCGGACCACCGAATAAAGTTTCGGTATAACAAAAAACAAAAAATATGTATTGCAAAATAAATTTAAAAATTAAAAAAATATCATCATTCATCTATATATGCATTGAAAATATTATGATGAATGATATTGATTGAGATTTTAGTTTTATTAATTTTACTTTCATAGATTGCTTTGGGATTGGTTTTATTTTGAATATTTTTTTAAAACCGTTAAATTTAAATATTTATAAAGTGTATACATGAAATTACGTACGCAGGTTTACAGGGCCCCTAGTCAGTTATATATTATATAATGATCGGGCTACTAGATTTTATTCAAATTTAATGATTTTTAAAAAATATATTCATATTTTGAAAATTTCAATAATAATTATTGAAGGAATAAAAACAAAATAATGTTTTTTTTTTATTACTAACATTGAAACTAATTTTAACAACATATTTAATATTTTTATTTACATTAATCATTTTTTTCTTCGCGGACCACTTAAAAAGAGTAAGAACCGATGGTATATAGAGAATAAAATAAAATATTAATTAAAAGTGTAATGGAATGAAAGTCATTACACATAAATAGAGTACCTATATTTACAGTAAAATGTACATTAAAAATTATGACAATTTCATATTATTTTGGCGATACTGCCATATTACCAATTGATGTAATGAATATATGGTAATAATAACCATTTGATTCAACATTCAAAATAAATAACAAATTTTTTCTTAAAAATTTCGAAAAATTTTCCTTTAGCCTTAATAGTTTATTTGTCCTTAAAATATCAAACTTTACAATCAGTTATATACAATTATATATTTCTCTAAAATCCTTTATTTTTCTTATTTCATTTTGAGTTTCTTTTTTACTTCATTAATCATTGTTTATTGGTTTAGATTGCATTATATGTTGATGTTGATAATGTTATTATTTTAAAATTGTTAATTTTATGCAACATTTTATCTTTTATATCATATCTTGTTACTAAAATACAATTGAAATCCAATCAATTTAAAAAATAAAAATAATTCGATTAAAAAAAAAAATAAACATATAAATTGAAAAAGACATAATCTTGACTTTAATTTGTCAGAAAAACAAAATACTGCTGATTTGTTAACGTTAAACAAAGATAAAAAAAAAGGTAAATATTATTAATTTTGTATTCAATTGAATTTGCATATTACTCGTATATATTAAGGACATTTTCAATTTTTATATATTATGTGCATGTTATTATAAAATTACAATATATAAACATGTGCCAGAATTTATATACAGTTTTAAATATGCAAGACATATCGAAATATCAAATTATTGCCATACTTAAAAAGTATTTTAGCTTCAGCTTCTCAATAAATAAGAACATAGAAAAAAATTTATTTTGGTCCTGGTAAAAGAAATTTACAATGACTAAAAATAAGAGAAGATAGGATGTATATAAGATTTTTGTATATAGACAACACCTGTAAGAATCTAATACAGGAGTGTTGCATCCTATATACAAAAATAAAGAGAAAAATGGCATTTTTCTATATACAAATAAAGCGGGATAAATATTATGTATATTATAAAATAGAAATTTTTCATAGCCAGTTTCTATAGTTGATGGAGTAAACATCACGATACGGGGTTTTTTTTTTTTTTAAAGGAACGTATCAGTTGTAAATGTTCGGGGTTTTTTTTTTTTTTTATAGGAACCTATCTGTAAATTTTGTTTGATGTAACAACGAATCGAATCATACATAACTTTTTTAGCCTAAAAAAAGTCTTTTATAAAGTTTGGAAAGAAACAAAATCAAAATACCCCTTAACTCACAACTCAGATTATAGAAAAAATGGACAGTAAGAAATGAAATATATAATCTATAATATATTTTCATATTTTTTTCATATTTTTAAAAATACACGATATAAAAGTTAATAAGGAATAGACACATAAAAAAAACTTTTTCTTTATCAAAATATTTCAATTTTTGATATTGTGCAGACATTTTACCTTAAAAAAATTTAATTTATACTATTTTTATGGACTTTTTTATTATTAGTCGTTCATTTGTATGTCTGTTGTGTTGTTATGTCTATTAAATTGATTACTTTTATAACTCTTTAAATTATAAGAGTATAACGCTTTTAATTTATTTCTGTAAAAAAATAATATAATCTTAAGTGTGGCATGTGCTTATTGATGTTGATATAAGAACAGAAGTATTTTTTAAGTCATATAACTTGTTGAAGTCCATATTTTATCCATATATTCATATATATTCTTATTTCCTTCTTTAATAGATAATTTAAATATTTTTAACACAATTCAAAAATTTTCAAAGATATCTAAATTCGGGTAACAATGTTTCGGATCCTTTAATTATATCTTTTTAATTTTATTCCAAATCATTCTATATATAGGCATTATAAAGTATTCTTTTATTTAATTGCTTTTTCCACCTATATAATTTCTTTAATGACTAATCCATACAAATGTCATTATAACAAGGTAAATTATACGTATTCAAAGTAAATATTATTTTTTTTAAAATAATATCCTTTTCATAAACATAATATTTATTTGGACTACTATACCTTCTGACAAGGTTACCATAATTAATTTGAGTTTTAAAAATAATTTTCATAGTACATTCGATGACAAAAAAAAAGAAGTTTTTATTTAATTTTGAATTGTTCCAGTTCAATCAACATAGCTTTAGATTTTAATCATTCGGATATTTATATATTTATAGCTCTGTATTCCTGATCAAAAGTTACTGACCAACTAACGACCAACTACAATGCGACCAAACAATTGTTGACCAAAAATTGTATTTAATTTTCTAGTTTGGCTTTTCTTTTACTGGGTTAATTGGTAAAACTTATAGAAATCGAAAAAGCTTAGGTAGCGAAATTTCTCGAATGCTCAATTTTCCTATCTAATTAATAATTATAAAATATTGAAGATCTATTGGTATAAACAAAATCGAAAAAATTTTTCTGACTACTAAAATTAAGTTGATTTAATGAACAAAAATTTTTTCATGTCACTGTGTGTAAATTCACAATAAGACTTCATTTAAAATTGAACTAATTTTATAGCCTTAGTTTTCTTATTTTTATTGATTCGAAAAAAGAAAATGACCAAAAAATTTAAATTAATAATAATAACGTTAACAAACTTTAATACTAACAAGATGAAGGGGATATTCTAACATTAACAAGGTGAAAATAAAAGTAAAAAAATAAAACAAAATCAAGGGAAAATTACACGTAAAAGTTTTTATCTAAATCAAATAATCTAAATGACATAATGGTTAGGTATTAAGTCAGATTCACTTGTTAAAAAAAAAGAAGAAAAAACAAATATAAATGTACCCTCAAATTAGTTGGATTATTAATTTTTATTGGGTTAATGCTATATTTGAAATGCTGGTTTTATAAATTTTGTTTTTTAGATTTTTTTTTTCTGTTAGTCTGTTATAGTTTGTGAAAACAAAGTAATTTTTTAATGAAATTAACTTAACTCAAAGTGTAAACTGTCTAATTTTGAGACGTATTAATTTATTCTGGATCCGAAACTTTATTGAAAACTTTTTCTAAGACGACACGGATCAATCAAAATATGTAGAAAAAACCAGATCATTAGATCTTAATAACAGATAGGTAACTGCTGCTAAATATTATGGTAAGGTTATAATGAAAAATCGGAAGACAGCAGTAAAATAGACTGTGTCAACTCTGGAATACCCGTATGAACGTAATATATGCTAGCTCCTTTATTTTTTTAGTTACCGCGCGGACGGGCAGATGGACGGTCGTACAAAGCTTAATCGACTCAAAATTCAATTCTAAACCGACCCATACCTTTGAGTTTATATCTAGCTCGACTCCTTTGTAGTGTCAGAAACGTAATGGCAAATTTTCCCTTGAATATTTGTTCATACGGGTATAATTTCAAAATCTTGCGTTTCTAGTTGAAAGATGTATATCTAAAAAGAAAAAAGGTTGGAGAGATTTAATAATTGATAAATAGTATTTGGTCTCCACTGCTTTGTTGTTGAAATATTAATATAAAAAAAAAATAATTAGGAGATATTTTATAATCATGATTATAAGATCAGGGTTTCAATAAAGGGTTTGACGGGCGATACATTTTTCAAACAACATTTTCTCAATCCAGATTATGACGTGGATTTAAACAATTTATGCAAAAAAACTTTTACAATTGATTTAATGCCTTCAAAGTACTCCTAACCAAATTATTTGAAGACCCTGATTAGTTGTAACCAACTATAAAATTACTTCAAATTATGTTTTTTTAACACACATAAGAATTTTAACTAAAAACTTAAAATAGTTCCATAGAGCATAAAAAGGTGGATGTCATCAATGGCGAAATGCACGATAATTTATAACTTTCACCTAAATACAATCTCAAGTTATTAAGAAAATTAATTTCGCTTTATTACAGATCACCATCATTTCTTTTATTTTAATTTAATTTAATTTCTATAATTTGAATTTATGGTTATTATTATTTCTTATTTTTTTCAAAGAATTAAGAATAAAAATTTGTTTTGATGTATTACTTATGCTTATTTTAGTACATATATTATTATTTGAAGTTTCTAACATTAAACGTTGGAAAAATAAATATCCAGTTCCAAACTCTGATATAATTTTAGTTTCACCTATATTGAGTATGTTTCACCTATATTGTGAATAGCTTACACCAACAATGTGCAAATAAATCCTTTCCTAGAGTTTGGTTAGGGTTGGGTACGAAATTTCAAAAAACAAAAAGTTCTATTTAAAAAAAATTCCAAAATTCAAAATTTAATGGTAAGTATTTTAAATTGTGGGGACTACTGAGCCCAAACCCCTACTTAGCAAATTATTGAAACTTTGATTTTGTAGGAAATATTTTATAAATACCTGTTCTAAAGAATAAGATAGGGATAAACAATTGTTCTAAAGAAATTAAACAGTTAATGTCGCCACTCAAAGTTTTTCTACCCGAAAATACGAATACGGCAGATGCCCATCCTTTAACACACTAGATGTCGCGTTTGAGAAACCACGTGTCATCCCCAAAGTTAGTAACTCATATGTGTACGATTCATTATAGTTTAAGAAGAACATTAACATATTTTTTCTAAATCTTCCTTCCAAATTTTCATACCCATCCTCACAATCCTGCATTTTTGTTTTTCCTAAATTCCTTTTACCCAAGAATCCCTCCTACATCCCTATCTCGTAAATCAAATTATGGCACTATTTCATTTGGTTAGCAACGTGTTAGCAAAAAAAAAAAAAGTATGTACTTTAATATTAGGTAAACATCATGTTAATATGGGTTAAAGAAAATACCATATATTTGATTAATTTATTGATTATATATAATTAAATTTTGTTTAAATTAAAAAAAAATAATCATAAATTGAATAAAATTTTGTTTTTTTTAGTTTTAACAAATCCAGCTTTTAGTTATATACGTATAACTAAATCCAACGTTTAATATACTTATATGTATAATTCAAAATTTTAAAATATAATAAAAAAAAAATTTATATTAAATTCAAATATTCAAATAGTTTTTTTTTTTTTTTTTTTTAAAATAAATTCTTTTAAAAAATGTCAGTTATCAAAAATTTTTCAACTATTGAAATATGTGATAAATTATTTTTAATATTAATATTTAGTTTAAAATTATCATTATTATATATATTTACATATGATTCAAAAAAACAAAAATTTATATTTTCATTAAATATAATATTTATATTATCAATATTATTTCGTTTTATATTATTTATAATATATCCATTTACAATACAATCAGTTAAAAATATTTATTATAGACATTTAGATAAATATAGTACATATATTAGTAATATATTATCATATTCAATAATATTATTACCAATATATCATTTAATACGTCAATTATTAAATGTAAAAATGGAAAAAAATTTATTAAATAAATTATTAAAAATTTATAAAAAAATTATTAAAAAATTAAAATTAAAAAAATTTTATGATAATAAAATTTTATTTATTTTATTTTTACGTATATTAGGTTTATGTAGTGAATTAATTATTCATTTTCCTTTTATAATATATAATATAAATAAAATATCGAATTATGATATTATTAATTTATTTTTCTTTATTTTATTATGGTTTTGTATATATTCAATTGGTAATTTATATTTTGGTGTTATAATTATTATATGTTTATTATTTAAAATAATAAAATATTTATTAAAATTAAATTTAAATATTATAAATAATAATTGTGATAATATAATAATTGTAAATAATAAAATATTAAGAAATATACAAATATTAATTAAATGTTTTATTAATTTACAAAAAATTTGTCATAAATTTAATAAATATTTTCAATTACAATTATTATATTTAATAATATTTTATTTTTTTTCTTTAATTCGTATATCATATAATTCAACTTTATATAAAATTAATATTATTAATATTAAAAATAATTTTTTACAAGAAGAAACAAATTTTCGTTTATTATGGATATTAATATATCGAACATTAGAAATAATAGCCATATTTTTATCAGTAGATTATATTCAATCAATAGCATCAATTAATAATTTAATTTATATAAAATTAATATTAATTGAATTAAATGAATTAAATATGAAGAAGAAAATTATAATTAAAGAAATGGTAAAATAATATTTGTTTTTTTTTTTATATATTAATTTAATTTTATTATAAGTATAACATTTCGTTGACACATTTGACAGGCAGACGACACACATTAACGGTTATTTCTTTCATATTTTTATTTTAATAAACTGATATCGCCTAACAAAAATCGTTTAATACTAATATAATTGTCGGAAACGGATTAATGTTTTTAAAAGAAATATCTTCGTATAAATGAAAGACACATTAGTGAAAAAAATTGGTTAACTGAAATATTTTTTTAACTTCAAAAATAAAATTTAAACTTATTTTAATACTGAAGCGAAAAACAAATTTTTATTAAGTTTCATAAAATATGAACATAGTATTCTTGTTCCACAAAAAGCACAAATTGTACCAACACTATTTCGATCAAAATTATTTATTGCATATCTAATTTAAAATTAAAAAATTATTATTTTAAAATTTAATTGAAAGTTTTTTTTTAGTGCATTCCCCTGCCAAATAAATGTGACAAGGAAATTACACAGACTTTCCTTTTCTGGAAATTTATTTCATTTACATGGAATTGAAAATTATTTCACTTACGGATAAAAGAAAAGAACGGATACCAATACTCGAATACTCTGTATTTTCTCAGTACTCTGTATTTTCTCAGTACTCTGTACAGTACAGTACTCTACAAAACGCAAACACTTAAATGCTTTTCGAAGTTCTTTCATTATCTATCTTATAACAATTTGAGTTTGTCAAGTTTTACCACCAATTTTATTTTCTACTTTTTAGGGGTTAGATTGCACAAAATTGACGTTCTCCTGAAAAATTTTGCAATAAATTATTTTTTTTATTATATTTTGAAAATAGTGAAAAATTTCTGAAACTTCATACGTTTATACTATATGTATATGTATATTTCTTTCACTTTTTAAAAATAAAAAAAGTCTACCTAATTAAAATACTTAAAAGTTCTTTTCAATATGAAATTGTATAAGAAAAATGCAGTCGAATATATAAACAAATAGTCCGCGATAAGTTTATATAAAAGAATGCTCTTTTTTTTATACTCTACGAGATTGGACAAGTGCATACATATAAACGGATACTGACAAGTTAATATAAAATCATAACATTTTTTTTGTAATTATTACATTTTTAATTAATGAAACACACAATTCACTTATCATTTTCTTTTTTTTATATATTTTTAGATCAATAATTTAATGTATCAAACAAAATTGAATCCATTTCAAATAAAATTATGTCAAATGTTTTGTATATCAAATAAATTTGGATTAAGTTTTGGTGCTTCAATTGTTACATATTGGATTGTTTTAATGCAAACTAAATTATCGTTGAATACTAATAATAATGGTACAATGTTTAATAAAAGTATTTAATTTAAGTTATTTTATAATATTATTATTTTATAATAAAAAAGAAAAAAATTTATTATTTTATGTATAATTAAAAAAAAAAAAATTGTTTTAATTGAAATTAAATAATGTTAAGTTTTTTATATCTGAAATTAAATTTGAATGTAAGTAAATAAGGATTAAAAACGTTTTACCACAACCTTAACTCTCGAAGCACAAAATCAAATATTTGATTTCGTATCTGAACTCCTCGGATTGGATATAAAACCGAAAACAACCACAAAACATAGGCCACGTGAGTGCAGTGGGATCAAAATGGCACAAGCTAGTGCTAATTGAGGTCTTCACGCAGCATTGTGAAGATCACCGGCTTACCTATCTACCTACCTATATAAGGATTAAGTGTCTTTTTTTTCTTATAGCTTAAAAATTTAGGAAGGGTTTACATTATCAATTAAGTTCATCTAAGATCATCCTTTATATCAAATATATAATAAGGTATAGTATATACAACATTAATTTATTATATATCATTTTCCATTATTTCAATATGTTTGGTCAATATTAAGTTCAGCTCTTTTCATCAAATATCCTACATTCCTAGGACATAATTTGCTTTATTAATTGTGAGTAGTTGTTAGTATCATGTTAGACTCATATTATATTTGCTTTATAGTTATTAATAAAATATTTTATCCAGCATTATTTTTGCTATGAAACAAAACTTAGAATTTGATGACATTCTGTTCTAATAAAGTCGCTAATTAAAAATGTCTAATATTTACTTGTAATCTGAATTTACTTGTAATTATTTCATCAACTTAAAAAAACGTTTTTATATTTTTATTAACTCAGTCTGATTTTTTAGTTGTATTAAGATTATTAAACACAATATAGAATTCTTTATTTTTACAATATGCTTTTCAACGTAATCGTTGTTTTTTTTTTCAGAGTGTGGTGATAAAAAAAATTTTTGCAGATATAAGGCAGAATGTATTATATTTTAATAATGGTTAATAATATTGACCATTGTTATACTCTTAACCCTAAAAAGCACAACAGAGCCTATAAACGAACACAACAGAGTTTCTACTTAAAATTAAAAGGCTTAAGTATATTTCTATTATAAAGTTCCCAGTTGTTCTCAAATTTATAGAGTTTTAGTATTTTGATTATAATACAAAGACCAAAGTACTCAAATTTTATAAATTTGAGAAAAATCAGTAACAAAAAAAAAAAAATTTTTTTTTTTTAGATTTCACAAGTGATAATAAATATTTCCGTATGCATAATTACAAATACATACATGCAAATTATCATACTATTGAAGAGAGTGTTGTTTGTTAGTAAAAAGTTTGTGCTTTTTTTTAGGATAGTTCTCGTATCAGAATTTCCTAATAAAAATTGTAAAATAAAATCAGATTAGTACTGTTTTTTCAAAATACAATGCATACAAATATTTTTGAGGATATTAAAACTTTTTTTTTTTTTAAATACATCTTTGAATCTACAAGCTTCGATTACATGTGAGAAGGAAGAAGCACCAAAATAAATGCACAAAAAAAAAAAAAAAAAACAGGCACATAATAAGCCTGTAATGTGAAAATTAGCAATGACCTCTTACGTGTAATTATTATTAACAGGTGGTGAATTACATACACATGTACCCTATTTCAATGTTATGAATATTAAACAGACAGCAAAAAATAGTTTTTTTTTTTAATTTTTTTGTTTAATTTTCTTTTCTTTTTTGTTTTGTTTTGTTTTAATGTCAGTGTCAGTTTCGAATATAATGCGCTTTTGATATGATAATTGTAAAATTGTACATAAGGTAAAGGACAAGTACAAAAAAAAAACAACAAAAAACAAAAAAAAATGCATGCATTTATGTTGGCGGTGTTAGCACAGCAGGTCTATTAAAAAATATACATATACATATACAGATCTAAAAATTATTACATATTTCATTGGTTTGTTATTATTGTTTTTTATTTTTTATTGTTATTACCATTATTTTTGACCATATCTTTATAATCTGATCTTTAAATTTGTCTCGAATATATGGTAAATTACAGACCAATTTGTAGTAAAGTAATTTTATTATTTTTCTTTTTTTTATTTTGTTGATTTTGATCACATTTGAGTTGTATTTTTTTTTTTTTTTTGATTGAAATTTTATTGGTTTTATTTTTAATATATGATGGAGATGGATGTAAAATATTATATAGTTATATATACATGGATTGTTGTAATACCAAATATTTTTTTTTATTGTTTTAGCTATTTATTACTAAAGTTGTGGGAAAAATACCAAGTGACAATTTTTTTTCCTTTTTTTTTTTTTATATTTGACTAATTTTTGGTAATTTGTAGCAGTTAATAAACATGAGACCTAAACAATCTGCGAAATAAGAAATTGAAAATTATATATTTGATCATAAATTTTTTTTTTTCATTTTAATTTTGATAATCAATGCAGGTTGGGTAAATTTTGGTAAAAAAAAAAAAATTGATTCTTATATTCAAAGTTCAATGTATTACAAAATTTGAATGCAATTTAATTGTTACGAGTATTTCTATTTTATCTTGTAATTAATTGAATTGTGATTTTAAAATGAGATTAAAATTAAAACTTAGCTTGTTGTTTTGAGATCAATATTTGTAGGTGGTAATAGAAACCTCAAGTATCTCCTTTTCCCGGAGATTTTGAAGATATTTGCCGCTCCTTGTGAGTTCTTCAGCTCTACAATTGCATAACAAACCTTTATGTCCCGTTATCCAAAACAATGAATATCGCAAACTTCACCCTGTTCATTTAAGGATGACAGACAGTTCTTAATAATCTTTGAGTTTACCGAATTGAATTTCAAAGCCTTAATGGTAACTGAACCAATTGTGGACATGAAAACTTTTCTAGTGGAGACCACATTTCTTTTTCGCAAGTTCACAGATTCGTTTATGACCGATATTTCGGCGTTACAATAGTTCGGAGACGAAAAGCTAAATTAACACATAGACTATGGAGAAAACTTTCCGCCGACTTTTCCGTACTGCTTAGAGCTGATCTCTATATAGTTGTCTTCGAATGTTGTGTTCGTTACGGTAGAATTTTTTATTATACTCATTTCTGAGGGAGATGTAAGTGTGGAAATTTTTCTTGGAGAAGAATGTAAATACAATGTAATCGAAATTAAGGGGTACCGTATAGTTACTTTTATCGTTACATTTCTTGTAAAAAATAAAATATTGATTAATAATATATCCAAATTAAATTTTCTTTAATTGATATAATTTAAAAATGAAAAAATTAAATTTAAAATCGAAGATTAAATACATATTGAATAGTTATATTTTATAGAATCATGAACTAAGAGAAAATTTTTCTGTTGAATTTAATTTTCTGTTCCTCTAATTATTTAAAAATAAATGATTCTATTATATTGGAAATATGATTGTAGTCATTCTGCTATTAATCAAAACTCGAACATCTTTGTATATTATCTGAAGCTTATGCTTAAGTCTGTATTTATTTACTAAATTAGTGTAAAAATGCTATTGTTTTGTCTTAAAAAATGACTGAATCAAAAGAACCGTTTAAGTTAAGATTCACTGACAATATGAAAGAAGATTTACCAATTTATATTGATAGAATGGCGATAGAGCATAAAATAAATAGCACAAAATAAGTAAAGAGTTTAGAAATAAAAAAGAGTATTAATTGAAAATATAGAAATTTTTTTGCAAGCATATCTGTTATGTCCTTAATAGTCCTTTGTCCAATTAATAACTTACAGATTCTATTTCCAGCTACAAATTAAGCAAACTTTAAACAAACTAAAAAGAAAATTCATCTAATTTTGAATATAAAAGCCTATCCTTCTTTTTTTTTTTGTTTAAATGTAATGTAGTTAATAAATTCAAATACAAAAAACAATTAACATTACTTTTTATTTTTACTTTTTTTAAAAATTAATATGTTAACAATTTCTTTTTTTGTTTTTGGTTTTTTTTTTTGAACATTTAAAAAGGTTTGTCTTTTATTAATTTAACAATAGTTAAATAGTTTTTAGTTATATTTAACTAAGTTTTAATTACATGTAAACATTTAAATTAACATTATTAACAATTTTAGGTGAACATTTTTAGTATTTAAGTATGGTACTTCTAATTATTTACTTCGTGATAGAATTTAATGTTTTAATGTAATCATATGTTAAAGTTTTCAGTAATATCAGGTTGAAATAAAATGTTTATTTTTTCTTTCAACATTTTGTAGAATGATCTAAAGGTTAATGGGTCTTACAATAGTAACAATATTTACTAACATAGTTGTCTGAACTATTTGTTTTTTTTTTTTTTTTTTGTAATTTTTTGAAAAAAAAAAAAAAATATTAGAAGTGATTTACAAAAAATTGTTTTGTAATAAAAGTTTTTTTTTTTTTTTTGATTTAGAAATTGTTTTGTTCAATAAACATCTTAATTAGAAAATTTGAATGAGAAGATTGATTTTTTTTTTTTATATGTAATCAAATTGAATGAGAAGATTGATTTTTTTTTTTTTATATGTAATCAAATTGGATGTTAATCAAAATTAAAGGAGCAATTAAAATAAAATTAATTTGAAAAATTTTAATTTGTAAGGTTTGGTATTGTATAATGGGTGTGTTAATTAAAATTATTTTACGTTTTATCTCTTTATTTACACGAATTAATTTTTTTCTTTATATATAAACTATGATTTGTTTTTTAAAATAAAAATAATTTTTTAGTAATAAGAATTTAAGGGATTGGTTACGAAATTTCAAAGAACTAAACTAAAATTTTTATCCCAACTATAAAATCCCTTTATTTTAGAAATTCACATTTAATATATATTATGTTTATTGTGAAAAAAGAGTATAGCCCTGATTTTGTGTAACCTACTCAAAAAAACTCTTCTTAATTATTTTTTACACGCATAACATATTTGAACAATCAAGCATTTAGATAAGTGAAGATATATATTTGAATAATCAAAAGCATTTAGAATAGTGTAAAATTGTTTATAGAATAAACCGCTTAACAATTTATTGAAATGAAACCCTGATTTTGTTACCAAATATAAAATAATCTTTCCTAATTAATAATTTCACATAAATTATATATTGTGGAAAAAGTATTTAACTCTGACTTTTTACCTCCTTAATATTTTTATACACATTTTATCATATTATTGTTTAATAAAACTGTGTAAAAGTTTTGTTTTTTTTCTTCTATCTTAACTATCTTTCGATCCTGTGCAATTTTTGTGGAATTTTTTGTAACTTTCGCATTTTTTTTTTAAAATTATAATAACATCCTAAATTTGAGTCTAGATTCTAAATTCTTTTTTAATGATTTTTATTCAAAATTTGTCATGTCAGTATATAAAATTAAAGATAGGATAAATACTTGAATCCTTCACAAAACAAAAATTAGAATATTTTGCTTATAAAATGGAAATCCCGAAAAAAAGTCAAGTTGTTTAGTCATACTGTTAGAAGAAAAAGTAGAAGTAAAATGAAATGAAGGCAAACACATAAGTAAAGGTTAACAAAGTTCAAACACTCAAATGCAACTAAGAGTAGAATGAGGACAAAGGGACAAATATGTAGTTTACTAAAGTAACAAAAGGAAATATAATATTATAAAATTTTTTTAATTGAATTTTTAAGAAATTATTAAATTGAAAGTGTGTGTGCTTTTATTTCTCTTATCAATATGTGTAAAATCATAAGAATATATAATATAAAAGAATTTTTATTATTAATATTTAAAATCAATTCTAATTGATTATATATTATATGACTCAACTTTAAAACAGTTAATCAGTCACTGAATCACTCACAACAAAATCATAATTTTAACAACCATCAAAAATTCAACTCTCATTGAACTCTCGGTTATGCAGTCCTCACTTATAATTTCAGAACAAATATAAAAATTATACTAAACCACACTAAACGAAAATATTTTGTTGCTTGACGTCGCGTCAAAAATTTGCAAGAGTCAATTTGAAAGTTGCTTAGTTGAATCAAAATTGAATCAAAAATCATTTGACGGATCGTCATTTTACATCACCGAAAGCCGGATAAGAAACAAGAAAATAAAAATGATGAGAGCAGTTTCTGACTCAATAAGAGTAGAAAAAGTTTGTTATACGAGTTTGTTATAGAGTTTGTTTATAAAATTTGTAATATTGATTAGAAACGAAAATAATTTTGAGTTAGCTAAAATTAAAAGTGAGCTTAAATTGATAATAAAGAGTGAAGTTTCATTTAGATCTCTAATTGAATTGAATCAATTCGTCTTTATCTATATGGTTAAAAACAAATTAAAATTTAATTTTTAGAATACATGAAAATGATTATAGAGTGATAATAGAAAGATTAAACCTATATCAAAATATTAAAAATTTTTGATTATATATAGTGATCTTAGATTTGTTTCAACCAAAAACCCATATATTGTTAATTTATTGTTAAGTATTTTTTAAGCAGACGTATGCCTCGAAGAATCATCGTAGTTAATAACTTTAAATAAAGTTTTAAATTTTTTACAATAGAATTATCATTGGAAACTTCAAGATCAAAAATTGTAAATTCCTTTTAAAATTTCTAAAATGCGTCAACGCTAAAAGAAATATATTTACAACAAAATTTACATTGTTAATTTTCAGTTTTATTTTAAAACAATAATTTAAGACAATAAACAAAAAAGTAAGAAAAAAAAACAAAATTATTCCGTAAAATAATAAAAAATATAATTATATAAAAAGTATATAATATATCTATATATAGATATTAATATTATGTAAACATATTAACATTATAACTGAAGCGAATATTAATTTTAAATATGAACGAAGTATTAATGTCAGAAAAAAAAATTAATAATAAGTTTAATAATGCAGCCAGAGAGGAAAAAAAAGTAACAAAACAACAAAAAAAAAATTAAAAACGTTGAAAAGCGGTGTATTTGCGTAACAAGTGTTTACGTTTTATAGCAATGATCATATTTTAATTTTTTTTTTACTGATCTGATGACTTTTCATCATCTTCTCAAAATAAATGATGAATATATATTATATAAAATAAATTGTAACGCGAACAAATATATAATATCTGAGACGTGTGCGTTTAAAAAATTACTTTTTTCGCCGTGTTCTTTTTTTGTTTTTGTTTTCTTTTTTTTAATCAACTTTTTAAGTTCATATTTTTTGACAGGATACACGCAGGATATGTTTTTAATATAAATAGTATAGAAAAAGAAAGAGAACAGGTGTAATTTTAACTTTTTCTTTTATTATTTTAAATTTTTTTTTTTTGTTTTTTTTTTTTTAAATAAGTTTGAAAGGCTTTAATTTTAAAGTTTTTTTTTATTTGCTGTTTTATTATTTAATAAAAAAAGAAAAAATACACTTTGAAAAAGATCACGATCACGTAAAGTGTTTTAAAATTGAATCAAATACAACTTACAAGATTATAAACAGGTAATGAAATTTATTTAACTTATTTTTTTTTTTTTAATTTTTTTTTTAAATTATTTGAACCAAAAAAAAATGTTACCATAATAAGATTTATTTGTTGTAGATTTAAAGATTAGTAAAGATATGACAATTCTATAAGCTTAATATTTAATTTAATTTTAGCTTTTAGGAAATTTTAGCTGTTACTTTTTAAATTTAGCTGTTAGAAAATGAAGTTAAAGTTAAAGGCGAAAAGATAGGCGAAACAGAAATTATAGTTATACAGTGTATTTAGTTTTATGTTTGCGTTCAATCTTCATTGAATCTTACCGGTCAATATAATTTGACGCATAATTTGAATCTTACCAGTCAATATAATTTGACATTGGTGCAGTGGTTGACGCAACGCTTCTTATTCATAAGGGAATGAGAGGTCCCGGGTTCGATTCCCGGCTGAATACAATAATTATAATATAATAAAAAAAAAAATAAATATAATATATCGCAATATATAAATACTTTATATATTATTATAATATCTCGTACACCCCACATTCCTACCAGGAAACAGGGGTTATAGCTACCTGGTACATTTATGTACCACGGCACATGGATATAAATAAATAAATATAATTTGTATACTTCTATTCTTATATTTATTTTCAGATTTAGAGTTTACAATTTCAATGGTTTTGAAACTTTTACTTTAATTTTTGTCTGCCTACTAGACTTACTAAAGTTTAATTAATTTGTTGAGCTATTAAAATTTGAAAAGAATTTTTTTCTTCATGTGTACATTCTTGTAGGATAACTTTTCTTACCTTTGTTTTTAAACATCTTTCAATGAACTGATATTTCAAAATTGAAGACATTTTACATTTACCCTGATATCAAACTTAACCATTTTGTTTACGAAATGCCGAAACATATTATAGTTCACTTTTAAATATTTTTAATTATTTTTTATTACCTTTTCTAAAACTCCAATAATACCAACAAATAAATGGCCGCTTAGGCGAGCATCGTTCTTTGTTTGCTTGAAAATGTAAAAAGTTCAAACGATATTGCACACTAAAATTCTCATCATTGACCCAAGATATTTGAAAAACCTTCTTGACCATTGGAATTTCAACAATCAAATTTTCGAAGTGATATTATAATGAAATAGCAAGTATTTTGTGCGTTTTGCTGTACGTTTAAAGTTGTAAAAAATTGTTTTTTATAAAAATGGACAGCATTGTCAAATTAAATAAGATTGAATTAAGCATATCACCTTCTTCACTCCCAGGTTTAGTTTCGAAATCTTCTAAGAACTTACTTTAAATTTTAGTACAATTTTTTGCTCAGTTCTAATATGACTTAAGTGAAACAGATTAATCGTTATATTTTTATAGTCAATGGTATATAATTACCCTTAATAATCTTTTTATAATTCTATTAAGATAAATTTTATGATTCAGTATTTACAATACAAAGTTAATGGTTATATCGGAAAGGAAGTTCATATTAAAGTACATATTTTAGATTACTTTTACATGATGATGGATAAATTCATTTTTTTAAACGTATGTATAACGATTCACATCATATAAATTTATGATGATAACAAGTTTATTATTCATTTTAAATAAATTGGAATAAAATAACATAAAATGAAGGGTTTTCTGTTGTGGTTGTTTTAAAATATTGTTAATTCAAATACATATATGCTATAAGTTACTTAATATTAGATCTTAAGATATATTAAAAACGAATTTGTTTTCTACAAATCTTTTTTACATTATCGATTATGTGGCGCATAATTTCATTTTTGTATTGCATATACTTACGTGTCCGACCAGAATAATTGTAGTTTTAATATAACATGTAAAACATTAAACAGTTTGTATTTTTCATATAAATAAACTTACCGTTGAAGGATCCTGAAATTAAATTAAAAAAAAAAAAATTAATTATATATTTTTAAAATAAAGGAAAATTTAAAAGAAAAAAAACTTAATTAATATTTTAGTTGGTTTAAATGGCTGATCCGTTCTTACAGAATACAAATATCACAAACAAGGTACCATTATGATTAAATATTTTTTATTAATTTATACTGTATGATTTTATATGTTTGATTTATCTTACATATTATTTATTTACTTTTTACGTAGTTCACGTAAGGAGGATTTGTAATTGAAAATTACTTTTCCCGATAAAAACTCTTATGATCTGTGTAGATTTTGAGCCCGTACTCCCTCGGTATATGAGTCATGTGCTTTAACACAGAGGTTCACATTTATATTTCATCAATCAATATTTTTTTTTTTTAAATCCGGTATTTAATGTAATTAATTTAACTAGAAAATTTAAAGCCTAAGGTATTTAAACATAATGTAAATTCTTTAATTTCGGTTGAAAACTTAAAATTCTTTCCTGCCTTAAATTCATATAAGCTTGAACTTTGAATTTTTTTAGGTATATGGTATCATCTTCTAAAAAATAGTAGATTCAGTATATTTGGCATCTGCAATTAAAAATTCAATAGCAATTTTTGGATCTTTACGAATCAGATAAATATTTCAATCCAATTTTTACGACTACAGTAGTGGTGAAGAAGACTATTATACCAGTCTAATCAAAACTTAAACTAATTTTTTAGTAAAACTAAATCTTGTAGAACTACAAACTAATAAGACTAAAATTAAATCTATTAACAGCTATTTTGCCATAGATCCATAATTGAATCCTTAATTGGATATCAAAGCACAGTCGCTCTATGTAACGAATGATGCGATAGAAAAAGAGCAGTCTGAAGTCTGCGGAAAATAATTTTTGATAATCAAAGACAATTAAAAGATACGGTATATTTATTCCAGTTTTTCTGTTATAAGTTTTACCATTTAAGGAGTTTCAGACGTATTTTTTTGTCTTTGCATGATTTTGCTTTAAAAAAAAGTAAAGCTGAAGAATTTGGCACTTCTTCAAATTTTTCTTTAAAATATTAAAAAAAAATTTTCCTTTATTCAAAAATTATACAAGTTTCAGTCTTTTCTTTTTTTTTTTTTTGAATTGATGACTTCCTTAATGAACATCAAAACGAAAAATTTTTAATATTATAAAATTACTTAACTAATTGGAATAATTTATAAAGAGGGTAAAGTAAATGTTGTCCAATCAAAAACCAATTTATAAAATAATTGATTTAATATTAAAATTATTGAATTTAACCTTAATATTTATTAAATTTAAAATTAATGCAATTTTTTTTTTTAAAAAGGTATATAATTACTTGTTAAAGGTAAATGTTATTTTAATGGAATTCATTTTATTTAATAGCAATTTAATTTATGAAAATTCATTAAAACTATAAAAAAAATTTACGAAAGAATTTATATCACGAAACTTTAAAATATAATCAACAGAAATTATTAATTTAATAAAGAAAGTTATGAACAGTAAGAACCCCATTTATTGCACCTTAAATTATAATGCATTTTATATTAAGTATATTATACTTAAAACGAAAGAGTGAAGAGTATACTGTTTTAACTCTAGCATACCCACACGGACTGTCTGCATGAACGAAGTATCAAAGAAGTTATTGCAATAAAACTTGATAATTTTTTTAAATAATTTCAGATGCTTAGCTCCAGAACATGCAAGCTATCTGAACTTGTTGGTCTAGCCAACTACCAAGCTTTATAGAAGTTTTATAGAAGTTATTGAGGCATGCTCATTTTTTGAAAAATTTTAGATATCTTTCTTTATTAAGTAACAAGATATGAGGATATAAATTATTATTACATTAAAAAAGAAGTTGTATAGCTGGTATTAGGTATATTATACTTTCAATATGTCAACCATACAACCATAAGCAAAAGAAAAAAACTATCAAAAAAATCAATATAAAAAAGATTGTATTATATTATGATCTACTGGAGAAAAGTCGAAATTGTGATCTAATTAATTAATGGTAAAGAAATTAATAAATAAAAAAAAAGAATAACAAAAATCAGTCAAATCAATAAAAAAAATTTTAATATTAAGCTCTTTTTGAGAAATTTCCTAACATAAAATTTGTAAAAAAAGTATTAAAGGTACCAGGTAACTACAAAAAAAAAAAATTCCCGAATTAAATTAATTTCTAAACGAATTTTAAGAAAATAAAAAAAAAACACTTGGTTTCATATAATCCTTTTTAAATCCTTTGAAATAAGTTTCAATTTTAGAACTTATATTTAAATGTTTTAATTATACTGCAATTTTTCAATATTTAAAACAAAAAAAAAAAAAAAACCCAAAAGAAAAGCAATAAAAAACCAAATTGAATTACAATCACTAAAGAAAATTTAAAATTCCTTTTTATGCTTCCCCTTCTTTTTTTTTTTTGTCTTCTTGAATACATAAATTACATTTAAATGTCATGTTTCACAATATCCTATGTATTAAATTTTTGAAATAGATATGCCTAAATGATGTGATATCAGCTCGACAATATAATTCGCAATTATATACTATTTTATAGATTCAATTGAATTCAATAAGTAAATATACATATATAACAGTTACTTTTACAATATTTTGTTATAATTGCACCAAATATGCCTTCTTGAAATCTATAAAATCCTTTTAAACATTTACATATCAAGCACAAAAAAAAAAAAAAAACAACTTATACTAAAATTAAATTTTACAATTTGTTTTTTTAAAATGAAAATAGAAAAAAGACTGCAATATAGTTAATTTCAATTCTTTTGACTTATAAAATCCTTTTGAAGACATTTTTAAAACTTATCTTAAAATTTAAGCAAGAAAAAGTCTTCCCAATTATTCCAGAAAAAAAAAAAAAACATTTCGAGTATGTGATAAAATTAGAAAGGCAATTTTATGTCATTATCCACAGTAGCAAAAAAAAAAAAAAAAATATAAAGAAACCATAGAAAGATTCACATTTTGAGTAATTTATTTCGTGAAAAGACAATGTAACATGTCAGCATTCATTAATTCAAAAAAAAAAAAATAAAATGAAACAAAAAACAGTCCCTCCCCACCTAAACTAAATTTATTTCAAATATAAGCCGAATAATTTGCATATCACCATGCTGCACGTGAATAAGTAATCAAAAAGAAAATTTTTTAAGGACTAACACTACTTTTTCTATTTTTTTAGTCTTGGTAAACCGGAAGAAGTTATAAAATTTTAATTCAAAATTTTGGAGAATTTTTATAAAAAAAAAAAAAAGTTGAAAATAAATTAAAGTGGCATTAACATGATTTAAACAATGTTGCATTTTTTTTTTTTTTTTAATAGAAAAAAAAAACAGAAGTACTCTTTTTTTGTTTTTCATTAAAAATTAATTTTGCGAATGAATTTTTAATAGTTAAACGATAGTTTTTCAAACTTCAATGTTCGTACACAAATTTTTTTTATTTATTTTACTTAACCAAACTAAATTTTTTCTCAAAATCAAATTACATATCTTCTTTTTTCGTATCCCCCAACCCCAAGTGGAGTATTATAGGTCGTCTGTACTTCAAAGAACGGGCTACGAAAGAAATCTGTACTCAGAATGAGCGGCTTATTTAAAGAAGAGTCTTACTATTAAAAGGTAAGTGTGTCTCCTCCTGTCTCTCAAGGCAAGACATGAGCTTATGGGGTATCAAATAAAACACTAAATAGTAAACTTTACACTGCACATGAACGGGAATTTAAATGGATATAGGACCCCAAGAGGTAACCATATCAGTATAGTGAATCCTTCTTTCGACTTCTCAAATCACTGAAAATTGCGGTATCTACTTATTTTTTTAATCGATATTTTATGTGGTTGTCATAAAAATTATTTAAATTTGATGACGAATAGTAACGGCATTCAGTTTTCATTGCAGATCCTTCGTTTTATATATTTGCATTCAGATACAGATGAAGAATCAATGTTGGATGCTTAACGGACTTCAAACTAAACTTAATCGCGTTTTGTTATTTATGTTAATTTTACGCATTCTATTAAAAAAAAACAACATAATATGAAGTCAAAGTACTTTGTGTTTTATGAATTATTTTAACTATAATTAGTGGAAAATGTAGTAAATTTACTATACATGAACCACTATATGATATAGAAAATTAAATAATAAAAAAAATATTTTTCTTTTTCCTTTTTTAATTAAACAAAATTCTTTAAAAGAAAAGAAGGACGATTTGATAAACGATATGAAAATTATAAAAAAAAACAAAAACACAAATGTAACAAGAGACTTTCATTTTGTATGTATAAAATCAAAGAAGGAGGTGTTTTGTAAAAGGAATTACTTTTTCCAAACTTAAAAATACAAAAAAAAAAAAAAAAAAACAAAATTGAAAAGAAAAGGAAGTTAATTAAAATCTTGGAAATTTTCTTTTCAAATAAATTTAACATTAAAGGAACGTGAAGGAAAAAACGAGTCATCAACGAAAATTACAAAATATATAAAAAAAAAAGAAGAAAAATCAAGTAAATAATATAAAAAAAGAAAATTATTTGCTCCTTCTAATTAGAAAATATCCTTAAGGAAATTTGTCAACATAAGAATATCTTAAGTTAAAAGTAAAATTTTTTTTTTTTATTTTAAGTGGTTGGGAATAATGAAATAATTAGAAATTTGAAAATAAAAATAGTTTGCTTAATTTATTACTTATATTAAGAAATGAACTTTAAGTTAAGATTGAAAATTTTTATATTAAATTTAAAAATAAAAAAATGTTTAATTCAAGTCATCCTTGATAAGATTATTTAATATTTTAATATTAATATTCAATTTAATATCCAGAATGGAATTTATTATATTTTTTAGCAAAAGAAGTCCTTATATGCACCATTCAAAATGGTCAAATTTTATTTATGAATTACTTAAGTACTGATGTTTGAAGCATCATATATACAATTTTAAAAAGGCTGCAAAAAAAAGGTAAAGTTCTTCAAAGAAAACTTTTTCTTTAGAAATATAGTTTAGAAAAAATAAAAGAAGAGAAAAACGGTAAATTTTTTTGAAACACTCAAGAAAATTTACTTAAAAAAAAAACATATTTATGGTAGATCGCATAAGCAGTGTTAGAATGAAAATAAAAAGAAATATCACAATAGCGTAATATCGTAAAAGTAATGACGCCTTAAATTTATATTTTAAACTAGTATACAATTATATCAGTAAAATACTGCAAACCGTAAAAAATTGGTGACAACATAACAAATGCATGATAACAAATGCAGAATTGCAACAAATATATAGTAACAAAATAAAGAAATAGAAAAAAATACGTATTCGGCGCACTTTAACAATAAAAAACCTCCGAAAAAAAATCGATACGTTTAAGCTCTGTGTTAGAGTGTATAAAATACAATAAAAGTAAGTCAGTCCCAAAGCAACTAGAAAAACCGGTTGTAAGAAAAATTAAAACATTCAGAATAAAATGTAGTACTGTGCATACACAGTATTGTATCCGTTGAAAATATG
This sequence comes from Poecilobothrus nobilitatus, assembly GCA_947095535.1. Lineage (NCBI taxonomy): Eukaryota > Metazoa > Arthropoda > Insecta > Diptera > Dolichopodidae > Poecilobothrus > Poecilobothrus nobilitatus. The sequence continues at coordinate 58,130,369 of OX352774.1, forward strand.
TTACCGTAGTTTTATAATACTCCTAAATACAGAAATAAAGGATATACAAAAATTCTATCACTTTTATTCAAATTTACGAAAATATAATGAAAATACACATGTTAAAATTAAAATATTTTATTTTTAACAAATAACACTGGATAATAGCCGTGTTAAATAAAGCTGTAAAATATAAATTTCTGTGTAGTTTTATATTTTCCAAATATTGATTTATCTAAGATCTAGACCACCTTAAACTAATTGCACCTTAACAATTTGAATGCAAAACATATTATAGAACAACCCATTTACACAAAAAGAAAACAAAACACGGAAATAAAATTAAGTCCTTAACTTAAATCCTTATACCCAGTTAAATCATTCAACATCCGTAAATAAAATCATCCAAGTTCAAAAAAAAATTAAAAGAAAAACAAAAACTCACAAATTACAAATTTTCCCATCACATACACATATAAGTATTGATGTTGTCAGTATCTTTAGTATTTATTGACCACTTATATTAAAATATGTATATATATATATATGTATATATCAAATTCTAATCGCCACCCATTAAGATTTCAATTTTTTTTTTTTTTAATTAAGCAATTATATAACCTAATAAAAGAAGGAACACTTTAAGAAATTAACTAAACTTTTTAGTGTTTATACAAAAAAAAAAACTGTAGTCCCTACTTCGGTCAAAAGTAAAAAAAACAAAAACAAAAAAACAATAAAGGTGACCATATATACTGTCAAGTATTGATTGATTGATTTGAATCATAATTTTTAACTTTCAATTAAAAATACAAAATTTTATTTTATATTTTTTATATTTATTTAAATTTTTTTTTTTTTTATATTTATTTTAAATTTTTATGACACGGTTCCTGATCTTTTGAAGAAAAAGATTTCCCTCCATATGAAAATAAAACTATCATATTGTTTTAATGTATGCTTTTATAGAGTCTTATAAAAACTTACACACATCTAGATGTATCTTATACCTATATATTATATTTAAATAAAAATTGTTTTCTAATGCAAAAAGGGCTCTTTTTTTAGTATTTCCTGACTCCAAAACCGTAATAAAAAACAATGAATATAGTTTTGATAGTTTTGTTTTGGAACGGTTTTTCTTTAGTTCTTAATTTGTCAATGTTATATAGCAAAATGATAAAATAAATAAAGTCTGTCTGGTTGTTTGCATTAGAAGAAATTAAGTGAATTTGTGTGATTATTCCTTTATTCTCACTTTATTCTCACTTCCTTAAGGTAAAAAAAAATTTGAGGACTCGACCTGTAATTAGCCTTCCATTCTATTATATATATATGACACATGATTAAAAGTGGAAAAAGTGCTACTGGAAAAGTGCTACCTAACGATAATTTCTGGATGGAGACTTTGAAAACAACGACATGAAAATAATCAATAAAAACGTCACTCAGTTTCAATTATAACATAATTACGTAATTCTAGAGATATTGGGTCAAATGCATAAAACTGAGATTGAATTTAAATCTCATTTTTTCAAACAAACTAAACAGTTCAAGTGTAGTTTTTGTTACAAAAAGTTAAATTTAAGCACAAGCTCAGTATTATGCATTCGACCCATTGGATCGAATGCATAAAATTGACCTACAACGCCAGTCTCACTTTTTCAAACAATATCTACAACTCAACTCGAAGGAGTGTTTGATAATGTGATATTTGAGGTCAAATTCAGTTTTATACAATCGACCCATTGACAACTCAAGCAAAAATTTTCTTCATTGTTATATTTACTAAGTGGCTAATATTTAGTTGGGCATAAATTTAAATAAAACTGAAATAATACATTTAGCATAATTTACTCTACGATTAAATCTTTATTCATTTTATGATTGATTTCCATGATTTTAATTATTCGTTATTTTTGGTACCCAAAAGCAATGGAATAAAATTCAAAATATTTACAGATTACTTTTTAACATTAAACATGTTTTATTTATTTTTTCTTTATATACCTACTTATATACATTTTAGAAATAAAATAAAATAATATAAAATAAATCTTTAGTGATGAGTTATTTTTGTTGTTTTAGATATTTCATTTTTTTTTTATTAGTTTTAACAAACGATGACAATAAACCCCCAAAGTAGAAATCATTAAATGATGAATTACTTTGGGGCTAAAGTAGTTCGTTTTCATCAAATGAAAATTTATTTCATTCACTATATATATATATATATATAACTAAAATGTATGTATATATATATTTTAGTTAAATTCTTATATTTTTATGGGATTACTACAGTTACGGAAATTAAATTGAATCGTTATCAAACAGTTACAATGTAGAAATACAATAAATAAATTATATTAGTGGCAATATAGGCATTTTTGGCTTCATACATTAATGCTTTAGTATAATAACATCTGTTACCGTTGACTGTTTATCACTTTTTTGGGTTCACATTAACATAAAAAGTTAAAATATTTTTTAGATGTTTTTAGTTTTATTTCGACTTTATTTTTTGCTTACTAAGAAATTAACTCTTGTTTTTTCATCTTAAAAGAGCATAGATTTTAAATTTAATTCAAGGCAATACAAAAACGGACCTATAATAAATTTCTACTTTTTTCTTTTTTCTTTGCTTCTATGAGGATCATACGGAATTATTCTTAGAATAAGCTTCAATTTTATGAACCATTATTTTCAGTAAAGTTTTTAAAGTACATGATCATGAAACATATATACCGTAGCTAATCAATTGATTATTTATGGGAATAAAAAATTTGTACGCCATCTATTATTTTGTACAAGAAGTATTTCTTTTTATATAATCTTCGCCCTTCGTAATGGCAAAGTTGCCAGTCTTTCAATAGAAGTATTTTGAGTTTAATAAATTCCACTTATTTTTAGATTGATTTAACTTAAAGTAACCGATCCTTCAATCTTGAGTACAATAAATTCTATTTAGTTTTAGACAGATAATGCACCTTAAAAATTATATTTTTTTTTACCTTGAATTAAATTTTCCAATATTGTTCTTTTAACAATTAATTTTTTAAACTAATTTAAATGCATTTTGTTCATTTAAATTTCGTATTTTTTTTTTTTTTTTATTAAACCATATAAAAAATAGGTACAAAAAAATTAAAAAAAAAAAAAGAAACTATTAAAATTAAAGTAAACGTAAAGAGGTCTTAAAAATAAAAATTAAGAGCCTAAAAGAAAAACCAACAACAATAAATCAATAAAAAATTTAATTTTTAAAAAAATTTTTGTTTTGAGTTTATGGCAAAACTTAAGAATCGTAAAATTTAATTTGAAAAATACAAAATGAAAGAAAGAAAAAAATAAATATGCCCATATATTTCAAAAAAAAAAAAAAAAATATTAATTAGAGAAAAAAAAAAGGTAATCCTATTGCCATTCATTTTGATGGTAATTTTTCTGTTTATTTATTTATACAGCGGGAGGCAATAGTTGGTTAAGCAATTTTTTAAAATCCAATACTAAAATAGAAATTTCAGCGCCACCTATGATACAATTAATAAAAAATAAATAAATAGCATATACAATTAAAATCAAAAAGATAATATGTAATTTTTAATGTTAATTTGAAAAATTTTTATTTTTTTAATATTGTAAAATTTACTTTATTTACTTTAACTTTAAAGTTACTTTAAAGTTATTAAACGGCAGCAGATCGAAATCTTTTTATTTTAATTTTATTTGCCAAAATCTTATTTTTTCAATATCTCACTTTTCCAAAATCTAATTTTTTTGATTAGTAAATCTTATTTTTCTTATCAAAAATCTTATTTTTTTCAGAAATTCCGTTTTTTTAGAAAAATTGATTTTTAAGAACAAATGACACTTTACATGACACTTTACCGAACAAAAAAAAATCTCGAATTTAAATTTTGTTGAAAAAATCCCAAATGTTACAAAAGCCCGAAAAAAATCTTGAAAACGAAAAATATCGAATTTAATTTCAAAAATATTTCGGTGAGATTTTAAAGTTGGTTACAAAATCAGAATTTTGTGCCTTATATAGGTATATAGGTACTTATTATGTATATGGGAAATTCTGAATTAGGAGGGATTATAGAGTTGGATTCAAAAGCAGGGTTATACGCTTTTTCCAGAATATTTATATACAAGTATTTATATGGGAAATTCTGAATTAGGAGGGATTATAGAGTTGGATTCAAAAGCAGGGTTATACGCTTTTTCCAGAATATTTATATACAAGTATTTATATGTGAAGTTCTGAATTAGGAGGCATTTTAGAGTTGGATTCAAAAAGCAGAGTTATACGCTTTTTCTAGAATTTTTATTTTTATGTATGTGCAAGGTTTTAAATTAGGTGGGATTTGATTATATTTATATATATTGTGTATTGTTATATATTGTTTTTGCATGCATTAATTATTATATTATGCACGTAAAAAAGATATATAAATATTAAGTAGATAATTTATTACATTTTTTTCTTATCATTCTGTTTCTGTTTGTTCTGTTCTGTTCTGTTTTTAAACAGAATGAAAAAAAAAAATTTTTGGTTAAATAAGATTTTGAAAAAATAAGATTTTGAAAAAATAAAATTAAAAATAAAAAGATTTCGGTACAGACTCTTATTAAACATTGAGACACTTGGAACAAGTATTCATCGTTAAATAAGTTTTTCATAAACTTAGAGGTCTTAGAGTTCTGACAAATATTGATAACTATAATCAATGTGGCCATAATATAAGAACACTTTATTCAATATTGTATTACAAAAAATCTAATATGGTTTAAATGTTGACTAAAATTGCGTTGGTTAACCTATTCCAAATCATACTTCAACCGAATTCAGAGTAGATAAATCAAATGAAATAAAATCAATTCAAATATTTATTAAAAAACAAGGTAGAATGTAAATCAACGGTTTTTAAAAGCGCACATTTCCAAAACTCAATACAAATTGTTTAGAAGTGTGACTTACACAAAAATTTGAAAATTTCATGTAATAAGAAAAAATGTGAAAATAGGACATTTTTGAAATTTTGAGGGGCCGTAAGTCCGGAATCCTATATAACTAAGAAAAGCTGTTAACACACGTAAAAATATATTATTGAAGCTTTAATTTTTATGTCTTGCCGAAGAAAAGTTTTTACAGGTGCCTAAGTTACAGGTGTCTAAAAATAGCAAATTTTCAATTTTTGAGGCGTAATAACTCTTAAAGAGGGGGCGTTATCAAAAAATTTTCTGAGGAAACTTATACTAATTCTAAAAGTTCTTTCTTGTCTCAAAATTTCAGGTTCCTATCTAAAGGGGTGCCGGAGTTATGAAAAAAGAAATTTCATGCAAAATGTGGTTTTCACATAACGGTAAATTTAAATCGTAAATTACAAAATATTACATAATTTTGATATTGTTTTATATAGATAATAAAATTTTCGATCTTCTACCGGTTTTAGATTGCAAAACTATTACGCAAAGCCCGAGATATATACATCTGAAAATAAAGCTTTTTTACAATTTTGAAGAGCTGCAGCTTTGGAACCCTTTACAACTAAAATAAACCTTTCACGCACGTAAAAATATATTATTGTAGCTTTCATTTTCATGTCTTGCCGAAGAAAAATTTTTACAGGTGCCTAAGTTACAGGTGTCTAAAAATAGCAAATTTTCAATTTTTGAGGCGTAATAACTCTTAAAGAGGGGGCGTTACCAAAAAATTTTCTGAGGAAACTTATACTAATTCTAAAAGTTCTTTCTTGTCTCAAAATTTCAGGTTCCTATCTAAAGGGGTGCCGGAGTTATGAAAAAAGAAATTTCATGCAAAATGTGGTTTTCACATAACGGTAAATTTAAATCGTAAATTACATAATATTACATAATTTTGATATTTTTTCATATAGATAATAAAATTTTCGATCTTCTGCCGGTTTTAGATTGCAAAACTATTACGCATAGCCCGAGATATATACATCTGAAAATGGGGCTTTTTTACAATTTTGAAGAGCTGCAACTTTGGAACCCTCTACAACTAAAATAAACCTTTAACACACGTAAAAATATATTATTGTAGCTTTAATTTTTACATCTTGCAAAAGTAAAATGTGTGCAGGTTCCTAAGTTACAGGTGTTTAAAAATAGCAAATTTTCAATTTTTAAGCCCTAATAGCTCATAAACAGGGGGTGGTCCGAAAAAATTTTCTGAGGAAACTTATACTAATTCTAAAAGTTCTTTCTTGCCTCAAAATTTCAAGCTTGTATCTAGAAGCGTGCCGGAGTTATGAAAGTAGAAAAATCATGCAAAATTTGGTTTTCACATAACGGTAAATTTAAATACTAAATTTAAAAAAATTGTATAATTTTGATATTAATTTACAAAGATAAAAGAAATACCTGTCGAATGACGTTTTCAGATTGAAAAAACCTTAAGCAGAACATAAGATATATGCATTTAAAAATAGGGCTTTTTCAAAGTTTGAGGGGGTGTAGCTCCGTAATGGGGGGGGCTACATGAAAAAGTTGTTCCACAAAATTATTTTTTTTATAAGACCTACCTATGGTTAAAATTTTTTTTCTCTATCTTTAACGGTGTAGAAGTTTTGTAAACAGACGGACGGACGGACGGACGGACGGACAGAGTGAAACTAATAAGCACATTTTTTCAAAATTTTTTTGGAAATGTGCTAAAAAGCTTCAATATTTGGTTCATAGAAATATTTCTATTTTGAAAAGTCTACTTTGAAAAATTATGAGAGTCTTTTTGAAGCTAAAGAGACCAACTGCCTCTTATTGCTAAAACATTTTATTCCTTCTTAGTTTTTTATTTTCTATTTTTAACAAATACCTTTTCAAGTTAACAACAAAATAAGTTTGACTTTTAAAGTATAAATTTTTTAATTAATTCAACTTAAGAAACACCTATAATAACAAATTTTAGGTTTTTTAGCTAAAATTACAAATAAATCAGAACCCTATTTCAAATTTCAATATAGTGAAATATTATAAAAAAAAAGACTCTATAAGCTTATCAATAATCTGATAATTGTACATGTTTATATTATGAGGACAAATAATTACAAATAATTGAAAAAAAGTAAAAAAAATACTGTTTTAAAAAAATCTTTTGTGATTTATACATTGATCGGTGATAATGGGAAAGGATCTTTTTGTTTTAAGTATTCTGTCATCCTTGTATTTTCTCTTAAAAAATTACGTACATCAATTTTAAAATTACGCAAAATAAAATATAAATCTTGTTTATAAGTTTAAAATAACGAACTCATGGAAGGTCATTTTAGATCAATGCTCTCCTAGATACTTGAATTAAAATATTATTTAAACAAAAAAAAAATTAAAAATAGTCCACCTTCGCAGAAATTCTTTAATTTCTAAGAACTTTTAATTTAAAAATTACATGTGTTTTATGAAAAATTTGAAACAAATATTTTTTTTTTTATTTTCCAATCCCGCTTCGTCCCATTCTACCCATTTTTCGAATGAAAATTTTTCAAAAACTAAATACTTTTTTTTTTACCCATCAGAAAATATTGCACTTGCGAATGATTTTTCATAAATTTCATCATACATTTTACATACATAAATTTGTATGTACTACATTAAAATATTGTATATAATATGACAAATAAAATTAATATTTAATGTCTGATCCACCTAGGGTTCAACCAACTAACAAAACTTAAATCTAAAAATTGCTCTTTAGTATAAAACAAAAAAAAAAAATTAAATGCTATTACGTTCGACAGAATTAATTATTTGTCTTGTCAACGCGGGTGCTCATATATTAATTTTTTCATAAAATAACACACAAAAAAAAAAAAAAATAGCACTACTTTTATTCCCTTCCCTCTTTCTTATCTCTTAAGTTTTTATCTTAAGATTTTTGTTCGCGTAATTCAAATGTAATATTCATGGTGTGAGTCTTTGATAAATTCATAGTGTGAGTTTTTTTTTTTGTTTTAGATTTGTATTTTTTTATGATGTCATCTTGTTTGTATCCTAATTGTATTAATGGTTAACAATATTTGTAACATTAATAAAAAAAAAAAATATACATTAAGAAGCCTGCTGATGAGCAATTCTGGTTTTGTTAAACGCAAAAAATTCATATTAATCACTGACATCTTCTTTAAATATAAGCCTAAAGGAATCTCTGTATAATGAACACTTATTAATGTATATGACTTTTTAGATATAAATATAGCAATAATCATGAATGATATTGATCATGCTGGATGATCATAATCATACATAATAATAATAAAGATTTGAGTTAAATGAATATTTTTGGTATTGAAATTTAGTTTTAAATTTATAATCTAAGAGGAATGATAAGATAATAACTATATATGTATATTAGATTATAGTTAAAATTATAATATTGAAAACTAACGTTGTTAAGCGTTGACAGATCATCGGCTTAGAGAAATCCATAGGTATAAAAAAAATTAAAAGGTTAGTTCTTTTAAAACGTTGAAGATATAACATAGTTCCTTAATGCCAAGCTGGAGTAAAGATTAGCTACACCACCACAATAACCACTACACTACCACACTGCAACAATCAACATTAGTAAAGAATATTCAAAAGATTTTAGTACTATATTGCTCATGTCTGATCAATGATCGTTCAGTAAAGAATTCCATTGTGATTTTTTTTTTAAAAAGGTATTTTTTTATTTAAAGCCTTCAATTTTAAAATTACTGTTGTACTAGGTATGATTTCGATAAAGAAAAACAATTAAAAAATAATTTTTTAACAAACTTTTCTACTGTCACCTCAACAAAAATTTGTTGATTTTTGTCAGAAACGGGTAAACTCACATTAAGATCAGAAGAAATAATTTTAGAAAGGCAAATTTTATAGTTATGCGAGTAGAATGATTTTAGTTGATACGATTTCATTACAGTTCACGTTTTGGAATATCACTTTTAAGATGCAGAAATAACTTAAATCATAACCTGGCGAGGAATAGAAAGAACGTATCAATAACCTGACGAGGAATTTATTCATAACTTGTACTTCAATACAATAGTATATCATATCAAGAAAAAATACTAAGAGAAAAAAACGGTGAATAGGAAAAGAACTGATTAGTATCAGTCAACTTTTTGTTGTGAAAACAGAATCTTAGTAGTTTCGAATAGCCAAAGGATTCCGATATGATGTTAACCCATAAGAATAATAATAATTGAAGAATCCGATCATTGTCTCTTTAGGAATCACAAAAAAATGAAAGATTTAAAAAAAAAAATCTTTCTAATAAAAAGTTTCCGTCCAAAAGTTGTATTGTATTATAACTCAAATCAAGATATTTTGTCGGCATTTGGTATACATACCAGAAATAAATCAGGACAACTTAAAATTAATTACAAAGTAATCAATGAGGTCTTGTACATGTTGAAATAATATATCTGTCGTCTGTCATTGAGAATGCGCTAAAAACAAACAAAAAAATTTTTTACTAAATATACATGTGTTCATAATGAGTAGTGTAAAATATTAGGGGCGATATACAAAAAAAAGAAAAAAAACCTGAGGACCAATAAATATAAAAATGTAAAAATAAATTTTGGAAAATTGTCAATAATGATTTTTCAGACATTCCTCCAAATCTGAATAATTTATTTAGTGCTTTTTTTTTTTTTTTTTTTTTGATTTATGAAATTTAGCACTGAAAATATTGATGATTAATTTATTTAGTTAATATATAGAGGGTAGGATTTTGTTTTTTTCAAATAAAAAAAATTTAAGACTCTTTAAAAACCTAAAATCAAAAAATATTCTAAAAATAAAATTTTCTAAAATTTCCTAATTATATTTTTGTCTGGTTTTTCTTCAAAAACTATTATTCTTCTTTTTTTTTTTTTGGTAATGAGTTCGCTATATGAAGAATAAAGAAAAAAGAAATTGATTAATTATAGTTAAATTTAGAAATAATTATTTGGGTAATGGTTCATTAATAATATATACAGTATAGTGGGTTGGGTGTTGATTGATCTAATTGAAACTATTTATAATATCTGTAGTTGATTTGTTAATCAATAATCGTTCGTTTTTCAACATGCACAACTATAAAAAAAATTATTTTTAATTCCGTCTAGTTTCAATAGAAAAATCAAACTTGAAATTTCAAAGAACGAAAATTTCTTTTTGCACCCATCTAATCTCCTTACTTGATGTTTGTCGCCTCGTCTTAAATTAAATTTTTTTTTCATTCTAATGTGGATTTTTAACTCTTTAAATATTTCTTTTATAAATTTATTTTAGACCAAGTTTTCCTATCAATTCCTACACAACTTTTTTTAAAATTATTTTTCAAACACGTTTAATATTGGAGAGTATTCGAATTGGTGTAAACCCATTTGTTAAAAGGACTTGTTTTCCCGAAACTGAACTACATAAACCCAGTTAATATAAAACGTCTTTTAGCATAAAGGTAGTTAATATAAAAAGACATTTCGCAAAATTCCATTTGTACTATAGGGTAACCATTGTGTAAAATCTTATGGGGAAATTGGACATTTAAAATAAATTTTTTATAGATGATATTTTTGTTGTTGATATATCGAAAAAAAATTGCTTGATCTAGATCAAAATTGAGTGGTCTAGAGGTGGTTACAAAATCAGAGTTATATAGAATATGTATTCCACAGAATACAGAAGATGTATAACTGGAGAAATGTGTACACTTAAATGGAATACATTTAAATGGAATACATTTAAATGGAATACAGTCAAATGAAAATTTAAATGCAGAATTCATCAACATTCAAAAGCTTTTGAATATGTGGTTAATTGCCAAATAAAAGATTATATGGAGAAGCAGAATTTATTGTTTAACCAACAATCGAGTTTTAGAAAGGGCCGAAGTACTAAAAGCGCTCTTTTTGAAATAACTGACCACATATATTGTGAAATTGACAAAAAAATAGCCTCAGTACTAGTACTACTTCTAGACTTTTCAAAAGCTTTTGATTCTGTAAATCATAAACTTTTCTGTAAAAATGGATTAAGTTTATTTTTAATGGATCTATGATTTCCAGCACACATACTCAAAAAACTGAACTATCGGGAATAAAACTTCTACAGATCGATAGTTTCATTAGAGGCAGTAACTAGGGCTGAAAGAAGTATTATAAGCGTAAACAAAATCCGCAACATCTAGTAATAGGGAGAACATAATCAATTTATATCTACCTATATACAAAAAGTAGCAGTCTTACTCATACTTCTTAAATAATAATAATCTATTAAATTTCATATCACATTTTACCTAAAATACAGTCAATTCAATTAAATTAATTTTTACTACTGTTTAGTTATTTTCTCTAAATTTAACTCTTTAAACTAATTAAAAACACTATAGACGGTATCAAAGTACATATATTTAGGTGGATTTTGAAATCTATTAAAACAACCTATTTAAAGTTTCTTTACCATCAGTTTTTTACCAATAAATTTTTTTTATTCTATTTATGACAAGATTTTAATTATAATAAAAAATGGTAAATAATAATAATGAGAAATTTTAACTACAATTTTGATATTACCAATAATGTACCAACTTGATAAAAATATAAATATCAATACCCATTAATAAATCACAAAATTATTTTAATTAATCTGGTAATAAAATTTTATACGAAAATTAAAATCAAATTTTATTATATTGAAAATCAACAATTTTAATTTTAATCAGATCGAAATATTTTTGTTTTAAGTTTTAAAATCTTTATAGAGACAACTACAAAAAAAGCCATAAAATAGGTTCATAAAAATTTTTAAGACTTCAGATTTTTTTTTTCTTTTTTACAAGCTTTGTAGTTTGTACCATACAACAAGTAAACATTTTTGAAAATCTATATACGGCTTAAAGTTAAAATAATTCTTTGAAAGGTTTCTACGGAGCACATATTTAAGATCTTCTAACAGAGATCAGTTTGTTTATTTTGAATTTATTAAGTGGGATTAATATATTACATACTTATTCCAGTTTTTCTAAACCTTTTTTTAACATTTTGTTCTCGTTAAAACTCGAGCTAGATTTTTAGAGTAAGAATTTAGTTTCTCTTCATAGTTGGTCACATATCTTGTTCTTCACTTTTGACCGAAGATATTGTAAAATCATTTGCAATAATATATTTATGATCAAACCACGTGTTATATTTACCAATATCTGCATCACCTTATTTTGGCATTCTTAAATTATTTCTAGATTTGAACTGGTTACATACAGTAGAATGTCACATGTTTCAATTATAGTTTTATAATTATTGCTTTATATTTTATTAGATACTTAGCAGTATCTTATTTTCTAGAGATAGTTGCAACATTCTCCTTGTTCATATTATACTCATAATTCGAAATTTTAGACCACTTAGCTGTTGCTTATAGTTTGTATAACTATTTTTGCTAATTTTGGTATTTTCGAAATATTTGACTTAATTTTTTACAACTCAATACAGTAACTTTTACATTTAATAAGGAAGCAACTGTTTTTTTCTCAATTTGAACGTGATGTCTAGATTTGGTATCATTTGCTTTAATTGTTCACATTTTCATCCATTTTCTATTTAATTAAAATATCGTTGCGGTATCTATGTATGAGGCTTTGATGGAAAGGAGAGTCTAGGTGAAACTTTTAGTTCTAGTCACCTGTCACATGTAGCGTAGATAATACATACAGTAAATGATCAAGAACACTGTCTTGTAGCATTTCAGATTATATGTGAAATAATGTTGTAAACGTATAACGATATATGAAATAATCTTATATATATACTCTTTAAAATGTTTCGTAAAAGTTGCTAAAGAAAGCTTTGTTTAAAATTTCAGATCCAAATGATACACTTTATCAAACACCTGTGATAAGATGTTCACATAACAAACATATTTTTAATTTTAAATCAATGAGCTCTATAATAAAATTTTATCTAGGTGTATTAATACTACATTTATTAATTACAGTAAGCAATGCTAAAATAATATGTGTTAACTTTTAAATATGTTTCCTATTGTTCTCATATTCTCTTATTACCAGATCATATTATTTTCATATTCCTTTCAAAAGATCGGAAAATTCGAATCTATCAACTTTAGAATGATTTCTTCTGATAACTGTAGGAAATAACTGCCAACAACATTTTGTCAATAATTATATGATTAAAAATTTTCCATAACAGATATGAAGGAAATTTAGTTAAAAGCTTAAGATAGTATATTTAAAAAGAATAAGGATTATTTGATTATTGTTTTTTAACAAAAAAAATTTTTATTGAAAAATCTTAAGATTTGTTTCATTCAAAAACTCTAAAAAAATTTTATTTATACCTCTAACAATTTCCAGAAAAAAATAATAAATTCAAAATAAATTCTTTCATATGAAATTAAGACATTCAAACTTCAAAAAAAAAAAAGGAAAAAAAAAATAAAAAAACTGAGAATTGATTTTTTATTCGATTTTTTATTACCGTGTTAATCTACTGTTTGTGCGGGAGTTAAATTACACACATATGAAGTATTTTTCTATATCCACATTTTACAAACCAAACTAATAACTATATAGAGTGAAGACAAGCTTTACAACTTTTAACGACTTTAAATATTAAATTTCAAATTTAAAATATTTAATTTTATATTTAGATGTTAAAATTTCCAGGAGGTTTCCATAGAATTACTTTTTTTTTTATTGGATTTTATTTTATTTTATTTGAAAGAATTAAAGTTGCGACAAACAACAACCGGAAATCATAAAATTAAATTTTTTTTTTTTTTGTATTTTTTAGTTGAAAATTTTTAGATATTTATTCGAAATTTTTTGTTTTTTTTTTTTGAAATTTAATAAATTTTTTTTTTTTCTTTACTGTTTTTTCAAACTATATATACTCTGAACACACTCATGAAATTTGATATTAGCTAATAATCATATATCGATTGATCGATAAAAAGATAGTGTGAATCTTGTTAAATGTTAATCTTTGAAATTTTAATGTGATCAATGATAAATTTTTATGAAGTGTTAATTTTATGATTATCATGAATATTTTATAAAAGTTTTATTTTTTTTTTTTTTCTAAAAAATTAAATATTTTATCGTTTATTGTCTGTATAGGATATTGTAGATAAGATAAAAAAAAATTCTAAAATGATTATAAACTAAATTTCAATAACTTCAATGCATACTACAAAATTATAGTATATGTAGTAATTATAGTAAAAGAACTGTATAATTTTACATGGCTTGAATCGGTTGAATGTTAATACGAGTTCTGAACTCGCCTGTTCGACAAATCTAAATGCAATAAAAACTAGCATTGTTTCATAGAGTTACAATTGAGTACAAAGTTTTTGAGGACAATATACAGATATTGTTAATATCCCTATATTACTAATTTCCTAACATATCACTTTATCCTTATATCGAACATACAAATTTTCCTAATATATTTTTGCTCTGGTCTCGGATTACGGATATAACGGATATAACAGATTACGGAACATGCATGTAATGAACCAAAAAAACATTTCTGGTATGTTTCTCTATTCTAACTCCAAACTAGCTGTTATTCCAATTATCATGAATGTTGAATATGATTTATATAATAACGAAATTTAGTTCACTGAATAATGCAGCAGCCGAATTTCGAATTTATATAGTTTTCTATTTGTAATATGTTAATATTTCTAGACATTGAGTTATAAGTGAAAGATGCAGAATATCTAACCATTTTATCTTGACATTTTTGACCTAAAATGAGTATTAATTTTTGAATGAACGAACAAACTATAATGAGACAACATTAAAACATAGAGTCATCAATAGACGCGTTTTTAATGATTTAAATTCTTTTATAGTCGTTACTAACGTCGGGACTATTGATGCAATATGAGTTTCTGTTAAATTAAAAATCTTTTATAACAAAAAGAAGGTTTAATTACTACCTAAATATTAATAAAATATTTTTCATTTCCCATTAAAAATTTTTTTTGAAATACAGTTTAGTATAGTCACCAATTTAATAATTGTCTATATCCAACCAATGGTGTAGTTGTTAAGACACCGGCCTTACATACGAAAGGTCTCGGGTTCAAACCCCGACTGGATTATATAGATTAATAAAAAATAATATATAGATATTTCTTATAATTTATAATTAGTAGAATATAATTAAATTAAAAATAAGTATATATGTCATATAAATTATAATAAAATATCATATTGTAATAGATAAATATAATAAAATAATAATAAAACCATAATTCTTGTATAAGATAATAGATGGGGTAGAAATAATAGAAACGTCTTAGTCTTGTACAATAGCTACAGCCGAGTAATCAACGGCTTAGTGAAATTAATGATTCACGAAACTGAAGCTTAGTCAAATATGAATAATAAAATGACTTAGTGGATGCCCTATACTTCTCATTGGAGGGGCAAGAAAAAAAAAAAAAATAAAATGTCTATACTAGGGCTAGTATTTTTTGATGAAAAAATAACATATAGAAGCGTTGTTATTTAAAATTCTGATCTTTAAAAAGAATTAAATCATTTTAAGATTATCAATCTACCAACTTTATTTTGATCAAGATCAAAATTCAGAGAATAGTGTTAAAAATTCAAAAAGAAGCTTTAACATATTATTAGACTTTCTTTAAATTATAGAATCTTGCAGTTTTCCCTCCAAGTTACTAATTTTTCAGCAATAACTTAATTTTTGTAAAATAATTATAATTATAATTGTAATATTTTACATAAATTAGGGACATTCATGGTATAAAATAAACATTTAATTCAAAATATAACAGTTTAAACTCAATTAAAATAAGAAAAATTGCATGAGATTGTGTAATTTATGCATATATATATGCATGCATTAATATTTAATAGATTCTTAAATATTTTAATTATTTTAATATACTTGATAATTTTAATTAAAAAATATAAATTTGAGACGAAATGAGAAATATAAGTAGGTTTGACCTTCTATAAACATGGATCTTTCAATAATGATTTCATCATATCTTAATTCAATATCTAATGGAATAACAAACATTAAGTCACATGTAAGTCATTATTTTCTTGATTCATTTAAAAAATTCATTAAAATAATAATGGTATTCTTTGGTAGCATTTGTGAGTAATATGTTTATTTATATTTAATTATACAGTATATGTACTATAAATTTTCAATAAAAATTCCAAACTCTCCTCTTAATTTATCCTTTGTCATGTACAAATACACAATTGCACTTATAAATGTCTGAAGTTTTAGTTTTTGTTTTTAAATTTATATCAAAAACACTAAAAACTTAGACAACTTTTTTATAAGATGACTATAGTGAAAAATTTTCTGTACAACTATCTAATAAGGAAAAAATTAAAAGTCCATTGTAAGAAAATAAATAATAATAAACAGTGATAGTCCTTTAATTTAAAGCTAAAATTATTCAGTTGTTAATAATATTTATACGGAATTTTTTGAATTGAGGTTTAAATTTAAGGAATTCATGAAAAATTCATGAGCATTTTCTTTTAATCGAACAACTTTTATCTTTTGTTTGATATATCGGTTAATTAATCATGCGATTGTGTAATGGATTAGCACTCAAAGTATAACATTGAATCGAGTCCCAGTTTACAGATTTAAAAAAAATATGTATGTATAAAAAATAGTGGGATAACAATTGAATATATTATATATACGTTTTTCATTTAAGTAAAGACATTTTTATTTTATAGTGAAGATATTTTTACTTTAAGTGAAGATTTTTTATTTCAAGTGAAGAAATTTTTATTTTACATAAATGAAGATTTTTCACTTTAAGCGAGAAGACATAGCGAAGATGTAATAAAAATTTAAAGTAAAAAATCACATATAACACATGTACACATATATATATATATATGTATATGGATACGTAAATATCTGTATACTGGTTTGTATACAGTTAGCCGAATGCTAAACTGTAAAATGCCAAATTTGACAAAAAGGACATTTCGCAACTTTCCATTTGATATATTTGACCATTTTACAAATGGAAATGGTTGTTTGGCATAATGAGACACTTCGCAAAAAGATATTTGGCAAATATATATTTTGCAAATAGTATTTAGAATTTAGAAAAATTGTGTTTGCCACATATCTGCTTCGAAATAAATTAAATCTATAAAATTACATAATTCATGAAAATATTTTTTTAAATCATTTTATTTTGAACTTTATGTACACAAATGTATATATATATATATATACCTATACAAAAATATATGGTTACATAATATTTAATACATAAATATTAGAGGTTTTATTTTAAACTTAAATAATCGGCTATTAAAAGTAGGAATTTAATTTCCTTATAATCATCTTTTTTTTAAAAAAAAATTCTTTTAATTTTGTTGTATTTAAAAAAAATATTTTTCCTTTTTTACGACAGGTTCACCACCACCAATCCCAAACTTCTCTATTTCTGTCTTTATACAAATCTAATTTCTTTTTTACCACGTCCATAATCCTATAAAATCCGACATGTTCTTCATCAATAATTGAATGTATTTTGTGATGTCACGATTCTACATAATTTTGTGTCTGTGAAATATCTTTTTGATCTAGTTCAAAGCAACTCCAAAAAGTTGAGAGAAATAGTAATGATTCACTTTTATCGCAAACAACAACAACAAAAATTAGAAAATAAAGCCATTATCTTAAACTAGTGTTTTTATTATCGCATTAATATTGAAATTGAAATAATTATTAGTTGAAGTTGTTATTTGTTAAGTGGATTGTTGTGAAAAGTAATAGTTGGAAAATGTCCTATTTGATAAATAAACTGTTTGCAATAAGGTAATTTTGGTAAAATGAAATTTGTGAAAAAATAAATTATGCCAAATAGCATTAGGTGAAATGGGAATTTGATATATAGATTTTGTGTCGAACAGGTCTGCTGCCCTATATACTGTATCAGATAAAGTAAAAATGGTAAAACTTAATAACCATCATTATAAGGTACCGCGAATTTGCGCAATAAATGAAACGAAAATTTTTTCATTTGTGACAGACTGTCCTAATTTTTTTTATTATACTCCATATATTCTATTTTTTAATATAGAATTTGTAGGTTTTAGTTATAATCTTTTGCTTAATCAAGTAAGTAAGTGTATAAACATCTATTATTTTTATTAAGTTATTTAAAGGAATTCTTTCATTTACGAAAAAAAAGGAAGAAACAATTTAATTTTCATAAAAAATAATTATTTGTTTGGCTAATTACTCTTTTACCTTTAGTCACAAAAAAAAAAAAATAAAAAAATCAAGAAATTAATCAAGAAACAATCGAATAAAACGAATGATTGACCACCAAAAATCATTGAAATTCAATTAAATATTCCTGGTATGACAATTAAAAAAAAAAATCGCGCACGCTATTTCACGTACACATGCTCTCTAAATTAACATTTTAATTTTTATTTTTCCTTTATATGATCCATTGTCTAACTGGAATCACTATACTTATTTGAACGTGATTTTATTTTATTTTAATCCGAACTGTACATGTACTGCAGGTATTTAACTAAAAATAAAACTGGACAATATAAATACGTAATTAACAAATTAAATCCTGAATTCCAGAAAGAAATTTGTTGCATTCCCAACCCCCCATAGACCACAATACAAAATAATGTTGTCATCATTCACTTATTAACTGATCTGGCGACAGGTAAGCAAGTAAGGAGGCAAGAAAGCAATGAAATATTCAAAAAATCTACTTGTGAGGTTAAATTAAAAGAAAAAAAGAGTTAAACAAGTAAAGTAAATTTAATTAAATTTTGTTTTTGTTTTTTTTTTCCTTTTTTATTTGCAGATTTTCACCACTCATGTGTTCTTTGTCATTTTTCTTTTTAACAGAGCATCCATAAATTAATTCCAAAAAATTTTGTGTGTTGTCATTTAACTTAATCTCTGATGATCAATGTTGATATATTTTTTTTTTTTTGTTGATAGTTAAAGATGATTTTTATATCACATCATATTAAATGTATATATACGACATACACATATTAATTCATTAAATGAGAAAAAAAAAAATGATGTGTGGCATCATCAACAGTATTGTAAGTTTTTGTAAGCTTTATGGCATATTTCTTTCTTTGTATCTTTGTTTTATTTTAAACTTTTAGTAAACCCATATTCGCTTAACTCATTTTGTGCTTTTGTTTTATTCGTTTTTTTTTTTTACCATTAAATGATGAATGATTAGCGTAGTACTAATGGATAGGTTTTTGGGGTGTAGTAGTATAGAAGGGGAAGAGAAATTTAAATTAAGAAAAAAAAAAAAAATAAAAAAGAAATCTCTGCAGTCCGATACTACTCGATTTTCTAAAATTTCTTAATTAAAAAAAAAATTTTTTTTTTTTTTTTGCATTATTATTCAGAATGTTTTTTTTTTTTTGTTACTGATTTAGTTGTTGCTGCTGCTGTTGTTCAGATTAAATAATTTACACGAAAATCATGTAGACAAGCAATTCAAGCTGATTGTTTATATACTTACATGCATTTTTTTTGTTAATTTTTCAGTTTACAAAAGGAAAGTATTAAAATCGTGAAAAAAATTAGATGCTGAAGTTTTGCGGGATCTTTAAAAATATTTTTTTTGTCACTTTCATTCACCCATACATGTTACTATGTGTGGAAACTAAATTATTTCTTAAATGAAGTCCGTTACAATTTCTTTTTTGAAAATGAACTAAATTTTTTGGGTCTCGGTGGCCCAACGGGTAAGAGTGTCTGAAAAGGAAAGGCTGCTAGTCACATTTATGTGGAAGGGGAATACACTAAAAAAAAAAATTTTATCAGAACTAATAAAAAAGAAAAGAATTAACTGACCAAAAAGAAAAAACTTCAATTTTATTTTAGTGTTAACTTTGAGGTAATTGTGACAACTAGAAAATGAAGGCTCATAATTTTAGGCTATAAGGTTAAAAAAAAAATTGTAAATTGAAAATTTTTGTGATTCGTAGGTTACTGAATTTTAACTATCTTGTGTTGTATTAAAATTGAGAAAGTCAATATTAGAACACTTCCGGTTTATCTTAATTTTTCCATTTTCCTGTTTTTAAAGGGGTATCTTTTAGGAGGTAAATATATTTTTTTTTTTTCGTTGCAAATATCTGAGGAGTTCTTTATGATGATTTTAATGATGAATGAATGTTTAGTTATAGTTGGCTACTGGAAATTGAAATCAATGATTACAATATAATTTTAAAATGAATATGGATGAAGATGGTAAAAATAAAATCTCTCAATTAAGTTAAAAAGTTAAAATTTGCAATGAGTAACAACAAAAATAACAATAATAAATTAAAAAGAGAAGAACAAAAGGGATAATAATAACAAATATGCGCATCGTGGGAATTCAAAAATGTCAAATGAAATTGATCCATATAATTTGTAAGTTCTTTTTTTTTTTTCCTTTTTTGTTCCTTTAGTGATCAACATCAGTTCATCATCTTTTTTTTTTTATTTTTTTTTATCAGAACTAATAAAAAAGACAAGAAAAAAATTAACTGATCAAGAAAAAAAAACTTCAATTTTTTCCTTTTGGAAGATCCCCCAGGAGATTTTTTAAGATTTTTAGATCGTAAATAGGAATTAATTGAAATTTGTATATATGTATATAAATTTTATATATTTAGATTGGGACCCTTCATTTTTTTAATTATGAAAATATTTTGGTTTTCAATCAAATAAATGTTGTTGTAATGTTTTTCACCTTGTTTTAAGTAGTTTATTTTCACCTTAACATTTTAATTTAAAATTTTTTAATGATTATGATTGAAGATCAACATCGATCAATATTGAAGATATTTCATTATTCTTTTTTAATAAATGAAAACTATATATATATAAATAAATAAATTATTAATTGATATTGGAAGTTTCCTTTTTGTTTTTATTTTTTTTCTTGTATTTTTTGAATAGCTTTATACAACTCCAATTTTAGGGCCTCGGTGCCCTAGTGGGAAAGAGCGTATGAAGTTGGTTGTAAAGACCGAAGCAGTGTGAGTTCGAATTCCACACACGCCTTAAAAAAAATTCTCCTTTACGGCATTTACAACCATGTCTGAAAAGAAAGGCTGTGATTTTTAAGGCTGAAAAGAAAAGGATATGAAATTTAAATTAACGATTAATAATATCAAAAAAACAATGGATATGAAAATGTTTAACCACAGCAGTTATCTAAATATATGATCTATATATTTAAGGTTGAGTAATGCTCAACTCGTTACTTTGCTTTACGGCTTTGTTTACAGAAGAGATTTTCTTGTTTTAGTTATTGAAATTTTATTCATTTTAATTTATCTAAACAAACTTATCGATTTCATATTGGTAGAGATAAGTAGATCATACAAATTCAGGCAGCAAAATGCTTTGTTGCACTATTTCATTCTAAGAGAATAAATCCATTGGACTGAGATTTGTATAGTTAGAGATCTTGGACAGTATATAAGTATGTTATAATACAATTTTTTCTAAAAACTTTGCATTATTTAATTTAGTTAGGATAAAAATATTCTCTGACACAATGAAAGGGTTTAATTAAATTTTGAAAATTTTAAATATGTTTGTGGAAGTTTTAATAAATGCGATAATCCTGCAAAAATTGCATTCATAACTAAATATTAATAAATAAAAAGTTAGATGTATTGCATATTTATGCACATACTAAGAAGTTAAGCTATTAGAGAATTCAAAAATTATTTTCAGAGTTAAATCTGAAAGCATGCCCTTAATTGGCGAAGAATAACGAAAGAAAATTTTATATAATAGTTGATGGGAAGTAAAAAAATAAAATATTTAATTTTTTTCTTTTTTAGTTTTAATGGATATTTCTTAGTATTTTGTGAAATTCTAACACGGTATATACAATAATTTTTGAATTTTAATTCTGATCATGAAATATAATTAACGCTTCCGTTTTTTTTTTTTTGGTTTTAAACAAAAACAAAAATGAAACTTACGTTCCATAAAATGTTCTCAAAAAAAGAAAAAAAATCCCTTATCTTTAAATTCACATCACAGGTCTTTTATTTATTTTTTTTTTTTTTTGCATTTTTTTGTGCAAATTACAAGCGCAAAAAAGAGACTACTTGTTTGCCTGTGCATACGAAAATTTTTTGGGATTTTTTTTTTTTTTCCTGTCATTTTTATACTTATGCTCATGTTGTTCCAGAATACGTGAGCATTAAAATTAAATCGAGACAAATTTATTTTGGACAATTTTATAAAAAAAAAAAAAAAAAATTAATATCAAACAAAAAACGAAAACCAAATGAATGGAATGAGTTTTTTTTTTTTATTTTTTACTTTTATTTGAGATCAGGTTCAGACTTCTAATATAAGTCAGGAAGGATTTTTCTGTGCAATGTTGATATTCTTTTGGTTCTTGTTTTGATAATTTTAATTCGCGAAAATCATGTCGTGATTTCTTTTATTTGTATTTTTGCATAAAAGTAGATGACCAATAATTGTCCATTGGTGCTAATCAGTTTTAAATTTATATATATATGTATATATATATATATATGTATTTTAATTGTTGATATTATTGTTGTTATTGCTAATATACTGCTATTGTTGCTTTATTTGTTAATTTTTTGGTTTTAGTTTTTATTTGTCGTCTAGAGATTATCATCGATCGGTTTTTATCTTAAATCTTATTCAGGAATCTGAATAACTTCTTTGTGTTCTTAATTTAAGTTAAATGTTTTAGATTTAAAGGTATTTTTGAAGAGAAAAAATTGAATTTTGTTTTTTTTTTTGGGTAAGCTTTAAAATTTTGAAAAGTGAAATTTAGATAAATGGAATTTAAGTTCCTAAAAAGTTTGAAAGTTATTTTACTTTTTCAAAACTATGTCCTAGAAATTCTTAAATAGAAAGATGGGGGTTGCAGGGAAAGAGAAATTTTAGTATTTCTTCATGAGTTTCCATTGGTAATATCTAAATTCCTATAATATCTAAAGGGTAAAGAATCTAAAAACTTTAAATGTAAATAATTTCTTCAAAACGAAGATCAGTAAGATTTGGAAAATTTTACTTTTATAAGAAAATTTTTTCAAAAATAAAAACATTTGCTTTTGAAGGACAAAATTAAAATCCTTTTCTATTATAAAAACAAAAATATGAAAGGGAATTTTTTTTTATTTTGAACAAGTGTAAAATTAAATAAAATGTACCTACCAAAGTATTATTGAAGAAAGATTCCTCGGTCATTAAAAAAACCTGTTAATATGAATCTTTATTTAAAAGTCCTTTTCACTTAAGTATAGAAAATATAGTGATTCTTTGAAATTTCTGAAGATCATGTATAGATTCTTAAATTTTGCTTAATTTCCAATGTTAAAGTATATTACCCAAATAAGATTGAAAGTATTTCTCAATAGATTAGATACTAAAAGAAAATCTAATTTTGTTGCTTTGGATTTTATGTTCCTTAAATTTTGAAGTCCTGATATTTACTATTTTTTTTAAAATTCTTTTTTACATTATCCGAACTGATGAAACTGATGAAAATTTAGGTAAATTAGTTAGCAAACTTTGAGGAGAAAAAAAAAAACAAAAACCCCAATTTATGGTTAACTATTACACATTTTTAATGTCTCTTTGCATCCTGTATTTATTTATTTTTTTTTTTCATATCATAAAATTAAACAAACAGAAAAGAACTATATTTTGCGTGGTGGTGGGTAAAGAAAAACTAAAAAACAAATATATATAGAGGTAAACCATGATTTTGTTGTTGTCAATTTAAATTTTATCTCCTTTTTTTGTTTTTTTGGTTTGGTTTGGTTTGCTTAGAATTAAACAAAAAAAAAAAAAGGAAAAAAAAGACAAAATTAAATTAAATGCGCGATGAACGTGGTATCTCATTATCTGATTAGCTTCTGGTTTACGGGCTAAAGGTTTTTATAACCATCTTTTTATAGTTATTTTTTTTTTTTCCTTTTTTTGTAGTATAACTCGGTCGTCCTAATCGTTTAGATATCGTTGCTTTAAAATTGTAGTTGTTCCTGAATTATTGTTGTAGTTAATGTTTTCTTTAGTAACTCATTATCATTTGTTGACTGTGAAAATATTGTTGACTTTTTTTCAGGTATTAAAAAAAAAAAAAAAATTTAAACTATAGAAAAGAAAAAAAAAAAAAAATGGTTACTTTAAGTATAATTAATTTTTTTATTCTTTTTTTTTAACGTTTGTTGTGTCGTTATTGGTCTGATTTTTTGATGAAACCCTAAATAAATATATTTAAATTTATACGTATGAATGAATGTTTTAATTGATGAAGGCCAGAAGTTAAAAAAAAAAACAAAAATAAAAGATTTTCGACCACACACGATTAAAATATAAACACTATTGTTACTATGACATGTAAATGAATAGACCATTCTGGTAAAAGTTCATTCTGGATTCTCATGCTTAGAAGAAGAAAAAAACAAAAAATTAAAACAAAATGAAATGCTCCTCTATTTTTAGATTCTAAATTAATTTATTGAAATTTATATAGGATAAAGAAAAGTTAAAAAAAAAAAAAAATTAAAAAGGATTAATCTAATCTAGCTATAATTACAATTTAGTGTACTTATACTTTATAAGTACTTGTAAACATTTTTTTTATAATAATGAATAAGTGAATATTTTTGTATCATTTTTTGAAAATTTGGTTTTTTTGATATCGTTTAATGTTTTGATATTCTGTTCTATTATTTTTGTTAAGAAGGTGCCAGAATTATTGTCTCATTTTGAAGTTTACTTGTTTGAAACTAACTACCAAACAAAATGCAATAGGCACATTTTTGTTAAATCTACCTCCTGGGTTGCTATAGTGTTTTATCAATAATATATATGTAATAATAATGGCTTCAAAATTTCGAAACAGAAATTTTTGTATATATGAATTTATTCGGTACGTAGACAACTGTATTAAGTGTTTTGGGAGTGGTGCCTGTTTGTCTGGTTGTCTATCAGTGTGTTCAAGTGCAATTTTTACGAATATTGTATTTTGAAACAGAAAAATATTAATAAAAAAAATTTTTTAGGGAAAGTTTTTGGGAATAGTTAAACCAGTAAAAAGCAAACTTTTTCATAGAAAACTTCATTCTCATTTTCACACGATTGTTTTCTAAATCATTTTTACTAATATAAAAATTTATTTTCTGTGGTGGACACAGTTGGATTTTTTTCTTTCCTTTCGTTGTTTTTCCTTTATTTAAGGTGATTTATTTATCCCATTGAGACTCACTTAGATACAACCGACTAATAGTGAAACTTATGATTCCAGAAACTAAAGTCTAATAAAATATGAATAATAAGTGATTTAATTGATGTGTTTTGCTTCTCGAAGAAGTGGTAAGAGAAAACAACAAGGCAGACAAGGTAAACAAACGGTTTTTAAAAGTGCACATTTCCAAAAGATAATACAAACTGTTTAGAATTGTGATTTTGCACCAAAATTTGACAATTTCATATTATAAGGAAAAATGTGAAAATAAAACGTTTTTACAATTTTAAGGGGCAATTTTAATTGTAAGTCCAGAACTTTATATAACTAAGAAAAACTGTTAACGCACGTCAAAATATATTATTAAAGCTTTAATTTTTATGTCTTGCGGAAGAAAAATTTGTACAGGTACCTAAGTTACAGGTGTCTAAAAATATGAAAATTTTCAATTTTTGAGACCTAATAGCTCTTAACCCCCTGTGGTACAAAAATTTTTCTGATCAAATTTATACTAATTCTAAAAGTTCTCTCTTGTCTCAAAATTGCAAGTTCCTATCTAAAAGCGTGTCGGAGTTATTAAGGTAGAAAAATTATGCAAAATTTGGTTTTTACATAATTTTTAACCCAGTCACAAACGACAAAAGTTTCATTTTTGAATATTTATTTAAAAAATTAATAAAAAAATTAGATAGAGACTGAGGGTTATATAATTTTCAATATCAAAAACAAACATTAAGCAGCTTTTGACACAGTTCCATAAAGTACTAGGTTGTGTTTTCTGAATAATTTATGAATTTGTTTTTTAATAGAAAAAGAATAAAAGTATAACGTTTCAAAATTAATGAGTTAATTGAAGAAAAAAAAACTTAGGATTAAGTCACCGAAAAGTAATCCTAAACAAAAAAGCGACAAAATTGGAATCAGAAAAAAGTTTAATAGATTGTACTTTTCCTTTCATTTACTACTATATGGTTAAACAACCTGCTGATACCAGAACTGAACTCTACATGGATTCCTGGTCGACCCAACTGAGCCAACAAAATTAAGAAAGTGTAAGCTAAAGTCGAAATACCTACAGCACAGTGAAAACTAACTACCGATATGTCCTTAAAAAAAATATGCTAAGACTATGTCATGGACATAACATTTTCCATATACTAAAGATAACACAAAAGTTTATGAGAAACAAAAATATATATTCTTTTAAGATGAAAGCTGAAATATAAAATAACATTCAGTATATTTATTTTGGTATGGGTTGGTTTGGAATAAATTTGATTAACTTGTCAATTGTCATAGAAAAAAATTATATAACATCAAAGTTCATAATAATATCAGAATTTTATTGAAAATCACAGAAAAACAGAGTTGAATAGTTTTTAATTAAATACAGATCATTTTTATATTGTTGATAATTTTTTAAAAAACTATAAATGAAAATATAACAAGAATCATATACTTAAAATGACTTAAATATGAAATTTAATGCTAACGAAAAGGTTTTGTAGTGACCCAAACATTTTTAATTCCACGTAAAAACTAGAATAAAGTTTTGGATTCAAACGTGCAGGTCACTTTTAAAAGAAAACAGTTTCGGATTTGTTTAACATATGCTATCACAAATAATAAATCTTAGAGCCAAATTATTGATGAAATTTGTGTTTACCTTAACAAGCCAATTTTTTAGTTATACGGTCAATTATATTTTGCCATCTCAAAAGTTAAATTATTTTGCAGTTTTATTGTATTATCACGAGAAATTTGTGTTTCCGTTAAATTTTAGCTTAAATAGGTCTGATTAGCCGTTCTTAAAGAAATTTAATACTTTTCGTTCTACACCTTTAAATTTACGTTAAAACTTAAAGCAATTTAATGTTTTCTACAAACTTGGCCGTATAAATACTAAAGTTGAACGAGAAGTAAAATTTTAAACGGAAACTCAAATTAAACCGACTTAAGTCCGTTTGTGTAGCTAAATATGCAATCCCATAAGAGCGTACAAAATTTTGACATTTACTTAAGTTAGTTTTGGAAAGGTACACGTACAGCAACTATACCTATATATGCGTTTAAACGGTAAACTATATACGAAAGTTAATTATTAATCTGAGAGCGATATTATACTAACATTAATCATTAATAAAAACCCACTCTGCGTCGGAATGGATCTTAAGGTTGAAAAAATATATTGTATTTAAAAAATCCAGGCGAAGTTAAATGCAGAACTGACATCGAAGCTAAAAAAAATCGTATTTAATTTTTTACAAACCAAAGTATTGACACAAGATAAAAAAAAAACTAAAAAATTTCTGATTTTATTTATTTTAAACGTTTTTTACGTAAAGTGTTTAAAATTTAAAACAATTTTCTGTTTAGTTTAATTTATATGAAAAGAAAGAAATACTTAAGGAAATTATTACAAAACAAAAAAAAAAAAAAAGAAAAGAAAACCAATTTTTGCATTTCAGCGTTTCACCATTCCAAAATTCAAAGCTAAAAGTCATGTCATTTTATAGTTTCCACCTAAGTATATTTTTTTTTATTGTTTTTTTTTTTTTGTTTTAAATATTTGGCACAATATTGGAATGAAAAAGAAAGAAAAATATGCCCTTTTTTTCAAACATTTCTGAGTATCATCAGCCTAAACCTAAACGAAGTCGATTGTAAAAAGAAAAAAAAAACAAACGAAACAAAAACATAGAAACAATTAACAAAAAAAAAACTTAAAAAAAAAAAAAAATTACACGCTGCGAAAAGGTCTTTATTTACAAGTAAATGCACTCAAGGGAAACTGTTTTAGTCGTTTTTAGACGTCCTCTTGTATTGGATATTTAAAAAGTTTTCGTTTTTTCTTTTTTTTTTTTTATTGTATATAGTAAAAAGCATCTCAGAATCTTAGAAAAAGAATATTTTCATTGTTCTTAAGATACTTTACTTATTTTTTTTTTTTTTTTTTAAATATTAAATACCATACGAGAAGAAAAACTTTTTTACGCTTAGTTATTCAATTTTCTCAAGTAGTTTTCACATTTTATGTGACCATACAGCAGAACATTTTTATTTTTTTCGATTGCTTGAAATTGGAACTCGGGGTGGATGAATTTAATTTTTAAAGTATTTTTAAGGATTTATATAAAAAATTATATACATATTATAATATAAATATGTCTATATGTATATGTGTATATATATATATATAATATTTATATATATATGTATGTATATATATATATATATATGTACGTATATATATATATATATATGTACGTATATATATATTAGATATGCAATAAATATAGAAGGACTGTTACTACAGACAGTTTTAGATATTTTTTTTTGTTTTAATGTGCGAGCTTTAACATGTATTAATTTTAAATTCTAAATATAAAATATTTCAGTTTTAAGGCTTCTACCGTGTTTTCAATAAAAATGTTTATCTGAAATGCTCTTTTAAAAATTATTTTAAAAGTTATTTAATATTCGCTCTCTCAAATATTTTTCTAACATGTAAATAGTTTTCTACCAAAGAATATAGCCTATACCGGATATTTAATGCATTTACAAATAAAAAAAATAAACGTTCATAAACAGTTTAATGACCATGAACTCAAAAAGACAAGAATCAATATGGATACATTTACAGATTAAACGACATAATTTATTTTTAATTACTATAATTTGATTTGATTCAAAACATTCAAAATAAAAAAAAAAGAATCTCCACTACAAAAATGTTTTATCATTTTACAATTTCCATGGCAAAAAAAAACAGCTTACTTAAATATAAAAAAATTAAATCAAAAATACAGATATTAATGAAAATTAATTCACTTATTTAAATATTGAAATAAATTTATGTAAATTTTGGAGTTCTATGACGACTAGTCGAACTCGTTCCCCCGAGCCAACCAAATTTCACAGAATTTATTGCCATAAAACTTAAACTCCTAGTAGTTAAAGTACCTCCCTATACTTTAACTTTGAATACTCTCTTTTACATATCTAAAATGGTTGGTGAATTGCGTAGCGCCAACTTAAATAAAGTGAGGGTGTTGGGATTTTTTCTAATAAGAACAAGATTCAAAAAAACAAAAATTTAAAACAAATAAAAAAAACTGAAAATTCAATATTTTATATATACAAAATCCGATAGAGTACACTCTTTACAAGCACATATCGTAAAAAAATCTTTGATCGAAAATCGTTTAGCAAAAAAGCTATTTCGCAAATTTCTCATTCTCAAAATTAGACTATTTCAAAAAAAAAAAAAAAAATGTAAGGCCTCGGTGGCCTAGGTGGTAACAGCGTATAAAATACGCTGTAAACACAGAGTGAGTGTGGGTTTGAATCCCACACACGTCGTAAAAGTCATTCCCCCTTACGACATTTACAGCCACGCCTAAAAAGGAAAGGCAGAACATTTATGAACATTATGAACATTTATGTGGCAGAGAAATGTACTAAAAAAAAAAAATTGTCAAAAAGTATATTAGATTTTTCTTTTAAGAAAAAAAGGATATTTGACAAAAAGATGAGCCCTAGACCACAAATCAAAGACGTTTTTCTTTTTGAGTAAATAAATATTGTTTTGGATAAACCGCATAAATATCTGATATTTCTAAATAACACTAGGTCCTATATTCACATACCTGCATACATAAATGTAATATTGCGTTTTATAAAACGATTGTTTTTTTTTGTAAAACGGTTTTTTTAAACAGTTTTTTGTTCAAATAATAATTTTGCAAAGTGCAGTATTAATTGAAATTTGTTTTTTTATCAAATATATTATTATAAGAAAGGTGATGAAATGACCTTTTAAAAAACAATAATTTGAGACGTTTCAGTCTCCCATTAAACTTTAACCCATAAAAATAAACAATTTTTCTTCCCTTTTAGCATCATTTATACCAATAAACTAACATCTGTAAATTATGACTCATTATATTAGGCACAACTAAATAAACAATAGTACAATTTGGTACAATTTGGTACAATTTAAAATAACTAAACATACTAAATGGATTTATCTTTCTATTTTAAATATACATGAAAAATTCTCAAAGAAACAGTTTTTTTTTTATCCGTCGGCAATTTCCCCAAAACTTTAAAATACAAAATTAGAGTTTTTTAAAAATAATTAGAAATAAAAGAAGTTAAAATCAAAAATTTTCGCATGATCTAATGATCACAAATGAATACAATTTTGTAAAAAAAATTAATCCAATTCCACCCAATTTATTCTTTTTTAGAGTAGAAGAGAAAATCGGAAAGGTAAATTACAAAAAATAAAAAAAATTTTTAAACTGCACGATGAAGGAATAAATATCTTAATTCCTATCAAGATTAGGTGTCTTATGTGTACAAATGAAGAATAAATAACTTTAAAAGTAAAAAAAAAAAAAAACAAAAAATAAAAAGTCGTGCCCATCTAATTAGCATTATTTTAATGAAAATGAATATATCGATTTATTGGTTAATTTAATATTGGTATTTAGTATGACCAATACAGGCCAGATCAGACCAACCAGACCAAGTAATACAAAATAGAGTAACAAACCAACAGAAAAAAAGGGAAAAAAAAAATTTCTTAAGGCAATCTTTGTCATTGTATTCATTATATACGGACTTTTAATTTTCTATCGATTATTGAATCAACAATTTAGGAAATGAATATTAAGTAGAGATGAGGGAAGTCGTAATTTTTATGTTGCTTGATTTAACGAAGAGATCAATAGATTAGAAAAATGGTCAAAAAAAAAAAAAAAACAAAAAAATTATTGACTTTATTGAGTTTTTTTTTGGTTTTTTGGTTTTGATTTGAGGTAGTTATAAAACTCTTTGTGTTGGGTGGCAGTTAAATGTAAATAAAAAATAAGCAGGTATAAAAATTCTTTATGAATGAATTTTGTTTTTTAAAGAATAAAAACAAAAAAAAAAATATTTAAAATGACAATAACTATAAATAATTTATTTTGGATTAGTAAAAGGAAAAAGGAAAGAAAAGAGAAAAAAGGAAGAATTAGAGAAGTTTAGGATTACTCATTTTCAATAGTAAGTTAGTTGATTAGCATTGTTTTTCATAAACGGTTAAAATATTAATATCTTGTCCGTTAAAATTCAATTTTGGTGTAATCAAGGAAATTATTAACAATGAATTGACAAAGTTCGGGACTTACAAAAATTAAATGCTATATACGAAATTATTTAGTTTTTAATTTTAATATTGTTACAGATTGTTAATTATAATAAAATCATAAGACAGATTTTACTATTCGATTTTCAATTTCTGATTAATGATACTAAATATTGAATCTGGAAGCCTTATCAGGGTCTAGGTAGGTCTCTTAAGCATAAATTCTAGATTCTAAACTCTTATATTGGCAATTGATATTGTAAAGTAAATTTATAATGTAAATATTGTAACTTGAGCACGGATGAATCAACTTTTATTTGGCCTCAAACTGTCGACAATTAGTTTCTTAACATTGGGTTATAAATAATGAAGTTTATTTTATGTACATTATATACTTGCACTCAAAGTGTCGACCATTGTGTTTTAATTCTGGGTTGTAAATAATGAAATTTATTGTATGTACATTACATACTTTGAACTATGGGATACATATACCTATTTTTTTTGTGCACAATTAAATAATTAATTTTCGACACTAAGCTTTACGGATGCCATGCAGTTGACGACCTTTTTAGTTCGTTTAATATAAGCTATTATGATATCTAAATAAGTAACATTGAAAAGTAAAAGAGAGATATAAATTAAACTGAAATAAAATCATAAAAGAATTCAATCAGGATTTATATATTAGATAGAAACTGGGAATATAAATAACAGCTTCACGTTCTGTGGTTCTAGATACAACTTAACTATGTTGAAAATTCGTTAATAAAGGAGAATATTGTACAAATGTTAAAGATTATTATATTTGTAGGTCTAAGATTTAGAGAAATTAATTTTTCATGAAGGGTTTTGGATCCCACTTATATGGTTATTGTATACTGATTAAACCTACATTCTATATCGAAATTTTATACTCAATAAATCTATTAAATTTCTTTAATGTAGCAATTTAGATAGGAAGGTGTTTTCAGGTGACTGTTACTTAATTATATACATTGTAAGAGTTTCGGTATTTTTAAGTTATAGTTCGAGCAAACCCTTTTATATACTTTATTGTGAAATGATTGTAAGGTTAATTTTGGTATAATACAAAATTTCTTATAAGCTGTCATTCCCGAATTATTTAAAACTTCACTGATTTTCTTTTTTTAACAAAAAGGTGATTTTTATCTATAGATCTATAGAAATAAATTATCGTTTGTTCATTTTATCTAGATCTAATAATAAAGGTTATTGAATATTTTTTATGGGATAAATTCTTTTGTTTTTAGTTTTTGTTACCATTATCACTAAATTATTATTTTTTAAAAATATAAAAATTCTATTCGATCTTTTTTTCTTTTTTGATTGAGAAAAAGAAGCTGTAGAATTCAATGTTAATTCGGTGTAATAAAAGAGCTACCTGAATTGTATTTTTTTTTTGGGTTATTGATAGATGAATAAACATAAATCAATGGATTAAAATATAGACCGGATTTTGATATTTTGTTTTTCAAATTTTATTCTTAAAATAATTTTTTAAAAATTTTTTTAAAACGTTTTTTTAAAGGACATTCTTTGTGAAATTACTAGTATACAAAACTTGAAGAAAAAATTCAGATTTTATCGAAAATTTATTTAAATTTAGTGATGTTTGAAATTCAGTCACCAAATTAGATTTTAGTGTATAAAAATTTGTTTAATTTACAAATTTATTAGTGTATTACTTATTACTAGTAATCATCCAACTAATGATGAAGTGTTTAAAACACCGACCTGCCATTCAAAAGACATCTGCTTCAAACCCTGGCTGGGTCATATATAGATAATATGAATTTTTCTCATATTATATAATTAGTATAATATAATTAAATAAAATATATGTCTTATAATTATCATCATATATGATAATTATCGTAATATATATGAAAAGAAAATAAAAATAAAATAATTTTTGTATAAGATAATAGATGTCGCACAAATAAAAATAGAGTTTCGTAGTCTTATACAACAGCTATACCAGCCTAATAATCAATGGCTTAATAAAATTAATGAATCGAGAAACTAAAGGTTAATCAAATATTTATATTAAATGATTTAGTGGATGCTCTAAGCAACTTGTAGGAGTGAAAAAGGGAGAAAAAAACAACAACTGATTAGTAATAAAATTTTGATATTGTTCAAGTTTAAAATTAATAATTTAATTCCTGTAATAAACTTCAAATGAAATCTTAAAAGCTTTATTAAGCTACAAAAATTTTTAAATTCAAAAAATTTCATTAATAGTTTGAAAATATAAAGGAAAGGATACTTTATAAAGTGTTTACGAGAATATTGTGCTGCAAAAAACGAACTTATAGGTCCAATAGTAAAATATGTCTGTAAGAAGAGAAATGCATTATAGCAAATAGCAATAGTGAAATAGGGAATATTGTAAAACTTTGTGAAAATTCTTTAAAGCTCATACCGATAACTGAGATATATATATAAATATATATTATATGATAATTATTTGAAATTAAAATAAGTTAAAATATTAATGATAAAAAAAAATTTTTGTTTTAG
The DNA here is from genome assembly GCA_947095535.1 of Poecilobothrus nobilitatus. Lineage (NCBI taxonomy): Eukaryota > Metazoa > Arthropoda > Insecta > Diptera > Dolichopodidae > Poecilobothrus > Poecilobothrus nobilitatus. The sequence continues at coordinate 58,164,324 of OX352774.1, forward strand.
CTTTTTATCTCAACTTCTAGAAATAAATAGAATGCAAATATTGGCGTTAAATCTCAGTGGTTGAAATTCGCTGTATATTTTTTTATTTGTTTTTTTCATTTGTTTATTTTATTACAACAACGTTTTATAATTATTTATATATAGATATACATGTATATGTATTTTTTTTTTTTGCATATTTTACAAAAAAAATTATAAGAAAACCATGGTTAATTCTTTGAATTTTTATTCGTGATAAAATGCCATATCAATAATTTAAGATTTTTTATTATATTTAAAAAAAAAAAAAAAAAGAAAAACTAAACATATACGAGTATACCCTTCATTTACGCGAATTTGTTTTGAGCTCACAGTTTGAATTACGATGAAGATGATCCCAGTTATTCTTTTTTTTTTTTTTATTATTTTATTATTTTAATGTTTTGTTTGTTATGGTTCTTGTTTGAAACTAAACTTAATATCCACACCAAAATTTAAAAAAAAAAAAAAAAAAAACAGCTATACTATAAAGCAACAAAAATAAAAAATAAAACTGAATCGTCCGTCTGATTTATGACATTACAAAAAGCGTGAACCTCCGCACATTAATTTTTTCCCTCTCAATTTTATTTTGCATAAATTTTATTAATTTATATTTTTGTTGATATTATTTTAATGTTGGTTTTTTTTTTTCAATAATTTTTTTTTTTTTATTCATTTTTTATATATATATATTATATAGTATATACCTATTTTTTTTTTATTTACATTGATCTGAAAGTATGTATAATATGTAAATTATTAAAAACTAAAACAAAAAAAAAAAAAAATTTAAATCTACATTTGAAATATTCATATTAAGATTGAGGAGCCTCTTGCAAACGACTATAATATGAATGGTTATTAAAAAAAAATACCGTAACGATTACAATAAATGTCCTTTTTAAGGGATAAGGTATAATTATGCAAATATTATTTCATTATCGTAAATTAGTGCAATCATTAATGATAATATAAAGTATAGAAAAGAAAATATTATTCAAAATTAAAACATCTACTTAATGCCTTCACTCAAAGTTTTCCAACGAGAAACAAGAAGTACAACAGATTTCCATTTCAACACGATATAATTATTAAGCTGGCGTAATATTGTTTATGGAAATTCACTTTTTATGTGCACGTCGTTGTTATGGCAATATTTGAAGATCATTAATATCTTTCTCCAAAATATCCATTTAAATTATCATCTTTATCCATCTTAATCATAAATTTACTGATTCCCACTCCTAAAGATCTATCTGGCATCCTAATTCCTAAAACCAAAATGTACATTTATATTAAAGGTCCATCCCTAAATCAATTTGTATTAAAGGTTTACCAATCCCTAAAGGAGGGCACGTTTTGATCGATTAAAATCTAACACTGCCCACAAACACAACATGCAGTTCTTCTAGATGACTTTTGCTGCTTTCCACCAACTCTTTAAAAACTAAAGACCACCTCTTGCATAAAAATTATATTAGGATTAGAGTCCTCACGTAACCGTAAAGTCCGCACATAGATGTAATGATACACAGCGATACTATCGTTTCATTGAGTAGGAATGGACAATTAATAAAATTAAGCATTCTTGTTACACATGCAAAAGCTAAGCCTAATCACAAAGGGCTTATAGCTTTTTTTCAAAATGTACGAATGAAATTTTGTAGAAACTACTTGGATATTTAACCAAAATTACAAGATCTTTTAAGAAATATATTTTTCAGTTCTTTGAATCTGGTTTCTAATAATCGCTCCAGTAATGACAGATGAAAGACAGTAATAACAGATTTTTATTATATCATTACTTTTTATTTTCAATTTAAGAAAAATACTAATTTACTAATTTAGTGAAGTGAATTTGAAAAAATTTATAATATAGTTGTTTAAGCGTAATCGTTAAATGTCAAAAGCGCTATGGTTTGTGTCTCCAATGGAATTCACCAAAGTTTTTCAAATAAGTAATTTATAGAAAATTATATAAAAACCAATTATCAGGAAATTGAAATTGATGGAAATTGATGAAAAAAAATATGATATGGCGAAATGATTGAAAATAGTACAAAAATTTATAAATAAAAAAATTATATATATATTAATAAAAAATCTGTTGTATAAAAAACGAAGAAAATTGAATAATAAATAATGTTATTAAAAAAGTATAAGGGGCCAATTGTTGTAGTCGTTCCGTTAATATAGCTGCTAACTAACTAACTAACCAACCAACCAAAAAAAAGAAAATTATTTAACCGACTAATAATGAAAATAAAAATATATATGTACGTAGTTTTATTTATATACAAACGAACAAAATCCAGCCAACCAACAAAAGTAATTCAGTCAAATTACAAAACAAAAAAGTCAAGTTGTTACAACAACCAATCGACTAGGATATCTGGCGGCCTTTAGTCGTGTAAGAGATTCTCGTTTTGCACCTTTTTTTTTCTTTTTGTTCTATTTTGTTTTTCTTTTTTTTTAAGTTTGGTTGATTTAGAATAGAAATCTTTTGAAAATTGTTTACAACTATCCAACTTTTGTATAGGAATTAAGGAAATATGCATAAGAATATATGGTGAGGAAAGAAAAAAAAGATGAAAAAAAAAGTACTATTTATACGAATCAATTGAATGAACATAAATTTAAATCGGTTTAACATACGTGTATGGCTATAATTAAAATGATGGTTATAATTAAATAGTCTTATTTGAATTCATTTAAACCCCTAGCGCTGATCTAGATGTAACCAATAACGTTAAATCTGCCTCATTTCTATACTCTTCCTTACTTGTTACAAAATTATCTTTATTCAATAATGGGAAGTAATCCTAAAGTTTGATTTTAAAGAGGATAGTTTTGCTTGATTAAAATTCAACACTATACCAAGAGCCTCGTGCAGTTCCTTTGAGTAACTTTCTATGTTTTACACCGTCCCTCGTAAAAAAAAAAAAGTTAGCTTGATAGTAAGACTTAGATGATGGATCTTAATATTTCCCACCCACATGTATTTGAAAATAAACAAACTTAGAAGACAGGTCAAAAAATCGAATCTAGACTGTAGTCGCATAGAAGATGAATAATTCATTTTTTTTTGTTTTGTTTTAATATCTGTTCAAAATGAGTTAATTTTTTCTTTTTTTTAGAGTTATCTGCTCTGATTTCAATTGAATAACTTTACATTAGTTTACACTCATTTAATATACATACAGATGTTGCATTATGTAAAATCTCTTTAATGTTTATGTTTCTAATCCAATTATATCTTACCGGATACATATTAAAAGTAATTTAAATAAATTAAATATTCACGGTATCAATTAAAATACGATTAAAAGTAATTTTCCTTTGATTAAATTTGTTTTCTTGAACAATCAATTTATAAAAAAAGGAATTCTAAATTGAAGTCTATTTTAAAAATATGTAAAGTTAGTTAGTTTATATGTAAATTAAAGTTAGTTAAGCTATAAAAGAAATTCAGTTTCAAAATGGTTTTAATATACGATTCCTAAAATTTTTTAGGTGTAATTTAAAATAAGCGAACATGGGAATTATTGGACATCGTCTAAAGAAAGAAGCAATTAAAACACATGTGAAATGAGTTCGTCACGAATTATAATAATGCATTTCTTTGAAAGAAAATAAAATAAGTGCCGGAAAATTCACGTTTCGTGGGCAATGCTTAAGTTCTATAAGATTATAATAAAAAAAAAGCTAAAAAATTAGGTTAATATAGATGAGGTTAACCCTTTGTCATACTAAAAATATGAAAATTTTTATTTTCTTAGACATCATGTGTCATACAAAATATTAGAAATGAACATCAAAATCTGTATATATAATTTTAGAAAAATGAAATTATAGTAGGATAAATCCTGAACCCACTTATAGTAATAGTGGCATGACATTAGCTTAAGATCTGAACTTTTTAAATTCTGTTATTAAATTGACCATCTCTATGGCATTAATCCAATTTTATCTTTATATTATTTTCTATTGCATAAATTATTCAAATAAAAATTACTATAAAAATTATATGAAGGCAAATGTTGGGAGGAGTGATATGGGAGGCAAAAATAACAGAAGCAAAATAAAAACAACAAGATAATTTTTTGTTATTTTCATTCAACGATATTTTCTTTTTTTTTGTTTTTTCAAATGTGTTTTCCTGTACATCCAGATAATTTTCCAGAGACATCTATTTTTGGTTTTTTTTTTTTCATTTTGCATTCGAGATTAAACCAAGAGTTAAGTTGAATATAGCTTTTTTTTTGTTTTTAGCCTCAGAACTCCTTTCACAATATTTAATTTTGAAAACTCTTGGCTTTTATTTAAACAAAAAAAAAAAAAAAAGAAGATTTTTTGGACATGCCAGTTAATTATGAGCCCCTGGAGATTATTTGTCCAAACAAAAAAAACCAAAAAAACTGTTGTTTTCCTTATATGCTTTTCCAGAATTGACTCTTTATGATATTCACATTTCCACATATTATTATGTTTTTTGATGAAGATTATTATGATTTATTCAAAAACAAACTTTAACTGGCCAAGAAGACTTTTAATTTTTTCTGAAGTTTTTATTTTTATTTTTTTTCTTATTTTCAATTTAATGTTAAATTTTAAATGTATTTAATATTATTTTGTGACCAGATATTTTAGCAAGTTAATTTTTCAATGAAAATATCAATGATGTTAATGATGATTATGATGATGATGATGATAATAAAAAGGAAAAAAAAAAATTGATTGAATAGCGACGATTACAATTATTGTATACGAACAACATTCAATGATTAAAAGCAATACTTAATGATTTTTATACTACTCGTATATATCTATATATGTTTATAAAATGATGATAATGATGAATATAATGATGATGATTATTATTATGATAATTTGGAAATTTATGAAGAGAATAAAAATGATAAAGATGATGTTACTGATCAAAATGAGTTCTCGTTAAAATTACAATGAATGAAAACGAAAAGAAAAAAAAACAAAAATGAAAATCAGAAACAATTTTTATGGTTATGCAAATTTTGTATCTAAAGTCTTTTTTTTTTTTTTTTAAGTTGAACGAATGATAGTAACGCTAAAAAGTAAAGGATACAAAGAGTTAGAACGGATAAAGAATTTTCTTTTTCGTTTGTAGTGCAAATAAATCAATTAAAAAAAAATAATAATAATACTCTTTTCTCTTTCATTACATTATCTTCTATCTCTTTTTTTCTTCAAAAAGTAGTTTCTTCTTTTTTATTTCAGAATCGTTTTAAACTGTTTGGAATCGAAAATAGAAATTAAAAAAATCGAAAAAATCGAGTACAAAAAAAAAAAAAAACAAAAAAAAAAACCAAAATCAATAATGTATATAATATATGTATGTATATTTAAATGTTACTGATATTGTTTGTGTTGTCATTGTTGATTGTTTTTTTTTTTTTTTATTTTTCTTTTTAGTTTTTTGGGTTTTTTCTTTTTTAATTTTTTTTTGGTTTTTTGGGTTCTTTTTTATTTGTTTGCTTTGCAGTTTAATTTTTTAATGAAAATTCATGGAAAACAAATTGTTTTATCTTATTCTGATTTGCAATTCGGTAATAAAATAAAATCACGACTCACGCGGCTTTTAGAAAATAAACAGCAATAATAATAATAAGAAGAAAAAAAAGAAACAAAAGATCAAACGAACAATTTGAAAAATGAAAATTAAATAAAAAAAAAAAAATAAAAACAACAACAACAACAATAAATAAGTCTTAGAGCCAACAAAGTAATAAAATGTGTAAAAAAATAAAGGTAAAACATTTAAAATAAATAAACCGTGGGATTATATTTAAGTATGTATATTATTTAGTATACAGATTTTAATTTCGTAAAGGACATACTTAAGCCATTCTACATGCATATATGAAATTACATATATGTATTTTAATTTGTATTTATGTATATGTACATATATTTAGTTTAGACATATATAGGAAGGGCATATATTAGTGACATATATATAGGTAGGACATATATTAGGTACAATTGAAATTAAAATGTAAAATTATACTTTTAAATTTTCTTTTAAAATTTAATTTAATTCAATTTTTGTTTTTTTGTTAAAATCAATAATTTCAGATCAAAAGAAAACCAAATTAAAAGAAAAAATTATATCTTGCGCATACTTTTTTGTTATAAAAATTTATTGTCTTTCTTCATATATAAAATTAAATATTTAATTCGAAAGATTAAAACATCTACTTATCTAGAATTAACGGAATATCACACGAAATTTAAATGTTAGAATGACTTATTAAATTATTTATGAATTTACAGTAAAGCCGGAAATTCAAACAACAAAACGACAAAATTGACTGAAATTGACAAAATTTTTGGTCGTAGACAATATGTACTTTGAATTTATGTGTTTAAATATAATTAGAATAAGAAAAACGACACAACAGATGTGAGCCTCAAAAGTTTGATCAAAATTCAAAATTTGTTGTTTGACATTTCATTTTAACACTTCATGTTTGATATAAATTGTTAACAATGAGCTTAGAAGAAACTAATTAAGTAATTAAATATTTTATTTTATCGTATACATAATATGGTTAAAGCTACTCTGCGTTTTGATAAAATTGGTTTCTGAAATAAGTTTTTGGTCAACTATAGCTTAACTAAACACTAATTCTGATTATTTTAAAAAATACTTCATGGCCTACTTTTTTTAAATTATTAAAACCCGTATTTAAAAAAACCAAACATTTTGTTTCTTAGATAAATATTTTGCATCGATTATCTTTGCCTTTTTTCTCTTTTTTTTTGCAATACAAACAATTTTACATTTTATATATTTATTTTATTTATATTTTATATATTTATTTTATTTATATGGATTATATTTTATACATTTATTTTATTTAAAACTTCTTGTGTTAACTATTAATTTTCAATATCAATTGTTAACTGAAAATGCCACAATCATTGTACTGGTTTTGCGACATTCTGTTCCGTTAATCTAAGTCGAAAATATCGTGTCGTATTCATTGGACTTCAAGCTTATATGATTCAGAGAAAGTTGCTACTTTTCAGTTTTAAATACTAAGTAGCTTAGTAATAAAATTGAAGTAGATTATTTTTTAATGAATGAACAATTTTCTACGGTGAAACCATAACAGTATTTTTAAAATTACAGTTTTATTACTGCTAATTAAATTCGAAAACAATTACCGTAACGTTGACTATAAAAGAAATTTGAAATTAAAAAAAAAATTTTTGAATTTAGTAAGCTCTAAATTGAAAATAGCCGAAGAGTGTTACCAGTCAAAATTGATTATAACAGTCGAAGACTGTACCAGTCCTAAATAAAAATATATATCTAAAACCTGCTAAAACTGTATTAAGTTGGTTGCAACAGAAAGGAAATAAAAATAAAGAATATTTAGAAAAGGAATGGCTATTTTTTGATTTCTCATATACACTAAGTTTGTTATTTAAATATCGAATCATAAAAACGAACAAAATAGGAACAACTTCCTAATCTGACACTACCAAGGGGGAAATTCTTGGTGTCTTTGGAAAATTTCCACCTCCCTTAGCAAAAAAAACAAAATAGCTTTTTAATAAAAAAACAAAAAACAATTATTTATCTAAGAATTTATAACTTGAAATTACAAAAAGTGGTATTATTTAAGCAAAACTTCGTGTTTATCAAAAGTGAAACTTGTCATATCTTTTCAAGTTTGTGGCATCATACAAAAGCCACGAAATAAATAACGACGCATACATTTTTTTTTTTTTCAAAATCTGTTTTGTACTTTTAATCTCAATATTACAGTATTCGCTACATCTATTGCATGACACCCTGTCCAAAAACAAAATTCTAATTTTATCCATTGCTAAACAAAAAATTAACAAAACAAATTGCAACTAGTTACAATTTTTGTATAATGAAATAAACAAATATTAGTGTGCAAATGTAACCGCAGTAATCAAACAATACAATGATAATTTTTTTAATGTATTTTTCAACCTGCACCAAAAAGGAAAATTCAAATTTGCACTTTAGGTCAATCGTGTTTGGATTTTTTTCATTTTGTGATGTAAAAAGGAAAATTCTACACAATACAAATTAAATAAAGGAATATATGGAAATTAAAAAGATTGTGATGTTGATTTTTTTTTTAAATTATCTAAGTATATTAATTGAAATTATCAGTTTAAAAAAAAATCTTTGAAATAGAAAATTAACTTGTTCTTTATATGAAAGAATTTTGAATCGAGTACAGAATTGAATCATTCTAAATTGAGTATTATACAAGTATCGAAATTTAAATCAATAAAATAATTTTGTGATAAAACGACATAAAACAAAATTAGGTTTATTTCGTTTATAATCCGTCTAAATCTGATTGCAAAAATATAAAAAAATATTACTAAAATAATTAAGTACAAAACAGATTTCAAAAGAAATTTCCTACCGCTAAATAATTATATGATATATACATGTCTCTGGATATCTCTGGAGTGAGGGAAATTCAATAAGGTATAAGTTAGTTAATTCTGCTAAGAATTAGGTCTAGGTTAAGTTTAAATAACTGTCTAATGATATGATTTGATCAGATTGATTTCAGTTTGATACGTTTGAATATATTTTCGCACATTAAGGGTACTTTTACATGGGTTGGATGCTTCTGGATGCAAAACATAATCCGTTTAGATTTCGCGTACTCTTCGAAAATATTATTAACGAATATTTTGCATTCAACATACATCCGCTCGTTCTAAAGCTGCACGTAAGCTACAAATTTTTACTTTGACATATTTTGTCTGGTGACAGTTTTTTTTTTTTTTATTGTTTTGACATTATTACAAGGCGATTATTTTGAATTTCGAATTAAGAAATTAAGTACGTAATATATTATTATTATGTGTTTTTTTCGTTTTTAAACAAACCTCAAAAAAAAAAAATTTTTTAAAAATATATTATTTTTAAAAATATATTATATTAAAACAAATATATTATTTGACGTTTTGACGTTTGAATAATATTCTTCTTGTTTGCATTTTACAGCGGATATAAAAATTTTTCTTTCTTGAATGTGTGAAAAGGAGACTATGTCATGAATATGATATATATTTTCAATCAATCAAAATATTGCATTCAGAGGCATGCATCCCACGTGAACGTAAACTAAAACCAAATGTTAAAACCTTTATCTATTTTCTAAAAAAATTAAAAGATTATTAAGATAAAATCGCCACCTTTGATTTATTTTTGCTTAGGATTTTATCTATCCTAGCTGTATGGATATAAAAATTAATAAAGGATACATATCCAGGAATTATTTGAAATCATCATCAACCTACTTCTTATAACAGGGTATTAGGGGAAAATAAAATATTTCAATACTATATATGTTTAAAGAATAAAATTCTACACATTATCTGAGAACACTGTATAGAAGAATTTATTCAATTTAAGAATCAATCCGTAATATAATTAAATGAAGGAAAAAGAGTTTTAGTAGAGTTTCTTCTACTTGATAGTTAACTCTACTACCAAATCTTTAATGACAATGACTTGCATATATATATATACTCTGAGATCGATAACCCTTCTTCATCCCCTTCCCGGTACTTCTTTCAGATTTCTTAATCACTACAGATAGTTTTTTTATTTTATCTTATTTTTGCTTATTTTTTTTACTTAAATTCTTACTAATCAACTTTTTTAAATAATATATAATATGTACTTAAAGAATTAATTCTTAATTTCGATATTATTATTCTACTTACTATAATATGGCTATATAGTATATATGTATAGATTATATTAGTATATAACATAAATAAAAATATACATATATCTTTTTATACTTATTATTAATAAAAAGCGGGTGCTTTCAACAATATTTAAAAAATTTACAATTTATATACATATTAAATACATATTAAATTGGATGCAAATGCTATAGAGCAGAAAATAATCCAAAACAAAAAAAAAAAAAAAAAACAAAAAAAAACTCAATACAATGCAATTATTATAACAATGAAATATCTTTTGAAGTACTAATAGAATAAAATTTCATTATTTTAAAGGTCCTAAATTGTAAGGAAGCGAATCATTGACTAGATAAAAGAAAAGCTAAAAAAAAAAAAAAAACAAAAAAAATGTCTATTGATTGCTTCTGATCGTTTTCTACTCTTTTTTATTTTTGTTTTTGTTTTGGTTGCGAATAAATTATAAAACGATGATCGTGATTTTCATCATTATTACCGGAATATTTGTTGTTTTGAGTCCATGCAAGGCTAACAATATGTCAAAAAAAAAAAAAAAAGAAAACAAAAAAAAAACAAACACAAAGGAACAAATAATAAAAGTAACAAAAAATTTGAAGGCATCTTGGAGACTTCTCATAAATTCAATATAAAGAAACAAAAACAAAAAAAAAACGATAAACATATAATTTGGTTCCATTTGGTTCCAGTAAATCCAAAATATATACATACATATATTTTTACAATATTTTTTTTTTTTTTTTTTATTATTTCATCATATACTTATTGTTTATACGAGTATATACATACTTGAAAAAAAAAAAAAAATTAAGCGCCACATAATAAAGAAGACAATTGTGTTGTTTTATATCACTGCTCTATATCTTTAACTGGTAGTCAATAAAGGTATAAAGGTGATGCTAATTTGACTTTAAATTGAAAATTGAAAATTTTTTTTTTTTTTTTTTAGATTTTTGTTTTTTTTTTTTTGTGCCCAAAACCGATCCATTAAAAATGAATTTATGGCACATTTAAGGCATAACAAAATATTATTATTACTATTATTATCTTACAATAAAGCAAAAAACAAAAAAAAATATAACCATTCTTTAAAAATTTTCTTTTCTATAGATAGGAAAGAGAAGGAAACTTAGATTTTGCATTGTCTATATGTAATGGTATATATAATTTTCTAAATATGTATCTATATATGTATACTTCTTTTAAAGCTTCTTCATCAGTTTTTATTATAGTTTTTATTTTATATCGTGATACAATAAATAATGAATTTAAAATTTAATATGCAAATTTATTCATGCAAAAAAAAAATATTGCTTTTTATTAAATGTTTTATTTTGATATAACATATATATATAGGTATATCAGATATGTAGGTATATATAAAATAAGACATTTTGAAATCGTTTTTTTTTATTTATTCAAAAACAATTCATTATTTGTTCATATGTATATATGTATATGTATAGTTAATAATAATATGTGCACTTTTAGTTTATTTATGCAAAATGAAATGTAATTGCGTTAAACGTGATTTTTTTTCTTTTTCTTTTTCTTCTTTTTTTTTTTTTTCTCTTAAATTTAAAAGAAAGTTGCATTTTAGTTTTATAAATTAAATAAAATTGAAATTAGATTATAATAAAAAACAAATAAAATTAATTAATTTAATAATTATTATATTTTATTTTTAAGTATATATGTACATATATATATAATATTTATTGATGTTGAATTTTGCATATTATTACTTTTCCAAATAGAAATCAAATATTATTTATGTATTTAGATCAATGATCCAAATAGAATACAATGTATATATTGGATACAATTAATTTGAATCGTGCTTTTAAATAATAAAAAAATATAAATATTAAAAAATAAATATTAGTAAAAGTTTTATTTTTTTATGATATTTCAAAATAGAACATTGCATATTATTTAAAATTCAGAAAGCCTTACATACTGATATATTTCTTCGTTATTTATAGGTAATTATTTACATAATATCGTTGTCCGGCAGAAAAGTCTGCCGTACTGACACTAAATTTTTTCTTTTTTTTTTTTAGAATTATATATGTGCTTAGGGTTGGTGACCAAATCAACAAATTGAAATCCATAAATAAAAAAAATCCATAAAATTTAAAAATGTGGAAAAAATATTCTGGAAAAAGCAAAAAACTTTGATTTTGTAACAAATTTTAACGTTTTTCCAAATTATTTTTATAGCATTTCAATATCAAAGAGTATATAACTGTCGTCCTCAAACCTCCACCAAACAAATTATTGAACACTGATTTTGTAACCAATTCTAAAGTACTAAATAATTGTTGATCATTTTTTGTGTTTTTTTGGATTTATTTTTTGTGGTAAAAATGATTATGGATTTTGTTTTTTGTAGATTTTCGGACTCACCCTGTGTTTAATTAAATTTGGACCGAAGTTAAACAATTACATTTAAAAATTAAATACGATATAAGTATGATTTGACAAGAAAACAAAAAAAAAAGGTTTTTTTTAAGGTGTTTTTGAAAAATAAGTACATATTACATATCTGATGACTTAAATCTGATGGATTATTAATCCACAATATTAACGTAGTCTTAGATTCATAAATATAACATATTTTCATGGTATACATATATAGATAGAGCTACTGTATGTTAAGCGAAATCAAGTTCACTATTTCTAAGCAATAATGTACTTTAAAAGGAAGTTGCAAAACCTCAAAACATCCCTTTAAATTTGTGCTAAACGATATGATTCTCTCTTAGTTTTAGTTTTCACAGTTAATTGCAATCTAAAAATTTATATAAATATATACAAATAAACTAATCAATCATGTTTGAATGGCAAATTTCCATTAAACTAAACTGAATAATGGGTAAAACCCTTAGTACAGTAAAGTTGTTAAAGGAAGGGCAGAACTTATAAGTTTATTATGCCTGAGTGGAAAAGTAAACCAAACCAAAACGAAAATGTACCAGTTTATAGATTGTTAAAAATATGAAGAATATATACTTAAATCTGTATCGTAGATAAGTAACGAACAGATAAAATGGCAATATAATGAGGGAAATCAAAAAACTGTATGGAGTTAAAATAAATAATGTATCAATTTTTAATTATTTTTTATGCTTAACTCTGAACCCTTATATCAAAACAAATAAAATTAATCTTATTAATTTAATATTAATTTTTTTTTTTTTTTTAATAACTTTTCAACATTTCATCAACAAATTCCATATAAATAATCATAATTGAAAACAAAATTCTCATCTTTATATCGTTTTCACACAAACATAATAAATAATCAACAACAATTTCAATTTTAAACTTCAACTCATCACAAATAAAATGACATTCAACAGCATCTCTATAAACACATTAAGAACGTTTATTTTATACTCTTTCAAATTCTTTTATTGACTACTACTACATACTATACTACCACTAATACCAGGTTATCCATTCACTTAATCATAAGAACAAGAAGAAAATCATTCAATATCAGATAACTGAAAGTTAACAGCAGAATTATGTTGAAACTATTGCAAAAACCTAGGTATTTCGCACGAAAACCGATCAAATACAAAAACAAAATAAAAAACAAAAAAAAAAAACCAGAGGTAAAAAATTTAAAAATGTAAAAAAAAACTGAGTTACTTAGGATTACTCTGGGAGTTGTTGATTGATGTCATTGTATTACCAAATTTGACAAAGCACGACTTGTGCAACTTGACTTCTTTGATTGTTTTACTTCAATCAGTTACGAAGTATCCGCTTGTTAAAATTTTCAATTTTTTTTCTTTTTATTTCATTTTTTTTTCTTTTATGTCTGTGTCCATAAAGGCGCCATCTACAATAAGAAATAAAATGAACAGAAACAAAAAAAAAATAAAAAAATAAAGTAAAAAGATCCTAAACAATTCCGGACAATCCTTCATATGATATGATAATAATTCCTTTTGATCAAAATCTACTCTTTTGTAGTGTTTTACTTTTTTTCTGTTTTTTTTTTGTGTCAATTGTCATTCCTTTGCTGTGCTCCAACTCTTTTGCTCTGCTTTTTTTTTTGCCTTTTGACAAAACAATTTTTCAACTCTTTGCTTTTTTTATTTTATTTTTTTTAACGTTTACTTTACGTTTACTATGGCTGTTATTTTTATTGTTGCTATCACTAAAATTGTTTTAAAAAGCTATGCCTTAGCGCTATTATTAATATTATTTGAAATTCATCTTGCGCCCTTTTATTGATTCAATCTTTGTTTCTTAATTTTTTTCTCTTATTTTTTTTTTATTACTCTTTAGTTGCTATATTATTGCTATTGTGTTAATGTTGCTGAATAATTTCAAAAAAATTGTAATGTATATATATAGCAAAAATATTTTTAAGCCAAGAAGGATAAAAGAAGGATAAAATTGTTTTGTATCATTTCGTTTTGATGTTATTGCTTTTATTGTTGTTGTTCAAGTTGTCATCATTTCATCAATGCCATTCTGTATTTGTCGTAACTTTGATTGTTTTGAAATGATTTTTTTTTGTTTTTTTTTGTTACATTTTTGATTTGCTTTGATGAAGGCATTTTTCTGACAACTTTTTATCTTCGTCAAAAAAGAAAATTTTTTTTTTTGTAGGTGCTTTTAATTTTCCAATTTTTTTTTTTTTTGTTGTACTTTTTATCGTATTTGTTAAAAAAAAAATAAGAAAAATAAAACAAAAACGGGGTAAACCAATGAATTTAAAATTCATTCATAAGAGTTTTCTTACAAAAACAAAAAAAAACTAAATTGATTGTCTTTAAAAAAAATTCACAAAGGATCAGAAAATATGATCAGTACTAAAATCAGAAAAAAAAATAAACAGTAAACAATTTTTGTTGAATTTGTCAATTTGGGATTTAAGAGGCTTAAGAGACCAATTAATAAATCAACAGTACTAAATAAAAGTTTTATGTCTATTTATATTAAATGTTGTAATAATGTCACTTGAAAAAATTTATAATAAAGATCTATCCACATTGTTATATAAGTAAACAAACCGTTACCTGATAATCATGTTCGTTCATGTTTGAGCGGGTTGAATAATTGCAGCAGAAACCTTAATAATTGTAACTGTATATATCTCGATGTTTCTATGTGTTCTTGAAAATAAGATTTCTCGAAAGCTATTACCCTTATAATATCCAGGGATCCATTTAGTTAACTTAACAAAATAAGTTTTCCCAATCAATAAAAATCAATGATAATCAATGATAAGAGAAAATGATTAAAAGTATTTCAATAATAGACCCTTACATTGAAGTATGCTCTAACATTCAGCTACTCATCTTTTTTTTTTTTAATCTTATAATTTTTTTTTAAATTTAACGCTTTCTGAAATGAGGCAGATTATGCTAGAGAAATATATTTTGAGAGTTGAAGATAAGAACTAATTTCAAAAATATAATCACATTAGTCAGTCAACAACATTTTAGAAGTATGATATCGGAGTCAATCTGTGTTTTGTAAAATAAAATTAGCTTATAATGTTAAGTCAACAAGAGATCAACCCAAAACACTGAAAAAAGAAAAACCGAAATATTCTAGTTTAAATAAGAAAAAATGAGATTGAGTTAAATTATAACAAATACTCCTGATTTTATCTCTTTTTGTTTTTATTTTTTTTTGGTCCAAATAAAGATCAGGATCAATAATTTTCTAAGTTAATGTAATTGGACTTTTTTTCTTTTTGTTTTTTGAATTATCATTTATTCCAATTGAAATTCATCTTGAGTTGATGAGGTGAATTTTTATTATACTTTGATGGCGTTTTAACGATAACATTAAATTGTTTCAATATTTTCTTAGCGTATTTAATGGGATGCTTAAAATGGAGTTTTTTTTTTATATATACGCTACATATATGACACAAAACATAAAAAACGATAAATTCTTTTTTACTTAATAGAATTGAGATCTGATCTGTAATTGAGTAAAAATTGAAAAGCAGTCAAAAAATAAGTAGAAAATTAAAAAAAAAAAAAAGAACATAAAAATATATTTTGATGACCGACTCAGGAATCGTCATCATAATTATAATTAACAATAAAAGAATAATTGTTATTAAAGGAATATTTTTGAAAAAAATTTAAGTCTTTTTTTAACGAATATTTTTCATGACTAAGTTGCAGGAAAAAATCAAAGGACTAAGTCCAAGAAATCTTTTGATTTTAAAGAATTACGATTTTTGAGATATAAATTGAAAATAAAATATTGCATTTATCATGGAAGAATTTTTATCAACATTTTAATTAATATATTTTCAAAATTTAAAGTTTTTTTTTTGTTTCTATATTCAAATTTTAAGCTTTTAAATTTACACATTACACCATTTATTTACTTTTTATTGTTTATTATTTCAGCTTTTTTGTTGTATTTTAAAATAACGTAAAAAATAATTTCATTTTTAAGATGTGTTTTATATTCAATAAATATCTTTTTTACAGTTTATCGAATTAAAAGAAAAATTGCATACTTAAAGGGGTATTAGAATATAAAACTTTTTTTAGATACTACACCTTGTTAGTTATTTTTATAATATCATAATTTTATAATAATAAAGAATAATATAAAAATATATTTACAATCAATTTAAAAGATTCACAGATTTCAGATTTTTTCATTTTAGATTTATATAAAAACAAAAAAGATGCAATATTTTTTTTTTTGTATTGTGTTACAGTTTTCGACAAATTAATGCAATTCAAAATGATAAATGTTTTTGTGTATTATATACCAAAATTGAGAATAATAAAATAAAAAAAAAAAAAAAATATGGGTTTAAAAAAGTGGAAGTAGGAAAAAAACAAAAAACCTTTGTTTGATTAAAAAACGATGAATTTTTAAATTTTGAATTTTTTTTTTTTATGATTTGGATTATGATCAAAATACAAAAAAAAAATAAAAAAAAACTTTTCCTATATCTGTTTTAATTGAAGACTTCCTACAATTGGTTATTTTGACATAATTTTTTTAAATTGAAATAAATTTATGTAAAAAAGACCGGTGTTCTTTTTATATATTCGTGTTGACTTGTTGGCATTTCAAAATATTTTCGCAGTTTAAAAATGAATTACAAAAAAAAAAAAATATGTTATGATATATGGATTGAAATACAAATGTTTGATTGAATTTTTTTTAAGTCTTTTCAAAAAAAAATATTTCAAAAGTTTGTCACATTTAATTTATCAAATTAACTTTTAATTTAGCTTTTACATTTTTTTATTTTGTATATCAAAAACTTTTTTGTTTTTTATATCTTAGGAAATTCTTTGAAAATGGGATTAAAAAAAATTTTTTTTTGGAATATATCTGAGTTATTTATTTAATAATAAATTAAAATTAAAATTAAATCAATTAAATCAAATCCATTGGTATCACAATTAATTTTAGTACATTAAAATTTTTTTTTAAACGTTTTAATAGAAGCGTTTCTAAACAAATTTTTGAAAACAGACTTTAGTATGAAGTCGTAATTCCCCACCTCATTTTATTGGCTTAAAGTGTAGTTTACCAACTGAAAGTAATTCAATAATTCAATTAGCGTCTTATGACGTATTAAACGTGAAAGGTTGATTAGCTTTTAATATCTAGAAAATAGATTAGATGTAAAATAAATTACTGGTGTGATTTAAAATTAAAATTCTACAAATGATATTCTATAACTATTTAGATGTTTGTTGTTCGTTAGTTAGTTAATCAGTTTAAAGTGTCTATGTCAATTGAATAATAAAACGGTTCTTGAAGGTTGATGTCTCCTAATAAAAACAAAAAAAAAAAAAAAAAAAACAAAAACACAAAATAAGTAATAGAAAATTCCAAAAAATAAAGAAAAAATAAAATTAAGTACAAATTTAAAATGTGACCAAAAAATTTACATGATTTAGTCGTGACATTTTCTATTGGGTATAAATGAAAATCTAATAAAATTTTAAAAATAAAACTTTGGGATTATTTTTTTTTTTTTATTTCTAATTTTTGTTGTTTCAATTAATTCATTGCAGATATTCTACTCATTTCAATATATATATATATATATAAATATATATAGATAAAAATAAACAACTTTTAATCAAAGAAGACAAATTGAAATTGAATTTAATCGTCTTCAATATATGAAGACGATTTGTTGGCGCTTAAATTATTGAATCAAGATTAAGTCATGAATTTCCAAAAAAAAAAAAAAAAAAAAGAAAAAATTATAAAAAACAAAAAAAATTAAGAAAATAAAATTATATTAAGAATTTTGCTCGTGTAATTTAATTGTGAAATGAGACATAACGTGTGTGGAAATAATTTAAAAGTTAAATCGTGAATTGCTCATAAAATCAAATAAAAAAAATGATCCTTTTTTTTTTTTTTTTTAAGAAAGTATATTAAAAGTAAATGAATAAATTTATTTTTTATTGATTCAAATTGTTAGTTATTGATAAAATGATTAAAATTAATCCGAAAAAATGAATAGCTTTTGCATTCATATTAATTTTTTATTAGTTAAAATTGTCTTCTAAAATTATACTGAAAGATTTAGGAAATATACTATATATAATTTCGCTCTTGTATCCTTAAAAACAATGATTTTCTTTAATGGACAAGGGTTCTTGTACCATTAACAATAATATCAAAAAACCCAAAACATAACTTCAAGTAAAATGCTTTTTGAATAGGAGAGAGGGTGCGAGCAAAGGATAAATCTCAAAAACTACAAAAATATATAGAAAAAGCCACAATGTGTCACAATTATTTTTTAGGTGCGGTCGAATTAATGAAATTTTGTCGATAAAATTTAAATCTTATGTTGATTCTAACTCAAAAAATTATTTTAATTAAATCCAATGGGGTTTAATTTATGGGTTAAATTAAAGTTAGTTTGCGGAAACTGTAAATAACATTTCAGTTTTTGAAAGATGGATGAGTACATCTACAAAAGTGTCACAATATACAATTACCTAAGTCATAAAAGCAGCTCAATTACAGAAAAATTTTAAAAGCAATTAGAAACTTTGATTTTGATAAAGCATTTTGGTTTTAGTTTTGATTTATTATTATACGATTATTATACTTAGTTTTCTAGGTACTTCTTGAAAATTTGTAGGCCTTTTAACGCGGTTTTAAATATATAATTAAAATAGTAAGTAATACATCTATTAGCATACTAAATTTTAGTATTCTAAAGTATACTACACCCAAAAACTGACAGACAAAATAAAGAGAGAACAATTTATTATAAAGCATCTTTCATAAGTGTTATTATACCAATGTGTTCCTTTATAACTCTACAAGATATAGGTATATTAGGTGCATCTAAAATTATATATAAATCATTAATATTAGCTTTAATAATTTTAAATGTCTTTTCTAAAGAAAACAATCTATCAGCTTTTTAAAAAAACATTAATAATTAAAGTAAAAGATGTAAGATATTTTACTGTAGTAGTATATATTTGAGTTTTTTAATATCTTAAGATATTAAAAAATTAAATTACGAAATATCGATATGACGTTTAAAATAAAATAACACGATTTCGACGTTATGTGATTTCCATTTAAGGTAGTAAAAAATCGTTTAAATTTTGAAGAATTTTTCTTTGGATAAGAAATAGAAAATATAAATAAATATATACATTCGTACGATAGTAATAAAAAGGTGAGGTGTCCTGAAGCCATAGGTCATTAATGGGTTATAAAGCCATATTTTTATAAAAAAAACTTTATATAATGCGGAATGCCATATAATTAAATTATTTTCGGAAAATATTTTTTTAAATGTACAAAGTTTCATAGTTTTTGTAAATTTCTGGAAAAAAGCTCTATAATATCCCTGATGTATAAAACTCTAGACGAAAGGCCATCTTAGTTTTATTTAATTTTGAAAACAACCGACGTAAATTGCCTTGTTGTTGAAACATGTATACATAAAAAAATAATTAGGAAGACTTTTAGAATTCGTTAAAAAATTAGGGTTTCAATAGTTTGTTTGTTTGTTAGTTAGTCAAACAATGTTTTGTTTGTTTGTTCAGTTTAGGGCCGGCAATCCTCACTATTTTAAATGCTTTCTAGTTAAAATATATATATGTAAGAAAAATAATTAATATAAATAATTTTAATTCGGGAGCATGTCATATGCTTGTATTTAATTTGCCTATATTATCATTTGACTGTATTTCATTTACTTGTACTTCGTAGGCCTGTGATCACACCGACTTGTCTGATTTCCATATATATTTGAATTGGTTACAAAATTGACATTACAATAATAAGTGGACGTTTCGGGGCAATTGCCTACATAATATTAAATTCTTTGTTGTTAGAATATCTGTTTAATAGATTTTCTTTTTATTATAGTTTTTATTATAGTAAAACTACGAGTTCATGTGTGGATTTTGTTTCAAAGAGTGAAATTTGAGTTCAAGCCTACTAAAATATGTTAAAATATTGAAATACTATACTTAGAAGCTCTTTGTTAAATTTCGCGTTTTTAATTTTTATACTATTTATTAGGTGTAACTTAGACCGAGCTGATTAGTTTATGTATTGTTGCTTTTGCACTTAACTGTTCTTTGCTTCATACCTAAGTGTTCTGATGAAGTCTGGGCTAATTTTGTAACTTCTCCCTAAGGGATTTCAGGGATCTTAAATTCCTCTAATGTCGAAATATTTAATTTTTAAAGTAAAGTCCCGACAGTAGTATTATTTTAATTAAATTAAATTTAATTAATTGCATCAATATTTGATTGAAAATTCAGTAAAGTTTTAATGAATAAAAAAAAAAATAAAGGCAAATACTTCAAAAATAAAAAAAAAATTCCATTTTTTTGTTAACTTGTCACAGAGTTAGACTTAGGTTTTTATTAAATGTAAAAAAAGTAAAAAAAAATGTCGTCAGAAAGTCGCGAAAACTGAAAAAAAAAAAAAAATAAGAGAAAACCATAGAAAAAAAAATGTTTTTTTTTTTTATTGAAAACTTCGGATTATAATTCATCCCTTTACTTTTGTTTTGTTTTTTTTTCAAAATAAAATTTTTATTTCAAAACATGGTTTAAAAAACTTTTTTTTAAAGCGATACCAAAAATGATAGTTACTTCTTACTGTTTTGTGGTTTTATTTTTAACTACAACAAAAATTGCAACTTAAAGAAATTTTTTTTTTTCAGTTTTTAAAGAAAACAATTGTTACAAATCAAGAAAAATAAAAATCATATAAGAAAAATAAGGAATCAAATTAAAGAACGTGCTACCTGTTGGCGCCGTTAACGCCACCCAAAATAAAGTGTAATAAAACAAAAATTCCTTAAAGACGTCTTAAAGAGTATAAAACTAATGTTGAATGAATTTTTTTTTTTTTCTGTTTTTTTTTTTATTTGTTTTTTTCATATTATTTTATTTTAATTCCTTTGTTATCACTTTAAAACTACCTATATAGTATATCCTTAAGCAATTCCTTTTGTACCCACACCAAAATCGAAACAGAACAAGAACTTTATTATTAAAGAATTAAATTTTTTATTTTTTAATTCTTAAAAATGTGCTTTTTTAAATGATCCGGTAATAGTTTTTTTTATAATTAATGTGACCATATGTATTTTTAAAATTTAAGTCAAACAATATCCTATTACCAGCTTAGTGAAACTAAGTTTAATATATAAGATATGATAATAAGAAAAAATTTTATTACAATAACTTCATGTTCATCTAAAGACTTAGAATTACAGAACCTCAATTTTCTATATATAGGTACTTAATAGTTATTTTATGGATACGGATATGATTTACCAGTACAACACAAGGTCATGGAACAAAAATAACATTTAAATTTTTATATAACAAGTTATTGGTTTTCAAAGTTTGAACGAGAACAAAGGTTATTGAAAGAAGATATAAAACTTTAAAAGGAGACAGTATTATAACCTTTTATATAACCTATTCTTTTTTATGCGGTAATGTTACAATCAGGACGAAAATTTATGTTGGTTTGACACTCAAAAGAAAAAATATTAAAAAAAATATCAGAGGACCCCATATTTCATTATTCATTAATGTGGACAAACATTTATGTTAAAACTTTAAAAAAGATTAATATTAAAGAAATAACAGTGGACCTCCCAGTATAGCATAATATGATTTAATTCTTTTTAATGAATGATTTAATTAATGATTACATATGATGAACTAATAACTGTTCTAAATCTTAATCGTAACAATCAATTACATTAAGTTAATAGAAGAAGGTTATATTCTTATTCTTAATGTTAGAAGGTTGATATTCTTATTGATTAAAATTGACGAATTTCTAAATTGATTTATAAATGTTAAGAGTTTAAGATAGTACAAGATTGTTCTTCAGTAGTCAATTTAACACCTCTAAAAAAGATACATTTTTAACTAAACACAATAGTAAAAAATGTAACTATGGTCTCTTCATAATAATAACTCAAATCGATTTATCGTAAATTATATTAATTTAAAATTGCAATAATTGCACGCGCATTGAATTTCATTTCATTTTAGTTTAAGTTGGGCGAATTTATTTTGTCACTGACACCATCATCACCATCATCACTGCTATTTAGTATTTACCATCACCATTGTGGTATGAATTGGATAATCGCTTGTTTTGTTTGGTTGGTTTTTATTTTTGTTTTTATTGAATTTGGTTTTGGCTATGAATTAAGAGACATTCAATACCAGATGAAGATAAATTTAGTGTTTGTTTGAAATAATTTTTTAAATTTAATTTTTTTTGTTACCATTGAATTAAGGAATGTTTTGTTTCCTTTTTTGATTCTTAACTGGAGAATTCTTGCAAAATGAAATGTATTCTATAAGTAATATAAAAAATAAGGAAGTATGTAAAACAGAGGGTTTTGAAAGATGGGCATTTTCAAAAAGTTAATATTGTTAGTTAAATTTTAGCTAAAAATAAAACTATAGACATCAGTAATAGTAAAATTATATTATTATTTTTCGTAGAAAATTTCTTCAAATTTAAGAAAATCCTATTAAATTAAGAATTGGTTTTCAAATGCATTTCATTAAATATAAAAATTAAGCGTTAAATTTTATATTTCATCTTTAAAAATTTTGCTCATGTTGACAACGCGCTTGGAGCGTAAAGCTTCAAAGTTTTAAAACTCCTATAACTCTTAAATGGAGCGAATTAAAAAAAAATTGTTCGGAGGCAACGTATGTTTATTTTTTATGCTGTCATCCTATATGTAAAGGCTAAAGAAAAAATCGTTTCCCAAAAACCAAGACTTTAATAACATGCATCATATTCCATAGATTTCAGGACTAATAGAAGTTTTGAAAACAGGCGTACGAACTGAATAAAAACATTACTTTTATTTTTCTTAAACATTTTAAAAATGATCTAAAAAATAAAAGTAATAATAAACAAAATTAAAGTATTTTGAAAAGTTACAATTGCAGAATTACATTTTTAAATTATTGCTTGCTTGGTAAGTATATTAAAAATCGAAGTTATTCAATGATGATGTTTTATATTTTATGTTTTTATTTTGTTGTGACTATTACGAAGACAAATACATAATTATATAAGTTAATGGTCATGTTTTTGTCTAAGAAGTAGAAATTTTTATAAACTTATTGGTAAGAAACAAACAGACTGTTATTATATGATGATCAATTAATTGTATTTTTCGCACCAAATTATACCAAGTAAGTATACTGTGTACATTCCAATGATGATTAAATAATAAAATGAAACATTAAGCTAAGGTGATCAACGAATTAAACATAAACATATTTTCTTTTTAATTAATTAAGTATTTTTAAATTATTTAATTATATTATTTTTAATTTTGTTCAGAAGCGATAAAAAAGATTTAAATTTTAGATCTCTGAAAATTTTTATTTTATTTATTTCAAAATTTAGATTTAGCAAACAAATAAACTGTCGAAATGATAGCCATTTTAGCTGCTATTAGGTAATAATGGGTATATAACTCCTTTCACTGCAAGAATAGAAGAAGAGAATATGTTTAGTAACTCCCTTCCGTCGCATCTGTGAAAGTCTGGTGCACTCATTTATCTAACACAATGTATTCCTACCACATACTTAACTTACTACTTGACTACTTGATACTTGACATACTTAAAATAAGAAAAAAAATTTAGAAGCCTAAAAGAATTAGAAATCATGCAGAAAACTAAAGAAATTACATAAATATATAATTAAAATTGGTCATGTCGGAGAAAAAATAGATGGAACTGATAAACACAAGTTGTCTATGTCTATGAAATAATTATCTCATTTCATCCATTCGATATTAAGGGTAACTAATGGGTTTTCCAAGGAGAATGATACAAGGAGAATGATACTGATTCCAAGGAGAATGATAAAATCGTTATAATGGCAACACTGCGTATTACTTTTTGACATTTGTTATGTCATTTGTGTTCAGTAGGCTATGCCATTTAATAATGGAAAGATATACGCTTTAACAACATTTAGAAATTGTTAAATTGTTTTATCAAAATCAGTGCTCATTTGATAAACATTTTTATCGAAAAATTTTATTCAGTGATGAAGCTCATTTTTAGTTAAATGGTTATGTAAACAAACAGAATTGCAGAATTTGGAGTGATGATAAAGTCAGTGAGATAAAGTCACTGTGTGGTGTGTAATTCATGCTGGTGGAGTGATTGGTCCATATTTATTTGCAGAAAATGGTCGAAGAGTAACAGTCAATGCAGAACGATACAGAACAGTGTTAAATGATTTTTTTTCCTGCTGTTGTTGAGAATAATCTGGAAGATATGTGGTTTCAACAAAATGGTGCCAGCTGCAACACAGCCACCTTAACAATCGATTTATTGAAATAATTAAAATTTAGTAATGAAATTATCTCAAAAAAAGGTGCATTTAATATTCTCCCAGGTCGTGTGATTTAACACCTTGTGATTTCTTTATTTGGGGATATGTTAAGTCACAAGATTATGCTAATAATCCAACAACAATTGAGCAATTAAAGATCAAAAATTAAACATGCTATTGATGAAATACAGCCAAATTTATGTGAAAAAAAGTGATGAAAAATTGGGCTGACAGAATGTAGTACGTACGGAGAAATCGTGGTGGTCATTTGAATAACCTTATTTCCATACATAATGGCATAATGTAACCTTTCAAATAAAAAAAATGTTTTTTAATTTTTAAATTCTATTATCCCTAAGGAAAAACCCATTATTAAGACTTATCAGAAAACTGATAATGCTTCATAATCAAACTTTATTAATAAGTCAAAAACTAAAAGGATTCAGCAATAGGAAAGAGTTATTTCATAACCTCCATATTATAAAAATTATATAATTTTAAAAATTGTAAAAAAAACCCTTTTCAAGATGGTCATATATTTACTAAAATTTACAAAAAAAACAAAAATTGGTCAAAGGTTATTTTGCTTTTTTTTTTTATACACAACCTAAAATTATTCCCATAAAAATTTAACCAATGGTCATTTCAATGACAATAATTTAGTTTCAAGATTTTTTTTTTATTTTTTTATTCAACCCCCAAATATAAAATTTTTTTTCTTTCATCCTAAAAGATACTAAAAATAAAAGGGTTAAAATACTTAAAAGCATCTTTTTAATTTTGAAGGAATTATCCACCCTAAACTGCCCATATGTATTAATAATGTTTTTAGTGGTCAAGAAAAAAAAAACATATTTTCCAAGGAAAAGCTGCTGGTCAAGGCTATTAATTTTCTTTTTGTTTAATAGCGGAACTTTTTATAAAATATGTGGTAAGTTTCAGATTTTATTGAAAATTATATGAATCAGTTATTAAATAAAATACGGAAATACTAAAATGTTTATATTAAATTGCGGTAAAGAATATTTCGGTTTACTGGTGTTTTTTAGTACATTTTGAAAAAAAATTTCTTTTTTTTTGTTTTCTTTTTTAAAATTTAATATTTAAACCTTTTGTTAGTGTCATAAATTATTATGAAATTATTTATATAATACAATTGGGTATAATAATTTTTCATTTTATAATTAAATATAATTAAAACATTTTTTTTTATAATACTTATTACATTTTACTATATTTTATTATTATAACTGTTTTAATTTAAATCTCATGGGCCGAAAATATAAAAACGCTTTCAAATCGGTGAAATATTAATAATTTAATTACACATTTATTATAATTTTTATATTATTTTAACTATAGAAAATGTGTGTCGTATTTTTTATTAATGGTACCTCTAATGGTTAAATCGACTTTTTCCGCTTTTTAATGATTTACAAAATAATAAATAGAAGAAAAATTGTGTGACAATAACATCAAAAATTTCTTTCCAAAAAAGAGCTCGCTTTAACATGTGTCATAAATAATGGAAAGTCAGAAGGTAAATGTAGCTGAATATTGTGCTAAGTTTTATGCAAAATTAACAAATTTTTGATCATTACAAGATTTCTATTTCCATTAAAATTTCAGATAGGTACTTGATTTTAAAATAACGTTTTTCTGAAATTACACCACGACATTTTACATCACTTACATTTCTGGGAATTTAAAAAAGTAACTTTAAAATTTATTTACTAACTATATTAATTGGACAATACTATAACAATTTTGGGAAAATTTTTTTAAAGCGATTTGTCTCTTTTTTTTTGCAATTGCGATCAGAGCTTGAGCTAAGCCATTATCTGTCTACGTACTTGTACAAACCATCAAGTTTAAAAAGATCCAAATGCATACTTCATCTTTCTGGACCTGAAATAAGAAAATTGGTTGGTGTTATTACGACGTTGGTATCTTTTCTGTACATATCCTAAAAGATTAGGTATGCATGTGGATCTTAACTGGAGTTTTTGCAGAGGAATAAGACGCGATAGAAAGCTTGGAGCATTTCTTTGCACCAGACTAGTCTGTCCAGTAAAAGGTGGAAATAACGCGGTAGCTTCTTTTTGCAACATTTACGTGAACTCTCTTACTTGGATTTGAGAAACTTTCAAAGCTTTTATCGTCAGAGTGGTATTATCGTGGCAGGGAAACTTAACATCTAAACTTAATCTAGGGAAACTTAACATCATAACGAAATATGGTGGATCGAATTTACCTATTCTACGAGTATAGAGTCTAGTTACTACTGATGCGTTACATCAGCCTTCATCAATAAATCAATCTATAACTTTATATTTCACTCATTATGAATCAAGTTTTATGGAAATTTACTTATGTTTGATCCATGTTTTATGGAAACAGCATATATTATGTTCATACGAATACCCCAGATTTGATTCAGTCTACAATATTGCACTCTTCCTCCTTTTTTTAGCACATTTCCAAAAAAATTTTGAAAAAATGTGCTTATTAGTTTCACTCTGTCCGTCCGTCCGTCCGTCTGTTTACAAAACTTCTACACCGTTAAAGACAGAGAAAAAAAATTTTAACCATGGGTAGGTCTGATGAAAAAAATAATTTTGTAGAACAACTTTTTCATGTAGCCGCATCCATTACGGAGCTACAGCCCCTCAAACTTTGAAAAAGCCCTATTTTTGAATGAATATATCTTATGTTCTGCTTAAGATTTTTTCAATCAGGAAACGTCATTCGACACGTATTTTTTTTAGGTTTATAAATTAGTATCAAAATTATAGAATTTTTTCAAATTTAGTATTTAAATTTACCGTTATATGAAAACCAAATTTTGAATGATTTTTCTACTTTCATAACTCCGGCACGCTCTTAGATAGAGGCTTAAAATTTTGAGACAAGAAAGAAATTTTAGAATTAGTATAAGTTTGCCCAGAAATTGTTTTTGGGCCACCCCCTGTTTATGAGGTATTAGGGCTCAAAAATTGAAAATTTGCTATTTTTAAACAACTGTAACTTAAACACCTGTACACATTTTACTTCCGAAAGATATAAAAATTAAAGCTACAGTAATATGTGTAGTAACCGTGTGTTAAAAGTTTATTTTAGTTATATAGGGTTCCAGAGTTACAGCTCTTTAAAATTGCGAAAAAGCACGATTTTCAGATGTATATATCTCAGGCTCTGAGTAATAGTTTTGCAATCTAAAACCGCGAGAAGACCGAAAATTTTATTATTTACATAAAGCAATAACAAAATTATGCAATATTTTTTAATTTACTATTTAAATTTACCGTTATGTGAAAACCATATTTTGCATGAAATTTCTTTTTTCATAACTCCGGCACGCCTTTAGATAGGAACCTGAAATTTTGAGACAATAAAGAACTTTTAGAATTAGTATAGGTTTCCTTAGAAAATTTTTTTGCACCACCCCCTGTTTAAGAGGTATTAGGGCTGAAAAATTGAAAATTTGCTATTTTTAGGCACCTGTAATAAAAATTAAAGCTCCAGTAATATATTTTTACGTGTGCTAACGGTTTTTCTTACTTATATAGGGTTCCAGACTTACAGCCCCTCAAAATTCCAAAAAAATCCGATTTTAACATATTTTCTTATTACAAAAAATTTACTAAATTTTATTTTTTAAGTTTTCAAATTTTTGTGCAAGTCACAATTCTAAACAGTTTGTAATGTGTTTTGGAAATGTGCGCTTTTAAAAACCGTTGGTTTACATTCTACCTTGTTTATTTTATTGCAGCTATAAAATTTTATAATTCTGCACTTTAAATTTTGGGAATTATGATATTAATTAATAAATTATATTAATTATACACCTTCTCTATACTCTGACCGTCGGACCGTGAGATACTTTTTATTTGCCTATCAGTCATACGATTGAAATGTAAACAAAATTCTCAAGCATTGTTCTCTTACCATTCATTGCCAACTATTGATTGCCTGTAAACACAGTCTAAGAACTTGAAGATAGGAGCTAATAAAAGAAAACAGTGACTGAATTTTCAGATTTTTTTGGTACAACCATTTTATAGGAAAATTCGAAAAAGTCCCGAAAGTATTAACTATAAAATTATTAAAAAGACGAGCAGAAAATATTTTAAGATAACGGTTTAGAACAATATATAATGATATTGACTGATGTTAAAGACACAACAAAAATTTATGAAAACATAATATTAGTATAAATTTAATACAGAATATTAGTATATTACTTAGTAGATATAGAGAAAAATTTAATACATAATTACTAAAAGGTAATATTGTGTCTACGCAGTTACTTGATATAGAGTAGACTTTTGTTCAGTTTCAAGATTAAGATCACATAACATATTTTGTCTGCAATTGCATCGAATCACCTACGGAAAACACGAATCACTTACTAGAATGATGTCCTTATGTAATAAATATAAACCAATTATTAATTTTGAAGTTATTAAATTTACTTCTAAGAAAATTTTTTATTTGCATCATTGAAATTTAAGGAGTACCTTTGGTTTGCTTCTCATGTTTATTTATTTTTTCTTTTTTATTATCAAACTTGTTTTTTTTTTTCTTTTCTCCTTATTATTCCCCTAGGGAATATAGGACTTCCACATAGCCTCTCCAATTATCTCTGTTTTGCGCTAATCTTTTTATTTCCGACCATGTTTTTCCAGATAGGTCACTTTCTATTTGCACAGTTCTTTTCCAAATTACTTTTGGCCTTCCCACATTTCTTATAGCGCTTGGCGTGCCACTGATGTTGTCGGGCGCCTTATACTTTAACTTGTTTGTTAAAGATGGTTAATTATTTAAAGTTTAATTATAATATTATTAATATAAATCTATATTTTTTTTATTAGTATAGTTTTGAAATGAATTAATTCTTACTTAATATTTTATTAGTATTTAAATTTATATTTTGTATAAGCTGTTTGAGTTAAGCATGAATCAAATTTTCAACTAGCTCTATTAATTCACAGATGTTTTAGGAGTTGTTTAGGCAAATGAACACTACATGTCTACCAATGAGTTTAGTAGTGTTGAATGTCAATTTTATCCAAGAAAAAATAATAAAAAAATAACAAAAAACCTAGTATAAAATATCAAAAAGAAAAAATGTTTTGAAGACACAAACCTCTCTGATCTGACAATACAATAATAAAGTAAAGCTAAAAAAATTTTCATGATTTTGTTCTAGAGAAATGCAGCTTCTGTATTCAGATAACTCAAAAAATACTATAGATAGATTGTAATTGAAAATTCAGCTAGAATTGTGAATTTCTTCTAGAATCGTGTATAATATTAAGATTCAAAATTTGCAATAATATAATCATGAAAACGTATATTTAAACTCAGGTGTTATAAATTTTATTAAAAATTTTTTAAATTTTAATTAATTTAATAAAAAGAACAATAAAACAAAAAAAAAAACTAATAGTATTTACTTGAAATTATTCTCTAGGGTGAAATTATTTTATTTTTGTGTGAAAGTTTTGAATTGTGTTTTTTTTCGTTTCAAAAAAAAAAAAAACTAGAAAAGTTTGTCCTGCATTCCAATATATTGTCCTGGATTAATTAACAATTTTTAAACAAACAAAAAATAAAAAAAATAAAATTTGGAAAGGAAAAATACAAATTCTCGTTAAAGTTCCCATTGACAAATTTTCAAAATTACACTAGTGAATTAACAACAATAACCATAATCCACTATAAAAATTATTTTTTTATGCATTTTAATTGTTTTGGATATTTTCATTTCATTTGACGGTCTATTCAAATTATTTTTTTCACCTTCTTAAGTATTATTAAATTTTTTTTCTCAACTAATTTTTATTTTTATATCCTATCTTATAGATTTTAATTGTAAAATTCAGAACAATAAACTTATATTAAGAAAATAATAAGTTTATAAGAAAATAAGAAGTAAAATAAACTTATGATTAGAATCTTTTTTTGATCTTTAAAGACTATCTTAATAAGTACTGAAGTGGGAACTGCACTTCATTTTTTGAGAGAAGTGGGGCAAGGTTAATGAGGCTTTTTTAAAAATCAATTGAATACAAAATACAAATGCAATAAGAAATACGGCTCCAAACCAAGTAACAGAAAATAAATATTATTTTTGGAGTCGAGAATATATTATGAACACTTAACTAACTCGTCACACGCCTTCATTAAAAGTACTTGATTTCGGACAAAATTAATGTAGAATGACGGAATAACGGATTTGGATGATTCACCCTAGATAATTGTAGGTATCCAAGAGAAAGAGAGAGTGATGGAGAGGATCGAAGAGCCAAATCGAACCGTAGAGCCATATAAGGAACACAAAAAGTGGGAATCAAAAGTTACAAAGTACGTTTTTTAAATAAAAAAAAAAAATAATAAATTCAAATTTAAAGTCATTTCTAAAGTAGCAAATAAATTACTGTCATTATAAGAGCGCAAATTGTTATCGTTTCATTAACAATGTTTCGTTATTCGATTGTAAACCATAAAAGGGATAAAAAAGGATAATAAAACATGACAGTTACATTATTATGAAGGTTTTTTTCTTTTTCAATATAAAAAAAAAATTTTTTTGCTAAACAATTCAAACTGATACCTGAATCTATCGTATATACATGTCTACAATATATATGTATATAACGGTAATGTTAAAAACAGAAACTCGCAAAACCTTAAAGTTAAATATTCAAAAATTTTAAATGAAAACAAATAAGTTAAATCATTTTGAACTGATAACAATTTTAAATTTATTTTAAGTTTTGAAGCTACAAAAGAGCAAGGGATAAAAAATAAATTGCTTAAATTTTAACTATTTTGACCTATAATTAGCGTCATTTTCCTAAACCTTGTTTTTTCCTTTATTATTCTCTTTAGGAACGTAGGGTTTTCATGAAACCTCTATATCGGATTCTGTTTTAGGGCCAATCTCTTGATTTCTGACAAAGTTTTCCCGGTTGGAACAATTTCTTTCATTACCGACCTTCGCCATGTAATTTTTGTTCGAATCAAGTGCCTGTTTGGATATCGTAAAGTCTGTGTTTTTTAATGTGTGATTTATCCACTTCCTACAGGTGATAGCTTAAAAATATTTTTTTCTAAAATTTATTCTTGTAATTTTTTCAATATCTTGAATTATTCAAACTCCTGCTAAGCTGTGACATGGGAAATTATTACCGCGACATTTAAGTCTATTCATCGATGGACAAGAGTATTATAATTAATAGCTTTAAAATTTAATAACCCAAGAATTAAACGTTAGAAGAATGTATCTATTGAAAAATAGAGAATCTCAAGAACTACTCAATAGAACAACGGTTATATGTTATACTGTAAAGTTATACCGTTATATTATATAATATGTTTTTTTTATGTTACAATAATAACTATAAAACTGTAAAGTTTTTTATCCCACAGGTATTTTTAACTATAAATTCAAAAATATGGTGTGTGTTAAAAGTCATTTGAATTTTGAAAACAAATGCAAAACAAAAAAAAAAAGAATGGAATTAGACAAGGACATATGATCCTTTTCATTGGACACTGGAGACATTTTTCGTTTTCTTGTTTTATTTTAAATTTATTTTTTTTTGTTTCCTTTTTTTATTTGGTATTATTTTGAATTAGTGTTGGTGCACTTCTGACATAATAGTAGTGTTAAAGTTTTTGTTTTTTTTTCTGGCTCTAGTTCGAAAGCAAACAAACAAAAAGTTCAAATTAAAATTTATAAGACCCGAATGATTTTTTATTTGTTTTATTCCAATAAAATGAATAAAAAAAAATTGTTAATGGTACAAAAATTAACAACAGGTAACTTTACGTACAAATTATGGTTATTAAAGCAATTTTTAAGTTACAAAAGAACTTTAATTTATTATATTAATGAAATATATGAGAGATATCATAAGTGCAAAATTAAAGTTCATAAAATTTTAAGGATCCTATAACATGTTTAAAATGCATTTATTGAAAGAACCAATAATGGTATTAAATTTTCTTAAAAGATTCATTGCATAAAAAAATTATTTATTGTGGTTTATTTCTAGCTTTTCTGACTCGCCATTTATTTCTAGTGAACAATTGGAAATTGAGGCATATAAGCAAAGGACTTGGTATAGTAACAAAATGGAAGCAAAACCCAAGATTTTGTGTAAAAGAAAATTATGGTATTTATTCTCAGAACTAATAAGGAACCGTGTAACTACTCTTTATTTCCAAAAAATAATGAAATAGTCAACATGGATTAGCTTGCTAAACTTAAAGAGGAAACTTAAAATATAATACAGATGCTTTTGATGATTTGGAATTTGTAAAGTTTAAGAAGACGATTAATATATATTTCTTTAAAATCTCCCTCCAAATTTTATCACCCATCCTACATAACCTTAAATTTTTATAAATCCCTTTTTCGTAAGGATCGTTCCCGCATCCTCATCCCAAGTATACATTTGTATTAAAGTTCCCAATCTAAAATTTGGTTGGTTAAAGTTCAACACAATTGGATTTTCTTTAGAAATTTTAAAAAGACTGAACAACAAGATGAATCATAAGGATAAGATAACATTGGTAAAAGTACAAATACTCTATTTATTCTTCATTTCACTGTAATTTAGTAATCTACATCTAATCTATCTCATTCTATTATAAATAATGTTTAGTATTAATCTGCGACTGTTAATCTGTTAAAACTTATAATTATTTTCACCAACAAAACAGAAAACCAAAGACTTTGTATAGAAAAATATTTTACAAATTTCTTACAAATTTTCATATGATCAAATGATAAATTTCATTGATTGGCTAAACTTAACTTCCATTTTTTAAATTCTATATTTATTCTGTTTTTTAAAACGTAAATTTGATATTTATCTTTCGAAAGCAAAAAAAAAAAAGAAAGTCTTTTAATTTTCATAAGATCTTTAAAAGGTCAGGGCTATGTTAACTCTAGATTACAAGATTAGAAAAACTTAAAATTAAAAAAAAAAATAATGAAAAACTTTTTGGAAATTTTAGAACATAATCAAATATTAAAGGAAATGGTCACTTATTTTTTTAATATGTGTTACATGATTATTTTTTTTTTAATACCTTTAAGTCTACCTATCAATTTTTTAATCAAACAAAAAAAAAAAAAAAATTAGAGAAGATAATAAAAGAAAAATGCCACACAATCAAAGAAAATTAAATATTATGTCAAAGATAAATAAGAATAAAATTTAATTCTAAGTTATTAAGCATAGATTATATCAAAGGCATTAACATTTTTGTTTTTGACCAATCTTAGATATTATTTAATGACATATTATGGCAATTAGGATCTATTAACTGTGCAGCAGCTTTTATTTGGAATACATTATATTAATTTTTTATAACTGGAAGGGTTTCAATCGATAAGAGTTAACTACCTAGTTGTTTTTTTTCTGTTATATTGAGGCTTGGGAACTGTTTAATAAATTGTTAATAATAATCTTATGTTGTTTCTTTTTAAAGTTGAATAAAAGTTGAAAAAAAAAAAAATTATCTTAATTAATGATATACGAATTTTTATTTTCGATATTGGGTAAAAATAAAAAATAAAGACGGTAATAGAAATAATTTTCAATCATTAATATAAAACCATTTTCCTTTATATTAATTTTCGGGGTGTGAATACAAGTTTTAATTTTGATAACAATTTTTTTTTATGTAAAACAATACATTTTCTTTCAAAAATGTTTACAAATTGAAAAAACAAAAAAACTTATAATTTAAAAAAAAATTAAAACTTATAATTTAAAAAAGATAAAACAAAAATTCTATATACTTGTATATTAGATATTATATGATAAATTGAATAAATATTGTGGAATGGAAACATCTGGTTACTAACTATACGCTACTACAAATATTTTTCTAATCTGTTTCAAAGCGGTTTTCAGTACAAAATCCATCCTTTGTACTCAGTTCTTTAATCATTTTCGTATAGATGCAGTGAATTAACAGATATAAATATATTAATTGCAAAAATTGAAAAGTATAAATGACTCTAAATTATGTTGAAGCCTTTTAAATGTTATATACTTAATACAGTTATAGCATAAAATGCTGTGTTCTGTTAAATGTTTCCATTTTCTCGTAACTTCCATTGTAAAGCTTTTATTTCTCTTAGAGATCTGTCTATTATCTATAAAGCATACGTAAATGTATAAGCATAAATCATGAAACCATTGACGTATCCCGACAAAGTTCAAAATCGTGCCTTTTACCTAAGCAAAAATCACGACTTTTTAGTGAGCGTCCCTGTCATTTTAGTAATTGTTACTTTATTTTTTATAGATATCTTCTTGTAACTAAGAACACTTGATTAAAGGAATTAATATCATTAATACTTCCTCTCAAAAAATTCCAACGAAACCCAAGACAAGCAAAATATGGGCACTTGATATCTACACTGTATGGAAATAATCCTATAAGTGGTTATGGTTCCACCCTGGATTGCTAAACAGGTTATGGAAATTAATTTACTGTGAGAACTCTTCTTAATTTCTTCATTTATTTCCTCCGTTATTTAATCAATCCAACACCAATGATATACAAAGGAATCCTTTCCTACAGTTTCGCTAATGCATAAAAAAAAAACTATAATGTAGCTGTTAAATACGCTTTCGACGTACATAACCATGACTTAACCTGAACGGGAAGATCAAAAAATAGAAAAAAAAAGACGCAAAAAAATGTAATATAAAATAAAAATTAAATGTAAAAATCATAACGTCAATTTTCTTTAAAAAAAAACAAAATACTTTTAATTTAATCTCAAAATTTTGATTTATAAAATGAAATATTTATTTTTGAAAACCTTAATTGAAATCCAATTGAAAATGAAAAAAATCTATTATCTCTTAAATGTCACCACAAAAATCAAAACAAAATATCAAAAATTAAATAAATCAGTATTTTTATACTTCATATGTACTCTCTATAAGTAATAAATCAAAACTGATCTTTTAAAATTTTTATCAACAGATCTTGACAGATCTTGACAGTTTTTGAATTTGATTTTAATGTTAATAATACTGTTAATTAAATTAAAGATAGTGAAGAAAATTATATAAATAAAAACAATTGTTATTCTTATTCAAAAAAAAAAAAAAAAAAAAAACCAAAAACTCTTCAGATTTTTTAATTATCCAGTTAAAAATTTTCCCCATTTAAATAATAATAATTTGATTATCGTTGCTATATACTCTAAGAGACACTAAACTAATCATTCAAATTGACATATTTTTCAACACATTTTTATTGAGTTAAACAGTTCCATCATAATTTAATCACAGAACTACAGACTTGAATGAAATTTATGTGTATCTTTAAACTTATCTGCATCAAATAAGGGAATGACACGAAAATGTCAAAATATTCTCTTTTAAATCTTTTAAAGAGATTTTATTCTTTTTCTTTTTTTTTTAAAACAAAGAAAAAAAAAAAAAAACGAAAAGAAATTAAGACATAATCTTTAATTTTTAGGACCCTTTTCTTTTTGAAGTATATTATGTATTCATATATTTTAAAAGATCATCTTTAATTTTTATTTAATGGCGGAAAATTATCATATTTAAAAAAATGATTACTCTTTCTTTTACAGATTTGAAAGGTTTCAAATGTACACTGCACCCATGAATTTTAAATGGAAATTATCAAATGCTATATACATTTTTGGTATGTAAATAATAAATTGAAAAATATTTTGCATCTTCAAGATGTCTAATAGAATTTTTTAAGTATAGATACACTATTGAACAAAAAATTACTATTGAACATTATATTAAAAAAAATGTTTCAAATAAATAATTTTTTTGTTGTGTTGCTTCTACTTAAATCAGTAACTTATAAAGTTAAAAAAGAATCACTATGAAATTCATATGAATTAAGATAAATCTTCTGCTAAACTGACATATTACTTTAGTACTATTTTAAACAATTTTTCATAGAAGGGACACTCAATTTCCTTATAACCTCTTTTTATAAAACTCCGAAAAACAATGAAAAAAAACTTTCGAAAGATATCCTAAATATCATTAAAATTAAGTAAAATTTCCATGAAGTAAGATAAAATATATTTGAGTTTTTTTTAAGTATTTGCTTTGAATTATAAAATTTCCACTTTTTTCTAAGAGAAACCGCAACCATTTTCTTTAATGATTTTATTGGATTGAAGGACGCAGGACGTTATAATTAGTCATGATTATATGTTTATATAGCGGCTTGAGTGCTTGACTTGAAATTAGTGCGAATTTGAAGAAGCGTTTTTAGTCTGTCAGCTCCAAAAGTTCTAAATTTTGGATTCAGATCAACTTAAATTTGACTTGAATCCAATTAAGAAAAAAACTTTGATGGAATATATTGAAAATCCTTCTTTCAGTATTTATGAAAAAAGGGCAAAAATTCAATAAATTTAAAAAATGTAAAAAATAAAATAAATATTCATTGTTAAAGATGTAATGAAAAGATTGAACGAAATATAGAAATTTTATTATATAATTGAAGAAAAAGAAGCATTCATTAAATAATTGTAACATAACAGTTGTTTCCTCGCTATATTGCATACATTTCTTTTTGCAATATTTTTTTGAATTTAATTTATTTTTGTTTTATTTAGTATATTATTTTTGGAAAATAAACAGATATTTATTTTGAAATAACAAATTTATTTTGAAAATGACAGATAAATGAATTACTCTGTTTACATGTTAACATTTTGAAGCTTTCAAACTTTTAAGGAGCGTTTTTACTCTTAAATTGTAAGTCAAGTAAATAAAATTTTTCAATTGATTTTAGTGAAGCCGACTTCATGTCAATCCGTGTTTACATGAGCTCAAAATGTACTTTAAGTACGCTTGAAGCTGCCATATAAACGCGGTAATACTCATAATCAAAATAAGAAAGTAAATAAATATTACCATAACATGAGTCTTAATTTTTTGTAAGGGGTAATAAGAAAGTCTATCCGCCTGTTTACACTGGTTGCATTATTCAGTTGTAACTTTTTCTTTTTCTTTCCCACTTCCTCGCTTCTCCCAAAAAAAAAATTTAGAAACGAAAAAAAACGACGAAAATGCGTAAAATTCCGAAAACCTTTATTCATTTTTGTTAACCAAAATTTAGCTGCTTTAGCTGTTGCAAGTCACCAATACATATAAAGCAACAATAAAAAAATTGATCAGGTCAAAAAAATAAGTTATAATATTAACGCACACATATAAAGTTGCAACTACAAACAACAACGCGAGAGTTTTTGCAACATATTTTAAATACAAGAATGAATACATCATTGCATACAGAAATGTTAACAAGTGTAAAAAGCGTCTATCGAAACATTGCATCAGCAATTATTTGTATGCTTGATTACTGACAATTAGAATTGGATATGAAAGAAAGAAATACATTAAGTATGCATTCGGCATATACTTTCCATTTTAAAAATAAATGAAGATGTATCGATTCTTTTGATCACAATTGTCTCCATTAGAATTGAAATTAATGTGTTGCTTATAAATATACAAAATTGATACAAAAAAAAAAATTTTAACTCGTGCGCATCTAATAGCAACAATTCAACTTAAAATATACAACTTATCAAAAATTGTCAAAGCATTTGCTATAAAATTTTTAAGCGGACCTAACAATATATAAATGGTAGTGCTTATGTATGAACTAACATAATATTAGAGAGATGATTATATGTAATATGAAAGTAATTTTCAAATAAAATATACTTACTCAAAGATACTGTAGTGATCTATTTACAGTTTATTTGATTCCGTTTTTTTTTTTTCATGGATTTGAACAAAAAAAAAATTTTCACAAAGGGGAAAAAAGAATATTTATATACATCTTTGCTATGTAATTCTTCATTCCATCTTTCAGATTTAAACAAATGTTCAGTAAATTTTATTCTGTTAATGTTATAATTTATTTTTAAATTTATATTAAATGTAATTTAAAATTTAAAATAACGTTTGGAATGAGTATAAAAAAAAATACTTTTAATATTTTATATATACATATAATGTATTGCAATGTAATTTGAAAAATTTGATTAAAATAAATTAAATACAAGTTTTGCCAACATTAACGATCATTCTTAACAATTCTGATAGTTTTGGCAATTGACGTACCACTAAAAATTGAGTATTTAGTAAAATGAATTGAGTAGTCAAGTAAAAATTGGGGTTGCAAATAATGGAATTGAAATGAATTGAATTCAAACACAATAGAAATTATAGCTATACATCAAACAATCGAGCGGAAAATGCTAAAACAGAAGAGTTTAGGAATTTATAATCCATATAATATGCAGAAGAGCGAAATTAAGAGTAAACAAATTGTCCTCCAAATCCTTTCCCTTTTATCTCAATCTACAATAATGTATAAAGGAATCCGTTCCTAATGTTTGGAAAGCAAAAAAAAAAACAAAGAAAAACGGTTTCAGCTGTGAACAAGAAAAATTTTCAAGGGAAATTCAAGGGAAATTGGTTCTTACAAATGTAAAATTCAAATCACAGCTGGAACCGTTTGGCATCATTAACGTTTTTTTTTACTTTGTTAAGGATATAACTTTGTAATTCTAAGTAAGCGAAATACAGAGGGCTTTATACTTAAAAAAAATTTTGAAATATATAAAGAAAAAATTTTAAGCGCTAAATTTCCCCAACTTAATTAATTCCTATAATTTTCCAGGTTAACCAAATTCTACCCTCCATTAATGGATTAAAACAACAACACATAATGAAAGAGTTTAAAATTTTTAAGAATAATTACAGTTTCTTTTTTTTTTTCTTTAATAAAAAATTAAACTTTTTGTCCTATAAGAGATCTAAAGTTGAACTGAAATTGTGAAAATTATTTTCTTATTATTTATAGCCATAATGTTTTAATTAGTCGGATGGATTCTCATCTATTTTTTTTTTTTTTTTGTTATAAAATGATATATTGGGTAATTCGAGAAAATGATTTAATAACTTCGAAACATTATTTTTAGAGTATATAATTTTTATACTTTATATATCTGTGGATTGTTTTTATATTTTTTTAATATTTTTATTTTAAAGAATGGTATATTATATATATATGTATATATATACATGTATTATAATTCATAAGATATTTGACCCTTAAAAATAAAGGGGTACATTATTTTATTTGGTTGTTATATTTCGGTTAATTTGGTTGCTTGATTGCGCTTATGAAAACTTTTGTGTGGTCTTAGACATAAATTTTACAATTTAATAATTTTTTTGTTGGAAAATTTGAAAAATTTGGAAAATGTTTTAGAATATATTCTAATTGGTATAATTTTTCGAAAATTAGATTTTTTTTTTTCAAATGATTTATTTAAAAAAAATCAAAATGTAAATGAAATTGAAAAAACAAAAAAAAAAAAAAAAGATTTATGATCCTAATGTGAAATTAGGGTGAAAATTTAGAATCAAAATTATTTAAAAAATAAAAACAAAAACTAAATTTAATTTAATTAGAACTGATAAAGTGTATATACTATTTTTTTAAACAGATTTTTGAACCATTTCAAATCAGTTTTGTTGAAAAGTAATAATTAAAAAAACTGTAAATGTAAAATGGATCCATCTTGTCATCAAATAAAATTGACTTCTTGAAATAAGTAAAATGGTATTTAAAATAAGGAAGATTACAGTTATGTTTGTAAAATTTAAGTTCTATATCCCTACAAAATGTTTCTAAAAACAATATACTGCATAACTCAGCTTATATATAATATTATAAAAAAAACATAGTAGAACATATACAAGTTAGGTCTAAAAATTTTATGGCAGATATCCTCAAAGCAAAAAAAAAAAATAGAGAACCTAGAAATGAATTCAAAAAATATTATAGATGAATTCCATGACTCTATAGTTTTCTCCGTTTGTGGGTTATTGTGCTGGTAAAAGAGGGGTGGACAGACATTTTCTCAGTTTTCAATATTGATCCGATCCATACATTTGAATCTATCTATAGGTACTTCTACTATACATTCTATATATAACAAAATGAGGAGCAATTTTAATATATCCTTGAATTATCTTTTGTAAGGTTATAAAGTAAATATTACTTATGAAAACAATATACTTAAAATGGTTAAGGTAATAAGATCGAAACGATGATAATCCTTTGTTTAAATAGTATATTATTATTCAAGACTCAAAATTTTTTAGTTAATATTGAATTGTAAAATAATGTAGTGTTTGATTCAAACTCATTCAAGTATATCTAATCGAAGTTTATAAGGGCATATGTTAAACTTATATAGTTAAACCACACCAGTTTTTGTTTTAATGTTTAATAACTTACAAATATTCCAGTTATTATTGAAAATATTTTATGTTATAACGAGCTCACCTGAAAATAAAAATAAAAATTTAAAAGTTATTCAAATTTAATGAATATTATTTTTGTAATTTTAAAATATTTTTAATATAAATTTAGGTCATAAATTTAAAGTTTCGTGAACTGTAATGTCATATTTTTTACAAAAAATTCATATTCATTCTCCAATATTTTAAGGGTGTGAGTATTAATAAAACAACACATGTAGATTTTGCAGATAAATTGACGCGTTAGAGAGTATATGGAGTATTTTCTCTGTACTCAGGTAGTCTGTACTCTAGTCTGTCAAGGAAAGAACAGAAATGTTTTGATAATTTCTTATTCCAAAATTTATATGGACTCACTGATTTGGATCTGAAAAGCTTTCAAAGCCCCTTCCATTAGAGTGGCATTAATCAAGGAAACTTAATACCAACTCTGAGTGAATTGGTTGAAGGTACAATATCGATCTAGAGTCTAATGATATAACTGATGCCGCCTTCATCAATAAAAAAAAAATAATAAAACAATATTTAAGTTTATTTCATTTTGATCATAAATATATCAACAAAGCGTAATATTATATCAAAACTATTTATTTAGATTTAAAATTTAGCGGAATTTAAAAATCCTTGATAAGCTTTTAAAATTCATCATTCATTTATACATTACAGTATTTTTAGATATTTGTTGCAGTGAAAATTATTTGAAATTATAATT
Source organism: Poecilobothrus nobilitatus (assembly GCA_947095535.1). NCBI lineage: Eukaryota > Metazoa > Arthropoda > Insecta > Diptera > Dolichopodidae > Poecilobothrus > Poecilobothrus nobilitatus. The sequence goes on from OX352774.1 coordinate 58,206,099, forward strand.
AATTAATATTAATTTTGCACCTTTATATTGAATACATAATTGAAATGTCATATAATACAAATTCCATTCATCCAAACCAATCAAACCCATCCATAGATACCAAACCAAACCAACCAAATCCATCCATAGATAGATGTTTATTTTGCATTTAGAAAATTTTTATTATATATTTTTTTGGTATTTATTAGTCAATTATTCATTTTAGAAAACGAAATATTTCGATATGCTCGTATTAAATCGATATTTTTTTCTTACCCCGCAATATGATACAAAATCTTATTAAAAAATTAAAGAAACAAAATAAGAAATTTAAGATATAATAAAAGTAAAAGACATTATAATATATTGGTCATAAATTTTGATCCTAAAAAATTTATCAACATTTCTTTAGCAACCTACAAAAAAGTATTTAGTAAAAAACTCACAATATAAGAAATAATTCTTTTTTTTTTTTTTAAAGTAAAATTAAATTAAAAAAGAAAAGATAATATAAAAAAAAAAAAAGGAACTTTTGACTTGTTTTAAAAATTGATTTAAAAAATCTCAGATTTGTTTATTTTTTTTTTGTTTCCTTTTTCTGTTTTTTTGTTAAACAAAAAACCGCGTCTTCTTAAAAAAAAAATTTTTTTTTTTTGTTGTTCTTTAACCACCTTTTTAAAATAAATTAATGTCGAATTTTTTTTTCAATCAAATAAAAATTGATTTTTACTGTTTGGTATTGACCATAAATATTCAAAGATTTGTTCAACGGTTTAAATTCTATAATGCACCCAAACCCATATAATAATAATACCAAAATTCAGTTTACATGTTACATGTAACATCTTAGACTATAAGGAGCCTCTTTTAATTTTATTTTTATCTGAGACTTTCTTTTCTTTTTGACTTTGTCGTTTTTTTTCTTTTTGTTTTTTCAGATCGTTTCTTCTATTTAGTGCTTCGGTGCATTGTTTTTGGTGGGTTTCATATATTTCTTGGATTATACTTTTTGTATTCAAATCAGAAAAAGATTAAAACCGAAAGAAGTTTTCAACACCTTTCAACATATAATGCTTTTTTTTTTTTTGTTTTTGGTTTTTTGATTTGATAGAGAATGATGTTATGGTTCAAATGTATGTATTGCTATAACCAAACGTTACCATCGTTATTATTTGTATCAGAAAGAAACAAACGTTATTACCACTTTTTAAAATTTCTCTGTATTTTTTTTTTTAATTCGATGTTTGTTTTTCTTTATTTTTTTTTTTTCATTCATTTATTGAAATCATTTGCATCCCACCATATGGTTAGAATTTTAAAAATGAAAAACAGAACAAAAAAATTCAATTAGTTACTAGAACTTTAGGATATTTGGTTTTTGTCCACCAAAACTATAATTTGTTATAGACTCATGGTAGCCGCAATAATTTCAGGTTAAGAATTTAATTTGCGGACAAAAATCAAAAAAAATTTAATGTGATGATGCTTGAAAATTTAATTCAGAAATTGATTTTGATCTTTCTACCATCGCGGTTAACGACGCAATTGAAGGTTTGCTTAAATTGTTGCAACAGAAGGTGCAACTTTATTTTTTAAGAAGAGAAAGCTGTACAACTAGCTCAGATTAAATAAAATTTAAGATATTTGATGTACACTCTATTACATTAATCGATCAGCCAGACGAGATAGTATTACTGTCTTGCGAATGTGCAATACGAAATGTCAAATTACTTACTATATATGTGACGTAGGTAGGGAATTTTTACTATCAAGATATTTTATTTATCAAATTTTAAAAAAATAATTTTTGTTTAAAATATTTCAATTTTTTATATGAAAGGTTAATGTTTACTAAACAATATAATATGTCACAAAAAAAAACTTTTTTCGCCATTTTGAAATATACCAAATGTCAAATTACTAACTAAAAAAATGTTAAACTGCTAGTAGAGAAGACAATTGAAAAAATTTAATTGTATTATCAAAAATTTTCATGTATTTGTGTACTATTTTACTAGCACTAAGTATTTGTGCACTAACTTGCTAGTCGTCTGGTCGCACGTGGATGTTAAGTTAAAAGAGATAGTAGAAAAACTTATTCTTTTGATATAAGTCTTTTCCAAAAATTTGTTACAAACCAATATCCACATGCATGAAACAAATTTTGGTACAAAGTATAATAGGTATATCTAAAATTAATTTTTTTTTAATATTCGGTTAATTTCCAGCACTTTTTAATATTTTAAGCAAGAGACGTAATGAAAAAAAGACGATGAATTTTATTTTTATTTTTTTTTTATTTAAGATAAGAAAACTCTTGAAGACCTGGAACAAAACAATATAAAAACAAATTACAAAATGAAAAATGAAAAAAAAAATTATAAAAAATAAAGAAAAAACTTAAACAATTTTCTTATCATTTTTTGAAATTAATAGCAGCAAGTTCTTTACACGTTTGAATTTGATAAGAGGTTCATTTTGAACACTATACGAAATGAACAAAAAAAAAACAGAAAAAAAAAAAAAAGTAGTATATTTATTCAGACTATATGTATGAAATGGATGATAGGATAAAATTAGTGAATGGTTTGGTTTGCAGATTTATAAGAATTTTAATTTATTATACATTTTTTCCTTCATTTCATCATTCACTAATAGTTTTTTTTTTTTTCCCCTTTCTGGAATTCTTTATGGCCAGCACAACTAAAACTAAAGAATTAAAATTTAGAATGCAAAGTGGTTTTTTGAGTGAATTATTTTAGAAAATTTCTCAGACTATATCTTAAAATTTTCTTTTTGTTTTGTTTCTTGTGAAATTTGAAATAACTTTTAGATTGAAGTTTTGTTAATGGTTTATCCTTTTAAATCTATTCTTGTACTATTTGATAATAAAAGTATCCAGAAACTTAAGTACTATTTAAAAACAAAAAAAAATAAAGAAAAATTAACAATATTGAATTTTGAATCTAAAGTTTATAGTTTCAAAAGACTTAAAGACTATAATAATACAAGTTTTCTTGTTTTTGAAATTATACAATATATCTTTTTATATTTTTCCAAGTCTTTTTTTTGCAAGACCTTGGAAGAGCTCAAGGTTTTTTATTTCGAAAAAGTGATAAATTATCAAATTATTACTTAAAACGATAATTTGTTTTTATTTTTGAGATTTTAGATATATAGCTTTATATATATATATATAATTTTATTTTAAGACTTAAAGTTTTTTATAGGAAAATAAGAAGGAAAAGCAAAACAAGAATTAATTTAAAAATCTTAAACATTATCTTTTTTTTATATGTTAAATAATATACAAAATATAAAATGCAATATTGAGGATTGTACTTTACAAAGTTAATCATAGAACAGTTGTGATAAATTATATATAGCTATGATTTATGATTTAATATTTTCTCTTATATTCTTAGATCCTAATCATATTAGATTATTAGAATTCGGTTTTTGTATAGAATTTTTTAAAGTTTCTTTGACTTAAGCACACAATATTAGGAGCATTTAGATTTTACTAAATGTCTTCATAGGTGAATAAAAAGCGTAGCATTTAAAAAGAAATTACATTTTTTTTTTCTTAGCGGTTTAATACAAAGGTGCTCACTTAATAAATGTGAAATATCTATACGAATAACAAAGGCGGAATTCTAATTCTTGTTATAGACCTTAAAAAATTATATATACTCCATTTTAAAGTAAACAATTAGGGTTGAATCGTACAAATAATACAAAGTACAAATTATTTGTTTGTTTTAAGTACAAATAATATTTTGATTTAGAATGAATATGAACGAATTTGTTGTTTGATTTAGGATTAAAAACATTCATCGAAGAAGTAGAAAAGGATATTTCGTAATGTATTACATTATTGGATAATTTTTTAAACTGTAATTCATGATTTCTAAATCAAACTGCTATAAAACAATCAATCAATATCATACCACCACTGGTGAATATTTTCAAAATTTTGATAGAAAATTATAACATTTACAATCGAATTTAAAAGTTCTGGTGACAACACTTGTACTGCTATTTTGTATTAAATATTTTTATTTTTGGTTTTGTGTATATGGAAATCAATGCTGGAGTTGAAACATTTCTAAATAAATGAAATCAATTATAAAGAGGGGGCCTCGATGGCCTAGTTGGTAATAGCGTATAATTTACACAGTAAACACCCAGGAAGTGTAGATTCGAATCCCACAGACGCCGTAAGAGTTATTCCCCTTTACGACATTTACAGCGACGCCTAATTTCCTGTCCACATTTATGTGGCAGAGAAATGCAAGGATAACTAAAAATTTATCAATTATTTTTTTTTTGTGAAAAATAATCTTTATTTTTTGACTGAACGAGTCAAATTATAAGATCGGATAACCTCAATAAATTTTTAATACGCTGATAAATTAAATATACTATGATAAATTAAATAAAATAAATAAAATAGTTTAAAATTGAATTAAATAAAATAATATGAAAACATTTTAAAAAAAAAAAAACTTCTTTTATCAAAACAAAATTATTGTTTCCTAAAATGCAGAAAATACAATATTATTGGTAGACTTGGACCATCTAGAGCTGTTACAAAATAAATGTAATTTGACTGAACTTTATAAATAAAATTTGGAATGTTTGAGACTACAAAAATCTCAAGCATTTAATGAACCACATTAAACAATTGATGATCTTTTAATGTTTGTTATTTCTTTAACCTTAGAATGCTAAACGTGGTTCTTGACAGAATAACAGACTAAGAAGGACACATAGGCAAGTTATTATAAAAAAAAATATTTAAAATCGAAAACTATCTAAGTAATTCTTTAGAAAAATAAAAAAAGAATTTAGAATCTAGAAAAATACTTAAAAATAAAAGCTTATATAAACCTTTCTATCCTTTTCTGTAAATTTGAAAATAAAAAAAAAAGGGAAAAGTTTATTTTGTGCCAAATAACAGATTCAGATTTATGATTAATATTTTCATAAAATTATGGTAACATATTAAAAAGAAAAAAAAAAAGTTATGCCAAAACTTATGTAAACCACAAGAAAATGAATTATTTTTGTTTCATGTCAAACAAAATGTCAATGATGTCAATTAGTAAACATGTTGTTGACAAGTGAAAATGATTAATACTTTTTCATGTCATGCTCTAAATAAATCAAACATTTTTTTAAATGGCGGTTTCTTTTTTTTTTTTGTATAAAGTTCTGAAAACAAAAATAATTATTAGATAAGAAAAAAAAAAAAAGCGTTGATAAAAGAAAAATAATTAAAATTATTTTTACGTTTTAAAATTTTTATTTTCTTTTTTTATGTAATAATTCATGGTGTATGACCATTTAATTCCCAATTGCATACTACTGTCGCTATTCTTCCTTGTACATTTATACATTAATTAAAATGGCATTCCAATTTTAAAATATGATTTATGTGAATATTAAAAATAAAATATAATGTTACATATAAGTTATATATTGCAAAATCTATTAAAACATATCTCAATAGTAATAAGTTCATCATTTTTGTTTTTTTTTTGTATTATTTTTGTTTAAATTTCTCAAGAATGAGATGATTGTAAATAAATCTCCATTTTTCAAACAAAAATCACGTTTTAACTCGTAGATTTTATTTGAAAAAGGTAAATTTGAGTGCAAGTTCAATTTTATGTATTTGAAGCAATATATTAGTACAAAAAAAAAAATGTTATATAAATATAAATATAAATATAAAAACAAATTAAACAAAAACGATATCATTTAAACTATCATGAAATATCATTAAATATCATTTAAGCTCTTCCTCTTAATTTCGATTCTTTAACTTCTGTGCACCTTTATAAATTTTCAATCTTCCTAACATCTATTTTTGCAATTGCAATACTCAGAGATTTCAAATATTGAGGATTTTACATATTAACAGTTTACATTAACCCTTTCGATATGGCTTTTGAATACGTGATTCTGAATTTAAATGTGAAGTGGTTTCGTTTGAGAGTTCCAATCAAAGATTAATTATGGAAGAAAAAGTCGGTTCCTATATATAGCTTAGACTAAGGGCCCTGGTACACATATGCATCATCCGTATTTTTATGTTGTACATATATGTACCAGCAGTACCTACTATCTGAAACATATATTCAATAATTACTGCACATAATCCTGTTGGTACCGATTTGGTATGTATTTCAAAATACTACTGATACGTATATGTACCATTAGCTAAATTTCTCAAAAAACTGTATTATTTAAAAATGTTTTTTATATTTACCGAACAGAAATGTAATAAAATATAATTTTTTTTATAAAATCTTTATTTCTTTAATTTTTTTAAAACTTTTATATTACTTTTTTTTACAAAATTACATTCAATTTCTTTGACTTTCTTAAGATAAATGATGCGTTTCTAAGCGCCTCTCAAAGTTCAGCTTTCGTTAAAGGGTAATTCCATTTTTTTTTTCGTAAACTAAAATACAAATGTGGTTAATTTTTAAATTATTTACAACATTATTTCAAGTTTTCTGTACTTTTAAAAATATGGTGATACATATATGTGTATCACTCGTAGCGAAAGGAATAATAAACTTAACAGTAAAATTTTAAATACAAAAAATAATGATGGGATTTTCAAAAAAAAGTTGTATTATCTTGATACTTCTATATAAAAGAAAAATAACGAAAAATTTTCAATAATAATAATTCTAATATATAAATAAATAACAAGTACAAATTTATTTTATTATAATTAAATATTAAAATATTTCTTGTTAAAATCTATTAATATAATATGGAAAATTGAAAAAATGAAAAGAGGAATGGAATTGTTAAAATAAATTTTAAATAAATTGAATATTTTTTAATAAATTATTGTAAATATTTAAAAATAAAATAAAATTATAACATAAAATTTTAAAATACAGTTTTGTTTATTCAGAATAAAGTCTTTTTTTTTTAACCGAAATATTTTTAGAATCAATACATCTGTATTGTTATGTAGCTGTGGTTGTGGTAGCAAATTTATTAAATTAAAATTTTAGATTCATCCTTAAAGTATGCAATAAATGTTAAAAATTACAAAATATAGTACAATATGAGGCCTCGTTCGCCTAGTGATCTAGTGGCGTAGTGATTGAGTACGTGGCCTATTAAGAAATAGCAAAATTTTTAATTTGGAGAAAAATTCCCGAAAAATAATCAAATCCCCCTTATCCTCAAATATATTATATTATGTAATATATTAAGACCACAAAAGCCGAGCACATCGTATATTAAGCAAGGAAATGTATAGTTAACCACTTTTTTTTTATAGAGAAAAAGGGGAAAAAGAAATATTTCTTAATATATCTTAACTTCCCCCGCAATATAAATATTTAACATCACATAAACAAAATAAATAATATTAGTATAGAACCTTTAACGATCTTTGTACCCGATGGTTTGGTAATATTATTGCATTATGGCCGATATGATTTTTAATGTTAAAATAATTCTAAAAGCTTCGGTGGTCGAATGGTTAAACGAATAACGTATATTAACTGAGATCCTGTACAGATTCCAATTAATTTGCGTTCAAATACATAATGTACTATATTAGTAATTTTATAGTTATAAGTAAATAATTATATAATATTAACGATTCTCAATTTTTTAACTTATTGTGTTTCTTTATATTTCTGTTTAAAAAGATTGATAATAAGAAGTAAAAAAGTTTGTTTTGTAAATAAAATCCTTGTTTTTTTGGTTCCATGCAAAGGCAGAATAGATATTCCACGGTGTATGTTTTGCAAACTGTTTTTCCTGCTACAAGGTATAAATTTATTACAATCTACACTTTGGTTCATGTCTTACTAAAAGAATGCTTCTAGTATATAATTAGCTCAAACGTACTCTTACGGTAATTTCTCACTAAAACAATGATTCTATAGTATATAATCATAGTAACGGTTAACGGTCTGTACTCTATAATAGTCTATAATATAATTCGATGAATGTTGCGAAACGAATAGACGTTTAATATAATACAAACATTAAAATTTTACAAAACCCCAATTACTACGCGGAATTATTTAAATTTTGTAAAAATTATTTAACAATTTTATAATATAATAATCAATAAATAAAAATATAAGTAAAAAAAAAAACATTGAAAATTAATTGACCGAAAAAGAATATAAAAAAAAAAAAGTTACAAATCAATTAAAACCAAACAAAATGAAATAAAATAAAACAAAAAAAAAAAATGATAATTTCAATTCCAAACCATTTAAAACCAATTATCGTATTGAAAAACAAAATAAATAAATAAATAAAATACAATTTTAATATTAAATAAATTTTAATCGGGATAAAATTTGGTTGTTTTCAATTTTCCATCGATTTTTCTTTTTATTTATGTGAATTTCCATTTATTTATTATTATTTTCATGGGCTTTTTTTTTATTTTTTGGATATAAAATGTCCAAATCAATAAAAAATTACGCCAATTTAATAATTTATGTTTTTATTTTTAAGTTTTCAGTCATAAATAATTCTTTAATGTTTTATCTTTATTATAAAGAATTACAGTAAACCACTTTTTAATACGGCTTCAATTTCTTTAAATTTATTTAAAAATTTCCGAAAAAATTTGAAATATTAAATATGTACAATGAATATTTTTATTATAGTCTATGCTAAACTTATAACAACTGTAACTTTGTAAAGAAACCCAAGTCTTTCCATAAAGAAATTTCCATGTAGCATGAAATAACAGAGCATAAATTTTTTATTCATATATTATTTCTCAGTATGCGATTTTATTTCTTAGTACAATTTTACTTAGCATTATCTGAAAAATTTCGAAATAAACGCAATTTCGTGATTCAGAAAGTCATATTTCGAAAAAGAGTGTGTCATTAGCTTTAAATATATGCAAAGTTCAGTATTTGGTAATATTTTAAAAAACTTCTTATATACCTTTGGTGACCCTTGGCAGCAGTGCAATTTCTTATACATATATAATTTCTTAATATGAGGTCTCTCTTAGCATCATCCCACAAAATTTCGACATAAACGCAATTTCCTCATTTAGAAAGACTTATTTCGAAAATAAGTGTGCTATTAGCTTTAAAAACAGACAAAGTTCAGTATTTAGTACATTTAATATTCCTTTGGTGATCATCTTTGACAGCAGTCGAATTTAATGCAGTAAGAAATAAATACGATAATGAAGATAAAATATTTTTGAAAGAAACTGAAGTTAACTATATTCTCGAGTACTTCTTTTAACATGATGTCAAATTAGGTATTTACATTCAATCTCTCACGTCTGCAGAAATTTGTAATCTTCAATGTTATTGGCATTCAATAACATCAACACCCTAACATTTCAAAAAGGAAATTATGCTACTCCTTTCTTTTCCTAAGCAGTTATACAGTGTGGTGCTTCATTTCATGAAACTGAATGCACTATGGAAAAATAAACATTAATAAGTGTGCTGAAAGAATATTAGTTTGAAGTATCAAGATCTTAAAGTTTGCTAAGCTACAAATTATATAACCATTAACATATATAAATTTAGGTTCAATAATTAACTGTTTATATGCAGCCACCTAACTTAACTTCCTCTGACAAGGCAGTTCCGGCTTTTAGTACATGAGTACTAAAAGTCGTATAACCTATTGTTTGGTCAAAAAACGGAGGTGGTATTTAGTGTGATAAACTGCTGCTCACTTTCACTCCTTTATAGTGTCTTTCGATAATCCCCACTTACCCTCGCAAAAAAAAAATTGCATGAGAGGATTTCAGTATATAAAAAGATAATTTTAATTATATCTACATGTGTATGAAATAACTGTAAATAATTATTTATAACAGTAAATATTTTCCTTTTTTTTACTTTTACTATAACAGAAGTGTATAGTAGTAGATAATTTTACTTTATTCGTACATTATTTATTTGAATTCTCTTTTATATTTATCTGACTATATATACTTAAAGCCGCAGCTTGTTTTATTTTTTAAAGTGTGAGAGCGAAATAAAGAATAAATATGTATTTGTTTAATTTATTTTTGTATATATATATATATATATATATACGCGTATATATATTTATTTGTGTGGATTATTAAATTAAATATATTTAAAAAATAAATCACCATTATTTATTATTTATGGTAAATTAAGTGTATAATTTGATAATCTATTACCTCTTGTTTGAGGTTAGGTGTTAAATTACCAGAAAAATATACATACAACACAATATGAATTATGTAACCTAGATTGAGGTTGACAAATTATTTATTGGATTTTAAATAAAAATTTGTTAAAAAAAAATTGTTAAACAACGAAAAAAAAAAAAATACAAAATACGTAATAATTTTAGAAATTTAAAAACAAATGTGCCATCATTCCAAATTTTTTTTATATATATATAGTAAGTTTAAAAACTTTTGAAAGCTTGAAACTTTTTATTATGAAATCTGGAAAAAAGAAAAAAAAATTCAATTAAATATCAATTACAACTCATCAATTGTGACATTCAGTAAGTTTGTTCTTTATAATTTTTAGAATTTATTTATTTTACTTATTAAAACATGAACAGAAAATTTAATTTACATATTTATTTAGAAAATTGATGAAAATTTGAAAAATGAAAGAATTTTATTCTTATCTCTAAAACCGAAATGTACATTATACTTTGTATTAAAGGACCCATCTTTTAGTTTGGTTTTAAAGGGGATGGTTTTGGTTGGTTAAAGTTCAACACTATCCAAAGGAACCTCGTGCAGTTTTTTGAGTGACTTGTTATGATTACCACCATCCGTCGTAAAAAAAAAAAATAAAAATGGAGTTAAAAATGAAAAATAATATAAATAAAAGATGGAAGATTTCCTTTATACAAGGAAAATTATTCAATTTTAACTGAATTTACTGGAAAATTATAGAATTTTAAATTTCGCAAGAAAGACATGGTGAAAATAAAATCAAATGTAAAGCGCGAGTTGGGTAATATACAACGTTTAAAAACTAAAGGAACTTTTTCTTTAAGTCTTATATCTAAAAACTTGTTATATCTCAAAGAATCTCATTTTGCAAATCTTAACTTACCTTCTCTAATATCTGAAAACTTCTATAAGCTGTCATCATAAAATTTTAAATTAAACTAAAAATAATTGCATTTTATTAATTAAGTATGATATGAAATACCCCTTAAATTATAAATATTTTTCGGTATTTCTTAAAAAAAAAACTATTTTGAAAAGCAGGATAGGTACTCTATTTAATTTTTTTTTTTTACTGTCAATTCAATTTTGATTAAACAAAACACAACTGATCTATTTTAATTTATTTTCCGTTTTAATTTTAAATTACCCCATCAAGACCACATACATAACAAATATTTGTAACTTCCAATTAAATTCTTATATTATTTAATTTATTTTCAATTATTTTCATTTTAATTTTCTATCCTCCTAAATAATCCTCCCAACAGGAACAAAAAAAAAAAAAAAACGCGAAATAATCTACAAAAGCAAAAAAAAAAAAACAATATTTACTTTTTCATTACTCAAGAGGAGTACGTTTTGTTTTTTTATTATCGATTGCTGGATTGCAAAGTAAAAGAATATTAAAAATCAATTTACTCAATATTAAAAAAAATAAACCCAATATTCTTTAATAAATTAATACTAAAAAAAAAAAAAAAAAAAAACACAAAAGTGTACTCCCAAAGTCATCTTAACTAATTTCGCCTCTTTTATTTATGATGAAGTTCTGTTCCACCCATTAAGTTGTAAAATATTCAATCAGAAACGAATTCTCAAGAAAAAAATAAACAATTATAAAATAAATTTAATGTATATATACAGAGCAAGCTTTGTAATATATAGTATGAGCACTTCGTTAATACAAAAATTTAATAAAAACTCAATAATAACAGCAGCAATACACCGAGTCTGAAAAAAAGCAGAACCAAACAAAAAAATAAGGTAAATTTTCTCCAGCTCAAGCTAATCCACATTAACTTACATGCAATCAATTTAAACGCAATTATTATTGTTTTGCTTCTTTTAAATTGAAGAGTTTTCAATGTGGTGGCAAATCTGTTCTTTTAATATTTCTTTTAACTTCTGTTAATAATTATTTCCTAGATGGTTTTGTTTTTGTTGGTTTTTCCTATTACTTTTTTTTTTTTTTTTGCGATATAAGTTCGAGTAAAAACCGAATTGTATTTTTGTTTTTTTCATTTTTTTTTTGTTGTTGTTATCGTAATGCTCTTTTAATGATCATATGATCATATTAAATTGAAAATATGGGTAGCCTGTTTAGTTGCAGCAATATATATTCAATGTAATAAGCGCAACAATTCACATATACAAAATTACGAAAGAAAAAAAAAAACACAAAAAAAAACAAAATCCAAAATCTATAGGTATACATATTACATATATACAATAATAATCATCGTGCTAAATAATCATAAATCATATCACTTGTCGACAAGTCAATAAATTTGTTACAGCCCCCAACCAACCACACACAAAAATCGATAAATCAATGTTTCGAAAAAAAAAAAAAAAAACAAAAAAGAAGATTCAAGCCTTTTTTTTTATTATACATATTATGTATACTTATATTATCTGAACTTATATACTTGTATATCTTAAGATATAATTGGGATATGCGATTGTTGTATGTGTATATTATGTATTAAAATAAATTTTAAATTGTTAACTTCTTTCTTTAATAACCGATTCAAAGATCAAATATAATCAATTTATGAAAGTTAAATTCTCCCCCTTTTTGAGTCTTCTGGTTATCTTCTATACCTTCTTTCATCTTATTTCAATATACATACTTGCAAAAAACAAAAAAAAAATAAATAAAATTGCAATCTTTACAAAACGTTTATTACTCATCTTTTATATTACTTTTCTTTTATTTTAGAATTCCAAACAATTCTTCCAACACAATAGGAATCTCATTAATGGGATAACAAGAATGGGATTTAAAAGTTATTAATCTTTCAAAATTTAAAAATGATAAAAATAAAAAAAAAAAAATTAAAAAATAAAGAGATAGAAAAAAGTTTACCAATTCAATTTTTAAAATTTTACCTCAGGTGACTTTTAAATAAAAAAAAAAATTAAAAAAAAAAAGTTGAATTAAACTGATTGCAATAACTGTTTTTTTTTTTTTTTCTTATTCATTCTTGCTTTTTCCATAAATTTATTTTGGCTTCTTAGTAATGATCTTCAGATTCTTCTTACCAAAGATTTCATAATTTTAACAAAATTTTCAATGAAATACGTTTTCTTTTACGGTTTCCCTGTTGCTAATTGATGAATATTCACAATAATCAAAATCTCGATTAAAATTGCGAAATATCAATAAAAAAACAAAAAAAAAAAAAGAAGCCTTAGGCTGATGCATTCATATGTTGGTTAGTTGTTGTTAAAAATGCTAAATTCTGTGTTTGAACTTCTGGGCTTTATTAGAAGATTAACCAGTTATCATTGATTTTTTTGTTTTCCGTTTTTTTTTTTTTCTTTTGTAAAAAGGAAGCTGCCTGTCAATTCTCTTGGTAAAATATAATTTAAAAAATTGAAAATTTAATAAAAGCAAAGAGAAAATTATTTTTTCGGGCAATGAAAATCAATTTTTTTTTTGTTTTAAAATATTGGAAAAGTTGTAATTGCATAATATATTTTTCTTTTTTCTTTTGCTAATAAGAAAAAATGGGAAGAACAAAAATGCACATATTTTTAAGAGAAATGACAAATAAAAAAGAGAAAGAATAAAAAAAATATATAATGGAAATTGCAATTAAATGCCAATTTATATACCACAATATACTTTTATCAATGTTTAGAAGTTTATATTGATGCACTATAAATTTTGTTATTAACCTTTACTATAATAGTGCATAAAGGTTGGTCTAAATAAACCGAAACTTTTAAGCAGAGTCTTTAGATATTTAGTTCAGTACATTCAAATGTAGTATTTTGATTTAAATAATGGCATCATAAAAATTTTTCACCAGAAAAACCTTTTACCACTTACATCTTGTATCTTATTTTATTTGAACCAGTTTACTTAAATTTGTAGTATTTAAGTTCATTCGAACCTTAAACAGCGTCCGGTACAACAGTTTGAACGTATGGTACTATCCCGTATTTCCTACATATTAGTGATTTCAGTGATTCGAAGATTTTTCTGGCAAGGACATTTTCAATCATACTGTCCTGTTCAGATTTTATCTAAATTTGTACACTCTGCATTCCTTTTTCCATCTCTGTGAGCCATAAGAATACAAAATGCATTTTATTTATATGGTTACCAATATAATATTAACAAAATAAAAAAATTTCTGCTTAATATTCTGGCAAGGTAATGTATATATAAAAAAAAAATGATTTATAATATATACCTTGAAGAAAAACCATTTAAGTCCTGTCGAACGAAGACCTTAATTTATAATTTATATTAAATATGTAATTGTAAAATTTAACGCATCATCAATTTATTTTTATTTTTTTCAATGAATCGTTTGTTATAGCTTTTAAATCGTACGAACGATTTGTATAGTATAAAAAATGTATATATATAAGATGGTAGGTATTAAAAAAAAAAAATAATATTTACAATTAATAGTATTTGTATATATTGTGACAAACAGTATAGTATAATATTAGAGGTAACATTAATCGTTTTTTAATATAGGAATTGAACTATTACTGAATACAATATGGAAATTAAGATTTAAACAATTAGGAATTTACTTATAATAAATATCTGAATTCTAATTCAATTCAAAGTTAATTAATTGATTCTCTGCCGTGAATGGTGGTGGCATTGATTAACAGATGTTGAAATTTGGATTTTGTAAATTAAATTGGATAATAATCTTATAGCAAAAGCTTTTACTCACTATAAGGAACAGAAAACCAGCCTAAGGAAACAAGAATTTGAAATTGTAAGGTACAATCCAACAAAGAAGTATACTGAAGAATTGAACAATAAGTGAAGATGATAAGGGATCGTGTAAGAAAGTGAGTAATGTTTTAAGTTTTTTTTGTTTAAAATCAAAATATGAACAAAAATAAAAACATTAATTAAAATGTAATAACAAAAATAATAATTGATCTAAATATAAGGAATTATTCCTCTATGTTTCTTATAACATAAGATACATATTTTAAATTATCTGAATGGAATCAGATCTGAATAAAATTTAAAACCAAAGATTTTAATACCTCCTGAAATGAAGTCCGAAAGGAATGATATTGAAATTGAAATTAATTCGCATACCTTTAAGTTTAGCTAAATCTTCTTGTAATCCAAATTTTCAAGAAATTCCTGTTCTATTGATATAATGGCTAAACCTACCAACTTTTCCTGGGACATCGTACTACGTAAATAATTTTTTATAATTTTCAATTTTGGAAAGCTTCGCTCACAATTTACGCTATGCAGACATTTAATATATTATTATAAAAAATATAATTTAAAGAAAAATAAAACTTACAACTAAGACGATGCTAAAAAAAATATTGGTTTTTTGGTTTCGTCAGAAAAAAACTTTAAACACAAATTTTAATCGCAATTCACAAATTTAAATAAATAAATTAAATACAAATTTAAAATTAAATGTATATATATATATTAAATAATACAAGCTAATAAACTTAATTTGAAACTGAACAAGATTGTTTTACTAACCTTTGAAGTGTTTTATCTTAAATACTTTTAATGTAACACTAAACACAATTGTCAATTTTTGAAATAACTTTTAACAGAAATTTTGAATACTCTTATTTTTATATTTATATATTCAATAATATATATTTTTTCAAATAATAATTTTTAACTGACATTAACATGACATTAGTAAAAAACACTTATCGCCTCACGCCTCTCTTAACCAATCTTTCTTTTTCTTTCTTTAAATGAAATTTCTATATTAAAAATTTGTGCAAAATTTTTATTCTGCTTTTAATGGGAGATATTATTTTTATTGAAGATTTGTCAATCATCACATGCTACAAGATATATACTTAAAAAACGTTTTAAAGAAAAATGTCATAAAAGAATAAATATGTTAGTATATATATATAAAAGAATAGGGAATTTGAATGAAATGCGCACATTTTTATTTTTGCACAAAATTGATATAAACAAAATTAATTGATTTTTGTTTTGTTGAAATAAAATTTCTGTATTTAGTGTTTTTTTTTTTTTTATTCTACTCTTAATGAGAGACAATATATTTTATGAAATATTATCATATGACACAATTATGAAAACAATAGCCCTTAATAAATAATAGTGAAAGTATTATTGATTTTAAATTTTTTTTAATTAATTGTTTTGAAATACCTAATTAAAATACCTAAAAAAAAAAATTCTACTTGTTTAATTATTATTTGTTTGTACAAACGAAAACTTTAAAAATTTTGGCACCCTAAAAGTTTGTTGCCCTGTGCAATTGCACCATTTGCACATATGAAAACGCCGGCCCTGAATAAAATAAAAAAAATAAAAAATATATTTTTTTTAAATTACAAGTAACACAAAATGGTTTACAAATAATTACACTATTGGGTATACACTGAATAAACCCGCCTTTAAAGGATTAAACTAATTCAATGTTAAATATGAAATGCATTCAACTTTTTTTTTTCTTTTTTTTTTTAAATTTTTTAAAAGGTTTGGCTTAAAAGAACGAAAAACAAAAATCTCAGTAAAATTTTCAAAATTTCATATACTTTTTATTTTATTTTTCATTAAAAAATGATAATTTTAGATTTTAATAAAAGTAACGTACTCATATATATACGAAATCTCATAACATGTTCCAGCCCACATAAATAAAGTTGAATTTTAAATTCTTGTTATATTTTTTTGCTTTTTCTGAGCAAAAATTACTTTAGACATGTACAAGGTAAAGGCAATATTAAAAATGGATATATTTAATACGTGTAAGATATAGATGGATATAGCATAACATAGACGCACTTATATGATAGCAAACGAATGACAATGATTATGGTAGATTCAAATTGAAATGGCATATAATTGTAACAGATAAACATACAAACAAACAAACAAAATATATTTATATATATATATACAGACATATATGTGTTAAAGATGATTTTTAATTAATTTTTCATTTATCATCAAAACACTTTTTTTTTTAAATTCTTTTCAAAATTTAAATATACATATATTGAATATATAGCTGTCATCAGTTTTATTACTTTGCAATTATACTGTATATACTATACGTTAGTATGATTTTCTTTAAAGTATAATTCAAAGTGTCATTTTACTATTAAAGAGTGTTTCCAGTGTAGATCAGAGAAATTTAAAAAAACCCAACTGACAAATCATGTAAAGTTACGCAAATGAATTTTCAAAACCTTCACAATAACGCTGTTGCTTATACATATATGTTAGGTTCAATAAAAAAAAAAATCTCTTCATAATATATTGTGTATATGTTATTATTGTGCAACTCATTTTGCTTAGTTTTTTTTAAAGCTTTTAAAAAAAAAAATTGCTGTTAATGTCATTTTCATTACGCGTAATTTTTATTGTAAATATGTAACAGTAGGTACCTACAAATCCAACCTGTCAAATTGAATTTTAAAAAAAGGAACAGAAATTGTTGATATGATGTTTTTGGAATGCTACTTTTGCTGCAGTTTAGTTTTAATTCCTTTTTTTTTTGAAAGATGTAATTTTAATGTAATTGTGTCATTGTAGATGACTAGAAAATGAATTTTGAATACAAGTGTTGGTGTACATCATTTAACATATTGAAAATTTTCTTTTATAAATATTTGAAGTTTCGGATGGGAGTGATGAAATGAATATTGTATCTTGTAAAAAATCTTTTCTAAAATTTTTTGTCTTTTTTTGGGTGATGAGAAATTGTCTTTGTGTTGGATTACTGACAGATCATTTTTTTTTTTGTTTGTTTTGCTTTTTTGGTATATTTATTTCTTGATGGATTAGCCATTTAATTTTTGTACAACTGAGATGAATTTCTATTTAAAACGAAAAATAAAAAAAAAACAAAAAACTAAAATTGAGTTAATGTTATTTTTAAAGTTTTATGTTTTAGAGAAAATTAACATTGAAACTCAATTAGAAAATATATAGGAAACAAATAATAAAAATAAAACGCTTTCTAGATGAGAATAAAGAAAGTAGATATGTATAGATATTATATAGTGATAAAGATAAATTAATGATCAAAAAATATAAAAATAAAAATTTTTGTATAAAAATGATGAAAAATAGAAGAATAAAAGTTTTTTGAATATGATATATTACAATTAAAAAATAAATTTTTTATTCGAAAAAAGCAATAGGTACTTTAAAAGATAAAATTTTTTTTTATACCCGTACGATAGGATCGGGTATAATAAAATTACTCCTCCGTTTGTAACACCTCGAAATAAGCGAGCTAGATATACCTTCAAAGGTATGGATCGGATCAGAAAAAAATTCTAAGGCTTTTGAGCCATGTCCGTCCGTCCGTCCGTCAGCACGCTAACTCAAAAACTAAGAAAGCTGGAATCTTAAAATTTACACAAAATATTCTGGAAGTAATTTGAAGGTTCCCTATTTTTTTTGGTTAAGTTTGGACGAAAACTTGGGGTAGCTCTCGAACACCTAACTTTTAGATCCCGACATTTTTTTTGAAATAGAGCTATGAAATTTTAACTGCTGATAGATCTCACAAAAATATTAATTTTATTTTTAATAACTTTTTTTTGTAGCCCCACCCGTTTTGGAGCTACAGCTCCCCAAAGGTTCAAAAAAGCTCTATCTTTAAATTGTTATAGCACAAGTTGTATAAGGTATATCTTCATTTTGAAAACGCCAAACGATTACTACTTTCATTAGCTTTAAAAGTATATATACAATAAATATATATTTGTGGCATACGGTGTCTTAATTTACCGTTATGCGAAACTCAAATTTTGCAAAATCCTTTAACCCTTCTATCTTCTAAACGGTTAAAGTTGGAAACTTGAAATTTTGACAGAAGTTAGATCTTTGAAAATAAGTATGAGTCATTTCAGAAATTTTTTTTGTATCACCCCCCGTTTAGAAGCTGTAAGGGGTCAAAAACTGAAAATTTCCTATTTTTAAACACCTGTTAAAATTTTTTTGAAGTAATACACAAAAATTAAAGCTCCAACATTATACTCTTATTTCTGTTAACAACTTTTTTTAATAATATAGGGTTACTTTATAATTGACGAAAGCGTTACTTGATTTTTTCAAATTATCTAACAAATTTCTTTAACGAATTTTTTCCATTTTGTTTTACTCGATAATTTGAAATTGTTGAGGATATAATGCGTAGTACATAAAAATGTAAATAAATAAACAACATAACGGTTGCTTGAAGAGTTTTTATTTATATGATATTGATATATATACATACTTATATAATATCATGTTTAAATACATATCGTATATGTCACTAGTGAATGAATGATAAGAGTATATAGATGTATATTATATAGCACCGTATTTACATACATATATGTATTTTATTGTACTTATAAGAAATTATTCTGTCAATGGAATATTTAAATATAATATAATATAATATTTAAAATTATATTTACTATTTTGTACTAAGTAAATTTAATATACATTTACCGCTTAGTATTAAATGGTACTATAGAATATTTGAAAAAGTTTTGGATTGATAATCGTTATGTGGAAGGTTAAAATCTGCTTTTGAAGAATGTATAAACATATAGTTTGAATATATGTACAACCCATAATTCTAGAAATTATAAAATTCACCAAATTTATTTTGAAATACTAAAATATTAAATAAATAATATTGTAAGCAAAGTGACAGGCTGTGAACATACTAACGGTTCGTACGGGTATCTAAAAGTTGACAAAGGCAACTGTATTCTTCCTCGTTTTCATATAAAACAAAATTACATACTACATAATCGTCCAAAGTTTTCATAATAATGTGGTTTCATAAAAGCAAAAATTGTTAAATTTATATGCGATATTGAAGACTATGCTCTAAGCATATGTAAGAATCTGTTACTTTTACTGTTTTTTTATTAATTTTAGACAGTACTAAGTATGTTTACTAAGCTAAGATGTTCCAATTCTTGGGTTAGACTTGACATCTAAAAAAATGATGCTACAATACTAAAATCATTTTATGTCAATTATCCAATTATTATAAATTTTATATTTATTCTCACGGCAAAAAGTTCTTTGATTTGTTCTAATAACTCGCAGATGATTTCTGAAGAAATTAATTTAAGTATTTTGATAAAGAAGTTTGAACAGGACTTGTCTAGACAATTTCAACATTATAATGCCTACTATGAACTGAGTAATATTGAAAAGACAACTCCTAAAAGGCGTTTTACACTATGTAGATTTTTATTTTAGCTCTCATTTGATCAACTTTAAAGACCGATTCAAAAATAAAAACATATGGGGTAAAAGCTTTGAAAATAACATTTGAGAAAACAAATGAAATTTTTAATTTGATGAAATGAAATGAAATGATAATGATGAATGATGAATGATGAATGATGAATGATGAATGATGAATGATGAATGATGAATGATGAATGATGAATGATGAATGATGAATGATGAAATGATTTGAAATGAAATTTTCTAAATTCATTTGAGTTTATGAAACTTTGACGTTTGAATTTTTTATTTTGATTTGAAAACTATTTCAAACTATATAAAAATAGTTGAAAACAATTGGAGAGCGATTGAAGGCTTCAAAATAAATTTGAAAATAGTGGAAAGATATTGTAACAAGGTAGAATGTAAACCAACGGTTTTTAAAAGCGCACATTTCCAAAACTCAATACAAATTCTTTAGAAGTGTGACTTACACAAAAATTTGAAAATTTCATGTAATAAGAAAAAACTTGAAAATAGGACATTTTTGAGATTTTGAGGGGCCGTAAGTCCGGAATCCTATATAACTAAGAAAAGCTGTTAACACACGTAAAAATATATTATTGAAGCTTTAATTTTTATGTCTTGCCGAAGAAAAGTTTTTACAGGTGCCTAAGTTACAGGTGTCTAAAAATAACAAATTTTCAATTTTTGAGGCGTAATAACTCTTAAAGAGGGGGCGTTACCAAAAAATTTTCTGAGGAAACTTATACTAATTCTAAAAGTTCTTTCTTGTCTCAAAATTTCAGGTTCCTATCTAAAGGGGTGCCGGAGTTATGAAAAAAGAAATTTCATGCAAAATGTGGTTTTCACATAACGGTAAATTTAAATCGTAAATTACATAAGATTACATAATTTTGATATTGTTTCATATAGATAATAAAATTTTCGATCTTTTGCCGGTTTTAGATTGCAAAACTATTACGCAGAGCCCGAGATATATACATCTGAAAATGGGGCTTTTTTACAATTTTGAAGAGCTGCAACTTTGGAGCCCTTTACAACTAAAATAAATCTTTCACACACGTAAAAATATATTATTGTAGCTTTAATTTTTACATCTTGCAGAAGTAAAATGTGTGCAGGTTCCTAAGTTACAGGTGTTTAAAAATAGCAAATTTTCAATTTTTAAGCCCTAATAGCTCATAAACAGGGGGTGGTCCGAAAAAATTTTCTGAGGAAACTTATACTAATTCTAAAAGTTCTTTCTTGCCTCAAAATTTCAAGCTTGTATCTAGAAGCGTGCCGGAGTTATGAAAGTAGAAAAATCATGCAAAATTTGGTTTTCACATAACGGTAAATTTAAATACTAAATTTAAAAAAATTGTATAATTTTGATATTAATTTACAAAGATAAAAGAAATACCTGTCGAATGACGTTTTCAGATTGAAAAAATCTTAAGCAGAACATAAGATATATGCATTTAAAAATAGGGCTTTTTCAAAGTTTGAGGGGGTGTAGCTCCGTAATGGGGGGGGCTACATGAAAAAGTTGTTCCACAAAATTATTTTTTTTATAAGACCTACCTATGGTTAAAATTTTTTTTCTCTATCTTTAACGGTGTAGAAGTTTTGTAAACAGACGGACGGACGGACGGACGGACGGACGGACAGAGTGAAACTAATAAGCACATTTTTTCAAAATTTTTTTGGAAATGTGCTAAAAACATGATATACTTAATAATAAGAATTCTGGTATAAAGAAGAAAAGGATAAATTATTATACACCTATAAACTTATTTCCCCAATCCATTTTTCTTTCTTACTACAAATTATTCGTATTAAACTCAAAATGTTTTTATTTTGACAATTCTCTTTTGATTAGTTTAAAAAGACAGAAATTTTTCATTTGATTTATTTGACATTTGAGTTTTCATTTGAGTTTTTTGTCGGTTTTGTTGTGTGAAATCCACGTAGTAAAATGGCCTTAACATTTTCTAAAAATTCCTTTCAAGTTAATTTCTATGGTTTATTTTTATATATTCATTTCTTTTGTTTGTTTATTATATATATATATACATATATTTTTAATTTCGCTTAATGAGATAATTTTCTTTTGTTAGCGACTTTATTTAAAATTAACTTTGGTGTCCGATAAAATCAGGTTTTTGTATGTGATCTCCGGAAATATTCATGGTTTTATTTTGTATCCTTTTTAAAATACTTTGAATTATCAAATTTTGTTTTATTAAAAAATTTACTTACTGTTTCATTAAAAACGTGGAATACTGATGAAACTTTATTGCACTTATGTTAGAAAAATTATTAAAAATCTTTAATTTAATCAAAAATGCTTCAATTGAGGTGCGGGATGGTATTTTATAATTATTATAATTAATTAATTTTAATTGAAAATTATTACACGTTAAATAAAAAACATATTTTTGTTACACAAATTCTCATAACAACATATATTAACTGTTTCGATTTTCAAGTGGTTTTTAAGTACTCGAGTCTTCAAATCTTCTAACGATTCAAAAACAAGATAAAGGAAAAATAGTAATATATACTGAAGCTTTTTATGCATACCAATAAAAAACCAGAATAATTTTTGTTTTGTTGTAGAATATAAGATATAGAACATTTCCATAACATTAATTTTTAATTTCTATTTAATTTCGCCATACTCTTAATAGGGTAATAACAGGAAAAATATGAAGCACTTTTAAAAAGTTTTTAAAATTGATTAGGAAAAAAAAAAATCGATAGAATTTGCTTATTGGTTGAACTCTGTCCGTTCGGTCGTCTCTCTGCTTACAAAACTTGAGATAAAGAAATTAAATTTTAGATAGATTGATAAATCTAAAAGTAGCAGTTATAGAAAAATATGTTGAGTAGCTCCCTACGTTGCCAAGCTACAATTTCGAAATCTTAAAAAATCTATGTATTTAAAAAATGGTTTTTAACACGGAAAATTTTTAAGTTTTAAAAACCAAGACAAAAATTTATTTTTCAATTCGGGAAAAAATATTTTTCAACATCATAATCGTTAAATCAATATTTGTGATTTCAAAAAGTGACATCAATATTTTGGAAAATGTTTGACCCATAAACACTTAAAGTAAGAATAAAAATTTTTGCATAAAAAAATTGAAGTTGAAAAAGTTCAAACATTCCGTTATGACATATTGTGTTAACGCTTTTTTTTTAATACAGGGTGCGCTTAAAATTTAAGAACACCTTTTTTAATTTTTCACAAATTTCTTTACATAAACAATAACAAAAAAAATGCGTAGTAAAGTACTCATCACAATTCTAGACAGGGCCGGCTTAGGAACGATACACAAAAGGCACATTCATAGGGCCTCATGATTAAGGGCGGTAAATTCCTCAAAAAAATTTCCCAACAGTTTTTTTTATGTCTTTTTAAAATTATATGCATACATAAAAAATATTTTGTGCGAAATTTATTTTACCTAAGTGTGCATCTTTATAAAATGTTGAATTTTATACAATTATTTTCATTTTCCTCTGCAGTATATTTTTCAAAGAGAAGCTTTTAAATTTGATCTTATTTGTTTGTGTATACAAGTCTTATGGGAGTTTTTGGGCGCAAAAATTGAAATGTGCATGGGGCGCCACAATTCTTGAGCCGACGCTTATTCTAGAACTCTTTTATTATCCTTTTGAAAATGTCCGCCTTTGAAAACCTTTGATTCACAATACTGCCTTGTTTGAATTTAATTGTATATGCCATATAATATTACGGGTAACGACAAACTTTCTATTTGAATAATAATCTAATTAATTTTATAACATTAACTTAACTAAGACACTTAAAAACAAAGATGCAATTATTACAACAGCAAAAATTATTAATATAGCTTGTAGTTTTATTTTATAGATGATATTTGATTTATGTCAATCAAAAATTTGCAATATTAAGTATAAAATTATGTTTAAAATAATTTATTGTTAAACAAAAAAGCGAAAAGAAAATCAAAAAACAAAACAAAACAACTAGTGTCCAATTAACTATGATAGCGTTTAAATTTATTTTATCTTGTTTTAAACGGTTGTCTAATAAGTCATAGACTGTTTTTTTTTTTTTTATTTATGTCTCTCTAATTTCACTGTTTAACGTTTGATCTTTATTCAAAAGCGTTTATAATAAGTTGTAATAAGTTTTTCCTCTATATAAAATGCTTCCTTTTTTCTGTTCAAAATTTAAGCACCTTGCGCAATTTTAATTTAAAAGAAAAAAAAAATAACGAATCGGGAATCGCGAAAAAAACATGTTGTCTCATTATGAAAATATTTATAAGAACAAGGTTTTTTTTTTGTTTTGTTACCAATGAATCAAGTAAAACAACAAGAAAAGACTATCAAAACAATACACATAAAAATCTAATTAATTATGAAATATAATATTAATTTTTCATTTGTTTTTGCACTTGAATTACACGAGTATCTTATAGATACACAGAAACAATATAAAAAGTGTGACTGCATATTTTTTTGTATTTGGTTTTTATGTTATTAAATTAATTAGAATGCGAATACGAATACAAAAATTAACTTAATTGAATATTTGCACAAGATAATGGTCATGGAAATTTGAGTATGTTTTCATTTTACTAAAGAAATTTTAACAGAATTTTTACTCATAACACGCTTTTTGGCAGGGGATTTTTTTTTTTAAGGTATTTTAATCCTATCGAGCAATTTAGGCGGCCAATTTTTAATTTAGAAAAAGAAAAAAACGTTTTTATGATAAAAAAAAGCGTTTAAAACAAGCGTTGATTTGCGTTACAAGCGTTGATTTGCGTAAACTTGTCGCAAGATTTTAGACGTTCAAAAATATTAAAGTAATTCTATACAGCGTTAACTGCACTTTTGTACTTATTTGTATTTATTTGATGCGCAGGTAACCACATAGACATGAACGCCATATTTTTTATTAAAGTGTCAACATCTCAGTGTTAATCAATTCAACAAGTTGATGTTAACAGAAATTTATTTTCTAAACATTTTGAAAGATCTCTAAAATACCTTTAAAGTTTTCGAGCTTTAAAAATTCATTTCCAGTTAAAAATAGATATAGAGAATGCATTTTTTACACTTTAAATTTCAAAAAAAAAAACTGTTTTATGGGCATTTTAGAACCTTTTAAATTTTCCTAAAAAATTTTGCATTGTTTTAGAAATACAGTTTTTTTTATTTAAAAACGAGGAAGAATACAGTTGCCTTTGTCAACTCTTAGATACCCGTACGAACCGTTAGTATGTTAACAGCCTGTCACTCTGCTCACAATATTATTTTTTAAATATTTTAGTATTTTAAAATAATTTGGGTGAATTTTATAATTTCTAGAACTATGGGTTGTACATATATTCAAACTATATGTTTATATGTACATTCTTCGAAAGCAGATTTTAACCTTTCACATAACGATTATGAATCTTAGTTACATTACTTAGTAGAAAATAGTAAATATAATTTTAAATATTATATTATATTATATTTAAATATTCCATTGACAGAATAATTTCTTGTAAGTACAATAAAATACATATATGTATGTAAATGCGGCGCTATATAATATACATATATACTCTTATCATTCATTCACTAGTGACATATACGATATGTAAATAAACATGATATTATATAAGTATGTATGTATATCAATATCATATAAATAAAAACTCTTCAAGCAACCGTTATGTTGTTTATTTATTTACATTTTTATGTACTACGCATTATATCCTCAACAATTTCAAATTATCGAATAAAACAAATGCAAAAAATTTATTGAAGAAATTTGTTAGAAAATTTGAAAAAATCAAGTAACACTTTCGTCAATTATAAAGTAACCCTATATTATTAAGAAAAGTTGTTAACAGAAATAAGAATATGATGTTGAAGCTTTAATTTTTGTGTATTACTTCAAAAAAATTCTAACAGGTGTTCAAGTTACAGGTGTTTAAAAATAGGAAATTTTCAGTTTTTAACCCCTTACAGCTCCTAAACGGGGGGTGATACAAAAAAAATTTCTGAAATGACTCATACTTATTTTCAAAGATCTAACTTCTGTCAAAATTTCAAGTTTCCAACTTAAACCCTTTAGAAGATAGAAGGGTTAAAGAATTTTCCAAAATTTTAGTTTCACATAACGGTAAATTAAGACACCGTATGCCACAAATATATATTTATTGTATATATACTTTTAAAGCTAATAAAAGTGGTAATCGTTTGGCGTTTTCAAAATGAAGATATACCTTATACAACTTGTGCTATAACAATTTAAATATAGAGCTTTTTTGAACCTTTGGGGAGCTGTAGCTCCGTAACGGGTGGGGCTACAAAAAAAAGTTATTAAAAATAAAATGAATATTTTTGTGAGATCTATCAGTAGTTAAAATTTCATAGCTCTATTCCAAAAAAATGTGGGGATCTAAAAGTTAGGTGTTCGAGAGCTACCCTAAGGCTTGGTCCAAACTCAACCAAAAAAAATAGGGAACCTACAAATTACTCCCAAAATATTTTGTGTAAATTTCAAGATTCTAGCTGTCTTAGTTTTTGAGTTAGCGTGCTGACGGACGGACGGACGGGCGGACGGACGGACATGGCTCAAAAGTCTTAGAATTTTTTTCTGATCCGATCCATACCTTTGAAGGTATATCTAGCTCGCTTATTTCGAGGTGTTACAAACGGAGGAGTAATTTTATTATACCCGATCCTATCGTACGGGTATAAATAATATGTAAATTTTTTTTGGATTTCAATTTAAGTCATTCTGTGAATTATAACATTCGAATTCTATTTTTTGCAAAAAAAAAAAAACAGAATATTTTTCTTTTCAGACTGTAAGAAGATCGCAAATAATGACGTAAATCGAGGTTTTTCAGTGAACATAATTTAAATTTTTATTGTATATATTTTATTATTATTTATTATTCAAAAAAAAAAAAAAAATATGAGGACAACATTACTATCTAAATTCTAGGTACCTTTTTATTTCAAATAAATAAAATACTTTTGTATAAAAATTTAAATTTGTGAGTCAAAGAGTTAATACAAAAATTATTATTTTCCTGAGACAGAAATTATTATTTTCCTGATAGAACCAATTGTTACTAAAACTGTAAATATATTTTATTATTATTATTATCTTTTTTTAATTATTAAACAAAAATAATATAATATTCTCTAAAAAAATATTTAATTATTTAATTATATTTTATTAACGTCTTGTTTTTTACTGCACACATCATTTTGTGATCATACAACAGAAACGAAAATAAAAATTAGAAAGAGATAAAATTAATTCTGTTAAAGCAACATGGCGATTGGCGACATATTTTTTTTTTTGTAATTATATGTGTTTCTTTTTTTTTAGTTTTCTTGTACAATTTATTAAAACGACTAATCGTACGCTTTTCATATTTGAGTTAGCATAGCGTCGCTAAAAGCAAAAAACTTAAATTGGAATTATTTTATTTATTATTTTTTTTTTGTGTCTTAACACTTTTTTTAATGAAAATAAAAAAAGCATATGAAAGAGAGCGAGACATACTGATATGTAAGATCAGTAGCACCACACACGCTTCAATCGCTCTAAATATTATCAATTGGTTTAAAAGTTGTTCCACTCAGATTTAAGAAAAAAAAAAAAATAAACATAAATTAATTGTTGCAGGATTCTTCTGTTTTCAGAACGTTTAAATGTTTGATTGTGTGTGTGCTTTTTGTGTTTTTGCAAAATAAGAAAAAAATCTGGGAAAAAAAAAACAAAAAAATAAAAAATAAAAATAGAACTGAACAACAACTTGTCCTAAGGCGTGTTTTACATAATGTTAATATTTTGTATAGCAAATATAATTTTTTTATTAGCTGTTTTATTTTTTTAATAATCTTTTTTTTTGTTTTAACATAAAATATACATATTTATTTTGCTGTTGCTGTTATTTGCCTGGTTTTCTTAAATTTTATGTTAAATTTGTTTTATTTTAAGAATTAAAATTTTTTTAGCCCCGATAAAAATAAATGATTTGTTAGTCAGAAAAGGAAAACATGAAAGAAACAGCAAATAAAGCTTAAAATAGTGTGTGTATTGGGATTATTATGGAATGTGACAAAAGAAATTTTAGCATGACAGTAATTAAAACTAAAGATTTTTAAAGGAGAATATTTTCAAAAAAGCAATAAAAGATTTTATTAGTTTTATATTAAATTTTGAAATTTTTTTTTTGAATTTTTTATTTAAGCAAACATTTTTTTCGAAAAGCAAAGCTGTTAGCATATTAAAAAATATATTGTTGTAACTGTCTTACTTAAAAAACTATTTCTCAGGTGTCTAAAAATATAGTTTTTTCACTTCCTGACTGATAAAAGCTCATTAAAAGTTTAGTACAAAACTTTTATTTAGGTAAGTTGTGATTATTCTCAAAGGTCTTCTTGTTTTTAGAATTTTAAAGTTCTGGCTAAAAGAGTTTCAGAGGTACTTTTGAATTTTGCAAAATTAAGATATAAACTTTTAAACATATGTAGAGCTTTTCCAAATCCAACCATAATTAATCCGCCTGTATAAAAACAATTTGCCAACACAATTAATTTTTTTTTTACGTCAGTTGATCATCAAAATTTTATTGTTTCACCTTAAATGTTGTTAAACACAGGGAAAACGGATGAACGAACGAATTAACAAACAAAGTGAATCTTGTAAGCAAATTTTCCAATTTTTTTTTGAAAACTGTGCTGAAAAGCGGTACTACATAAAGACATAATATATAATATGTATATATAAAAATAACATAAGTGTATTGACTTTATGATTAATTATCAAAATTAATTTTTTTTTTTTGAAAAACAAAAGAGAAAAAAATAAATTCTAAAAAAAATTAGAAATGTCATAGAAAATTTGTGGGTTTTTTTAATATTTTGTTCCAAATCAAAAAAAAAAAAAAAATTAAAAAAAAAATCATATATTGACGCCCAAACAAACAAATTTAATCTTACGATTAGCAAAATTTAAATTATTCAAATTAATTTTGGTTGTATAACTTATTTAAATATTTAAAAAAAGTTAAAATAAATTTTTTTTTTTAATAAATTATTTTGTTGACATTTCGGTTTTTATTTTATTTTGTATATTTTGGCCATTCGTTTTTTGCCTATATACTTGTATAAGCAGTTAATTATTTATCACTAACATGGGGTTTACATTAGATAATAACTACTACTATGAAAGTTTATAATAATAGTACTATTTGTGTTTTATTGGTATTTGTAAGAAAATGATAGTGTGTTTTTGAAATTTTAGAAGAATTTTAAAAATAAAAAAGTTAAAAAAGTAAATAATTAAAAAATTTCTCGTATGCTTTTCAGTGAAAGCAATAAAAAATTGTGACAGTATCAAAAAAATTTGAATTTTTATATACATATATATGTATGTAAAATTTTCTTTATTTTAAGTACCTATCTACTAAATAAAAATAAAATAACCAAAATATTATTTGTAATATGAAAGTTTGTTGTTCTTCATTGTTCTATCTTCATTAATATCCTCCTTACTAGTGTACACTTTTTACTTCCTTATGTTAAAGATAACAAATAACTAATGACAATAAATATATGATAAATTTTTTCACTAAGCCATTCAAACATCGTTCAATTAGCATGCTACTAGCATGCAATCCAATATCAATTAGCATCCAATGTAAACATCGACTTAAAACGTTTCCAATAGTACTACAGAAATATGTGATACTCACCCTTGACAATGACACTGTACTTTGAGTAAATAATTGAATAATAACTCTCGATAATTTTACTAGTTATTTAACTTATGTTTTAGTTTTTAAAATAATATGTGTTACTTTTCTCTAAATACGAATAAATATTATATAGTATAGTTTTACTTCACTAAAAATTTGACTCTATATCAAGTGGGATATGGTTCGAATATGAGTAAAATTAAAATGGACTGCTATATTAAATTAGCTTTAGTATTTAAGTTCGAAGTTCGTTGCAAGTCAGGAACGAAGTTAAAAAAAATTATTGTACATATATGTGATAAATCTTATTTTAATTATATACATATATTTATATATATATATTAATAATATACACGAATATTAGAATAAAAAAAAAACAAATATTAAGTAGTGGATAGAAAGCAGTAAACCTTTTTACAACAAATGCATAACTTAAAAATCAAATTTCAGAAATATTAAAGAAATTATATGGCTTGCAAACATACAGACAACAGTGACTAGGCTACTTAAATTAATGCAGCTTGCCTTATAACCGGACAGACTTGATTGAACTTTTGTTATTTCGCCTGACGTCTCATATAATATTGATTTTTTTAATTTAATTTTTAACTTTTCATCAATAAGTTTAAATAGTCTCGGTTTTTACCTTTTATTCAATTTGTATTTTATAGTTTTTTTGATAGCCATTACAATTAAAATTGTGGCATTAGTGATGCTCGTCATTATTGAAAAAAAAAGCAAAAGAAAATTTAAATGAAAATATAGATTAGAAACATAATATTATTTTACTACGTTTTGATTAGATATAAATATAATGTCCTTAATAAATTAATAAGTAAGGGTCTTAATGTTGCATTATAAACCTCGAACAACTTTTGCCTCAAATAGTTTTATATTTTAAATATAGTTCTCATACATTTCACTTTTGACATATATATTTTTTCTATGGCTTTACTATAATGTTTAACCAATCAAAATTAGATTGCAGCCAAAAAATTTAGTCTTTCAAATTTCCTATTCTTGTTTTGAAGAAAGTCATGTTTTGGTTTTAAATCAATTTTTTTGACATTTTGTTTTTTAATTTTCAAAAATAAAACAAAAAAAAATATTTCCAAAATATTTCTACAAAAAAAAAAATTTGATTTTACATTGCATTATATCTATAATTAATTATCTGATATAACACTTTTTCTGTTAGTATGTATTTTCCTAAAATTTCCACAAATTTAAAAATAAAAAAAAAAAACAATTAAAAATTTGTTATATAATTAGTACAATTTTAGGGAAATCCTATGAAACAAAAAAGAAAATAAAAGAGATATTTATAAAGAAATTAATGATGTTTTCTGATTCCGGTCGTTTCAAAACATTAATAAATCTAAAATAAAAACGTTAATATAAATCATTTTATTTCATTTGGGTTTTTGTTTTGTTTTAAGGAGTTGAGAAAAATTAAATTATTTTGTATAGTTAAGTTTTTCTAAATTTTAGTTTAGAGACAAAACATTCTTGTTAAAATCACTTTATACATAAATTTTTATATTCAAATATAGTTTTAAATATACTTAAATTTTTATTTTATAAGTGCTGAAATTGGAAACGTCATTTACACATCAGATGCAAAAGCAACTCTGCATATGTGCAGATTCATGTGCTAATACTTTATTATAGGTTTTCTGCGTTTAAAATTATACTGTTATATACAGTTGTTCTGATTGGCAAATGACGTTTCCGATAAGTCCGTAATAGAATTGAAGATAGTCGTAATTTTTGTGGTTC
This sequence comes from Poecilobothrus nobilitatus, assembly GCA_947095535.1. Taxonomy (NCBI): domain Eukaryota; kingdom Metazoa; phylum Arthropoda; class Insecta; order Diptera; family Dolichopodidae; genus Poecilobothrus; species Poecilobothrus nobilitatus. The sequence continues at coordinate 58,238,050 of OX352774.1, forward strand.
GAACAAAATTTTCATTAATGCAGGCGATTCAAAACAAGATTAAAACGAGGAAGAATACAGTTGACTTTGTCAACTCTTAGATACCCGTACGAACCGTTAGTATGTTCACAGCCTGTCACTCTGCTTACAATATTATTTTTTTAATATTTTAGTATTTTAAAATAATTTGGGTGAATTTTATAATTTCTAGAATTATGGGTTGTACATATATTCAAACTATATGTTTATATGTACATTCTTCAAAAGCAGATTCTAACCTTCCACATAACGATTATCAATCCAAAACTTTTTCAAATATTCTATAGTACCATTTAATACTAAGCGGTTAATGTATATTAAATTTACTAAGTACAAACCAGTAAATATAATTTTAAATATTATATTATATTATATTTAAATATTCCATTGATAGAATAATTTCTTATAAGTACAATAAAATACATATATGTATGTAAATACGGCGCTATATAATATACATCTATACTCTTATCATTCATTCACTAGTGACATATACGATATGTAAATAAACATGATATTATATAAGTATGTATATATATCAATATCATATAAATAAAAATTCTTCAAGCAACCGTTATGTTGTTTATTTAATTACATTTTTTTGTACTACGCATTATATCCTCAACAATTTCAAATTATCGAGTAAAAAAAATGCAAAAAAAATAATTTGTTGAAGAAATTTGTTAGAAAATTTGAAAAAATCAAGTAACACTTTCGTCAATTATAAAGTAATCCTATATTATTAAAAAAAGTTGTTAACAGAAATAAAAGTATAATGTTGGAGCTTTAATTTTTGTGTATTACTTCAAAAAAATTTTAACAGGTGTTCAAGTTACAGGTGTTTAAAAATAGGAAATTTTCAGTTTTTGACCCCTTACAGCTCCTAAACGGGGGGTGATACAAAAAAAATTTCTGAAATGACTCATATTAATTTTCAAAGATCTAACTTCTGTCAAAATTTCAAGTTTTCAACTTTAACTGTTTAGAAGATGGAAGGGTTAAAGAATTTTGCAAAATTTGAGTTTCGCATAACGGTAAATTAAGACACCGTATGCCAAAATTATATATTTATTGTATACATACTTTTAAAGCTAATGAAAGTAGTAATCGTTTGGTGTTTTCAAAATGAAGATATACTTTATACAACTTGTGCTATAGCAATTTAAATATAGAGCTTTTTTGAACCTTTGGAGAGCTGTAGCTCCGTAACGGGTGGGGCTACAAAAAAAAGTTATTAAAAATAAAATTAATATTTTTGTGAGATCTATCAGTAGTTAAAATTTCATAGCTCTATTGCAAAAAAAATGTGGGGATCTAAAAGTTAGGTGTTCGAGAGCTACCCTAAGGCTTGGTCCAAACTCAACCAAAAAAAATAGGGAACCTACAAATTACTCCCAAAATATTTTGTGTAAATTTCAAGATTCTAGCTTTCTTAGTTTTTGAGTTAGCGTGCTGACGGACGGACGGACGGACATGGCTCAAAAGTCTTAGAATTTTTTTCTGATCCGATCCATACCTTTGAAGGTATATCTAGCTCGCTTATTTCGAGGTGTTACAAACGGAGGAGTAATTTTATTATACCCGATCCTATCGTACGGGTATAATTAGGAAATAATTTTCAAAAATAAATGATTGAGACGAAATTTTTCCAAATTTTCTCCATGCACTTTGCATAATTGCAATGACTTTAAAAATTTATTTAACTATACTTACTGATTCCTTAAAATTTTTTTTTTGCACAACGAAATTTAATATTTTAAGGTTTTATAAATTATGGAACCCCATTTCTTATTAAACTCAGATTCAATTTTAATATCCTAGATTTGGTCAAGTAGTTGATGTATACCAAAATTCAAACTGCTTACGGATTTCTGTACGATTTCAACTGAAGTTCAAAATATAAGAGTATATGAATCCAGTTAAGATATATGTATATAATATAAAATTTAGTATAAGGACGCAGTACTGCTACTGCATGTGATTAAATTTACAATTTTCGAAATATGATTTGAAATTCAACAAAAAAAAAAAAAAATTCCATATCATTGAAATAATTTTTCTTATATTTCGAAATAAAAATTTTAAAAACAGGATACTGATTTAATTTTTTTCTTCAACATTTAGTTATCATCCCCCACTAAATTTTATAAATTCACGGAAGCAATAAATATACAGTATATACATAATATATATGTATACATGTTTTTTGTTGAAAATAAATAAATGATTACGTATAAATTAAATAAAAATTCCAGAATTCAATTTATGGGGATTTCGATTTTTTTTTATTTTCTTTAAATATTGTGACAGGGGTTTTTTTGGTTTGGTGTTTTTTTTTTGTTTTTGAGATGAAGGAAAGTGTAGTTGTACGTATTACATACGCCGGGTAATTGAGCATTTTTTTTTTTATTTTTTTTTGGAAAAAGTACAATGAGATATACTTAAAAATTTAGCCCCATAATTGGATTAAAATTAATAATATAAACATTTGATAATATTGTAGTTACGTTTCCATTTTTTTCTTTTGATGATATATGTTTGGGATTTTCCTTTTTTTTTTAATTCCTTGTTTCAAATATTGTTAATTATTGTAACTAATTAAAAATTTACGAAACCTAAACAAAAAAAAAAGAATAAAAAATTAAATTTTAATTAGAATTTATAGGTTTAAAAAAGTGACAAAAAAAAAAAAAAAACCAAAATTTTAGAATAAAAATGAAAAGGCAATTTGAGGGATTTGTTCCTTTGTGTTCTTTTTTTATTCAAACCGTTGGGAAAATTGTTTTTTTTTTTTTTTTTTTTCGTTTTTTCGAATGAAAAAATGAATATCCTTGTTTTTTTCCTTCATAAATTTTTCTAATAAATAAACCATAGACAGCCTGTGACCTTATGTTAATTATTCGTGTTACAAATGTATTTATTAGTTTTTGTTTTTTTTTTTTTTGTAAAATTTGGGATAGGAAAAAGATACAAATGTATTTATTTATTTAAAAAAAAAAATCTGAATTTATTTTTTCCAAGATTTAAAAAAAAAAAAAACAAAAGTACAGGTTGTGGTTTATGCATTTTTATTTTGATTTTAGACATATCACAAGCACTAGATGAATTATAACGTATATAATGAGAATTTTAGAACATTTTAAATTGTTTTATGCGTTTTTTACGGATAGAAAATAAATCGGCAACTCCACCAATTTTAATATTCGAAACGCCGAATGCTTGGTGTTTTATTTTTCGATTGAATCTGTGATTCAAGTGTTTATATTTATTTCAAAAATATACAGTCTAAAAAAAAGTAATAAATAATAAAGCAAGCAGTGAATCTGAATTCAGTATGAATTAATTGTTTTTTTGTTTTGAGTTGACCAAAGTTTAATTATATTCAGATTCGCTTTACTAAATTTAAAATAATTCGATGAGTGGCCAATGATACCTATTGTATGTTTTTTCATATTAAAGGGTAGCCCTCATAAGGTGTGATGGAAGTCCCTATTAGATTAGATGGTAGGTCCTATTAGATTAAGTTGTAGCTTCACCTTTAATGTATCATCAGTGTGAAAATGTTATTTTTTACTATACCTACTAATACTTTATAATTATTCATCGGAAGTGACTTTTCCGGCAAAGAGAAAGTGGATAATATACCAAATCTTATAGAAAATAAAAAATTAATTGAAGAATAAATATTGTTCGAGAGTTTAATTGGATATTCCACTTAACAATTTTTTTTTCTAAATATTTAAGTATTTTATTTTCGTGTTGAGTGTAAATTAACATATGTATTTAATTATTAATATTTTATTATATAAAATAATTTTTCGTTACAAAAACAAAACTTAAAAAAAAAAAATTTCCATAGGTATATATAGCTAATTGCTTCAAAAATGATTTTTTTTTTATTTTTATGGATAAAATTCGGGACAAAAAATACATTTTTTTTATAATTTACGGTTGAAGTAATGTTTAATTTCACTCAATTTTAAAAAATATTTTGTATAAACCTCAAAATTTGATAATTCTGATTTAGGCTGATTTAGGAAGGATAACATTTAAATTTAATGTACTCTAACTGAATTCCTCAAGCCATTCAAATAAAGGATAGATAAAAGTATATTGCTAATTCATGTACTAATTCTAATATAATATAAATATAATAATTGACAATAAAAAAAAGGACTACATTGTTAACAAATGGCCGGTAATATTTTTTTAAAATTAGTTATCTATCATATTTAAGAACACTCTGTAAAATTGTAATTTCTGCAAAAGTAAAATATAAAGTACCTTATCTTATGGAATGAAAAAATAAATTAAACTAATAGAAGCTATCAAGTTAAATACAAGAAAATTAATAAAATTTACGCGAAAGCATTTTCAAAGCTCGTCTGACAAAATTCTGGTTACTAAAAAATTTGTTACTTAAAATCTAGGTAACTCAAAATCGTTATTTTTATTTGTTAAAGCAAATATTTTAGGAATAGAAATAATATTAGGGTTTCAATATTTTGTTAAACGGTCATTGTGGGAAAATATATATGACTAAATTTAAAATACTGTTTCAATTTTTTATTTTTAAGGAAACGGAAAATATGGATATAGATAAAATATGAAAAAAAAATATTTGTGATTAAAAAAGTTTGGCTATTAATTTGGTTAGCGGGGATTTAGAGGCGACAGCTGTCTGAAAATATAAGTTTTGGTCAGCAAAAATGTTATATAAAAGCCTATAATTTTATAGTTATTGATATTACTTAGCTTTGGCTTGAGTACTGCAGGACTGTTTTTTTTTATGTACTTATAAAGCATCTAGAACTATGTACTTATAAAGCATCTAGAAAAAACTAATTTATCCTCTTTTTTAAATGTTACGTAATTAGATATACTTATGTAAAACTAAAGATTTTTAAAGGGGCTTAAAAGATAATAAAAAAATTTAACAGTAATGTGGCTGGACTTTTGTAACAAAATTTCCAATTAACTTGTGAAAAATCAGTTTCTCTAATTTTAAGGAAATTATCTATACGATGTTTATTCTCAAAAATATTTTTGTTCTCAAAATTTCAGTCTGACCTAAAGCGTCCCTGTTTTACGCAGGAACCAAACTTTTGCAAAATTGTGTTTTGACGTAATAATAAATTTAAGAACATATTAAATTGGAAAAATTATATAATTTTTATATTAATTTTAGTTTAAAAATTTACCTGCGTCGTTTGACGTTAGATTGAATTCATTTTCACAGAACTTGAGTTATAAACATTTGAGAATAGAGCCTTTTTCCAATTTTAAAAGGTTGTAGCTCAGTAATAGTGTTGGGATATATAAAAATGTTCCACAAAATAATTTTTCTAATAAGGCGCGCGCCAATGATTTAAATTCCATTGCTCGATAAGGAAGTTTGAAACTGATGAGCAAATTTGAAAGTGTATATTAAAAATAAAAATTAAATGCGGCATACATACATACATGTATACGTATATACTTAAATTAAAAATAATTTCTAATTTTCCAATTATCTATGCTTGAAATCCAAACCAAATTTTTGGTTGTTTTTTTTTTGTTTTTGTCAAGTAGTAAAAAGAGAAGTTAAACAAATCATACCTATTTACAGCTTTTTTATATGATTTTTAATAGAATACAGACCCAAACAAGAGAACATAATGGATAAATTTGATTAATGGCTATAGACAAAATAATGGAAAAAATAAATGTAAAATTTTTTTTTAGCTTTTTTGGGGTTTGTGCCAAAACTATAATCTTTCACATGAGCATAAAATTTCAATATCAATAAGTAAGATAGTTAGAAAAATATAATAAAAAATATGAAGGGTAAATTTAAATTTTAAAGGGCTATTGACCCCCTTAACGACATCAATGATCAAACCAAACACCCGCCAAACGTGTTTAATCATATTTTCAAGCATGCTTGTATAAAAGTTTGGAATTGATCCGACATGGGCGCTAAAGAAAAGTATAGCCAACTTAATAATAATCCGAGTTCCTGTAATGATGATCCTAAAGTATAATTTTAGCAATCAGAATTTTATTTTAAATATGTATAACATAAATTTGATTATGTACATAATATGTATGTATTAATTATCATAATTTGTTAAAGAGCTCTTATATTTTTGTTTTATTTCATCAATTATATATATATTATATATATACTAGGTATATAAAATATAAACTGAAAAAAAAAAAATTTGCATTTTGTAAAAATTTAATAATAGAATTTGAATAATGAAACATTTAATATGTGTAACATGAATTCTATTTCATAGAACAAAGCTATTAATTTCAATAGTTTCTACATTTTATTTTATTTTATTTTATTTTTTTTTTTTTGGCTAGGAATATTCTTTCAATTCAACATATAACCCATTTATATTGAGAAAAATGTAAAAAATCCGGGAAAATTTTTAAAAATAAATTATCAAAATTTAAAAATATTATTCAGACAGTAAAAAGAAAAAAAAAAAAAAAACAAAGAAAAAAAGAGAAAAACAAAAAAAAATAAAATAAATTCGACTAACCAAACATAAAAAAATAAAGAACTATTTATATTTTAAATTATATGTATTTTTTTTTTTAAATAAATTTTTAAATTTTAAATAAATATTCTGAAATAAATTAAAAAAAAACAACAAAAAAAAAAAAAAAAATACAATACAAAGAAAAAAAAGGTAATATAATAACAACAGTTTGACAAATATTTCAGTCAAAAACACGTGTACCAAGTTTTAAAAAACAACCAATGAATTAAACAAACATACAACTTAACATATGTCCACATAAATTTTATTTTAACTCCTCTTTTTTTTTTTTTTTTTTTAATATAACAAAAAAAACAGAAACACAAAGAAAAAAAAAAGTGTAAAGTAAAAAAAAAAATCAACCAAAAAAAAAATAATAAGTGAATAAAAAATATTTTAAAAACAACTAATAAAAAAACACAAAAAACACTTTTTGGTTTTATAAATTAATTAAACAAAAGTCAAAACTAAATATTTAAACCCTCCTTTAAAATTTCGTCAAGTAAAACCAAACTAAAAACGCCAAAAACAAAAAAAAAACCAAAAAAACAAAAAATAAATGCATAATTATTCACATCGTCAAATTCAACATAATTTCAGTAATTAATCAAAAAAGCAACAGTGACAGTCCAACTAAATCAGCATCAGAGTAACAGGAAAAAACGGATAACGTTCATAAAATTCAACTTTAGTATACATTATATAAAAATTTTTCAGAATCAAGAATGGTTCTTTTTATTTTTTTTCTTTCTCTAAAAATTTGAAGCCTTTTTTTTTTATCTTTCTTCGGATTTTATTTATCCTTTTTTCTATTTTTTTTTTTTTGCCACTTTATTTTGTCAATTTCTTTCGTTTGTTAATACTTTAGATACAAAAAAAAAAAACAAAGTGATTAAAAACGATCATCTATCTCTTAAACAGTTGATAAAAAAATTAAAATTCACAACAACAATTAATAGAAAAAGGTCAATTTTAGAATATTTTTGAATAATTGAATAAATTTAATTTTGTACAACCCTGAAATTTAACAAAAAAAAAAAAAAAACATTCAAAAAGTATCTAGTGCTTAACCCACTTAAATATCTAGTGCTTGATTTAATCTATACCTTTCTTCAGATTAGAATGTAAAGTAAAAAAAAAAATAGAGTGCTTTTTAAAGAGCTAAAAAAATGCACAAGTATGACTAAACTCCGTTTTGAAAAGGTGTCCTGTAGAAAACCATAAATATATTAATTTTATTTTAAATAAGTAACAGTGATGAAAGCTACATATCACATTATACTCTAAGCTAAACTTTTTTTGTTATTGTTATTACTTTTCATAATTTTAAAACCCAGGTTGGCTGGTTTTTTTTTGGATTAATTTAATTACGTTTGCTGTTCTTTAATTGATTGGAAAATTTATATTTCAAATGGTTCAAAATGGTTAAGAATCGACAATAGCTTCTAATGTCTTTGATTGACGTTATTAAAGAAAATATAAAATTATATTTAAAAATAAAATTGTGGTTGATTTGAGATTTGTTTCTTTTGGTATAGAATAAGTAAAAGGAAAACTGTTATTAACTACATAGTTTTAGATTGTTAAATATTATTATTTTTAGTTTTATATGCATATATATGTATGTATTTAGGATGCTATTATGGATGGACTATAAACCATTAAACTAATGCCTAAATATAACGAGGAAGAGTGCAGTAGAGTAGACTGTGTCAACTCTGGGATACCCGTATGAACGTAATATATCCTGTTTCTATAAAACTTGATCATCTTTTAAAAACATTCAGAGTTTTAGTACCGAACTACAGAGATATATTTATGTAAATTGTGGAGTTGTATGATAGCTACCCGAATCTATTGCGCCTAGCTTCATTAAGTTCCAAGAAATGCAAAAAGCCTGAACCGGCTGCTTTAGACCATTCAAATTTTACAAAAGTTTTTGGCATGCAACTCGACACTTTTTCACTAAATTTCAGATACCTAGCTTCAATAGACACTGAGTTATTTTCATTTAAAAAGAGAAGTTGTATGGCAACTATCCGAACCTGTCATATCATCACACTAAAATTTTACAGAAGTTGTTGCATTAAAACTCGATCATCATTTGCAAAATTTCAGATACCTAGATTGAATAGACACTGGGTTATTTCCCTTTAAAGAAAGAAGTTGTATGGCAGCTACTCGAACCCGGCGGCCGAAAATGCTGGAGTTAAATAGCAAAACTAACAATTTTGCAAGAGTGACGTAAAAAAAATTTCAGCCTCCTAGCTCCTTTATTTTTTGAGTTATCGTGCGGACGGACACTGAGTTCTTTTCATTTAAAAAGAGATTTTGTATGGCAGCTACCCGAACCCGTCGCACCAGCACAACCAAATTTTGTAGAAGTTGTTGCCATAAAACTTGATCATCATTTGCAAAATTTCAGATACCTAGATTGAACAGACACTGGGTTATTTCTATTTAAAGAAAGAAGTTGTATGGCAGCTACTCGAACCCGGCGGCCGAAAATGCTGGAGTTAAATAGCAAAACTAACAATTTTGTAAAAGTGATGTAAAAAAAATTGCAGCCTTCTAACTCCTTTATTTTTTGAGTTATCGTGCGGACGGACACTGAGTTCTTTCATTTAAAAAGAGATTTTGTATGGCAGCTACCCGAACCCGTCACACCACCACAACCAAATTTTGCAGAAGTTGTTGCCATAAAACTTGATCATCATTTGCAAAATTTCAGATACCTAGATTGAACAGACACTGGGTTATTTCTATTTAAAGAAAGAAGTTGTATGGCAGCTACTCGAACCCGGCGGTCGAAAATGCTGGAGTTAAATAGGAAAACTAACAATTTTGCAAGAGTGACGTAAAAAAAATTTCAGCCTCCTAGCTCCTTTATTTTTTGAGTTATCGTGCGGACGGACACTGAGTTCTTTTCATTTAAAAAGAGATTTTGTATGGCAGCTACCCGAACCCGTCGCACCAGCACAACCAAATTTTGTAGAAGTTGTTGCCATAAAACTTGATCATCATTTGCAAAATTTCAGATACCTAGATTGAACAGACACTGGGTTATTTCTATTTAAAGAAAGAAGTTGTATGGCAGCTACTCGAACCCGGCGGCCGAAAATGCTGGAGTTAAATAGCAAAACTAACAATTTTGCAAGAGTGACGTAAAAAAAATTTCAGCCTCCTAGCTCCTTTATTTTTTGAGTTATCGTGCGGACGGACACTGAGTTCTTTTCATTTAAAAATAGATTTTGTATGGCAGCTACCCGAACCCGTCGCACCAGCACAACCAAATTTTGTAGAAGTTGTTGCCATAAAACTTGATCATCATTCGCAAAATTTCAGATACCTAGATTGAACAGACACTGGGTTATTTCTATTTAAAGAAAGAAGTTGTATGGCAGCTACCCGAACCCGGGGACAGAAAATGCTGGAGTTAAATAGCAAAACTAACAATTTTACAAAAGTGACGTAAAAAAATTTTCAGCCTCCTAGCTCCTCTATTTTTTGAGTTATCGTGCGGACGGACACTGAGTTCTTTTCATTTAAAAAGAGATTTTGTATGGCAGCTACCCGAACCCGTCGCACCAGCACAACCAAATTTTGTAGAAGTTGTTGCCATAAAACTTGATCATCATTTGCAAAATTTCAGACGCCTAGCTTCATTAGGTTCCAAGAGGTGCAAGAAGTCTGAACCGGCTGCTCTAGACCAAACAAATTTTACAAAAGTTGTTGGCATATAACTCGACACTTCTTTACTAAATTTCAGATTCCTAGCTTCAATAAACACTGAGTTATTCTCATTTAACCGGATAAGTTGTATGGCAGCTACCCGAACCCGCCGCACCACCACAACCAAATTTTACAAAAGTTGTTGCCATAAAACTTGATCATCATTTGCAAAATTTCAGACGCCTAGCTTCATTAGGTTCCAAGAGGTGCAAGAAGTCTGAACCGGCTGCTCTAGACCAACCAAATTTTACAAAAGTTGTTGGCATGTAACTCGACACCTCTTTACTAAATTTCAGATTCCTAGCTTCAATAAACACTGAGTTATTCTCATTTAAACGGAGAAGTTGTATGGCAGCTACCCGAACCCGCTGCACCAGCACAACCAAATTTTACAGAAGTTGTTGCCATAAAACTTGATCATCATTTGCAAAATTTCAGAAACCTAGCTTGAATAGATACTGAGTTATTTCTATATAAAGATAGAAGTTGTATGGCAGCTACTCGAACCCGCCGACCGAAAATGTTGGATTTAAATAGCAAAACTAACAATTTTGCAAAAGTGACGTAAAAAAAATTTCAGCCCCCTAGCTCCTTTATTTTTTGAGTTATCGTGCGGACGGACGGACGGACGTACATGGCTTAATCGACTCAGAATTCGATTCTGAGCCGATCCATACCTTTGACACTATATCTAGCTCGACTCCTTTAAGGTGTCACAAACGTAATGGCAAATTTATTATACCCTTGAACATAGTTCATACGGGTATAAAAATATTTCGAATTTTACCTCACGATGACCAATGAGCTTAGCGATAACTTACGGATATCAAAACTGAATATTACTTTCCGTTTTTTGTGTTTTATTCGCCTACCACATAAATGTGACTAAGAAATGATACAACCTTTCCACACTCCATCGGTGTTTATCCCTTAGGCCCCTAGTGTCATTTAAAAAATTGAAGAAGTAATAGATATTGGATCTTCTAGAAAAAAAAACTATCTTTAGTTTTAAGATTTTTATTTCACTATGTCGGTGATTAGTTAACAAACATTAGGTTTATAGACCTTATCTATGAAGTAGTGGTTTAGCTGTTATAAGTTTTTCAATCGAAAGATCTTGGATTCAAATCTATCGATATTCATATCGAATAGTAGTAATTTATATCGTACATAATATAAAACATAAGGATCCAAAAAAGTAAAGATATGTTTTTTTAAGTGTTATGATTTGAGTTGACCAGTAGAGTTTTCTTAAAACATCTTTAGAAAATCAAATGGAACTATTTATTACCCTTCCAAAACAACTGTTTTGAGGACAGACTTCTGAATTTTAATTCAAGGTAAAAAAATGTTTTTTTTGGAAACAAAAAACTAAAAGAAACAAACAAAAACAATTGAAAATTAATTTCAACTGAAAGTGTCATATACGAAATTATATCATTCAAGTGTATAATTGATGACTGATGCTTAACAATGAGCCATATTAACTGTCACAGCAGTCAGTGTAATGAAATTCTCTGAAAATAAATTGAAAATAAAAAAAATAAAAAATTAACCTGAAGTCTATTTTTTTTTTTTAATCAGGTTTCACTTAAAAATCTTTTTTTTTATTCCTTCAAAAATATTCTTACATAGCACTTATGAATTTTAAGAGAACAAGAAGATGAAGAGTCACAGCAGATGGGATGCGTGATAATGTTTTTTTTTTTTTTTTTTTTTTTTTTAATTTTAATCCTGCAGCGATGACAAAGTATCAAATAAAAAAAACTGTGTAAACAATTGTATAAATGATTGTTTAAGTAGGCGCTAACCAAGGATAACTAAAAAAGATATAATATGTATGTTGTAGTACTTAACATTTATATCAACTCTATGAAATATGTAAAATCATTTATACTGTAAGAATATCACATGTGGATTTAACACTGTTGGATGTTAAAAGTATATATTTTAAAATTTTTTATTATGTGTACTATTTAAAATAAAAATTAAATCAAATTTTTTATTATATTAAGTGGGATAAAAAGAAAGAATTTGTATTATGTTAATTTTAATTAGAATATTTTTTATTCTAAATCTTATGTTATATTTTTTTAGTTTAAAGTAGCCTATGTCTATAACTCTATAGGTATATATTTTTAGAAATTTAAAGTAGATTTTAATTTAACGGTATTTAATATTGAAAAGTTAGCATAGTCGTCGCAGTATACTTAAAATTATTTAACATAACAAAACCTAGAGTATGAAATCTTGAAGACCATAAGTCTGTTTCTCATCAAACAGTTAAAAAAAAATATTCCTTATAAGTTTTATTCACAAATTTTAAATAATATTACACTATAATCGAAACCTGCTCTTAATAAAATAATGAAGGGTTCCATTCAATATTGGTTTTTTTAAAGTCAAGGCAACACTTTCTAGATAGTAAATTTGAACAATTTTTTTTTTATCTTTTTTAATGCATTTCTCTGCCACATAAATGTGGACAGGAACTTAGACAACCTTTCCTGTTCAGGCGTGGCTGTAAATGTCTTAATGGGGAATAACTCTTACGACGTGCATGGGATTCGAACCCACACTCCCTCGGTGTTTACAGCGTATTTTATACGCTCTTACCCACTAGGCCACCGAGGGCCCATTTCAACAATTCCATAGAAAATTAACTTCTAACTAAACTATAGTATGTAACATTTATTGTACTTTAACTAATAGTTGCCGATATTCATATTGTAGTGTTCCGCAATTATTACCACCTCAGTTATAAAAGGAAGGTGGCATTTAGCGTTGTCTTACAGACTCTATCAGTTTTATATAGTAAGAACCGAATCTAATGTTATGCAGATAAGTGATGCTGTTTTCAAGATTCAAAATCTGGGAGAAAGAACTGAAAAAAAAGATTTCAAATTTAACAATCACTAACCGACCTTGAAAAAAGTTATAGTTAAGTTATAATATATAAGTTAAAGTTAAGATTGGTTACATATTATTAGTAAGAACTATTTTGAAAATCTTTTTTACAGGTCATAAACCATAAATGCTCTAAATGCTCATGTTTAACATTTTCGTTGCTTATTATTAATTTTTTCGAACATTCGATCGGTGATTCAAAATCAATTTAATACTACAAAAAAGTCATTTAGAAAAGTTAAGAACCATTTTTTTCTCTCTCGCGTTTTTTTTAGACGAAAAATTCAAAAAAAAGCAAAAAGAAAATGACTTCAGTTTTAATTTTATCCCAAAAACTGTTATTTATTTAGAAAATTAGTGTTCCACAAACCAGAGATATACCTAATTAGAACAGCATTTTTGGATATCTGACGCTGAAGTAAATGTAGTTCTATTCTGCTTTTTAGCACATTTTCAAAATAATTTTGAAAAAATGGGCCTATTTTACTCTGTCCGTCCGTCCGGCTGTTTACAAAACTTCTACATCGTTAAAAATAAAAAATTTTAACTATGTTAGATTTCATAAAAAAATTAATTTTGTGGAAAAACTTTTTCATATAGCCCCATCCATCAAAGAATTACAGCTCCTGAAACTTTGAAATAGCCATATTTTTAAATGCGTATATTTCATGTTCATTTCTTCAAACTGATTTCAATCTTCAACGCCATTCAACAGGAGTTTTTTTTACCTTTGTAAATCAATATCAAAATTATATATTTTAAGATTTAGTATTTAAATTTACGGTTATGTGAAAACCAAATTTTGCATAATCTTTCTAGCTTCATAACTCCGCACGCTTTTAGATAGAGGCTTGAAATTTTGAAGCAAGAAAGACTTTTAGAATTAGTATAGGTTTCCTCAGAACATTGTTTTGTACTACCCCATGTTTATAAGCTATTAGGGCTCAAAAATTGAAAATATGATATTTTCAGACACCTGTACAAATTTTTCTTCGGCAGAATATAAAAATTAAAGCTCCAATAATATATTTTTACGTGTATTAACGTTTTTTTTTTGGTTATATAGGGTTCCGGGTTTACAGCCTCTCAAAATTGCAAAACAGTCTTATTTTCACACTTTTCCATATAAGAAATTTCCTATTTCTATTCCATATAAGAAATTTTCAAATTGTGGTGCAAGTCACAATTCTGAACAGTTTTATTTTCTTTTGGAAATATGCGCTTTTAAAAACCGTTGGTTTACATTCCGCCTTGTTTATAAACACTTTGCATATCATCATACTCGAAACAGTTTTAAAATGCAATTTATTTCTTGGTTTGTTTTTTAATTTTTGCAAAAACAGAGAATATTTTTTAGCCTAGATTAGAATAAAAATTTTAAATTTTAAAGGAGCAAAAAAAAGGTTTCATTAAAACTGTAGTAAAAACTGATTACTGTGCAGTATGCAGTATTTTTCAAAGTTTAGACATAAAAGTGCAGTAAATATACTGTATATGTAGTTAAGGTACATCCCTGTCACTAACTAAAAAACTGTCTTTTTTTTGGCTTGGCTACTAAATTGTCTGTATAGTAAATGGTTGTTTTAAACATAAAATATAGATTTTTGATTTTAAAATTACCAAAGTACCTTTGCATCTTTTAAGGCTTTAAATATGTAGTTTCTTTTATTTTAAAAAAGCAACTCTAAATATTACTAGATTCTACTTTAGCACACACTTTCCCTGTCTCTTTGAAAAGAAAAATATTTTTAATAATTAATTATGTATATAAAATATTACATTATTAATTAAAAATATTTGAAAACATTTTCAAAAAATCTAAACTATCTAATAACATAAATCAAAAACACTAAAAAGAAAAAAACAAAAAAAGTCTATATAGAAATCTATATAGATACAACATAGGTACATAAATTGTTGATTTTAACAAAAAGATTTTTTATTCACACTTAATATAAAATATAAAATTAAAATTAAAATTTTGGCGCCATTTAGACGTAATATTACTTGAACCTTTTATGTTTTTTTTTTCCAAAATACCTATATTTTATAGTATATGTTTTATTTGGAATATAATTTAATAAAAAGAAAATAAAAAAAAAAAACAAAAATTTATATCCAACGACATCTTTTTTTTTTGCATAATAAAAAAACTTTAACAAAAGGGAAGAATATACAAAAAAGAAAAAAAAAAAAAACAACATTCAAGTAAAAATATGTTAAAAACGTGGAAAGACCTAATTAGGATTTGTTGAGACTGTTCACCTCGTCAGAATTCTGTGATTTATGATCATTTATAAAATTATCTGTTTTGAACAAATATTATGACTATATCCATAATTTTTTTGATTTTTCTGAAGTTTTTTTTCTTTTGTTTTTTGTTTTTCTTTTTATTTGTCACTCTAACGATTCTTTAATTTCCGTTTCTTTGCTTGTGTAAAAAACTTTTAAGAATTTGTTTTCTTTGACCAGCTTGACAATTCTTTTTTAGCTACTATATTACTTGACACTAAAATCACTGTTGTGTTATGTTGTGCTGCTGACTGACTGATAATCATTTTATGGCTAAATCATAAACATACATACAAATATTATTTGTTATACCATTTTAAGACTAAATTTAATATTTTGTTATTGATTATATCGTGATATGATGGTGACAATAAAGAAAATACGAATTAAAAAAAAAAGGATGATATTAAAATGTTGAATTCAAAAAAAAAAAAATCCTATAAGAATATAAAAGGGAAAAAATAGGATCAAACCGTGACGAAACTCTGATGATTTTATTAATCATTCTCTTTTATAATTTTTTTATAATTCTTTGAAATTTAATACCTATTTGTAAAAAAAAAAAAAAAAAAAAAAAAAACCAATTAATTGTTGCCACATTTAGACAGATAGTTAATTGGCAAATATTAACCAAGACGCCACCAACAGATGATCATAAATATTTATGGCATTTTGTAAATCTATATCTAAGATTATAAAATGATTAAAACTTTAATTTTTTTTGGCTCCTTTTAAGTCTTCAGTCATCTTAATACGTGCGCTATGGAATTGTCACTTAAAGTTTTGAAAAGTATCGATATATATACATACATATAGATATATAGATTTTAGTTTCTATTAAAGAACAAATTCCAATATAAATTTGTTCTACAGTCATGGGGATGACAATTGAAACATAATGTTTTCAGACATATTTGACGGCGACGGCTTAATAAATTTTATTTTTAAAGGCTTAAATATATTTTTGTAGTATATATATTTAGGATATATATTATATCTAATGCTGGATCAGCAATTAAGACTCTCGTTCCGCTCTATTATTGAAGTGTTTACGTTTCAGTCTACAAAGGAGTATCCACAATTAAATTTGAATTTCAGAAAAAAAATTAAATAAAATTAAATTTTGACTAAATTATGACTTTTTTCTATTTTAAATAATATTTCCTTCAATATTTTAAGTTCATTTGGAAATTATCTTAAAAGAAGTATCGAAAAAAAACACAAATGTACCTATACCAAAAAAAGTGGCTTCATTTAATTTTATATTTTGATTCTATTCAATTATTTGACACTTGAATTCGTATAGAAAGCAATTAAATGTCTTTTAATTATTTACTTTTGAAAACTCAATTTGAAAGACTCTTTAGCAATTTTAAAAAAGTTTAAGAAAAAATGTATAATTGTATAAATTGTATAAAAATGTATAAATTATATGTATAAATAAACAAACAATGAAATACCTTCAAACTTAAATCGATATTAAAAGTGAAAAAAAAAAAAAAATTAACTTATTTCAAATCATTTATAGGAGAAAAAAAAATTGTTTTACATTTTTTCACTCAATTTACATACTTACAAATTATGAGATAAAAAATAAAAAACAAATTATCTTTGTTAACTTTTCATTTTCCCTTGCTTTAATATAAAGCATGTTAAATTTTGACGTCTTCATTAATCCTGAATTCTATTTCAAATTACATTTATAAACCAAGAAAAAAAAAAAACTGTTATGGTATAATAATGAATTATCACAATCCTTTAATCTTAAATCCTATAAGGAAAACAATTTTTCTATCACCCATCATTTGAAATGATTAAAATCAAAATTATTTTAATATTGAAGTGAGATTTCATATATTAAATAACAAAGAAATCAAAATGTTCGTCCATTTTTTTAAAAAATTTTGTTGCAGTACTCGTTTTTGCTCTTCTCTGTATAATTTTCATTCTAACAGTACGGTACAAAAAGTTCTTAATAATACGCCACACAAAGAGGCAATTTGCAACAATTAACACAAAATCTAGTATATGTGGCACTGCAAGAAATGGTAAAGTTGTTAGAGTCAAATTCTGAAATTCTGATATTTTGAAAATACATTCAAAAGATTCATATAAATTCTATATTTTGCATTAGCGCTACCAAGATATTTACTATTTAATGGGTACATGTGGTCTTTAAAAGTTATAAAATGAGTACGTGTTAAAACGCATATGCCAACTAAAATAAAATTTAATTGATGATTTAATCTTTAGTCTTGCCTTCAAATTTATTGGTGCTTGCTAGCTATGTAATATTAGGATAAAATTAGGAAGTATTCTTCAAAATGACGTTTTTTTATTTCCCTCCTTTAGAACCCCTTCCTCGAGGTATCATTCCTTCACCAATTATTTTATTGCTGACTTGTTAATTCTTTACTCAGATATAGCATGTGTTAATCTTAAAAATTTGTTGGTCAAATATAATAATAACCCTATAGAACAATGAAAGAAAATGAAACAAAAGATGATGGATGTCCAAGTACGAAAGAAAAAAAATAATTATGAATGGGACACACTCTAAGGAAATCGAACGATAATATTGCACAAACAATTCACAGAATGATAGACGCGTATAGGATGACTAAGCACGACATGGAGAACAATTATTTTAACTGAAATTGTTTGAACAACTGTTATGTCGCTCTAAGAGGTTAAGGGATCAGAAAAAGAATTCACTCTTAAAACTAAAATTTATACTTTTAGGTGTAATGCAATGTTGAGCAATAAGAATGAATTGACGATTTACAAAATGATACAGAAAAAGTGAGTTTCTTCTAATATTTGCATTCTCACATAATAACTGTTAGTAAAATAACCTTGTTAGAATATGTCGTATTGCATTTAGGTAATTCATATAACGATGTAATTTTTAATTCCGTTTAGAAAAAAATCAAATTTTAATTATCATATACATATTTTGTTGATATATGAATTAAAGATATAGATCGACATATGCAAGTATAATTAAAATCTTTAAATAAATATTTTGATATAATTTTTACTTAATCATTCTTTTTACACCCTCTTTTGTTTTTAATGAAAAAATTATTTTTTTTTTTTTTTTTTTGTGATTAAAAATTAAAAAATTAAGTTAAAAATTTGTAATATTTGTAACTTACCAAGTAAAAGAAACAAACGAAAGAAAAAAAAAACCTTGTAGTCTTTTTGTTTCATTTTTTTTTAATAAAATTTAAAAAAATGCAAAATCATTTGAAAATAAATTTCATTTTTTTTTGTTCATTAGCATCTTTAACTAATTACATTATCTATTATAATTATATTTATAAAAACATACATACATATATATACACACAAGTCCAAGTATAGTATATAAGTCGTAGGCGCAATTGTAAAATTATAAACATGTCGAATTGAAAAAAATCTAATATAATGATTTTTTATAGAAATTCAGAGCGAATAGAATGTATTAATGGGTTTTAGGAGCACTACTGCATGCAACAACGGTCACTAGCTTCTTAGAATGTTAGTAAGTGTGATATATCAAAAATAAAATCAGCAGAGGAGTTAATAATAGGAAGAACTTCAAGGAGGAGGAAATAATAGGAAGAATTTCAAAATTGCTGATTAAAAGTTAAATAAATTGCACTAGCTTTAACATGGCCAATAAATTGACGACAATTTTATGCATTTATGAAGCAAATTCTAGCGACGGTATTTTGCGTTAGCCTCTCGAAAATGATTTCAGTAATATATTTTATAATTTGTTTTGAATAAATTTCCTTAACTTTTAATCCTAAATTGTAATTAACTTAATATCTATCTAAATGAGTAGGTAATTATTTTTTTATTTTTCCTATAAAAGCTAGACCAGTTACTATAGTTGAATGATTCTTAGATGATTTAGTTATAGTTTGTTTATAATCTTGCAAGTAAAATTAGGTTTTTTTTTTTTAAGACTATATGCTTTTTTCTTCATCTTTAACTTCTTTTAACTCCTATTAGGCCACAATGCGTTAGCCAGATGTTTAATTTGTGGCTATGTTTTATTTAGCGATTTTGGCTCATCTAACACATAGTTATTATTCAAGTTTTCTTATAGGTTTTGCAAAATCTGACACGTCCTGCTGCGGATTGCATTCAAAGGACTGTTTAGCTAGATTTTAGTTGGGGCATTCTTCAGGGCATTATCGATCTTTTTCCATTTTATTTGCAAGATCTCGACGTCAACCATTTTTTGCCTTGTTTTTCGCAATAAATTTTGATTAAAAATCGTGTTCGGCCATCATATCTTCTTAAGGCTATATGTTAATGAAGCTAAATTCTTCAGAATAAGATCGAACTCAGAAGATTTTCACAATCAAAAAAGTGAATAAAGAACCTTCAATTTAAAAAAAATCATCAACTCTTAAGTTATAACAAAATCAAAAGTTTTGTTTTTATGAATTTTCGAAAGTTAGTATAGACAGATTGTAAAAAGAAAAAAGATTTTAATTTTCTACCTTTTTTCATTCTACTTTATTTTTAAAAAATCAGTAATATTTTTTTTTCACATTACATATTTCTAATTCTATAATATGTTTTACCTTATGTTACCTGTAATCTATTATTGAAAATAAAAAATCTTTGTATGTGTGTATGTGTATGTAAATAAAAAAAAATAAAAAAGTTAAATTTATATTTATAATTAAAATAATAATTATTTAACAATCATATACGTTTATTATATGATACACATTACAGTCTACACTATACAGTAAGTAACAAAAAAGTAAAACCCGGTTAAGTCTTATTATATGTATCTTAAATATACATATTTAAGGTGCGGAAAATTACTTCATCATCCCTCTCATAGTATTTGAAACAGAAATGACTTGTCAGAATAAAATAATAAAAAAAAAAAAAAAAGATTTAAAGGAATAAATTCAAATTAAACAACACCCATTTTTAAACTCAACACGTATATATATTAACCGGTATTTAAAATTAACAAAAAAAGTTAGAAAAGAGATGGCATGACATTTTTAATTTTTTTTTGTTTTTTTTTTCTTGAAACTACAAAATGAATTTTTGGGAAAAAAATTGAAAGTCTATGACCCTTTCCTTTTCATATGAAAGAAGAAAAAGCATTAAAAGATGATTTTGGGAAGCATAAGCTTAAATACGAAAATAAGCTTATAATAAAATAAATTCATATTTTTATTTGATGCTGTCTAAACCAAATAGTTTACAAATCAAGAGATATATGCAAAAATTAAACATGGCATTAGACATAATTCAATTGCATAAGTCAACCAAAATATTAACAGTCTAAATTTTGTGAAAACAAATATTAGGCAATATATTTAAATTTTAACCCTTTAAAGGATTCAGGTTTCTAATTTATAATATGATATCAAAAAAATTTTACGTGCATTTTTCTGCTAGAAAAAGCGGTTGAGTTTCATAAAACACTTGAAATGCCACTCTGGTTATTTTCATTTTTTTGACTTAAAACCACGATATTATGCCAAAGAAAAAGATTAGAATGTAGTTAACAAATTCTTTCCACCCATCCCGGGCAGTGGTCACTCATTTACAACAAATGTTGTAGTTAAAAAACTGTTTGACTTTTAAGTTACGTTTGCAGTGTATGTTATGAAGTACAGTTTTGTAGCATCTTTCTCGATCCCTATAGGGATCTATAGTTTTTATACTTATATAGCTTTCTCTTATACTTATAGCTTTCTCTTATATACTTATAGCTTTTATACTTATAGTTTTTATACTTATAGCTTTTATACTTCGATCCCTATAGGAATCTATAGCTTTTATACTTCTGTGTGTGTTTGTGTTAAGGATTTTTATATAGATATTGCATTCATTTATTATTTTTAGAGTACTTGTGCGAAAACTTTATTGATTTACAGAATGTCTGTCTCAATTAACAATAGATATTCAAAATTTTCATAAATGGTTTGGCGCAAACTCATATAGGAATAATGAGAACTAAAAGGGAGAAATGAAAGTAACATTTCTGTTGTGTTATATTTTTCTAATGATTTTTGGAAATCTGTGACAAATAAATCAGTATGACTAATGAAAGAATTTTCAATAAGTATTTTAAATGACAAATTAAAGTCTTCCTATTATAGTTAAAACAAATTGGAATCAAGAGAGATCATTTTTATAAGTTTTTCACGTATTAAAAATTTTTGTAATTAATTTTATGAACCAAAAAATTGCCAAAAAATTTATGAAGCAAAAACTTTATACAAAAAAAAAAATAATAATAGAAAATACAAAAAAAAAAAGCAACTTGGTTTTTTTTTTTATCTTTAATTTTTGTTTTTAATATTTCCTTTTAACACATCTTTGTTCTCTTTCACTTTGAAACAAAATATTCATTTAAAGTAATATGTATAATATTCTAAATTCTAATATCACTTATTTTCACCGTTTATTCATAGTGTTTAAGATGATTATTAGATCTTAGATTAAACTTCTTTCTTTTTTTTTTATTGTTTTTAATTTTCAGAATGATTAGCATATATAAAAAAAGCTTGTAAGGGGTAAAATAAAAAATGAGGGAAATTTTCTTCTGTTTTTTTTTTTTTTTTAGTTTAAAATTAATTTCATTAATAATTTCTTTTGATGTCAAGTTAATTAATTAAAAAAAAAATGTATTTAAAATGACTAACACCTTATCAAAATAGAACAAAATTATTCTATTTTACGGGTGAGTAAATTTTGGGGCAAGCTATACTTAAAAATAACAATAAATAATTTTAATTGAAATTAAATTAGTAAATTGAATAAAACATTATTTTGTTAATTGTTTTTTTTTTTATTGTTATGCAAATGGTGTTAGAATAAATAACAAGAGAAAAATTAAACGTTGATTTGAGGTATATACAGTAGGTATGATTCGGTTAAAATTTTATTTGGAACAGAACATTTCATTATAGTTTCATGATAAATTATGCAATAGATGGGAGTAGAAAAAAAAAAAAAATCGGACATAAATATGAATACATTATTAGGACTTGAACAATTATTTAAAATAGAAGCTTCGATCTAATTGCTTTCGAATTTTCTATCATCAACCAATTGTCTAAATTAAGGTATACTCTTTCTGTTTTCATCGTTCTGAATTCAGACAATAGGTTGGTCTTATTACAGGCCATTGTTTGATCAGTAGACATTACATTAGATGATTAGATGATTAGTATGCATATAAGTGTAAACTGTAGGTTTTGTTGAGTATAATTGACGCCTCCTAAAACACTTTATTTGTCTCTGTATCGATCTTCCTAGAAAAAAAAACAAATATCAAGTTTTATTTTTTGAAATTTAGGATATGGGCTCTTGGATATGGGCTTAAAAATCATAAAAAAAACTAAACAACGTCTATTTTATATAGGCTCTATTGTTGTCCTAAGTTTAAAGTTATTAGTGATTACTTCTCCTATAGTGATTACTTTTATGTCTAAATTTAACCAGTAAAAAAATTTAAACTTTAATTAAGACTTTTTATAACACATGATTCCTATAAGATACTTTAAAGAATTTAAAAACAAAAATGTAAAATATTTAACTTAATGTTTACTTTCTCTCTTGAATCCTTTTCATAAAATATAGATTATGATATCAGAAGTACAAATTCTAAAAAAAAAATGATTAGATTAATTTTTTATTTTTTGAACACTGTATAAAACAAAACATATTTTATATTTAAAATTATAATAATTTAAAAAATCATTTAGATTTCCACATTATTAAATGCTCATTTATTAAAATTGTTTTTTAACGCTATACAAATTTTGAAATGTTTCGTTCACTTAACACTATTTTACTTAACAGTTTAGTTAAATGTAATGTTGAAATACCCAGAAAATTCAAATATATTTTTTAAAATCGCAAAACGCGTTTATATGAGAATGAGATGTTATAGTTTAGTAAAGTATAGCTTATTGGAAAGAAGTCGAAAACTTCGATAACAACCGTGTATTAATATATTTCTTTTAATTTGTTCTAAGTATATTTTATAAAGTCATTGACTTTTTGTTTGTCAATGATTTGTTTCAGGAAGTTTATGTTTTTAGGAAGTAGTTTCTAATATAGTGCACATTTTTTGTTACTGATCTGTATCCATAATACAGTACACAATTGGAACTACTTTCTAAAAACAACGGCTCCCCAAAACAGATCATTGACAAAAAAATATATTAAATATGCATATTAAATAAAGTATTCAAAAACTTTAAACTTCATTTTATTATCTATTATATATAGCGCCTATATCTATTATCTATATCTATACATATCTATTATCTATATCTATAGCGATACATGCTTCCAGAAAATCGTTTCGAAGTTGAAATGATGGTTTTATAGGCGATATGATAAAAGTTTCGGATCAAAAGTCCCCCGGGGAGACTATAATTCCGATAACTAAGGCAAAAGTCTCCTAAAAAATAAGACATAATTCCAATAAAATTATGAATTTATTATGTTCGTCCATGTGATATTCTAAATTATTTCGCATCTGACTCTAAAATCCCTCTTAGTTTCGTCTATGCGAGATTCTGTATTTGGGATGGATTTTGTTTCCCATTTTTCCAGAGTATTTCTTTATTTATTCTGGATAAAGGAAATACCCTGATTTTGTTTCCAACACTAAACTCTTATCATTATGGAAAAACGGAATATCCTAATTTCATACCCAACTGTAAAATATTATCAAAAAAATAATCAAATCAATAATTCCTACTTTTATAAATTTTTGAAATAATTGATTGTTTTAATACTGAATTATAAATATTTCAGTTTATGAAGTCAAAAGTCCCCAAGGAACTTTTGGCCGTTTTACAGGAGTCCCCTGGGGAGTTTTTTTTAGTTTTTTGGGGCTTTTGTCATATCGTCCGTTTTATAGCATATTTAGAGGCGTCAAATCGACATAACACTATGAAATTTTAACAAAAAAAAAAGAAACTTTTCGTTTTAGTATTTAATAATTTAATTTTTTTAATTAAATAAAAAAGACACCAAAAAGTAATAACATAGTAAAAATTCTAATTAAAAACTAAATTCAGAAATTAAAAAAAAAACTTTTTAAAAGAAAAAGTAATCATAAAAGTAAGTATTAAATTTATACGTGGGAATTTATGAATACTTAGTTCTACAAAACAAAGGAAAAAATATTATCATTAAATACAAATTTACCATTTTTAATATTTTATATAAAAAGAAAAGAAAATATATTTTTTATTTAAATAATAATATATTTCTTTTGTTTTATAAACAAAAAAATACTAATTTCAGTCCCTATGAATTTTTTTTCTCTTTTTTTCTATTGTCAAAATAAAAATTATGAATACAGTTTTATATTTTCATGTTTTTTTTTGTTTTTTAAACACAAAAAATTTAATAATAAAAAAAATAAAAAAGTAATTTCTTTTGAAGAATTATGAAAAAAAACAAACATAGACAAGCTAAAAAAAAGAAAACAAAAATATGCTTCTCATCAATTTACTTAATGGTTCAGGTCCACCCCAATTAGTTTATTACGTGACAATGATAATAGGTCTTTATTATTATTAAAATAGCCTACCGCATTATTTTATTTTATTTAATTTTTTTTTTTTTGTTTTTGTTATTTTTCTATAAATTGGTACCATTTCTCCATTTTTTTTTGTTTTTTTCTGGGTTTTCTATTAAAAATTAACTTTTTCTTTGTTTTTTTTTTTTTTTTTTTTTAAAACTAAACATGATACTCTAAGATAAAAGCAAAATAAAAAAATAATAAGAAAAGATACAATAAAAAAAAAAATATTTATTACTTTTCTTTTGGCTTCCGTAGAAAATTAGCACCTTAATTAATTTAAATGGCGTCCATCTAAAAAAATAAACAAACAAATTAAAAAAATAAAAAAAAAAAAAAAGCAACACACTAACTAAAATAAAAATACTAAAAGATATATTATCTTATATCTTACTATGAAATAATTATGCTTTCATCAGAAAACAACAGAATTTCAAAAACACCCAATAAAATTTTTTCACAAAAAAGATAAACATATACATATATATATACATTTTATACCCATAAATATATGTACAGATTCAGTTTAAAATAAAAGAGAGAGAGAAATGTTCTAAAAAAAAAAAAAAAATAGATCCCAGGTACACTTTTTTAAAACAAAAAACTCTAATTATTTTAATAAAGAACTTCTTTGAATCTAAAAAAAAAAAAAAAAAAAGAAAAGTATCTTTAGTATTAAAGAAAGCGCCCTCAATTGCTCATCATTAAAAATCAACTAATGCTGTATATCATGTACAAAAATTAAAAAAAAAATCATAAACATCATGTTTTTCATAATTTTTTTTTTTATACCTTTTAAAAAACAATTTTTAAACATAATTTTCTCCGAAATTATATAAATTTTTGGGTCCCTAAATTACAAAAAAAAAAAAAAAAAACACTAAAAATAATGACAAGATTTTAGAAATGACACTATTTTAACTATTTTATTTTAGTTTAAGATCACACTAAACTGTTTTCAACACAATTTTAATAAGCTGAAAAAAATAAATTAAAAAAAACCTTTTATGTATATTTTTTTTTTTTCGATTTACCTTTTTAGGATAACGACAATTTACAGATGTAATTTTTAATTAAGTGAAACTAAAAGTTGAAATTAAAAGTGAATTTTTTTAATATACCATGAATAAATTTCAATATCAATTTTTTTTTTGTTTTCGTGTCAAAGGATTTCATTGTTTGTTTTGATTTTGACTAGGCGAGATACTTATCTATGTTGTTATATGAAAATGTAATTGAGAGAGTGAGAGAGAGAGAGAAATAGAAAGAGAGGGAGAAAAGAAAAGTAAAGAAACAACTAGATGTGAAAAGGAGTTATCATAGCATATATGGATTTTGGTATATGTACTCCATACTTATAGAATTTATTGTATCATACATTTTGCTGGAATCAATTAATAATTGTTAGAGTACCATAAAGTTTATATTGTACTTTTACTATAATTTGAACCATTAACAAGCAGTTTAAACTTGTGCAAGTGTCAACTTTTTATATAGTTAATAATGTAATTTTTAGAATACGTCCCTGCTCTAAGGTTTCGTTTAAATCTTTAACTACTAAAAAGAAAAAAATAAGTAAAAAGAAAAATACAATAATGACAACAAGATAAATTTAATTAATATACAAATTTTAAAGAATTATGAAGTTAGATTACGGTTTTTTTTAGTAGGTTTTTAGTTAAAATTTTAGTATGCTTTTTAATTAAGTTAATATAGCACAAATTAAAATTAAAGTTAATTAATAATAACAATTTCTAAAAAATAAACTAATCTTTCTGAAAAAGCATTTCAAGAGATGTTGTTAAAGGTCAAAACAGTCTAAAAATTCCACGTTTTTGGAGCACTCATTTTATTTTATAAATACTTTTTTGGTATACAAACCCGTTTAGAAGAAACTGAAATCTTAATGCCTCTTAATATTTTCAACCGATATACAAGGAGAGTTGCACAGACTAACTCCTATATTTAAAAGATCCCCATAGATAGTTTAGCACCGCGCATGGTAATTCTTATGTAATGCGTACAGCACAAATATGAAATAGCTTGCCGCCGGAAGTATTTCAAAAAATTGGCAATGATAATATGTATTTACCAACCTTAACGAAATTTAAGAAGAACATCAACATGTTTTTTCTAAATAATCCTCCCAACATCCTAGACATGCTTCGCAATTTTCTTTCTTCAAAATGTTCTAAACTCCAAACCAAACAGTAAATTGTACTATAGGCTCTAACCTGATGTTTCGTTTAAAAGAGAGGTAACGTTTAGTTGGTTAAAATCCAACATTAACAACAAAATTCGCACGTTGATCTCATTGGTGTTTTTCGAGATTCCCACCTACCCTTGCAAAAATAAGAAAAAAACAAACGTATCTTCAATGACATGTAAAAATATGGTACAATTTAAATGTTTTATTTTTCTAATGCCTTGTTGTCCTGCTACTTATCCCCAGCATCAAGAAATAGATGATACGATATGGAAGTAAAAATATTGGGGCACCTTTCAGCAAATTTCTCCTTTGAAATTACCATTCCATTATTGGAAATCTTATTTTATTAATGAGATGGGATGGGATGGGAAAACCTTATATTATTAAGATTTTTTTTTCAAATATATGCAATGTCCTGTCAAAAATCTTGAATTAGATTAGAGTATTGTCAATTGTGTAGTGCAATGCAAATGATTGAATATAAATCGAGAGATATTTTTTTTTTATTTTAAAAACCGCCTTTAGTTAATGTTAATAATGAAACATCTTCTGTTTTTGAATTTTTATTTATTTTCTTTTATTCGCATAATGTAATTTGTATTATGTTGTAAATAATATTAGTTAAATTATGTTTTGATAATTATTATTATCCTTTACGGTTTTTACTATCCTTCATTTAATTTTGTATGCAATTATAGGTACAATTTATAAATAAAGAATATTTGCTTACATTTATAATCAAATTTTGTGTGTATATGTTTTAATCCAAACTTGGATCATGTCACATTATAATCCTTGATTTAACTGCCCTAAGGACTTTTTTTTTTGCAGAAGCAGAAAAAATGTAATGATTTTATGAAAAATTGGTAAATTTTGAAAAAAAAAAGAAAAAAAGAATAGAATTCAAATAAAGATGAACTAAAAGCAAAAAAAAACAAACAAAAAAGTTACTTATAGGCAAAATTAATATTAAATTTTTATTTTTCTTCAAGAGAATGAACAGAAGCAGTACATATTTATTATATAGGATAACATATACAAGACCAGTATTTTCATCATAATTTCCTATACTTATATAACATATACTAATTTATATTTATATATCTTTTGTATTATATAAAAAACGATACATATATATATAAAATATACCATAAAGAACACATAACATATTAAAAAAACAAAAAAGACATTGTTTCAAAAAATATTTATAATGATTTTCTATGTTTTGCCGACGGCCACCATGATTACATCGAAAACAAAAAAAAAATTTATTTAGTTTTTTTTTGTGTATGTTAAAGAGTTGGTACTCGAAAACAACGATACAATACTTATATATCCTCATATAATATTATACATATATATATATATGTAGTACTGTGTCTGTATCATATACATTTAAGTATCAAACTTTTCTTCTTCATTTTGCAAAGTTTTTTCAATGTTCTTAAACTTAAATGTTTTGTTTCATTTTTAAATTAAGATTTTTGTTTTAAATAATCCTGTTTTTGGATAAAAATTTTAAATTTAGTGCGTTTTTTTTATTTTTTTTTTTTTGATATTACATTTTTTTCTTTACATTTTACTTTCTATATTTAAATTCTATTGAAAACTTCTACAATCCAAGAAAATGCCTTATATTATAAAACTTAAGTATGAATATCGAATGGTAGCGCTATCTAAAGGTAGCGTCAAGTTCCAATATGTAACCATTGAAAAATTCAAAATTGATTTCTTATGTATACATTATACGAATGTTGTTGGAAGAATCTTCTCCGAGATACAATTTCGAAATTACTCTCTTGAGTTAGGTCTAAAAAAAAGTTGAAACTAATAACTATCGTGCTTAAAATGATACCATCAAATTATACACCTTTTTAGTTCGTACTTTTGTGTAAAATATAAAATATAAGACTTTCAAAATTTTAAAAACCTTATTATTGCCAGAGAGGCAATCAATTGGAAATAGTAACTAGAGAGAACTAAATAGAATGTATTTTTTATAAACTATTTATCTTTGAAGTCCTTGTTTACACTTTGACGAAACTTTGAGCTCATGACCGTTAAACATATAGTTTCCATTTCTATGACTTAGGAAAATATTTAATAGAATATTAACTTTTATTTCGTATTTTTTTATTTTTGTGGTTTACTGGGATGATGTGATTGTGATTTACTATACTAAGCTTGTCTTAACTTTTGAAGCAAAAGGTAACCAATATGGTTATGCTGAAGTCCGATGAAAAAATCGTTCGAATGAAAAACTCCGTTACGCATTCGTAAAAATTGGTATGTTGAAGTCCATTCGACTGTAAATATTTTTTGCAGATGTCAAAGTTATATGTTTCGTAAAATATTTTTTGTATCTATAGTATTTTTTGGTAGATTTTATTTTTTGTGTTTGTTCAGTATAAAGTAAAAATTCAAAAGTAAAATACGTTTAAAATAATTTTTATAAATCGATGATGAATTTTGTACCAACTTAAGAATAATTGAAAAATGAAGAAGCGGAAATTCTAAAAAATTTCTGATAAGAAAATTACTCAAAATATTATTTTTTACGCTGAACAATGCACTGGTTTTTAAAAAAATATTTTTAAATTTATAATTAAAAAAAAAAAAATCTTATAAAAACAAAAATTATCTTTACTTTTTTTCTTTGAAAAATAAATTAATAATTTAAAATAAAAATTATTTAAGACTAAATAACAGTTCCTTTTTAACTGCTTGCTTTCGAATAATGACTAATTGTATCGAAACAAATTTTATTCATTTTCATTAAATTTCCATTTCGAAGGACTACAGCATACACAAAAAAAAAAAAAAATCGAAATAAAAATGACGTTTTGCAGCCGTGAATTAACTTTTCATTTCAGCATACCGTATGTGGAATTTTTGTTCATCGAAACATTTCGACGGACTTCAGCATAACCATACAAATTTTATACCTGCGTTATTAATGCGAAGCTGTGTTAACTGTTTAAGGATAACAAAAAAGATTTAATATTCTGAAGAAGATGATCATGAAAACAGTAATTCAGATTTGTTCAATCATTCGATTAGCTTTTCTGAATAATTCAACTTTTTAATTTACAAGCGAAGCAAACTAAACATTTAAAAGTTTTATGCCTTATCTTTAATTAAGTATTCTTATACATTTTACTAATTACATATTTTGGATAATTGGAGTAGTTATGAAGTACCAAATGCTGCGCTAAAAAAATTCTAGATTACAAAATTGTGTCACTTTATGTCAAATTTCTGAAGCAGTCCTGCTAATAGAGAACCCAGTTCGCGTCAGTCCTGCTAATAGAGAACCCAGTTCGCGTCAGTCCTGCTAATAGAGAACCCTTCATACGATTTTTTCTGGTAATTACGTGTATGTAATATATATATATAATTATGTTCTTTGACTTCAACTCAACTTAACATTTCGTGATCTCAAAATTGTGGGAAATCATATACTTAAAAAAAATTAATTTTACCATTTTAGAAATTTTTGTACGATCCCAATAAAAGATAGTTTGGGACTATGTATTGAAAATTGAATAAAACATTCAGAAAATTAAAAAAAAATATTAAGTTATATAAAAAAAAAAATTAAACAGGACAACAACCTAAATATTTCAATAATTTAATATTATCTGTCAAATTATAAAAAAAAGTATATAAATAAGTAAAGAATAAGTGTCAAAACTCAAAATACTAAAAAAATATAAAATATCGAATTTATGAAAAATCACCCACCTTAGCTGTGTACAATAAAAATAAATAATAATAGCCAAGAATTACCCCTTTTTTTTGGTAATAACATTCAGTAGTTAAGTTTTTGGATAGTTAAAAAAGTCAACTTCATATATTATAAATTCACCTTTTTTTATTTTTTTTTTCGGTATTTTTGAAGAAAAATTAACAAAATAACATATGGATATACTATCCAATAATGTACATATTTGATTTTATTGTGACATTTATTCATGAACAAAATGTCAATTTATGTCAATTTTTTTCCAAAATAAAAATAAAATTCAAAAAATTTAACATGATCATGAAAAAAAAAATAAAAATAAAAAGAAATTTTTATTGTATATCATTTAAAATTGAACGAAAGGAGCAAACATCAAAAATATAAGAAAAGAAATGTCAAAAAGATGTCACCATAAAGTAATAAATTTCGGATTTTTGTTTTTTTTTAATTTTTTTTTTAATTCTTGTTTTACATAGTGTGCTCGTCGTTAATAAAATTACGATACACGGATACATTTTTATTGCCATAATAACCACTAAAAATTAAAAAAAAAAAAATCATAACAGGAAAATGAACCAAAAAAAATATTGTGTTTAGCACCGTCGAAAAGTAATTTACAACTTTTAATATTTAAATCAGTTTTTAATTCTCATGTGTCTTTTGACAGTGACTCCTCGTTGTTGATCTTCAGACAAAAAAAGAAAAATAAAAATCTAAATTAATTTTTTTTTGATCTTGTTTAACATGTTAAAAGCACCCAAAAGTGCAACAACAATAAAAAAAAAATAACGAAAAATATTGTGCAATATGATACTAATATAATTTTCCTAAATCAGTGATTGTCAACTTTTTTTTAAAAAGTCATCACTGATATGTCTTTAATTGATGACGTTCACTTTGTATTGTGACATTATGTTTAAGTATTAATGAAATCTGTTTTAGAAATTGTAATGAATTGAATAAAAAATTGTACAGAATATTTCTTAATAAAGGATTACACAAAATAAATTCAGAAAACTTCCTATTACCTGACAGAAGATTCAAAGGATTAAATAAAATGTTGAAAAATGGATTATCTAACTAAAAACGATACTGTATGCTTACGAAAAAAAAAAATAAATTGAAACAAAAAGGAGTAAAAAAATATTTATTTAAATTTTATTTAAATTTGGATGCAATTATAACTTTAACTTCAATATAATATTGAAAAAAAAAATGTTTAAAGTAAATGCGTTAGTAACTACAAAATTTGCTCAAAAGAAATAGTACTAAAAGAGTACTAAAATACCTTAATTTACATGTTATTATACTTGGTTTTGATAAATATAAGGAAAAACAACAAAACAAAAAAACGGGGAAGTCTGCTTATGGAGTTAATAAAAATTATATGTAAGAGGCAACCACCCTCTCTTTGCTGTCTGAAGAAAACAACTTCTTTTTGTAACTTTTCGGAAAAGGGTAAACTCTATTTTGTAGTTTCAACGTAGAAACTTTAAATCAATTTAATGAAATTCATTGTTGTTTTAATTACAAAATTCAAATATTTTTAAACATTTTCAAATTGTTTAGATATCAATTATTAAATTTGGTGATTGTTTGCCCTTTTTGGTCTTAGTTTTTTGATTCGCTTGTTTTGTCTGATTATTTTTGATCCCTCTTTTTGATGCACTTCTTTTGAGTCATACCATTATATACATATGTAGATCATATATCATACTGGCTATGAAGAAGATGCTAAGTATACAATAATACTAAATAAAGCGAACAGTTTGAAAACCATTATAAGAATTCTACGGCAAGTATAGTTTTGAGGCGGATTTATATACAAATAGTATATTTTATACTTTATATTATTTCCTCCGATGATATAAAAATCTCCAAAATAAAAATAAAAAATATTGAATATTGATTTAAAAATGGGAAAACTTGAAACAAAATTTCTTATTTCATGAACTTTAGTGACAATTTTATTATATTTATTCCCCATAAAATTTTTGACTCGAAAAATGTTTGACTCTTTTTTTTCGCTGGAGTCAAACTTCTAAATTAGATAGAGCAAAGCGAAAGGAGTAATAATTATGTAAATAAAAATGAAGACAACATAAACACAAATTTGAGAACTATTATTATGTATACTGAAAACAATGGATAATACAGCAAAATAAAAAAGGGGAAAATATTATAAGTTTTGGTGTCGAAAAACACCATTTGACACAATAAAAATTTGATGTCAGATGAGCCAATAAAAAAAATCGTTGAAAATATTTTCAAGAACATAAGCAGCTATAATTATATTGAATAGATCTGAATCCTAAGACCAATGTATCTAATAAAACTAAAGGGGCAACAAAAAAATAAAAAATAAATATATATATACATATATATAAAAAAAAATGAGTTTCTGTAACATTTAAGAATACATTTGGGTGGCATTTAATGAGTAATAAATGCAAAGATTATGACTTAAATGATTGATTGGACCAATAATTTTTAGAAATTTGGGAAATAAAGGGGAAAAAAAACTTGTATAAAAATTTTTTTTTTTATATATAATTTTATAATTTATTTTTGGGTTAAATATAGTTGAGTTTAAAAATTAATATAACAATTTTATTATTTGAAGCATTTTTAAAAAAATAAAAAATATTTATAAATACTTATATGGAAGTAATATTTTAATTTTATTGAAGGATTTGGATTTATTTAGGAACCATAAAATTGTAATTAGAATTTAGAGAAAAATTTTGAATATAAAATGGGTGGGCTAATAAAGTTGTAAGATAAATTTTAATAATGTTAAAAAGATTTTATATTATTTCTTCAATATTCTTTTAAATATAAGTCCAATATTCAACATTCATCAAGTATATAGATATAGGTAGTGTATAGTGATAGAAAAAGAAAAATGTTTACATTTTACATTACACAAGTCTCATATTGTGTTTTTTTGGCGAAGTTAATTAATAAATGTGCGATTTAAAATAAAAGGCTATTTCTTTAAAAGAGAAATTGAATCCTTAAACTCCTATAAGAAAATATTGAAATATTATTTTCTTGTCTTTTGCTGAAAAAGTCTCGTATTCACTTGTTATTAAATGTAAACAATTAATAGCTTTTGATAAGTACTATAGTGTGCAATTTGTACTTAATTTAGGTACTAATATCATAAATCTTAATATAGGGGGCAAATAATATCATATATTTTAATATAGGAGAAAGATGGGATTCATTCATTTCTTCCAAAAACAATTCCATCTATACACAATTCTTTTTATAATTTCCCCCGACATTAAAAGGATATTAAAGGAAGGACTTTAGAGCTTGTTAAAAAAATTAAGGTTTCAATAATTTGTTTACCGGAAGTTTGGAGGCGGCAGCACCCATTATAATTTCAAATTCTTTGAGGTTCAAATATATATAAGTGTGTAAAAAATTAATAAAGAAGGATTTTAGAGTTGGTTTGCAAAATCAAACATATATTCAATCGATGGAAGATATGTTTGTGCGAAGAAATATTTTGAGAAGAATTTTTTTCTCAAAGAATTGAATGGAAATTGAGGAAAATACCTATACATAGTAAAATGTTTGATATAAGTTTTTTCGAAGAGCTCTTACTCTTTTTTTGTGTCATTGCAAAAGTTGCAAATTGTAAGTGTACTAAATCATGAATAAAACCTTTAAAAATAATTTACATCACATATAAACTTTTTTTTAATTAAAATGTACAAATACAATCCAAAAAAAAAAATTAAAATATGATCGTTCACTAATTTATCAAAACTAGAAATTTTTAATCAATTTTCATAATCCTCCTATTTTTAAAATTTTTAATTAAAATGTCACACTTTATTTTTGTGTTTTGTTTTCCTTTTTAAAAATCTAAAAATCGATTAAAATTTGGTTTTAAATACTTTTCAACATAATTAATATTAATTTCACATTTACAAAACACTTTTTCTTTTAACCAATTTTAAATTTTATCATATTTTAACCTTTTATTATAGTATACAAAAGAAAACAAAAACTTTAATAGAATTCACACCTTTAGAATCCCATATTATGGATATCAGCAAAAAAAAAAAACAAAACAGGACTCTTTTTCTAAACAAAAAACTTTTTAATTAATTTTATTTATATTTGCTATCATTATATTTAAGATAAATCCATAGTTAAAAATTAAAATTCAAACTTTAAAATATAAAACAAGACGACATGTTATTAAAAAGACATTTTCCACCTTCATAGCACCTGTAATTTTCATTTTCATGAAAATTAGAATAATGTTACAAAATATTTTCAAAAATTATTTTTTTATTAATTTTATATATACAAAAAAAACATATAATGTATAACTATATAAGGATATATAAATATATATGTATATATAATACTAAAAGATTTGTAGAATATTAAAAATCATAAAATTAATTTCTATGCAAATATCTTATAAAAACAGCAACCAAAATAACCTTTTTCAAATATATTTCCCATACGTTAACACCCACCCACATCAAACATACTCAATTAATATAAAATGATGAAACTATATAATATACATTGTAACTATATAAATATTAAACAAAAAAGATTTTGAATTTACAGATACATATATACTTAAAAGTACCGATTTAATAACTAATAAAAAAAAATTAATTTTTTAAAAATATTCAAAATTTTATTTAAAAGGGTTAAGCCGCGGACAAAAAATTTTCTCTTATTTAATGAGTAAGTAACGTGTTGCTGCTGCTCCTTCTTATTTTGATTATAATTATTTTAGGGCTTTGCTCTAGGTTGTTTTTATTGTTTGGAGCTGTTGCTCATAGTAAAGGATTAAATAGTGTTATTTACAATTGAATAAATCAGAGAATTTGTCATCATTACTAAATTTAATTAAAGAAGTCTTAGTATTAGTTTATAATTGAAAATTTATAAAATTTAATTAAAATTATATCTTTTCTAAGTTTTTAAGATATTTGAAAATATCCTTTGTCTTTTTTTAACTAAACGCACCTAAATTTAAGCTAACTCAACTAATTTAATGGGGGGGTTTTAAAACTCAAATGTAGTGTTTGCTTTAACTCTATACATTTTTTAAAAATTGACTTAAGGTTCACTTGATTTGACATACCAACCAAATAATCTCCAACCTTGGAAATAATTAACTTCAAATTTAAAAACAGTGGACAAGATTAAAAGAAATAAATATCATCTGAATAGACAATGTATAGACAAATTGTTTAACTACTTTAATTAAATTTTAACTTTAAAAAAAAAACGTGCCTAAAGAGAGGCACGTGAACAATATATAATTTATTAAGTAAAGTTCAGTTTCAATTGAGTTAATTTTAAGTGGTATTAAAAACTGATTCAACTCATTAATTGAAGCTATTCAGGATAGTAATTGCCTTTCTATAATGTTGGGAGTTCTTTTTGTTTTTTCAGTTTATTCCCCTATCACATAATCTGACAAAGAAACTACAAAGCTTTTCCTTTTCAGGAGTGGCTGTAAACGTCGGAAGGAGGAATTATCCTTACAACGTGTGTCAGATTCGAATCCGCACTTCCTCGGTGTTTCATACGCTCAACGTATTTCACACAACGTATTTCATACGCTCTTACGCACTCATACCCTTACCCACTAGGCCATCGAGATCCCGGGTGTTCTTTAAATACAGATCTCTTTTTGTAAATACAGTCCTCTTTTTTTGTAAATACAGATCTCTTTTTTTATACAGATCTAATATTTTAAATACATAAAAATAAATGTATGTATATTGACACATTGATTCAAAAAATGGCGTAAACAAAGAACTTCTACAAAAATTCGTATTTTGTTGTTATTCAAACATTGCAGAAATGCAAATGTATGATTTTGTTCACTACAGTCGAGCATTTAAATTTCTTAATATAAATTAAAAAAACAATCCAGATTTCTTAGTATATCGGAATTCAAAAGTTTTAGTTAACCTTTATCAGGAAACTAAAAAAATTTTAAAAATGACTTTTATTAATTTTCAAATAATGAAAACTGCTTAAAAACAAACTAAATAATATTCTCAAAAAACATGGGAATCTAATTTCCTAAAAGAGAAATAAAATCAAACAAAAAGAAAAAAAACGTAATAAAGAAAATTTCAATCTAAAATATCTTTAGATATACGTACTCGTATTAACAAAACCCCACCAACAATAGGATTACATGAAGAAAAAAAAAATATTTTCTAATTTTCGCGGTTGGATATTATCTGATGACAAGGTTTTTAATTCCTTTTTTTTTTGACGGTTTTGTTTTTTTTTTTTTGTTCTTACTATTGGGACTATTCTACAATGAATAATGAACAATTCTACTTGGTTCAATGTGAATGAACATTTTTCTCTTTTTCAAAATAACGAGTAATCAGGTGAGTTTAATATTTTTTACCTATATATAATAAGTGTAGGCAAAGAACCATCGATGTTTCTATTTTTTATATATGTATACATAGTAGTGGAAATTTGAGTACATAGATGATTACTCCATAGTGTAAAACTTAGAAATCATCATATCATATTCTTTCTCTTATAGTTAAATGTAGATAAAATTTTTCAATAATATTTACTAGGGTTAAGGAAATGATGATACACAGGAAGAAAAAGGTGGGAGATATGGTGTAATACATTTTAAGAGGATTATAATAACACTTGTCAAACAGGTTAAGTTCAAAAATGGCAAAAAAAAAAATTTTTTTAATTTAATATTACATTATTATTGTTGTAGTTATTATATATTAAAGTACAACTATATTTTTAATATTCTGCCAACTACATATACCTAATACCTATACTACAAAAGTCCAATAACCAATTTTTGTAATTTAGTCTTGGGTGCCGGGAGGCTTTTTAAACAATAATTATTGTTAGCCAAAAACGAAAACAAAAAAAAAAAAAAACAACAACAAAAAAAATATTAAAACCACCATTATTGAATTAAAGTGTCATAGTGTATATATTTAAATAAATAAGAAAGAGATAGAAATATTGTATTTTGTTAAATAGAATTTCGTTCGTTGTCATCACTATTATTATTAATAGCATATATTATGTTATGTACATATTATAATTATTCTAAATTATAATGTGTTAGAAAAAGAAAAAAGAATGGCCCACATAATAAATATTGAATACAGAACACATAAAATAAAATATATACATATGTAGTTAGTTTGTGGATACTTTTATATAAGTTTTAATTGAACTGCTGCTTCTGCTGCTGTTATAATGCTACCACTTTTTTTTTTGTTTTACTCTGGGGGTTTTAATTCACTTGTTTTTTTTTTTTTGTTGCTTATGTTGCATTTTTGTTTAGGTTTATATATACCAACTTTGTTATATTGATTATAGAAAAAAAAAAAAAATTTATGTTAAAGCGGTATGAAAACAAGACTTTGACATGCTAGGAGGTGGATCTGCAAAAATTATTAATTTTTAAAAGTTGAAAACAAGGTAAAAAGTTATTAAATAAAAGGTTTTAAGTTTTAGTTTTTATATTTATTTATTTTTTCGGAACTTGTATTATGATTACAATTATTGTTATTAATATTGTTATAGTTATTTTGTATATAATTTAATTTTTTTTTTAACTACCATTTATACATATATGTATACAACAAATATATATATATATATATATATATATATATATATATATATATATATATATATATATATATATATAATACGCGAAAAGGGGTTTGACAATATTGTTATCGTAGATTTGTTTTTTTTTTTTTTTAGTTTGAAGAAAAAAAAAACTGGCAGCAGTTAATAAACACTACATAAAAATGAGGTTGCCAGAAGTAAACAAATTTCTTTTTTCCAAAAATACAATTGCTATGGTATAAAGTTATTAGAAAAATACGAAGATTAGAATAGGAGGATGGTATAGGTTTGGATTTGAATGAAAATTTTTATAAAAATTACACTCTTAATTAAATTTTTGGAAATAACATTACCTTCTTGTCATCTTCAGAAAACAAAAAAAAGGCAAGGAAGTCTTCTTATGAGGACAAAAAAAGAAGACATAAGGATGCCTTTTTAAGAACAGTAAAGACGGCTAGGAACACATAAGCGTGTTATCAAAAACATAATTTATAGAAATTACTTTATATTTCAATTGATCACTAAAAAATACATGTTTTTATCCGTTAGATAACAAAAGAAATGTAAATTGACCAACAAGGATATTTTAAATAAAATGGAATATTCATTTCAAGAACGACTTATCGAATTAATACATTTTGTTTTCAAAGTCAAATAGAAATGCTTTTTATCAACTTTAGTTTATACTATAGCACAATCCCTATACTATATAGTACTACATAATAATATGATATTTCAAGAAAAATTATCGTTCAAAGATAAGCATAAAGCTCTGATGGATTGAATACACACTAAATGTATACACTTATTACCATATACGTCGCACAACAAATTGACAATATATAAGAGGTGAGACAAATAATCTCTAAACAAAAGAAGAAAGAAAATAAATAGAACAAAAGAAGTTCTTTACGCCTTATGCATAGGTTTCTAAGAAAGAGCAGACGAAGTTAAATAAGTACTTTTATACAGGCTTTTCTTAAAAAGTGTATTTACAAATACTTGACAAGCTAAAAATGAGAATTAAGTCAATAAAAATTAAATTATAGGACTCTTTTATGACATGTTAACAATTTTTTTTTTTAAATTTACAAAAAACAAAAAAAAAATCTTACGGAAAAATCTAAAATTCTTGGATCTAATGAATATTCATAATTTTTGGGACAAAGAAAATGTTGGATAAAAATAAGGTATTTTTTTTTTATTAAAAAAAATTAAAAATAAAAAAAAAGTTTAAAAGGGTAGATGAAATTTTTTATATTAGTTAGTTATCAACATAAAAAGAACAAAATGTATTTTTAGTATCTACTACTTATCATATAATCTTTGGTAACAAAATATGATTTTACATGTATTTAAATAATTAACATAAATATACCGTACAATGTACATACTTATAGTTATACGAGTAGTATATGTTATAAATATATTAGGAAGAGAAAATGAATTTGTATGACATGATGTCAATTTTTATTGAATTTCGCACCTGTTTTTTATTTTAATTTTTTTTTTTTTTTGTTTTTATTAATTGACTCAAAATATGTAACTACCTTGCATATTTTCACAGTTTACACTTTTTTTTTTATGTTATGAGTAAAAATTGTGCAACATAATCTTCTTAACTTTAAATAAAAATTAATTTAGTAATTATATATGAATTAAAGGAAAATCTGCAGAAGATGGATTGAATTAATTCGATGTACGGTAGAAATTAAGTTAAAAACATTCTGATGCATCAAACAGAAGTCTTTTATCCACTTTCGTATCTATAAATACATTATTTTGAATATATATTTATTGCTTCTTTTAGATTGTGTCCCAAAACCAAACAGAAATTCATCAATCCATTTGAAAATTTTGAAAAATTTGACAGTATATGTATTTAAAAAAAAAACATCGAAATTGAAATATCGGAAATTTAATACTTTTATATAAATATTTACCACCTAATCTATAGGTTTTGGTAAAATATCCCTTTTTAAATCCTCCTGCTACGCAATAAAAATCTTGAAAACTTTTCAAATCAACATATACTTAAAATTAATATAACGGCAATTATTATCTTTTAAAAATTGTTCTTATGTTGGAATCAATATTTTTAACGGATCACTACATTCGCTTTTCGTAAAAACCTTGAAAATTTTTTTTTTTTTTTCAGGTCAGTTACAATGAAAGCAGCGCGTTTTTGCAGAGTCGCAAAATTATTTCAAATTAATGAGTTTATATCCTATTGTATTTAATGAAAGCGACGCATTTTTACGGCGTGACCAGGTTTGTAGGCACTTTATAATTAGGGACAAGTTTTTTTATATGTACATATGTAACTACCTATAATATTATATGAGAAATTTTGGATTGGCAGGGATTATATAGTTATGGTTACAAAATCAGAGTTATACGATTTTTCCAGATAGTATGTATATGTAAATGTTTATGACAGATTTTAAATTGGGAGTGATTGAACAATTAATGATAAATTAATTAATTTGTTTTATTAGAAATACAAAAATAATCACAATTCGTGTTTTAACGTTATGATAAAACATATTATGAGACAAAAAATTTGTTTAATGTTATTTTTTTTTTTTTTTTCAAAATATTAATTTGCCGGTTTCCATTTATTTATTTATGGTGCGTTAGCAGCTAGGAGTTTCGTACCATTATATTGACTAAAGAGGAAGTTGGGGTTAATCAGTAAGAATATGTCTTTGGAAGATTTCCACCTCCCTTAGGAAAAAAAAACAAAAAAACGAAAAACATACAAAAAATAGATATACCATTTTTATTTTTTTTAAATATTTAAAATAAATTTTTATCAGCATTTTTTTTTTGTTTATTTGTTAAAATGAGTCTTAACGTTCTATAAATTAAATTTTAAAATTGAACAGTAATAATGTTTTAGAGTACCTCACCAAATACATCGTTATTTTAAATTAAAAAGAAAATATAATAGAGTATGGCGCCATTAATCTAATATACTAAAGGTCTCATTTTTCTTAGACAAAGTGTCGTTTTTCTTTAATCCACACCCTTAAAAGTCTTTCATAAGTCATACAAATATCATTTCTTTTTATTTGTTATTCAATATTCAGTCAATATTTTTTAAAATTTTCAAAAATATTTTAATTGATGATATTCTTTAAA
This sequence comes from Poecilobothrus nobilitatus, assembly GCA_947095535.1. NCBI lineage: Eukaryota > Metazoa > Arthropoda > Insecta > Diptera > Dolichopodidae > Poecilobothrus > Poecilobothrus nobilitatus. The sequence continues at coordinate 58,279,848 of OX352774.1, forward strand.
ATTGAATAAACAGAATATATATAAATACATATATGTAGGTTTAGGTACTAAACAAGAAAAAAATTTTTAAACGATCCTTTTTCAATTGCATGTATTTATTACTTCAGAGTTCAGATACATGTTTATATACGAAAGTACTTAAAAGATACTTTAAAGGTTCTAATTTTCTTCTTTGTTTTTTTTTTGTTGTTTTTCTTTTTGTTTTTTAGTTTTCTTGCTCTGTAACTGTAATATGATCCTACCGGATAGATTTCAAATTAGAATTCAATTTTTCACGACAATTTTCTAAGAAATTTTTAAGTTGTATCTTAAAAGATTTTTTTAAGTTGCAAAAATAAATATCATATTAAGGATATACACTTAAGAAAAGGATATTTTATTTTTATATATATACATATTACATATATATATATATATATAAAATAACAATATATATATATTGTTTTAAGGATATTATTGTATTCTGATGATTTGATATTTAAACATTATACTTAATTTGTTTTACAAGTGTTTTTAAGTTTGTTTATTTTCTTTTATAAAACATCTATTTGTTATTGTTGTTGTTGGACAGTTGTACCAATTATCAATTTTAACCAATATATAGGTACATACCTATTATAGAATATAGATTATGGGTGTAAGAGTTGATGATTTATGATTGAATAAAAAATTATTATCTTAAGATATATAGAAAATAGATAATAATATATATAAGTTTTACTTTACTAACAATTTGTTTTTGGTTTTTTTTTTTCTTTTCCTAAATATTTTTGTTAATTTTGTTTGGTATAAGGTTGAGCCGATTAGAAATGGTTTTTATACAATTTCAATACAGATGTAATATAAAATATGCTCTAATACTGCTGCCTATATTACAAATCGATAGAATTTTTATTTAAAAAAAAAAATTTTGAAAAAGAAGAAAAAGATATTATTTTATATTTATTTACTAAATAATGGTGTTGGTTTTCAAATGATATGATGTTAAACAATGTTGTAAGACCATGTGTTAATGATTTAACGGCATGCATAATATATACATGAAAAAAATTTGGGTTAAAATTCAAATTAACATTATTATATTTGTTTTTGACAGTTGCCTTTAAATATTTGTCTTCTTTCAAGTGGTATACATATATAATATCCTTTATTAGAGAGTCTTGGAGAGCCTTGAAGAGTTAAACAAAATAGCAATTTGAATTTTGAAGCCATAATGAAGGAAAAATATATATACACACACAATCTGGTGGTGGGGAATGATCTATATTTATATTGTCAATATAACATTTAGTGGGTTCCCAGTTTTGATAGAGATAGGTTATTCTTGTTTTCCGAGAAATAATAAACCGCTTTTAAACTATCATAGACGGAGAATAACACAGCATTAACCACAGGACAAAGAGGAATCACAATATTATACTATCTAAAACATTTATGGTATATATATGGAAATTATGGTTTGCAAAATAAGTTACAGAATTATTAAACTTTTTATTTGAAAACTTTTCTGGTCAAATTTTGCACTAAAAATAAGTAATAGGCATTAGTGCTTAGTACTGCTTTTATAATACCAATATTTTCATAGTACCTTCTTTCCTTTTAATTATAAAAAAGAAATAAACAAAAAATAATTAAAATCTATAACATACCTGTAAACGAACTAATTCTGGATAATCGACAAGCAATTTTGCTAATTCTTGATAATTTGCTTTTGCAGCTGATACAAGCCATTCTTTCGCTTTTGGATGTGTAAGCTAAATATTAAAAATTTTTTATAAAATATAAACATTTATTATTTAAAATCATATTTTGTTTTTTTTTTTATAACCATATTTGTTTTCATTTAAATTTTACTTACATTAACATCTTCTTCAACTGTCTGGAAATATAAAAAAAAAATATGGCGTTAATACACTATTTATAAATTTTTAAATATTAATTAATTTATATATTTATATATCAATATTTTCCTTTTTTTTTCAATATTTATATACGAAATTTATAGAGTAGATAATAATATTTGATATGAAATGTAAAATAAATCGCTAACTTTAACTAACATAAAGAAAAATATAACCTAAAATAAAAGAAATGATGGAAAAATTACCAAATGTTTGGAAAAAAAACAATGGATATTGAAAAGTGTTGTGATTACTATATAACAAAGGAAAATATTAATAGTAGCTGAAGAGTTAAGGTAAGCTTAAATGTATACTTCTTCAATGCATTTCACACTAAATAAAACGAGAGTAGGTATGTGGTTACACTCTTTTCTTTAGTTATAATAAACTAAAAATAATTTTAGTTTATAGGTGGTGATAGCCCAATGAATACTTTGTTTTCCTTTGGAATTTTGCTTTGTAAAAGTATTTAAAAGAAGCTATGTAATCAAACTAAATATTACATAGGTCCAATACATAATTTGAACTGTTGTTACTTTGCAATATGTTAAAGTGTCAATCAATTAATAAAGAAAATGTCATTTATAAATGAAACAAAGTTAACAACATTTTAATTTATTGAACTGTCAAAATTTATTGTATGTCAAAATAGTATATAGTATTATTTAAAGTAAAGCTTAAATAATACTATTCTATTTTGACAGTTCGATACTATACTATTTTGACAGTTCAAAATATTATAGTAAAGTAAAGCTTAGATAATACTATACTATTTTGACAGTTCGATATTTGAAAATATTTCCATTAAAGTTCAATAAATTAAAATTTTAACTTTGTAACATTAACATATTGCAAAGCAACAAAATGAACATTCTTTAGTTCAATGTTGTTCTTCTTTTGCTAATCTCAAGTAATCTTGGTCAAGATTCGATATGATATAATGTAATTCAGTTCACTTGCCAAAATATTCAAACGAAGCAAAGAAAACAAAATATTTGACTTTTGGCAACTACTTTATTAGATAAAGGAAATATTAACTTTATAGCTAGTATAGCTTCTTTCAAAAAATGAAGTAAAGTGTCTGAAAACCCTGACAATCTTCTGAGTATTTATAGATAAGCTTATTCTCATAGCGCAAAAATTGATCTTTTTGCTGATTAAGACATTAAAAAAAAAAAAGAAGAAATATTTTAACTAGCTTTTCAAAAAAATTTGTCTTAAAATTTGGCTTAAAATATTTCTTATTATCTCTTGATTTATAATTATTTTGCGCAAGTAATTAGGGATAATATTTAAAGAAATGTATTTTATAATTTCATTTTTCTCTCATCGTTGCCAGATATTTCATTCGAAAGTTCAAAATATTATAATTTTCAATTAGATACCACAGATTAGAAAAAGAGGGGAATTCAAATATTGATCAATATGTTTTAATGCTATGCTTAAAGAAAATGATTTTCAAAAATTTGATTGAATAACTGAATATTTCAATGAAAATCTTCTTTCAAACTGAATATCACGTTTTATGCATTACAAATTTAAGGTATTATACTTATGCCATTTACAATTCATTTAAGTGGAACAGATTTAACTTACTATTGTCCTTCCTACCAAAAAAACAAAATTAATATCAATTTATTCATTCATCTGAATAGAAAAACATTAATGAATTGAACTTTTTAAGTAAAAATGTACACCTAAAAATCACCTGTCGATTTTTAATATTTGAAACACAGTGTTTTCTTTTACGTCAAAGCTAAGAAAACAAAAAAAAAAACAAAAACTAAATTCATTCATAAGATTTGGATATAAGTAAATTGTAAATGGAATCATATGTCGATTGAAAAAATAAGAGACGATTTATGCATAAATCCTACACACTTCATTCGAATTGATTGGGAATGACTTTATTTTTAATAAACCGTAAAATTATGTATTTTCTTTTTAGAATTTTCAAATAGATTTTCATCATTATCAACAATATATAAACAAAAATGTTAGCTTTTAAGCCGTGGGAAATATATCTTCAATATTCAAAAAATCGATAAATCTGTATGTATATATATATAATATATATATATGTATATATATATATATTATGGTAGATTTGCTATAAATGAGTCTGATACAATAAGTTGTCGAGATCCACAGCTGGAAATTTTCTAAAAATTGATTTTTTTTTTTGCTTTTCTTCCGTAGTCCCACTCCACAATCTTTATAATACCATTAAAGAAAAAAGTATAAAATGTTAGATATCCTGTTGAGATAAACCCATTGATAGATTCTAATATATTTATAAAAAAAAAAAAACAAAAAAGTAAAAAAAAAAAAAACTAAGGTATCAAATTTGAGATTTCTATATGTTTCTATCTATATATACAAGCGTATGTGTTGTATCTAGTTCATGTAATATGTTAAGTTCAACTCAAGAGTTTAATTTCTTGCGTTATCATTTTATCGTTACACTATGCAAGTACATTAATAATTTTTTTTCTTAAATCATGTGTAAACTTTTTTCATATTTATTTTATAAAATTATCCCGTATACTTATAAATTTTTATTATGTTAAGTGTCTGTCGAATTGATCAATTATAATCTTATAGATAAATGTTTTAAATAAAATACAGATTAACTTATTAAAAATTACGATTTGTTCTTAGAGAAATGTGTCTAATTCTATTAGGTCTTAACTTATTTCTATACTATCATCATGAAAGTAGAAGCGTGGTAGATTTAGACAAATTTGTGTTATTATAAAATATTATATATGTTTGGCAGTAAATAATATATCGCGTTTAGAGTACTAACGTTTGGCGTTCTAATCTTTTCACTTTTCCGTAGCTAAACTTAGAATAAAATATCAGCCTTAGAGGCCTACAAAACATTTGGTTATACAATCAATACGAGGAAATAATATGCGATTTTTTAAAAATTAATATTGATTTCTTAGAAATTTTTCGCAAGACTTCGCGTTTTTATATTTAAATAAAAATGATAGAAATAATAACATTCTGGATCTGGGATTTCATTAGGAAAAGTTGGATCAACCTTTTCGTAAAGTAACTACTATAAATAATTCATTAAATTTTTTATTTTTAAAATAAAAAGAGTATATTTTATGATAGCATCAAATTTTTTGAAACTGTTCAATGAGCTATAGTTTTAGGTTGCTATAGATGGAACTCATAAAACTTAACTCTGTATACCAATTGGCATCCTTTATTTAGAGTACTTTTGTATCCTTCAGTTAATAAAAAACATTATAAGTAGCATAATGCTACTTAAAGAAATATGACCCATCAAAATAAGATTAAGAATACGGCATGCACTTTCCCTAATCCCTCGTAAGGATTAATGGTAAATAATTGGCAATTAGTTTAACGATAAGAATTTCATTATTATTTTTTTTTTTTTGTTAAAAATAAAAAAAAATAAACATAAATTCATAATTTTAAATCTGCCTACAAGTCCGCGATCTATCATAGCCAAAAAAAATATACAAATATATATATATACATATCTATATATATCTATAAAATATATTAGAAAACAACTTTTAAAATTTGTTTTCAATTTCGCCGACAAGTTAAAGGCGGGAAACATCAAAAATTTCTTAAAGAAAAAAAATTTGACATACAAGTAAATTATTAATTTTATTTTTTTTCTCTTTTCATCAATTTTATATCTATTTCATTTGCTTTTTCTTTTTTTTTTCCACTACTAATTTTATATTAAAAAAAAAAAAAAAACAATTAAAAATTAGGTCAAAATTAATAAAAAGAAAATTAAAAATTAAAGGTTTAATTAATTTTGTTAATTAAATTTTTAATAAAGGCCATTTTCAAGATTTTGAAGGTGGTGCTAATCTGAATTACCTTCATTGTAAACATTCAACAAATGATATAAAAGAGCAAAAAAAAATATTTTGTTTTGCCAAGGATACTTAAAAACTCTTTCATGTTAGAGAACTAAAAAATAATTTGATGCACTTTACGTTTGTTCTCTTTTGTTTGGGATGAATAAATTTTTTGACAATTTGAAGATAAGGTCACATAAATTTTTATACAACATTGAACCAAATAAAAGTGCATGTTTTATATAAAAAGCTAATATTATATTTTTTAGTTTTTAATACCAGTGTCAAAACTGATATTAGCAATAGCCATGTTGAAATATATGTATGTATATATATTTTTGTTATATTATAATTGTATTTATATTTATTCATTTTTATATTAAAGATTTGTTTTTTAGCCTATAGTTTATTATTTTACAAAAGTTAAATAGCAATAACAAAACTGTGGTCAGTAACACATTATTAGGTACAACATAAAACATAATGTAGGTACAACACTAGATGAGATTCGAATCGTAAATTTTCATTTTGTCCCTAAAAATTTACAATCTCATCTTATGATTTTTGAAAAACTTACATGTAACGCACAGGAGAGTTTTACGTAAAATACGTAAAATAAGTATGTGAAAATTTTAGTACTGATTATGCATCAGTTCATTATTATTTTCTAATTCAACTTTAATAGTATTTTTTCCTTGATTTTTTCAATATAACATTTAGTAGCTATTACAAAAACAAAGAAGTTTTTTTAGAGCTTAACAGACAGAGCGATCCGTTGAATGTAAGTCCAATGCTGTAAAATGTAAGTCAATATTACGAATAATTGGCATTGGAAAATCTAAAATGAATATTTTTTACCCTTAGTGCTTCAGTGGCATTTCAGGAACTATAACTTTGATGAAAGTTAATATTTAATAAAAAATATCAAATTTTTTCCAAAAGTGATCTCTGCAAGTCAACTACTGTTTACAATATTTTTACAATATACAATTTATTTTAACCATATACAATACATATCATTATAACATCTCTATCATTGACGTTTTCAGCACAACAATAATAAAAGATTTTCAATAACAAGCATATATATAAGATAAGTATATAATTATATAGAAATTTAAATTTTTTATAAAGTGTCCTTTTTCTATATTATAGAAACATTTTGTTTATTCATTATTATCCTTTTTTTCATTCTTCATTTTTGTTTATGTTAAAAATCCCTATACCAAAAACAAAATTACTTAAAATAGTTTATAGAGTTTTTCATTATAGTTTTTCATCCGTTAAACACACTTAAAATGTTTTCTATCGCCCAAAATAAATTTAATTCTTTTATTATAATTCATCCATTCAGATATTCGTTTATTCATTGCCTCTTTTGTAAACTTTATAATTTAAAATTGTTTTGTTTTTATATAAAAATATTGAAAAGATATATGAGTCCTTTCTTTTTTATTAAAATTTCACATTTTCCTTTTTAAGAATTTTAAAACTTCATTAATTTTTTACAAAGAGAATGTAAACTAAATGTATGCTATTATATGATATAGTGTAAGAGATCCAAATTGTTTTAAAGATACATTCAAATTAACTTTTCTGTTGTTTAAAAGATTCAAAAGACAATTGAATTTCAGAGCAGTATTTTAAATATTTTAATTTTGAAAATGTATCTCTGAAGTCTGAATATTGTATGAATAATTTTCAATTAATCTATAGAAATATACATTTACTGTATCAACCATTTTTAATTATATGTTCATACCCCATTCAGATTTCGACAATCAATTTAATGAAATTTAAAGGTTTGAACGCGGACTGAATTCAAAGATTTATCAAGAAGTCTAATTTTAAGATAACTTATAAATTATACTTAAATAAAATGAATAGATTTTAGGTAAGCTCATATTTAAATTTAGTTTTGACAACTTAATATAAATAACACTTTTATAACATCTAAAATTAAAAAAAATGGACAGTTGTGTTTGTTGTATAAATGTTTAAATATAATTTTAACAAACATTTGTTTAATTTCTATACAAGAGCCTTAATTCTGATTAATTTTCAGAAAAAGAACAAAGAATTTTTTTTTAAATAATTATTTCGCATTATATTACATTACCATCGCTATATATTAGACTCTAATAATTAGAGTATTGGAGTGAAAGTTTTTCTCATGTTATTTAGCAGTAACTAAAACCAAAATCATCTCTTGGATGTATTAAATAACTTTTAACATAATAACGTACAACGTTAAATTTTTATTTAAATAAGAATAAAAAAAAAAATTTATAATGTTGAATATAGGAATTTATGTAATTCCGAGAGTGTGTCCTTTGCGGTTGAACTTTTATCTCGGCTGTTTAATAAAAATACCCTATTTAATAAAAATTAAAGCGTTTATTCCCTGAATTATTCTTCCATCTCACTACAATAAAAAGTATTATAGGGCATTCACTAAGTTATTTATTATTCATATTTGAGTAAGCTTCACTTTCTAGAACCATTAATTTTACTAAGCCGTTGATTACTCGGCTGAATTATTGAAGACTATAAGACGTAAATACTTTTTTATTCTATGCCATCTATTATCTTACAAGAATTATTTTATTATATATATATTACCAATAAGACATATATTAATTATCACAGATACATACTTATTTTTTATTTAATCTATAGACCCACGACCGAGGTTTGAACCCAAGATCTATCGAATGAAATCGAATGATTTTGACTAATACACAATTCAAAAGATTTTCGAATTAATAAATTCAAAGTTCTCAAAGTTCTCAAAGTTCTTTCAAATCTGTTCAATCTATCTAAATGTATAATATCGTATATATTCGAAGTAAAAATGATAAATATAGAAAATTTCAGTTACATTTGCAAGGGTGCAGTTTTCCAAACCTTCTATAAATAAAGTAGATATAAAGCCTTGCCATTTCCAATATAAGACGGCGTAGGAAGCTCGATCGATAAAGATAATAATTTAAAAGATCGGTTAGAAATTTAATGTTTTACTAAATTATTTAAAATGTAAAATTAAGATTTTTAAATGTTTACCTTCAAAAGATATTCAATTACAATATTAAACAAAACAAAATTGCAATAAAAAATCTCTGACTTTTTCTATTTTTTATTAAACAAATAAAATAGAACTGAATGTTGATGACTTTCGAAATGTGAAGAAAAATCAAATCAAAGAATCCACCTCAGTATAACCTACAAGAGTATAGAAGATTGTACAAATCTAAATAGAGTAGTAAAATCAAGTCTAGGATATAGAAAAATATATGTTAAACTTTATATTTTATATACATACTTATATGTTAAATTTAACTTTAAAATTAAACAAAGCACTTTTTTGATTATGTTGCATAAATTCACCTCTCAATTCAACGACACTTATCAACTATTTCAATGCAACGATAGTGATTGTCAACTATGCAATTTCAATACGGTAGTGATTGTTATTAATTGAACATAGGTCCAACTCCATTTGTATCTTCTAGGATTTTTGTTTTTTGCTTAGGTAGGTAAGAATCATCGAATAAGCCACTATAGAGGAATGAAATGAGAACTAGTTCTTTATGAGTGTGTGGAACTTTAACCCACTAAACACCAACTCCCTTTTTTGACCAAAAAACACCTTTAGTACTCATGTACTGCCTGGTCGAAGGAAGTTGAATTAGGGAATAAAAATTTATTTAAAATTTGCAGGTATATCGTGAACAAATATAGGATTGTTTAATGATTCGAAATTCTGTTCTTCAAGATATACACTATAAATGACTGCACGCTAAATAAAAAATGCTTTAATATATATTTTTCGATTGAATGTTTCACTACAAACTACTTTTAATTTTTAATAACTTCCGATTGAATTGCTTATAAGATACATTCAATATTCTATTATTAATTTATAGATTCTCTTGTACCGAACAATTTCAAATGATTCTTTTTCTATATTGTATACTTTAGTGAATATAATATTGTGTTATCCTTTATTCTTTTTATTGTCATAGGGGACCTTTTAATATACATGCATTCACAATTATAGTACGTCTATATAACGAATCTTTTAAGATTAATAGTTGTAAAATCTATAGTTTTATAAAACAAAACAAGTGAAATAACAAATGATCAACAAAAAAAAAAATTTTAAATTGCGTAAAAACAGCTATAAAAATTGAATTTATTTGAACATAATATATATAATAGATAGTATTATCTATATAATATATTTAGGCTTGTATTTTCCTTCATACATATTTATTTATACATTAAGCTATAGAAAATATAGTCATACAGGTGTGTTATATATAAACATATGAATATTCATAATTCGGTTAAAATGAAAAAGGTATAATAATATTATGGAAAATTTCTACAGAAAACATTATGTACGTATATGAATATTTGAAAAAGAATTGTTAAAGGGAAAATCATGGAATGAGTATATATGGGTTAAATTTCTTGTCTTTTGATGCTGTATATCTTTTGGATAGAAATGTATAAATACATACATATATGATAAGATTTCAAATAACTGGATAAAAATTAACTATTCAAAGAGAATGATTTTAATTTGCCAAAGGTTTTCAAATTTTTTGTTTTTTTTTTTTTTTTTATAGATCAGGGATACTGCTGTTATTAATATTAAAAAGGATATTTGTACGTTCATCTATGCATACATATTTATGTATGTGTATTACCTATATATATCTGTATTATACTGTATAAACAATAAATTAATTAAGTCTAAGAGAAAAATTATGCATATGGATGTATATATTCATATATATATATATATATATATATATATATATATGTGTATGTCTAATTACATATCTAACTATATGCTTATATAACAGAATGGGTGGATATTCTATATATATAGCCATACATATATATAAGTATGCATGTAGCAAAGATTTTGAGAGTATAAATTTTAAAAATTGGTATTGTCATGTAGCGGTACTTTTACTTTACTTTTATATATGTATACATATAAAAGGATATAATATATTTAGATATATTCACATATATATGTATATATATACATATATATAATTACCTATATACTTTGTTTTTATATAAAATACTGTAAAAAGATATTTTATTAAATTAAAAAAAATTTCTTTTTTAATTTTACTTTGTTGGTTTTTTTTGGATATTTCATAAATTGATAATAGGTGGGTATTTTTTAGGTACATATTTTTCATTAGTCCCTGCGGCGTTGTTTCAAAATTTATGTTTTAGTTTTTTTTTTTAAATTTCTTTCTGTTTTTTTTTTTTTGTACTTTATTTTTGCTTTCATTTTGAATTCATCAACTCATCATCACTCATATGTGAAAAAAATGAAACTTTTTTATCTTTCAGGAAAAAAAAGAAAAAAAGAAAAAAATTTGGGATAAAAAAAAACTGGTAAAAAGTTTTTATAAATTTTTTATGAAAAATTGTATATTAGTTAAAAAAAACCAGTATACTTAATAGTTTTTTTTTTTTGTTTTTAATAAATTAAAAATAAAGAAAAAAATATGAATATTAAAAACATGTTTTAATAAAATGGTTTAAATATTTTGTTATATTTATTCTGACTATGGAGTTCGAATTTAATTCGGGTTCCTTATTTTCTTTTTTTTTTTTGATTTTTGTCACTGTTTTTTTAAATTAATTGAAAATATCCGCAAAAAAAGAAAAGTCGACTAAGAATTCATAAATACTCAATATTCATTTTTGCTTAATGAAAAGTTTTTGTTTTGTTGTTAAATTTAATGTAATTTTTTAAATCCAATTTGGTTATCGTTACTTTAAACAAAATTCGATTTTCATAAAATTTATTTTTTATTTAATTTTTTTCGAATGTTTTTTAAAGTTGGTAGAATTTAATAATGAAAGGGATCCAAAGACTTTTTTTTAGTTATTCCTCTGCCGCATAAATGTGACAAGGAAATTACCTTTCTTTTTCAGGCATGGCTGTAAATGCCGTAAGGGGGAATTATTCTTACGACGTATGTGGGAATTCACACTCCTTCGGTGTTTATAGCGTATTAAATACGTTCTTGCCCACTAGGGTATTCGAGGCCCCCTCCGAATACTTAATTATCTTATTTAAAATTAAAGAGTGTTGAAAGATAACATAAATTATTCCAAGATCTTAGTATAATACAACTATTCGAGAAATTCAGGACTAGAGAACTGATATACCCTAAGTTTCAATTTGATTTAATATTTCAATATTTCAATCAATTGAAAAAAACTATTAACTATTAAACTTAAATTTGGACAAATTTAGTATTGCAGTTATTAAGGTGTATAATAAATGGCTAAGAGATTAGTTTTTCATTTGAAAAGTCTCGGATTTAAACCACGGTTGGGTCACATATAGATTAATAAAAAATAATATAGATATTCTATATATAATACCATATCGTAATATATAGGTATAATAAAAATTAAATAATTCTTGTATAAGATAATAGATGACGTACAAATAAAAATTTTTGTATATGTCATATTATACAATAGCTGCAGCTGGTAAAAAACAACGGCTTAGTGAAACTAATGATGCCAAAAATTTAAGCTGAATAATAAATGATTTAGTAAATGTCCTATACCTGTTATACGAAAGGAAAGAAGTTTAAAATATTTACGATAACAGTTTTTTCAGAGAAAATAAGTATTACAGAGGATATTAATTGTTACAGGTAAGTAAGTTAACAGTTACACTTACAGTTATCATTACAATAAATTTTTTTTTTAGAACATAATATATTCATTTAAATTATATTTAAAAAAAAGAAAAATATATAAAAATAAATTCACAGATTCATATATATAATTGCAAAAATTTTTGTAATAGAACAAAATTAAACTATTAACTTTTTTTAGTATAAAAATTACAAAAAAAAAAAAAGAAAATGGATTAAACATGATAATGTTTATCAAAATAATTAAATCAAAAAATTGATTTTTTTTTTTTCTCTCTAGTTTTTGAATGGTTAAAACCGATTTTTAAATGATACAAAGTTTAAATGAAAAAAGTTAATTTAAGTCTAGACATATCGAATGGTAACTATTAATAAAATTTTCTTGAAAAAAAAAAAAAAAAAAATTATTAAAGATTACTATAAAAGTAAATTTCTAAATACGTTTTTAATTAAATTAAATTTAAGTGAATAAACTTTTTATATTAAAACAAAAATGCTTTGTTTAAAATATACTCAGTATGCATAATTTTTATTAGTAAGCTAAAAAGGTTTCAGAGTAGTACATTAATGTTTAGTACTTTCAAAATTAAAAAGTTGATTTTCAATTCTTTAAAGAAATAATTTTAAAGCAAATGAAACAAGGTAGAATGTAAACCAACGCTTTTTAAAAGCGCACATTTCCAAAACTCAATACAAACTGTTTAGAAGTGTGACTTACACAAAAATTTGAAAATTTCATGTAATAAGAAAAAATGTGAAATAGGACATTTTTGAAATTTTGAGGGGAAGTAATTCCGGAATCCTATATAACTAAGAAAAGCCGTTAACACACGTAAAAATATATTATTGAACCTTTAATTTTCATGCCTTGCCGAAGAAAAATTTGTACAGGTGCCTAAGTTACAGGTGTCTAAAAACACCAAATTTTCAATTTTTGAGGCGTAATAACTCTTAAAGAGGGGGTGCTACCAAAAAATTTTCTGAGGAAACTTATACTAATTGTAAAAGTTCTTTATTGTCTCAAAATTTCACGTTCTTATCTAAAGGCGTGCCGGAGTTATGAAAAAAAAATTTCATGCAAAATGTGATTTTCACATAACGGTAAATTTAAATAGTAAATTACAAAATATTACATAATTTTGATACTGTTTTATATAGATAATAAAATTTTCGATCTTCTGGCGGTTTTAGATTGCAAAACTATTACGCAAAGCCTGAGATATATACATCTGAAAATGCGGCTTTTTCGCAATTTTGAAGAGCTGCAACTTTCGAACCCTTTACAACTTAAATAAACCTTTAACACACGTAAAAATATATTACTGTAGCTTTAATTTTTATATCTTGCAGAAGTAAAATGTGTACAGGTTCCTAAGTTACAGGTGTTTAAAAATAGCAAATTTTCAATTTTTAAGCCCTAATAGTTCATAAACAGAGGATGGTCCAAAAAAATTTTCTGAGTAAACTTATACTAATTTTAAAAGTTCTTTCTTGCCTCAAAATTTCAAGCCTCTAACTAGAAGCGTGCCGGAGTTATGAAAGTAGAAAAATCATGCAAAATTTGGTTTTCACATAACGGTAAATTTAAATACTAAATTTAAAAAAATTGTATAATTTTCATATTAATTTATAAAGATAAAAGAAATACCTGTCGAATGACGTTTTCAGATTGAAAAAATCTTAAGTAGAACATAAGATATATGCATTTAAAAATAGGGCTTTTTCAAAGTTTGAGGGGCTGTAGCTCCGTAATGGGAGGGGCTACATGAAAAAGTTGTTCCACAAAATTATTTTTCTTATGAGACCTACCTATAGTTAAAATATTTTTTCTCTATCTTTAACGGTGTAGAAGTTTTGTAAACAGACGGACGGACGGACAGACAGAGTGAAACTAATAAGCACATTTTTTCAAAATTTTTTTGGAAATGTGCTAAAAAGAGTGAGAAGAAAATAAAATAATGTTTTTCTTTAAATACGACTTAAATAATGTGACGCGGAGAACAATATTCATAAATGCTTATTTTGGATCTTTTAATTTCAGTTGAAAATAAATTTCTATGATAAAAACATAAATTATCAAATCACAAATCGAAAATTCAAGATTTAATTGAATTAAATTAGAAAATTGAGCAAAATATAAAGGATAAAACTTTTTCAAAATGTGATTTTTACGGAAACTTTACATAATATTTCTCTAGTTTATATGACATATCATTTTTTATGCAGTTTTTTTGACTTTTTAATATATAGGTAGTCTATTTTGGCTATATTGATATATTTACATTTAATGGTAGAGTTATTGCTCGTCTCATTACGTCTCATTTAGTCTATTTTGAACTATATTTAACTCTTTCACAATTACCCAAAACTTTTTGAAAAAGTTTAAAATTAACCTGAGTCAGTATCATAACACCATCATTACTATTGGAACAAAATAACAGACATATTCATCATGATTAAAACAAAGAATCTTAAAAATGTTCTTTTTGATTCTTTCATATACAAAATTTGTTGTTACCATAAAATTTTGTATAAAATAATCTTAGTTTACCAGACTAATTTTTAAATTTAAAGGGTTTATTGAATCCAAATTATTAAATCGTCGTATAAATTAAATCCTTCATTATTTTTTATAAAACTAATAATTATCCATATATTATAAAATTAATGGAAAATATATTAATATAATTATTAACTTAATATCTCAAAAAATTTTTTTTTTAAATATCTGAAAATATTACTTATGAATACTAAACAGTTTTTCAAAAGAATTTTTTTAAAATTTACTAAATACCTTAAAAAAAAATATTTAACCTTAATTTTTTGTTTTTATGATATTATCAAAAATTTTAAAAATTAATAATTTTTAAATATAGTTTCTAAAAATTTTCAAATAGAAAATGATAATTTCAAATATATGTACATAATAATTCTGGTCTTTGGATAAATTTTTTCAACTGACCTTTTCTTCTTTAATATCATTTTTTTTTTTTTGTGCAATTTTTTTGATTTCTACCCTAAAAATAAGATCACAAAATTTCAGTTTTTTTTTTTTTTTTTAGCATTAGTGAGAAACAAACCTTTTTAGAATAGCCAAAAGGGAAATTGTATAATTATATTTTCAAAAAGAACTACTTAAAATTTATTTTTGATGCAATCATCAGAGTAACAAAAACACAAAAAAATACAAAAGAAAAGACCACTTGAAAAATTATTATGTAAACGTTGGTTAGCGATTTTTTTTTTTCATTATTATTATGTTATTCAAAACAATCTCAAAAAAGGACCTAAGATTAAATAAAATTTCAACATTAAAAAACAAAAAAAATTAACTCGGAAAAATTAAAATACAAAAAAAAAAAAAAACAAAGAAAGAAAAGTTTTTTAACTTTTAACTAACCAAATCTAATTATGCCCTTAAGTTATGACTGGCACATCCCTTATTCTCTTACCTTATTAATATCCTAAAATATTATACAGATGCTGTGATACAAAATGGAAAATAATATTTTGTTATAAAATAATAATAATAAATACATAATGGTTTAGTGATGGTGGCATACTGTCTTCTGTTCTTAATATATACATAATATCATATTTGTCGTATCTGAAATCTCAAAATCACTGTTATAAAAATTAACTGTTTTTTATGCGCAACTTTATCTTTTTATTAAAAATGAATAAAAAAAAAAAAAACAACACTGTATTTTTTTTTTCTTGCTTTTTTGATGCTCTAACAACCATTAAAATGTTAATCTACTGTATACTTAAGTGAATATAATAATGAAGCGAATCATTTTAATGGTAAATCATGATTATAATTATTATAATGAAGTGAATATATGTTAAAAATATCTGTCGAAGGATTCATTTTAATTATTATCTTTATTATTATTGTTATTATTTTTTGTTATGAGTAACAAAAAAAAAGACAAAAAAAAAAAAAATTGGATAATTGGTTCTTATGAATATACTATATACTGAATAAAATATATATGTATTTAAAAATATCAAGGATTAACCATAAACATTTTTAAGAGTCATTAATTGTTCTTTATATAGACAAAAAAACAAAAATATATATAGCAAAAATTGTGATTTACAAATAATTGATGTCAAAAACCAAAGAAATAAAAAAATAAAATTCAAAATTTAACACAAAATTTTGTTTTTTTTTTTTGTTAGAAAACTCGGACATGTTCCGATTTGGAAACAACATTATTGATTATATACTTAATAAAGACTTAGGTATTTTGAATTACAATCTATTAAAAAATATAATAGATTGTATATTATCAATATAACAATGCCCTCTAAAGTTGAATTTATTAAAATTTTTCTTATAACATTTCACGGGAACCGGCAACTTTCATTTGACAACTGGACAGTTAGCAAAAAACATTTCGCAAAAAAGAAACTTAACAAAACGTCATTTAAGCAAAATGGACAGTTAGCAGAAATACATTTAACAACTGGTTACTTTGCAACTTGAACATTTAATAATTTTTACAACTGGACACTTCGCAACTTGAACATTTAACAACTTTTACATCAAGAGGACATTTAGCAGTTTTTAGCAATCAACAATAAATTTTCAACAGCGGATTTCAACTAAAACAAACTCTTCAGTTATATTATGGGTTTTACATGTTTAATACGTCTACATTCTACATATTTAATACGTCCAAGACTGTGACATCCAAATAGCATAAAAAAAGTTTTTGGATGCGCTACAAATGCACAAAAAGTTTTTTAATGCATTGTAAAACCGATGTTCCGCGTCGAAATACAATGTAAATGTAATACAATTTAGAACAACTTTTTCACCGGTTTAATAACAATTCAAATTCACTATCAAATTGTCAAAGATAAATTAAAAGTGTCCAGAGAATTTTAGATGCAAAAATTTTAAACAAACGTAAATCGTAGGCGATGTACAAACAGTCATAATGCAATTTGGATCCTGATACTTTGTAAAAAGCTTTTGTTTTACAATTTGGATCATAATATTTTGCATCGGACGCTTTTTTTATGAAATTTGGATGTCACGAAGACTTATTTAGTTTAAAATATTTTCATTTTTGAAATTTAAAATAAATTGTAGAAAAAATTGTTATTATTTTTAGTTCCCTTAACATTTGGATATTTGGATATGGATTTGGCAACTTTTATGTGTTTAGGTGCCTACATAAATAAAAATTGCGAAATGTCCAAATGTTAAGTGTCCAATTGCTAAATGGCCTTTTACCAACTGTTCATTTTGCTAAATGTTTTTTTGTTAAGTGTCTCTTTTGCGAAATGTCCACTGATAAAACGATAATATTGTTGTTAAATATAAAAATTAAAAAAGATAACCACCAACTTATACTACAAACCTATCCTACAATAATTTTTTTTTAGAACACAACCACTATTTATTTGATTCATTGATTTTTTGTCAGAGACACAACCATTTTTTATTCAACCGACCGTATACTTAAATGTATGGTAGGTATTGCGTTTTTTTTGAAAAAAGGATCGCTCTATATTGCTCATATGCGTTTCTTATATCTAGTCAAAAAGACGACTAGTAAAACACGACCTTGAGTATAATAAAATAATAACATTGTTTATAAGTTTATAATGTTTAAGAACGTTAAAAATTTTTTAACTTGTAGTATTTTCAATTTACAAGAAAAATATGTTTGACGAAAAATAGAATAAAATGAGGCGCATCTATTTATACTTAACGTACATACCATAGAAGAATATTTAGGTTCAACTTAACTAATATTTTAAAAACCGTGTTAGTGCGAAACGAATCGAAATATAAGTTTTTGATCTATTGTAAAATTTTTGCTCTAGTTTTTCTCACTTTTTAACAAAACCAAAAAAAAAAAAGACTTACAAATTTATTTTCTTCATTTATAATTTAATACCGCATTTTCTATAATAATGTAAATAAAAAAATAGTGTCTGACTATAGGCCGACAATTGTCTTGAGTAAAATAGTATCTATCATCATGCAATATAACCGATTAATTAGATTTCATCCCTTTTTTTTTATATGATTAATGCTATTTGGTTTCAGTTAATTAAATTTTCTAATAATCAGCATGACATTACCATTTTTACTTTATTTTGAAAATTGGTTCGATGAAAATTTCAAAGAGAACTCAAATTTTTAATAAATAAAAAAAAATTTTAAATATGCCCAAACAATTGATGTCCATATTAGATACTGAGTGGCGTTTAATTGGTTTATTTATAATATCGTTTTTTTTTAATAAAAAATTTTTTTTTTGTTTTTATTGTGTAAATAATTGATGAATCATTATTATCATATCACTATGTTGACGACGTCATGGTTTTTTTTTTTTTTCAAAGGATCAACAGGTAAATTAAAAAAATTAATCATTATTTGTAATTTTTGTGTATAAACACCTATTTTTTATTATTAAAAAGTAATATTTTGTTTAGATTTGTGAAAGGTGTGCTTTAACTATGGAAGATTAAAATTGAACCGATGTTCATTTTGGATACCACAAAAAAAAAAAAAACCAAACAAATAAAACGAAAATAATAATGCGAGAATCTAAAAATAAGATGATCACACGATCTTAAGTAATGATTGTTTTAAGAATGGTTTTTTAGGGATTTCAATGTTTTATTGTAGATTAAAAGATAATATTTTTTAACTTTTTAAATTTTTTCTTTTATCTAAATTCAATTTGAAGAAAAATATTGATTAATTAACATCAATGTTTTTTTTTACTCTTTTATAAATGTATAACTAAAATAATATAATAGTGACAAAATACGACCTTTTGAGATATTTCTCAAGTTAGTTTTCAGGTATTTCTATTCAGATATTCCTTTCAAAACAAAACGTCGTATGCATAAAACTAAACTTGAACTCAAACTTCATGTTTTCAAACAAAAATACAAGTTCAAGAGTCGTTTTGTTTGAATAAGTCAGATTTGAGTTGAAACTCATCAGTTTTATACATTCAATCCAAGATCTAAATATGGAATATAAATTAACTTTAAAACTGTTAAAACTGTTAGTCGGCCAGCGAGAAAACGTTCTATATAAAATAAATATAGTAAACAAGATAACTTGAATTTCAGAACAAACCACAAGATAAATTGTACTAAGTAGCCTTACTTTACATTAAGAATATACTTTTTCCACAAATTTTGGGCAAAATTGGATAAGCAGAGCGGGAATGTTTGATATGAACATAGCAATTACTAATACTAACTAGATAATATTTTTACATTACTTAACATTGGACAAAATTTTTAAAATTGAAAAATCAAATTCAGTTGAAGGATGAAATATGGTGAGTAATATGAAAGTTTATAACATACCATTGAATTTTTAGTTAAAGATGATAAGCTATGGATTCATTTAAGATTTTGACATCTTTACACTAATTTCGAAGAGTAATCTCATATTAAGAGAATGCAAGATTTATAGAAGATTTGCTTCTGAAATTAGCTTTAAATTTATACATCTAGCTTGTAAACGTACATAGTTACCATATTTTATTTTACTTCAATTTACTTTGCTTTAAATTTACAAAAAAAAACTTTAATAGCTAAGTAAAGTTATTAAGAATCCCTCTATATAGATAATATTATATAGTACTGATTGGGAAATTCGACTTGTATATGAATAATAATTAAAAATCAGAGTTCTAAAGAATAATGTAATTAGTGAGGGAGTAAATTCTTAAAGTACATTATATGGAAACAATTTTAATTGCCAATAATTGTGACGTTTTAAGAGCTATACTTAAATTCGAAAAAAAATATGTTGAATGCCACTTAAATTAAATTTAAACAATTAGTAAATGTTTTTCATTCGAACATCCTCTAAATTTTAATTTTTAAATACAATATTTCCCATAATTTCCTGTTCTTTCTCTTCTCTGATGACCATAAAAATTTATAAGGATTTGAATACAATTTATAAGGATTAGACTACACTCTACCTTTTGAGAAATGATTTTTATATGGGAAAATATCTAAACGCTTATTTGCTTTTTGATTTTTGTACAATTTCCTGCTTCATTGTTATTTAAGAGGCTCTTTAAAGTGTATATAGATACCCTACCTATTTAATATCATTTTTTTAACTGTTTTTTTTTTTTGCTTTAGGAATTTTTTATATTGTATTTTGTTTGTTTGCATTTTTAATAATTTCTAAGTAAAAAAGTTTGCTTAAGTACTTACACGCTCATATTTTGGTTGAGATGTTATTATATAAAAAATAATACTAAATGTTTTCAAAATATTAGGCAAATTATGATACAAAAAAACAAAAAGAAAAATTAAAGTACATAATATTATGAGAACTGAAAGTACTTACTTTTAAATAACTGTATTTTTCCCTTAAATAATAACCCTTAAAAGTATCTTATTAAATAATTTTCCGTCATTCTTTTATGATATTTTTTAGTACAAAAAGAAAATAATATTTTCATTTAAAATTTTGAAAAAAAAAAAAAAATTAACAAAACATTTTTTACTGCAATAGAACAATTACCTTACATATTATAACAAAATTTGGAACGCTGTTACAATTGCAGCAATTATTGTTCGCTAAATGTCTCGCATTTTAATGTCATACAAAAAGTAACTTTATGGCAGCTGACATTTTTTACAAAAGCCAAAGAAATATAAATCCCAATATTTGCAATTTAGATTACGTTTATGATTGTTAAAAATTTATGAAATTATAGCAACAGAAAATCTATTAAAAGCAGTTGACTACGGAAATTTAATGACTCCATAACTAACTAAACTACTAAAGCAAAAAAAAAAAAAAATTTTTTTTCAGAAGCAGAATTTGCAAAATGCTGGCGCACAGAATATTCTGGTTTATAACTCAATTAGAAATATGGTTATCAAATAGTGACATGAGTGATGTATCTATATATAAGATTTATATTGAGGGAAGCATTCAAGAATTACTTTATATCTTACCCTGAAAATATACAAAACCAAGGTATAAATCCTGATAAACCTGCTAGGTATTAACTAAAGTAATATTAGTATTTATTTATCATTAAACACTAAAATGTTACACTAATTAATTACCATGTTTTATTTCACTTTATTGGCCATAAAGAAATTCATATTTTTCTTACTTTCTTGCAACTCTTATTTGATGATTTAGTGATACTTTGAAAAGCCTCTTGAAAAATAAAGTGTTCAAAATAGATATAGAAAAAGTACAGTAAGAAAGTGATTCGTTTCATAATAAAAAAATTAGCATTGCTAGAACTACTAAGTAGTTTCAATTTAGTTTTAAAGTGTATATATATATAGGTTTAATCTAAAAATATTTCCACAAAATAACGATTACAATACAAGGCAACACAAAAATCATTGACAGATTAAAGCGAAATCGGTAGATTAAATTAAAAGTGATTGTTGAACAAAATAGTTTTCAATCTGATCACCAAAAATTTATCAGATTAAAAAAAAATTTGAGACCCAGATTAAGCTTTACTAAAGACTGTAACGTTTAGTCAATAAATGAAAAAAATTTTATTTCCAAGAAAAGTTTAAAATTTTAAACAATTTAAACAATTTATATTAAAAGAAAAGTAAATAACAAACAAAAAAAGAAATCGAGGAAAACCCGTTATATTTTCATATATCTGTTTTTTTTTGTTTTTTTTCAAAAACATATCCATGTATTTATCTCTTTCACCATATATATATATACGCATAGCTTATATAAAAAGCAGGAAGAGCTAATGATCATTTTTGTATAATTACTTAATTCCTTGCTTATTTAGTTCACCAACTTATATTACATCCTGTATATATTTATATCTGTTAATTTTTAAATGAGTTTCACACTTTCATATATATATATAATAATTAATATACACGCAAAATGTGTGTTATTCTCAGCATCATTAGCAGTAAAAATTGCATAACAAAAAAAAAAAAATCGTGAAAAAATTTAAAGGGAAATTTTTCGTTTTTTTTTTATTTTCATTCTTTTTAAAAAGTGGGTGATGGTTGGTTTTTTTTTTATTTTACGTTAGCAATAATATGGGGTTGAATTTAATGGTAATGATGCAGTGGTGGCAGAAGTGGTGTTGCAAAGTAAAGAAAAATAATAGGTATTAATATTACTATAACATATTTTTTTTATCATATGTATATTATGTACAATTTCTGCTTACACAGTGACTGTTTTATGAAATATTAGAGGTATAATAAGTATAACGCATATATGGTGAGTATTTTTTTTTTGGTTGAAGTGAAAACATTAGAGACTTTCTTTTGCAGATAATTTAGATAAAAACAAAAATTAATATTATTATTATATATAGGTTTTAATAATTATATACAGTACATTATGCGTATATGTATATATATGGAGTAGAAAATTTTTTTTTTTTTTTTGTTTTGATGGAAAATTAACACATGGTATGTTATAGTTAATATCTATACGCTCTCAGCTATAATTACTAAAAAAAACATTCTTTTGAAATGTTTATTGCTCTTTTTTTTTTTTTGGAACTTTACAATTTGGATTTTTGTTTTTTTTTTTTTGGAACTTTACAATTTGGATTTTTGTTTTTGTTTTTCTATAATTTTCATATACAGGTAATTTTAGGCTTAAAATTATACATATGTATATATATCTTAATAATTAATGAAAATAATGTATTATTTTAATATATGTATGTACTTTAATGTTGAAAATTGCTTCCATCTTTAAAATTAAAAAAAAAAAAAAATTAATAATTTTAAATTTATAAAATTTATGGAGCAATTTAAGCATATTTTGAAATTTATTTTTATATATTTTTAAATTTTTACAGTTCTTGACATTTTTCTGGGGCATACGGACAAAATTCAACACAACCAATTTATTTTTAGTTATTTATTCATTTCCAGGATCGTATATCAGTATAAGGTTTAATATTTTTAGAGTTCAAAAAATGTGTAATAAAATACTTAAGCGGATCATGAATGACCCCAGTTATATAATAAACATTTAAAATAAAAATCAAGAGTCACTTATATGAAAAGATATAAGTAATTAATAAGTTTAGCAAAAGACCATGGGACATCATAGTTACTGAATTACAACAAAATGCAGTCAATGCGTTCAATAAATGTAATAGAATTGTTATAAAAATAGCTTTTCCAAAAAATACATCCTTCTATAACGTTCCATATTTGAATATAAAACTCAATAGTTTTTATTATTGACAAATTATGAAATATTTTATCCTATATTGATTTTGAACTCCTGGTAAAAAAAGACCTACCCTGAAGACTTTTATAAAGTTAGATTATTTTCTAGAACTTAGATTTTATTTTAAAATGTTCAGCTTGTTTTGACCTCCTCTACATATAATAACGTAATTCTTAATGGGTAATGGATACGATATTTTTTATAGCTGCAGTAGATATAGTTTTTTAAAAGCTTGATTGACAAGAATCATATTTTGAAGAATCTCACATGGTTTTCTATTTAAAGAAAATGAAAAACAAAAATTAATTTACAGAAAAGAATTTTGAATTTTCTTTAGGGATATGCCTAAAATTTTAAATAAAAATAACAATTTTTTTTTTTTTTTTTAATATAAATATTTAAAAGCTAAAACCAACAAAAAAAACAAATAATTTGTTAAGTCATTTATTGGTGTTTCTATTTAAAAACAAACAAGATACCACTGTCAAAACGCTAATTTTCACGGCAGGTTTTCCTCAATTGTTTGGGAAAAAAAAAATGATTAGGTCGTTACAAAACATTCTTTTTGTTCTCTTATAATTTTTTAATTCTTCCTTTTTTTATTGTGTACTTCAATAAAAATGTAATTTCAATTTAAAAATATTAAAAACAAAAAAAAAAAAACAAATAAAAACTGATGGTCCAAAATAAAATGATTACTTATTTTATTCCTTAAAAAAAAAATGCTATGGTGCCGCATTTTTATTGTTCTAATCCTAAGCATGAGAATCAATTCATCTAAATCATTCATAAAAAAAAAAACAAAAAAAAAAAAAATTGTATTCAAATCCAAATGTTTTGGTTGTTTTATAGTACCTTTCTTTTAGTTAAGAAAGAATGAAATGATGATGGATTCGGTTTTTAATAATAATGATAATGATTTTTTTCTTTTTTGTTTTTTATTATTAACATATTTTGATATAATCGACTATAAAAATGTTTATTGCTTCATCGATTTTATTGTAAAATTTTGAAAATCATTCTTTTAAGTGAAATCTAATGAAAATTAGTTAAAAAAAGAGTTTTTCTTATATAAAATTTAGCTCTTCTTTTTTGTTTGGCTTTTGATTGATTGAGTTTTATGTTTCGATTTTTTTTTTTAAATCTGTTATTTTTAATAACGATTTTAGCAAGAGTTCTGACCCATCGATGACTTCGGAAAAGATTAATTAAAGTTTGAAGTATGCTAGATATTAAAAAATTTTTTTATTTTTTTACACATAAAAAAGGATTACATTTTATCTTTTATTTCAAAAGTATTTTTACATATTTGTAAATAACTGAGAAGACAGTATTGAGTTCTATACTATTTATTTTCTTTTATAAATAAAGGGTTTTGTTTTAATTGTAACTTAAAACTAAGCTTATAAAAAGCATTTCCAGTGTAGATTGTGATGAGTTTAATATATGGGTTCTTTATTTCTTGGCATGTGAAATGTAATTATTGGGAACACTATTATAAGTGACAACTTATTGAAAATCTTAAAATATTCACTAAAATTTCAGTTTGATTTTAATTTTGCTATACAAAGATCAGAAATTTGAATTTTGAAAATAGAAGATATACAAAATGAAAAGAATTCTTATAAGTGGGTGTTCAGAAAAATCTTAAAAAAATAGGTACGGTATTAATAAAACAAATTGATAATAAGATTATATAATATTAGGAAAATTATTGAAAATTCTTTCAAGAAGAGGAATACTAAATATAAAACACCTTAACGGAAAATTAACAGCAAAAATGTCTGAGAAAAAAACGGGAAATTATTGTTACTTAACACATTCCTATCATTTCTACTCTGTAGGATAATTAATAATCGTATAAAAGTACCCAATAATTATCAATCGACACAGTACAGATTGAATAATTCACATACACTTGATAATAATCTAACACTAGAGTGGATAAAAACTTTAAAAAGAATTGTAAGTGTATTCCCATAAGGCTGAAGTGATAATTTGTTCATATTATGTATTTTTTGTAAAAAAAAAAAACAAAAAATCGTTAATCGTTAATTAATCGTTAGTATAATTATGAAGGTGTTCGAATATCCATAATTAATTTTCATCACTTAAACAAAGTTAAGAGTTTTTCAAAAAAAGATCTATTTACTGATTGAAGACGACTGCGGGGATCAATAATAAAATTTAATGGATTAATGCTACTATTAGAGTAAAATTAAAATAAATCTTATGTGTTATCAAATCGTTTACTTTTTATAAACAAAATATTCAATAATTGTCATATATATACAAAATAGTTAATATTGCTATATTTTGTGCCACAGTTGCTATATGTTTTCCACAGTTATATGTGTGCCACAGTTGCTAAGAATTTTCATTTGAAATAGTTACTTATTAAAGTTAAGTTGTAAAATAAGAATTTTAATTCCTATAATAACTAACTTTATTTTAAATTTATTTTTATAATTTTTTCTTTATAACATCTCTTACAATCTATTGTTCTTTTTTTCTCTTTCATTATTTACTTTTTTTCTACTTGTTTATTATTTACTTGTTTATATTTCAAAAAAAAAAAAAGAAAAACCCTCAGGTTTAATAAAATTAACCACAAAACGAATCGTATATTCCTTGTAATTTTTTTTCTTCCTTTAAAATACGTCCTTCAGTATTATTTTTTTTATGTCCTTTACTGAATTTAATTTTTTTTTATTTAGAAAAAATCTTCGTAACCTAATGTCTATAAATACAGAGTCAAAGAACATTATGGTCATTGTTAACATTAGTGTTTACTGCAGGGTTTTGTAAAAAAAAAAATAACACAAAAATGTTATATAATAAATTAGAATTTATACCATTTTGTGCTTCACTCCAAAAATTTGTATATTAGGAAAATATATTAAAATTAGTTCATTCAATTATGTATATTGATGTTCAGACGGAAAAGTTCAGTTCATTTAAGCTCATCTTAACTATCCCAGTAAATTAAGTACATTTTAAACATCTTATATAAAAATTTTATGCTATGCTTCATTGCTTTGGCAAATTTTTGTTGTATTTTTTTTTGTTTTTGAGGAGAGTTCTCTCTCCGACGTTTCATTGCTTCAGCAAATTTTTGCTGAACAAGAAACAGTAAAGATCTAAAATTGAAAGTGATAATTTTTTATTTAATTTTTTTTTTTTCAATTTTATTACTATTTTTACTCTTTTCGCTTATTCAAATTTTTTGCAAATTAATATAAATGACAATATATAATATGTATGTCATAAAAATGAATAGTTCTGAACTAAATTAGTAACAAAAATAACATAGTCCGACATGTGTAAATATTATATTAGATTCGTTAAGTTTCGTTAAACATAGTTCTGACTTCTGATTCAATCAGAATGGAATTGACATAGTAAATTTGACATTTCTTTCATGACAATTTTTCTTTTCTCATCGTTTATGTTTTAACAATTGTTCCTGATCATTTGTTTTCTGATAATCTATTATATCTTTTAAACTTTTCAAATTATGTCAAAAATACTTATTTGCATTTTTTTTAACTGGCTTATTTTTTATTTTTTTCT
Source organism: Poecilobothrus nobilitatus (assembly GCA_947095535.1). Taxonomy (NCBI): domain Eukaryota; kingdom Metazoa; phylum Arthropoda; class Insecta; order Diptera; family Dolichopodidae; genus Poecilobothrus; species Poecilobothrus nobilitatus. Next base: position 58,307,107 of record OX352774.1, read on the forward strand.
TAAAATTTTACAATAATTATTTTCTATATGTTACTCTTTTCTTGGTATGTTTTGAATTGCTATACCAACATGACGAAAAAATATGACATTTATATATGTTGTAATATGTCATTTTGGTGACCGCCGAAAAGTTGTAGTTAAATTAAATTTTTTTAGAGAGGGAATTTCCGTACATTTTTTAAAAATAAGAGAGTTCTAAATTTCATATAAAAAACATGCGCGTCATTGCGCATGTATGGTTTACCCTATCGAAGCAATGAATCCAGTATTACAAAACTTAATTAATTAAAAAATGTTGATCAGAAAATTTTTACCTTTGATTTTACCATTTTTTTTTTTGTTTTTTGTTTTGTTTTTTTTTTCTAAGTTAACTTTTAAACTTATATTTTAAATGTATCACTTTTAAAAATACTAACGGAATCACTGTAACAGTACTATACGATTTAAGAATTCATATTAGAAAGAACGTCTATTTCTATTAAAAATTCAATCAAAACTACATTTAAAAATGTTTTTTTAATTAAAAGCAATTAATTGCAGAGCTTACGATAAACTTTATATAAATAAACAATTCCAAACAAACACAAAAAAAAAATGAAAATATTGGGAACACTTATTACCTAATCAGTAATATTAAGCGATTAAGAGAACGTAAGCGTTTTTTGTTTGTTTTTAATTTAAATTCACCTGTTATTGTTTCTTATATAGATACAAATTATTATCAAATAAATTAAAAAAGTTTATTTGTTTTTTGCAATTACATTTTCAATTAATTCGCAATGTTTTTGCTGTTTTTTTTTTTTTTTTGCAAAGCATTGCAGCTTTTTAAAGAACAAAAAAAAAACGTTGAATACTCGTATCGCCTTTTTTGTTTTGCCGGTTTTAGCAGATGTTCTAAATTAATTCCATTAAACTTTTATTGGTGATTCATAAAAAAAAGTTAAAGAATACGTAAAATCTTTTTTTTTTTTTGTAAATAGAAATCTGAGTAAATGATTATAATTTATATGTGTATGTTTTTTTTAAGAATTCTAAAAAAGATGTTAAATTTGAAATGAATGAAGATAACGAATCCTATGAATTGAAACTGACTTTAAGCGTTATTAGGCTTCCATTAATAAAAACAATGAAATAATTTCGCCTGACATTTTTAATCTACTCTTGTAATAAAGGTATAAAGCAAAAATATGATGAAATCTAACAGATAAATGAAGATGAAACAAAACTACGGAAATCCATATACAGATTTGATTTTGAGTCACCAGCTTAGCAAATGCATTCAAACTAAAACATCGTGTTTCGGAGAAAAATCTCTGATAAACTTCGCAAGGAATTAACGAACTTTTACATAATATTAGTTTTGTTGAAATAAAAACTAGAAATAAACAGTTATAATCTTTACGTTTCTTGATTTTTTTCCAGCATTGTAATTATCAAATGTCATGTGAACAACCCTTTAGAAATGTAAAAATTTGTAACTGACTGATAAATATTGTTACTCTAGCAAAGTCAGTGTATGTATGTCAAAGTAATTTTTAAAATGCCAAATTTTATTATTAAAATTAATGTTAAAAATGTTTGTGTTTTTGCTACGAGAAAATTTACCTATAGCGATAGAAATCAAGCTAATTTTGATTTGGAAAAGAACCATTAGAAATTAAAAATACGTATTTTAATAAATTTAAGGTGTCAAAATATTTAGCAAAATTGTTAAACTTCACGTTTTGTTAAACTTAAAAGTCACAAAACGTGAAGACTGTTAATTGAATTAATAAGTTATCACATACATTTCTACAAAAGATTACCTGTCCTTCGTCAAAGTATTATATTTTCCGTTACTTTACTCACCTTTAAAAAAATATCTCAGGAAAATGAAACAAACCTTTATACTTAGAGCGAAATTTGTAAGTTCTATGTCTTACATTTTTTATTAAAAATTTGGGTATACTTTACTTTAGGTACATTGTCCGATTGCCTTGAAATTTTACATAACGATACCTAGTGACGTCACCTATATTTCATGGAACATGGCTTTTGGCGTAAAGGTCATTTAAAGGTCAAATTGATTATTTTGAAATTTTCCGAACATTTATCAGTATTTTATTTAAACCGTTATATTTTTCGTCCGCAATAGTATATACTAATATAGGAAACAAATTTTAGAATATTGTAGAGTATTAATTAATATACATTTAATTTTATCTTAATTGGTGGTATCGTTTCTGAGACATCCCCACCGTTTCCACAAACATACCAACAGACATATATACATACACACACACAGTAAAACAAGGTCAAAACAGGTCATTCTTTAGTTATCTTATCACTTATCACTTTAATAAAGTAATTACCTATATAGTTAACATTTTAATAAAGTAATGAAAAAAATGCACTAATATTTCCGTTATAGTTGACACACTGACTTCAACACAGTTATTTATTCTATAAAATTAAATGAATCAAACAAAATCTAAAATAAAAAAAATTAATAAGATGTAAATTTATCACCAACATTAACTAAATTTAATCATTTTCCTTCTTAACTGAACGAACGGCTTATCTATTTAATAATACAGAATGTGTAATTTTTTTTTTTTTTTGAATTTATGACTGAGAAACTTTCACTTAAATTGAATTTCTGTTTTTTTATTTTATATTGTTTTACAACACCCTTTTTCAGTAAACACATATATGCTAGAAACAGCGGTAGCAAAATATAATTAACATTTTTATTAATACAATTAATATGCAGCTATTGTTTTAAATTTTTTTTTTTCCGTTGTGACTGATAAAAATTGTTAATTTGTAATAAAAATTCTTTTACACATATAAGATAAGTATAACGTCGTCTAAAGAAGGAAATCATCTTTGTTGTAAAAATGGTATCTAACTGATTACAAATTTTAGCCGTCAACGCTAATAAAACGCATAAATTGAAATATATATATAAAAAACGAACATACATATATATGTACATAAATTTCAATTTTAACCCTATTATGGAATTAGTTGGAAAATTAACTACGGTTAATTCTTAATTGTTTATAGAAAATTTTTGACTTTTTTTTTGACTTCTTAGATTTTATGATTTTCAAAAATGTAACAAACAACTTATTTTTTGATGATTTTGCTCATGTTATTATTAAAGCAAAAGAGTTGTGTAAAATAATTGTTTAATCTATGATTACGATTTATTTACAAAGTAATTAGGTAGAAGTAAAATATTATAGATACTTTTATAAATAAAATGGTTAACTACAATAGTGACAGACGGATTGAACTTTTATTAAAGAAAACTGAGGATTACATTCTGAAACATTCTAATTCTGACGGGATTATGACAGGTTTGTGAATTAGGCCGATTTTTATATGATATGTCAAGTTAAAATCATTTATTTTTTTACATTCTGGAACATTTTAATTCTGACGAGATTATGACGGGTCTGTGAATCAGGTCGATTTTTATATGATATATCAAGTTAAAATTATTTATTTTTTTGGTCGAAAATAAACTAATTTTTTAACAGCATGACTATTAGAGTATATTAAGAAAGGATTAAACTTCCAAAATGTTGATAATTCATAAGATTGTGTGGCAAAAACAAATACTGGTTTAAGCTAAGAAGTAATTCCAAGCCTAATGGTTAAAACTGAAATACTATACAATGTTCGGCGACCCATCGAATCGTACGTAGGTACATTTTAAAATTTGGTCACGAAAGTAAAATATTAATTATAATTTGTCTTTTTCATAATTAATTTAATAGAAAGAAAAGGTGTTGTATTGTATATGTATTATTACAATCTAAAATCTAAATTCGTTCAAAAACAATCAATAATCCCGTGGACGAAATCATTATTCTATTCGTGTCAGTTTACTATTTATTAATCTGACAAGATAATTTAAAAATTATTAGCCATTTGTTTCGATCTAGACACATCTAATCTACATCTATACTTTCTTAAATAGAAAACAAATTGATAGTAAAACAAGATAGAATGTAAACCAACGGTTTTTAAAAGAGCACGTTTCCAAAACTCAATACAAACTGTTTAGAATTGTGACTTGCACAAAAGTTTGAAATTTCATGTAATAAGAAAAAACGTGAAAATAGGACATTTTTGTAATTTTAAAGGGCCGTAAGTCCGGAATCCTATACAACTAAGAAAAACCGTTAACAAACTTAAAAATATATTATTGAATCTTTAATTTTCATGTCTTGCTGAAGAAAAATTTTTACAGGTGCCTAAGTTGCAGGTGTCTACAAATAGCAAATTTTCAATTTTTGAGGCGTAATAACTCTTAAAGAAGGAGTGCTACCAAAAAATTTTCTGAGGAAACTTATACTAATTCTGAAAGTTATTTCTTGTCTCAAAATTTCGAGTTTCTATCTACAGGCGTGCCGGAGTTATGAAAACAGAAATTTCATGCTAAATGTGGTTTTCACATAACGGTAAATTTAAATAGTAAATTACAAAACATTACATAATTTTGATATTGTTTTATATAGATAATAAAATTTTCGATCTTCTGGCGGTTTTAGATTGCAAAACTATTACGCAGAGCCTGAGATATATACATCTGTAAATGGGGCTTTTTCGCAATTTTGAAGAGCTGCAACTTTGGAACCCTTTACAACTAAAATAAACCTTTAACACACGTAAAAATATATTACTGTAGCTTTAATTTTTATATCTTGCAGAAGTAAAATGTGTACAGGTTCCTAAGTTACAGGTGTTTAAAAATAGCAAATTTTTAATTTTTGAGCCCTAATAGCTCATAAACAGGGGGGTCCAAAAAAATTTCTGAGCAAACTTATAGTAATTCTGAAGGTTTTTTCTTGTCTCAAAATTTCAAGGCTCTATCTAAAAGCGTGCCGGAGTTATGAAAGTAAAAAAGTCATGCAAAATTTGGTTTTCACATAACTGTTAATTTAAATACTAAATTTTAAAAAATTGTGTAATGTTGATATAAATTTACAAAGTTAAAAAAAATGCCTGTCAAATGACGTTTTCAGATTGAAAAAATCTTAAGCAGAACATAAGATATATGCATTTAAAAATAGGGCTTTTTCAAAGTTTGAGGGGCTGTAGCTCCGTAATGGATGGGGCTACATGAAAAAGTTGTTCCACAAAATTATTATCTTTAACGGTGTAGAAGTTTTGTAAACAGACGGACGGACAGAGTGAAACTAATAAGCACATTTTTTCAAAATTTTTTTGGAAATGTGCTAAAAAAAGGTGTCATGTATACAGTAAGACGTAATGAGGGTTAATATAAATGTTAAATAAAAGATTATAAAAAATATACTCTAACAATATTTATACCTACATTAAAATTTCCATGCACAGTTAAAAAATTAATAAGAGTTAATTCTAACAAAACTATACATATAACATAAGTAAGTTGGATCGTCGATAGTAAATAAAAATTTTCATTAATCCACGATATTACATTAAGTGAAATGTGAAACTATTATCTAATGGTAAATAATTTTACAAGTGAATTAAAATGAACAAAAAAATTAAAATTTATTCTCAAGATTCTCAAGAATTTCTTTTCAATTTTAAAAGTTTTTTAGGGCATATCATTTAATTATGTATAAATGTATATGTATGTATATGTGATGTGATGCAAGTACATTTGTAATTTTCAGTTTTTTGCTTAGTCTTTGAAATTAAAACAAATCTAAGTTATACAAAGTACTTAAAAATTATGTTACATTGTTGTCAAAACTAAAGAGTCAAGACACAAATCTAGATAATATGTTATAAAAGATAGAAAATTAAAACAACGCAGTTATGATGGATTATTTAAAATATGATTTGTATGTGAGTGCATTTTTGTTTTTCTAAATAGTATAAACAGTGAATTGAGGCTTAAAAAAAAATTGAAATATGAATAAAAAAATTATTAATATTTATTTGAGAAAAAATACACTATATACTTAATAGAAAATGAATTTTTTTTTTATGAAATAATGAAAAACAAATTCAATGAATTTTAGATTGCAACGACAGTAAGGAATTTGAAGTATACATCTTTGATAAAACGAAAAATAAAGGGACTATTTGATGAATTTATAAAAAAATTTAGATGTTTATTATGTAAACGTTTCCCTGAAATCTTGTTAAATTTATATGAAAACAATTTATTTTACAGTTAGATATATTTTAAATTTATGTTTATTACAGCAGACTGATTTATTAAAAGAAATGTTGATGTAAGAAACTTAAATAATTTATTTGGTTTTCATACATATATTCATAAATAGAACATTTTTTTAATTTTTAAAGTTTTTAAAAAGGTAGCATATATTATTTCATGAAAAAAGTTAACGCACTATCTTATCAACACCAAATAAAAGAGTTCAAAACAAAAATAAATTCTTCAGATGAAAAGGGATTTATTTTTAATGATCGGAAATTAATGGAACTTGAAAACTTATGCTTATAAGCCTAACTGATGAGAGGAATGTTAAAAAAACACACATTTTGCTTATAAATAGGTACATATGCATATATTAAACTCTTCATTAAATTTTAATTTAAAAAAATATTATGCAAATATTAAAGGAATGGAAATTTCATAAATAATTTCGATTATTATTGAAATGGTAAAAAAAATAAACAAATTAGTTCGAAGGTTCATAAAATCGTCTATATATAAGTCTATATAGCCACAATCGGATCTGAACCAAAAGTTAATAGAAAAAAAAGTTCTTTGCATAAAACAAATATTACAAAGTTTTTAAATTATCGTATTTTCGATATTTTTTTTGCACTTGTGTTCGTTTCATTTAACCAATATTTTTTCCATACCTGGTAGCCACCAAAATGAATACGCTGCCAAAATTCAGTTCATTTAGTTAAATTATTTATGTGAAATTTTAAATGTTTGGTACAAAACAATAAATTAAACTTTATCGACTCTCCTTTCATTTTTAGGTTAATAGCCGTTTCCGACCATAGATATAATAGTACTTTGGATTGGCACTTTCTCTTTCACTCTAATGTATTTTCCTATACAAGAAATTTCAGTCAAAAATAAAACATATGACATCCAAGTAATGTTGTTCATTTGACGCAAGTTGGATGCCAGCTGTTTTTAAATCATAAAATTTCATTAAAATTATTATAAAATCGCAGTACAGTTTCTCTCATAGATATTGATAGATTTGGATGTATAAATTTAGATATTTTTTATATTGGATATATAAAATTAATGAATATTGAATATAAAAGAAAAGTTGAAAACTTAAATTAGTTAGTTTAAATTATTCGAATTCAATTGAATGGAGTGGAGTGGGCTGTGGAAGAAAAGTCTAATGAATTTAAATATTTAAATTCTAAATTTGAAGAGAATATACAAGAATAACAAACAAGAAAATTTCAAATTAAAGAATTGCAGAGAAAATTTATCGTATCGTATTTATCGATTGGAAAACTTTGTCCAAGGTACATGTATTATTTGAATATTACGACGATAAGCAAGTATTCAAGATTTAGAGAAAATTCAAAATTACAAAAAGAAAATAAAAATTTAAGAGATAGTATTGGTAATAAACTATTATTAGAAGAACAAGTTTATGATTTACAAACTCGAGTAGCAAGTAAAAATGAAGCTGCAGATATGGTTACACTAAGGATAAATATTTTTTTCTATTAAATATTTAGTATTTAAATCTATAACATAAATTTCCATTTTTAGCGCGCACTGTTTCCAGGGGAAACTAAATTTAAATTTACACAAAAAAAAGCATCAATAAACAGCTGACTCAAAATTGACTGAATTTTTCTTTTATATAGCCAATCTAAAGTACTAGTATATCTATGTTTCCCACCTTCATTTTATTTGAAAACCTCCACACATCATCGTAGGTATAACTATCATACCATCCAAAAGATTACTTATTCCAGATTCCAATTCATTTTGTTAAACTATTTGTGAGATCTCGATTATCTGGTATTAGATACGCAAATATACGTATATTTCCAAAAACATGTTTTTTTTTTGTATTGTTGAAATCTAAAAACCTCAAAAATGACTTTATCTGAATTTCGATTTTTTGACCGATTACTAGGTATTTATACATATAATTTATTGTTGTATACATATATGTACATATATAGCAAAAAAATGAAAAATACCTTATTTTGAAGCCCAAAATAAAAAAGATTTAAAATTCTTCATTTTCGCGATCATTGTTAGTGGTCACTAAACCTTACTTACTAATTAAATCTCTTGAGAAGTTAAACTGAACTGTATTGGTTATAAAATCATTGCAGTTTCATTATCTTAATTTTTACAAACATATAAATAATTAATTTAACCATTTAAGTAATATTAACAAATTGGTTTGACTGATTATCTTGATTGCTTTTATACAATATGGATATGTTTATAACATACATATACATATGTACTTATAAACGACCTTGTCATTGACATTTTAAAAAAAATTTTGACCTCATTTTCCTAAAATGTTCACATGCAAAGACAATGTAACAAATAGATAAAATATTTACAATAAAAAAAATAAAATAAAAAATGGCTGATATAAAATGAAAATCCTTTAAATAAGTGTTAACAAGTGTATTGTTGCTGTTTATTTTTTTTTTACAACATACATACATAAATACATACTTTACATTTACAAAAAAAAAAACAATAAAACATTTGTTTTGTAATTTACTAAACAAATGTCAAAAATTTAATTTTACACCTGAATTTTTCATTTTTTTCTTATTATTTGTATTTTTTTATTATGTTATTTTCTATCGTTTTTTTTTTCTGTTATCTTCTTTCTTTCATTTTGTTTTTTTTTTTTTCTGTGTATTTTATATTTAACATAACATGTAACATAATTTTTAGAATCGTGTGATTTTTAGTTTTAGTTAAATCAATCTCAAAAATATTTTTAATAAACAATATTATGATTTTGATTTTGTTTTTTTTTTTGTTGTTTGGTTTTTATTTTGGTATAACCACCACCTACTCTGAGAACATATGTTATGTTTGTTATACAAATTATCCAAAATTAACACGATTACAATAATAACAACAGCAATAATTATTAGTTATTTTATAACATTGTTTATAACAAAAAAAAAAGTTAGAAAAAACATATTGAAAGGGTGTTATAGATTTGATATTTTATTTGAAAGAAAATCCGGCATAAATATGTCTATTATTTTTTTTTTGTTTCGTAGCTAATCCTAAAACTTGTCAAATGATGTAGTGCATATTTTCTGGGATGCTAGAAGATAGATTTTAACAAAAGAAAAAAGGTTTTGTTTGTTTTAATTTTTGTGAGTAAATAAATAATGGTGTAATATACTTTAACAATTTAGTTGCAATGAAGTAATTTAAAAGATGAAACTACCAAAATGGTATTTTCTTTACTTGGTCTATTTTTCCATTTATATATGAAAATTTCCATTTAGAAAAATAAAACGAACTGGCAACACTAAAATTGGGGTGTGGGCTTTCTATATAAAGAAATATTACAAAAATACAAAAGGGCCTCAGTGGCCTAGTGGATAAGAGCGTATAAAATACGCTGTATACACCGAGGAAGTGTGTTTTCGAATTCCACACACGTCGTAAGAGTTATTTCCTCTTACATTTAAAAGTGTTGACAGTTTTTAACACTTTGATGTCAAAGTATTACATAAAATATTTAGAATTTTGTTTGATTTCCTCATTTAATTGCAACAAATATTGTTTTAGCTATCAGTAGGTACCATAGTTTTAAAAAATTATGTTCGAAAAGTACTAAAATTGAAAAAAAATGGTATAGGTACATTGGAAATTGGGCTTTTTTTGAAAATGCATTTCTAACTTGTAACTAATGTGAAGTATGTTTGTTTATCAAATATGTTTGAAAATCAAAAGTTGTCATTGCAATGTGTTTGTAAATGTTGAACTGCAGAGAAATTTTGCAAAAACTATAGTAAATTTTGCAGTGTCAAATATTGATGAATTGAGCTGACACTTATTGTAGGAGTAGAATTAACTAAGAACTTTTTTTCCTGCAAAAAAAAAATTTTCGTTTTAACTTAGGAGTGTGTCCGGCCCTGTGCATTTTCAAAAAACCTTATTGTCTAAGTGAAATTTGCAATTTAAATTCTCTTCGAAAATTTGTGCGAATTAAAAGATATTTCGGAATAGAGAAATATTTAGAAAAATAAACCCATTGTTTTTTTAAGATATACGAAAATGTACTTCCATTTAAGGACATTTGCCTATCACGATCCTAAAAGTTTAGTGAGATTTCATTAAAACTTATTATAAAATTTTGTAAATTGTTAAGTAAAACCTGAACGATTTACCATTCTACAAAAAAACAAAATAAAAACAACGACAAATAGTATATTTAAATATATGCTTAAAATTTAAAAATTTATTTTAGATAAACACAAGAAACATTTTAAAATATATAAAACTTATGTATATTTGTCTACTCTATAATTACTAAATTTTAAGTAGGTACATATGTATTGTATGTATATTCCGGAATTTAATGTAAAAATCCTCGGATGACAGTAAGTTAATAAAATAGAAAAAAAAACAAAAAAAATCTTTACATTTATTTACTTCTGTTTTGTAACTTTAGAAGTTAAATATTTTGTTTTGTTTTGGGTTTTGTTGAACAAGCAGTCATACAAATCACCATCAATTTAGAAAGAGAAGAAAAATAATGTCGGTTTCCTTTTTTTTTTTGTTGGTTTTTTTTTTTTTTTTCTTGTAATTTTTGTAATTGTTTTGTTGAAACTAAAACAAGAAAAACAATAACAAAAAAATAAAGATTCATTCTACATTTTATTTATACTTATTTTCTTTTTAATTTGAAAAAAAAAAATAAATAAAATAAAAAAGACTTACACAACTATAACCACCAAAATAGCAACAATATTGTATAATAATAAAAGTGGCAAGAAAAATAAGGAATAAAATAATATAATAAGAAATAAAAGCAAAAAAACAAAAAAAAAAAATAAAAAATACATAAAAATAATTGGTGAACATAAGTTAAATTCATGTAAATCAACAGTTAAAACATGAAAATTATATTTAAAAAAAAAAAAAAATAAAAAAAGAAAAAAAATGAAAAATTATCAATAAAAACATTGATTGGTGTACTCTATTTAATCATATTAAAACTAACATTTATAGTGGTTGGTTCACGATCAAAAGAAACAACACTCTGACAAACTGACTACAAAAAAAAAAAAAAAAAAATATTTAATAAAAATAAATAAGTAAAGATGTCGCGTCATGTAATCATTATTTTTATACATAATTTTAATTTATTTCTTTTTTTTTTTTTGTTTTTTTTTTTTTTCAGATTTATCATATTGATGTTACAAGGAATAAAACTGGTGTAAATCAAATAATAATGATGACAATGATGATGAATAAGTTGCACAATAAAAAAAAAAAAAAAGAAATCCAACAAAAAAAAAGTACGTATACATATGGCTATGTACAAAAATATAATATATAACTTGAACGGAACTGTAAGTGTATATTGGGTGTATTTATTATTAATTGAGTGTTAATTGAGAAATGTAAGATAATTAACAGATTTTTTTTTTCTCTATTATATACAGAATATGCAGAAATTATCTGTAAATCGTATTTTTTACAATGTAGTGTTAATGATTGGTACTTCTTAGGTAATCATTATATTATGTATGTATGCATTGTGTATAACAGAAATAGGAAACAAGTTTAGTTATAAAATAAATATTTTTATGCAAGATTAAAAAAAAAATTTATTAACATTAAGCAAATATTTAATGACAGGAAATGTAAATATTTATAGTATTATAAGTTTATTAAGATTTCAATCTGTTAAAATAAATAAAAAATGTGTATTAGAAAATTTCATTATCAAATGATAAAACTGTGAATATCAATTACTAATTAGTTAAACTAATTATCAATTAAAAATATTATATATATGTATTGTATATTATATATATAGAGACTACATAATTATTCGGATTTTTTCCGAATGAAACTTTTATATTGTATTTACATATTATAAACGGATTAAAATCCAACAGTGAACAGTGATATTATAAAGGAATATGTGAGAATTAAAACGGATCCGCACAATTTCAAACCTGGAAGTCTTTCTTTCTTTAATTTAACACTAGAACCAGCTAGAAGTAAGTAATCTGAAAATCTTGAAAAAAAGTTAAGTGTTTTTAAAATCTTTATGATTCGTAAGTTGCTGATAAGTTTATGAATTTTGGTAAATTTAAATCATATTTTTCGTTAATATTTGCCATTTAGAGCTTTTTTCTATAGATATTATACTACTCTATAATAATTATCCTATAGTTAATTTTTACTTTGGCTGAATGACTTAAAATTTCGAAAATTAATAAGAAAATGTATCAAAGTTAATCATTTTGGAGTATAGATGATATAGTCTGCAGGTAAAAGTAAAAATATTGCAATTTCTATTTATAGTTTTTAGCAATTTTGGAATTAACAAAAAGATAAAAAAAAAAACATTTGTCAATTACAAGTCACCCTTTAGTAATTTTTACAAAATACAAAAAAAATTTGCATTTGATCATTTCTGATTCAAATAAATTGGTAATTTTTTTTTTTTGGTGCATTTCCCTGCCACATAAATGTAACAAGGAAATTACACAGCCTTTCCTGTTTAGGCGTGGCTGTACATGTCCTAAGGGGGAATTACTCTTACGACGTGTGTGGGATTCGAACCCACACCCCCTCGGTTTTTACAGTGTATTTTATACGCTCTTACCCACTAGGCCACCGAGGTTCCATTTGGTCAGTTATGTATTTAGGCTTTAGTGATTTTTTGTTCTCCTTTAAACTCTTATAAGAAGCATAGATAGATTATCCACTAAGTCATTCATTATTTATTCATGACTAAACTTCAGTTTCTTGAATAGAACATGAACTGAACATTTTTTAAATTCATTTGTGAATAAGCTTCAGTTTCTTGAACATTAGTTTTATTAAGCCGTTAATTACTCGGCTGTAGCTATTCTATACAAGACGAATTATTCTATTAAACGAAAATAAATATTTTAATTTTTGCGCCAAGATATATTTATTATATTTTTATTTTTTATTTAATTATATTATACTACATAATTATATATTGTAAGAAAAATGTATGCAATATATAATTATTTTTTGTTAATCTTTATAAACCAGCCGGCGTTGAAACCTGGCACTTTTCGAATAAAGATCGACGTGTTAACTACTAGATCATTTGCTGATTTTAGTAAATTACCAATTCAAATTTGTGTAATTTATTGGCAATAAAAACACATTAAAAGCAAAAAACTATATGCTTGTAGTTGTCCGTTAATTACGAGTTCAGAACTTATAAAAAGAATTGACTATAATTGAGAGATTATTTTAGAAAATAACTACTTCATTTAAAATCAACTACTACGGATGTAAAATCAATTATTGTAAATTAAAACTAAATAACTTTAATAGTCCCAAAGTTTATTCAAAAATTTAAAAATTACTCCCAAAGATTATTCAAAAATTTAAAAATTAAGATGGATTTTTCTTTTGAGGCTAAGGAAACAATATATTCTCTTAAAATAATTAAATAAACATTTTTTTCTTACTACATTTGAATAAATATAAAATTCAAATATTTAAATTTGATTGTACAAACATTTAAAACATTAAAAACATTTAAACAAGAGATTTTTACGGATTATTAACATTCGTCACTATATTGTCACTGAGTTTTGACACAATTATGTTTAATTTTCGTTATAAGTAAACATTTTCAATTCCATTGTACACCGAATGAAAAGAAGATTTTGTAACAAAAACATTCTATAAATTCAAAAATAAACTGTTATATATATACATTATACATATATACTTTTTTTTTAAATTTATCTTATTCTTATTAGTTATTAAATACACATAGCATTCAGACAGAACTGAATCCTTAATTAAAAATAATTTTTCGTATATTATTTCATTTAAAAAATCCATTTAATTTTGTAATAACTTCAGATACAAAAAAAACAATCTATAAATGCATGAATTAATTTTCATTTTTCCCGAAAGTAGTAGTAATATTATTTGACACCTTTTTGAACATGTCAATCAAAGGAACAAAAAAAAAAAAAACAATGACAAGGACATTAACTGAAAAAAAAAAATTCCTTTATGATGTATTTTAATGTCATCTATTTTTATAAATTAAAGGGAGCAAGGAAATAATAAGCAAGCTGTTAATATATTGCTGCTGCTATATACCAATCAAAATTTCATTCTACCATAAATACTATTTTTTTTTTTTGTGATACTTTGATGAATGAACTCTCGTGTCAATATCTAAAGATATTTCTGTAATTCTTTTTTTTTGTGTGCCGGCATGGATCTAAGAAGTTCAGAATTATATTAGGATTTACAAAAATACAGATGATGGGATGAAATGATTTTTTTTTTTTAATTTTGTTTTGTTTGATTGCCTTTTACTTTGCCTTTTCTGCCTTCTAAACGAAACTTTATTCATATACAATATTAACAGTCAAAAGTCATTTTTAAATGTAAAAAAAATACGCTTAAATGCTATATTTTTTTTACGATTTAACAGCCCAAAAAAAAAAAAAAAAAAGCGTGCAAAGCATCATCATATAAAGTGTATGTACTAGAATTATTCGGCTGTAAATTATTTAATTTTTATATCTGTTGAATTTTCTTTTAAATTGTTGACAGATCCATGTCAAATGGTTATAAAAACAAAAAATATTTAAAAATTTTATGAAAACAAAAAAAGAAAAAATTCAAATATTACAAATTTGACATAATTTTTCTGGAAACAAAAACAAGTAAAAATTTGTTTTTTTTTTGATGAAAAAAGAATTGGAAAATTCTCACGTTTTAATGATTTAAAATGATTTTATCTAACATGGTAATATGATGATGATGATGATTAATTCAATGAAAAACATAGAAAAATCAAAAATATATATATAATAATATCTATAAATAAAATTTTTATGTTATAAATATAAGATAGAATTTTACAAGAAATTTAAATAATTAATTTCCTTTTTTAATTTAATTTAATAAAAATGAATTATTAAACACTTTACAAGGTAAAAGATTTTTCTTATTAATAATAAAATTTTAGTATTAATGTTTTTTTTTTATTATTTTAAAGTAAATATTTTTAATTTTAATTATATAATAATAAATTTAGAAAAGCTCGAAATTTTTTTCAGTTGGAATACACTAAACGAGGAAGAATATAGTTGCCTTTGTCAACTCTTAGATACCCGTACGAACGGTTAGTATGTTCACAGCCTGTCACTCTGCTCACAATATTATTTTTTTAATATTTTAGTATTTTAAAATAATTTGGGTGAATTTTATAATTTCTAGTACTATGGGTTGTACATATATTCAAACTATATGTTTATATGTACATTCTTCAAAAGCAGATTCTAACCTTTCACATAACGATTATCAATCCAAAACTTTTTCAAGTATTCTATAGTACCATTTAATACTAAGCGGTAAATGTATATTAAATTTACTTAGTACAACATAGTAAATATAATTTTAAATATTATATTATATTATATTTAAATATTCCATTGACAGAATAATTTCTTATAAGTACAATAAAATACATATATGTATGTAAATACGGCGCTATATAATATACATATATGCTCTTATCATTCATTCACTAGTGACATATACGATATGTAAATAAACATGATATTATATAAGTATGTATATATATCAATATCATATAAATAAAAATTCTTCAAGCAACCGTTATGTTGTTTATTTATTTACATTGTTTTGTACTACGCATTATATACTCAACAATTTCAAATTATCGAGTAAAACAAATGCAAAAAATTTATTGAAGAAATTTGTTAGAAAATTTGAAAAAATCAAGTAACACTTTCGTCAATTATAAAGTAACCCTATATTATTAAAAAAAGTTGATAACAAAAATAAGAGTATAATGTTGAAGCTTTAATTTTTGTGTATTACTTCAAAAAAATTTTAACAGGTGTTCAAGTTACAGGTGTTTAAAAATGGGAAATTTTCAGTTTTTGACCCCTTACAGTTCCCCTAAACGGGGAGTGATACAAAAAAAAATTTCTGAAATGACTCATACTTATTTTCAAGGATCTAACTTCTGTCAAAATTTCAAGTTTCCAACTTAAACCATTTAGAAGATAGAAGGGTTGAAGGATTTTGCAAAATTTGAGGTTGACATAACGGTAAATTAAGACACGGTATGCCACAACTATATATTTATTGTATATATACTTTTAAAGCTCCGTAACGGGTGGGGCTACAAA
Organism: Poecilobothrus nobilitatus; assembly: GCA_947095535.1. NCBI lineage: Eukaryota > Metazoa > Arthropoda > Insecta > Diptera > Dolichopodidae > Poecilobothrus > Poecilobothrus nobilitatus. The sequence goes on from OX352774.1 coordinate 58,323,466, forward strand.
AAATAGTTATTAAAAATAAAATTAATATTTTTGTGAGATCTATCAGCTGTTAAAATTTCATAGCTCTATTTCAAAAAAAATGTGGGGATCTAAAAGTTAGGTGTTCGAGAGCTACCCTAAGGCTTGGTCCAAACTCAACCAAAAAAAATAGGGAACCTACAAATTACTCCCAGAATATTTTGTGTAAATTTCAAGATTCTAGCTTTCTTAGTTTTTGAGTTAGCGTGCTGACGGACGGACGGACGGACATGGCTCAAAAGTCTTAGAATTTTTTTTTGATCCGATCCATACCTTTGAAGGTATATCTAGCTCGCTTATTTCGATGTGTTACAAACGGAGGAGTAATTTTATTATACCCGATCCTATCGTACGGGTATAAAAATTATGTATGTCTCTTAAACCTTCTAGTAATCGTAGTATATGTAGGACATATATTTATGTGATAACTAGTTTAAGGAATAATTATGTCTATATTCTTATAACCTATACGTCTAGATTAGGAAGTTAAATTACTTGCAAGCAAATAGGTATACATTATAAAATGTCCAAAAATATTTTTTTACTAACAGTGACGTAGTCGGCATTTTAAATTACTTTCACAAAAGTGCAACGTCAAACCAAAAATAAATATTGAAAAACATTAAAGTTTGAGATAGTGACAAAGCGCGAGTCAAAAAAGGTACAACTTCAACATAATAATAAAAACTTCAATTCGAAAGTTGCTTTTTCTTTTATATTTCATTTTTAGTCATTTTTTTTTTTTGGGATAAGTACGAAATCCTCAAAGACAAACTCTCCAAATAAAAACTCTCCAAATACAAACTCTCCAAATACAAACTCTCCAAATCAAAACTCTCCAAAAACAAAACCCTCGAATAAATAATGTTTTATTATGCATTTAAAAATTGTAGTATAAACAAATTGTCCTATTTGTTGAAATATGTAAATATATGTAATATGTAAAAACTATCGGTTGTAAAAAAAACCTTTTTTTGATTTTACAAAAGAAGCTTGAGTTCAGTGATTAAGAAATAGAGGATTACTTTCGTCAAATGCAGGAAATGGAAAATATTAATTGGTGCCGTTCTATATTTTAATAAATATTCTCATTTCGGTCATAATTAAATCTTGCTAAATTTTTTCCATTTTATATTTGGTATTTTAAATAGGGTTATTTTTTTTTTTATTAAAGAATTGGATACTTATTAACTCATAACTGGAAGGAGCTTTAAGTACATAAAAAAATTGGTTTCTTATACTTTGCCTTTTATTTTTCTTTAGCACAAGCTTTTACTATATGAATGTTTGGTGTCAAGTTATTTTTCATAGAACACGAGTTTTCTACGACCTTATGGAATCCGTCCGTAAAGTGCATGACAATTTAATTCCACTTTCTTCGTTTCATCATCAAAGCTATTATTTTGCTGTTCATAATATAGTTTCTGTCGCGTCACTGGTTCAATTTGTTAGAAAGACGCTCTTTGGGTTTCAACTCAAGGAGGTCCGTTTCCAAATTGGAGGAAATGTACATGAAAGAAAGAGAAGATATAAGTTTTGACAGTAAGTATGTTTATAGCTTTGTGTTCTTGAAAATTTTCGCTTGTCGCCTAATTTTAAGACTAATGTAAGACTAACTTTTAAAACTTGGTTTCCAACCTAAGTTTTTCAGCTCCATCTAGAGAGTTATATGTAGTAATAACGGTATAAAAAGTTTCGTCCAGATTGAACAATGATATTTTTATTATCATTATAATAAAAATAATAATTTTTAATAAGATTTTTAAAAAATTGTTTTTAAAATTAAAGTGATAACATTTTACAGCTGTTTATTAAATCATATTACGTTCTAAAATAATAGTGTTAATAATACAATAATATAAAAAGCCACCTGCGTTGCATGAAATTCAATTTATTATTTAAAATCATTTTATGCAAAAAAAAAAAAACACCAAACTAATAAAATTAAAAAAAAAATCAATTATTGTATTTTAACTTTAATATTATTATTCCATTATCTATTTTGTTAAAATTATTTATGTACATATGTATATATATAGTTATTTATATCTTTAAATAATATCTTTGTGTGTTAAAAGTTTTACAAACAAATTATAAAAATGTGCTGTTTTTTTTTTTATTCCTTGTTTTGATTTTTAGTTTAATATTTTTTTATTTTGGTTTTGTTTTTTTTTTATAGATTTATATACAGAGAAAAAAAAAGAAAATTCTAAAAACTAATGCATATTTTTATGTTTATTTAAGTACATTCTAAGCCTTGTTAGTTTTTACAAATTCGTTCTTTTGCATTTTCTTTTTTTATTTTTCATTTTTTTTTTTTTTCAACATCTACTAAAAGATGACTAAAAAGAGCATGTAAACCTACTCAACTATTATAGTACTATTTTATTTTTATTTTGGTTTTTATATTTCTTTTCTTTTCTTTTCTTTTTTGTATTGTATATTTTATTTCTTTTTAATAATCATCATAAAAAATTAATATAGCACAAGGTTGCATACACAAATACGCGCGATTGAATGAAGAACTAAAGATAAAAACTAATAAAAAAAAATAAAAAAAACCCAATTTGATGCAACTTTTCACTAAAATTATATTTTTTTTAAAATTTTTTTTTTTTTTTTTTTTGTTCTTCGTTTTCATTAGAACATAAAATAATGTTCCATGTCAGACTAGAAATTTTACAATAAAAATGATGTTGTTTTAGTTATATTTCCCTTTTTTTTTATCCTGATTTTCTTTGTTTTTTTTCTTTTTTAAAAGTTTAACATGTAACTAACACTATAAAAAAATTTTTTTTTTTTGTTTTTATTCTAAAATAAAACTAACAAAAATTGTGTGTAAAGTTGTAAAAATAGGATCTAACTAAGGCTGAACATCAAAAAAAAAAAAAAGAAAAAAAAATTGAAAATATGTGAGGCATAAGTTTGGCGTGTTCCATCTTTTCAATATAAAACATTAAAAAAAAAAAAAAACTACAATTCAAACTATAAACAAAAACAATTTCTATTCATTTCATCGAGAGTTCATCATCAACACCATCATAGCACTATAAAAATAATTTCAACAAATTTTTTTTTTTTTTTCTTCTATAATTTAGAATACAAATAATAATAGGAGAAAAAACAATGAGAAAGATAGAAAAAAGCACGTACATCATGTAAAACATTGCAAAGTACATGAAATTGAAACTAAAGTCTGTGCTAAACGATTTTGCCTTACTTTGTATTTTGTTTTTGTAATATTTTGTAAATATTTAACTTTTTTAATTTTTTAGCTTTGAAGAATATAATAAGAATCTCTATCAGTATTAGATTAGACTTAGATAAATAATGAAAATGATATGCATTATATTGAGGCTTCTTAGGTCTTAAAGAAAACGGTTTACTCAATAATAAACTGTGTGGTTAATTAGAACCATATTAAGTGAAGATAATTATACTGTACAACTGGAAAAAAATTTTATGAGTACTTATCTAGCTATCGCACTAATCAACAACAAGTGCTAAAATCAAGTTTTAAGGTAAAATAATCATAGGTAAAACAATCATATAATATGAATGCAGTAACTTGACTTTGAAAAGATACATTTTATATTTTAGTGAATGTGTAATTTTTTTTCAAAATATCAAAAATAATTCAAGTTTTTAAAGTTAAATTTCTTTATTTGTTGTTGTTGTTAAATTTCTTTATTTACTAAATATTATTAAGCTTAAAGTTAAAGTTAAAGGTCTATGCATATATTTGACTGCTGAAATTAAAATAATTCAATAAATTTAAAAATAGGGGTAACTATTGGATTTGTAAATTATATCAAAGTCACAAAACATATTACAACTCTACTACTGATATATAATACCTGATTTGTAATGTTTTGTAATACCGTTTCGCAAATGAAATATTGACCAGCAAGGTGTACCTCTTGCACTAAAACTAAACAAAATTTTTTTTAAAAGTATTTTATCACTAATCTAAGATAAAGATTCAGATTACGGTTTATCAGTTTATCTTACAATTACAATTTTAAAATAAAACTAAAGTATAACCATTAAGGATTATGTAAACAACTGATATTTGTAAAAATGTTAACACTGTACTCAATCTAATAATATTGGATTGTACTTGAAAAATCAAATGAAATGTTACATAAGTAAATAAAGGTACATTTTAAAAACAAAGTTATTTAAAATATCCTGATATGGAAATATACATTAAAAGCTTTTTTGCTTTAAATCTTTTTGTTTTTTCTTCTCCTACAACATAAAAACATGGTTTCATTTTTTCATTTTTATATTTTCTGAAATGATACCAAATGATGATATTACGAGCAATAAAATTAATGGATTTGTTTAATTCAGTGCAATATAAAATAAATTTTGTTTTTTTATTTTCATTTTATTTTTAAAATACCGTGACCACATTTTAATAAAAAAAAAAAGGAACAAAAATCTTCACGTTCTTAACGCAATTCCTTTTTTTAACGAGAAAAAAAAAAACGTATTAATAAAATCAAAAAGTCCCCACCAATATCCCCTAACTAAAACTAAAAACAATAAACAAAGTTGAAATAGAATTTGTTTTTTATGGTTTGAAAACAAAAAAAAGGGGAGAATTTTCTTTACAATATTTGTTTTTAATGTATACATATACTTAAAAATATTGTAAAATAATAGAAATAATATACTATTATGCACATACTTACATAGTTATTAGAAATTGTAGTTAAATTTAAATACCATAAGAGATTACGCTTAAGTATATTCATGTTCTTATAATGATTTTGAATACTTAATTTTAAAATTTTTTTCTTACAAAACGTTTTTATAGTTCTCATTCTCAATAGAATAAACACGAACATACTTTTTATAAAGAAAAAAAACTTTTGCTACCAACATACGTGTAATAATAGTTATTAGAAGAACGGTTAAATATTTTTTTATATTGGAATTTATATTGGATTGGAATTTATTAAAATATCTTTTAACACCACCTTAATATATTAAAAATAAAACAAATGCAAATTTAAAATAAGTAAAATAAACAATGTTAATTTTAGTTTTTGCAAGTAAATAAACGATAATGGAAGTGAAATTGCGGAGGGTTTTTAATCCATGAAAGAAAGTTAGATAGGCAAAATTAATATCGGTAAGCCATCTTTTTTATGTCGAAGTTAAGTAAAAATCATTTAATTACTTGAGAGAAAAATTAAAAAAATTTTTGATCTTTCAATTTAGAAATTTAAAAACACATAAACATTAAAACAAATAAATTTAATTTTCATTGAATTATGCCTGCCTGCATTAAATACTCTATATATAGATTCACTTTACAAAAAATTAAATAATTTCACTCACCTTTTCTGGTTTCTTTTTACTTGGTGGTGATATAACTTTTGCTTCTTCTTCAGATGCCATTCTATTAAATTTTATTGTAGCTTCTTTAACACTTATTTGATTTTCACTTTCAGCTAATTTATTATCAATATCATTAGTTGTATTAGAAATGGACAGTTGCATGTTTGTTGCATTATTATTTGCTTTACCATCAATAACATTAACATTTTCTTTATTTTCTTCACGTGAATTTTCACGAGATAATGTTATACTATTTTGATCAATACTTGAACGTTTTCGTGGTGGTAAAATTGGTGGTTGTTCTTCCATAACAACATCAACATTTTGACGTATTATAACAGTACCAGAAGTAGCAGAATCTTGTGATGTAATAGGTGGTGTTGATATTTCTGGTAAACGATTGGGATCAATTTTACGTACAGCTGCAGTAAACTCATTTACACAATCACGATAATTTGATGTCATTTCTTTTGGTACACCGATACCATATCCAACAGGAGTAACTGTTTGTTGTTGTTGTATTGTTGGTGATGATAATGCTGATGAAACTTTTGGTAAACCAGAGACATTTGGTGAAACTTCTGGCGGTGGTTTATATGGTGGTGGTTGACGAAATGGTGATCCAAAATTATCTGATGTTATTGATGAATTACCAGGACTAGCTGGGCTTGGACATTCAATTGTTTTATTAACAATATCTTCTGATGGACATTCATGTAAATATTTTTTACGTAACACTAAATATTTTTCGTTATTTTCATTTTTCATTGTTGCCAATATATTAACATATGATTTAAATAATTTTCTTGCTTCTTCTGTAATATAAAAATAAATTAATTTAACAAATTTATAAAATAATATACTATTATTATTAAAGAAACATTCAACAAGTTGTAGATAATAATGTATATATACGAAATAGGATTTATATTTTTTTAGAAAAAAACTAATGTCTTACCTTGTGAATCTGGATTTGTTAAATATTTACGGAAATGTTTAACTAATGCATGATTTGTTACTTTACAATTATTTAATAACATATATTTTCTTATTTCTTCTAATGATAATGATAATGGTAGATCCATTTTTAATTTATTTTAATAATAATTTTAATAAAAACACACTGAAAACACGATTTGTTTACAAAAAAGTTACACAAAATTTAATAGTAATCAACCAACTGTCAAATTATTTTTTACTTTATTCTTTTTTATGACAGAAAGAGAGAAATGAAATCATATGTCAGCTGAATACCTATAAAAGCAAGAAAAAAATATACATATCCATATACATAAAATAAAGTCATATAATAAAAAAAATTGCTTTAAAATTGTGGCTGAATTGACTGAGTCATTTTTCATTTCTCAAATCTCCTCAATTCATATATTTGTAAGCGCGGTTAAATTATTTTTTGAGTATTTTTCAATACATTATCACATTTTCTTAACAAATTTGAGTGAGTCAGAAAAACGTAATATATAAAGAGTGAAATTATTTTCTTGGAAAAATTAAATAATTTTATGACACTAACGAAAGTATTAAGTATTATGATAAAATGTGATAAATATTTTTATATAGCCATGAATATAACTAAATATAAACAAATAATTTATTTTCCATTATTATGGATATAAAATAATTTTAACTTCATAATTTGATAAATAATTTTTATAAAAAATTTTAACGGGTAAATGTTAAAATTCTCTACAGTAAATGAGATTTTAATATTGAGAAATTTTGAAAATTTTTTAAATTCAGAAAAAGTACTTAACATGTCACCTCTTATTAGTAATAATTATATCATATTTACGTGTTAAAAGTAAACTAGTATTCGTCCGCCCCTCGAAATTCGAGGTGTTTTAATTAGCAATTACAATACAATATATACAGTATAGTTTCTTTATGATTTTATTTAAAATGTAAAAATACAATTTTCAATAATTAAAGCCTTTATGAATTTAAAATTTCTTTGTAAATGATATTTTTTGTAAAAACACGATTATTATTATCTTTTAGAAGTTGCCCTTGATTTATTGAGTATTGGAAACTCAATATATACCTATTATATATGTATATATTATAAGAAGTCTAAGATGGTAAATCATTGAGTAAAAGGGTTTTAAATATCTATTAATACAGATTAAATATTATGATGATATTATGATATGTAAGAATTTATTTCGTTTAAAATATAAAAAAAAAAAAAAAAAAAAAAAAACAGAACTGAATCGAACTTGCAAAATCAAAAATCAACTATTAAAAACCCCACACTCTACCGCTGTAGTGAACACTAAACTGAAATTTTAATCTTTATATTCAGTTATATTGTGAAATTCCTACTCCTACCATACAACCAATATTTTAAAATTTTTAATCGAAAAGAAAAATAAAACAAAAATTTAACGGAATCAAAGAGCGTCTTTTTTGAAAATATATAATATAGGTATAGATTATACATACTATATGATACATATGTATATACTTTACATGGGATTTTTATAAAAATGGAAAATTATTAATGAAAATCAGAAAATTTTCGAAAAATATTAATTTTGTAAGATGGCTATACTGAATATTTATCATTTAAAAAGCAAAAAATGAAAGTTGGTTGGTAAATCATTGAGTAAAATGGTTTTAAATGTCTGTCATTTACAGATTAAATATAATGATATGTAAGAATTTATTTCGTATAAAATATTAGAAAAAAATAGAATAGAATCGAATCGAACTCGCAAACTAAAGACTTCTAAAGTATAAGAAGCAGCCACTCTACCACTGCACCAAACTCCCCACTGAAACTTTGACGTTTATATTCAATTATATTGTGAAATTTCTATTTCCCACCATGCAAACTATATTTTAAAATTTTTTTTATGTTTTTAGAAAAAAAACAAAAAGCAAAAACAACAAAACAAAATTTAAAATTCGTTTTTGAATATGTATATTCAAAAGAGCGTCGTTTTTGAATATGTATATTATAGGTATAGATTATACATATTATATGATACATATGTATATACTTTACATGGGTTTTTTATAAAAACGGAAAATTATTAATGAAAATCAGAAAATTTTGGAAAAATATTAATTTTGTAAGATGGCTGTACTGAATATTTATCATTTAAAAAGGAAAAAATAAAAGTTGGTTGGTAAATCATTGAGTAAAAGGGTTTTAAATGTCTGTCACAGATTAAATATTATGATTTCATGAAAAATTAGAGCATTGAGTTCTTTGGAAGTTATAAATTACAACATAATGAATGGATGGATCCATTTGCGAAGTTCTTTCAAATAAAGGTAGGATATTTTATTAGAAATTTCTCAAGCAATCTAAATATTAATAAAGATAAATGAAAAGAAATGTAAAAATATATTGAGTGACTATAAAATTTCAAGTTTTAAAAAAGATGAAAAAAGTTAGTAGATAAGTACCTGATTGATCTGATATTAAAGAATCATTATAAAACATTACATTGATAGATAAAATAAAAGAAAGTATTCAATTCTTGCAATAAAGGCAGTCAAATTTGGAACTTGAAAATTTTTCAAAAAATTATATGATTTCCGCATTTATAATTGACAGGAATTTTCTAAAAAAATTTAGATGAAGCAACAGAAAAGATATTTTTCTTATGTTAAAAAATGTTTCACGTTTCAAAGAAGTTGAAGAGCTTTCACAGAATACAGTTCACTTTAGAACTATCATAGCTTAGAATTTTGACCGTTTTTTGTATCTCGCATATTAATACGCTGCGATCCACTGACAATTCAAAATATCTTATCGATAATTTTTCTTTGAAAGAATATGTAATTCTTGATACCAGTTGTAACCGTTCAAATGCTCGCTTTAGTATTTTTTTAAGTTAGAAAGTCATATGTATGTATTACAAATTAAAATACTATACTATAGAAATTTACAACACATATTTTAAATAAACGAACTTTTTAGAATTGATTGATTGGTTGGGCTTATTTAGTTGACATATGGATTACTAAATTTCTATCTATCTAGTCAATGGTGTAGTGGTTAAGACACAGACACTTCATTCGGAAGGTCTCGGGTTCAAACCCTGGTTGGGTCGTAATATAGATTAATAAAAATAATATAGATTTTTCTTATAATATAATATCATATTATAATTAGCATAGTATAATCATGTATAAATATAATTAAATAAAAAAAAATATATATATATATCTTATAATAGATTGCATAGAAATAAAGAAGCATTTCCGTCTCATAGTCTTGTTCAGCTGCAGCATAGAACAATAAACAGAGTGAAACTCATGATTCCAGAAATTGAAGCAGGAAGCTTAGTCAAATATGAATAATAAATGACTTAGGGCAGTGGTTGGCAAACTTCTTCATCGAAAGAGCGAAAAATCAATAATAAAACAGTTATAATATAACAAATTTTTTTGAGAGCCAAATTTTTTAATATTAACTATTTAGATACCTACTTAAAATCACAGCATAAAATCATATAATTTTTAAATTTATATCCATATATTCGTTTTATTAAAAAAAAAATATAAATAAAAATAGAACAGAACAAAACAGGAAAAAATTAATAAAATAAATATGTAAATAAATAACAAATAAAGTAAATTCAACATACAATGCAATGCAACATACAAATGCATAGAAAATAAAAACGCTAATTTTAATTCACAAATCAAGCTAATAACAGCAATGTTCTTGCATCACTTTCGAAAGTTGTGTAAGTTGTTGTTTTTAATTTTAAGCATGTTTCTAAGTTTCCATCATTAAGACGGCTTCTGTATTTGTTTTTAATGAAATTCATACTAGAAAACGATTATTCGCACAAAATATGAAAATATGTTGACCCAAATAAGGAAATGACTGCGAATGTCAGAATTTCCAGTTTGGTATAGGAATCGGGTCCAAGTCTTGAAAATCAACATATCTTCCTTTTCAAGACCACTTTTTCATTGAATTAAGTTCCAATTTCCTTTTTTCTAATAATTCTACTTCACCACGGAGGCGTTCTAAGTTCTAACTTTGAGCTCCACCCACAACTCTTTGTTTTTTAATTCTAGCAGTTGCATTTGAAAATTGGCAATGTTAATGTTAAACGGAGAAACATTTATTTCAGTTACTATTGTTTCAAGAGGTTTTTTAATAAAGCTTAAAGTGGGTTTACTGTTTTTAATTTCTGAAAATCTATCAAGAAAACCATCTCTCATATTCAAAATGGTTTTTTTGAAATAGTCAATATTAATATGACTGTCATTTTCTTGACGATATTTAAGTAATGTTGGAAAATAAAGTAAAATATCTCGTTCCACATCTTCAACGAAAATAGTTAATTTAGTTTCAAACAACTCAACTTCTTCCAACAGCGAAATAACTGTAGTTTACAGTTAAGTTGATTCAAATGGGACGTAACATCTATCATAAAATAAAATTTTTGTATCCACTGATCATTCGTTAGTTCAGAATATTCAACACCCTTCTTATGGAGAAATGCTTTTACTTCTGTTAATAAGGAAGCAAAACGTTTTAAAACATTTCTTCTTGATAACCAACGTGCTTTGTTATGCAGTAAAAGATTTTCGTAATCACTTTCCATTTGAATTAATAACTCATTAAATTGACGATGATTAAGAGCTTTAGCTATAATTAAGTTTATAATCTTAATCACCAATTCCATAACTTTGCCAATTTCTTCGGAATATCTGACCACAAAACGCTTCTTGATGAATGATGCAATGATAGTTAATCTTTTCTTTCAAAAGAACAACAAACCCCTTTCTTTCTCCAGTCATTCTTCTCGTCCCATCTGTTAAAATTGACACGACTTTATCAACAAGAATATTATGCTTCTCAAAACTTTCAATCACAGCACTTGCTATATCTTCTCCCCTTGTTCTACCTTTGAGTGGCAACAAAGCTAAAAGTTCTTCTTTAGGACGTATAGATGAAATAAATCGTATAAAAAGTGAAACGTTTATATGTATATATACAATTTTTACACATCGTCTCTGGTATTACGCGTATAACCTAAAAATAAATTGAAATGTGTTTCAAAATTAAAAGCAGTACTGTATTAAGAAAATATTTCGTCAGTGCTAAATTTTATTTTTAGTAAAATTTCAAATATACTTGTTAATTTTTTTTGCTTACTCTTCAAAGTTAAAAAAAAATTTTTATTTGGTTTCGCAAAATTTGTTTTAAGAAATGGAAATAATTTTTAAGAGCCGCATTTAAATAATCAAAGAGCCGCAAATTCCGACTATTGACTTAGAGGATGCTCTATGCTTCTTATAGAAGTGTGAAAAACAAAAAAAAAATGTATAGTGAAAGTTTGTTAAGTTTATATTGAATATATATGTATATATTATATATACATATATATATATATATATATTATATGTATCTAAAATAACTAACAGATTATTAACATTATGATTATCGTTTATTTACAAATTGATTCCCATTACCATTTTTAAGATCAAACACAATTTTTTTTTAAACAAAATCAAAACAAAGCCCAAAAAATAAATTTTAAACAAAAAAGGACAAAGTTACATATGTTTTTTTTGTATGTGTCGGTGTGTGTTTTGTTTTATTTTTCCAACAAAAATTTACTTAGCAAATCATATTTATGTTCGACATTATGTTAAATTTGGACCACAAGATGTAACCGCTTTTCAGTGGTAATTGGTTTATAACGTGGCACCATCTGTTGACAATTATTATTATCATTTTCAACAATAGAACTTTTTTTTTCCAGTTATTTACTTCTTTTTTTTCTGAGCTCTCGCCTATAAACAAGAATTTAATATTTTTTTTTTTAACTTTTTTGTAATAGTAAAAAATTTATTCTCGGATTTATTTATATATGTATTTTTTTTTCATTGGAAATTTATGGAAAGTTAACGGTATACTAGTAATTTTTTTTTAGGGTAATTCCTTTTTTTTTTTTTAATTCTACATAATTCTGTTCTCTTCTGTGTCTGGATATAATAAAGTTATTTTTATGATTGTGGTAATACTGAGGATAACCAAACATTAAATTTTTTTTTTGTTTTTTGAAAGATTGGCATGGATTTATGTTAAAAAAAAACCTAATAAAATTGAAGTTAATTTTTTGGAAAAATAAAACATTAAAACATAAGCTTAAAAAGTGAATTAAATGGATATTATAAAAACATTTCTGATGAAATATAATAAAAAATTAGATTAATAAAATTGTTACTTTAAAAAATTACAATAATAATTAAAATTTTTGAAAATAATTATGTTATTTTATGGAATACTTTTAATCTGAATTAGAAGGATCCTTTTAATAATACAAATATTATTCGTGAGGCCTCGGTGGTCTATTGGATAATAGCGTATGAAATACGGTGTAAACACCGAGGGAGTGTGGGTTCGAATCCCACACACGACGTAAGACTTATTTCCTCTTATGACATTTACAGCCACTTCTGAACAGGAAAGGCTGTGTAATTTCCTGTTCACATTTATGTGGCAGAGAAATGCAATAAAAAAAAAAAAAATTATTCGTGGTAACAGATTTCTTGTGATTTAAAACCGTGAACATTATGTATAACTTTTTTGCAGAATCTAGTGAAAACAGTTCTAGATTAATCGTCATATATTATTTTTGATGAAAATTTACGCAATTTTATAACCTTTGGCATCCCTAACATTTTTTAATTTTATATACCGAAATTTTAATATATCTTTATCTATTTAGATACTTACTTCTTCGAGTAATTGTAACAAATTCTATTTTTTGTGAAATAATATACTATATGTCTTTACTGTAGATACTACTGAATCTTTTCAGGGTTTTCATTTGACCAAATTTTTAAAAGTAAAAATATTAAAATTTTCTTATCTCATTGTTAATGTACCCAAAATATGTATAAATTTCCTTCGAGTAAAATTTTGCCCGAAATTAATTAAAATTTTATACGGTTTTTATATATTGGGTGACGGTTCACCCAATAAATTTTTCAAAGCATTGAAGTATCTTTCAAAACAATGGTATTCAAACTAATAAAGAAGAGAAAATATTATAATCTTCTAAACTTAGATGTAATGTATATATAATAGTTTCATAAATATCTATCTAATACCAAGTATATTTTTAGATTTATAAAATTTTTGTATTTGATGGGGACAAGTATATTGAATAATATATATACATTTAATAAAGGAGGTTTTAAGTTAATTGTTATAATTATTGCAAAAATATAACTTTTTTACTTTTACTGGGGACTTTAAGTGAATATTTTATATTTTAAGCGAAGATTTTTTTACTTTAAGTGAATATTTTTTATTTTAAGTGAAAACACTTTTACTTTAAGTGAAGAAAATTTTGTTCAGTAATTTATGTTTTATAAATATTTAATAAACATATATTTTATTTTCGTCATATACTTCAGTTTTGGGTTTGATATTATGTGTATCTGATATTCATGCATATACATATATAATATATAATATGCATATTTTTTAACTTTAATTTATATTATAACTTCACTATATTTTATATTTCACTATTTTTTATTAAAGTAAAAACATATTCATTTATATTAAAAAATATTCAATTAAAGTAAAAATGTCTTCACTTAAAGTAAAAATGTCTTCAATTGAATTAAAGAAGGTATATTGCTGGTTCTCCAAGAAACATTTGCCTAGCACATCACATGCAGATTATGTTATTTGATACACATATAAAAGTATAACATCATTTTATAAAATACACTTTTGTTATAAGGAAATTTTCTAAATTTTCAAAAATTTAATTTTATATTTGAAATATTAAATTTAAAAACCTTTAAATAAATTGGCCGTAAATATCCGTAAACGGATTGCATTAAAAAAAAAAAAGAAGTCCATATAGAAACGTTCTGTGAAGATAGAAAAATCTAAAATTCAGCATAGATTTTTCACCAAGCATCATGCGGTTATGAAAATAATACTGCGTGTTAGGGACAAATAAAAAATAAAAGATTAAGGATAAACCATTTTAAATCTAGACCATTTACAGTACAACTGTGAACCCAATACTTCCTTAATACGATAAATGCTTTTAAAAATTTCGAAATTTCACATGACCAAAAAAATTTTTTTTTTTTTTAGGGAGGAAAGGTAGAAAACTTCGAAAGTCACCCAAAAGATATACACGTGATTCTTTCGGATAATGTTGGACTTTAACTAACCAAAACCAAACTTCAAATGGGGATTTTTAATACAAATGTATACAGTTTGGTTGATAGGATAGCGATGTTGAAGCGATTCTTGGGAAAAGGGGTAAAAAATAATTTATGATTATAAGAGATGCGTATGAAAATGGGTATGGAGGAACATTTAGAAGAAAAATGTTAATGTTCTTTTTAAATTTTACTAAATCGTACACATATAAGTTACCAACTTTGATTTCACAAACGTGATTTTAATAAATTGTTTTTTTTTAAATGTAACCAATCTTTTCATTTTTAAAGAACCTAAAATTTCTTTCATAGCAAATCTATAAGAGTTAATAATAGATTTTCCATTTTTTTTTTAATTAAATAAATTGCTTTTAAAGTAATCTTATAAGTAACGAAAGAAATTAAATTATTGAGTAATTGATTTATTCTGGTTTTATCCCTTTTTTTTTTTGTTTTCTTAAATTACAAGACTCCCCAAAGGTTTCAATAATTAATTTAATTTTATTCTACATTATTTTAAGTTCGATTAAATAAATCTTAATTTAGAAATTTCTTTATTATTTCTTAAGCTTATGTATTAGTAATTTAAAATTTCAATTAGTATTTTTTTTAATTATAAATTCAATAAAATAATTATATTTTTAAAAGCAATGCATTATAAATGATTTATTTAAACAATAATTCATTTTTTATATATTATAATTTTATAAAATTTTCAAACATCTGAACATGATATAATATATTATTTTAAAATTATTATTTATCAGCAAAAAAAAAAAATAAAATAAAATATATTAAATATAAAAAGAAACTCTAACTATTTGTACATATTTTTGAAATATATTTATCTTACTAAAGAGGTACATGGATACAAAATTTGTTATTTTATTTAAAATTTACGTCTTTCGAATGTCAAAAATAATTTTTTTTTCTAAACTTAACAAATTACTTTTCTTGTATACAACAGAAAAAAACCCAAAGAAAATAAAATAAAAAGAAGTCCTATACAGAATTGAATTATATTCAAATTCAAACAATTGGCACCTAAGACTACTCCTCACCCAGAAAAAAAAAAGATAGTTAAATAAAGCAATTTTGTATGTTGCAGTAATGGATCTGATGATATTATTTTTTTAATCCTTTTTATCAAAAACATTGGACTGGGTACAACTAATTTAAAATTGTTCATCATTGTTTTTAAAAAAAAAATATAGTTTTTTTATTTTTAAGAAAAAAAATAAAATTTATTTAAAATGGCAAAAAAAAAAAAAACACATAAAAAAGATATTTTAACAAGCATAAAATAGATGTTTTATATATGTATGTATTTTTTCATTTTTATCCTCAGTTCTAATATTATTTAATACTCCTAATACAATATTATTTTTCACAACAATAGGAAAACAATTTTGCTCTTTGTTTCTGCAGTTTGTTGTAACAGTGTAAACTAAAATATTTTTAACATAATAGATCCGAAACTTGATTTTATTTAAGTTACTCAAGCGATAACTATCACAAAACTGTATTTCGTTTGATTCTATCTCACTTCACTGTGTGTGTCAGTTGCCTGTATTTTTATTTGTCTGCATTATCATTTGACTCTATTTCATTTGACTGTATTTCAATTAAATTTTTCAACTGGATTTTATTTGTAATCAATTCTAAAATGTTCCTTAATTACATGTTTTACACACATATTTTAAGAACAAATGAGAGCTGCTGTCGCCAAATCCCAGTTAAACAAAAAATTGAAACTCTTGAAACCCTGATTTTGTAACCAACTAAGTCAAATATCTGTTGTTGGAAATATATAAATGTTTTGTAGTTGTAATGTATAAAATTCCCCTAATTATATGTTTTACATATATATACATATTACAACAACAAAACATTTAAAAGAGTGGGGACTGCCGCTCCCAAACCACTGGTAAATAAGTAATTAAAACCCTGATTTTGTAAGTAACTCTAAAACTCACCTTAATTATATGTTTTAAATCCATATTTCAACAACAAATGGAGGCTAACACCCAAAAACTCTGCTGAACAACATTATTGAAATCTTGATATTGTAACAAATTCTAAAACCCTCCTAAACTGTATGTTTTAAATACAATCAAATGAAATACTGTCAACAGATAATTAATACAGGTAACTTGCAAAAAATACAGTTAAGTGACACTACAGACAAATACAGGCATATGAAACGCTTCTCTACTCAATCACAGAATTCACTTAATTCATGAAAGTCACTTCACTCATTTAATTTATTTAACTAATTAAATTTTCTTAACTGAATCAACTGTACCTTTACACATCAAATAGAAAAGATAGATGCATTTATGATATTTATAAAATTTATATAATATGTATATAGGTATATTTAAAATATCTATGGCTTCAAAAAACTTTCTATAAAGTGTCAGTAGATGCATTTAATAAAGTTTTAACATCATTAGATCATAGAAAGTAGTGCGAGCTCAAAAATTGCTGATAATCTTCAGAAGATCTAGATTCTAGACAGACTTGAAATTGGTATAATCCATCCCAAACAAGAAAATTATTAGAAGTAGGGACCATGAACCAGAGAAGAATATAGAATATAGGTAAGAAGAGAAGGAAAACAAACAACACCCAAAAATAATATTATAATAATAGGACTATAGAAGAATATGTACCGACCCTATAAAAATATCCCTATAATTGCACAAGTATTTTTTCCAACTATGTATACTGTAACGAATTTTTTTTATATTTTTCTATAAAAAAAACCAAAAAATCTTGAAAATCCCAATTCATGTTCTATTTCCAAAAAAAATTAATAGGACACTAAAGACACTTAAAAATAATTTTAAATGTTCACACACTATGTGTGAACATTTTATATGACAAGCAAAAAAATTCTATAGGATACTAAAAAAAAAGAAAAAAATTCTAGAAACGTTCCAATTTCACAGGATAACAATATTCTTGTTTTCCTTAAAAAAAAAAATCCACACAAACTTAAAAAAAAATTTTTGAAAAAAAACCATAAAAATTTTAATTTGTTTTTCTAAAATCAAAAGCCTTCTTCAAATAAACTAAAACTAACTAACAATATATAAATTCTTAAATAATGGGAACCATTTTAATACTCTTAAGATAAAAAAATAATAATAAAATGCATATCTAATATATCATTTGATGTTTTTTTTTTTGCTTTTTTATCCTTAAATATCCTTACATGTAAATGTATAATATCTAGGTATATATCAAAATATAAAGAAAAAATAGTACTTGTATAACTAAATTTCATATCTTTATAGTATAATATAATACAGATATAGTACTTATAAGATTTTGATTAAAACAATTGTTAAAAAATGAATTGACCCGTATGTGACAGCATAAAATGTATCTTTTCTAAGTAAGAATTAAAATTCCCCCTAAAAAAAAAAAAACAATAACAACAACAAAATTAAATATAATTTATGTATAAAATCCTTATTTTTTTTTTTATTTATATAAATAATAATCGTCTTCAAAAGAACTAAACAAAACATTGTTTTATACTCATACTTAATATTTTATGTATCTAAACACATTTTTGAATCCTCATCTCATACACCCTTTCTTTCTTCACAGAATAACACTTCTCTTCAACCTTCAAAAGCCCCATCAATAAATAATAAAATTTAAAAATTTTAAAAACATTCATCAAACTACTATATATATATGTATTTTATATTAAAAGCCCTATATGTATGTATGTATATACAAAATGCATGCAAAATGCAAATGTTCTAAATACTTTATTTAAATTTTCTTTTAGATTTTCTTCTTGACATATTACGAGATATTTGCTTTTGACTAGTCTAATATTGCAAATACTGAAGCATTTTTATTTTGTGTTCTATACACTAATATATATATATATATATAAGTATGTATTTATTATATATGTATATTATAAGGACTACTTTTTAATAAGAAATATTTCGTATATCTGGATATGACTTAAGATCATATATACAATACATATAATATAATGATTGCATACATGATTGATGCAATTGAATGGATTGTATTAATATTAAAAAAAAAAGAAAAAAAAAATGGATAAAAGCTTTGCTGAAGAATAAAAATAAATGAAATTAAAAAAATAATTGATTCAAAAAATACATAAGACTTTAAGTTATATGCATAGATACTTATGTATTTCAGGGACGAAGTATTCATATTGTATTAAGTTTAGTGAATCAACTTCTTCAAAACAAAACAACCATCAAGATTTGATTTTAAAATAACATGAACTATTACAATTAAATCAAAATAAAAAATCATAATCAAAAATATAATATACATGTATAAATACATAAATATGTCGTACCAAAATTATTCTATGTCAAAATGGTGACTATATCCATCGTGAAAAGTTTTATTTACAGTATAAGAAGCGGACGGATAGACAGAAGCTAATATACAAATTTTTTTAATATTTTTTGATTGTATGTTAGAAAGTTCGATAAAACAAATAGAAATCTTAAATTTCAAGTCTCAAACATTTCTACAACCAAACACATAGGCATTTAATCATTATTTCTACATATATAATAGTAGAAATAATGATTAAATGAAAACGAGCAAAAAGTATTGTGTATCAACTCTAGGATATTAGTACGAGTAGGAATTCGTACAAGTATAACATAACAATTTTTCCATAAAATTTAATTTTCCCTTACAAAATGTCAGATATTTGACTGAGTTAAGTACCAATCAGATATATTCATATTTCAGAGTTGCATTACAGCTACTCAAACACTGAATTATGCTAATAGAAGTTGGAAGATATAGTTATTCGAACAAGCCGATTGATCTTGTTCAATTTGAATAGTAAAGATGGCATTTATATAAAAATTTCAGAACAGTAGCTCTATTATGTTTTTTTTAGTTATCCTGCGGACAAATCGTAGCACATATAGCTAAATCGACTCAGAATTGAATCTTGAACAAGAATATATATATTTTTCCATGTCTCGTACAGATATAAAAATTGTGACCTAACACAAAGTTATAAAGTATATGAAGATTTCTTCAAGTCAAGGAATAAAAAAAATTTAAAGAATGATTGATATTGTAGTGGTCTATAGTTTAGAGACATCCAAGGATTCATCTCAAAGAAGGAATAACAAATTGAATTAAATTTAAAAGTATATATGGTTTTTCACTAGAATTTATACATGTACCGTCATTGATATGTATATTTATTTAAATACATAGGTTATGTAAAATTTTAAAAATGTTTTTTACCATTTATGGTTCCAAGTTTTTTGCAATTCCCCATTTTTTTATTGAATATTTTGAACAAAAAATGTACATATGTATATGTATAAATATGTATAAATTTTTTTTTCATTAAAGCTAAAAGTTGATTAAAGTTAAAAAAGATATTTTTTATTGTAACAGGATTATTTTACTCGGATATATTAACCAAAGTATAATATTTCTAGATTAAAAAATATTGCAGGAAGATTGCAGGCTAACAGAAGGCATTCATTGAAATCTAAAAAATTGAACTCTCTCAAAATGAAAATTGAACTGTACAGGATATGTGAAAATTGAATCTGAAAATTCATATAGGATAGGTGAAAAATGAATCTGAAAATTCAACTGTATAGGATATGTGACTATAGATTAGAAATTTTGTGCCCCTTTAAATATTTTAACTTTCAAGTTCCACAGTATTAAAAGATGTATATATTTTCATCAATTGTCGCTAAATGAAATGGTTAAGGATTGTCAAATAATCATAATATAAAAGAAGTTTAAATATTCTATTTTTTGTATTTCGTGATAATTTGTTTTTTTTTTTGTTTTTATTTAAGAGGTAATATTGGTTAATATCCAACCAATGGTGTAGTGGTTAAGACACCGGCTTTTCGCGGGAAAATTCTCGAGTTCAAACCTCGGGTGGGTTATTTAAATTAATAAAAATAATATAGATTTTTCTTATAATATATAATTAGCATAATATAATTAAATAAAAATAAGTATATACATAGGTATATCTTATAATTAATGTCTATTATATAAAAGCCGTAAAAGTTTGCTACAATAAAATTTTTCATAGCAAAAACTAAAACTAACAGAAACAAGGTAGAATGTAAACCAACGGTTTTTAAAAGCGCACATTTCCAAAACTCAATACAAATTGTTTAGAAGTGTGACTTACACAAAAATTTGAAAATTTCATATAAGAAAAAATGTGAAAATAGAACATTTTTGAAATTTTGAGGGGCTATAAGTCCGGAATCCTATATAACTAAGAGAAGCCGTTAACACACGTAAAAATATATTATTGAAGCTTTAATTTTTATGTCTTGCCGAAGAAAAGTTTTTACAGGTGCCTAAGTTACAGGTGTCTAAAAATAGCAAATTTTCAATTTTTGAGGCGTAATAACTCTTAAAGAGGGGGCGTTACCAAAAAATTTTCTGAGGAAACTTATACTAATTCTAAACGTTCTTTCTTGTCTCAAAATTTCAGGTTCCTATCTAAAGGGGTGCCGGAGTTATGAAAAAAGAAATTTCATGCAAAATGTGGTTTTCACATAACGGTAAATTTAAATCGTAAATTACAAAATATTACATAATTTTGATATTGTTTTATATAGATAATAAAATTTTCGATCTTCTGACGGTTTTAGATTGCAAAACTATTACGCAAAGCCCGAGATATATACATCTGAAAATGGAGCTTTTTTACAATTTTGAAGAGCTGCAGCTTTGGAACCCTTTACAACTAAAATAAACCTTTCACACACGTAAAAATTTATTATTGTAGCTTTCATTTTCATGTCTTGCCGAAGAAAAATTTTTACAGGTGCCTAAGTTACAGATGTCTAAAAATAGCAAATTTTCAATTTTTGAGGCGTAATAACTCTTAAAGAGGGGGCGTTACCAAAAAATTTTCTGAGGAAACTTATACTAATTCTAAACGTTCTTTCTTGTCTCAAAATTTCAGGTTCCTATCTAAAGGGGTGCCGGAGTTATGAAAAAAGAAATTTCATGCAAAATGTGGTTTTCACATAACGGTAAATTTAAATCGTAAATTACATAATATTACATAATTTTGATATTGTTTTATATAGATAATAAAATTTTCGATCTTCTGCCGGTTTTAGATTGCAAAACTATTACGCAGAGCCCGAGATATATACATCTGAAAATGGGGCTTTTTTACAATTTTGAAGAGCTGCAACTTTGGAACCCTTTACAATTAAAATAAACCTTTCACACACGTAAAAATATATTATTGTAGCTTTAATTTTTACATCTTGCAGAAGTAAAATGTGTGCAGGTTCCTAAGTTACAGGTGTTTAAAAATAGCAAATTTTCAATTTTTAAGCCCTAATAGCTCATAAACAGGGGGTGGTCCGAAAAAATTTTCTGAGGAAACTTATACTAATTCTAAAAGTTCTTTCTTGCCTCAAAATTTCAAGCTTCTATCTAGAAGCGTGCCGGAGTTATGAAAGTAGAAAAATCATGCAAAATTTGGTTTTCACATAACGGTAAATTTAAATACTAAATTTAAAAAAATTGTATAATTTTGATATTAATTTACAAAGATAAAAGAAATATCTGTCGAATGACGTTTTCAGATTGAAAAAATCTTAAGCTGAACATAAGATATATGCATTTAAAAATAGGGCTTTTTCAAAGTTTGAGGGGGTGTAGCTCCGTAATGGGGGGGGCTACATGAAAAAGTTGTTCCACAAAATTATTTTTTTTATAAGACCTACCTATGGTTAAAATTTTTTTTCTCTATCGTTAACGGTGTAGAAGTTTTGTAAACAGACGGACGGACGGACGGACGGACGGACGGACGGACGGACGGACGGACGGACAGAGTGAAACTAATAAGCACATTTTTTCAAAATTTTTTTGGAAATGTGCTAAAAAGAATAAAAAAATTTGAAAATTTATAAGGTTGGGTACGTAATCCCGTAAATCAAAATCCCAAATTCAAAATCACGAAAACAAAATCCCGAAAATCAAAATCCCGAAAATCAAAGTCCCGAAAATTTAAATCCCGAAATTACAAAATTCAGAAAAACAAAATCACGAATTTTCTAAATCTCGCATAGACGTATATATGATGGATATAAATATACCGGAAAAGGGGAATACTCTGATTTTGATTCCAACTATTAATACTTACAGTATGCCTACACATTTCCATATGAAAAAAAAAAATTTATTTTGAAAACCCCGCAAAAAAGATTATGGTTGAAGGAATGGTGGACTGTCGCTTAAAAAATAGTGAATTTTATACGAATTTAGACATTTTTATGAAAAAAGATTATTTTTGAAGGAATGGTGGGCTGTCGCCTCCAAACCACAACTAGAAAACTATTCTTTAGTTTTCTTTGTGTTGTTTTCTGTATTTTTACATTTATTTAAATTTATTCTTATTGTAAAAAGTTAAGTAGTCGTACTGATAAAGGAAACTTAGTTTTCAAAAAACGTTTTTAAGATAAATAAAAACTATATTAGAACAGAAAGATATTTCTTTTTATTTCATTAAAAAGTTAAGTGACAAAAAACCAATATTATTTCTAGATTATCAGACTGGCGTATGCTACGCCGGCTTTATCTAGTCATAATACATATATAATATAATAATAATAAAAAAATAATTCTTGTATAATATAATAGATGGCGTAGAAATAAAAGAAATATTTACGTTTCATAATCTTTTTTATACAATAGTTACAGCTAAGTAATCAACTTAATAAAATTAATGATTCAAGAAGTTTAGTGAAAATATGAATAATATGTGACTTAGTGGATCTCCTATGCTCCTTATAGGAGTGGGATGAAAAAAAAATTGGTAGATAAATTCTAATAATTTGATTTGTTGCTCGAAACTGTATTGATGACTGACTTAACTTTTGTATATTTTAATTAGAAGTTATTTAGGTTTATTATTATTTATCCAAACAATTATTGTTAATCACATTTTATTATATTAGAGCTTGGTAATTTAATGAAATTATTATTAATATCCTAAAATGATTTCAACAACTATTTTATTATAGTGGAAGTCAAATTTAAATTTTCAAATCTTTACTAAAAGATACTTTGTTGGCAAATTTTAATATCTCCAGAAGTTTTCTTTGTTAAATTATTTTTCACTTTAAATTTATTTTTTAATAAAATAATTCGTTTTTTTTTTTTATTAAAAATTAAAAATTTTTTATTTAAAACTTTTTAATTAAACTTTTTAAATTTTAGATCAAAATAACCCCAAAGATTACATAACATATATATGTACTTATTAGATACAATTAAAATATAAAATTTTATTTCTAGTATGCATATATGTAATATAATATATATATATGTGTATTTATTTAAAAATTTTTACGGCTATCTCCAATTTTCATTATTAATTTTTTTAATTAAATTTTCTTATAAAAAGTTTTTAACACAGGATTTTCTATGATTAGAATCAAAATAATTCTTTCAGAACAATGATTTTTATTTAAAATTTATAAAATTTTATTTGAAAAATTTTTAATTTATAAAAAATAATAAATTTTATTTATATTAAATATTTATTAAATATTTATTATTTCTTTATCCGTATACATATCTAGGATATAGTGTATAGTAATCGGTCAAAAAAATTAAAATAGTAATAAAGTGATTTTTGAGGTATTTAGGGATCAAGAACACTAAAAAGCATGTTTTTGGAAAGGTGTCTGTTTCTGTGCATAAAAAATTAACTATGAAATTTTACTGAATTATTCCCTTCGATAGATAGAATTATGGGCTAAGTGTAAGTTTGACAATCATAAAAGTACGATTTATATAAAATGAAGATCGATAACTAGATAAGGTAAAACCGATTTAAAAAAATTCGATAAAATTTATTTTATAAAGTTTTTGCCAAATAAAATTTAGTTTACTGTCTTGCATTTTGCGCCTGATACGACATTCTTAAAATCTCAAGTAAACTTCGAACACACGTTAAAAAAAAAAAAAAAACCAGCTTTATGTCAAAAATTTTATGAAAAAAATTGTACCTATTATAAATTTCACTACAAACTTTAGTACATCTAATTCCATATTCGTCAAGAATTGAATTTTCGATTTAATTACATACTTTTATTTTTATATTTTTTTGTTTTCTTCTATTTTATCTCTTTTAAAAAACAATATCTACTTTTATATATCTTTAGAATTGCCAATACTTAAGTATTTTATATATGATACCCATTGAAACTGCCTACAAAATTTCAGTTTCATACAATATTTGTTTCATGTTCATTTTTAAAATATAATAAAACAAACAGAATATGCTTGAGAGAAATGTTCTAGACTACATTTAAAAAAAAAGTTGTCAAAATAGACTTTTTGGAATAACATATTTCCGAATACTGAATAATTTTAGATTATTATAAGGCATGGACGACCTTATTTTTGTATTTTTGTATCTAAACGGTAAACAATAATAATTTTGTTTAAAAACTGTAATAATTCCATAATCGAGTCAAAAAAAAAATTAGAATTCCTAACTTAGGGGGAAAATAATACAAAAGAACGAGACTGAAGAAATTTGTCAGTCATAAACTTTGGAAGCTTTAAGTTACGCAACGTAATTCCTTTAGTTTTATTTGCCTTAGAAGGTGGTAAAAAGTATTAGTTACAATGATCGCAAAATTCGATTGACAACTAACTAAAGAAAATTTGTTTCATATGTGTGAAATTAAATAATCAATCATCTATGTCCTATGAGAAAATTTCAAAAACTTTAACTTCACTCAAAAGCAGTTCCAAAAACTTTAACCTCACTTTTCTAATGATTTTCTATTTTATATAAGTTTTCTATTTGTGAATACAAAAAAATATAATCGATAAACAAACGTTTTTTTTATCATGGACATATACCTAATATATGAACTTAAATTTATGTTCTTTCAAAATAATCTTAAAGTTTTTCAATAAATTTATTAAAAAATCTGTTGTTTAAATTCATTGATTTCTACAAATATATATCTTATTTACCTGTTTATATCAAGAAATGAATGATGAGCCCATATATGTATGCATGTATTGACACTAAGTCATTATACCAGAAAAATCATAAGTCAAATGTCATTTTTATATTAAAACGAAAGGTTATAAATTGATTTCTTATATAGTAACAAAAACAAAAAAAAAATAATTTTTACCTTTATTAGAAGGTGTTAATCTAAAGAATTTCCTCACTTAATGATAAGATTATGAATTTCATTTTAAGCAAAGAAATGATTTTTCAATTTTTCTTAAAATAATTTTATGGGTTCTGTTCATTTTTCCAAATAAAAATGATTTGTGTTTAAATGAAAATATAAAATTTAATAATTTTTAAAAATTGTATCCATGTTTGTAAGGTATTGAAGTTAGTAAAGGGTAATTTTGTTTTTGTTTTTATATTCTACATCTGATCTACGACTGTTTAGTTAGCGCTGTTAAAATATAATGACCTTAAAATATTAGTTTCAAACAGTTTCGATATAGACATGGTATAATATAAAATATGTACAAGGGTTCGTTCAAGTTCCTCATCTTATTGAACCAAGTACTGATAATCAGAAAATATCTTATCAGGAAGATCATATCTTAAATTAGCGCATTTCATTTAACTTTCACGTTTTGTTTTACGTTTATTCGTTTTATTCTTTTAAAATGAATCAATTCTATGAATTTATTACATTTTAAAGGGAGCGTGTCTAATGCCTCTATTTCATTTGCTCGTAGTGTCATTTGCATGTATTATCATTTGCCTGTAGTGTCGTTTGCCTGTATTTCATTCTAAATTAGAAGAGATTTTCGAGTTGTATTTAAAAGCAGGGATTTACGCTTTTTCCAGAATATTTATATATATGTATCGTATATGTGAGAATGTGACAAAATCAAAGTTGTGTGCCTTTTACAAAATATTTATATTTTTGTATAATATGAAATACAGACTAATGAAATACAGTCAAATGAAATACAGGCTTGTTATAGTAACTCCATTTTAACTTTTGCTTTTTTTTTTTGCATTTTTTTTTGTTTTCGCGTTTCAGGTCCCTTATGAATCCAGCTTTAGTAGATTGTCATTAAAATAGTTTGGCTTGTAAAATTCATAATGAAACGCTTTTACTATACTTTCCTACTCCTTATTTTATGAATATTGAAATATTGGACTAGTCTTCTTATCATTAAACTATAGGTTGTTGAAATTTTTCTAAATTTGTTTCTTTAATTTCTGTATTTGATAAGGTTAGATAAAAGTAGAAATATGCCAGGAATATTATATATAAAAAGAAACTGGAATCAAGAAAGTTTCACTTAGAGAAATAACATCTTAGGAATTCCAAAAGAACCTAGAAATATAGAGGTTGGCTAAAAATGGTGACCTGACATTGGTGGTGTAACAAAAATGAAGGATATGAGAAGAAGAAGAAGAACTAAATCATCGATGTTTTAGTAAATCTAACAATTGAATCAGGAACCATTTTACCGAAATAAAATATATTATTATTATTCTTAGGAAGTGATGCATTCTTCTAACGGTTTCATATTATATTTCCTATTATTTTAATTTCATGACTGATTTTATGTAATGTAATGCTTTTTTTGTATAGTAAAATTATTGGCAGATTGACTAATAAAATAATACAAACGAATTTTTGACGTCGAAACAGGAAATAACTTTCAATTAATTATATTTCATATTCATTCATAAAAAAGATAAAATTAATGACAAATTAAGAATTCATTCAGAATTTGATGTTACATTAAGTGAATTAATTGTGTGAGAAATTTTAGAAAATATTTAAAAAATGCTGGAAAATAAAAAAGAAAACTTTAAATTATTTTTTTGTTTTTGGTTTTTAATAAATTTTTATTAGACAGTGTAATAATTATTTTAAACGAAGGTTTGGTCAAAAATTTCTGGGAAACCCACATTACAATCATGAGAGGAACCAGAAAAAGATAAAAAAGGTTTTTGTTAAAAACTGATTTGCGGTAATGGTTTAACGACATCTGGTACATTTAAAATCGTAGTGCATTAAAAATCTTATTTTAGTGTAATGGCTGTAAATTGGACATACACTACTCAAAAAGACGTGAGTTATTAAAATTAAAAAAGTATTGTTCTTAAAATAAACAAACGTGTTCATAAATTGTTTGACCTCCTAGGATGTAAACTATATGTGGGGAAAATAATATGAAGACAGGAAGAAGAGAAAAGCGATAAGTATTGAGACTGCATTACACTTGAAGTATTTATTACTATACTTCATAAGAATTTTTCAATCATCCCATGCCCATCGTTCTAAAAAATAAAGTTCAATCTCTTAATAAAAAAAAAAAACGCCAAAAAATAATAAAGAATAATTTCATCATCTGTCCACAAAAAAAAACAAATAAAAAAAAAAAAAAATATCAATTATATTGATGTTCACTTCACAATTTTTTATTAAATTATAAATCGCAGGTTTTCTTTCACTTTATCTCTCCATTTGATCCCTTTCAAATTTCATTAAAAAAACAAAAAAAAAAAAAAAACAAACACTTGGTCAAACACGCAAGTAAAGTTCAGAATCTATAAATCACATTTTAGACATTTTTTGATAAACAAATTTTTCAAATCAATGGTTATTTCTTGTTTTCGCGGCTTGCAGCATTATCAGCTTCTTGAGGTCAATCACGATTTTTTTTTTTTTTCAACTTCATCGCACGTTCCTTCATGATTTGAAAAACCAAAAAAAACAGAAAAGAAAAATTTAAAACACTTTAATCGTATAAAAGTGAAAAAGAAAAAAAAAAAATAATAAAAAGAAAAATACTACATTAGAAAAAGAAATTTTCATTGGTTGTTTAACTTTTGAATTGTGTGACAGTTCATTTATTTTATTGACTTTTAACCATTGTTCAGAGGAAATTGACAAAAAAAAATTATTTTTTTTTTGAAAAAACGTTTTTTTTTTTTTGGTTGGTTTTTTTTAAGAGATGAAAAATCGTGTGTAGGTATTTTTTTGTTTTTTTTTTTTTTACTACCGTCAAAAAATAAAATAAAACATGAAAGAATCTTTTAAATTTTTTTTTTATTTAAATAATAGATCCTATTTAATCAAAATATTTTATTATGGTTTTAAATAAAAAAAAAAAAATTTATTTTTTAAATATTAATAATTAATTAGATGCGGTTAAAATAAACAGGAAATGTGAAAT
Source organism: Poecilobothrus nobilitatus (assembly GCA_947095535.1). Classification (NCBI taxonomy): domain Eukaryota; kingdom Metazoa; phylum Arthropoda; class Insecta; order Diptera; family Dolichopodidae; genus Poecilobothrus; species Poecilobothrus nobilitatus. The sequence goes on from OX352774.1 coordinate 58,352,275, forward strand.
TGTATGAGTTTGAAGGTTTTGGGGAAAATTTATTTCTAAAAATTTTTGGAAATTAAAATGATTTAATGAAAAATAACTTGATCATTATTAATTAACTATGATTTGCATCTACTATTGGCCATTCTAAGACTGCTTTATTTTACTCTATATTTATATATATATCTATTTAATAAGTATAATTCTGAAACTAAAATTGTTCGTAATAATTTTAATGCTGTTTCTTTATCTATTTTAAGATATTCTTTTTCTTTTCTGATCCACTCTGAGTCTTTATTCTGATATCCTGTTAATACATCTATTATTTGACATTTAAACTATATTCTCGGCCTATCTTTAATTAACTATCGCGTTATATTCTTTTAAAATGTTAGTTATTCATTGTCTTTGAGCTGACAGATGATGTTTTATTTATTTTCATAACATTGATCAAGCATCACTTTCGTCTCAATATCACTAGTTTTAGTTCATCCATACTTACTATTGATCATATAGATTCCTTTCGTATTATATATATAAACATTAAGATTGTTTCGTATCCAAAACTTTTACGAAAAACATTGTATTGTTGCCTCTGTGTTGTGGCATTATCTGTCTGGAAATAGTAGAAAATTATAAAAACTAATAATTATAAACGATGTTTAATTTAGAAACTTAAAGCTTCAGTAGCAGGATCACTATTTTCATGATCATAATATTATTATTTTCTACAACCTAAGCTATAAAGTCTGATATTATCTTATGTTATAATTAACTTCAGTTTTGGATTATAAAATTTTATTTAATAGAAAATATATGGATGTCTTATGCTATTATTCACCTACAAAAATTCATTGTCAACTCAATCCTCAATCTATAGATTATTATACAATTTTATTAATCTGACATTAAAATAATACATTGTCTTTGAAAATTTAACTGACTCCTTGAAATGTCTTATAATAGTATTCATGCCACTATTTTAGGTGTATATACTCTTTGATTATTTTTATAAGACAACTTGAAGGTGAAAATTCAATGAATGCTTTCTACGCTTTGACAAGTTATACACTTTTGACATTAAAGTTGAATATTGACATTTATATGGAAGGTAACTAAATCGAAAAAGCGTAAAACGCATGAAATGCACCAAGTCAGTAACTTCAAACTTTTTTGTGATTTTTACGCTTTTAACATTTAAAAAAAAAAAATTGAAAAAAGAAAACAAAATCAATTGTTTTGACGTTAAATTTTTAATTTTTTTGCTATAAGATTGTTATTTTTTGTTTTTTTAAGTTAGAGTTATTAAAAAGTTTAAAGTTTTAATTAAAATTAAATTTTTTGCCATTTAGAGCGGTTTTAATAAAAACAATTTCTCTTTGTTTACAAATTTAAATTGCTGTCAAAAGCGTTCATTACGTTTTAAAGGTATCAAAAGCGCAAAATGCCCAAAAAGTATAGAAAAAAATAAAACTGTTAAAACGACGCATGCTTACATTGAGTTTTCACCTTTAGTAATATAAATCACTGCATATACATAGCTAATATAATAATACTCACATTGAAATTAAAGCAATTAACACAATTCCGACCATCGACAAAAGTTTCGTGACTAAAAATTTATAGAACAAATGCGTTCTTATATATATATATATTCACTCACAATTGTGATCATCGACATCAAACCAAAAATTCATCGCCGCCAAAATTAAGATATTTTTCATTTTGATGATGGCCGGAATTAACAATTCGACCGGTTTTAATAAAAACAATTAAAAATTAAAACTGTGGTTTGAGTTAACAACTATAATTTTATTTTTCGTTTCGCTACAATTAAAAGCGAATTTCACCGATGGTCGATGGTTAGAATTGTGTTTAATACTCCAACCAATTTAATCAATAATTAAATTATAACTAAAAATTTTTTTTCTAAATTTCCAAAGTTGTTTGAATTTTTATTTGTAGGAAGGAAACTAATAAAACAAATTATTATTTTAATAATATGAAAAAATCAAATTGTGACTGACTATATTATAAACCTACTCACACCTTTCCTTGTTAATTTTTTTGACTAATGTAATTTTTTTTTTTTTTTACTTGTTTGTATTGTTTAAAGGCTGTAATAAAAAAATCGAAGTATTAAATATAAAAAAAAAGAAAAACTAATAAAAAACAATTAAAAACAAAAAAAATATGTATATGTACATATATACCTATGTATATGTATGTATATATACTCGAGTATAATTCATTTTTTATGATTTCAAATTATTTGAAAATCTCATTTGTCATTTTTTTTTTTTTTTTGATTTTTACTTTTTGTCTTTTTGTCTTTTTGTTTTTTTTTTAATTTTGTTTTACCTAGTGTTGGTTTCATGACGGAAAACCACGTATTACTAAGAATGAACGTTTTCGAATACAATAATTGTAATATTTATATTTTTATATATATATTTACATATAAACCTATATTGTATATATGTGTATAAACGAATTAATCTAGATAGAAATTTATCAAAAAAAAAATCTGATATCTGCCACACCTATCAACCATTTGGTCAGTGTCAACTGTCATTTTAAAGTCCTTGGGTAATCATTCATTTAATATAACAATTGTATACCACACATAAATATATATGTATGTGTATACATTTATATATAATATTTATACATATAACGGAGAGATTAAATGAATATAATAGTCATAACAAAGTTTACAAATAATTTTATTCCTTTTGACTGAAAAATGAAATAAATAATAATGATACATAGTTAAATAATATTTCTTTTAGTTTTATTTAACATAATATGTATACATATTTACTATACATATATGTAAAATTAATTTAAAGGAGATATAAATTTATAAAGTAAAATTTAACATAAATATATATTATATAGGACATGGTGAAAAGAAAAATCTTGACAAAAAAAAAAATATTAGATTAAAAATCATTTAAATGACTAAAAAAATTTTTACAGGCTTTCTTAAATGCTTTTTTTGAGGTATGGTTGCTGTATCATACTATCATATAATGTTTCCAAGAAAAATTCCATATTATGTTTAGTGAACTGAAAATGTTCGCCTTACATTTTAGGAACTGTTATAAGATTAAAAAATACTATAATGTGTCATTAGGTTTTTTTAGGTAATGATTAAAAAAGTATTACAAATTTTAAAGAAATACGCTATAGTAGTGAATTATCTATATAAAAATTTTCATTTTTACTGTCTTGTTATCTAAAACATTCTTAAGAAATAATGAAAGCCTTATATGTATCAAGAAACTTTTTTCGGAAAGTTGTTGGAAAGTCAAGACTATTTTAAAACAAAATGTTTTTTAATAGTATTGAAAAGAATGTAAACAATTTTCTTATTAATTCCACTCAATTACGACGTCCATCCACCAGCCCGTTGGCTTACTTACTTACTAGGGTTCTATTGCACCAACCACTTCAGTATCACTAATCAAATAATCAAATAATCAAATAATATTTTGTTTTTGATAATTGAGTGCTTTTTACTAACCGAAACTTTATTGAGTTACTCCTAAACATGGTTTTCGTGCAACAAAATCGTATCAAGAAAATAATTATTTGATTAGTGATAAATGGCTCATAAATACTTTTAAACTGTTTGAAATAAAGCAATGAAATGTTATAATCTCAATAATCAAATAATGTCTTTCAAAATAAACATAAATTATTTCAGAGATGTGAAAAGTCACTTAGAACCTTGGCATTAAAAAAAAAATGTTAATAGCACTAATAATGCACCTAAGTTAAAAGTAAAAGTCATTAGCTTAAACTTGAGAAAGTAGTCTTCAATTGTTTGAATATATTGTTAATTTTTTTTGCATTGGTTCTATGTATGCACTTTTTTCCCATTGATCAACTTTTATATATTATATATAACATATACAAGTATATAATATGTAATTAAATTAATTAAAATTTATAATATAATATAATGTAAAATGGCTATTATTAAAATTAAATGATACACATAATTTAATTTTAATTTCATATAAAGAAATTTTTATACATATACACAATTTAAAATTTTATGCTGATTAAATAAAAGGGTTACATTTAATTACATATTTATATTATATATATTTAATATTATACATAAATACCATTATACATAATATTAGATAGAAAACCACAATTCACCATATTGTTATGGGTTTTATAGGTTGATCATGATAGTTACTCGTATATATATTACATACATAAAAATTTATTGAGAGAAATTAATTAATTTTAATGATTTAATCATTGATTCTATTAAAACAGGATGAAGAAAATGGGAAAATTTCTAAAGGTTAAATTAAATTGAATAAAAATGATTTAGAGATTAGCTGCAGCAACATAATATTTTTAAATTTCAATTCAAATGATTTTGAAAAAATAAAAGATTTTTTAATAATATGTATATGAACAGAGATAGGACCTTAAATAGAATTTTTATGTTTTTTAATAAAATGTTGACAGCTTGATGTTCAAAATTTTACTACAAGAATTTTAACCTAGAATTTAAATGAAAAATATAATAAGTTGAGATACAATGTGTGAATTCAATAAATTCCGTTAGTTTTCTGCTTTTTCCTAAGGGAGGTGGTAATCTTCCAAAGACACCAAGAATTTCCCCTTAGTAGTATCAGATTCTTACGGACTTAATCCACCTCCCCCTTTAGCTAATACAATGGGATGAAACCTTTACCTGCTAACGCAGTATATTGGCTAGATAATAGGGATAGCAAAGGATAGGAAATGGATACGGAATCATTAAATTGGGAGTAGGGCTGTAAGGAAAAAATGAATTCGTCTATTATTATTACTATTTTGCTAACTGCATGAGGTAATTATTGAAGGCAATCCCCACTGTCACTGTAGCAGCTATTATTATTGGTATTAGTACCTATTGTTATTAATATGATTATTATTATTAGTTTCATTTCAAATTAAAAGTTAACAAAAATAATATCTCTTAGTTTTTTAAGTTTTCTTAGAACCTTTCTTGACCCTTTTTAGAAATAAAAGAAATTATGCAAACAAATGAGGTTTTTTTTTAATGTATAAAATTGGATTCCATATAGGAGGTCATGTACAAAATTGGGTTCTATAATAATCTAATTAATAAAATAATTTTAAATGATCTAAGACCTTTTTTTCTCAAATTCTTGATGTAAGGGATTTTTCTGGAGCGGAAGATTTTACCCTTTTTAAAAATCCTCTAGGTCAAAATACCCTTTTCTCAATCTTAAAAATGCATGAAAAATTTCACTAAAAGACCATACGACAAAGAATCTATCTAAAAGATTTAAGAAGGTCTATGTTCGATTTTTAAGTTCTTAGAGTTGGATTCAAAATCAGACTATTCCCTTTTCCGGAATTATGTGTATGTGATATTCTAAATTAGGAGGTAGTTTAGAGTTGGATTTAAAATCACTCTTTTTCCTTATTATTAGGAGGGCGAATATCACAGTTCTTTATAAAATCATGGTTCAGTCTTTCAATAAAAATTGATGCACCGTTGCCGGGTTGAAAAATCCATCTCGGTACACCTATTTTACCTGTATAACTCCGAATAATAGTAAGAATAATACCCTAACTGCTTTTACAATATCAAAAATATTTTTTTTATAATTAGTTACAATTTAAAAAGCTAAAGTCTAAATTTTCTTAAGATATTACTGAAGAAATATATTTATTATATATGTATATACATATATATTTATTTTAAATAAAACATAAGGTTTAATTTTACCAACAAATTATTATTGAAAATAGATTAGGTAATGTTTTTCAAAGGATTTTAATTGGTGATTAAATTAATTATGGAGGATTTAGAATTTTCTAAGTGGAAAAACAATATGGAAAATTATTGAAGAAAATGTTGAGACAAACCACAAAACTAATTTGTTCTGATTTAATTTTTCATTTTAAATTTATGTACCAAAAAATCTTTGAACAATAAAAGATTAATATGAAGGGATTAAAAATAAGGTGATTAATATTGGCATTTGTATAAGATTTGAAACAATTGAAGGAATATTTAAATATCTGTGGTTTTAAAGAAAGTATGTTAGAATTTAATTAAATTAAGTTTCTTAAAATCAGTCATTATTTAACCTATATTATAGTATGTTATATAATTAAGATCGATTGGTTTCTAAGTCTGGCTATGGGGAATTATATTATCTATACACTACAAAATGCTGCAAATTTAACTTTTAGTTAATTGTAGTTTACATTCTGTTCGTTTATTGTTCACTAAAATATAGTTTAAAAGTAATATTTCTTCAAATTTATCTTTTGACCACGTGATTTCTAATTAAATCGTTTAAACATTGATTTTTACTTTTAAAGATTTTAGTAATTTTTCATAGGTTCTTCGAAAGTTTTTGTTAATTTTTAGACGATGTCTGAACAAATATTATATATTCAATATTTAAAGTGATTAGAAAAAATATTTTGCTATTGTAAAAATATAACTTGCATTTGAATTACTTTTAAAAAAGAGATTTTATTTTCTTCTTTGTCATTTAACTTCTGTTGATGCATTGTCTGTTCTTCATTCACGATCATTGGTGAGGTTTGATTCTGTTATCACTTTAGATGTTTTTATTCGGATATCAAGCATCATATTTTATTTGACCATTCTCAAATTCGTTCGATTTTTTTGAAGAAATCTTTATTGGAATCTTTATATTCAATTATTTGCTTAGCTATACAGATCTAAACGGATCATATTTTTAGCTCTATATAGTTGTTTCTTTATTTTTCTTTTGTGTAGGCTCTATTTGGCTATAAAAATATTTGTTTTTTAATTCCCCATGAGTTTCAAAGTGAGTACCTTTGTAATTTTTATTTATTTTTTGTTATTTTGTATATACACTAACTATAAATACTATGAAAGAATTTCTTTATGTTGATGTAGGTTTTACTATATATAGAATAGCTGAGTAGCTATGGATAAATGGAAATAATCAGGTCTCCTTTAAAGGCAAAGTTGGCGGTTAAAAAAAAATGAGGGATTCTTCATGATTATGCGTGCTAGTTATTCATGCTGAAGCGTCTTGCAAATCTTCTTTACATTGTTCAAATTTTATAGTATATATTCTGCCGATACAAGAACTGATCATAAACGTAATTCTAATTAAAAATTTAATTAATACATATATATGTTAACTAATAAAACTTAAAGTTAAATCTAATTTTAAAAGTTTTAAAGAGATTAGGGCAATATTAATAAATATATAATGTAAAAATATATTATGTATATAATATATACTAGGACAATTAAAATCTCCCTTAAAATGTTTGAAATTGTTTTTATTTTTTCCTTTTGGTTTTTCCAAAATCCAATTAATTTTATTTTTCCAAAAAATTAAATTATTTTTTTTTTTTACTGATATTTGCCTTACATATATATGATTTTCATTGTACATATAACGTATGTAACTATTATTTTAAACTACTGTTTTTTTATTAAGTTTGTTTTGGTTTTTTTTTTTTTTTTGTAACTAAATTTAGATTAAAACCCTATAATTTTAACCGATACCATATAACAAAATAGTTGTAATTTGGGTACTAGTATGCGGTTTTTCCATGAAATAAAATAATTTTAATAAAAAAAAAAATTAAAAGGATTCCAAAGGACATTTAAAAAATAAAATTTACCACTATTATTATACCCTTTTTGAAACATTTAATAAAGTGGTGGATCTCTATATCTAAATTGTTTTTGTTTTTGTTTTTTTCTTCTTTTTTTTCTGCAAATTTAGAATTGAAATTTTAGAAAATTTCATTTATCTAAATTGTTCCTTTAACCATCCCCTCCTTTCAGTTATGCCTTTGTAGGCAACATTTTTTAAATTTATATATAAGTGTACGAAATGTATAGATATTATTATATAGTCATACAAATTTTTCGGTCAATTTAAATATTTTGGTTTTTTTTTTTTTGTTTTTTTTTTTTGTTTTTTTTTTTTGTAAAAGGATTGAATATTTTTTTGGAATAAGAAACAAAACACCAAAATTAGTGTAATAATTTTTTAGTTTTGTGGTGGATTTTTGTTTTTTTTTTAGTTTTACACAAAAAATAAGAAGGAGAAGTAAAAAAAAAAACAAAAAGTATCAAATATAGTTAAAATGTCCCTTTTTTTTTTTTTTGTTTGTTTCTTTTTTATTAGATTTAAACAGGCGTACTTATGTTTGAAATTGTTCTAAAAATTGTTATAATAAGGGTGGAGTTTTTTCATATGTTTCCAAAATTTATTATTTTAATTTGAATATATAGTTTAAAATTAGAATTTAGTAACAATTTTAATGGTTATAATAATATGTATATATATATATATATATATATTATTTGTATATTAGAGTTAGAATTAACTATGTTATTATTTAGTTTTTAAAGTGTATCTACTTGTGTATCTAATATATACATATTAAAGCATTTTATCCCATTACATTAAACATTGGATTTAGGTGATAGTAATAAATTTTTAATGTTTTTTAGCGATTTAAAAATGTATTAAATTTTATTTGAAAAACAACAAAACAACAACAACAACAAGAACATAAAAAAATTTCCTTTCAATTAAAAATGCACAAATCCTTTAAAAGTATATATGAAATAAAGTTAATTAAATAATATATATTTTAAAAATGTATTTATTTATATATATATACATATATATATATAAAATATATACGTATTTTTTTAGAATATAAATAAGAAATAAATTATATTGATAATTTAATTCGAAAGAGAAAAGTTGTCTGTTAAAATTCTGCAATAATATAAAATTATTGACATCAATAAAAGTCCATTTAAAACATAAATGTTTTCGATTATAATTTTCGATTTTGCCGCTTTCAATTGGTTGAAAATTAATTACATATTATAAGAGTGGTAAAGTATAGTGAAAATAAATGAAAATTATTCTGGAGGAACATTGAGTTGAATTGTTCTAAGGGGACTCCTTTAAGTATAGGTATTGTTAGAAAAATATAAGGGAAGAGTGGACGATGAAATGATAGAGAGAGTGAGGAAGAGGATTATTTTTATGATTAAAAATAACATGAAATATTAGTCATTTAAAATTATATTTCTATATATTCTGTCGTATAATTAAGATTTTTCTCCTGTTTGCAATATAAATTTAAATTACATATTTAAATTAAGTAAGAAGGAATAGGAATAATTAATTAACTTATGGATATCATATATCAAGTAAACCAAAAGTATAGGTCAAAAGTGAAATCCATAAGACAGAAGAAGACATGGTTATTGCATTGCATATAAAGAATCGAATTCATAACACTCATCATTAACTCAAATTTTACTTTTTAAAACAAAAATAATACAAGTTCAGGTATCCTTTTTGTTTGGAAAAGCGAGATTTCAGCTAAAGCTCAGTTTTATGTATATATATAATCGATAAATTAAAATAGAAGAAATTTTATTGAGATTAATTACAAACATCACACTCCTTAGAAAGATCCAAAATATCATTTAGAGATTTTGGTCGAAGTCCTAAATCAAATCCTAGACCTATGAGTATTTTTTGTTTGTTTTATATTTAAACCACAGTATACGATGTACCTCATTATGAGTATAGTAAAAAGAAGAAAAAATATATTAATATTATTATGCACAATTTTTTAATTTTATATAATTTTGCAATGATTATTCAATAATTGTTGAATATCTTAATACGTTGATACATATTTAGTTATAGTTAACATATCATTTGTCAATTCATTTCTTTCTCAGTGGCGATTGGTTATATGTGGAGATCTGCATTTTTAATTAAAATTTTTATAATCGATACATAGTTACTTTTTAGTATATTATTTCATTAAATATATAGTGGTTTCTTTGGACCTCAAAATAAAATGAACAAAAAAAATATTTTAAAAACATTGTTAGAGAACTATTTTTAATTAATATTTATACTAAATCGCTCCCCAAACAGTAATATCCTGTATATTTCTTTTACAATTTTTATAGTAGAAAACATTCTTTTTTTTTCTATTTTCTGATAGGAAGTTTTAAAAATCCAATAGTTGAAAAAAAAACAAGAAAAAAAAGTTACAGAATTTTAAAAAGAAATAAACCTATTTTCCAATCAATTTCAATATGTTTTATTAAAAGCCCTCAATTTAACCTAAAAATAATTTATTTACAAAAATATATTGCAATAAAGTGAATATCTAATGTTTTACAAAATATTTTTTTTTTCTCTTAAAATTCATATAATATTTATTATAGCTGTAAGGATTAAGAACCAAGAGTCTTTTTATTCTATATACTAATACAATAGAAAAACAATTTTCAATTTATTAAATGCCATTAAATTTCATACTAAAAATTATGATGCAGTTTTTTATTTTTTGTTTTTTTATATTATATTTTTGCCTTTCTTTAAAGGCATCGAAAATAACAACAAGATTATATAACCAAATGAAATTTTGTTGTTACCCTTTACTTTTAAATGTCCTTACAAATGTCTCATTCCTTCTACTTCATTTTTTGATATTCATTTTCTAACTTGTAATATTTAAATGAGGTCCACATAGGAGATTTTCCATTAAAAATTTACAAAAACAAAAAAAAAAGGAAAACAAAAAAATTAATTTAAATTCAATTTAGTTTTTGGCCTATTTTAAAAAATGCACATATTTTCTGTACTTTCATTCCAAAAAAAAAACAGTCTTATATAAAGAAATACAGAATATGAAATAATTATATGTAGATTGAATAAAATTTCATTTAAAAAATGCATTTTTCAATTGCACTCAAATTTTTTATGGGTAGTTTACCCTTAGCATAGGTATATCCTTATAGCATATAATATAGACCATAAACAGTATAAATAAAAGTGCATTCGCAAAAAAGGCTTAACAAAAACTTTTAAATTGCAAATGAAAAGAAAAACGAAAAAAAGAATATAGAAACAAAAATTCCAACACGAAATTTTGAAATTAAATGAGAAAAATGCATTCCAGCACCATTATTCTCTCACCTCTCCACTATTTTTTTTTTTTATTTTATTTATTATTTTTTGTTGTCTTGTTTAGCAAAATGTAACCTAGAACAATATAGTAAAAATATTTTTTAATATCTAAGTTGATTTTTACTTAATTTAACCAACCTTTTAGATTTAGGAAAACTTAATTCATGCGCCTCCCCCTTCCCCCGTCTCCTTCTTTCTTTCGAAAATAAAAGTTCAATTCTTTAAATAAAATGAACAGAATTCTATGCAGAAGGGTTACCTTATCAATATTACACTATATAAAACCAATATCTACAATGATATACAGATATTATTCCATATCTTCAATAAATTTTCAAAGTTTAAAACAAAATAATTTTATAATGGCAACTTTTGTACTGTAAAATCTATAAACGTTGAAAAAGGACAAAAAAAAAACAAAAAGAAGAGATTGTAATGATTATAATAATAACAAAAGCAACAACAAATAAACAAAACATAAATAAGATAAAAAAAAAAACATTGTATGTACAACCCTAGTTAAAAATGAAACGTAAAAATGTCCTGTTTCCTGTCGCAGCATATCCTACTACCTGAGCATATATAAAATTCAAAAACTCATGTTTTTTATATGTTATTCCTATTTCATATATAACTCAGAAATGCAAAAAAAAAAAAAATTATGCAAAACATAAAAACACAAAAGCCCAAACATACGACGCAACCGACTGTATTTGTAATACCTTAAAAGGCCCTAAAGGTTTACTGTTTCTTCGCTTTTATCAAACATGCATATATATATTATAAGGTAAAGGTAAAATGTTTGAAAAAAAAAAAAATGCGGTCGACTAGAAATTGCTAAAATAATGGAATAATGGTATATTTTTATAATATGTATATTTTTTTGTTCTTTTGGTAAATTCCCTCTTTTTTCTCATATCCTTTTCTTACCCTTTTTAGATTTTTTGTTTTTTTTTTTTAAATTCTGCTCACCACCACACTTCAGTTCAGTTATTTTTACTTAAAAGTTAAAAAATTTTACAGGATACCAAATAAAAGAAAAAAATCCCCTTAAGGATCAAACATGGCTAATCATCCAATTCAGAAATTTTGTTCATAAAAGAATGTATAAAATATATGTGTATATATTTGGATATCCATATATATTTACCAGAGATACCATACTCATACTTAAAGCACTAAGAGAAAAGAAAAATCTCCAATACTAATAATATACGTTACTTACATAATTTTATCGTTTCGTTTTTTGTTTTTTTTACAATATTGTGAACGGTACTTGATAAGGTAACTAAAAAGGCCTATGGATCATTGTTGTTATTTTGCAAGTGTCCCTTGTCTTTTTTTTTTTTTTAATCAGAATTGGAAAAATTTCCATGTGAACATAATTTTCTTTTTTTTGTCATCTTTTTCTATTCTTTGAAATTTGCTCTTGTTATGTGCAGTGTACAGTTTACATATATATATTTATCATTGTTTTTTTTTTTATTAAATCCTTTGTTCCGCCATTTATTTATTTTTTGTACTTGTGTACAAGGAATGAAACCAGAGAACTGAATAAATTATTACATAAATATAAAATTAATGGTGGTGGTTGTTTTTTTTTTTGTTTACTTGTATACCTTTGGCATTTCAGGTAAATATTACCTTTCTCTTTCTTTCCTTTTGCTCCTTGCAGGATGTTGGGATATCGTAAATTCTATATGGTCTCTTTAATAATTAACGAAAACGTTGTAAGTAGTAATAGTAATAGTATTAAGTATAGCTGGGCAGTTATTATTGTAAAATTTCATGTTGGTAGTATTGGTGGTGGTGGTGTTAGTATAGTGGTTGTTATAACCATTGAAAATTTATGTTTGTTTTTATCGTTTTATTCTTTTTCTTTAAATTTTTTAAAGTTTATGGAAATTGATTAGATTTGGTGAACTATTTTTCTTTTAAATGTTACGATATTACTTAAAATCTTTTTTATTTTATTATTGTTGTACAATCAAAAATGTACTTTCAAAAGGAAAATGTAAAATAAGTGACTTATTATGGGATTAGTTCATTTGAACATAATTTTTTAATAGCAATGTTATTTATTTTTATTTGTGAACTATTTTTAAATTTTGTTTCTAAAGCTCTGCAATGAAAGAAAGTTTTGTCAGTTGTTTTTATACCCGTACGATAGGATCGGGTATAATAAAATTACTCCTCCGTTTGTAACACCTCGAAATAAGCGAGCTAGATATACCTTCAAAGGTATGGATCGGATCAGAAAAAAATTCTAAGACTTTTGAGCCATGTCCGTCCGTCCGTCCGTCCGTCAGCACGCTAACTCAAAAACTAAGAAAGCTAGAATCTTGAAATTTACACAAAATATTCTTGGAGTAATTTGTAGGTTCCCTATTTTTTTTGGTTGAGTTTGGACCAAACCTTAGGGTAGCTCTCAAACACCTAACTTTTAGATCCCCACATTTTTTTTGAAATAGAGCTATGAAATTTTAACTGCTGATACATCTCACAAAAATATTAATTTTATTTTTAATAACTTTTGTTTGTAGCCCCACCCGTTACGAAGTTACAGCTTCCCAAAGGTTCAAAAAAGCTCTATATTTAAATTGTTATAGCACAAGTTGTATAAAGTATATCTTCATTTTGAAAACGCCAAACGATTACTACTTTCATTAGCTTTAAAAGTATATATACAATAAATATATATTTGTGCCATACAGTGTCTTAATTTACCGTTATGCGAAACTCAAATTTTGCAAAATTCTTTAACTCTTCTATCTTTTGACAGAAGTTCTTTAACTCTTTGAAATTTTGACAGAAGTTAGATCTTTGAAAATTAGTATGAGTCGTTTCAGAAATTTTTTTTGTATCACCCCCCGTTTAGGAGCTGTAAGGGGTCAAAAACTGAAAATTTCCTATTTTTAAACACCTGTAACTTGAACACCTGTTAAAATTTTTTTGAAGTAATACACAAAAAGTAAAGCTTCAACATTATACTTTTATATCTGTTAACAACTTTTTTTAATAATATAGGGTTACTTTATAATTGAGGAAAGTGTTACTTGATTATTTCAAATTTTCTAACAAATTTCTTTAACGAATTTTTTTTTCCATTTTATTTTACTCGATAATTTGAAATTGTTGAGGATATAATGCGTAGTACAAAAAAATGTAATTAAATAAACAATATAACGGTTGCTTGAAGAATTTTTATTTATATGATATTGATATATATACATACTAATATAATATCATGTTTATTTACATATCGTATATGTCACTAGTGAATGAATGATAAGAGTATAGATGTATATTATATAGCGCCGTATTTACATACATATATGTATTTTATTGTACTTATAAGAAATTATTCCCTCAATGGAATATTTAAATATAATATAATATAATATTTAAAATTATATTTACTATTTTGTACTAAGTAAATTCAATATACATTTACCGCTTAGTATTAAATGGTACTATAGAATATTTTTTTTTTTGTTTTTTTTTTTTTTTTTCAAGTTTTGGATTGATAATCGTTATGTTAAAATCTGCTTTTGAAGAATGTATAAACATATAGTTTGAATATATGTACAATCCATAATTCTAGAAATTATAAAATTCACCCAAATTATTTTAAAATACTAAAATATTTAAAAAATAATATTGTAAGCAAAGTGACAGGCTGTGAACATACTAACGGTTCGTACGGGTATCTAAGAGTTGACAAAGTCAACTGTATTCTTCCTCGTTTTTTTTTGTGTTACTTAAATACCTAGAGCATTTTTAAAATTTTGAATGACAAAATTTTGAAAAGTTGTTAACCTTAACTATGAATTTAAAATGATCATAGTAGAAAACTTTAAATACAAAAGTGTTAAAGATTAGTTAAACTTTTGCATTATTTTTAATTCATACATCTATATAATATATACATATATACATTTCCGTAAAAACACACCGATCATATAATCTATCGTTTTAATAGTCAGTTAAAAAACGGGATTCTTCTTAAAGGGAACTCTTTTACAAAGATCTTTTATAAAGTTTTCATTTTTGGTTTTAGAAGAAATTCTTATAAGCAAATTTTGTAACTAATTTTAGTATCTGACTATATTTTATAATTTTTTTTTTTTTTTGAATATTTAAACGTATAGTTTAAATGAGATTTTTGTCCGTTTTAAAGTCTAAAGAAATCTCAAAAAACAAATATCCAAAAAAAAAAAAAACAAGAGTTCCTATAGTAGTTAAATTTTTGACATTTATAATATGTATGTCAAAATATTGAAAATACGTAAAATATTTGATACTGTCTTATCTAAAATTGAATTATTTTTCTAATATCAATTTCAATTGATTCAAAAGGATTATCCTAAAGCGGACTCTAAATCAGTTTTATGCTCGATTGACATAACAGGTCATTTGTTTTTGTTCGAAATTTTTTAGATCAAATTTTGACATTTTTTCTTAAATTTACTCATGTTCTTTATATGCAATTGTTATAATGGAGTTGACATTTATTAAAAACAATGAAAGGTGTCAAAATTTATTTCTTAACCACCAACACAAACAAATAAAACAGTTAATCTCATTTTTATATAATATAAGTCAAAACTCATAACATCAAGTGCAATTTTGGTAAGTATATATTAAATCATATACAATTAACTAAATAATAACTCAATAATAGTTTTTATTAAATAAATTAAAACAGAATAAAAAAATCTCATAAATTTTATTTATAAAAAAAATGTTATTTCAAAGATATCATTATAAATTTTTATTTTTAAGTTATCCTTTATATATTATTTTCTTTTTTGTAGAAGATTTTCACATATAATTTTTTAATTTTCATTATTAATACATTTGTCAAATTTTCATTTTAAAATATATCTTTTTATTTGAAAATCTTTAATAAACCGACCACAAATTTGCCTTGGAAAAATTTCAAGAATTTTAAAGTGAAATTAATTTACATTTGAAATTGTAAATGAATTTCTGGTATTTTTCTTTTTCTTGCATATACAGAAATGCAATATATAAATGTATATTATAATTTTGTCCATATTCCCTGAAAATAAAACTCTTTGTTGATGTCTATTTACTCTTAGGTCGTTTTATACTATACTTCCTTGCAAAATATATAAATAATATGAACAAACAAACGCATAAAGATATGTATAATAAAAATGTAATTCAAAATAATTCTATTAATGTCAGGAGATATAAAATAATTTTCTTAAATTTAACCATATTTTATTTTTTGTTTTTTTTTGTGAAATGAAATAATTCTATTGCATCTTTAATTTTTTTCTTCTATTCCATCCTGATTTTTCAATTAAACATTACCCCGTCATTCTGTCCTGTCAATGCAATGCGTACTAAAAGTACGTATGAATGTGTTTTTTTTTTTTTTTTTTATAATTTTAAAACATAAAGTATCAATTTGTTGTGTATATTCTCATAAATGCGCATCACATATAGAAAATGAATAAACATATATTTACATATATATATATATATATATACATATATAAATTAAACTGTATATGTACATACATATATATACATAGATTAAGACATTATAAGGTATATATTTGTAATTTTTATATTAAATAACCAATTTAAATGTGTCTTCTTGAAATTATTTCATCTTTTGCGGATCTCCCCTCAAACGATGAAAATTTCTTATTTAATTTAATTCAATGTACATATATACTTTTTAAATAAATATGTATATATACATCATATACATGCGTAAATATAAGTTTAGTATATACATCAGGTATTAATTGCATTCTTAACTATGCGTATGATAAGTGTCAGTTAGATTGTGTTAATATGAAAATGCATTTGTCGTAATGTGTCATTAAAATTTGTCTCTTTTAAAGTGTTTTTTTTTTTTTTTTTTTTTTTTATTTATTTACAAAATATTTAGATTTTACATTATAGAATTTGTTAATTTTCCAAATAGTTTACATTGATTACCAGATGTACATAATAATTTTCGAAAGTTTATTTAAATTTTCTCTTTATCTTGATTCTTATTCGCTGTAACTGCGTTTGCTACAAGAACTGTTGTTCTCGCTGTAAAATGTTTGCTTATCTGTTGTTTCGCTGAATAGTCAAGTTTGGTGCTTTGGTTGGTTGAACTACAATTCTTCTTAGTTCTTTAACTGTACGATTTTTCGACGCTTAAAGCTTGTTTGTATTTTTTTAAGAAATTTTTTGAAGCTAATATTTTTCAGATGCGTAAGACGTGTTTTTCAAATATTCTCATATCATTTTTTCCTTTTTATTTATGCAGATTATCTTTATATATTTTTCGTAAAATGTAGCGGATTTTTAACACTATTTTATAGCACCATATTTCTAATAGTTATAGCTTTTTCATAGAAGTTTTGAAAAGCAATTTTCAAGTTTTGACTTTTAAAATTTCTTCTTCTGTTAAGAAGAAGCAGACGGTTAAGATTACAATAAACTGATTTTTCGAAAAAATCATGTAAAATATTATTACTAAAAATATAGTGCGAATGGTAATTTGCATTTTTGCAAGGCAAGGCAAACACAAAAAAATCAGATCTTAATGACATGACAACTTTGATGAAGGATATAAACATATTAGCGTATTAGGAATTAAAATGGATTCTGTTTCAGTAGGAAACGTACAGGACTGATTTATTACTCATACTAAATTTAATACTTGATAATAATGCTTTCGAAATTAATTGCGAAAAATTATTAAAATATTTAGAGTTCCATAATTGACTTTATAATTAAAAAATTTTACATCATCATGGAAATTTAATATGCTTCAATAAAGACTGATTGGGTGCTATCGAAATAAAAATTATTGTTATATAAATATATTGTAAATTTATCTTTCAAAGTATATAGTTCAGAAGTTTATGGATTAATTTGCAAAAGCACATCTGAACTATGTACAAATTAAGTAAAATAAATTCCTGAAATTATTATTAAAAAAACCATTCATTTTTTCTACTGCTACACTTCACGCTTTCGGTGATGGCAAATTTCGAAATTATAACTATAAGTAGAAAGTTTCCATTTATTATTAGAAGAAATGATTATGAAAATCCTCTAATAAGAAATTTATTTAATTAGTCATTTTTATGATATCTAAAATTTTCCTTCCTCTTAAGTTAAATTATAATATTTCGATTGTAGCTAAATTATGTTTTCTGTTCTTTATAAGTTATAATTAATTTCAGATATAAGTCTGTTTTAGAGTTTTGCAGACGATTTTTTTTGAAAACAACTCTAGGAAAAAAACTACATCATTTGAGCTGAATTTAGATTTATCCAAAATCACAAATTGGTCTCAAATCAACAGCTTCGATTTATAATATATATATCTAAAGATGCAAATAGCTGTGTGGGTTTCTTGTATCGTTGCAAAGCCATTTTTCAGAAATTCTTCGTTTGTGATACGAATATCGTGAGAGGGGAATTAACTCTCATCGTATTTCCTCGAATTGATTAGGATGACATAATATATAACTTTCATAGATTCAAAGTGAACATTAAAAATTTTCTTCACAATATTCCTATCAATTTGCATTTGAATGTTTGGTCATAAAACGTAGAGTGATCCCAAAATTACATAAAATTGCACACTTTCATAGAGGCCTTTGTGCTCGTTCCACTTATAAACAATAAATTGTATACGAAACAATAAAAAATCAATTGCCTAACTTAATAAAAGTAAATTTTACCAGATTAACTTCCTGAAATTTATTATCAAAAAATTGTAATTAATTTTTGGAAACGAAAATTGTATGTGATTGTGTGAACAATTTTATAGATTTTTTTGATTGAATCAATGAACATTTAATAAATAATTCTTAAAAAAATCTAATTATAAAACCAATTAAAACTTAATAATTTGGCAACTCTTATAAAATAAAAAAAACTGTTTTTCAAACAAATATATCTTATATGTTACAATTTTATTAATAAAATAATGTTTTATTAAGTATCCATCATTTGAAATGAAATAAAAATCTCCTTTTTAAAATTTTCTTTTTCATTCTTTATATTTATATACCTATATATTATATGAATTTGTTATATAAATTTATGTATGTATGTATTGTTGTGTTAATAATATATCAGATTGGATTAAGATTGTTCAGATAATTATTTTATATTTAATAATATACATAGTACATAATATATATATTAAATAATATATACGTATTAGTATTCTTCTTTTTTGATTGCATCTAAAATCATTTGAATTATCATTAATCGTTTGTTGTTGTTATTGTTGTTCTTATATATATATATGTATATTTCGTTTTACTATTAAGAAAATTTATATTAAATAGAAATAGGACTATATTAAAGATATTTGTTTCTCCTTCTTCGGTTTTACAAGAACAAAAACACAAAAACAACAAAAAACAAAAGCAGACAAGAATATCTTAAGATGTCATTTGCATATACAACATATTATATAAAATATTTTACAAATCACATAAACTATAATCAGAAACTGCAAATATAGATGCAAATCAAAAACAAAACAAAAATAAAAACAATATTATATATAGTATCTTTTAAATATAGATACAGATATTAAAGTATTTATAAGATGGATGCATTTAAAGTGTAATTTTCTTTTGATCCCAAAGAAAAACGGGAATGTCATATATGTCGTACATTTATATAATATGTTCAGTTTTTTTTTAAGATGCATTTTAAAGATGATATGAGCGATTTATAAGTACAATTGTACAAGATATTATACTTTATAGATACTATAATAGATATATAAATGCATATAATATAATATAAGGATATGCGTTTTAATTGTATATGTTTATATGAAATAAAAAATGCTATATTCATATTTAGAGATAAATAAAGATTTTGGGTTTTTTTTTCTTTTCAATTTGTAAATGTTCAAATGTAATGGGCATTACACTACCATCAAAAAGATTCAAAATAGAATTTATGAATTTTTATTTTTTGTTGTTTTATTTGTTGTTTTGCAATTTGTACAAAGTA
This sequence comes from Poecilobothrus nobilitatus, assembly GCA_947095535.1. NCBI lineage: Eukaryota > Metazoa > Arthropoda > Insecta > Diptera > Dolichopodidae > Poecilobothrus > Poecilobothrus nobilitatus. The sequence continues at coordinate 58,372,311 of OX352774.1, forward strand.
AGCGTTTGAGAAAACTGCAATAAGTATACAAAAAAAAAAAAAAACAAAAAATAAAATAAGCAAATGAGGATGAGATTGGTGAAGAGATAGTTGGGAGGTATTAAAAAAGATTAAATATTATATGTTAAGAATTCATTTTTCATTTTTAAAAATCATTTGTGCACAGTGTTTTGTATTTTTTAGGTGTTAAATGTAAGGAACTTAGAACAGTAATTTGGGATCTAATAAGAAATGGTTTAAGATATGAATATGCTAATAAAAGCTTCATGTTCTTCTGCCGCATATATGTGGCAAGGAAATTGCACAGTCTTTCCTTTCCAAGAGCACACTGTAAATGTCGTAAGAGGGAAATATTCTTACCACGTGTGTGAGATTCAAATCCACATTTCCTTTGTGTTTACAGCTCTTATTTTATACGCTCTTACCAACTAGGCTGTCGAGATTCCTGCTTCGAAATTAATTATCACATAAAAGACATAAAAACTTATTGATTACCAATATACAGATACAAACTTTCACGGTACAAACATTCCCTTAACAAAACAAGGAAAGTATGCAGTAATATTAAAAAGAAAGTTAGAGTATTACAGTAATATTAACATTTTCAACTTAGTGTCATATAATTCAGCAAATATAATACAAATAATTAAAAATGAGAAGAACATTCGGAACTCAAATGTGACTCGGTATAATATATTACATACTTGAAATCGGATTTAAGATCTGACTCAAAAATTTGATTTAAAATATGATCTCAAATCTAAATCAATTACAAGAATTTAATTTATGTGTACAATAGATAACATTCAGATCCATAATTAACAAAAATGGCAGATACACTAAAGATATGTTATCCTGCATAAAATAAAATTCATACGTTCTTTGACTAAATGCGTCAACATATCAAAAATGTAAAGTTTTATTTGAAGTCAGTATGAAATACAAAAGTCCAGAATAAATTTTGGCAATTTTTAGTGTCACCCATCCATCTGTTTAAGATATTATAAATTAGAAAAAAAAAAACGAATAAGAACTCTAGAACCTGTGTATATTATGTGTGAAATTGTAGTTTTGAAACAATTTTAAGAAATCGAAAATTGATTTAAAATAATTCAAAAGGTTATGGTTTTATTATTAGGAAATTGAGGCTATCGTATTAAATGATGTATTATTTTTAGTCTGGATGGCTCTAACTCTGTAGCAAATACTAATAATAACAATAATTAATAAAAATAGCTCCTACAGTGACAGTGAAGCTGTTTTTAATTTTGACCTCATGAAGGAAGGTGTTATATACTACTGCATGTTGTAACTGTCGATGCCTATCGTCACTAATAGCAAAATAGTAATAATAGTAGACGGACTCATTGTTTCTTTACAGTCTCACTCTTCAATTTAAAGTTTTCGCATACTTTTGCAATTCTCTTCTATCTCTGTTCCCTAGCCAATATACTGCATTAGCACAGTTACAAGTTTCATATACCATTATATTGGCTAAATGTGAAGTTGGGTTTAGATAGTAAGAATGTAACACTATCCAGGTGGTATACTTGGTGGCTTTGGAAGATTCCCACCTTCCGTTAGAAAACGAAAAAAAAAACAATATTATAAATAAAGCTATACAAGTCTATAATGAATTTAGTTTTAACATTTTATTTTTAAAATAAAGGCATTTATTTGGTATCTCGAAGGACATTCTATTTCAAGAGTCATCAATTAAAAAAACTTCGGACCTATAATTTTATTGGTAGATAAAAACAAAAACTGCAATATGTGTATACAACAAAAAAAAAAAAAAAACAAAAACAAGAAATTAAATTAAAACTTAGAATAATTATAAAGTAAGTAGGTACATACCTATATTTAAAGTGATTATTACAAAATAAATTTCATAGAAGTCATCATAATTATAAATAGTTCCTAGCTGCCATATATGTATACATATATGTATGTATATATTTGCAAAATACATTCTAAATAGATTATACATTATAATCTATATACATATTATGCAAAATAAAATTTATTAGTATTTATTATATACATATAAGTATTATTATATGTACTTATATAGGTTATATAATATGTATATATTATGTATATTTTATAGTATTTATATGTAAAAAAATAACGAAAAATTCTCTTTCAACCGCAAATGATAAATGAACTGACATGGCTAATTGCAATGGAATTAGTGTTTAATTTAACATGCTACTCGTAAAATATTTTTATTTATTTTTTTTCTGATTTTTTGATTTTTTTTGAATAGAACTTTAAGTTATGTTAGACATTTTCCTTTAAATTTTTTTTTTTTATCACATTTCTAGTACGTACATATGAGCATATTATGCAAAAAAAAAAAAAATATGCATAACTAAAATACCTATTAAATATATTATTATATGTATGATTTATATATATGTACGTATGTATATAAATGTATATATTTATATTAATATTTATATATAACTGGGAATAAAAAAAAAAAAAAAGAAATAAAATTATTTATATAGAGATGTGACATCGGGGATAATACAAAGATTGGTGGACGTATTACAAAATAACAGATAGGTTATAAAAACAAAAATATAGTATCTTAACTATTATGCTTTTTTTTATAGATTACCCATTGATTTTGCAATTTTTTCTCTCTCTCTCTCCCTCACTCCGTTTTTGTTTTTTGTTTTCTGAATTTTATTTTTTGAATAGTTGCGTTTAAATTTTAAAACAAAAAAAAAAAAAAAAAATGTAGGTATAAAAATTTATAAAAGAAAAATTACTTAACTTCTAGCGACATCACTGTGAAATGCTACCGCCACTTATGTGTGAATAAATAGCTTACAACTTGTAACTTACAATTTGCAACAGAAATTAAAAAAAAAAAAAAAGTAGAAACAAGTAAAACAAATCATGTGCTTATGAGAACAATTTCGTTTTAAACGTTTTAAATATTAGTTATACACACAAAAAAAAAACAACAAAAATAGTTAGTAGTTAGTACTAGTAGTAAATAAAGCAACTCTCTTGTTTACTTTTTAATAGGGTATAATATGGACTCGCGTTTCAAATTGCAAACAAAAAAAAAAAAAAAAATTTATTGACTTTTTAACTAAATGATTGTTAGTAAATAGTAAATTATGTGAAAATTAAATATTTTAAATAGAATAAATGACATTTTTATTACTCTTGTTCCATTTTGTTTCTGTTTTTGTTTTAGTTTTTTTTTTTTAAGAATATGGTGTTGCCAAGTTAATTTATTTTGTTTTATATACATACTCGTATATTCTTTAAATAAATTTAATACTTGTTTATATTTTTTAAATGAATGTTTTACACTTATAGATTCATTTGTACGATTTACGAGATATATATATACATACATACATATATAGAATATGATACATAAATTCTAAATAAAATTTATTTTAAAATATTTCAAAAAGTACTTTTTTAATTGAAAATTTTTTAAAAAAATTGTAGTTTAATGAAAGTATAATTTTGATTATAGCTAATTTTTTGTTTAATTAAATTTTTTGCTTTTTAAGTTAATTGAATTAAACCGAGACTTGTGCTCCTAAAGATCGATAACAAAAAATTTCTATCGAAAACAATTTTTAACACCTAGTTTTTGTAAATTGTGACCATACAATTTTTAACTTTGCACGTGATTAAAAATTGTACGGTCACAAATTAGGTAATTGAAAACAAAATTTATGTTAAAAAAAAAGATGATGTTACATTTTTTACTTTTAGAAACTAATCTATCATATACTTTTCTTTTATCCTTTAAAAGGTGCTGAAAAAAGTTTTTTTTTGTTTGGAATTGAGTTTGAAATTAATTTGATTTAATGCAATGGTTAAAGCGATGCGTTTCACAAAAAGAAAAAACTTTTGTATAGTTACTATAATAGCATTTCTGGTTTCTCTTTTTTATAAATATTTTGAATTTACGACTTTTTTTTTTTTTAAGAAGGTGAGCATTTTCCACAGACCCCAAAAATTTCCCCTTGGTAGTGCCAGATTTTTACTGATTAAACCCACCTACCCCTTTAGCTAATATAATGTGATGAAATCCTTATCTGTTAAAACAGTATACTGGCTAGGGAGTAGGGATAGGAAAGGATAGGAAATAGATGCGGAAACATTGAATTAGGAGTGGGACTGTAAGGAAACAATGAATCCGCCTATTATTATTACTATTTTGCTAACAGTCACTACAACCGTTACAACAGTTACAATATGCAATATTATATAACACCTTACTGCATGAGGTAATTATTGAAGCAAGGGTCACTATAGCGGCTATTATTATTGGTATTAGTATTCTTATTAATATTATTATTATTTTACTACAGAGTCAGGGCCATCAGTGGATTACAACGTGCAGTAGTATATAACACCTTCCGACATTATATAACCGAAGATAGCTCCCCTGTAGCAGATATTACTATATTATTATTATTACTATTAATTATATGATATACATTATTACGATATGAAATTACTACATATTTTTTATTTATATGACCTGACCGGGATTTGAACCCAAAACCCTCCAATTGAAAGGTTGGCGAATTAACCACTACGCCATGAGTCAGATTGCCATTTACTTAATAGTAAACAAATCCCTTTGCTAAATCTATTTTTTATATATTCTCTATTACCCTATTGTTCTTGAGCAGTTTTTATAGACAAGTCTATTTGCATACCATGAGCTGTACGCAGCCTTTTCTTCAACCTAAATGAAAAACTTCCCGGTTCCGTTTTCTGTGTATTTATTTTACATATTTATTTTATTGGTGGGGAAACTCAGCCCACAGTTTTCTAAAAATGAGTCTTCAAGTGCCTCTTCTATTAATAAATATGATTTATTAATTTTTTCGTCTGTTTAAAATCTGAAATGTTGCTCTAGTAAAAAAGGTACTATTTTCCAAATATGTTGCATTGGTATAGGTTATTATTGCTCCGATAATGTCACTAATAGACAAAATTGACAGAGTGATATAGTTATTCATTTAAAAGTTATACAAAAATGCATAATAACATTAATGAGACATAAAATCATTCGAAAGATTGAAGTAACTTCATTAGGACATTTTAAAGTTTTGTTTAGTTGGTGCATTTATTTTTTTCGTTGCATTATCTTCAGCAGTGTCAAGTTGTGGTAGATGATATAAAACCAAAAGATGTTTTTACTTTGTCTTTAATAGTTAATTTTATAAACTGCAGATAATATATCCAATATCATTTCCTTCGTTTAGATGATAGTGTTCCTTCGTTTTCTTATTCACCTCATTTGACACAGTGTTAGAACATGCAGAACAAACGATGTGAAGAGTTTGTTATTGAAAATTTGAATTCTATTGCTAATCTTTCGTGCTTCCTCCTTGACAACTAGATATATATAAATTTAGATTAGATGTTTGACTTGAACAGTTTTATCATTCTATTTTAAGGATTTTATTGGGTTCGCAATATTTTCTTTAGAAAACAAAAGTTTTTAGAGCTATTAAAAGTGCCCAAAAGAAGTTTTAAAAAGTAAAAGATACAGAAAGTTATTAAAACAATTTTAAAAGCTCTGAAAAGCTTTTTTTTATACATATTTTATGTTAACATTTGAAGTGCTTCTTTGATACTTTAATAGAGCAATACTTTAATAAATCAATAATTAAATACTTTTATTCCTCTCTATACTTTGTCAAACCATAGATCTGTAAATTTTCAATATGTGTTTAAATGTCAGTGCATTAATTTTGGCTTAAGGAAAATTAAATCCATTATTATTACAGGGAGTACACAGTTAAATAAACAGAATTTATATTTTGCTTCTTTTTTTTTTCAATTCAATTCCTCCCTGATGCAAATCAAATTTACAGGTCAGGATCAATAAATTAAAACAAAAAAAAAAAAAAATTGAAGTACACTGGAATTTAAAATTATGTTTGCAGAATGAAAGAAAGCGAGCAAAAATCAAAAAGAAAAATACGAACATATAATTTTAACGAATAATTAAAATTGAAAGCACCAAATAATATATGACTTTAAAAATGAATGTAGGCGTATTTGTTTTTTCTCTTCCCTTACCAAAATTTCCATAAAAATTTTGTATAAAACATATTTGGGAATGTGCATTTTTATTTAAAAATTTATTACAATGAATAAATCTTTTAAATAATAAAAGGTAAAGGGAAAATTTCTCAAACTGTACTTTAAGAAGAATTAAATTGTAAATTGTTGTTTTTATCTTGAAGATAAATTAATTAATTGAAATTTTCAATAAAATTTAAATTTTTATTATTTCTTCACTTATTTTATCATACATTACAATAGATTTCATATTGTATTTTCTCATTCATTGTCAGTTTAGTTGTTTTATTTTTAATTTTTGTCCTAACGTACTCTAAACTGTTTTTTCGAATACTGAACTGAACCCAATCAATTTTTAGTTATTTAAAAGTTTTAATTTTATGTTATGTTATGTTTTATGTGAATTTAGGACGAATTTTCTTCTATATACTTCTCTGTTTTTGTAAAAAATAATAGAACTTTCTGAATCGTACTTGTAAAATTTTTTTTCTAGTAAATGGAATTTCGTGACCCGACTGCTGAAATTCCATTTAATTGTTTAAAGGGAAGAGAAATATTCTTAAGTATCAAAGACAGATTTTGGATTAAAGTGAGAAAAAGTTTCACTTTAATTGGATATATTTAAAGGAATATGTTATGTTCCAAAGTTGAATAAAGAACCCCTTCAAATTAAATGGAATTCTATATTTCACTCATAAATAAATTTTTGTTTTTAAACACAGATTTCGTACATTTGTAATAAATTAAGCAATTAAACAATATTTATTAAAAAATTCAGAAGTTTTAGGCTAATAATAACTAGGCTAATAAAAATTTATAGGTGTTTAAACTGTAACTTCTATTAGTATCAAACTAAATTAGAGTTAAAAAATATAAAAAAATCTCAACTAAAATTTTTTACTTCCAAGAAAAAGATTAATTGACTGATTAACAGTTAAAGTTTAAATTTTTATTAGTAGATTTACGCAATTTATACTATTCTCATTTCACACTGATTCAATAAATCTTCCTCTTTATGGAGAAAGAAATATTTTCATTATACAAAATCTAATGAATACATATTTAAGCCAATACAATGGTTTTAAATCAATCGAAGATTATATGAATAACTTAAAAATTGAATAAAAAGGGCCTCGGTGGTCTAGTGGGTTAGAGCGTATAAAATACGCTGTAAACACCGAGGGAGTTTGGGTTTGAATCCCATACACGTCGTAAGAGGTATTCCCCCTTACGACATGTACAGCCACGCCTGAATAGGAAGTGTAATTTCCTGTCCACATTTATGTGGCAGAGAAATGCATTAAAAAAACAAAAAAAAATTGAATAAAATATGACAAACAAGCAAAAAAAAGTGGATACTCCATAAACAACAACTGGAATTTGCTCCAGATTATTGAAGAAATGAACGAGATTAGCTTCGTCAATGATTGATAGCTAATATGGTATGCAGCATTCAAATAATTTTTCTACTACAGGTAACAAAAGGTGAAGAGTAAATATAGTAAATAAAGAGTAAATTATATTACTAAGCTTATATATACATTATAAGCTTAGTAATATAAAAGTTTCAAATTTGAGGATCCTGAAGGAAAATAAAGTCAATTTTAGCACAAATTGTAGAATGTAGATAATACAAAAAAAAAAAAACCACTTCATATTTTAGATAACCCTGTAGTGAACTAATTGAGATTTTTAGAACAAGAATAAAAGGAAAACTTTACTGTATCATTTATCTCCTTTTCTTGTCATGTTTCACAAATAAGATTATAAATATTTTCTACTCCAGATCTCCGTGTAATTTAATCACTTATTTTTATAAAAAAAAAATATTTAATTAATGTCTATAAATTTTATTTAAATTTTCTTATTAAAATAAATGATTAATTTGAAAAAAAAAAAAAAAAAAAAACAAGTATAAATAATATGTCATTAAAATTTCTATGTAGATGAGTATATGCATATCCGTTTCTAATTAAATTTTATTTAATGTAAAATTAATTTAAATGCTTATAAAAATTAATTATTTTTTTTATATGTGCAATATGATATATCATATGTATATAATATTTTGCATCCTTATTATCCTATAAAAAAAAATTTTTTTTAAATTATATAAACTATTATTTTATATATAGGTATACATAAATATATTATATATAATATACTTTATATTATGATAGTAATAAATTTTTTGTGCTTGTGAGCATTTATCCTTGAGTACATCCGCTATTAAATTTAATTTTTAATGAGTATATTGCATTCCTTTTTATATTTAAGATTCAAAATAATAACAAAAATTGAGCATAAAATTTTTTTTTCAACTTTTAAAATAATAAAAAAGTTTTCTTTTTTTCACAAAATATTTTTTTTTTTTTGTTTTTTTTTTTTTTTTTTTATTATTTTAGTATCCCCCAGTGTAAATATTAATGTATCTGCAGGTTAAAAAATCATAAAAGTTATAACATATACTACAAAAAAAAAAAAAAAAAAAAAAAACTCATTAGTACGTAGTGAGTTTTTACAAGCAATTAAGAAAAATAATTCTGTGCTTTTCGTTTGTTATATTTTAAGTTTTTTTGTTTTTTTTTTTTGTATTTTATAGATTAGTTTTAAAAAAAGACTTAACAAATCTTTGATATGATAATTTGAGAACAGATTTTTGAATTTGGTATAAAATAATTCCAATTGTTGAATTCAGTTTTGAATTTTAATTTTTTTTTTTGTTTAAGATAAAGGTGTTAAGTTTTAAAATTTTATTCCAATTAAAGTTCTTCCAGAGGAATCGAGAGTAGAACAACATGAGAAATTATAATAAGAAAATAAAAATTTTCTCAGTCTCCTTTCCTAAAAGATACAGAAACTTAATTTTTAAACAATGCCTATTTTGTAGAGAAATTTGAATATAAATTTAGAAGAAAGTTCTTTAAATTTTCACTATTCACTTATGTCAGATCATAAGAATGTTTGAGTCAAATTAAATTTTCTATACTTTATCTTACACAATTTCTGAAACGATTTCCTAATTCAGATTTTCAGATATTTTCTGATGTTTTTAACATTTTTCTTATTTATAAAAAGTAATGTTTCCTTTAATCAATATAAAATCTCTCCAGTCCAGTTAAATTCTCGCCAATCCATTTAAACTAAACATATAGGACATTAATTTTTTCAGTTTAGTTTCTTCTGAAATTTCTTTAAAGAAGTTTTAGTTTTAATATTTTAGGTTTCAATTAGTCGTCTGATAAATAGCCAAAAACTTGTAATTCTAACCAATGAAATTTATATTATATAAAAACCCTTTACATATAAAGAAATTGAATCATCAATTTATTTCCGGTTAAGGTTTTTTGGACAACTTTTCCGAACATTTCTGTAGACAACTTGTTTAATTCAACTTCTTCTAGAAACTTTTGTCAAAAAATTTTTTATATATAGCCTAAAACCGTGTAGATGAATTTAGTTTTGAGAAGTGAAGCTATAGTTTCAAAGGATATCCTGAACTATGTTGAGAATAGTTAAGATTTTTTCGTGATATTCTTAAAATTTTCTCAGAATTTTTTTTATTATCCACCTTTATTTCGTTAATCTTATGTTCTTATAGTTGTCAAAAATAGGGAATTTTAAATAAATCTTTATTGTTTGAAAACAGTTCTGTCCTTAACTTCCTAATCATTAAATAATTTACAAGTAAAATCATTTGTTTAACTAAACGTTTTAATGATTTTATATGGCATAGTTAAAGGCTACACATAGCTATGTAGTCAGCATGTGCAGTTAAAAATAAAATCATATGAAAAAAAAGAAAACAAAAATTTTCATTCTATTATGTTGGTTGCCCACGAATGAAGTTAAAAAATTTATCTGTACTAGAATAATAACAGTTTTATGATAGTTATATACATATCGCTAAATTCTCGAATGATGTTAAAACTATAAAATTTATGAACTGTTGTTAGAGAAGAAAATTTTTTGGTACTCTGTTTTTGTTCTTCTTCTTCTTGGTACATACTTATTTTCTTAATGAATTGAAAAAAAAAATTGTCTAGAGATGATTTGAATGCGATGCACAGGAGAATAATTTTATGAATGAAACGATGAAGTTGGTTTTTATTTTAAAGTTTTTTTTTTTTTTTGTACTAAATTGGTACAGGCAGAAAACAGGAAGATTTCATATTTAAAATATGATTGTAAAATGGTTTTTTTTTTACAATCAAAGTTTACTGAAAAGGAAATACCTATAGGGTTTAAAGTTTTACATTAATAGATTATCATTCTTTCAATTTTTTTATTGATTTTAAATTATCGATAATGAAGAAAAGTGAATAATAAAATCTGGGTTGTTAAGAACTGGATGCTAGCGAAAGTTAGATTATTGTATATCTAACATTAAATTAAGCATGTGTAACTATGAAAATATTCTGGATTTGTAGAAAAATAGAAAAATTACAGCTTATTAATCACAAGAAAAATTTAAAATAGCTACGTAAATAATTTTTTTTTTTGGCTAAGCTCTCTTTTATTTGTGTTATTTGTCAATTTGAGCCTTTTTTCATCCAACATAATTTTTTCTGCACATAATATAATGTATATGTAGTTTTTACGATTTCTTACTACGAAAGTATAGTCAAAATGTGTTTACACGACTGCTGGAAATTGTAATTGCTATAAGGGTATAAGGGAAGTACGGAGTTTTAAGCAACTTAGTCATATGATTTAAGCTTTTCAAATATTTCGTTTTAATTTTTTTTTTGTTTTGTTTTACGAGGGTCAGTAAAAAACTTCGAAAGTCACTCAGAAGAAATGCACATGATTCTTCCGGATAGTGTTGGACTTTAACCCACCAAAACCACCTCTTTTTTAAACCAAACCTTTGGGTTGGGACCTTTGATACAAATGTATAGTTTGGTTTACGGGATAACGGGATAGGGATGTAGGAGGAATTCTTGGGAAAAAGGAATTTAGGAAAAAGAAAAATTTAGGATTATGAGAGATGGGTATGAAAATTTGGAGGAACATTTAGAAGAAGATGTTAGCGTTAATGATGCTAATTTTAATTTTTATTCACTTATTTTACAGGTGAATAGTTATTCCGTTAGTTCAGCTTATTTTCTTAATGGTTGTAGCCCTAAGGCAGATTTTACTAGTTTCACTGTTATTTTATAAACTATAAGTTACGTTATAATGTTTATGTACTAATTTGAATATTATAAATAAATAAGTCCAGGTCCAGGGTTTTAATATTTAAGATGTTATGCCTCAAAGTATGCAATTTACTATAAACTATTTTCAACATTTTGTTTAGAATAAAGGGGTTCGACGGTTGAGTGGTTAACTACATGAAAACCAGAAAAAGAAGAAATAACAATTCTCTATCACTAACCTTTATGTTAAAGATTTTGCATATATTTTCAAAGATAATAATATTTTCTAAATAAAGAGGTAGGATATCATTTAGTTACTAATTTTTAACATTGTGTTCATTATTTGACATTAGAATAAGTGTCGCTGCAATGTGGGTAGAGTGGAGGACTACTGTTTTCAAAACTATGTTTTTTGGTTCGTAACGTATATATACCATACGTATCTTGTAAAGTTCTGTTTTCAGTTCTACTATCTCCTTCCTTTTATGTTCTTTTCCTTTTTGTCATGAATTTCGCTTCATTATTGGCTACCACATTATCTATTATTCCTGATATTCCTATTCTGTTATTGATGTTTTGATTTTTTAGTTGTGAAGGTATCTATACATTTTTCAAATGAGTTCAGTTAATACTTAAATATTAACTCCATATAAATTAATATTCTTGTTTAAATAAAATGATTTTTGAACTAATGGAAAATAATTAAATAAATAAATAAAATTTCAAAATTTCATTAAGAAATTTAAAACAATTAAATAAAGATTTAAATGTAACAAATCGACTTTTAAAAGTTAAATTTTAAAATAAATTTAAAAATTAAAGTTTTACTGATTAACTGGTTGTTAATTAAAAAAAGCCAAGTACTTATAGACATTTTTTTTCTTGTTATTAAAAGGAATTTTCAATTAGTTTAACATTCCATTTAATTATTTTGCTATAATTATATTATACATATATTAAAATTTTTGATGTTTTATTAATATAATAATGCAAAAATATTAAAAATGTCAAATACATTCCAAAATATTGAAATTTATATACATATTATGTACATACATGCAAAAATGACTTAACATTTATCCATCCATTTTAATTTGTCATGTACGTAACGGTGGTATTAAATTGACAGCTTAACTATCACTTTAATATAATTTCACTTTAATTAAAATATCAGAAATTTATATATTATATGGTTATTATATAATATATGTGGTGATGCTGACTATAGTAGAAATGGTGTGATGTAATTTAATGTTAAATTAATGTTTTTTTTTAAGATTCTGGCATGCTTGAATCCTTACAAAAAGTAATTTAAAAAATTTTAAGATGTAAAAAAAAGGTATAAAGATTTTAAGTTTTATTTAAAGTAATTTTCTATGGCTACCAATTGATTAAAGAAAAATAGGTTGTCTAAAAACTGAAATGAGCAAATGGAATAGAAGAAAGTTTCAGAACAATTCAAGAAGGTTCAATGGAAATAAAACTCTTTTGGTAATGTAAGTTGACTTCCATATTTTATTTAAACCACGTAATAAAAGATTGAGATGTGGAAAAGAGTATAGTAACACTGTGACATTTATTAAAATCAGTTTGCCGAAGTAGCTTTATTAGTGCTAACTTGTTAGCATTTGTTAGATTTTAAGTATTTGTTTATCAAAAGGTGAAAGACGTGTACTTCGTAATTCAAATATGCGGCATTTGTTTTCAATTTGTGTTGGCTATTAGATTCTTTGTTCTGTATATTAAGAATAGCGTATTAAAAAGAAGAAAAACTATCAAAAATATTTTAGAAAACAACTAAGAGACGATTGAAATTTCTTTCCAAAAAAGTTTCTTTAAAAATGAAGCATAAAAATTAGATCACCAACATCTAAAGAGTTTTAAATACCCAGAAGAGGTAAGAATACCTACATATGTCACAGAAGAGCCTTAAAAAATATCTACCCTCAGATTAAAATATCTAATCAAAAAATATAAATCAAATTACACAAATATCAAAATGAAAAACAAACAAAATTTTAGATTTATGTAAAATTATGCCAACATTTTATATATAGATTCATAAAATTTAATATTAAACTTTATGATACAAATATTTATTTATTTATTTTTAGTAATAATTTTTAATATCATTTGTAATTTTTTTGGTTCTTTTTATAATTAATTAATTAATGAACTAATTTTATGACTATTAAAACTATCAACATTTCAAAAAAAAAAAAATTAAATCAGTCAGCCAGTTAAATTAAACCCAGCATCATAGTCCCACTGACTTTATTAGTATATATATATATATATACATGTATGTACGTATAGATAGCATAAGTCACCCACGATGATTTTAAAATAAAAATCATAAAAAATATAATTACTTTTTTTTTAAAGAGCTTTATTTTTAATTTTGGCATAAAATCATAAATTTATTTTTGAAAAATATCTTAAAAGACAGATTTTCGCTTGTTTTACTTCTTATTTTTTTTTTTTTTTTGATTTTTTAAATTTTAGAGTCTTAATAAATCTTATCTTTTTAATTTGAAATATAAAAGACAGCACACAATAATTATAACAAGAAAATTTATGAGTTCATCAAATTACTTAACTTAACCAGGTTGATTTTTATTTTTTGGTTATTTTTTTTTTTTTTTTGCATTTTGTGTGTGGACAACTTTAGTCCCATTAATTATAACTTTAAAATCGGATTCAAATTAATTTGCCAATTTGCATAAGAGGAAAACAAAAAAAAGATTTAAGATTTGTGACAAAAAAAATTAAAAGTAAATTTAAAAATTTGAATGTAATTAAAAATAACGAAGTGAATATCATTGCCAGTAAAAAAGTCTAGAGAGATGTAAGAAATTTGTTTGATTTAAAAACAAAAATTGTTTTAGTGAGATTCTTATTATTTAGTATTCCTCTTATTATTTGGAGTCAGTTCATTTTAAGCGTAAACGGTTTTGACAGTTTAATTTCCACTATAGTTTTAAGACAGGATGCAATAAGGACAAATAGGCCTTATTTCCAAATTGAATTGAGGAATAAGGTCTAATTCTCAAAATTCCGCGCACATTTCTGATTTCACATTCTAATTAAAAATAAAGTCTATAGGCTTAAATTAATTTAATTCCAATTTCAAAACTATTATTCTGGAAAAATGTCTAGGAGGGTTGTATATATGTGTATACGAGATTATGAATTATGAAGGGGTATAACCTTGATTTTGTAGCCCACTGTAAAATCCGAATATTTTCAACAAGTTTCAAAACATTTTCCATATTCTAGTTAGCCCCGCGGCCTTCGCGCCATTCTTCGTCCCTTCCTTCACGCTTCTCTTAAAGGAATGGGAGTTGCTGCTTTTGGTGCTGCGCTCGTGCACTGGCTTCACTGGCTTCAAAACTAATTGTTTTCATAAAAATATCAAATTTTTCAACAAATAATGAAGTTCGACAAGTTAAAACTAAAATAATTTCGATTAAATTCAACATTTGAACTTATGTCACTTTTTAATTTAATAATTATGTCGAATTTATTTCACTATGAAATAAGGTCGGGAAATGAAAAATTAAATAAGTTCGAAAAGAAACGAGGTAAATTATGAGAGATTTTAGAGTTGGCTTCAAAATCAGACTTGTACGTTTTTTGTACGCTAATCCTGATTTTGAAACCTACTATAAAATCCCTTCTGATTCAGAGTCCCCGAATATTCATATATATTCGTATTTTGGAAAAAGAGGCAATCCAGATTTTGTAACAAACTCTAATAACTGAACTAAATTCGACAGAACTGAAATAAGTCCGAGAAAATTATTTAAATTAAAAAGTGAAATAAACATTCGATGTTGAATTTAATCGGAATTATTTCATTTTTAACTTGTCGAACTTATTCCGTTATAAAAAAAAACTGACTGATGGGATGTACAGAGTGAAATGTGCAAAAAAATAAAATAACACATTTTAATACTTAAATAAGCTGAAATATGGCAATTAAATTATAAAAGAAAAATAAATTACAATTAGGCTTTATTTTCATTATTTTAAAAAAATAATTAGGCCTTATTCCTATAGGCTTTATTGCACCCTGCCAGTTTTAAAAAAAAATTTCACATGTCTTTTTTTATATATGTGGGCAATTTTAGTTTTTAAATACTTGGGTCAACTTGCCATCTCTACATTCACTAGAGTTGAAAAAAGATTAGAATTATTTTACACATAGCGTTGCATTTCATTACTTTATTTAAAATCAGAAAAGAAAAACAATAATTTTTTATTGATTCAAGAACACTTTAAACTTAAGAGTAGTTTGCTCTATATTATTTTACATTGTAAATATATATCACGCAAAAAATATTTTAAAGATAGTTTTTAAGTGACGAATTTTTATGCCCTGTTTCAAAATGCATTTAAGGTCTTAAAAATAATTTTTTATATTAACATGGTTTGCATACAAATAGTCAATGCGATTTTACATTTTTATACAATAATCGCGTATTTGTATTTGAGTTTTTTTAAATTTTACTAAGACTTCACTTTATTAATACACTACATTTCAAAAATTCAAAGATTTGGGCAATTTTTTGGCGCTCATTTATAAAATTTTTCAATTTTTCAATAATTTCTAACTTTATCATTTTTCATTGTGAAGTTCTAACTAAGCCGCAGCTAATCTTCTAATGAACTATAGTAGAGTATAATATATATTCATTACAAAATATTCATGAACTGCAATTTCTCTAATTTTTCTTAAATTCATTAAAAACAAAAACAAAATTCTTTTTTTCAAATTTACCTAATATTAAAAAAACTTCAAATAAAAAAAAACAATAAGATTATAAAATGTTACTCAAATATATCATGATACAAAAAAAAATTATGTCATGCAATAAAATTTTTTTTTCTTTGAAATAAGTTGATAAAGTTTCAATTTGGTTTTGTTTTTTTCGAGTTTGTATATAACTAAATACATGAATACATAGTATATATATTATACAGATAAGACACGTTTATGAAAACTTTTTGCCAATGGTGAATATTTTTATTTTATTAGTTTTTGGGAGTGATATTTTTTTTGTAGTGTTTTGGGGTTTGATTGGATGGTATTAAACTATGGAAAATAAAATAAGGCAATATATGTAAACTCTGAAAAGAAAATTATGAATTTTTAGTTCTATTTTAAAAAATTTAATTTAATTTAAGATTTTTAAATAAATTTTTTAAATATTTATATTTTCTGTTAATTATTGTAATTAAATTTTACATTAAATATTTGAACTAAAAATCAATATTAAACATTTTTTTTCTTTGTGTAAATATGTTAAAAGTTTCGTGTTAAGATTTTTGGCTTAAATTACATGAATCAGCGTTTTTGACCGTCAAAAAAAAAAGGATATATTTTAAGGAACTTGAAGAATTTTACTTTTTAAGGAGAATAAAATAAAAATAGTACGTATTATAATTTAAAAATTTAGTACATTAACTAGGAATATATTTTATACAAATTTTATAGAATTTTAAAACAAGTCTAGTTTTGTATTTACTTACGTGTGTTAATAGATGGCCTAATGTTTTTGCAAACTTTATGTATTTAAATGCATGTTACTGCTACTTTAGACAAATAAACTATTTCGCTTGGATCGCTTTGATCCTTAGAATTTTAGTTTTATAGGAAAAGCATATTATCAATTATATGGTCTAATAGAGAGTCTATAACAAAAATTTGACCAAACTCAGAATGTCAAAAACATACATATATCTCTTAAATAAAAATGTATCTACGTATGTATATTGGTTAAATAAATTGAAGAGGTGTAATTGTCACCTATAGTAATGTTAAATTGCGAGCTATTCAAATCTATAGTTGGTAATTTTTGCGAAACACATTTCCCCAGTCCTAATAAATTCGGCACTTTATGCCGTACTTTTGAACACTGGATAACGTTCTCCTCAATACAGCATTCATTTTATTTTAAAATTAATACTCTAAAAATTTTAGAGGAACAATCGGTGAAGAAAAAAATATATGAAATAAGTTACAAAATTTCTAACAAAAACATTATTTAAACAAATTGACTTTTTTATGTTACAAGTACATTACATAAATTCTTATTATGGACATTACTAGTAAATTTTTAAAATAAATACATAATAAAATTAAAGCAAAAAAAAAAAATGATTTTCTATCACGAAATAAAAAAAAATTTTAAAAATTAGAAAATTAAAAACCCACCATAGTTTTAACTAAACTAATTCATTAAGAAAAAACAAAATTTGTTTTTCTTTTAATTTAATTTTTATTCACCACACCTGAAAATAACAAAACAAAAATAATATATAGGTATAAAAAAATAAAGTCATTCTGCCTATTTGCAAGTCATAAATGAAAAAAAAAATTAAATTAAATAAAAATGCCTCCCACAAATACATTCACACAAACATACACTCTATTATTCATAATATCATTTCATATACAAATATGTACTCATATTGGGGCTTCACTTTTTTTTTTTAATTTTTTTTTTTTTAATTTTCTTTCCATCTCTTTTTAACTCAAACTGCTTTAAGGTAAATACAACAAAAAAAAAAAAATATATATTGTTTTTTTTTTTTTTTTTCATTTTATTTAAGAGGAACTATACATATGTGTTTTGTTGTGTGTTGAATAAATAAAGAGTAGAAGTAGGTTTGGTTGAAATGAAATAATTTCAAATGAAAGAAACAGTCAGTAAACATTTTGTTAATAAAAAACGAAAATAATAGCAATAGCAACAGCAACAACAACAACAACAATACACAACATTAAAAGAGCGCACGTTCATTTATTACATGAACAATTTAAATAGAAGACAATACAAAAGAAATCTGTAAAAACAAACGTCTGCTGATTGTTTATTTATACTGTAACAGGAGTTATATTTAAGTTGAAATTTGAAATTAACATTTAACAGTTAAATATTTATAAAAATATATCGAATTTCACCACATTTCATTTCTATGTAATTTAATGTTATTATGTATATGATTTAAGGTTATTTTAATATATATATATTTTTTAATTTTATCTACAAACTGTTATCAATTTTAGAACTGTGGTGAATTTCATAATAATATATGAGTAGAATTGAAATTGATATTATTTTATTATTATTGTTGTTTTATTTTCAGTTAAATCAAAATTTATATAAACCAATTTATAAATAATTTCAGTTAAATATATAAAAGAAAACAGTTAAAATAGAAAATTCATAACGGGAATCCTTAAAAAAATATAAAAAAGGATATTTTTTATTTACATATATATTATATTATATATGTAGGTACACATATTTTTTTAATTTGATTTATTTGAATTTGAATTTAATTTTTTTTTTTTCTATAACAGTAAACTCTCGGTAAAAAAAGAATTTTTAAAAGAGAAAATATTATTTTAAAAAAATTTTAATAAGAAAAAAATAAGAAAAAAGTTTTTAATAAATTTTATTTTACATGTAATCGTGTTTTTTGTAATATTTAACTGTAAACTGACTTTTAAATAAGAAGAAGAATAAAACAGTTATAATATGACAATAATAATGAAAAAAATATAAATAAAAAATTTTTGATTTGTTAAGCTGTAAATATACAAAATTTTCTTTTTTCTTTTTCGTAGATACTTATATATATAAAACTGTGGTGAGTTTATGATAACGAAAAGAAGGCATGTAAATTTTTGTTTTTTTTTTTCTGTTTTAAGGTTGAAAAAAATATAAGTTACTTTTTTGACTTTTCCTTTGAATAATGTCAGTTAAAAACAAAAAAAAATAATGCAAAAAAAATTTTAAATTCTGTTCTGAAAAAGATAACAGTGATAAACGAACATATTTGTTTTTTTTTTTTTCATATTCTTTTTTGTCTTTACTTTTGATAAAAATATAGAAATACCGTTAAACATTACGGTATTAATTTTTTTGTGTGTTTCAAAGAGAACACAAGTTGTGTGCAAAACAAAAAAAAAAAAATATAATAATAAAATATTTTTTGCAAAAAAAATCTTTTTTTTTTTTATTGAGTTTTTTTTTTATTGAATTTAAAGTGATCTTTTTTGATGGTGTTGTTTTATTTTAAAAATAATAAGAATTAAAAAATTAAAAGAAATTAAATTTTAAATAAATAAAAATGTAAATAAATACAAAAAAAAAAATAAATAAATAAATAATCGTGTTAAAATAAAATGTTTTAAACTAATATGTATTAAAAAAAAATATAATAATTTTTTAAATTTAATTAAATTATAATTTAAAAATTAAATAAACAAATTATTAATTTAAATATATATATGTATATATGTATAATTTTAAGAATTAAAATTTCTCATTAAAGCAAATAATTATTTATTTTTAATATAAATATTTAATATTAAAAAAAAAAAACATTTATTTAAAAAAAAAAAATTTAAAAAAGAAAAATAATTGAATGAATTATTGAAATATTTAATTTTGTTTAATAAATATAAATAATTTTCTAAATTGAATAATTATTTCTGTTGAACATGGATATGATGTTTTAAATAATTTAAAAAAAAATTTAATTATTGGAAATAAATAATTATTTAAATTTTTTTTTTTTTTTTTGTAATTAAATGAGTATTGTAAGCCTTCAAAAAAATTAATTAAAAAATCGAACTAAAACTAAAGCAAAATTAAAGTAAACGTCAAAAGAACATTAGTTTAGTTTCACAAAGCGGTATTTTTTTCATATGAAACTATAGAAACTGTGTATATATGTATTTAGCTTCATATTTTATCTGTTATTGAATTGGGACTATTAATATTCGATAAATATTATACTTATTATTTTAGATATAAATGTACATATAGGTCAATTTATAATTATATTGTTTTTTTTTTTTTTGAGTGTCGAATTCTTCTTCCGAAGAAGGAATGCTTAAGGAATTAAAAACCAAGAAATAAAATATGGAGTTGAAAAATTATAGCATATATATTTAATTTTTTTTATTTTTTACTTAATCTTTTTTTTTAGTACATATTAGGTATTCTTTTATTTACGAATGGTTAAAATTTTTTATTTTCGAAGGAAGTTCAAATTTTCGGTTTATTTGTTATTAAACAATAAACCCTCAATAATAAAAGCAAAAAGAATATGTACCATATTAAAACAAAGTCCTTTGTCGTAAAAGGTGGTGTGAAAAGGTGGTAAAAAAGTGGTGTGTTAAATAATGACTTCATAGATTAAAAAGAGAAGAGGGATAGATAAATATAGAGAAGAGGGTTAGGGGATCAAAAGAGAGGAGGATATCAAACGTTTGTAAAAACATTATGAATTTTTTTTTTTAATTTTTAGAGTTTAATTTGCAGATGAGGTCTTACTTTAAATATGATTGGTAATAAATTTGTTAAGTGTCAAAATTTTCTAATCAAACGAAAAAAGTCTCAAATTTCACCATTCTAATTTTTTCTTTGTAGCTCTGTAAAATATTTATTTAACCAACCTCGTACAAATTATTTTAAAGAAAATCGTTCGAAAACTCGATAGTCAGCAAGTTATACGATCAGTTCGATTTCAAGCAAAATTTAAAATATTTTTAATGTATACTTACATATATTTTTTTTTTGTTTTGTTATAATTTTAATGAATCATTCAGTTAAATAAAAAAAAATAAATAAAAATAAATAATGATCATGATTAATTTCAATTAAAAAAAAAATTATATGTATATATTTTTTCTTTTCAAAATAACTTCCTATCAATTCTTTTAATTTAGAACATATGTGTACAAGATAATGATAGGTATTTTCGAATTTAATTTAGTATGAAAATGATCTAATTTTTTTTTTGATAATATCTAAATTCCTTTTTGATTTGCTTGCATTTTTCAATTAATATTTATTTTAACATCGCATTAATTTTATCCATTAAAAAATCTCTACACTTTACAATCATTCGAATATCTATCGAATATCGAATAATAATTTGACTTATAATTAAATTTTTTTTTTCAAACGTAGAAGATTTTTAATTTTGGTGATTTTGCGATAGTTAGGTAAGTATTTAGGTTGTATTTTTAAAAATAAATTTCTTCCCAGCAGTTATATACTTTGAGTGCTTTAAATAAAACAAAGCAACACTCTTAAATTAAGCATAGAATTTTAGTGTTTTATATAATATAATATATAAAATTCTTTTGCGAAATTGAAAATAATCGAAATTTTTAATCGAAATCGGTAATCGTTTTAAAATGAAAAATTTTAGATAAAAAATTTTGCAAGATTAGTGAAAATTTGATGTTTAACTTTCAAGACTGTAATGAATTTACAAAAATTCAAAAATTCAAAAAAAAAAACAAACCAAAAACAAGGTAAACTTCTCTACTTTTCTTTTGATACAAAATTTATTTTTTAAGTACTTTCGAACTTAATTAGATCACAATAGATCTGCATCAAAAGTTTTCGCAGTATTACTCATACCTCTTTTAAATAATCTAATCTAATCTAGATCTTTATTATAAAATTACAAAATCTTACAAAATAGGTTTTCTGAGCCAATATAATGAATTTTACTTAATTAAAGTACTTAATATAGTTTTGAATACTTTTAAAATGAATTTTACTTAATTAAAGTACTTAATATAGTTTTGAATACTTTTAAAATTTCTGCCAAATTTGTCAATTATTTATAAACAATTTCAATAACTATCAATTCTCGTCAATTTATTTCGACAAAAATTATTTTAGCAAAACGGTTAAAACAAATTTGTTTACTAACTTAAAAATCACTTCAATTTAAAACTCTAGAAAATTTTCAATAGAAGCAAAAAATACAAAAAAAAAAGAAAACAAAAACTAAAACAAAAAAAGGAAAAGGAAAAAAATAAAAAACGAAATATTTTGATAAAAAAATCTTTTTGTTTTATCTAAAATAGTTTTAATGATCAAAAATCGGTATTTTTTATTTTCATTTTTAATTATTTTATATCTAAATAATTACATTTTTATATCTAAAAAAAAAAAAAAAAAAATTTTACTAAAAGCTTTTCAATTAAAAAAAAAGCGTTTTTTTTTGTTTTTTTTTTCAAATCAATTTCCATTTAAAATTTTAATTTTTTTTTTTTTTGTTTTTTGACAAAATGCCGCTGCTTGAATAATAGTAAAAAATTTAATAACAAAAAAAAAAAAAAAAATTTATAAAATAAATAAAGAAACGGAAATAATAGGCAAAAAAACAACAAAAAAAAAAAAAAAAATTATAAACAATAATCAAAATGTACTATAATTAACTGAAATTGAACAATCAGTGTTCTTCCGACTTTTGATAACGAAAGTTTAATTATAAACGATATAAAAAAAATAAAAAAAAATTAAAAATAAATAAATAAATATACCGTAAATAACAGATTTTTACAAGTTAACTATAAAATTAATCAAAAAAAAAAAAAAAACCATAAATAAAAAAAAAAAAATTAAATGTAGAACTTTACCTACTTTTTTTTCTTTTTCTGGTTGAACTTTTCGATATTTTGTTTTTCATAAAATGTGAAATTTTTTTCTTACAACAATAAATCACAAGAATCATCACAAATGCGATTGTAATCATCATAAAAAACATCGATCGATGATTATTAACAAAAAGAAGAGGCAGTACTATGTAGTGATGAAATAACAAAAAATAACATATTTAACATTATTTTTTTTTTTCTTAAAATTTCAAAGCTTCTAATTTCCGTACAATTTTTTTTTTTTGGTATAGGTAACTAATGATGGTTTTTATTTTATTTTTTTTTAATATGTAGGGTACTTGAATTTTTATATTTAAGTTTAGTAGAACCTGAGCTTAGTGTTGTGCAATTTTTTCAGACTACTCTATACTAAAACATGTATATATATTACTTTTTTATTATCACTTCAAATAAATTCAATATATTATATTATATAAGTATGTATGTAGTATGTAGGTAAGAAAAAAATTCAAAGTGGGAAAAATATGAAGATTGAAATTGAAAATTTATTTATAAATTATTTGTTTTGTTTTTTAAAATCTTTTTGGTGTGTGTGTGCATAGTTTTACAAAACTTTCTACAACATTTTTAGTATATAAACTGTACATAATACTATGTATTTATCTTTGGATGTGTGTAAAGTGTGCTTAAAAAAAACTAAATCTTCAATATTTAAGACATTATTTATAGTTTGTCTGTTTAATTAAATTAAAATATTTTCGTTTAATTGTAAACTCCTCTAAACTATTTTGTACCATTTGTGTACCAGTAGTGAACCATTTTAAAAAGGAAACAAATATGATATTTTCTTGCAATTATTAAAAACTTAAACAGCAAATTCTTTTTGTATGTATGAATATTTAAAAATTATTTTAATTGCAATATATCGATAGGTTCACATATTAAAATCTATATTTATTTTAAAATATGTTCATAGGCCAATTTTAATAGAGATGTTATTTACTAAATGTACTCCAAAATTTATAATATTTTATAATTTCAATTAGACTGAGATCTGAAATCTTTACATGAAAATTTTATTCTAAGATATTAAAATACAAAATTTAGGTCCCGAAAACTTATATTATTAGGTATTACAATTTTGAAACGAAACATTAAATGTAACAATAATTTTATAAAATTATTGCAGTAAAAAAAATTTAATTTTTTTTAATTTGTGACAGTGTACTGTTGATCACCCGTTTAATAAAACTAAAGGTTATTTATAAAAGTAAGATTAGGTAGTGAAGATAGGTTAGGTTTAAAACAAGACTAAGAACTTAAGTATCCATAATGTTATTTTAAAACTAAGAAAAAATAGTGTTATACAATTTGTGTTACGATCATATCAGGATATTAGGATTGCTTTGATGTTAACAAATATTTGGTTACAAAGTTAAAGTTTCTATCATATTTTTATTTTCATGTTTATGCAGCCACCATTTATCAATAAGAATTAAATCAAATTGAACAACAGTAGTAAGCAAATAATGAGATATATTCTTAATTATTCTTAAATCTTCTATTTAAAGATATTTTATAAAATAAGCAAATGATTAATATTTACAACAAAATTTTATTTCAGGCCGTATATATCGCACATCAAATTTATAAAATATTCAAGTTACTTAAAATTATGTTATATGATCTATTATATTATATAAATTTTAAGTTATACTATCTAATACCGGGTGCTCGTTGCTGCGCCCCTGAATCGTCGTGCCCATATGGGTAAACAAATTCCAAGTCTGTTAATAGAGTCGACTCCACTGTCAAAGAGCAACACTAATACAAAAAGTCAATCAGTCAAACCGTTTTTATTGAAGAGCGAATAGTTTAAATATTTGCAGCACAGCCCCAACTTGGCGGCCCATTAGAGCAAAATTATTAGCCCAAAAACGCTCGCGTACCCAAAAACCTTTATATACAAATTTCGATAATGATTGGCTGAGCAGTTTAGCTGTCTGTAAATCAGAAACAGACAGACAGACAGACAGATAAACAGACAAACACTTGCTTTTGTATATAGATTCATTTAAATTTTTGATTTATTTATTATCTCTGAAGTAGTAAAATAAGTCCAACTAACAGTTGGCAATCTATAGGGTAATCTATGTTATTTCATTATTGGTAACTAGAATTGCGATTAAATTTTTAATCAATTTTATATGAATTTTATTTTACCTCTTCATTTATTGTCATATAAGATTACAATTTATGTCGAAATAATTACAATTTTTTTTTCTATTGATTATAATCACACAAACTATATACACATAACACATAACTATACACACATAACTATATTTGTCAAATATAACTATTAAAATAAAATTAAAATTTTTATTTTAAATTTAAATTTGTTATTAGTTTAATTAAAAGAAAGCAATATATGAAAATTTCGAAATATTTAATAGCTTAATTTTAAAAATGTTCAGAAAAGTTTATTATTGGTGAAATTTAAAAAAATATTTATATCTAACATTTTGAGTTTTAAATTTGTCGATTTGTCGAAAAAAACTTATGAGTACTTTTAAGTTGAAATTAATTGATATCTGTTTTATTTATTTATTTATTTTTTAACATTACATACCATATAGGAATAATGCAATATGTATTACTAAAGCATAGGCTACTAAAGCTATTATAGTTTGAATACTATTATTTCTTTATGTTGTAATATAATTTATTTTGTTTATATCATATATTATCTATTTACATTATATTTGGCGGCAAGGCGGATTGGTTAAGAAACAAAATTTCCTTTTTTTCAGTAATATTCAGTAAAAAATTACTTTTTTTCAGTAATTTTTCTTGCAATTAAAAAATCTAGCTATACTTGTGCAGGATTTGATTCCGCAGTTCCTAGTATTAACCTAGCTTAAACACTCGGTCATTGAAGCCATTTATATCTGTTTTATTTTTTGTTTCTTTGTTTGATGGGTATTGTGGATACTAGCCGTTTCTAAGTTTTGACAGATTTATATTCTAGAAAAACAATTCTATTCTAAATTTGAAATTGTTGATAAATAAGTATACAAATTTGGTCAACTGCTTGTCATTGAAAAGTAGCAATTAATTTATCATATATAATTTTTATTAAAATTACATTATTCTTTATATTAAATGGTAGTTAAAATTAATCAATAATTAAAATACTATAATTTTATATAGTTAGTATGTTAGTATATTCAGAATTAACTTTTCAATATTATTATAACAGTATAGTTGCATTTTTATATTTATTGATTAAGTAGAACTTGTTATTTGATATTAAGATTAAGTTTGACATGAATAATTCTTATTTTAATTTATTTAATTTATTAAATTATTATTTAATTTTTTTACCAACAATTGAAAACGTTTAAATAAAAGTAAATTTTAATTTTTTTGGCTAGTAATGATGTATTTATATCTTGAGTATTTGATTCTTGATTTTATTTCTCTTTTTATATACTGTTCATAGATCTTATGAGACTAATAACAGTATATGCTCTTGATGAGTCCTAGTATATTTTTTTTACCACCAATATAAATTTCTTTAATTATAAAAATTTATTCGTTTATTCTGTGAAATATAAGAATGAACTGAAATTATTTCTACTCTAATTAAAAGTTACAGTAAAAATCAGATTTAGAACAAAAATTTATAGTTAATCATTTAATTATAGTCAAACATTTAACTGAGTTGAAAATAAATATGGTCATATATAAAATAATTTGATGACTGATATCCAATCTATAATGTTCAAAGCCAAAATCAAGATCAGAGTTAGACTTTCTAAAGTGGTGTTAAAAAATATAAAGTAAAAATTTAATTACATGGCATTTGAGTCATCAAGAGAATCAATCAAAAATTAATCTCTAAATGTGGCTGATTCTAATCATTTTAGTCACCTCACTTTTTATGCATTAGGTATTATTTGCTTTTTTTATATAATAGAAAAATATCATGTAGTAAATACATAATTATGATAATGATATATCATGAAAAATTGCATAACAAAACTTCTTAAAACATTTTTTTTTAATTAATTTTTGCAAATTATTTAGTTAAAACAAAAAATTCGAAAAAAAATAAAATAAATAAAAGACAAAAGTAATCTAATAATATAATAAAAATAAATAATAAAAGAAAACAAAGAAAAATACAAAAAAAAATAAAAAATAATAAACAAAATAACAATTAAAGTGAACAATAAAAAAAAATAAAGCTAAAACAAACGCGTGTCTTGTTTTTTATGGCTTCTTGTGTTTGTTTTTTTATTTTAATACTGTATTATGGTTTATGTTTTAGCATTTTTATAATATATAATATAAAACATAAAAATATAAATAAATTAAATATAAATTTCTAATATATAATAGCGTAAAATTCTAATGTTAAATGTCATTTAAATGTAATTAAACAAAAGTGTCAAGTGATGTTATGTTAGAAAAATTGTTTTGAGTGACAAAAGTGAGTAAATTTGAAAAACAAAAGTGCAAGTGTTATATCCGTGTTTTATGCTAGTTTTATTCAAATTTACTTATGTTTTAGTTTTATTTTTTAAAAAAAATATTTGTTTCTTTTTTTTTTGTAGTACAATAATTGTTTTCATCTTTGTCATTTCTAATGTCTAGCAAAATTTTTTATATAGTTTTGTTTTGACTAGACAAAAAATACAAGGAAAAATTGTTGACAAAACCAAAAAAAAAAAGTTTGTAGTTCTTGATCGAAAAAAAAATTAAAACCAAAAAAAAACTGCAATAATTCACTAAAAATAAAACAAAATAAAAATTTGAAAAGTACTATTGTTATTTTATTAATTTTACATGAATTAAACAACTGTACTAGAATTTTTTTTTTCTGTATATATGTGTCTGTTTTTTTTATCTGTGACGTGAAACAGTAAAAGAAAAAAATCAAATAAAATTACAAATAAAAAAAAAATAACAAGAAAAAAGAAAAGTAAAATTAAAAAAAATTCAATATTTTAAATATTTAATTTAATATTAAAATGGACATACCAGGTGTTAATGAAGATTGGGATCACCAAGTGACATCATTTTTACCAGAAATGAATAGTTGCGGTGAAGAAGATTATTTTAATCCACAAGAGGTAAGTGAATTTACTTATACATATTATGTATTTTTCTCTTATGTTTTTTTTTTTACATTTTAAACAATTGATTTTTATTAGATAATTTAAAAAAAAAATGTAAGTACAATAAATTAATTAAATTTATAATATTTAAATTTAATAAATAACATACTTTACTTAGAGTGTTACGAGAGAAATGATCTACAGAGAAATATATAAGTCTCATATGAATGAAGTTCAGAGCAAAGTTTCCTAAAATTATATACCTATATGATCACCTAACTGATCTTATTAAACTTTGATTTCATTTCATTTGTCATTTTTTTCTCCTTCAATATTCTATAAGTGTTAAGTGTATAAAATTAACTTGATCAAAAATTTTACAATTTGACATCATTTCTTAAACTTTTATTGTTTATTCGTAATCTTCTGCAAAACAAAATCATAATCTTCATCATTAATAAAATAAGATCTGAATAATGGCACAGTGTCTTTATGTCGCCGGTTTTCCAGACGAAAGCTGTCTCAGGTTGAAATCCCGGCCAGGTCAAAATATTGTACAAAAATATGATAATAAAGGGTCTTTCAAATTGAGTTTTCAAAAGTAGGCACCTGTGTAACACACTTCAAGCATTGAACGCACCCATATTATATGTCATTTTGACAGTTGAAGGTTTGCAATTTATTAAAATGGAGTCGTATATACATTACAACAACGTGTTGGAATTATTGAATTATTTTATGAAAATGGTCGTTCTGTAAGAAATGTATTTCGCAAATTACGCGATGGTCAACATAATCGTCCAACTGAGCAACAAATTGGTAATATTGTTTGGACATTTCAAGAAACTGGTGCTGTACAAGATCGAGAAAGACATCAGTATGCTCGTGCCGGTTGTTCACAAGAAAATATTGGTGCTGTGAGTGATAGTGTTACAACTGACCCCACCATGTCAATTTCCCGATGTTCACAACAATTGGGACTTTCTGAGTCAACTGTATGGTGTATTATGCACAAAGATTTAGCGTTGAAGTCCTACAAAGTTCAATTGACACAAAAATTGTTGCCACAAGATCATATGCGTTGGGACTTTGCCAATTGGATACTGGAACTAAACAACGATTTTAAAAAAAAAAAACATCCTTTCGATGCCAACACACCCACAAAGAGTCACTGCTTGGTGTGCATTGCGATCTGGTGGTGTGATTGGTCCGTACATTTGAAAATGAAACTGGAAGAGCCATTACCGATAACAGTACCAGATATCGCGACATGATCACAACTTTTTTTATGGCGAAAACTGGAAAATATTGATACTTAGGACATGTGGTTTCAACAAGATGGGGCTACATGTCATACAGCCAGATAAACACTGCCATTACTACATACAAAATTTCGAGACAGTGTTATTTCCAGATTCGGTGACGTGAATTGGCCTTCAAGATCCTGCGATTTGACACCGTTAGACTTCTTTCTTTGGGGCTATGTGAAAGGACAGGTCTACAAGGATAATCCTCAAAATGTTGAAACATTGAAAGCAGAAATTATTAGAGTTATTAATGAGATAAAGCCGCAACTATGCCAAAATGTGACCGAAAATTTTGATAAAAGAATCAGGTACTCTAGGTAATGATAAAAGAATCAGGTACTGAAGGGAGGTGGTCACATGGGAGATATCATTTTCATAGTATAAATACCAAACATTGTATTTCAAAAATAAATAAAAACTTTTCCAGTTTCAATTCAAATTCTATGTCTTTTAATTATTTACTTTTGAAAACTCAATTTGGAAGACCCTATATATAATGAAAAGAAAATAAAAGATATATTTTATAATAATTTAATATACTTGTTCCACAACTACACCTGAAAAGGAAAGTTTCATTTGTTCGCTCACCACATTGTATATCTGGTGGGGAAACTAAAATAAATAAATAACTAACTAAATACTAAAATAAGTCAGCTAGCTAAAAGTAATTCTTGTATAAGATAATAGATGGCGCACAAGGAATACGAAGATATCCTTGTGATTTTCTTTTACAATTTGCTTTTACGCGAGTTTGAGTTTAAAGATCTTATAAGGTGATTAGATTATGTTACTAATTATATAACATAACTGATTCTTGGATCAAGGAAACATCCAATACCAAATTTGTTCCTTATTTATATAAATTCATTAAATAATTTAATTGGAGCATTACATAGTAAATTTCCACAAAACATTTAATAGTTTTTTTATCCATTTTTTATCCATATTTTTTCATCTAGGTTTGGTCAACATCGTTTATTGATGTCTTTAATAAATTTCATATGAAAAATTATTATTTTATTATTGTTAGATTGTCCATTTCTCATTTTTTCAAGTTTTATAATTTCATACAATTAAAAAAAATTAAATAGTAGGTAATTAATTGAAAAATAATTAGTTATTATTTTAAATTCTGTTTTTCTCATTTTTGTTTTTTTGTCATTCTACCTCTGTATAATAATTACAAAATACCTTGTTATATAATTTTTTTGTATTTATTAATAGTCATAAAAAAGAAATATATAATTAAAAACTTGTTAATTAATTAGAATAAAAACACAATTCGATACACTTAAAAAAAAATTTCAAAATGTCACAATTTAAAAAAAAAAAAAAAAACAGCTACAACTAAATATTTCATAGTCTAACCAATAAAAAAACAACCATGTAAATCTGTAAAATTGCTAATTTTCCAACGAATTTGTCATTTTCATTTAGTATTAATTTTTTTTTGTTTTTTTGTTTTTTGGTATTCGTTCATTAGTTTTTTTTTTTAATGTTTTAAATGTTTTCTAGTTTGTTTGTTTATTTGTTTGTTTGGTTTTGTTTTTATTTTATAATTTCCTCCTAATTTGCATTCTCAACCACTACATTTTATTTTTTTCAATTTTGAGAATTTAACAAAACGCTTGTTAATTTCCACACCATCTGTGGAGGTATTCTTGTAATTTGTTTTTTGTTTTGTTTTTTTTTTTAACGTTCCATAATATTGTTTTCCATATTTGACTCTGTTATTTTCCATGGTTTTTTACATTTTTGCAACATGAAATTTTTTATTTTTTCTTAAGGAAAATTATTTTAATTTTTTTTTTTACCGTTAGCATCGTAATAGTAGCTTTTAAATGGAATAATATATAATACAAAGAATAATGAAGATTATTTTGATTCTGATTCAGTATTGTAGATCACACTCAAGTTTTAGAATTATTTTTGTTAATAACGTAAAGGTTCCTTACATATACTTCCACCCTTCTATGGCGAATATTTTATAATTCAAACCTTTGAGCTGTTAGCCATTATAAGAAATATTTTTTTCTATGTCAATACATACCAGAAAATTTTTATAATTCTTTTTTGAAGAATTTAAATTTTTGGCAAAGGATTGCAGATCTATCATTAGCTTATTAGTTATCTAAATTTCACTGATATATTTTTAGCGATGCTAGTTGGGATTAATACCTGGACACACTATTTGGGTTAATTAATTTTTGAAAATAATATAAGAAGATAGATTTATAGGATTGCATTGTTAATGGAAGACTTTAAAGATTGAAAAATGGCTTCCAGCCTAAAAAAAAGAAGATTACTATGTTTACAATGTGTATGTATTTACAATAATTGCTAAAAGTTTCTTATTTTTAATATAAAATCGATGGCAAACAAATGGACCAAAAATTTTCAGTTTTTTTATCTTTCAAAATGAAAAACTTGACTAAGGATTGCTTATTTTAAAAGCAAGTATTTATCTACGAAAATATACTGTAAAATTCATCCAATAATAACAACAACAATAAAAAAAACTATTGTAAGAAAAAAAAAAAAGAAAATTGCATTTTCCGTGAATAATTTTTCCGCGAACGCATCAATTTGACATGATTAGTTAAAATCTCAAAAAAAAAAAAATAAAAAATTAAAAATAAATGGATGATTACATCGCATTTAGCAAGTGTATTTAGCCATGTAGTAGTACATGCCATTTACAGCTATGACTGAGCATTTTTTTTTCCTTTTTTGTTTTTGTTACATGGGTTATATGGATTTTTACGAGCAAAACTACATAAAAAAAACAAAATTTCCATTTAGTAAAGAGAGAAAAACGCTTAACACTAATTTATAGGAATTGTTTTTATATAAACAAAGAAAAAAAAAAAAAGGAATAATTTAAGTGAAAAATCGCAATTATAAATGAAAATCTTAATATTAACGAGAACATAAAATATTTTATGCTATATAAGTTCAAAAAAAGTTTAAAACAAAATCTTAGATAAAATTGATCTGATTTATTTAATTTTTCTTTTAGGTAAATTGATTGGAAAAAAGAATAAATCTTGCTAGATTTTGAAGAAAATTTAATGTTAGCTTAAGTTTTCGGAATTTAGATCTATTTTAGAAAAATGCTTTTGAAGCGAAAAGATTTTAACAATATAACAACTATTTAGAAAATTCTGCTGCTTTGCTGAACACTCTTTAAATTTTGGTAATGAATGAGGTTCACAAAGTCTTAAAAAATCTTAAGGGACAGAATAAAACTTTTGGAAAACAAAATTATCTACATTTTCTGTAAAATATGTAGCCAACCTGTTACCGCATTTATAAAAACTTTTAAATGGTTACAATTCTCATTCAGAAAAGGATTTGAATTTGACTTAAATTTAAAAAAAAATATTGTTAGTCTTCAAAATTGCGAATAGTCAAAAAAATTGCTATTAGATTTTTAATTTGAAAGACAAACATTTTCTTTAAAATTTTATCTTTTAAATTAAGTTTTTTACAAATCAAATTAAACTTTTCTCGATATCAAATCAAACTTTTAAGTTTTTTTCTGCAAATTAAAACTAAAATTATTTTTTTAAAAATTAAATTATACTTTTTATAATTCTATTTGTATTTATTGGAAACAGGAACATGCTTTGCTTACATTATCAAATCTTTTTTTTTTAAGTACTTTTCCTAGTGCCAATTGGAAATCTTCCGACTTTTTTTTATCTTATACATACAATGTCGAACCCCTTCTCATTTATCTTCTATTGACAAGCCACAAAAACAATATAGAAACAATTGCCCTCTGTTTTCGAAACACATACTCACCTTAAAAAATATATATTCAGTCCAGTGGGGTTACTATGAGTAAAAATATATTTTTAGATGCTCGCTTTTTATAAAACGAAAAAAAAGCAATAAAAAAAAAATTATGAAATAGTGATAGATAAAGTGAACAATAAAATTAATTATTATTTTAATATTATATAGTATAAAGATATTTTTATATGGCGTTACTATTCTAATTAGCAGTTTGTCTTCATTGTATAAAGAATGGCTGAATGCATCTAATAAAAACAAACATTTTTGTTGCTTTCATTATTATTTTCATCTCATCATATGGTTAGTCAGTTTTGTTTTTTACTTCACTTTTTAGTTCTGCTTAGTTGTGAATAATTACTATCTTAAATAAATGAAGAAATTCAGGAAAGTAAGTAAAAAGCAAAAAAAAAAAAAAAATAAAATTGTGTTAAACATTTTTTTACACGTTCCATTCCTATTTTTTTTAACTTATTTTTGTTTTTTTTTTTGCTTTCGTTTGCCATGTTTTTGTTATTTGTATCTTACACTGGATTAAGTGTATATTAATTTTGATAAGCTTGAAATGTATCAAGTTGTAAAACAGAAGCAGTTTATTTCTAGATTTGA
The DNA here is from genome assembly GCA_947095535.1 of Poecilobothrus nobilitatus. Taxonomy (NCBI): domain Eukaryota; kingdom Metazoa; phylum Arthropoda; class Insecta; order Diptera; family Dolichopodidae; genus Poecilobothrus; species Poecilobothrus nobilitatus. The sequence goes on from OX352774.1 coordinate 58,405,822, forward strand.
ATGAAATCAACTAATGGACCTCCAAAGACGATTTTGGTGTTTTTTGTTTTTGGTTTTTCGTTTTATTTCGAATTATAAGTGATGAATTTTAATTTCACAGTGTTTTAAATTTTTTTTCCCTATTTTTCACTTTACATAACAGGAAAGTGAAAAAAACAACAACCCAGAATTAATTTTATTTTGAATTTAATTACGCGTATGGAAGACAGTAAATTTTTAATTTGCATTCATTAAGAAAATAAAATATTAGTACCTAATGATGACCTCTTTCAGAATCTCATTACCTGAGATTTATCTGCGACTGCAGATTTTTAAAATTTTCAATGAAAAGTTAAGCAAGACAGAATATAAAACGAAATCTTTTAATGGGGCACATTTGAAAATTGTGGTTACTATGCATCAATATTTGTTTTGTTTTATGTAAGAATAAATTGTGATAAATAAATTGTGATTTATAAATAATATAAATTTTTATGAGAATCTTGTATTAATTTTGAATGATCTTCCGTCTCTCTAAATTTCAAGATTCTGACTAAAAGTTTTTCGGAGATGCGGGCAAATTTTTAATGGCAAATAGGGACTTTTTTAAGTTTGAGTGGCTGTGGCTCTGTAATTGGTTAGGCTGCATGAAAAAAGTGTTCCACAAATTTAATTCTTGTTGATTCTATGGTAAAAGTTTCATTGCTCTATTTCAATGGTGTAGAACTTTCGTAAACAGACGAACGGACAAAGCTAGATTAATAATGTAATTTCCCCAATATTTTTTTTTTGTTGAATTTGTGCTGAAAAGGACATTTTAAATTAAAGATATTAACCACAATTAATTGTTATTGGGTTACTGTTTAAGGACATTCAATTGTGAATGGTTTATGTTAATTTAAATCTAAGATGTATGGTCAATATTAATTTAAATGGTATACTTTAAATCCATTTATCATCGAGGATTTAGGGTATTTTATTAATTAAGTGGATTATTATTTGGTTTATTTTTTTTTTGTTTAGTTGCTCCCCTTCAAAAATACATATATTTGACTGGATTACTTTATTTAAATTGTAATTGTTTTTCACAGTTTTAATCAATGCTTATTTAAATATAAAAAATCAGAAATATATTGTTGATTTATAACTGAAATAAATTAAGGTGGATTTTAACAATTTATAAGATAATTAAATTAAAACTTTTTAATTTTGATGTTTTTAAGCTTATTTTTAGTGTAATAATTTTGAAGTTGAATACCATTGATTTAACTTAATTAACAATATATTTAGATGTAGTGTAATAAAAAAAAACTTAGTAATATTTTTAGATACTATATTGACTTGGCTTTTTTTTGAACCTTAATTTTCTTAAACCGTAACCGTAATATTCTTTAAAAAATATTTTCTGAATTGTCCATCTTATTACTTGATCTTAGTTTTACTATTTACAAAATCATAATTAGCAACTGTGCTTAGCTATCTTTACTTAGTTTAGTAAATTAATTCCAAAGCTTGTTTGAACTATATGTTTATGTTCTTTCAATATTGAGTACAACTTAGAATGAAGTGAAGTTATGATTTCTACAATTTATCTCAATAAAATCCATACTACTTACATTCGTCATTGCAGATCTTCGTCAATTTTATGTAATGAATATCATTTATTAAATAATTCACTGCAAAGCTAGAATTGATTAAGGTAAGTATATGTGAATAAATGATTAACATATCCTCATTAACAGTTTATGTAAAGCTTAAGGTAAATGGTGATTAGATCGTAAGCAAAAAATAAATTGATCTAAGCAGCACTGAAATTGAAATCTTAGAATTTCTCTCAATAAAATCATAATATCAAAATAGTTTATTCTCATACCTATCTATCAAATAAAATTTTTTTCAACTTTCTTAGTTTAAACCATACGGTTTTTTAATTCACTTTTAAATTTTATGATTGGGGATTGGGTGTTCTAGTGGGTAAGAGTGTTGGCAATACTCTGTAAACACCGAGAGAGTTATGAGTTCGAATCTCACACACGTCGTCAGAATAATTCCGCCTTACGACCTTTATAGCTACCCCTGGAAAGGAAAGGTCATGCAATACTCTTGTCACATTTATCTGGCAGGGCTATAAACTAAAAAAAACTAAAATAAGATCTGAAAACAGACTGAATAACTTAATAATATTTAAGTGAAAATATATCTATAATTAAAACTTTTCTTTATCAGGATTACATATTATTTTAGAAATTTTGCAATATACCATCTTTGACACAAGTAAGTTACCAAGGACCAAAAAAAAGAAAGAAAAAAACAAATTACATAGTGACATATACTATAAAAGTTATACATTAAATTAAAAAACTTAAAAATCGTTTTCGTTTTATATAAATTCTTTACTTTAAGGTCTTTAAAGTTACAAATAGAACTTCTACAATGCAAAAAAAAGTTCTAGAAATTCCCCAGAAAAAAAAAAACAAAAAATAAATTTAATAATTTTTGTTTTTTAACTTAATTAAAAAATAAGACAACAGAATAAATTTGGTGTAAATTTTAATTATTACAAAAGTTCTTTGTTATTAATTTTCATACATTTAATTTATTGAAACTTGCATAATCCCTATACACACCATATAATATGTACTAGGACATTATAATTACCAACGTTTTTTCTAAATTTCAACAGGATGACAAAAAAAAAAACAAAAATAAATAAAAATTTTTAAAGTACAATCGTAAAAAAAGGATAATACATTGTATTTAATGTTGTTAACCCTTTCAGCCTACTAAATATCTTCGTATGTAGACATATGTGTTTGATGTATATATAATTTTATAAATACATATATGTAAGTATCTAAAGCTACAAACATTATTAATGAGCTCATAAAATTAAAAAAAAAACTTTACTTTCACCAAAATTTTTATATATGTATATATAATTTTCAGTTTTCATCTTTTAAAATAAAATACTATTTTTTTTGAAGATTGGTGGGGTGGTATTTTGGATTACCGACTTAATGAAATTAAAAAAAAAAAAAAAATATAAATATTTGTTAGAAGAAACGAATGAACAAGTAAATATTTACTTAAAAAAACTTAATTTAAAACTTAATAAAAAAACTTAATTTCTAATCTTTTATATAACTTTTTCTATTAGTTTTAGTTCCAATATCGTAATATTTTATGGAAGCGTTGCTTTCTAAAACTTGTTTTAAAACTGTGATGATCGAAAGAATTTTCCGTTTTAACTTCTAAGGTTTACTTCCTTTAAAGGTTTACTAACACAATCCTGTATTTTATTTCAGTGAACTTCACTGTCACCGGCTGTGTTATAATTTCCTGTATTGCCTGTATTGAATTTCATTTGCCTGTATAAACATTTGACTTTAATATATCGTTGCACAACGTTTGTATATTTAAATCAAATACAGTCAAATGATAATCCAGGCAATTTGTAAAAGTCAGATTCAGTCAAATCATATACTACAGGCAAATGAAAAATAAGATAATGACATACCCCTTTCTTTGATAAACTAAAAGCTTAAAACTCTAATATGAAATATTTAAAGTAAAAACTTTAATGGTTTATAAAGATTTTGAAATGAAAAAAAAAAAATATTGATACAATAGCATCAAAACATTTTCAAAAAAAAATTTACATATTTATGTGAAAAACACGCTTTTAACCACCCCGTAACCTTATTTTAACTTTTATTTTTATGATTAAGGATACAATTATTAAAATTTTTATATAATAGTAAATACTAATTTTATGGTACACTTGGTGGTTATTTTTTTAAATTGTTCTTATAGATTTTAAATTTTACTGTTTGGTGATGAAAGCAAGCGTAACAAGTAGTGTTATTGCTCAGCAATTCCCGTTTAATTAATCCCGAACACAAAAGTAAAATGCTTCGATATAAAAAAGCTGCCTGGCTCAAAAAGTATTACTATTTTGAGCCAGGCAGCTATTATTGTTCTTATACTATTCCTCGCAAACTTCTTCTATTTTCTTCAAGTATTTACCAACACCAATAATAAACTGCACTATGGTATTGAATAAAAAATTATTTAAAGAAATTAAGAGATCATTTATCAAGAGATCAATATCATGACTTTAACACTTGAAGACGTGTTGAAAAATATTTTAATTGTACTTATAGATTAGCTTCTACGCTCAATTATTTTGCAATTTCGTACAAGTGATATTCAATAAAAATAATTAACTCTTATGATGGTCCTGATTGATGTCTGTGTCTTTAAGGGATTAATATCGCCTTTTGAAAATATTTATTCTAAATTCATATTACTGTAAATATCCTTTGAACTATCTACTGAAAATATCTTTTGAACTACCAACTGAAACCATAATATCGGTTGATATCTTAAAAAAAAAAGAGATCCTCCTTTAAATAATATATCGTTGGTACGTTTTGTATCCTTCTGCTATATTTTTAATAGATTTGCTTTTCTATAGTTTGTATAGTTCCTGAGTTATAACAAAGAGTTGATTATCATTTTTAATGTTTTCATTTTTAATTTATATGCATTAAAACAGAAATTTTTGGACTTTAGTTCATAATATCATAAAAAAATTATTTAATTAAATGATTTTTAAAAATTTTTAATGATATTAATTTGTGATATTATACACTTAACACTTAAAGTGATATGTGCAGTAAAATGAATTTAGTGTCAATATTTTCGAAAGACTATATTAACTCTTTAGAGTTTCCGATGTCAGTGGGATCACAATATAAGTTCATTATATGAATTAAATTTTCTAAACAATCGAGTTGCCATGCCCTAATTTAAAGAATTTATATTTTCACATGATAATCTGATATTTTCAAAGTTTTTGTCATAATAAGACATGATAATTTTTGGAAGAAAAGCTCAAAACAATAGACATTACTTTTGCCTTTTTAAAATGAGCTGAAAATTTTATTTTATTAAAAGTCCCTATTCTTTTAAAATTTTCAATTAGCGCATTTTAAAATCTGTATAAAAAAAAAAGTTATGAATTTCTCAAATATCGATACTTTACTGTATTTAAACCATTTAAAATGTATAACAATATGCCTAACATTTGCAACCAGGTACAAACAAAGAAAAAAAAAGGAAAAATTTTCCCAAAAAAAAAAAAAAAATACCTAAAACAAATATTAAACAGTAATAAAATAATGCGTATGTGAAAGTAAATTATTGCAAAAAACTAAAAAAGAATAAAATAAAAATTTTAAAGAGATAAAGGGTATTATATTTATTGTTTTCAAAGGAGAAAGTTAGTTAATTAACATAAATTTAAGCAAAAGATCTTTAAGAATCCATTAAAAAAAAAAAAGAAAAACAAAAAAAAAACAACGAATAAAAATGACTTTTCTATTAATTTAAATTAAATTCGACATTTTTATATTTTTATATTCATATAAACAAAGGAAAATATGGGGACTACATACATGGTATTATATATTAATATGTATTATAAATAATAACGTATCACTAATACCATAACAGTATAAAATTATAACTTTTATAAACTAATAAAATAAATTTTTTAATGGTGTGGTTTTTAATCCACAAACCATAATACTCATATGTATTTATATAAAAAAAAAAAAAAGGATAACATTATGTAATTCTAAAATATTTTTCGTACCTATTTTTTTACGTACAAGTATCCCTTTTTTTTTTTCTCAATTTATACAATAAAAATATTCTTTTAATAACAATATATTATAAAAGTTTTTAATTATTTGGAATATTATTTATCGTTATATTATGTATCAGGATTTTTTTTCTAATTATAATTAGAAAAGTTAATTAATTTAATTTTTTATATTTTCTTCTTATTCACTTTTCCAAAAATTGAATAGTTTCAAATAAGTAGATTTCTAAATTGCATATAGACTCTATACTTTCTTGTCAACATTTTCACTAATTCGTTGACAGTCTTATATTATAACCTGGCCTGTGAAGAAATAATGTAGCCAAGACATTTTTCTTTTGTCTTTTTAATTAACTTAATTTGAAATTTCTGCTTATTTAAAATGCAAGATTTGTAACATTAACGTATCGTAGTTGTTAGATATCAAATTGTTTTAATTTTTTTTTTATTCGGCTCTAAAATCCTTCTTAGGTAGTGACTTTGAATGATATTCTATTTCTTCTCCTTTATAGATTTTAAAAGAGGTTTTCAATTCACTATTTCTTCAGAGTCATATATATGTCATATAGAGGGAATAAATTTAATCCCCATACTTACGAGAATTCAAAGTTTTTTCAATTTTTGAAATTTTAAATATTATTAATTTAGACATGAATATGATTGTATATTTTCGAGACTCATTTCATAACGTTGTTGTTATTCTTAAAAATATTCATAATTTAAATTTTTTTTAATGTTTTTCTTAATCGAAAAGCTGTTATATAAATATAAGCATTAGTACATAATAAAAATTACAAAACAAATTATTTAAGCCCTGATTTTGTAAAAATTAGATTTTATTTTTCAATTTCTTGCCATTCCTTAAAAACCTATTATGTCAATATTATTACGGTGTAATAAATACCCCATGGAATTTATGGTCTTATGACTTATTTGGATGCCTCGAAATATTATAATGGCCCACTTATGATATTATGATCTTACGACCTGTGGAATTATTTTGTCAGCTTTTTGTATATGTTAGCTTTAAGAACTTTTGTCTTGTTTGCATCTTTTTTTCAATTTTCGATCAACATTTTCTTTGAGAATATCCTGCATTTTTTTTATTACGTCCCTAGTTGATTTACCAGCGCCGACTTTTTTTAAGATTTTCAATCACTATATAGTGTTAAAGCGATTCCATATCTTTAAGTATAGGCATTTCTATAATTTTGTTTTTACTTGTTATTTTTTTTTAAGTATTTATATTTCGATTGTTCAACATTTCGGTTATTTTTTTTTTCAGCGATGGTAAGACTACAAGTAAAAACTTTAAAAAACATTTCACATTAATTATATATGAGAATCAATACATACAATAAACTGAAAGAAAATTATATTTAAAAACTAGTTTCAAAATTAAATTTGTGATTTAAAAATTGTTTGAATTGTTAGTATGCAGTGCTTCATCATTTTTTAAATTTTTTAATTTTTGCAAAACTTTTGTTTTTGATGTTTTTTTTCTTTTTTAAATTGTACGAGTATAAGCCATTCTTTTTGCGTATTTTTCTGCTGTCACAATTGATGACCATGAGATTTTTCTTTTCTTTTCACTTTGTTTTATTTTCAAAATCTGTTTCTTTTTGTTCTTGTAATTGTAATTCTATTTATTTGCTGCAAACACCATCAGAAATTTATTTTAAAGTGCAATTTAACAAAACAACATTATAAAGAAAAAGAAGAAAAAGTTAAAAATAAAAAAAAATAAAAAAATGACAAGACGGAGCTGTTCGGTTCAAAAAAAAACAAAAAAAAAAAAAAAAAATGTAAACAGAGATCAATCTCGTTTCGAATCATGATCATCATCATCATCTTTACACCATCGAATTCTGAACATAACCATTTAAAAGACACAGGTTTTTCTCATCTTGTTAAAAAAAAATTTATTTTTCTTGTTGTTTTTTTTTTTTTTTTCTGAAACATTCTGAATTTATATTTAATAAACCAAAAGCTATACACTAGCTTATGTGAATGCTGTTGTTTTTTTTTGTGTAGGGCTAAGAATTGAAAAATTAAAGACTAGCAAAAATTGTGTTCAATTCCGAATGAAACCGAAATAATAAACAAGGTAATAATAAGAAAGTGAATTTCAAATTGTGAATGTTCGTTTTTTTTTTTTTTTGTTTTTATTTTGTGCTGATTTTATTATTGTGCAATTCTGGCGCCACAACACCTTGTAATTTTTGCCAATGAATTTTTATTTTGTTTTCAAATTGAAAAAAAAACAGTAAAAATAAAATAAAGAAAATTAAAAGTAATGAAAACATAACAAATAAAAGAAAAAAGAAGAAGAAAAAAAAAAATCAAAATGGAGAAATAAAACCTTGAAAAACCAAAAGTGCTGAAACGCAAAAAACTTAAATGATTTTTATCTAAAAAAAAAAAAGTATTTCGGAATAGAATGGAATTATTTTTGTTTTAAGTATCTTTTTTTTTGTCTAAAATCTTAAAACTAAAGATTATAATTTTAAACTATACCAAATTTTCTTAATTTCCATTTGAAAAGTTGATACTAATTTTTAAATATCATCATAATTGAGCACATATTTTTAAAATAACAGTTTAATAATTTTTCTATTTGTTTCATTATTAATTTATAGAACTGAAGAGAAAAAAGAATCAATTCTTCACATTTTATATAAACATCCAGCTCTTGCTCTAAAAAGAAGAAAATTTCTGGATAAATTCTTGTTAAAAATTGTTTTCGATTTGTCGGAGGTGAACTTAAACTATTTACAAGTCTTTGTGAAAAGCTGCGAATGGTTTAATTAAAAGAAAAACTGATTAAAGGTATCACAACCGCCCCAAACTAGTCTAAGTTTGTATCGGCAGCTAACTTTTACTTAGCTACCTACTTACCTACCTACCTAATAAAACTGAAAGTAAATCGATTTGATAGTTTGGGATTGTGCAACAAAAGAATGCGTTAGATCCTAAGTGCTTTTGTGATGTACTAAAGTTTCCCACTCGAATAAGTTCAGAACAATTTGCTGCACTAAAACTTGAAAGTTGGTTGCAGAAGAAAGATTGAAGTAAGCCAGTCAGTTAGTAAAAAAGAAAAATCAATTGATTTAAGCCTGATTCATTCACGGTACGGTATTTTTGGGTGTACTTTGAATAAAAGAATAAAACTATTATTATGATAACTTCTAAATATGTCAAAGAAAAATAGTAAACATATTCTGATATTGTATTGAATTAAATGAAGTATGAATGGATTAAATGATCGTGTGTGAATTAAATTGGGTTCAGATAAACGTCTGTTCTATTTTTAAATTAAAAATTAATGATTGAAATCTAAGAGTATCTTTTTTTGGTAAGCATTGCAAACGCATATAAACGTATAAAATCTTGAGGCACTTTCTCATGGATCGTTTTACCAATTCTCCATTAAATCACCTCAATTATACACCCCATGATCTTTTTCGTTTTTTTATATAAACTTTCTTTCCGAGAACTTATTCTTCTATGATTGCAGATCTTTAAACATATGACCATATGTTATTATTGACCGCTATTATTTGGTGGTCACAATTTTATGAAAACATATTAACAAAGAAGTAACAAAATAGCAATTTATGATATCAAAATTTAAAAAAGAATCGAAAATTTAATTTCCAATTTCAACTAAGTTAAACAATATTTATGTTTTCTTTCTTCAACCTTTCACATTCTTTGAAATACCAGTGCAAAATTCATAGTGATGACTTTTCTTCAGTTAACCACAATGGAAAACCTCAGAAAACTAAAAAAAAAAAAACAAAATTAAAAAAATGTTTATATTAAAACGATAAGAAAGCTAAACCAGTGTATAAAACTGATACGGTTCGGTGATACAGTATTGTGTTTACCGTGCAAACGAAGGTCGATCATATTAAAAACCCTTAATAAAATTTGACATTTTTATCACCGCACCCACCACCATCGAAAACGACCAACAACAACAACAACAATAACTAAAATAAAAAAAAACGTCAAGTTAAAGTTTTTATACCAGATCATATAATACAACAATGCTAACAACAATAACAACAGGAGCTGTGATATAAAAACCACAAACTATAAAAATTTTAAGATTTATGTGAAAATGTGTTGAAATTTTTTTGACTGGACAATAAATATAAAATAAAATCATATAAAAAAAATTAAGGACACTAAAATGAAAAATTTAGGAATACGTTTTTTTTTTTGACCGCTACAGCTAATTTGTTCCTGGAAAAATGTTCTCATATTAGATTTTATATAATATAAAAACAATTTTTTTTTTTTTATTTCGATTGTTAAAGTTTTTGACATTCAAAGGGTGTTTCCGACGACACAATATTACAGTTTATTTTTCTACAATTTTTTTTTTTCTATTTAGCACGGTACTTAAAACTGTTTGTGGTCATTAATAAAAAAAGGAACAAAAAAGGAACATGGGGTCTTACCTTTTTTTTCCTAAATTATTGCATGTGGGAGTTAAAAATAAATATTTTCTAAAATTCAGGAAAAAAATTAAAAGAAAAAAACTAATAATTAACTACTCACTTAATAGCTATTTGGATAAATAGAAGAGGGTTTTTGTTTTGACATGAGAATTTTAACAAATCTTTATGGGTTTCATTTGTAAAGATTTTCTTGAAATTTTCACTAATTTTCTTTATTATTTTATTTTTTATACTTATAGAAAAATAAAAATAATAGACAAGGGTTAAAAAATTTTAAAATAAAACAAAGTTCAAAATTTGCTATTGAATATAAATGTTAAAACATAGTTTTCCACAGAATTTTTAACGCCGGTTAGTTGTCTCAATTAATTGAGGTTCATTAATAATATAAGATACTAAGGTATACCTTAGTAAGGTATTACATTAGTAGTATGAAGCAGGAGAACTATAAGAATATTTTCAAAATCACTTCTTACTGAAATTCTGCGTTTAGGTTAAAATTAGGTTATTTTACCGTGTAAATGAAAATTATAATGTAGTGTTCCAAAGTTTTTTTTTTTTTCTTCCGCTGTTTAAATACACAAACACTATATGTTTAAACTATCGTACTATAACTGGTGTCGAAAATTTTAAATGTTTCAAACATATTGCTTATAGTATAAGCATAACTTAATTCATCATTTTTAAAATGATCAGTAACTGATTTAGTCATAATTTTCTTGGGTTAGTTTGTCAGTAAATAATTACTACAAATCTTCTTTTGGTTAAGTATTCCAAAATCATGCAAGTTAAATTGCAATGCGAAATTAATCATGGAGACTACAAGTGTTAGTCATGTGAACGAAAAATGTGGCTCTTAGTTTTAGTTTGTTAGTTTGTTAGTAGTATTGAAGAGTTCAGGCATTAAGTTGGTCTCTTTTAAAATACGTGAGATAGATTCATATTTGTCGTATTTTGTAGAGTGGTGTGAGATATTGAAAAGCTTGACTGATCTAAAATTGCTTGACGAATAACTTACTAAACAAATATGATTTAAACAACTAAACGGTTTTACTGGAAAGTCTAACCTTACAAGATAGAATATTTATTGGATCAGTCTAAGTAAGATTAAGTAAAGCGAAATTAATTTTTTTTTGGACTGATTCAATACTTGAAATGAAATCACGATAGGAATACCCTACTTAATTTAAATATTCAAAGATAGACTTTGCATAAGTAATAAAGAGAAGTTTTACGATAGGGATAAGAATACTCTTTCAACCAACGAAAAACAAAACCTAGAGTTGAGTCAATTGTTATAGAATTATATAGTATGGTAACAAAGTTAGTACAAAAATAAAATTCAAATATCCGTCAAATATATGCTATTATGGCAGAACTTCAAATCAACATAAAAAGAAAAAAACATAATAATAAAAATACTGAGATTAGAGAAATACAGTCATCAGATGAATATGTATTCAAATTTTGCTATATGGACTTACAACTAATACTCACCATCTATGATCTAAGATATAAATAATGAAACGGATGTAAATACTCAGTATAATTAAATTGAATCTTCACTATAACATATAAATATATTGGAACTTAACATATGTAATAGAAAATTTACAAATCAATATAATATGTTCATCACAACCTTTATTTAGTAATCGCTAGAATCATAACGGTTTATATGGATCAATTAAGATTCTAAGGAGTAATTAACTCCTTGTGGGTAGAATTATCTCATATTTACCCCAGGACAAATTCTGTAAAATTGTTGTAGTTTGAGTTTTCTATCAATTAATCCTCTTCTTTTGTAATGATAATAAATTGATTTCTGATGTCTTAAATTTGATTGGCAAAAGCTTTACGTCTCTAAAAGAATTGAAATATGTTATGAAAAATTTCAAAAATAAATTCATAACATTATGAAGAAAAAAATGTAGGTACATAATATTATGATATGTTTAAACTTTTATATAACTACTATAACATTATATACCTATACTATATATGTATATACAGAATATTATTTACTTAAGTAGTATAAGTAAATGTTTTACAATTCTCAATTAAAAAGAAACATTATGTTAGAACAATTTTATAGAAGGAAATGTTAAACATAATTAAAATTATGTTATGACCATTATTTCACGGAATTAAACGTATTTGCACATGGTACTCTACATTTAATACATTTTTTTTTTTAACAAAATACCTTAATAACTGTTATAAAAGTATAGTTATATTTTTGTTTTAATTTGAGGACAAAAAGAAAACGCGTGCTTTTTTTTTTGCTATTGATTATTTTTTTTTTTTGTAACATTTTTTTTTTTGTTTTTGAGCAATTAAATAAACATGATCGGTTCGGTACAATAAAATTAAATTTTCTTGTTATGATGAGAAATCTTTAGATATTTTACAACAATAGCTAATTTTAATATTGCCAAAAAAAAAAAATTTTTGCAAAAAAAACTTTCCGAAAAAGTTATCATAAACATTAATTAATGCATAATTTAAATGATATTAAGGTCTTCCATTATCATCGAACATATGTTAATATATATGTATAACTAATCAAATTTGAACATGAGAAGAACATTCTTTTTTTTTTTTCTTGTTTTTTTTTTTTTTGTTTTACTATTGTCAACTACAACGAATTGTACAATATTACTTACAAAATCATCTTATGATTTTCCCTAGAAACCTGATGCTATCAAACTGTTTGTCGTACAACACAATTATTACCGCTTTTTTGTTTTCTTTTTTTAATTTTTTTTTATTTGTTACTTAATGGGTTGCAATTTACTAAAACATATTCTTTCTATACATATATGTTCATGTATTTCCTTTGATACTACAACTTTTTATTATAACCACCAAAAATTATCAAATAATTTGATGTTAAAATACAACAATAACATTAACTTTGTCATCTACTTACCATTTAATACATTATTACATACACAAAAAAAAAACAAAAAAACAAAAAAAAAAAAAAAAATTTATTAAAAATTTTAAAAACTTTACCAACTTTTTGGTTTTGTATTTTTTCGTTTTGTTTTTGAAATTCTGGGAACAACCGTTCAAAGTGGAAAGACAAATTTTGTTTCAAGGGAAACAGATCATCTTAATCCGAAAAATTTGTAAGAAGTAAAAAAATTATGTTGAAATAAGGCAGTTAATTTTTGTTTCAAAAGTGACCATTTTGTTTTTTACTTCAGAGCAGTACATTTAAAAAAAGAAACAAAAGGAATAATGTTAATTGTTATTATTAATAGTAAATACCCATTTAATGTCTATATATAGTTATCAAATACTACACACTCTGTACTGTTAAGTCAATCAACAGTTAATGTTAACAAATGCATTTCTTTTATATTTTTATTTTAATTGCAATGAAAAAATTCTTCTAAATTCGTACACTAAAATTTAGAAAGTTCTTTGCACTAAAGGTAGACACTTTTCACTAAAGGTACACATTAGAATTACTAATTGCATTGTTGTTTTAAAACTGTAATGCGTGTTTTTTTTTAAAGTTTAGCAGAGGCGGGATTTCATATTTAATTTAATTTTTTTACGCTACCGGTTTATTTATGCTTTGCTAGTCTTATTTTTAGCTTGGCGTAAACTTCTTTCACTTAAAGAAACTTTCTGAAATTTTTATATGCTAATAGAATTCTAAAATAGTCATTTTTGACTATGGTTTCCTTTTCTTATTATAGTAAAGAAAATAAGATAAACTTATTTTGATAAGTTTAATGCATTTTTAAGATATACTGTTTGATATTTTTTACACTTTTTTCAAAAAAAGTTTTTGGCATTAAGTTACCTAATTAGATACTCAAGGTATTCAAAGTTTAAATTCCCGAAATTGATTTTATATGAGTTTTAAAAAGTTAAAACCAATTAAATAAATGAAATATCAATAATGGAGTTAGACCAGGATGCCTACTCTCTACTCTGTAATTGACGAAGTTATGAGGAAAACAATTCATAGACATGGTATTAAGTGGAATATCATAAATAAACCAGAAGATTTAGAATATGCGGACGATATATGCCTAATAACTCATACCTATGACGACATGAAATAGAAACTAAAAAGATTAAACAAAAACGCAAACGAAGTGGGTCTGCAAATAAATATTAAGAAAACAAAAATTATGAGATGCAATGCAAGAAAGCAGAGGGGACTAGAAATAGATAATATACCAATTGAAGATGTAGACAGTTTCGAATATCTAGGCAGCATCATTGGCACTGACGGAGGTACGATGAAAGATATAGATAACAGACTAAGCAAGAACAGTATTGGAAGAAAACAAAGCTGAGTATTTTCAAGGCCTGTGTCAGGTGGAAAACCTAGCTAGCCGCCAGTACGCTTACTAACAAATTACAGATCTTCATAAACAAATGCCTCCGAATTATATATCATTTGCACGATATTCTGGCCAAACAGAATATCTGTACAAAAATACAGACGGATTGGGCAGATAATCAGGGAAACAGAACACATTATACCCAAAGAAGCCCTGGATTGGCAACCACAAGGAAGAAGAAACATAGGCAGACCCAGAAACAGTTGGAAAAGAACAATATTGAAAGAGATAGGCAAAATTAACAAATCATGGTCACAAGTTAAAGCTATATCACAAAATAGAAATAGATGTAAAGGCTTAGTGATAGATGTCCCATATATGCTCCCTGGCAGAGTTGTAAGGAAAAATAAATAAATGAAATAGTTTGTTAATAAACTTATTCGCTTAAGACTTTGTTGTGTTTATGACGGTAAAAAAAAAACTTTAGAAGGTTCGAGATATGCTACTGGTTTACTGTGTATAATCCTACATATCCTACTTGTTATCAAGCTATTAACTAGATTTGCATTTAATTTTCCTAATCAAGTTTTTTTCTTTTATATAACCGATTTTATAAAGTATAATCCTAAACTAAAATTTTATTTTGTGTACAGTTATTAATTTATAAAACAAAAAATAAACAAACATAATTTACAGTATATTAAAACTTTTCACTATTACTCATACTTGATTTATTTGTCATAATGAAGAACACAAATAAGATGGTCACATTATTAATATATATATGACATTTCAATACCTAAAAAAACCAATCATTTTTGGTAATAAAAGAATCGATGAAATAAAATAAACCAAAAAAAAAAAAACCAAACGGTGGGAAATTACTAATTTTTTTATTTATATTTTATTTAAAAATATGGTGAATTATGAACTTTACATAATTTTTCTTATGAATTTTATATTTTTAAATGACTTCTTAAATATAACGTTCTTTTCGTTCTTTTGTTTTTTTTTAAGATTTTAACATTTTTTTAACAGTTATTTTTACACGTCCTCGTTCCAAAGGAGGTATATTTTACAACTAATTTCAATATAACGGATTATGGTACGTTACATTTAGATACTTTATAACCTGATACGGACTTTGAATGTTTTAAATTTTTTTTTTTGTAAATTCTATGAAAAATATAAAATTAGTTTTAAAAAAAAATAAATTAAAAAAAATTACAGAATCAGAAAATATACCAGCATTATATTTTAATTTTTGAAATTTCTCTTGAAACCTTTAAAATTTAACAAAATTTGTACACTTTATAGGAAAAGGAAAAACTATCAAACATTTTTATTAACATCCTGATATAGGTGCAATTAGAATTTCTGATGCTCTACACCTGCATGTATTTGTCTTAAAATTGTAGGAATATATAAAATTAATATTAAAAAATTTAAATTCATTCATGCAAATCTTATAGTATATATACCAAGAATTAGTAAAAATATTTGTTTTTTTTACTGTTAAGTTTTAATTTAAGTAATATCTGCTTTGTACCACGAAAGGATATTAAAACAGGGTATATAGACTTCATTCCAAGAACTTTCCAATTGATTTTTATCAAAGAACCTATATGCTTACCTAGAACTTATATAATAAAATCTAAACTGATTATCTAATGTAAAATTACAAATATTTCTATACATCAAGAGTAAAATTGGAAAACTACAGCTCAAAATCGAGTGAAATGGAATATAGAATGTGTGAAAGACTAAGGCCGGACAGTGAACTGAAGCGGCTTAAAAAAAGAGATGAATTACAAATTATAGTAAATATGAACGTGGGTCTCTAAAATATTTTTTCCTTATGGGAGGGTTGACTCTTGCAAAGATACTAATAATACCCATTTGGTAGTGTCAGAATTGATTCTTACTAACTAAACCCACCCCCCTGTTTAGCCAATATAATGCAATGAAATCCCTAAATACTGACGCAGTATATTGACTAGGGAATAGGCATAGGAGAGGATAGAACAGGATGGATTCGATAAAATTAAAATGGGAAATGGGACTGTAAAAATGAATCTGCTTATTATTATTACTATTTTGCTATTAGTGACGATAATCATCATCAATTAAAGCATGCTCTAGATGTTACATCTTTCTACAAGAGGTAATAATTGAAGGCAACTTTGACTATCACTGTAGCAGCTATTATTGCTAGTAATTAGTATTAATTATTACTATATTATTATTATTATTTGCTACAGATTAAGGTCATAATCAGGGTTTTTGTCATTTAACTTTTATTGTTGTTTTTGATTTGAGTTAAAATTTTCTTTCTTGAATTGTTATTTGATTGAAATAAAATTTCGTACCTTAGCTCTTAAAATTGTATTTTCGTACAGATAAGGCAATTATTGTATTCCTAAAATATGTATACGAGTTTTATAAGTGAATTAACTTCAAACCTCAATATTGTTTTTTTTTTAAATTACTAATAAACCTAAAAGAAATTTGAGATATTTATATAATAAATCCTAAAAATTTCAAAACGAAAAGAAAATTTTGTCGAAAAAACTTAATATTTTACGCATTAGTAGTGAATGAGGATTAATAGTGTCTTAGAAACAAGGAAAAACTTGTTTTAAATAAAAGTTCAAAGGCATATATATATATAACCTATTCAATATAAAACAACAATCTTTTTAATATAAAACAATTTTATTAATTACTCTTAAAATTACTAATTAACCAATTCGTAATTACCTAAGAAAAACAGAATAATTTTCTTAGAAAAAGAAGAAGAAAAAACCAAAAACCCACTATTCATTTATAAAAAAAATTTTTTTCTTTTTAAATTTAATTAAATATTATTATAATTATTTAAACTTTTTTATTAGTTAAATCATTTTTGAAGAAATTTTCTTAAGTTAAAAATGTTTAAAATATATGAAATAATGAAAATAATTTTCACTCGAATACCTAAAGTAAAGAAAAACTCTTGAAATATTTTATAAAAAATTTTCCAAATATTTTCTATAACTATATATAAAAAATTCCCATAAGAAACAAATAAAGTGAATAATTGGTAAATTCTTTTGAAAATTTTGTATATATGTATGTTAATATATTTATTTTAAAATAACATAAATATGAAAAACAAAAAAAAAGAAAAGAAACAAAAAATAAGGATAACAAATATTATTTAATCCAGAACATTGGAATATCCCTAAGGCATCCCTATACTAATATTTCAACATACACAATTATAATTTATAATGAAATTATTAACTCAATGGAATTTTTCTTTAAACCTTTAAACTTAATTGTAAATATTTGTGTATATGTATATATATATATATATATATATATATATATATATATGTATACATAAATATATTTAAGAACATTTTATTTAAAATTTTTAATATTAAAATATTTGTTGAAATTAATTCTTTAACCGTTAGTAAAATAACATTTTTGACATGAGATATATACTTTTAGGACACTGTGACTTAAGATTTTATCTAAATACGCATTCCATTTTGAGTATGTAAGATTTTAAAAAAATATATTAATATTTTAATAAATCAAAACTAGTCCTTTAGACAATCCGGCAAGCTTTTAACGATAGTAAACATCTATAAAGTTTAATTAATTAATCTATGTAAAGATGAAATATACGCTTCTTAAGTGAATATTTCAGATTACATTTATGATTTTTTTTGAACCATTTAAAAGGCTTAAAATAATGAAAAACTTCATAAACATATTATGTCAAGATTACCAAGCTTTTTTTAAATTTTGATCCTAAAACTATGCAATATTTTTTAAACATTTTATAATATTTTTTTTATTTTTTTTTAGTGCATTTCTCTGCCACATAAATGTGAACAGGAAATTACAAAGCCTTTCCTTATCAGGGGTGGCTGTAAATGTCATAAGGGGGAATAACTCTTACTTGGTGTGTGGGATTCGAAGCCTCGGTGTTTACAGCGCATTTTATACGCTCTTACGCACTAGGCTACCGGGACCCCTGAATATTATTTTTACTCTGACTTTTTTTCGGTTATGGAATATCGTATTTTTTTCTTATATTGAAGGTTTTTTTCAGATTTCGGTTTCAGTTTCCGAAAATCGTGAGTTCAGAAAAGATAATAATTTTTATTTGTTTGCTATTCTAATTCCATATTTTTTTGGATTTAAAAAAGAGCAATTAAATATTACGAATAAATAATAAATATAGGTTTCTTCTTTTAAAGTTATCTTTTTTTCGTTTTAACTTTTGAGTTTATTTTTGTTGGCTCGTCCGCTTTCTTTTAGCCAAAAAATATAGAAATTTTTTTATTTATCATAAGTTATTTTGTAATATCTATAGCTCTTGCCAAACTCTTATATTGAATCCAAATATTATAATTTTTTTAACTTTACTGCTGCAGAGAGTCAAATTGGAATTGATGTAAATTTTCTTTCGATAAATAATCTTTAAAAGTTGAATATATATAGAGGTTAAATTGCTAAAAAAGAAGGATAGTTATAAAATTGATATTCCTTTTGTTTTCCAAATTTTAACTTCTCTTTGAAATTATTAATATTTTAAATATAAGAAGGATAATATAAGGATCCTCTTCAAGTTGTTATATTTTATACCACCGCAAAATTTTTACAAAAAAAAACAAAAAATTATACATCTATTCAAATAATAATACATATCCTTCCTTCTGTTGTACTGTTGAATATTTATAAGATATAAATAGATAAAAGATTGCATGGTGTTGTAAAACAGCATCAATATAGTATTAGAGGTACAACAACAGTTATACAATCATTTTCATAAGTCTTAAAGAAAATTTTAGTTTATTTTTTTTAAATAAAGAATGGGATCAGAACAATCAGTACGTACAGTTTGTCTTTATTAAAATTATTTTGTTTTGTGTTGTTTTTTTTTTTGTTATTGTTTTTCTTTAAAGTTTGATATTTTTGAGTGAAGCCCTTTTCAGTTCAGTAAAAATGTAATAATTCGAAGAAAAAAGGATTATTTTATTTAATATGCATAGAATAGAAAAAAAAAAAATTATATAAATATTTTATTATTGCTCCTTTTCTATCTTTCTTTCAGAATACGAGAGTATCTTAATTTGATGGATACATAAAAGTAATTTGTATTCGGAGTTTATCTAGGATATTTAAAGATAAAAATATATCTCTAATAATTAAAGAAGTTCCAAAGAATTAATTTTTTTTTTGTTAAATAGACTTTTGGGAATAAAATAAAGTAAAGTTTCGAAATTTTCCTTTTTTAAAGAAAATTATATACGTATATATATATAATATGTATATCAATGGAAGAAATAATTGGTTGAATATTATAATTTGAATTAAAAGATAACTTTTTGTTTTTTTCTTAAAGAAAACAGCAACAGATGTTTTGTATCATATTTTTTCCTTTTTGTTTCTAAAATTTTTGTAACAAAAAGCTGAATGCTTAATGAAAAGTCAGTTTTAAGTACAACTAAATTAATTTTTATAAAAGTTTATTTTAAAACTTAGAATAAGTTTAATGTTGTTTAAAATTTAATAAGCTATAGGCATATTGAAAAGTAACTTTGTTTTGTATTTTTGTTAATGTAAACGACATCTTTTATTCTTTTCGTGCAATTTTATTATTAAAATTTATTTTAATATAAAATATTTTGACTTCGTAGCTTTTTTTAAGTTAATAAATGCTTTACTATACAACAATTTTAAAAACAATTTACTTCCTATCGCTCATACATTTACATCAATATAGAAGTATTTATTCTTGACAGACAATTTAAATTACAATTTCTTTATTAAAATTTTTTTCATATCATCTTCAATTATTTTTCATCTTTAATTTAAGCAATTGATAAATTTAAGTCAAAACTTAAATGGACTTTTGGTGGTTTGTTGCTTTCTTTTTGTTTTTTGGGAGAATAAGTGTGCAGCTCAAAAGAGACCAATGCGATCATTGCGCTAATTCTCTTTCATAGTCGAGAACTTTAACCAACCTTAGGTTCTAGAACTTATGGTACATTGTACTGTTTGTTTGATGATTGGGAAAATATGAATAAAGGAAATAAGGAAATATGGGAGTTACTGAAATTTGGAAGGATTGTTTAGAACAAAGATGCTATTCTTGAATTTAATGATATTATACACACTTATGGTGGCCCATTTTTGGAAATACTTCCGGTGACAAATTATTCCATTTTCGTGCTGTACGCATCACAAACGCATTTTAATTTGAGGACATGTGCCATTTACGGATCTTTACGGTATAAGGGTAAGCCTGTGCAGCGTTCCTTTTATCTTGGTTGGAATTTTTAAGAGAAGGCATTAAGGTTTTATTTTTAAAGTCTGAACAGGTTCCTATACTAAAAAAATATCTATAAAATAGAGTGAGTGCTCCAATAATTGTCATTAAACGTAACTTCTTTTGATTAAATTTCAGATACCTTGCTTAATTAGACACTGAGTTTTTATCATATAAAAAAGAAAATTGTTTGGCATCTACTCGAATTCGTCAGTTAAAATTGTTCAAGTTCAATAACGCAACTACCATTAACATAAAAATGAACATGAATATATATACTTTTTTTCAGAACTATTTCGTCTCTGTAAGAGATGTCATCAACGTAATAGAAAATTTATTATACCCCTGCACTTTGTTTGTAGCGGTTTAATGAAAGATTTTGGTCCTTCTGTCTAAGAAAGATAAGAAATATACCTCAATAATACCATAGAGTTTTGCTATTATTTTAACCTGTCTGAAACCTTGCTTGTAACTTCCTTGAACATAGCTTATATTATGAAATCTATCATTTTAAATGTAAAATAACATTTATATTTGTATATCCTGCCAAATCAAGAATTAAGCTAAAAATTTATGTAAGTCCTTTACATTAGAAAGAACAATCCAAGCCTCCATATACTTGTAGTTATTATGACCCACAAATAACAGATAAAAACGGATTTAATATTTTTCTACTTTTTCGATTTTAATTCTGCAGGTTAGTTACGCAATTAGAAAATTTTAGGTATCGAATAATCAATCAATAAAAGAAATATGTCTAATGTTTATTTTAGACAATTAAACAATACTAATAAATCATTTACTGTTTGCCTGTTTATAAACAATATTATCTTCTTAATTATGTTTCAGTTTTAATATTTATTGCAATAATTTTTAAGTTTTTTTTTTTATTTCTTTTATATTTTAATTTAATACATCTGTTTACTTAAATTGTTGTTCTTATATTCATAATATTTAAAATTATAAAATGCAAAAGAAAAAAATTTCACCCACAGTTATAATTTAAAATGTGCAACACTTGTAATTGATTAAAAGAAAAAGAAAATACCGCAGCGGGAATCCTTACAATTGTCCTTTAAAAATTTTCTGATTGTTTGTTAGTCCCTTTATTTTAATTTTCTAACAACCCCTAAAGTATATTCAGCACAATTCAGCACAAAAAATTGTATTACAAATAACAAGAAAAAAATTTAAAAAAAAATTATAAACTGTTATAAAAACATTTAATTTTCAATCCTTAATTTAATTTTGGCTCATTATTTACGGAAAAAAAAAAAATCTTTAAATTGCACAACACAATTAAATAAAAAAACAAAAAAAAATAAAATAAAAGTTTTATAAATTGTTTCAGAAATACCAGTTTTTACTAGTTAGTTAGTTAACTAATGTAAAGTAACCATTATCTCTAATATATATATGTATGTAATTGTATAACATCTGCTCAAATAAATATATTCAATATCATTTTAGAAAGAGGACACATTAAAAGATTGAAAAGTATCTATAGTTTGTATATTGTATTGAATAAATTTTTGTAACCATTCGGTATTTTGTTTTTGGTTAATTTTTTTTTTTTTTTTTGAAGTCTAATGTATATATATACATACAAATATATTTTATAACTTTTTTTTTTTTGCTGTTGGAACTGTAAAAAAAATATAATACAAAACAATTTTTTTTTTTTACGCAATATTTATATGAAATGCATTATGCCTTTTCCGAATACAGTTATACAATTGACTATTGAGTACTGGATAGCAAAACATTTTTTAAATAACGATTTTTAGAAGTTTCAAGCATCTTGGTTTGAACAATAAAATTTTAAACATTTTTTTATTTATGGTAATTTTTGTAAATGTTTACGTCAGAGGAGGTTGTCAAATTCTTAAACTCAGAGTTAACGGATCCATATTAACCAAGTCTATCCAAGTCGATCTTATAACAGGCTTTGTTATCTGCAGTTTATATTGTTGTGTTTTATTTTTATTTCTATCTATTCCTACATCTACTATTCCTACCTACATCATACATGAAATTGAACGTTTTTTTTTAAAGATATTATACAGTTTTAAAAATTAACCATAAACTTATTAAAAAGTTTAAGCCATTTTGGTTACTAATACAACTAATTTGGTTACTCGGACTACAACTATTTGGTTACTTTGGTTACTTAGGAAGTTTGGAATATGCTGTAAATGAAAAGCCAATGATGTATTCGACTAGCTGAAAAGCTAAAATTATATGTCTATAATATATATATATTTACTACTCTCTTCTAATTAAATTTGATTTTATGCGATTTGGATTGTTATTCCTGTTCGTCTTTTGAACATCATTATATATTTTATAAATAATTTTGCTAAATTTTTTCTTTTTTGAAAGTAAACCGATTATCCTGTAATAGATCTTAGTATATTTTTGGTCGTAATTTTGAACATATCTCGTGATTTTAAAAATTCTAATCCGAAAGATAGTAATATCTTAATCAACTTTTATTTTTTTTTTAGCCCATAACCTAAAAAAAATTGTATTTTGTTGTCATGCCTATATTCTTAAACATATTGTCTGAAAAATGCTTATTGGGTTAAATTTAATTTAAACCTGTAACATTCGTAACAAATATATATAATATATAAAAACAAAAATAAAAACAAAAATAAAAACTAAACCAAAAAAAAAAAATAAATACAAATTTTAACTAAAATTTATTTCTCAATTTCAACCGGCTGACTAGAGGCTAATTTGACATTTTTATTATGCGGTTTTGACAATTTTTCACAATATACGCACACATACAAATTTATAATACATTTAATAAAACAATAAAAAAAAAATAAAATAAAATGTCAAAATTTATTACATTAAAGGGGCTTCGTTTCATATAAACAATTATTTTGAACTCTCTTAGGAAAAGGATAGTGTAACATTTAAAACAAAACAATAACAGTTATTTTTATAAGTGCGTAACGTAACATGAATTTCTATATAACTGTAAAGGATTTATTACAATTATAATTTTTTTATTTTTTCGTTATATAATAATAACTGTAAATAATAATGACAATATGATTTAGGATTTAGGTCGAAATAAAAATAAAGTCACTAAAAAATGATTAAGGAACAAAAAAAAAAAAAAAAAAAATTCAAGGGGAACTAATAATCAAGGGAAATGAAAGGAAAATAAAACTGAAATAGTTGTTTTTTGTTTTATATGTATATCTATATTTTAAAAGTGATTGATTAAAATGTCAAAACATTCATTTTCGGGTCATTGAATCGCAATTGTAATGAATATTAAATGAAATTAATATATAGAAATAGATAATAAAAATAATATTAATGTGATTTGGAAATTTTATTTTGTAACTTTAATAACAATAGAAATAATTAAACATTTTATTAGTTTGAATGTGTGTATAAGATTTTTTTAGTATAAACATATTATATATAGGTACTTTAAAAATCCATTATGATATAAAAACAGTAATTTAATACTTTGTTGATCAACAAAATCATCTTAAATAATTCTTTACTGAACCTAGAAATCAGATAAGCTTCTTCACTTAGTTATAATTTGATTTGATTAGTTATATTTTGATTTAAATTTTGTTGAGGATTACTACTCTGAACAATTTGATTTTTTCAAAAATGTTGTAGACTTCCAATTCATAACTACTCAAGTATTTTTACTTTATTCATGGCATAGCATCAAGGTGCGCAGGGACTTTTGGTTTATTATACAATATTTTTTTAATTTTAAGTTGAAAAATGCAGTTGTATAGTTGTGATAGATGTTGAACTCTTCATTAATTGGATCCATCATTTTCATTAACAGATTATTTAAAAACTATTACAAATTTTTATTTTAGTTTTAAAGTAAGGGTTTTTTTTGTTTTTTTTGGCGATTTCGGTGGCTGAGTGCTTAAAAATTATACCTATTGAATCCAGGTAATGTAGATTTAAATTCTGCATAGATGGTGTTAGTTTTTTCACAGGTTTCACAAGAAAAATGCTGGAAAAGAAAATTTTGAATTACAATCCCCTCTTGTGAACCATATATGAAGTAAATATAGTAAAATAATATTAAAGTTTTCATAAATAGGATTTAATGGTGTCAAATCGGCACTTTGTGTATGCTATTTGTATTCTGTAAGAGAAAAGCGGTCCACTAACCAAACGTTATTTTGTAATTACCGAAGAAGATTTAAAATATGTTTAACTACTAAATTAAAAATATTTTAGTCGAAAAAAAAAGAAAATTTAAAACTACATTTTCTTAATATTTAAAAATCATTTTACAAATATTTGAATAGAAAGAAAATACATTTTAAATTTTAATTAAAGTATTTTAACTTTTTAAAATTGTGCAAAATTCTTATTTTTATAATTAAAAGTATTTTTAGGGTAAGTTCACATGATAAATTCACATGCATGCATCAGGATACAAATATTTGATTGGTTGAAAATATATATCGTATTCATGACATGCTCTGCCTTTCGCTTATTTTAAGATACAAAATTTTTGGTATCCTCTATAAGAAGCATGACAAATGCAAATTTGTTTCAAACGTCAAATATGCAGATATAAAATCAAACGTCAAAAAATTTAAACGTAAATATTTTTAAAAATTGGTAAATTTTTTTCTAATTGCAATATTTTTTGTTAAATGGATATAATATAAAGCACAAAAAAAATATCTTACGTAAAATAAGAATTTTCTCTGGTTTTAGATTTAATCAGTTGGTATTTTGTAAATAAAAAATTTTTCCATAAAACAATATACACATAAACTTAGATACTGTTAAATAAAAATGTCGCCGTTTTGCATCTCGTGAACGTGTGGATGCATGTTGGATGCAAAATATTCGTTAATATTACTGAAGAGTACACGAAATGTAACCGAAATAATTTTTGCATCCGGAAGCATACATCCCATGTGAACTTGCCCATAATCTTTAAAAAAATTTTTTTTTAAAAGAAAATTAGGTTCGAGTAAAATAGCTGCGAAGAGCCTATACTTCTATTTTTTCTTTAAAGTTTTAATTTCGAAAATAGCCACTGTACATCATTTTAATTTTACGTTGATATTAAAAATTGGCTTTAAATTTACATGCACACCTTTCAAATGTTGCCAATATTTTAGCGTTGCCATAAAAATGTAATGACATACCTTTAATCCCATTTTTTAAGCTAAAGTTAATACAACAATGGTGCTGCCCACACTATATCAACAATGCAACCGTCTTTTAATATGCAATTTCATCCAGTTTGCCTAAAAACTAAATAATTTTTGCCAGAGTCTTCAAAATTTTTTTTGTAGCATTATTTAATTAAATCGGCCTACTTCAATTTGAGATTTTACCAACACAACGAAAATTTAATAAAATATTTTTTTTAAGGGTTACAAGTTTTTTTGACAATATACAAAATTATTTAATTATAAATTTGAAAATGAATTGTATGTACGGACACAATTATATTTCTCAAAATGCAACAGTTAACAAAAATGTAGTGTGCGTAAATGCCAAAAATGTTGACATATAATGCGACAAGTGGACACGACCAATAACCATAACGACAAGTGTTTTTAAAGTTTAACATTTGACATATTTTACGTTAGACGTTTGGTATTCAATTGTTGAAATTAAAACATATTCATTTAGATAATTTATGGTTAAAGAAGAGAATATCCGAGACTATGGTCGAGAAATAACGGCAATTACCTTTCAATTATAAAACAACACTAACTGACAACAACAAATTGTCCTATCATGAAATTAAAAACAAAAAACGGAAAATAAAATAGTTAATTAGATTTTTTTTTATTTTGTAAAAAATTATTCCTTTTAAAAAAAAATTAAAAAGAGAGTGCCAAATAAAATAAATCTTAATAAAAAAAAAATATTCTTCCCACCTCAACCTACATGATTAACTGTTTCTATTAATTTATCCATGAATTTTAAATTCAATAAAATTCAATCAATCCAATTTTTTTTATTAAAATTATAAAAAAAAAAAAAGAGAATAGTGAACAAAACGTCGATTAATGGTGAGATAATTCCATGGTCATTCACTTTAATAATTTTTTTTTTTTTTCATAAGTTATTATGGTGTGATTGGTGTGGCGTCTCATATAAAAATTGGTATTTTTTTTTTGTTTTTTTGTAATATTAAATAGAAATTATTAATAAAATTTCGGTTATTTTTTTTTTATAATTTTTATATTAGTTTTTTTTTCTTTTATATTTTAATATTTTCTAAATTGATTTCGTGATTAGTCTATTAAACAAGGTAAACCACCGCACAGTACAGTTCATTCATTTTTCCCACAAAAAAAAATTTTTTTTTGGTTTTGATTTCGTTTTTCTTTCTTTTTTTTCTTTGTGAGTGAAAAAACACGCAAAAGTTATTTTTTGCTTGGTAAAACGATAGTAGTAATGGTGTTGATGGTAATTTTCTACAGATAATATAATAATATGACACATGTGAAGTTTTTTTTTTTTTTTTTAAGTTTTTATTAATAAATTTAGGTACAAAACAAAAAATGTTTTTTTTTTTTTAATGAAATGAAATTAATTTAATATCATTTTATTTTGATATAAAAATATTATGGGAAAAGTTTCCAATCATTTTAAATTGGATAATAAGAAGTAAACTTAAAAAAAAAAAAAAATTACTTTAGATAGTTTGTTTTGATATATGCAAGCTCATATTTATTTTTGGAGGTGATTTTTCGGGTTAGTGATGAAAAACAAAAATCAAACAAAAATCCATAGTCGTACAAAAATTTCTGTTTTTGTACAAACTTTAAACTTCTTCTTCATTATTTTTTTGCATATATATTTCAACATCAAAGAATAGCAAACAATGATGGGATTCAGCCCCTAAGCCCACTCTAAATAAACCCTGATTTTGTAAGAAACTCTAAAATTCTTTCTAATTAGGTATCTTTTATACATACATATTTCAACATTAAAGAATTTAAAGCCCCCGCTAAAGAAATTACTAAACCCTGATTTTGAATCCAATTCTAAAGTTCTTCGTTATTATTTTTACATACATATTTGAACAACTAAGCATTTCAAATAACTGGTGGATTTTCTTTGTGGATTTTCTTTTTGTGGCAAAAATCATTATGAATTTTGTTTTTTGTCGATTTTTGTTAATACCCGATTTTTCTTCTTTTTATTTTCTTGTCTATGTGTGATATATTATACTGGTGTTATATAATTGTTCGGTGTTCGGCTATTTGAGAGTTTCCCGGTCTTCATTATGGAAAGTAGGTATATTCTAAATGATTTGTGTATTTAGTGTTTAGCTATTCTTTTTTTTTTAATGCTGCCTAACAAATTTGAATTATCCTTTAGTGTTTCGGATTCTTCTATTATTTCTGACCCTCATTATTTTCTTTTATTTATTGAGAATCGTCAAGAAATTTTAAATGCAAATTGGTATTGGTTGAGAAAGACTTTCAGAGTTAATTTTTTAAAATCTATAGCCTGTTGTTATATAAATTTGATTAATTATTTTTGTTAAAATTTTCTTTTCAAATTATAAGTATTGTTTTTTTTATTTGGATATAACTGTTTGAGGAATGTGTGCACTAATTTGTTATTAAGTCAAATTGTTTAACACCACAAGGTTATCTTTGATAGTTTTATTTATTTTTGGATTTTTATCACATTGAACTTTGGTTCTACTTTAAATAAAGGTGAGTAAAACTATTGTTTTAAACTTCCTAATATCATTTTCTGCTGTTCTGTTCTGTTCGGCATTGCGGTTCGACATATTTTCTTTATTTCTTTCATAAGAATTCTTTCTATATCAGTATCTTTAGTAATAACATATACATACTTTATTATGTCTTTCCTTGTACCATCTTTTTTAATTCACATTAAAATTATTTTCCATATTTTTTGTTCTCACATAAATCATTTTTAAATACAATTTTTGTCACCGTTTAACTTTACAAAATAATATCCTTTTATTTACATTTAACATAATTACATCATTATATTTTTAAATTCAATCCTTTTTTTGTTTTTGATCATATTTAATTCAAGCTATTTGTTTGAATGAGATTCATTATAATTTACTTAATATTCATTCTCAATGTAAAATGAAAGTGATTTAATCCTCTTACACCAAAAAAAAAAAAAAATCTTTTAGTAATCAACTCATAAAATAAACTTACAATATAACACTTGCACTTTATTTAATTCTTTTGATTACAAATCTTCAATCAATAATCATTAATGTCGTTGCACAATATTCAGTTACATTGAAATTCAACTGCATTTCTGAACATTTATTGGCATTTAAGTAAGTGGCAAAAAAAAAAAAAAAAAATTCAATTAGATTCCATTTCAAAATACATTTATTTGCCAGTTTGCAACTTCTCATTCTCTTAATTGTTTAATTACCAAAATTGGGGTGCAAAAAAGTAATTTAAAAATTTTAATACAGTTTTCTTTACAGTTCCTAAACAGCCACACCACATTTAATTATCAGATTTTAAACAAAATTACAAAAAAAAAGAGCTTGGCAGTGTTTGTATTTTTTGATATTCTTGAATTTATGTGTCCCTCTTTATTTTTCATTTCCAAAACTAAATAAAGTGATTTTAAGTTTCCTTTGAATTTTATTCCTTTTTGCCATATGGAACTGATTCTTTTGCTCATACTAAGACCAAAAAATTTTGACGTATCTATTGAAATAGTGTCAAAAAATAGTGAAGTAAAGAAATAAAATAAAAAAAAAATGATAAAAATTTAAATTCACTTAGGTCACATCTCAAGGGAGAACCCAAAAATAATTTTGATTTTAGTTTTTTTTCGTTTTCGTATATGTTTTGGATGCAATTTTTAATAGTAAAAATACCGTGAAAAACAACATGTGTTTGTATTGAATGATATTTTTCTTTTTTTTTATGTATATATGTAAAAATAAAATCCCTTTTAAAAAATTTATATATATTTTTAAAAGGCACTTTATTATCCTGCATTATAAAAATATCTAATAATGTTTAAAATGAGAAAAATTCACAAATTATTTAGTATTACGAAACAAGGAAATAAAAATCAGGGGTAAAAAACCTTATTTATTAAAGTTTTAAAGTACTGGTTACTTTAGTTAGGTTAAGTTAGGATAGGTGAACAACTCCGATAAACACAAAAACAAGAAGTTTTTATTTACTTTTTATAAAAAAAGCTCCATAAATAGTTTAATAAATGGCATTCTTCTTTTTTCCATTTATTTTGAAGTTTCGAATTTTGACAATTCTCTTCATCTTTCATGTACATTGTCGTTGAATTGGTAAACAAAGATAAATTTCATTTGGACATAGTAAAAGTGTTTATTTCGTAGTGAGTCTCCGACTTTTATAAACAATATTTCAGAACTTTTATTAAATATTTTCAGAAGAGAAGTAGAAGATTATGTAAAGTTTCGTAGAGTGTATAGTTGTATTCTAATAAATTTTACCTCCTTGCAGTACATGTAAAGGTCAGGTCAGTTACAGCCAAGAAATATTTAAAATTATTTAATGTAAAATTTTAAATTTTTTATGGTCTTAATATTTTTTGATTTTCGATTGAGAGTTTATTTAAAATTTGTCTTCAAACACTTTTAATTTATCGATTACCTAAAGTTCTAGTATAATTTAATCTCTCGATTCTCTAATGTTCCAGTATAATTTTCGACTTCAGTTTGAAAGTTTGATCGTAACATGAACATCTCAAAATTTTGGTAAGAATCCGAGAACTTCTTTTTAAAATCTGAAATATTTTTCAGTTTATGGGGCCGAGTTTTTGAAAAAAAAATAAAATGTAATAAAAATTATTCTTTTTTAAAACTGAGGTTGTCGTATTCTGCTTAAATATTCATTTTTTGATTTATCACACCACAAAATTCACAACAAAAAGAAACCAAAAACAGAGCAAAAAGTTAAACTCATATCACTGAAGACCAAAAGAATGTTTTAGGGGTGAACATTTGCGTATTGTTTTAGATATAGTCAACTAGAAATTATTACGGTATCTAAATAAGTATGAAATTTTTATTAAAGTTTAAGTATTGTTTAATGGTAGAAAAGGTAAATGGGACATTTAGCTACATCATTCTAAAGTATTCTATGATAAGTGGCTGTAAAGATTTTTTTTTTTTGTTACTTTGCTAATTTTCTCTCACTAGGTTATAAAATTTTAAAAAGGTACTGATTGTAATAAATCGCGCAAAGGAATAGTAAAATGTAGAATAAAAATGATAATTCTAAATGACATTTTGACATTATTCTGATAATATCCTGAAGAATCAGTGAAAAGATGCAATAAAATTTTATTTTTTTTTTACTTTCAAAGAATATATCTTTAAATCTTTTAAGCATGTGTGAAATACAATTATCATGATTGAATCTTTTGAAAGGTGTGACATTATGAATCATATGGTTGTGGTAATGCAACATATGGCTATATTTTAATTTGAAATAAAATCCTTCAACTATTTATTTATTATTTAGAGTTATTGAAATTTTTCAGTATTGCAATAGAAAAAAACAATTGCAAAATAATTTTTTTATCAAGAGGAAAAATGCCTTAAAGTGAAAACAAATATGAACAAAATCACAAAAACAAAAAATAGCAAAGATTTTTTACTACAGCATAGAACAAAATTGTTTCGAACAATTTGGATCAAAGAATTTCTAAAAGTTTCTTTTTTTTTTCCCGAGAGAGGTACGTTCTTTTCAAAACCACCAAAAATACTGTCTTGGTGTTAGCGGTATTATTGTCTGAATTTAGTCTCACATTCAATAAATTGACTAAATCCCTCTCTTTCTATTTAGTCAATATAATGAAATGAAACACCTTAGTGCTAATGCAGTATATTGGGTAGCAAGTGGGAATAGCAGAGGCTAAAACAAGGATGTGGAGTCTTTGAATTGGAGAGTAGGATTGTAATGAAACAAAGAATCTGCCTATTATTATTACTATTTTGCTATCAATGACAATAGCCATTAACACTTACAACATGCAGTAGTATATAACACCTTCCTGGATGGGGTAATAATTGAACGCAGCTCCACTGTCACTATAATAGCTATTATTATTAGTATTGTATTAATTATTATTATTATTGCTATTTACTACAAAGTTAAGGCCATCAGTGGGTTACAACATGCAATATTATAATATAGCAGCTTCCTGCATGAGGTAACCAAACATAGATGTACCAGCCAATGTAGCAGCCATTATTATTAATAATATACAAACCTCAATTTTCTTTAAATTTATTTATAAGGGGAGTTGCCAACAGTTTACCATTTTATTTATTTGACATAATATTATATAGATTTAGTATTTAAACTTTCATTTCAATTTAAACGTTCATTTATAAAAATTCATTAACTTGTCTATGACTTTTTTTAAGAATTCCAATGACAAACCTTATAAAATAATAAAAATTGTAATATAAAAGAAATTTATTGTTTAATTCTGTTTGTTTTATGGGTCTTAAAGACAAGAATGACATGTAAGTAGAATAATTTCTCATTTTTTTAAAAAAATTAATCGAAAGTCACAAAAATGTTGCGTTGTCATTTTGAAATTTTTTGAAATCACTTTTGCAAATATTTTTACAATATAATAAAATAAAATTCGCAAGTTGTAGGCTTTCTTGTAATTAAATTGTAATAATAACAATTGAATTTGGATTAGAATTAGAATTAGGTACAGGAACAAACCAATATTTACATAGGTGGTCTTTTTGAAATCAAAAACAAAATTAAGAAGAAAAAAAAAACATTTAAGTGTAGTGTAACACTCTATTGATTTTTTTTTTATTTGTTTTATTGTGCCTTATCTAAAGATCCTTGTTTATGATTTCTCACCTTTTATCGTAAATCTCAATTTCTTATACAAAAATAATCAAAGACGATCTTTTGTGTCTGAAGGACATATTAACTTTATTTTTCAATTTTTTTTTAAATTTTGATTCTTATCTTAATTTTTGTTATAAATTGGAAGGTCCTATATATGTAATTTCTAATAATAGACAATGTGATGTGTTGTATTGAGTAGAAATCATAGCAGGACTAAAACATTGATTTTTTTTTTTGGTTTAAAAATCACTAAAGAAACAAAAAAATAAAATCAATAAATGATATAGTTGCCAAATGTCATGAAATATTTCTTTATCTTTTTTATTATGTTTCATGGTTTTGTAATTTATTTTAGATTCCCGGAATTAAAAAAAACAAAAAAAGAAAGAAATTAAAGTTACTTTAAAAAGGAAAGTACATTTTGTTTAATGTTTAAGATCATTATTTATAGGTTACATATTTAGAAAAAATTATAGCGCTAATTTCTAAATTAGGAGATATGAAATAGTTTATTAAAAAAGTGTTTTCTTCATATTGTCTACAAGTTCATCCGATAGTTGATCTCAATATAAAATAATAACCACAATTCCGACCATCGACGATAAATTCGCAACTAAAAAATTAAAACATATACATTATTTATATTTTCAATTTTCTTCGCTGATGGTCGAATTTATCTCTAATCAGATGAAGTCACCAAATTGTATTAGATAATATATACTATCACCGCAATTCGTCATAAAAATTCATTTTAGTAAAGTGTAATCTGAAAATGTGATTACGTCGATATCGATATGGTTTGTGTCTCAAATTAACATTCTACTAGGAGAAGGAAGTATTATATTATATATTACGTCGATATCGATATGGTTTGTGTCTCAAATTAACATTCTGCTAGGAGAAAGAAGTAATTTGAAAAATAAAATGGCAGCATTATAACGATAATGCAGAAGATATAGAATTGAAGACAATTATATATATTACGAAAGTTATTTATGTGTTATGCAATTCTTAATCTATTTTTCAATGATTATGTGTATGTAACCAATCATAACTTCAAATTTAACCCTTCAGTACTGAAGAATTGATGCAATATAATGGACAAGATGTTTCAAGAACTGTTCATTACTTCCAGAGCTCAAAGATAAAGTGCATGATAAAAACGATTTTATTAATAAAAAATCCCAGATTTTTCTTACCAATTTACAAAAGTTAAATCAAATAAAATGAAATGTAATGCTTTATTGTTTTACCTACACTCTTTAATGTAATATTAAGACATTTTTAAAATTAAATTCTTCATAAAATAAAAAAAAATTTTATTAAAAATAAAAAAGAACAGAATAAAAATTGAATTCAGGTCAAAAATTTATAGAATGTCACTAATGACCAATAAATTCAATTTGAAAACTTTTCCTTTCTAGTTTTCTTTCAAAATTCGGGGTGAGTAAAATATTAATGTGAATATTAATGACATTTAGACATATTATATAATATATTACAATACTTTCACTTTAATATATACATATCTATACATACATATTACAATACTAAAACATATATGTAAATTAAAAAAAAATATTAAAAAGGAATTCAAAGAATTTCAATTAAAAACAAAAAATATATTTTTGAGAACCTTTAAAGGACATTTTTTTAATAAATTAAATAGATATGTACAAGTAGTTTTATTTCATATTTATGTGTGTGTTTTTTGTTTTTTTTTTGAACTTTTGAAGTTTTCAATGTGGATTATTGATTTTAATATGAATTCAAAGTTCTAACACAAAGTTGAATTTAGAAAATTTTGAATTGTATGGCAAGCGCACAATTAAGGATATTTAGAACGGTTAAATTTATATAAAAATTAAAATGTCATTAGTTCAAAGGATTTTTTTTTTATAAAATAAAGTTATTGGTTATGTACTCTGACATTTCTTTTTCCTGTATAGATTCCAAAATAAAAAAAAATCTTTTATTAATTGGTATATGTTAAGTGAAATATTACATAGTAATTGAAAATTGCATGCTATTTTGCATTTATTTTAATCTATTGGTTTCTTGTAGGATAAGGATAAAAAAACACTATTCAATTGTTAATATTAAAATAGAAAGATTGTGCTCCGTTTGAAATTAAAAAGATATTGCATCGATTCTGTTTAACAAAGAATAAAAATAGGGATCACTTACAGTTTGATCGCGCTAATCTATGCAAATACAAAAGCATGCAATAATTACTTAACGCATAAATACTCTAAAAAAAATTAAAGCTGCTACTACAAGAAAAATTACCATAAATAAACTGAAAGGTCCGCCAACGAATTAGGTTTTTAATCGATGGGTTAGAAATAGCGTTACGCATGTTTCAGATGTAAAATTGTATATGTTTTCGAAATATATCTTTTGAGATTTATAGCAGGAAATTATACATAATTATACAAAAATACTTCAAGGAAAATTACAGCTCTGATCACAAAAGAAATGGTCATAGATAAACCTAAAGTTTCTCCAACAGATCAAATTTTTAATCGATGGGTTAGGAATAGCATTACTCATATTCTAGATCTAAAATCACATATGTTTTCCAAATTTTTCTTTTGTGTTTTATACAAGAAATTTTTATTTATTTTTCTTTTTTAAGGAACCTTTAAGTAATTCAGTAACCGTATTTTTATGAAACTTAAATTTAGATAACACTATATAAAATGTAAAATTTTTGTTTTTAAGAGTGACTAATACTTAATAAAAGTTTTAAAATGATATCATCATATTATGCTTTCTAAATTAACATTTTTTTTATTATTAAATTTCCCCTTGAAAATATAAAAAACAAAACAAAAGAAACTAAAACTAAATCTATGTTTAACAAAATTAAAAAAAGATATAAACTACATTTTACTTTTAATAATAAATAAAAAAAAAGAAAAAGATTTAAATATTTTAGAGATTTTCCTTTAAAAAAAAAAAAACTTAAAAAACAAATATTCATAAAAATGAAATGACATTTCTGTTTTTTTTTTTTCTTTTTTTACATAATCATTATAACGATTAATAGATTCTGTATATATGTATTTATATAATATAATATACTGTTTGAAAGTTTTTATTTCTTAAAAGGATTCTTATTTTTTTAACGGTATTTTTTCCATTAGAAAAACACTTGTAATAAATATTCCCGTTATAATATTTATGTGATTTTCACACAATAGGATATCCTACTGTGATTGTTTAAGTGATTTTTTTTAAACTTTCTTAACCCTAATCGTCCAATCATGAATAAATTTACCTATACTATCTTTCAGAATTAGTTTTTAAGAATTATACTATAAAATAATAAAAAAAAAAAACAAATTAAATGCAAGCATCATTTTATAAATGATTGAGGTTTCAGGGACATATTCTAGAAGAATACTAAAATTAATTTATAAAATTTTCAGAAAAAATCGTGGTTGACAATCTAAGGTTAATTTTCTTTTTCCCTTTCCAATTTTTGTTTTATTTTTTTTTATTATTGAAAAAAAGTTGATTGCGTTTTTTATCGTTTTAATAGTTTTTTTAAGCAATTTCAAGTAGCCACTGTTTTATTTATTTTTTTAGTTTTTTTTTTCGCAATCAATTTCTTTATATTAACCCCAGTTCTAATTGATTAGAAGGGAATAGGAAGCTGTGATAAAAAAAAAATATAAATCAAATAAAATGTGTGAAGAGAACAAAATTTTTCTGAATGTAGTTGGGGTGGTTTGTTTAAGGATGTAAAGGGAGTTGGTGGTCAAAAAATATACTTTTTAAATATAGTATTTTTTAAATGGATTTCATTTTATCTGATTTTTTTTTGGGATTTTTGTTTTGTGCTGTTAATATCCTGCTGTTATTGTTAAACCACATCATGACATTTTTATTGATTTTAATACAAACCATTTTCTTCCTGTACATATATAAATGAAATTGTTTTGTATACCGGTGATTTTATATATGTTTTGATTTAGAATTAAAGTGTAAAAAAGCTGAAAATATTACTTTAATTAAGGAAATAATCTTGGAATATCTTTTATTATCTAGAATTTTACGTATTTCTTTTTTAATCAGATGTAAAGATAAGATTTTAAGGTGAGTGGAATATTTAAGTGTAGTTAATTCATTCAACAATTAATAATTAAATATTTATAGTTTTAAATTAGTCATTTGAAAAAATTATTTTATAAAATTGCATTTCTGTTTAACTAATGGCATACATTTTTCAATCATAATATTTTTCAGGTCCTTGGTTTATTATTTTTTTTAAGATTTCCATTTTTTAAATGCGGAATAAATTGTGGAAGTCTAAATTTTTAAAGGTGTTAATAATTTCATACGTCTTTATTAGTCGTAGCATGGCCGCCTCATTTTGTTCTTCCGCTACACATTTACTACCGGTAAACATTTCAAAAAGTTTTAGGTTTTTTACTGTAGCTTCTCTTGTTTTCATCCTATAGGCGAGACTCAGCGAGAAAAATTTTACTCAATTTTGACTTAAATGATAAAGACTGTTTTTCCCTCTTTGAGCTTAATTTTCAATGTTTTTAAATTTGCTTTAATTTACTTCACTAGATTAAGATTATTCATCCTTTCAATTTTTTTTAGTGAAACATACAAAATTACTTGGCTTCGTCGTATTATGTCACATACTTTGTTTAATACTTTTCCGTTAATATCCCCTCACAAAATAATTGCACCCCAAATATATTTATAAAACTTTTCAGATGAATGACAACTATTGACTAATGAACCTGTTGGTAGAAAGTGAAAGCAAAGAATATTCATTATACCGGTAGAAAAAATTTCAATACAATTAAAATGAGAAATATTGAACCTCCATTACATCAGTGAACCATCGCCTTTCAATAAACCTGACTTAAAAAATTAAAATATTTTATGATCCTTTCGTTTTGTTTTGCAGAATTAATATTCTATAATTAAAAATAAATATATTTTATTTCATTCATTTGTAAATAGGTATATTTATTAAAATACATGGGTGGGAATTAAATCAATAATGTTACATCAATAAATGAAAAAATCCTTAGGTTAATTAGAAAAAAAGTAATTTTAATTTTTGATAAATGTTGATACACAAATATTTTGCTTGATTTATAGTTACTTTTATTGTACATAAGAACTTGTATAATATTTTGATATTTTAGTGAACAAGCTGTGATTCAATATTGTGTTCACTCAACGTATATTTTATATTAAAATTTTTAATTTAAAATCGAATTTATTTTATATTATTTAATTTTCGTTTTAAATATTTAGTTTTAAACCATTTCTTGGTTTATTTTTATTATTTAAATTGTAAAATAACTATAAAAAAATATAATAAAATGCCCACCATTTGCTACAACAGCTTTTTCAAATAACAAAATCAATAAAAATTTTGAATTTAATTTAAAAAAAAAACTCAAGTTTCTAACTTAAGTTTTTTGTAAAAAAACAAAAAATAAGGAAGTATTTAAGTAAAAAGAAAAAAATATTATTCCCATTTCGGTTTTAAATATTTTCCTATTATTTTAAATTTATTTATTTTTTTATATATGTAATTTCTTTTTATTCATTAAGTTTTTATTGAAGCATTAAAAGTCATAAAAGTTTAAATCATCCATTTAGAAAATAAAACAATTAATTTTTGAAAGAATAAAAGTAAAAAAAACCACAAAAAACGCATTGCAATGAAAAATCTACAAAAAATCATAATAACAATAATAATAATCACCTTAAAGCAAAAAGTAAATATATACATATATTGTATATATAATATGTATATATGTATATAGTACGTTAAGATCTGAATACTAAAATCTTTAAGTTTTTATTTATTTTGATATTTTATTGTTATGACCGTAAATGCTAATTATTTTATGACTTTAATTGTAGGCGCCAGCAACTGACTGACTCCTTACAAATATCCATTTATTTACTTTTCAATATTTGTTTGGTTTGGTTTTTTTTTAACTACTTACTTTCTTATTTATTTTATATCTGTCTCATTTCTACTTGTATTCAATATCGTCGTTATTGTTACGCCCATGAGAATATTTGTAATAATTTTTTTTTGTGTTTATATCCGATATTTGTTTTCTTGATTTTTGCATATTACCTGTGGTGCAATACAATGTTACCTGTTCATAGCTAGG
Organism: Poecilobothrus nobilitatus; assembly: GCA_947095535.1. Classification (NCBI taxonomy): domain Eukaryota; kingdom Metazoa; phylum Arthropoda; class Insecta; order Diptera; family Dolichopodidae; genus Poecilobothrus; species Poecilobothrus nobilitatus. Next base: position 58,444,622 of record OX352774.1, read on the forward strand.
TAAGAAGAACAAACAAAATAAAATAATAATAAAAAAAGTACAAAAACAAGTGCAAATTTCTTCTTAAAGTGAAATTTGAAACTTTTAAAGTAAGAAACCAACTAAAATCGAAAAAAAAAGAAAAACGAAAACAAAACAAAATTCAATATCGACTATAAGAAATCTTTCATGAGCATATCTCATGTCACCAGATTAAATACTATATAAAAACTAACCAATTTTTATTACTGTGCAACAGTCGAAAATTTATGCCTGTATCAGGCACACAACGCAGAATATTAAAAAAAAAAAAAGAAAATCAGAACAAAAATAAAACAGACTTACATGTTACAATCGTCTGGTGCTACTTATGTTATTGTACTGCAATACCAAATTGCAAGATTGCAGTCTACTTTTATTCTTATAATTTTTTCCCTTATGGTATATTGAACATTTTCAATTGTTGTGGTCATTGAAATGTTACCTGGTACTGAATATTGAATACTAACTTGAATCGACGAAGGTTTATTTATTTTCAATTTTATAATATTTGTTTTTGCAATTTATATATTGTATCCAAACCATAGTTATAAATTTTAAGCCCTACATATATAACAAAAAGAAATAAAAAAAACAAAACTAAAGGACTATAAAACAAGAAAAATAAGTTTATTTTTTTCCACTGTTTTTTTCAAAAAGAAAAAATCTCTAGTTTGGTATCGCATTTAAGACATAACAACAACAAAATGTTACGTTGTTGACTGGGATTTTCTGTTGTTTTTTTTTATTTATTTTTACGATCTTATCTGAATATTTTTTGTGTGATCCCCGGGCAAAGATGACCTTTATTAACACTGAATAATATTAAGAAAAAAGCGAGGAAAACTTAAATGAAATAAATGTTTTTTTTTATTAAATATTCAAAAGTTGAAAAATTTTTTCTTTGTTTTTATTTTTAAAAACTTAGCTTTTTTTTTATTGATTTCTAAAATAAGGTTTGGAGATTATTAATTAAACTATTATTGCCTTTAATTCGACATATAGTATCGAATATTTGACAAATTTCAGTTTAGATATGTAACAAAGTCGATTGCAAAATATCATAAATAAATAGTGACGTGTAAAAAATCTCTTGGGACTTCTAACTTACTACTATAAGACAAAAGCCCAAACAAAAGGTCAAAAGTTCCATGGGAGAATAAAGATCAAAATATCTATTGGGAGAGATTTTATGGTCGGTTGCGAAATCATATTTGTCCTTTTTTCTAGAATATGTACATATATGTATGTATATTTGAGATTCTGCGAATTAGAAGGGAATTTAGAATTTAAAATTTTTATGTACATTCTGAAAAAAACATATAACCCTGATATTATAGCCAGCTATAAAATCCCTCCGAATTCTTATATATATATATATACATACACCGCAGGTAAAAAGGGAAACCCTGATTTTGTAGCCAACGGTAAAATCTCTTCTAATTCAGAATCTCACATATACTTTCGGAACCTGAATCAGAGTTTCCCTTCATTGAAGTGAGTCAAAAATTCCAATCGTCATCTTGTACCGTTCACTGTCTTTGTTAGTAACTTCATCTTTTTACAAAAGGAAGAATTTACCTCCTATCTCATATTATTAGACAAAGTATTGACAACCTTTTGCGATCTTAATCTCTAACATGTATTTTTCCCTGTTTTTTTTTTAACAAACTACAGTGCAATAGTTAAACTTTAATTTTAAATACTAAAATAACCTGTAAATTACCAAATTACCTGTAAATACTCAAAAAACATACGGATTATCTTATAATAAAATAAATTTTGACTTTTTTATGTGTCTAATTTTTAATTTGCTATGATTTTTTTTAAGTTGTATTTAATTCAACATGTGTATCTAATTTCGTTATGTACTAAATTAATAAAATTATTGATTATTATGATTTTTATTTGAATTTCATTTCCATTTCCTCAAATAAATCAATAACTGTATTTGATGGTGAACAAAATGTGGTTATGTTTTACCTGAAGTATAATAAATATGAAGTACTTGTTAAAATATAAGATAAGTGATGCATCTTTTCAATATTTCAGATTCCAATTTAATATTTCATAAAGAACTTTAAATTACTCTGTAAAATTCTTTAAAAATTTTAATTTTTTTATTTATTTTTATATTTAAAATTATGTTACCTGAACAATTTAGAATTGTTTCTACAATTTTCTTTAAAAAGAAAAAAAATTGATATTATAAAACATATAGTACTTAACATTTTAAGTGCTTCTGTGGCACCTTTCCTTCCCCTTTATGTTGTATTAACATTCTTTTGTTTATTGTTTTTTCATTATTTTGTACAACTACAAACAAAACATTTAATAAATATCTTTAATATACAGTATAGTATAGAAATATATTATGTAAAGACGTACAGTAAAGAAAGAAAGTTATTTAATGCTAATATATTTTATTAGAAAAATATTTCGGCCTATAAGGCGAAAAATCTGCGGTACAAATCATGATAAGGCTATATAAAAATAAATTAAAGAATTATATAAAAGGAATAATAGCAGCTGGATCATATGCCTAAAATTGTAAGGGGCATAGAATTTAAAAAAAATTTCTTTATTTTTCCATCATAGTTAAAAATATCTGAAAAAGAAAAATAAATACTTAAATATCTGAGTTCAGTAAACATTCAAACTTTGCACCTAATACAAATGAATAAAATTAATAGTAGTAGCTAATTCAGACTTCTAACAGGAAAAGAGTTCATAAAATAAAAAATTTTGCTTGCTTTTATAAATGGGCTGCGTACTGAATTTGTGGCCGATAGTTTTGCTATTCCCAACTTTTTTCCTTCAATTGCTTTAACATTAACTAGAGCCCTATTCAGGAGCTGAGGAATATTCATTGCTTATTTTGGTGAGGACTCGATCCCATTTATAGATTTCTTATTCTTACTAATTCTTCTTTATCAGAAAAAAATATGTTTTGTTTTCTTTTTTTTCACAGAATTAAAATCAATGTAGGATTTCCTATAAGAATTTTAGCACTTGAGAACATACAGCTTAGCTTAGCTTTTATCCCAGTAATAATAATAGCTTATAGCTCAAGAGTTTTATTTTCCACTAATCCCAATTTGCTTACTTACATTTTAAATATTTTTTTTTTAAAGTATTGTAGATTGCAGTGTCATGCAAGGTAAGCAACATTATTATTAGTTGTGAAAACATAACTGCAATAAAAGCAGTTGAAACTTAAGTTAAAAATTATTGCTTAGGCTGAAATTTTACCAAAATTTGTAAATAAAGGGGGTTACTCTGTTAAATTATTTGTGTTAATAATATATAATATGTTAATCATAAAATATAAAAACAAACAAAAGTTGAACATACAAGGCAAATGAAATATATAGTTAGATGGTAAGTTAAATTAAGAAAATATTCTTAAAACCTTTGTACTTAGACTTAGCTAGTCTCTTTTCTTAGACTTAGCTGTTTGCTGCTGTTTAAAGCTGTCTTAGCTGTTACATCTGTTTTCCATTTAGATTAACTTTCTTCCAAGGATGAACAAAATCAAATAATTTGACTCCAAAATTTACATTTGTACTGTTGAATATGGATGGTTGTAATATTCATATGTGTACATATATATAATATTTAAATATAGTAAATTATTGCTATTAGTGTATACTTAAATATCCAAAACAAAAAAAAAAAAAAACTTTTCGGAAATTTGACATCTGGCAATAGGAAAAAATCTTCTTTATCACAAAAATATCACTTTTAGTAAAATGGAAACAATAAAAAATTAAATACAAAAAAAAAAAAAAACAAAAATGAAAAACTAGAACTAATTCAATACATAATATAAATAATAAATATTTTAAATACATTATATGCTTATATACTATACATATATACCTAAATAAAGTTTAAAAAACAAAAAATAAAATTAAAAGAAAAACTTTTTCTAAGTGTTGTTTCATGTCACCTGATGAAAAAAAAAAAAAAAAAAAATTCAAATTTATTTTCCATATATGGGCTCTTTATTTTCTCTATACATATACATATATACATACATTCAGAAAAATTACGGTACAAATATTATACTATACTATATCATATTTTCATACTCCCATATCTTCCCTTTTATAAAATTTGCAGGATAATGGTGTCAAAAATTTATTTTTACATAATATAAATTTATAATATTCTGTTATCTGGCGTAATTTCATTTCATTTCAATGGGGTGGGTGGGAGTTATTTTATTAGTTCTGAATGTGATTTTTGTACAATTGTACATTTAAATATTTAATATTTTTTTTATTGATTCATTGATTCATTCAATAAAATTAATTGAATTTAAATTACTTTAATACGTAAATATAATATAGACAAAAAAAAAAAATAACAAGAGGGTGATTGACATTTAGTACAATCAGGTTAAGTACAATACAATTTGTTAAATTATCTGGGAACATTTTTTTTTTTAAAGAAATCTTCAAAAACTTTTAACTGTGCATATTGATTTAACTTATCCTTGATAAAATCCTCTTAATATAATCCTTGATATCCTTGTATCTTAACGTCGAAATAAAATTTTCCAAAGGGAGTTTAATGGCTATATGTAAAAAATCTTTAAATATAGTGCTATACTCTTTTTTTGATGGTTTTTTCGGTTTAGAGTCTTGACATCTTTAGTATGTGATTAAGCAATATAATCAATAACTTTTAAACCATAATTTTATAAGGTATTATATGATATCATATGATTTTGTACGTTTACATGACGTTAGGAACCATTTTGTACGGTTTTTGTACAATAGCATTGTAGTTTTGTATATTACATATATTATACAAGTACATATATATTGAAAACTTATCGAATATTCATATGATAGCTAATGACTATTATAGTTAGGGGTGTTCTCCTAAAAGTATTTTTTAATTATTCACGACATATTTATTATTTATTTTTTTTATTTTAAGTGCCCTCTGTCACATAAATGTAATAAGAAAATTATACAGCCTTTTCTTTTCAGGCGTGGCTCTAAATGTCGTAAGGGGGATTTATTCTTACGACGTGTGTGAGATTCGAACCTACACTCCCTCGACGTTTACAATGTATCTCATACACTCTTACCCACTAGGCCACCGAAACTCTGAATTATAAGTTGATCTCACATATTTTATATTTTCTTTAAAATGTATAGTTTAGTATATAGTTATTGTTATTCCGCCATAAAAAATTATATGCCGTGATATTTCAAAAAATTGCTAAGAATAACAACCACCTTTTATATTTATTTTTCTGCGTTCGAGATTTTTGTTTTTACAGAATTTTAAGAATTTAATATCAGATTAATATAAATCGACTGTTAAAAACTCTTTATACTGCACTATGTTTACACTTTATTGTCCATCAAAATAATATTTAACATAAAAGGGGAATATAAACTTTTTTAAGGAACATAAACTTGTATCAAAAAATTATAAACCATAATTTATAAAAAAAAAAATACAAAAAATAAAAACCAACCAAAAATGTTCAGTACCAAAAAAGTGAAAGTTCAGTATACCTTGAGAATTGGTAGACCGGAGAAAAACTTGGAGAGGCAGCAAACTTTTAAAAGTAACTAAACGAAAGCCGGAGAAAATTTGAAAGAATTTGTCAATACCTAACCCTTTACTTAGGGTTTACAGGATCGAAAAAAAATAATTTTATTTTGATCTGTTACAGTAACAGATAATCGCATGCCCCCTCCTTTGAAATATTTTCCGAAAAAAAAAAAACCAATCACAATCCCAAAAAATTTTCTTTTACTTTGTACATCCAATAATGTACAGAATTGACGTATTTACTGTTAGTGAAAAAGTTTTAGGCCTAACAAAAGAGGACAATAAATACCTTAAAACTATGAAATGTGTTGTTGTATTTAAAAACAATAAATTTGTTGTTGTATTAATTTTTTTTTAATTCTCTAATTAAAAATTTTAAGCCAAATTTTGATGGATTTTTAAAGGACTTTCCATTTTACAAAAATTTCAGTTAATGTCACAGAATTGATTCTTAAGAATTAATTGTTCTATAGGGTTATAAATTATTTCATTCTTATATTTAAACTAATAACTCTCATTAATGTCATATTATATAGTATTAATTTTTACTTAAAAAACAAAGGCTCTTAAAGGCTTAAAAAAGAAAGGTCAAAAGAAAAAAAAAAAGCCAAAACAATCTTAAAAAATATAAAAGATAAAGACAAACTCTGAAAGACAACCAAAAAAATACAAAAATAATAAAGAAATGAAAATTTATTTTCATTGCAATAATGTGTCATTAATTTATTTTTGAATTTCAATGAAAACTGCGAGAAAATCTTTTCTAAAAAAAAAATGAAATAAAAAAAAAACAATAAACACCAGCAAATAAACGATTTATTTTCAATTAATTAAAATAGTTTTTAATTAACAGTCAAATTAAAATAATAAAAACTAAAAAAAAACAAAAATAAAAACAAAAATAAAAATAAAATGAATGAAACAAGAATGAATTCTTTTTTATTCTTTGAGATCTTTAATAGGATATCAGCTAGCATCAGACATATACTATTGCTTAAGATAATTTTTGAATACAAATCAAGCAAAAAGAATAAAACTGACCCAACATCTGCTAACGAATTCCTTCAGCTTTCAGTATCCTCTGGATTTATTTTTTTTCTTTTCTTAAGTCTTATATTGAATTTCTGTATGTAAATAATATATGTATAGATAGATGTAGGTATATAAGCATGTTTATAAAAATGGCACGGTGACAAAATTAACACTATAATATACAGAATCAGTGTAAAAAGGAAACCAAACCGGCAAAAAAACAATCAAAAAAAAAAAATAAATAAAAAAAAAAAAATTAAAATAAAGCGTATGATAAGCGTAAGATTGAAATCGATTTTATCGTAAAAATAAAATCCCTACAAAGTGTTTAGAAAATAAAAAAAAAAAAAGTTTTTGACGTTATAAAGTTAATTATCAGCGGTAATAAACAGTTTTAAACATTGTGTTAAATTATCGAATTCTATTGAAACGGTTGAAAATTTTAATAAATAAATGTGCGAATTGTGTTAAAAATTTCAAAAGTAATTTTTGAATTCTTTTTTATTAATTTCAATTTTATTTAATGCGTTTTAAAATCAAATCAATATTAATTCTTTAAGCGTCATTTAGAGCTTCTATACGAGGGCTCTTTATTTCTTTAAAATCCAGGTAATTTATTCATCAATTGGGCTTGATTTGAATTTTCTGTTAATATTTTATCTCTATACAATGAATATCTGAAAATGATTGCAAAGGAATCAATGTCCAATTATTGAACTTATTTTTTTTATCTGATTTAGTTAGTTATTTAGTTTAGTTACTTTAGTTACTTATTTCTTTTTCCGCAAACTTTTTTAATTCTATGTAACTTGCTAACTTATAAACTGTATTTTCTATATAAAATTTCAAAAATTTCCTAATGATATATTTAGAAGTGCATGTTATTTTTTTCCTATTCTTCCCACCTAATCTTTCAAATATGCTAAGAATAGCCCGTTTGGTATAGTATCAGATTCTTACCGACTAGACTCTTTAAAAGTCTGTAATCTGTCTGTCTGCTTACTGTAAGAGAACAATGAAGCTGCCAATTATTAATACCATGCTATGAATAACAAAGCCACCATCACCTTTTTGCATGAGATAATAATTGAGCGCAGCTTTTTAACAGCTATTATTATTAGTATTAATTATTTAATTATTATATTATTACAGTCAAGCTCATTAGTGAGTTACAACATGCAGCAGTATAGTATCCTCTGCAGAAGATAACCAAAGGTTACTACTATTATTAATTTTAGTTATTATTATTAATAATTTGCGATATAAATTATTACGGAATAAAATTACTACTTATTTTGTTGTATGATCTGACCGGGGTTTAAATTCAAGATCCTCTGCATTAAAGACTGCCAAACTACACGACTACGCCTTGAGTCGGAGGAATTGAAAATAGCATGAAAACAGCAAAACAGCAAACACAAAATAAACCGATGTTAATGAAGTTTAATTTGAAAGATTTAATTACTCCAAAAGTACAAGTAGGTACTCAACAAAATGGATAAAACGAAATGAATCATTTTCGAGAAGAGTTGGTTGCATTAACAAAAACTAAAATTAAAGTTTCTAGTCTTTCTTCTAACAACATTTTCTCGTCTATGTTGATCAAACAATTAATAAAATATTTTTCTGAGATTTTAAGTTTTACTTAATCGGAAATGTGTACTGAACCTAAATAAATAAAAAATATTATAGCAGAAATTGGTGATTTCTGATTTTTAAGTAATATGTTGGTTCAAATTCATTACAGTATATTATATACTCTTCAACAATATACTCCTTTTCTCTTCATTTTTCTTATAAGTTAAAATTTAAATTTTTTTTTTTTTTATTTAATTATAAATAAATCTTATAACAACTAACAACAACACTACAAAAGATCAAAATAATAGGGACGTAAATCCCTAAAAGAACTTTCAAACAAACCCTTTCTTTAAGAATAAAAACAAAAAGAAAAGAAAAAGCTAAGAACAAAACCATCAAAAACACCTAAAAATAGATTACACATATTTTGCCGACAAGGTGATATTTTATCATTTATAAATACATATACATATATATATATACCTATATAATATAATGTTTTTACTATGTATGTATAAAAAACAAAGTAAAAAGAAAAAAAATACAACCGCCAAACGTTAAGTGAAGAATTTCTTGTTTTCAAATTGATTGCTCGAATTTGGTGATAATTTTTCTTTAATTTCAAAATATCGACATTTTGATAAGACCCTTCCTTATATATATATATATATATATATATATAATATATATATATAAATATATATGATGGAATAGATTTACAAAATTCAATATATTATCATATCAAATATGTATAAAAGTATGTATATATTAAATTTAAAGGTTCTAATAAGATTTTTTAAAGTTTGATCATCATAAGTTTCAATATTCATTTACTACCATTCATCGTTTCTTTAATTGTCTACTTGTTTTCAAGATTTTCATCAGAACTTTAAGATATAAAAATTTAAACATGGAAATAATATACAAATAAACAAACATAACATAGTGTCATTTACGAGAAAAGTGTCAAATTCTGACACTTGTTTTTTATTGATTTTAATTTAAAATCGAATTTTTTCATTGAGTATTTTCTGTTTCATTCTTACACTTCATTACCAAAAAAAAAACAAAAAAAAAAAAATAAAAAAATAAAAAAATATTTTTAAGATATATATATTCAATGTAAAGTCAGGGCTCAGTTTTTAATTAACAAAAAAAAGGAGTTACATATATATTGTATATATATTATGCGTAAGAGTTATCTAAAAAATAATCGAAAAAAAATAAAACTAGATTTTGTTTAAAGTGGATTTTTCATATCTAACGATAAAACCGTGAAATAAAATTGTGAATGACTTGAAATTTTGTTTTTGTTTGTTTTATTTGTTTTTTTTTTTTTTTTGATAAAAAAAATGATAATTATAAAAAAATAAAAATGGTTCCAAAAGGTCTGACAACTTTGATGTTTATTTTTTAAAAATCGATATTTTTTTTTTATCGATTTTTTTACTGACACAAAAAAAAAAAAAAAATAATAAAAAACAAATAGATTTTAATTGAAAATAGTTTTTCAATAAGATTTTGATTTGTCAGTGATTCATAAAATGTTTAAAACCAAATAAAATCATAATGAATACTAGAACCTGGATTTGGTGTTGTTATTTTAATAGATTTTAACAAAAAAGTATGGAGAGGTTAACATATTTAAGATTCTTAATTTATAATCAAAACTTTATAACATCATGAATCGTGAATATATATTAAAGAACTTAACAATTAAGAACACATTATATAGTGATTAGTTGTCGTCAAAAGTCAAAATAACGTTAAATAAAGCTTAAATAAGATCGGTAGTTAAATGCAGTTCCAATTTTTGGGATATGATAACAAACGGAAAGCTTTGTGTTTTTATATATGAAAGCAGAACTTTAAAAAGCATTAGGTATTAAAAACAGTTATAGAATGAGAACAATAAAAAGCAGAACTGAAAATTTCAAAACCCTGTCTGTTGCATAATAAAATATCAAAAAATAATCTAGGCTCTAGAGTTAAATGTAATCGTAAAACCGTGAAAAAAATGACAAAGTGATCTGAAATAAGATATCAATTGAAGAAATTTGGCTAATTGGAGAAAGAGTACTACATATAGATTTATAAATACAAACGTAGTGCGCCCATAATTTTTGTAGCCATAATAGAACTAACTGTAGCTGAGTGATTAGAAATATTATTTTTTTTTTTAAATTTTATTAAAAATATTTATCTGAAAAAGATCTTTCTCTGAAATCTGAAAAAAATCTTTATTTAATAAAAGCTAATTTTGATTTCCGTCGGTTAAAATTTGTTGGGTATAAAGCATATATATTAATATAAATTTTTAGTTTCGATTATGAAGAGCAAAATTGAACTTAGATTGTAGGTTGATTGATTTCTTGAATTTTTGTAAATTGTACGACTGGGCAAAAACCTGTAGTGATAATGTGTTCACACAATTTGAACGTACGAGGTAAGAATGAGTTTCTATATTTGGTTGTTCTGGTTCTAATAGACTCCACTACATAATCTTAGTCTTTATACTATAGTTCAGTCTTGCCTCTTAGTAACAACTTTAGCAGGCATCATGTAGGTTTAGAAGCAGAATACAGAATTTTACAATCAAATAGAGTACGGATCAAATCTATGGTATCACAAATCACAGCCAACCATATGATAGTCCAATTTAACAACTTCTAGAAACAATACAATGTGTAAGGAATAAATGAATGCGATACAGAAATAAAATATCTGAATTAAAAGTAGTTAAAAAATGTTAAAAACTTAAATATATGTCAAGTAAAATTAGTATCAAGTCTCCTTTAAAAATTCAAACTGTTCTCCTTAAGTTGCAAAATGAAAGAAAAAGTTCTTATTTTAAGCTGTAAATTGAAAAAGAATTTGAAGAAAAAATTTAGATTGAGCACTGTGCCACATTTGATATAATATATGTATGTCTGTGTGCGTATGTTTTAATCAAATCAAAAAATATCATTCAAATTAATAAAATATCAGCCATCCAGCAAAAAAAAAAAAATCACAACTGATTATACCCGTACGATAAGGATCGGGTATATTAAAATTGATCCTCCATTTGTAACACCTCGAAATAAGCTAGCTAGATATACCTTCAAAGGTATGGATCGGATCAGAAAAAAATTCTAAGACGACTGAGCTTTGTCCGTCCGTCCGTCTGTCCGTCAGCAAGATAACTCAAAAACTAAGAAAGCTATTTTTTATAATTTATTAGAATTATTAGAATTATTAGAAAGAATTTTATAATTTATAACTTTTTTTTGTAGCCCCATCCGTTACGGAGCTACAGTTCCTCAAACTTTTAAAAAGCCCTATTTTTAAATGCATATGTCTCATGTTCTACTTAAGATTTTTTCAATCAGAAAACGTCATTCGACAGGTATTTTTTTTAAATTTATAAATTAGTATCAAAATTATACAATTTTTTTAAAGTTATATTTAAATTTACCGTTATATGAAAACCAAATTTTGCATGATTTTTCTACCCTCATAACTCCGGAACGCTTTCAAATAGTGACTTGCAATTTTGAGAGCAGAAAGAACTCTTAGAATTAGTATAATTTTGCTCAGAAATTTGTTTTGGACCACCCTCTGTTTATGAGGTATTAGGGCTCAAAATTGAAAATTTGCTTTTAACTTAGGCACCTGTACACATTTTTCTTCGGCAAGACAAAAAAATTAAAGGTCCAGTAATATATTTGTACGTGTGTTAATGGTTTCTTTTAATTGTATAGGGTTCCTAAGTTACAGCCCCCCAAAATTTCAAAAAACCCCTATTTTCAGATGTATATATCTCAGGTTCTGTGTAGTAGTTTTACAATCTAAAAACACTAGAAGACCGGAATTTTTGTTACCTCCATAAGACAATATCAAAATTATGCAATAGTTTGTAATTTACTATTTAAATTTACCGTTATGTGAAAACCACATTTTGCATGAAATTTCTTTGGAACCTAAAATTTTGAGACAAGAAAGAACTTTTAGGATTAGTATAAGTTTCCTCAGAAAATTTTTTAGTAGCGCCCCCTCTTTAAGAGTTATTACTCCTCAAAAATTGAAAATTTGCTATTTTCAGGCACCTGTAACTTAGGCACCTGTAAAAATTTTTCCTCGGCAAGACATGAAAATTAAAGGTTCAATAATATATTTTTACGTATGTTAACGGGTTTTTTTAATTATATAGGGTTCCGGACTTACAGCCCCTCAAAATTCCAGAAAAGTCAATTCTTCATATTTTTTATACCGTACGATAAATAATTTATACATGTGTATAGTATAAATTATTAAACTTAGGCATTATACATTTGCCGCTTAGTATTAAATGGTACTATAGCATATTTGGAAAAGTTAGATAGATAAACGTTATTCGGAAGGTTAGAATCTGCTTTTGAAGAATGTATAAACATATAGTTTGAATATATGTACAACCCACAGTTCTAGAAATTATAAAATTTCACCCAAATTATTTTAAAATACTAAAAAATTAAAAAAATAATATTATAAGCAGAGTGATAGGCATACTAACGGGTCGTACGGGTATCTAAGAGTTGACAAAGGCAACTGTATTCATCCTCGTTTTAAATTAGATTTAAATTAGAGTTAAACTAGTGGTTATTTATTTATTTTTTTCTTTTTAAAATAAAATAAATTTCTTTCAATTTATCGATATTTAATGAATAATTTGAAAGGGTTAAATTTGTATGCTAATGGGCCAATACTATTACTATATTTTCTAAATAATATCTATATATTAAAAATATGGTGTGAGAAATTTTTCAAATTTAAAAAGATTTTTGATTTCGATTTTGCTTTCAATTTAAAATAATATTCTAATTTTGATTCATAAAACAAAAAAAAAAAAACTAGTAATTCACCATTTTAAAATTGGTTTTTAATCAATAAAAAAGAAAAACTGTCATTTGTTTGAAATTAGTTTGAAAAATTTAATACCTTTATCTTGACAGGTTAGTTTATCATAAAATAATTTAAAATGACTTTGTTTTTTTTTTTTTTTGTTTAAAAAAATATTAAAAAGAAAAATGAAGCTATCGAAAGAATTTTAATATAATTTTAATAGCATTTAAATTTTATTCTATTTATGAATGAAATTTAGAATTTTAACTAATAAATTTTTTTATTTAATTTTTAGTTTAAAAAAATTTATATATTCATTGAAATAAATTAAAACATAAAACGGTTTGAAGGTTGATGAACCTTAAAAAATTGATAAAATTGTTATATTATGTTTATTTTTTATATCTATTCTTTGGTATCTATTGAGCATAAGGTTGCATTGATAAAGGTTTTAAATTTTAATTGGCGGAAAGTCATTTAAGTTGAAACTATAAAATTATTGACAATGTTAAGATTTTGTTTAATTAATTTACTATTATATTTGGTCGCAAGAAAGATTTGTTTTAGTTCTTATTAAATATACTTACGATCTTCCTTCAAATTAAAAATACTTACGATCTGGGCAGGATTTGGACGCACTTAATATTCGGTTAATACGTTAATAGAGTTAATTAATTCGGTAAAATAGAGTTAATATAGATAATATTTAAACCACATCTAACCACCTAACATATTCTCATATTTCATTTTAATTGATTTCCATTGATATTACTCGCTCGTTTTAATAAATTTCGGGTTACTATAGCATCTAACCCGTCTATTATAGTATAGATAGTAATGGGACATAATTCTCGGTTTGTTTTAAATCATTTTTGCCGAGAAAGATAAGATGTTCAGGTTCAATAAGTCCTTTGAGTAAAGTGAAAAATGATTTAAAATATTTATATAATAATATTTTTTTATTTATTTATTTATATTAATATTACATACATTAATGTAGTGCAATATTATTGAACCATCGGCTACTAAGGCCATTATAGGTTTTTATACTATTATTAAATTATATACTAATATTATTTATTTTGTTTATATTATATACTATATATTTACATTATATTTGGTCGTAAGGGGGGTATGTAAAGAAAAAAACACTTACGACCTGTGCAGGGATCGAACCCACACTCCTTCGGTTAATACGACACACGCCTACCCACTAGGCTACCGAAGCCCCTATATATAATAATAATGTTTTTTAAAATTTATTTATATAATAATTGCATACTTTTAGGATTAAAAGATTATTTAACTCTTTTTTTTTTTTTTGTAAAAGTTTCTGCTATTTTCTTTCAAATCATGATTTAAGAAAATGAATAATGAAACCTTTCACATTATTATTCATTTTTAAATTGAGGCTTATTAAATACTAGTTCACTGCTTTAAAAATAAAAAATGTAAAAAATTCAAATCTTTAATTATATACTTTTTTCTTTATTATGTTATTGACGCTTAATTTTAAAATGAAGAAAAAAAAATTGCGTTTTAAATCTTTTAAGTGAATATTAAAACGCATATTTTTCCATTATTGTTGCAATTTTTAATGAGAGTATATATTATTATATTACATTGTGATAAAATGCGTAAAACAAAAACAAAAATCTAAAGGTAACAGCAAAACATTATTACGTTCATGAAAATTATTAAAGATCAACTGAATCTGATTACAAAAGATGTTTATTTTTAAGATTTATGATCCATTTCAATATAATATAATATATACTTGAATAATAATATAAATTATAATATAATATAATTTCAATATACACTTGAATGAATTTTTGTGATTTTGTGAGAAATGAATTTGATTGTTAGAATGAAATTTGCGTTAAAAAATTATGTACTTGTTGTAGCATATTTTTACTATGTGTGTGTAAATATATTTTAATTTATACGTAAGAAAATTTGAATAATTTTATATTATAAAATTGTTGTTAAGAGTTTTTAATTACAACTAAAGTTTTTGATAAAGAAGAAGTATAATAAGTACATTGTAATTGCATCCAGCCAATGGTGTAGTGGTTAAGACACCGGCCTTTCATACGAAAGGTCTCGTGTTCAAACACCGGCTGGGTCATATAGATTAATAAAATAATATAGATTTTTCTTATAATATATAATTCGTATAATATAATTAAATTAAAAATAAGTATATATGTCTTATAAATTATAATTAATATCATATTGTAATATATAATAAAATAATAACAAAATATAATTCTTTTGTCAGATAATAGATGGCGTAGAACTTAAAGAAACGCCTACCTAGCCTTGTACAATAGCTATAGCCAAGTAATCAACGGCTCCGTTAAATAATGATTCCAGAAACTGGAGCTTAATCAAATAGAAATAATAAATGACTTAGTGGATGCTCTATGCTCCTTATAGGAGTAAGGCAAAAAAAAACAAAAATTGCACCCAGATTTTAATATTAAATCGCTTAAGCTTCGGGCATATTTTGCGATAATTGGCCGAACTGGAATCCTCATTGAGTGCAGATCTTAGAAAATGAACTTTATGATAAATGTATGTGGGGATTTTCAGTACAAGAAAAGACTTCGTTCAAAAATTAAACTTGATCTATGCTAATTGAAAGCAGATCTTAGAAAATTAACTTTATGATAAATGTATCTGGGGATTCGAACACAGGAAAAGACTTCGACCAAAAAGTCACTTATATACTTCACACAATGATTTTGAAGACCTTTATTGAGAATTCTTCTTCTTGAAATATTTAAATAATTTTATTGAATATAAATAACTTAGAATAACTTATTTTCCACCAAAATTTCAATTGATTTACTAAAAACCTAGAATTAAATAAATCCATTACTATATCATGTATATGTATAACACATTATGCACATAGTAGGTATATAATTATACAAATTAAACAATTATTATGATTATTATATCAGTTTTTCTGACTCATTTATTTTATGAAATTTTTACATATCAACAAATTTATGCATTTAATTTTATTGTTTTATTTTGTTACACTCTTTAATTATACGTTTTTAAAAATAAAATCGATTAACTGGTAATTTGAATTGGGTTAATATTTGATTTGAATGATTTTTTCGTTTATCTTTATAGTAAAAAAACTATAAGTGAAAATTCTTTCAAATGCACGAGTTTACATACTCTTTAATAAAGAGTACATGGCTTTAATATAAGTAAACATCATCTCGTATTTAGTTCAAACGATAGGTTTAAAAACTGTAAGAGTAGCTGGGACGATAATTCTTTTATTACTTATGACTCCTTTCTAAGTAGTCAGTTTTATCGGAACATATAAGACGATTAGGTATATTATAAAGCGAATCTATGTTTATGAAACTGGATTGTTTTGGATCCTGATTCCTCCTATGTACATGTATACCAACTATTTAGAAGATAAAAGAGTTCTTCATTGAACATTGACGATCAAGAAGAGAAGTCGTGAGTTATTATATCATTACAATTATGCTTTACATGAAAACAAAACATAAAATTTACTTATGATATATAAAAAAAAATAAATTGTATCACAAGATAAATTAATAAAAAAGTATTAAATGGTATCAAACAGACGAGTAATCAACGGCTTAGTGAAATTAATGATTCACGAAACTGAAGCTTGGTCAAATATGAATAATAAATGACTTAGTGGATGCCCTATACTCCTCATAGGAGTGGCAAGGACAAAAAAAAATTGTATAAAAACGGTATTTGTGCCCTATAAGAACCGGGTTGCTATTTAAACCAATCACATCATTATGGTTATTCATTAAATATATAACACCTATGTATTGTACTATATGGTAACGAAATACAACCAGAATATTTAGAAATTGTATATTTCCAATGATCAGAATTGCTCTATTTCTCTCCTTAAATCAATTTTTCTCGACAAATATATACTTTTTAGTCTATTTTGTTTACTCAAAAGATGTAGCAACGAGTAAACTGCAGAATATTTGCAATGGTTTGAACTACAGTTTTATGATGAAAGTTTTAAAGTTGTTATTTAAAATTTTATAATATAAGAACCCAAATGTCAAACTCTCATATTGATAATACGCCTTAAGGTTTGGGGCAAGATTGACGGCGTATATACGGCGTTTGTTATGTGAATTTTCAAAAATTAGTTAAAGTTAAATGTTATAAAAATAATATAAGAAGGCAAACACTGTTTGGTGAGAAAAGTAAAGTTAGACCAAGTTGAACTTTTCCCACTTTAAATGACATTTGTGGTTGTCAAATTCCAATTCTATTTGGAAGTGTTTGGAAAATTGGTATAGGAAAATATTTAAAGTAATTTGAATTTATTTAATGAATGAATGAAAATTAAATAAATTAGTAAACATTTATTGATTGTGAAAAAAAAACAAATGCAATCAATACTGATATGATAACCAATTGATTGAAGCAGTCAGAGCTCATAATATTTTGAATAAAAAATCATCACATCAAATCAAAACATAAAAAAATATCAAAATAAAAGCTGAAGTGCCGAAGTGAAACATTAAAAATGAGCAGAAGGATTGTTTAGTTTGGTAAAGATAAAAGTATTTTCTTTTAGTTAGGTATAGCTCTGTATAGTTTTGAATTGAGAACCTTCTTGAGAAGCCACAAAAATGTTTGCACAAAACTGGTATATATGCACAACTAGATGCAAGAATTTACGGGATCTTCTTAAGAGCCTATAATAAATTTTAAGAACTAAATTTTTTCATAAAAATGGTATGCACAACTAGATGCAACAAGTTTGCGAAATGAATTTTTATGTTTGGCGTAAGAAAATGCAAGTCACTCCATCAGTAAGCGAGAGTTGAAAAACCACAATAATTTAAAAACAAAATCTAAAATAATTTAAAAACGCAAATTAAAATTTTTTTAGTTAGTGCCAAGAAAATGTTTTCAATAAACTAAAAAAAATTACAATTAACGGTGTCTATGTTTATACCAGACTATCTAAATTGTTTTTGCCGTTTGAACAATATTCTACGACGTCGATTTTGACTGAGACTTAAGAATTTATGTGTTTAATATTTGGTTGCCTCCAATTGGTTGCAATAACTAAAATAGACAATTTGTAGGCGATTCATTTTAATATTATATTATTCAGATACAATATATTAAAAAAAAAAAAACTACATATTATTGATTTAAATTTTCAGTTAAATATAAATGAAATTAAGCGAATTTTGCATATAATTACTTGAAATAAAAAACATTAAAAAAAAGCTCACCGACCGAATTATTTTTTTTTTTATTTTTTTTTAAATTACTTGCAATCATGAACGCAATTTTTTTTTTCTTTCCTCATTTTGTTTTTTTGTTTTTGTTGTATTTTTCAATATTTAATTGCGCAATTTTATTGTATAATTCTGCATCTTTTTGTTTTTGTTTTTGTTGTTTTTTTTTTATTTTGTATTTTTTGTAGTCGATTGTTTTATTTATTGCGTGCAAATTGTTTTCAACTTTTTTTTAATACTGTTAATTATGTACTTTTTAAATAATGATAATCATAAAAAAGAACGAAAATGCTTAAGTTGAGGGAGGCGGACGTAAAGAGCTGAAAGGAAAAAAAAAAGCAAAAGTAATGAGTTTTTTTAAATATATCAAAAACAATAAAATATTATCGTAAGTAAATATTCACCACACCAACTAACCAACAACCATTAAATATAAAAATCGACCAACTACCCAACTATTCATTATCGTCATGTTCATAATATATTAATATGAGAGATATTCAAAGTGGTAATGCATGTCTATGACGTGAATTATTTCTTTTGTCTGATGCTATAAACAAAAAAAAAAAAAAAAACAATAACACAAATTAACAATAAAATATTATTAAATCATTCGATTTTTTTTTTTTTTTATTTAATTTTAAATGAAGTTTAAATTTTAAAACAAAAATAAACACAAAAAAAAATCGAGTTCAGTATATGATTTGCAATATTAAAATAATTAAATACCATAAATACTTTAATTTAAATTATTAATTGGTTTTCTTTAGTCCATTTAAAGATCAAAGAGCTTTAATTGAGATCTTTTGTTTTTTCCTAAGGGCAGTGAAAATCTTCCAAAGAGACAACGAATACCCCTTGGAAGTGTGAGATTCTTACTGATTAAAACCACTTCTCACTTTAGCCAATATAATGGGATAAAACAGTCAACTGTTCGCACAGTATATTCGTTGGATAATCGAGGTCAGAAACGATAGGACAAGGATGCAAAAACTTTGAATTGGGGAGTGGGACTGTAAGGGAACAATGAAGGCAGCTCCACTCTAGCGGCTATTATTATTATTATTTCACGATATACATTATACGATATAAATCTATTACTTATTTTAATATGATGTAAACGAAGTTTCAAACCAAGATCCTCTGTTTGAAAAGCCGACGACTTAACCACTACGATATGAATCAGATCTGATACTTTTCTATAATCTATATTTTGACACTGGGCCTTAGTGTAACTAGTACGTTCAGTTTAAGTTTTGGGTGATAACAATTTTTTGATGATCTTTGATGCATATGAAATTTTCTATTTTTTTTATCTATCTTTTTTTTAACGCTCCTTAATAGATTCCACTTAACAATTTCCTTTTTCGTTATATACCTTAGATTTTGTTTACTATATGCTTTAGGATTTACAGTATTAAAAAATTCTGATTTCTTTACTTTTGACCTTTTTTATTTTGTTTTATCGTGCACGTGTCATATGTTTATTTTAATAGTGGAGAAAAGACAACATATTTGATATTTTGCCTATACCTATAAGTAGCTGTCGCTTAAAAATTTATAATTTTTGATCCTTCAGAATATTTAATTTTGATATTAAGCCTTCTTATACTTTTTGACTCAGATCTTAAGAATTTTATTAAAACCACAAAAATTCTAGATACTCAGCATTGCTTTACAAAGAAAGACTGAGACTGTTTAAAATAAGATTATTGTATTTTTATTAAAAATGGCCGTATTGCGGCAAGGCTTTACACGATTAGCAATATTAAAGAATATTCTGTAGGCTTATCAGCTTTGAATATATATAGGCACTTAAAATCATAACTAAATATTTATACCAGAAAAACAATGTGTTTTTGCGAAGGGTCCTTTACATTTTGAAAAATATATCTACTCTCCACTCACAAAGAAAAAAATTAAGGATTTTAACTTTCGATGTTATATCCCAATTTCCAGTATTCAAAACCAAAAAAAGAAAAAAGAAAATAAAAAATTTTTTATTAAAAATTATAAACAATATTAAAAAAAAAAAAAAAAAAGAAATAAAACAAAAATAAAAAGTTTTAATTAATGTTTAAGCGTCCTTGAAATATTCATTTGTAAACAATATAACAGTTCTTTTTTTTTGTTTTTTGTTAAAAAAAACTATGTATGTATAAATGTGTACTATATATATATGGTTTCAATGATATTTATATAATATATAATTATCCATAAAAATTATGTAAAAGAGCTTTAAAAATTATAATAATCATTACCATTTTCTATTAAAATTATTTTTTTGTATTTAATATTTTTTTGTTTTTATAACATTTTTTATTCTATATATACATATTTTTAATTATTCTTCGTTTAAATTTTTTTTGCGATTATTTTAATTGTTTTACTACATAAAATTCATTCAATTCGTTTATTTTTGTATACTTTTAATCTGTATTTACTTATATACCTCTATATTATATTATGTATGTATGTATGTATATATAAAAATACAGGATGTAATTATTGTAAAAATGGCAGAAACTGTCAAACAAAATAACAGTTATTATTGAATTGTGCATTATTATGTGTAATCCTATAGTTTTGATCTTGTTAGAATTAGTACATCACAATTTAATCTCAATGATTTTTGTATTAATGTACATATCTTTATTGTATGTCTTTATGTATCATATGATATACGTAGGGCCGTATTAAGACGCATAGATACCCTAAGCACTTAAAAAAAAACATAAATAACAAATTTACAAACGCACTCTTGCAGTTTAGTGTGTAAAATTATTGACACTAAGTTTTTTGACACTACCCTTCAAAATATCGTCTTCAAGAAAACTTACCACATTTCGCAAAGATTTATTATGTATTTATATTTATGTAAATATAGACATTTTTATAAAGAACCTATGACTATGCTCTTGCTAAGAAGACCCTGTATCTTGGAAATCAGCAGTCGGATCCGCATGATTTAAAAAAGGTACTCACTGCTTTTGTGAATATAGTTCAAATTTTAAGCTCTTCCCAAAAAACGACCCCCAAAAACTAAGATGCTACTTTTCGGCACTTTTTAAAAATTTTTTTGTTATTTTTTAGATCCTATATATACAGTGTATAAGTTGCACCTAGTTTCGGGAACTATGTTTTTTAAATCACATCCATTGGACTTTTAGTTCCCAAGATATGGGGACTTTTCCAAAATAACAGCCATTATTTATAAAAGTCAGTATTTATAAAAATGACCATTCTCTTTTTGACCATTATTTCAAAATTAAGTATGTATTTATATGCCAAATTTTAAATTGGTACAAGAGTACAAGACTACTAGAGTTACTTACAATAGGCTGAAGCCAGTGTATGATTGAACAACCAAAGTAAAATATATTTATATGAAATATGAATTGATGAATAAGTATGAAATTTTTTTATACAAAAAAAAAAAAGTGATACTGTTCGTCATTGCAGAATCTCTGTGGTGCCCCAATTCTCATAATGCCCTAAACAAATGTTTAGTTTGCTTATAGGTTAATCCAGTACTATGAAGATATGTATATGTACTATATACGTATGTATATTATATAATCATGGTTAAATTGAGAACCATTTTTCTATTCACATAATATAATTATTTAATCTGGATCAGAACCTTTACACAGAATAGAATAATAGGTCTAACATTTATACTCTAATTAAGCCGAATTTGGTTTTCAATGAAATGGAATTAAAAAGGAAAATGATTATAAGCGTATTGAAAAACCAATTTATACTTAGTTAATTAAAAGTTAACAAAAATATTTTTTTTAGCATTTATATCTCTTCTAAAGCTTTATCCTTTCGTTAGATGAAATGCCGGAATTTCGGATTAAATTAATACTAGATTAGATGCTTGTTTTTTTGTCGCTTAACAAAATTTCATTTAATTTTTGTTTTCTTAATAGAAAATTTTTTATTCGCAATGTTATAACCTAAAATTAAATTTCTCTTATAAAACAAGTTATCTTATAGGTCAAATTATAACAACAAAAAAAAAAAAAAAGAATTTAAATATTCTTATATATACTTGTACATAATTTGCTGACATGTAAGCAGTTTCTGTTGTTTATACCCACACTTTTTTAGTTTTTCCGTGTATGTATAAAAAGTGGAATTGAATATTGAAATTATTTGAAATGTGGAAAAAAAATGTTGAACCCTGTTTTAAATTTTGCTCATGATAAAAATTCTTAAATACGTGTATAAGTTATACCATATTTCCTGTATTTCCTTTTTTTTGGTTCGAACAGGCTCTATTGTAAGTGACGAGTATCTATAAAACTATCCTTGTTTTATAGCATAAAATTGGTTTTGGTATATCTTTTTGATTTCACATCTTCTCGTTGCTACAATTTTAAGTAAAGATAAAATTTACACGTTTTTTGAAACTTTTTAGCATTTAATAAAAAATTTTGAAAAATTTGCTCATTTGTTTTACTTTGTTCGTTCACTTTCACGTTCACTTCGTTCACAAATTTTTCAATTTGTAACAAATTTTTTTGTAATCTGAAAACGACAAACTATAGAAAATTCTGCTTCTCAATTTATGAAACGTTATTTTAAATTATTATAATCGCATTATTTTTTTATAAATTGACATTTAAATTTGTCGTTATGTCAAATTATTACTTTTTAGAGGATAGTTTTAAAAAAATATATATAATTTATATTTTAGTCCATTTGAGAAGTCAAAGAGTTCAAATATTGAAAATATCATTATAATCTGAAGTCTCGGTATCTAACCAAATTTTTGAAAGTTTATTTTGCAAACACTTATAATACATAATTATACATAATTTTGTGTGTAATGTATTAAATTGTCTTCCTCATGATATATTAACGACCATATACCACCAGGTGAATGAAATGATACCTACTGCTCATTACACTTTTAAAATTAAATTTTAGTGCTAAGTATCATGTATTTTGATTTATAGAAAAAGAAAATTATTTTATAGTTTTGACTTCTAAAATTTTATACTTTGACTGAAAAATGATTTGACTTTTGAATTATATTTTCATTCATTTTTAAAAACAAATTCAAATTTTGGGGCAAAAGTAGTCGCAATTCAAAAACGCTTTTTATTGTCTTTTTGAAAATTAATACCTTTAAAAACCTTTTGTTTTATATATATTCTTGCTTCTTATGTAAATATTGAAAATATTTCATAAAATAATAAGTTTTCTATATGTGGCAGCACTTTTATCTATCAAGTATTTCCATTTAAGGTGATATAAATATAAACTTAGAAAAAAGCGGTTTACATAATTGACTTAACTTGATAATAATTTAGAACTAAACTCTTGGTCTATAATCAATAACGAAGAATATAAATTTATCGTAACCCAGTTTTTAAGGATTCTTTAAAAAGCTTATTATCAAAATACATTTTCTCTTCATATTCAAAAGTTTTTTGTTAAAAGGGTCTAAACATTTATATAAACTTTCTCGCATATACAAAATAAAGAGAATTATAAAAATATAACCTAAATTTTTCACTCTTTGATTATTATTTTTTTTTTCCCTAAAATTTAAAAAAAAAATTATCTAAACCTCAGTTTTTCTCTTATAATCTAATATTTTACTCTTATAGTTGATGCTCATAAATATATACACAATCGAATACATTTAATTACATCTATATATATTATATGAATGATGCACTTAAAAAATTATATGGTTTTCAAAAAATCACTAAATATTATATAAATTTAGAATAAAAGAAAAATAACGGTAAGTGATATGAATTTATTTTCCCGCCGTGATTAATATTAACCAGTATTATAATATAGCCATATATAGTTGCCAATTTTTGGATTCATGTAATTCTGTTATGCAAACATTCATCGTATAAATCCTTTTTTTTTTTCTATTTTATGTTTTTCAACCAATATGGTAAAAGGACATTGATAAAGGATATTCCGTTCTGTAATATGAGTATAAAAAAAATTTTTTTTTTTTCTTGCAACAACCAAAATACTAACAAGTATAATAAAATAATGAATGATAAAGGAAGAAATAAATAATATAAGAAAAATCAGAATAAAAGGAGTTTTTTTTTTTTAATTTTTTGTCGTCGCTCATTTCATTTTGACATTTTAGTTTTCTTGTTGTTTTTATTGTATTACAAGCGCAAAAGGACAAATCCGCATGAAAGTTTAGTTGACTGAATGAGTTGATTACAGTCATTGACTCAAATTTTTTGTCTTGTACCTATACAATTTTGTTACTGAATAGTATCAGAAGTTTTCAAATGGTTTTTGATAGTGATAAGAAATGTATCTATACATATTTGTATATAGATTTTCTAGATTAGATAAATTATGATATAACTTCAAAGATGATATAACTGTTTAAAAAGTAATTGAAAATGTTTTACCATATTTAGCCTACCAAATTTAGTAGGGGTAAAATTTATTTTATCGAAAACTTTAAATTTATTTTGATATACATACAGAACGTAAAATAAAAATCATCTGTGAGTTATAAAATCAAATCAAAAATTTTTTATGTCTTTATTCCAAGAATGGTCAATAAACTTACGCTCTATTTAGTTACTACCGTTTCATGCTGTCGTTCTAATAGAAGTCAGAATCAAATATTCAGATAAAAAGGGGTAAGAAGAATTGAATCTATAAGGGTAGAAGAATTGAATTTTATTTATAGATTTTTTCTATGTAAATAAAAATTGAGACTACTATCAATGCAATCAAATTTCAGTATATTTAATCGATATTTTATATTACGAATTTTGAACTGTAAATTAAAATTTTGAAATTATTATCTACTCTTTCCATTATACTTTTTGGGAAACAATTTGTTTTAGTCATAGGGACATTTTTAAATTATTTTGTATTAATTAATCTAATCTGCAGTAGCTAATAGTTCCACTCATATTATTTATGGAAATCGGAAATGGGAAAAATGAACATATTATAATTTGTTCAAGTTAGCAGGTACGGTAGTATTAAAGGTCATGTAACCTATTGTTTAACCAAATGGCAAATGGTATTTAGTAGGTTAAAGTTCTACACAGCCATAGAGAACTTGTTATCGGTACACTCTTCTATGGTTCAGTCTTTCTATGATTTCTACCTATCCTCGTAACAAAAATTCAATTCTGTCATTCACTTAAAGTAGGAATTTCGATCCTATAAGCAGTAGTTTATTTAGTGCGTTTTTTTCTAAACGATCGCCATTAATCTATTAAAGAATTATACAATCTTTCATAGAAATAAATTATTCGATCTTCAACTGGTTTTATTTATTTAATTTAGTCTATAATTATTACATTTATCAATAGGTTATACTTAATATGTGTGCAAATTGTAACATAATTAAACAAATATCTATAATCCGTATATATATATAAAAAAATAGATTTAACTTGTTTTTTATATATATTATGTAGTATCTAAATACCTTCTTGAACATTGCAGACTTTAAAAAAAATTTAGAGAAAAAAACAAAATGGAAAAAAATTAAAAGAAGCTAACGAAACGTAACAAAACATAATTATTGCATGAGCAATTATCATTTAATATTAATTATATATAGAAAAACAAAAAATATATTGAATTCGTTTTACAATGTATATAGATTTACACACCTTCTTACTTAATCGCACTTACGAATAAATAAACACAAATGCTTTGTTTTTATCAAAATAAGGTTAGTAATTCTGTAATTTTCTATTAATAAACAACATAAATAAATTCCCTCCATGCAGTGTTAAATTTTTACTACCTCCATGCAGTGTTAAATTTTTACTACCTAAGCTGAATCTTCACTCCTTTAATAAACTTTCTAACTATATACTTGAACTATATATATAATAGCTCTAGAGTAGTTATATATAGGAGAAATATAAAAATAATTATATAATTATTTTAATAGTACAGTTTAAGAATCACTGAACAAATAACCATTATTTTTTTAACAAAATTTTAAAAGAAAAATAAATAAATTAATACAACAGTAATACAATACATATGTATATATTATTTTCTCATTCTAATAAAATAACTTAAATTGTCTAATACTAACTTCAAGACTATCATGTAAATATTATATAGGTATTTATCAGTTTTTTTTTATTTGTTTTTGTTTTTGTTGTTGTTTTTTTTTTTTTTTTTTTTGTTTTATATCAGGGTGAATAGATAATAATAATGTTTTCTTGTGTCCTTTTTAGCGAACTACATAAGTAAAAAGGATATATTAAAACATATATTTTCATATAGTAAATATATGTATATACATATATATATATATGTATATATAACTTTAAGTATGTATAAATACTAATAACAGTTGTTAGTAGTAGTATTAAAAAAGAATTTAGATTGAAAGATATTTTCTTTTTATTATAATTTACATACATTTGTATATAATAATATGTTATATTATATACATATATATATTATAACAAGTTAAAGTTTGATAATATCCTTATATTGTCATCGTAATTTTCTTTACATTTTGTTTTTTTTTTTTTTATTATTTTTTTTATTATTATTATTATTGTATTGTTGTTTTTGTTATATTGTTCATTTGTATTTTATTTTATCCTGTTTGTTGTCATATACACTTGTTCTTTGTGTCCAATGTGGATTTTGAAGAGTTTTATAGCTTGGGCTTTTTTTTTGTTTTGTTTTTTTATTATTTTTTTTGTTTGAAAAATTATTTTATGTTCAATATAATACAATAATTGTGTGTATTGTTGTATGTATAAATGTAATTTTAAAATGGAAACATATCCGGTCTATGATAGACTATTTTCGTCCTTTCTACCCTTCTTCTTCTCTAAAATGTTCTTGAATAGATTAGATAATATATATTATAGGTACATATATATATTCCGCTCTTTGTCTATATGTATATAATATATATATAATAATATTTTGTTATATTATTTTGTAAATGACTCTCCTTTTGCATAAAACGAGGGGGGGGGAGGGACTTCAAATTTCAATAATAAGGGATTCTTTGAGAAAACAAAAGGTTTTATTATATTTGTACGAATTATACAATATACCTATAAATATAGGTTATACTTATTAATAAAAATTGTTAGATAAACTAAGTTTATTTTTAAATATAACTATTATATATACATAATATATGTTAAGTATTATGAGCATAATAATATGGTGAGGTATGTAACATACATATATTACAGTTGTAAAAATCGAAAGATTTTTTATATGAAAAGCTCTATGGCAAACAAAATGGGATTAGTTTATTGGTATATCTAAATTAACATATTATTTATACATAATATTATATATACAAATATTTATTAATATATATATATATAGAAACAAAAATAAAAAGTAATAAAAAAAAAAAAGGATTTATAATATGACTGTGTAAAACCGCTGTTATGGGTTAAATAAAATATCCAAACAAAATGAAAAAAAAAAGAAGAAAAATAGGGAGTCGATGATTGCTGTTTTAAAATTTTTCGAAAAAAAAAAAAAAAAGGACATTTACATATTTTTTTTTTTCTTTAAGTGAATGAGTATAAATATATCTATCTATAGGTACATATTATTAAATTTATTTTAAAGTCCAATTTTATTAAAAATTATATCTATTATAT
This sequence comes from Poecilobothrus nobilitatus, assembly GCA_947095535.1. Taxonomy (NCBI): domain Eukaryota; kingdom Metazoa; phylum Arthropoda; class Insecta; order Diptera; family Dolichopodidae; genus Poecilobothrus; species Poecilobothrus nobilitatus. Next base: position 58,472,622 of record OX352774.1, read on the forward strand.
GGTAAGAATTTGATGGGTTCATGATGGGCATTTAAAATTTTCTCGTTTTTTTTTTTTAAATTAAAACAAAACAAAAATAAAAAGGATTAAAAATGAGAAATTCATGAGAAATTAAAATCTAAATTAGAAAAACATACATATATAGATACTAAAATATTTATTGAGATAGCTTAGCGTCCTGTACAAATAAAAATATCTAAATATAAATTTTTTATTTCAGAATATTGTGAAAAAAAAAAAATTTAATTAGGAAAAGAAGGTTGTGAAAAATGATTAAAATGATAAACACCTTAATATTTAAAAATCTGTTTTCAATGGTATATCTGAATCAATGGTAAATCAATCAATGGTATATCAATCGCAATGGTATATCAATCAATAGTATATTAATATGAGTTAAAATAATGTTATGTATGGTTTCTACGATTGTTTTATTTCTTTTTTTTTTAATTAAATATTTATATCAAGTACCTATAACTTAATATTAAATATTGAAATTCAATTAGGATAATTTATAAAATTGACTTAAAGAATTGAACCATTGTTCTATACCTATACTGATTTCATTGAACAGAACAAAAAATATTTGACTACCGATTCAATTCAAAAATAAAAAACAATTTATGAAAAAATATAAGATTTTGCATAGTTTAAACTGTAATAAATTTATCCAGTTTTTGGGAAAGATCCGTATGAACCTTTATAGTTTTTCCGTATCTTGTCAAAGCCCGCCATAACGATTCAATTCAACCTTTTGTTTTTTTTAATCTTTATTTGGTATATAATCAATATATCCATAAAGGGTTAGCTATTTTCCTTTCGGATGTGGGCAATTGAATCTTAATTTTAATTTTAAAATTGATTTTTGTCTATCAATTGTTAAATAACATCTGAAGAATTATGTTTAAGAAATATATTATATTATAAATTATAAAAAAAAATGTTATAAACGAATTTTAGCTTTAGTTTATTTAAAATTTTTATTTTTTACTTTTATTATTATCTGTAGTTTTCTATCAAAAATCCTTATTTTTTTTTTTTTTTGAGTAAAAATTAAAATATTTTTTCCTAATGCTGAATAAATAAATTAATTAAGATCCTATTTAAGTTAAAAATTATAAATAAATTGTTTTGTTACTATATTTTATTAAAGGTTTTAATAGGTACAAACGATACAAAAACTAGAAAAGAAAAAGTTTTATTTATATGCAGTTTATGTAACTATATCTATGGTATATCTGTTACCTAATTGAAAGATTCTTATATACATATATATATATTTTTTTTTAAATGCATTTCTCTGCCACATAAATGTGGACAGGAAATTACACAGCCTTTCCTGTTCAGGTGTGGCTGTACATGTCGTAAGGGGGAATAACTCTTACGCCGTGTGTGGGATTCGAACCCACACACCCTCGGTGTTTGCAGCGTATTTTTTACGCTTTTACCCACTAGGCCACCGAGGTCCCTATATACATATATGTTATTCAATAAGCAGTTCATTTTATTTTACTTAAATCATATGATCAATAAAGTATATCATATTATATATTATTTGTATATATATATATATGTTGTTTCAAAGGAAGAGGCTTTTAACTGCCTAGTACTTAATGTATACCTAGGTTCTGCGACCGTTGTGATTTGTATATTGTATAATTAATTAAACTATACCTAATTTTTTCTAAGAACTCAAAAGACATGATATAGTCTAGCCAATATAATCAAGATATATACCTTGGTATCAATACATTTTAAGTATTATTTTATTTTTTTCTCTCTAAAAATAGAAATGATTAAATTACCTATCATTTTTGTGAATTTTATATTTTTAGAATTTCTGAAATGGAGGAGTTTTGTAAATTACAAAATCGTAGTTGGAAATATTTATGCAAAACGTAAATCAAAATACGTATAAACGTATTCAAAAATTAAAAATGCGAAAATAAATTAGGTTTAAATTTTTGATGTTTCGATGTTTTCTAGATGAAAATTGTCATCCAACTGAAACATATGGGAATAATTAGAAATCTTTGTACCAGCATCCCTTAACAAAAATCTCTTAAAAAATAGTACAAATTTTATTAAAATTACAAAAATACAAATAAAAAAAAAAAAAAAAAAATTGACGGAAAACTCATTTTCACTTTAGACTTTTTTCTTTTTCTGCGCAAAATCTCCCTTAAGGCTTTAATATTAATGTATATTATATATTATACTTCATCTTATATGTACATAGGTATATATAAATAAGTATTTATTCACATATTGGTACATAATTACTAATGCATATAATATGAAATTAATATATTAGATTAATATGTAACTTTAATAGATAAAAGATGCAGCAAATAATTAAAACCCAATCTTAATTTTTATTTTCCTATTTCTATTTCTGTTAGTTTTGTTACACCTGTTAAGAAAATTAACTTAACAAAGTTCTTAAGATATCCACATAATTTGTTAATAATATTTTTCAAATAATAAGACATTTTTTGTTATAATTTAAATTTTTTTAAATTAAATTTATGTAAAAGAATTTTTATTTATTTCTAACACTAATTTTTTATACCTACTAAACTTAAATTTACAAAACTTTCTACAAACTCAGTGTTTACAAACATCAATTCTTCTCTTAAATTTCTAAAAAAAAATTAAAAAAAAAACAATCAGAAAAGTTTTTTTTTAAATTTGTATCCGCCCTTTTTTGAAGGCGTTTCGGTAATTGAATGTTGAAAACAAGAAAAATATCATTTAAATTAATTTAAAAAAAAAAACTCTGCATTATTAAAAGACGCTCCGCCCTCTTCTTATTATTGCATTTCATTTTAACTCTTTTGTATTTAAGATAAAGTAATCTTTGATTGTGTTGTAAGAAAAAAATTGTATTAATATTATTAGAAATAGAAAAAAATAATATTCTTTTACACACACCCATACTCATTCCAGTTTACATGACATTTATCAATACAATACATATGTAAGCAAGTTGTAAACTAGATTTATAAATAAATAAGATTCTCTCAGAGCGCAATAATAGGCAACAAAATAGTTTTTTTTTTGTTTTTGTTTTGAATAAATGAAATTGATTGGTTAAAATTTTCGCATGCTTATACTATTTATCTCTTTCTTTTAAGTAAATAAAAAAGAGATAAATGACTTCATATGGTAAAAAAAAATTATGATTAATGGCTTTCTTAACACGTTTTTTTTTCTGAAGACCAAACAATTAAAAGAAAACCAAAAAAAGAAAAAAAAGATATTTAAGCAACAAGCCGATGTAAACTTAATGCCTAAATCTGAAAAATGAAAGAGAGAGAAAAATAAAACAGAGATAGTCATATATAAGCCAAATATTAATATAAGTACACAACACATTAATATCAAAAAAGAGAAACAATTCTAATTTTTTTTATATGAAAATGTGTTTTTCGGAGTTATTCATTCGGATATGAATGAGAAAGAGAGAGCTAACGAGATATTTTTATTGTGTATATACGGAATTAGGGTTTAATGAATGCAAGTTTGTACGAATGTATATCGTGACATTTTATTTCTATGCATGTATGCTACGGTAAATAAATATAATAGCTATATCAGCTGCTTTTAACTGTTGTTTACTTAAAGTAGAGAATGCATAATGAAACAAAGTTTTACGCACGCCAGGTGATATGTTAATATTTTTTTAAAGCTCTCCCGGCGGCATTTGGTTCGATTTAGGTATATATTATAGGTATATTATTTTCTTTTACGTTTGCATAATATGTGTTGTGTATATGTATTATAATATACATATCTATTCTATCGTAGTTTTCTATGAATATATAGGTGAAAAACATACACATAATATGTAAATATTAATAGGTGTATAAAATAATATAAAACTGGTTGTAGGATACTTTTGTAGGCTGGGTTTAAATTTGAAAGATTTATTTTTCTTGTCGTTTGTTTGTTTAATTTTTTGTTTTTATGAACGGAAAAGCTAGGGCAATAGAAAGTGATGGATATATAATTTATTTTTTTATTTTATATTTTACTATTATTGAATTGTGTAATTGTGGGTCATAAGGGAAATACCTACCTACTTTTTGATAATATGTAAATGTGTTATATTTATATTAAATTAAAAATAAAATTCGTTTTTGATATAAATTAAGTTTTTTTTAATTTTTAATAAAGTTTAAAAATTAAAAACTAAATTTAAAATAAAAAAAAATGGATATGTCTATGAATGTATGAGTAAAAATTAGAAGAGAATAAAAATTTTAATGTGATTGGAAAATAAATCCTTTTTGTAATCCTTAATTCGAACTTTAAAAAAGAAAAGTCTAATCTAATTAAAATCTAATAATTTAAAATTGCAATTAAACAATTTTTTGAAAATAAGCTCTTGTAATTTACTTCTCTTGTATAAGAAGAGGTTGTATCTTTTATTTATTAGTTATAAGTACACACACCTATGCAAATGTATATAAAGAAAAATATGGGTGTGTGTATAATAAATATATATATACCTAAGCTATTAATTTTATTTTTTTATTTTGCAATTGTATTAGTAAATTCTAATTTATATATGCAATGTGTGAATGAATGATTAAATGAACTGAAAAAAATATTATTTTTAAATGCATTTAAAAAGTAGCAAAAGTGTTATTTTGATTTGTACAAACAAACAAACAAATACCTCTTAAATATTATGTTTTGACAGCAACAGTATGTATATTATTATATTGTTTTCTTTAATATTAGAATGAGATAAATATATTATTTTCTGTAATTTTCTATGTATGTGTTTAATAAATGTGACGTTATTTTATGTTTGTAAATTCTTTTATTCTGTTTTCAAGTATCTATATATATACCTTCAATACATATTATTTTATTATATCTTATATGTTTTTTAAATATATATATTGTTTTGTGTTTAAAGTGTTGTATTTGTATATTATATTCTTGTTTTATTTTTTGCCTTTTCTCTTATTCGTTTTATTTTCTTTTTTTGTGTCAATATTATTGTTTTGGTTTTTTCTCAATTTGTTGTTGGTTTTTCTGAAAAATCGTTGTTGTTTTTTTTTGTTTTTTTTGTTGTTTTTGTATGAAGTATTGTATTCTGTTCAAGTGGTGGTCGGTCAGAATGAATTGAACCAGTTAGTGCTTGAACGTGAAATAGTGCGCATCGATATTATACGCAGAATCTATATTATTTTCTGGTCTGCTTTTTTTTTTTTTTTTGTTTTTCAACTGTCTGTTGTTTCGTAAAGAAGAAAAACGAAAAGCGTTTGTTGTTTTCTTATTTATAATTTTTTCGAACGAACACACGGATTCGAAAAAACAAAAAGAAAAAAAAACGAAATTTTGAAGGTTGAAAATTTTTCAAAAAAAAAAACAAAAAAAGGAAAATGTGTTTTATTTATTTTTTAAAAATTCAGTCAATAACAACACTTGTAATACGTGTATATATTAAATAAGTAAAAAAAAAAAAAAAATTATTGATAGTATATTTTAGTAGCTGATTGTCAAATTTTACATTGTTTTATTTGTCACTATTAAAAAAAAATTACAAAATACACATGTATACAAAACAAAAAAAAGGATAATAAAAAAAATATACCTATACATAATATAAATAATAATTATTAATATTAAATAATTCTTTTAGTGGCATTAATAGTTATGGATAAATGAAAGTTTAAAAAACAAAATAAAATTATATAAAATTAATTTAAATTAATATGTGTGTATGATTATAGTACTTACATATGAATATATAGAAAATTTTTTTTAAATAAATAAGAAAATATGTGGAAAATCAAAAAAAAAAAATAAATAAAATACTATATATAACTAGATATATAAGAACCTAATCAAATACCAAAAGCAATATATTATCATATTACAAACCTATTGAAAAATCAATCATGTTTACTAATATAATAATATCATATACAAAGGATTTTTATAATACAATTAATAATATAAATAATTATCAGATGTCATCGTTGTCATCATCATTTTGTTCTAATAAATTTAATATTGGATTATGATTTTATGAACAAAAAAAAAAAAAAAAACAAAAATTTATTTATATTTTATTCTTTTTCTTTAAATAAAGTTTTCAATTTTTTTATTTTTTTGCTTATTAAATATGAGTATTTAAAAACGATTAACTAACAATTAATAACTTATACAACAAACAACAATAACAACCATACAATTAAAAAATTAAATTCAGTAATTAATAAAAAAAAAAAAAAACGGGAAATATGTGCAACTTATTCAATATCTGTTATTATTATTTTATATTTTATTCAAATATATTTAAATAATAATTAGATATCTTATTATGATTTTTCTCTATTACATCATAACTAAATATAAATATAACTTTAAAGTTTTACAATTTATATATAACTTAAAATACATATTGTGAAAATTCTGGTCTCATTTACCCTATAACTTATATATATATATAAATATTTAAAAAAATATATATATAAAATTAATAATATAATTAATGTAAAAATTTATAAATTAAATAAATAAATTGGCGGAAAAACAAAAATAAGTAGATATTAATTCAATAACAGTAAAATTTAAAAAAAAAATTTAATTGTTTTTTTTTTATCCATAAGTACTGGTACTACAAAAATTTCGTTACATACTTATATTAAATAAATACATATATTAAATGTACTTAAGTATATGTATGCGTAGTTATGTGCAATTATTTATAAAACAATAAAAATAATGATTAAAAATAAATATACATATTACAATTTATTACATTTTGCATTAATCTAAAATGAAAATTAATTAAAAATGAAAGAAAAAAAATGTTTATATTAAAATGTATAAAATAAGAATAGAATAAAAACAAAAGATTTGAACGTGCAAAAAAAAAAAAAAGGAAAAGAAAGAAAAATATAAGTAATATAAAAAAGTTATTTAAAAAAAACAAAAAAAAAAATTCAATTAAAGAAGAAGTTAACAATATATTAAATATAAAAAATTAAACAAGAGTAATTTTTTTTGTATTTTTTTTTTTAAACTTATACCCACTCTTATACATTTTAAAACTTAAAAAAATTTCTTTTAATTATTTTATTATTTCTTTTGTTTTTGTTAAGTTTTTTTTTTTTTTTTCTTTCTTAATACTTTTTATTTTTAAATTGTAAATTTGTTTTTTTTTTAAATACAATCCAGTGAAAAATAATTAAATTAAATATTTAATATAAGAAAATCAAAAGAAAAAAAAAATATTATTAGAATTTGGTATATATAGATATATATATATAATTATATATTATTTTATTTTATTTAAAAAAAAAAAAAAAAAATTTTGTGTTTTTGTAAATATAAATAATTATGGCAGCATATGCACAATTTGGTTATAGTTATCCGTCGGCAAGTCAGGTGAGTTTTAATTTTGTGTTTTTTTTTGTAATTAATTCCAATAATGACTACTCCTGAGGATAAATCCTTAGGATTAAACTTTTCAATTTAAAGAATTTCATTTACCTAACTTTTTTGTTATAGATAATACATATACCTAACCAGAAACATTGCTTAGATTTTTATGGATTTTTATGGTTGGTTGGTATATGAATTTTTTTTATGAGATCTCATTCTTCTGGGAAGTTTAATAGAAATTATATTTTAAGATTTTTTTTTCCTGCCAACTTAATTAATGTATAACCTTAATATATTTTTCATAGATTAAATGGTAATTGTTAGATTAGATATAAATATATAAAACGACTAGAATAAATGGTAATTGTTAGGATCTCTTTTAAGATTAACGAATCAAATTTATAAATTATAAATTAATTTATAAAAATTTTACTTTAAGATCTTATATCTATATCTTTCGATGACATTTGATTATATCCGGTTTGTTTTGATATGTACATCTGTGTATTGTTTTATTACATTTTTCACATTATTGTGTATATAATATATGTACTTACATACTAAATTTGGATTCTTATCTTTAAAATATTTTAAGTTCAATAGAATAACAAAAATACCAATCATATATAAGAATATGAAAAACTTCAGTAAGTACTTTTTAAGATTTGAAGAATGATGTACTTTTAAACATTAAATTGTTTAAATCTTTAAGGTTTCGATAGTGTCAACAATAAATATGATATTATGATCTTTCATTGAAATCCTTGAATATATATATAGGTATTTATAGTCAAACTAGTTTCTGTAATTAAGTATGTATGTAAGCATCTCATGCTTGAAAATATCATTTGAAAACTTAACCGGCTTAAAATTACTTTAACAATTAAATAACTTCTCAATATCTTATTACTCTTAAATCTGATTCGAATTTATTTTTATATTTATGTATACCTACACCTATATAAGGTTTAGTTTTTTTCGCAAATCAAGTTACCTATATAGGTATTTGTAAAAAATAAAATTGGAATATTTTTATAAAATATGTTTTCTAAATAAGTATATTTTTTTATAAGGTTCATTGAATGTGTATAAAATGTGACAGTTCTCCATTCATTTCACAATATCATTATGCTGGTAGAACTAAATAAAACTACTCTAAAAATAATCCTCTAATTTTGATATAAAATTTCTTCTTAAAACAAATTCGACTTAATCTTTGTTATTATTAGGTGTTCGGAACTTAATAAAAATTTTCTTATCATTTTAATGTGTTTTAATTTTAAGTGTTTTCTTTTATTATAAAAAGTAAAATTTGAAATTTAAACACCTATCAATTAGTTTTTGATTTAAAAATATTTAAAGATAATAATTAATTAGTTTTAATTATATTAATAATACAAATTTTTTAATTAAAATATTTTTTTATCAATTGATACTTAACTTAACTTACTTATAAAGTTTTTGATTAGATCTTTTATTATTTGAAGTATACATAAAAATAAAGATAACAATAATAGTTGATTTTCTTATCATGACAATTTGCTATAATAAAATAATGCAAATAATTGTATAAAACTAAAATTTTCATAAATAATAGAACCAACCGGTTAATTCTAAACGTTAAACTGAAGATATAATATATATAAATTAATTTACATTGTGTAATAATAGACTTAATAATCTATAAGTAGAAATAATTAAAATGTCATACACCAATACTTAAAAAGCACCTTAAAGTTAAAAAAATAAACATATAGTAATGCTATGAAAATTAATAAAATCTTTGAAAAATTTTATAATCCGCCGGTAAAAATATTTTGCATAAAATAATAATATAATAATTTTGAGGTATAAGAATAAATTAAATTTTTTTTTTTCTTTTCTTCTCTTATCTTATCTTTATTTACCCGAATTATTTGGATCTACTTTCCTTAATTTTTAACCAACTATAAAATGTATATCTTATGTCTCGAATTGTATAATCAAACTATACTCTGAGTTCTGGTATTCGTTAATATTGCTAAGGACTGTTGCTTCTTGTCAACCGCATATTATATTAGGTACTGGGATTTCTTTATGTTCCATGACCAAAAGAAAGGGTATTTTCGTTTAACATTTTTAGGACTACTATAGCTATTTTAAGACCTCTCTTCAAATTTTGATTCCACTCTTCTTAATTTATCTTTTCTTTGCACGCCTGCTCAACATTTAAAATGAATTATTTTTATATGAAATTTATTTTTTAAAAAGACATTAAATAAAATTTATACTGTGTATGAATTTTATGGGTTAGTGGCTAAAACCATGAACCGAAATCCATAAATAAAAATCCAAAAGACAAAATTCACAAATTCAAAAGAGTGCAAAAAATATTTTGGAAAAGGCAGAAAACTCTGATTTTGTGACTAATTTTAAAGTTCTTCCTATTATTTTTATGGCATACATATTTCAGAATCCTGCTAAACAAATTATTGAATCCTAATTTTGTAATCAACTCTAAAGTCCTTTTTTTATTATTTTTACATTCATACATATTTATTTTTATTCATACAACAACTAAGTATTTAAAATAATTTGGCAAAAATCATTATGGTTTTTTTTTTTTGTGGATTCGAGATTGTTGGGACTCACCCGTATTTTATATATCTAGAAAAAAGTTCTAAGATCCATCTCTGACTATTTTGATAAGAATTTATTCTTCAGGCTTTAACTTATTTCAGTTTTATTTAGATTGACTTTTCTTGGGCCTAATAAGCCCCAAAATTCTACCTCTTGGATTGGCTCTTTTTACTTATTAATATTAAAATTAATTTTGAGAGAACTAAAATAAGTTTAATTATACAATACAATAATATTTACATATATACATTTTGTGTTATAAATATAAAAATTGAATTAATAAAAAAATGTTTAATTTGATTAAAATACAACGCGTCTACAATGATATGTTTTAAAACAAATTAGTATACTACTTATATAACCTTTGGTATAACCATTATCATGGAACTATATATTACCATCAATGTTAAACATTTTTATTACTGATTTCATTTTATTATTTTATTAGGACAGGTTTAGTAGAAATTCTAATTAAATAATTTTATATTTTGTTTTTGTTGTTTATTTGTCTTTGGTTTACAAATCTTTCATTTTATTGCATAAAATACAATATGAAATATTCTATATATTGTTTACTGTTTGATAGAAGTTTATTTGGGGTTATGTTATTTTATTTGGGGTTATGTTATGACTTTTAATTATGAAATTGAGTACTTATATGCATCCTCAAACATTTAAGATAATATTACAGATTTAGTGTGAGGTACACCTAAAATTCTTTCATTTGTGTTGTTTTTCTGTGTATACGTATATATAATGTGAATAGCGCATTCAGGACTTAATTTGGCTGAAAACTCAATTGAAATTATAACCGTTAGTTTTTGAATGATATTTAGTTAAAATCCTATACGTAAAAAAAAGGGTGAAATACATAAAACTTAGCTTGAACTAAAATCTCACTTTTCAAATAAAAACTATATGCTAAAATTTGTATATAGTAGTGTTCTTTTTTTTGTTTTGAAAAAGTGAGATTTAAATTAAGGTTCGATCTGACATTCAGATTTCAGGTTGAGGTCTTGCAAAAGATCTATAGTCTCAACATAAAATATAATTAAATTATTTTTCTCTTTGTTTTATAAAATCCGGATTCATAAAATCCGGAATAATAACCGGAAAAATGATACTCTTAAATTAAAAAAATTTTCGTTTTTATTTTCCCGACGGCTGATAATATAGTACCGGCTTAAAATTTTGATTAAACATATCATATACATTAACAAACAATTAACATAAATTTATAAGAGTTAATATTATTTATTTAATTTTTCCATTATTCTATTCGAAGTTTTTAAATCCATAAATCTCTCTCTTTCTCTTTTTATAAGTATATAAAATTTTTAAATTGGTTCAATCAATCACACTTTTTGATAATTTATTCAGTTAGTTATTAGTTAATAATAAAATATTTAAAGTATAACAATTTCAATTCATACTTTAAAACTCATATTATAAATGTTCGAGTTTTTTTTTTTATTATAGTATCGAGGACAGTTTTCAAATTAATGATGTAACTATAGTGATATATATGACAGAAATAACTTATAGATTTATTTGAAATGGTTTATGATAGATATTATGATTCTATATACATTGTTTTTTTTTCAACAGTCAATTCAATTAGTCTGTAATAGTCAACTATACTTATATGGTATAAGCCTTATCCTGTCAAGAGCCGCCGCAAGATAATGAATATTTTTCTTATAAATGCATTTAAAGATAATCACATACATATACAAATACAGAACTTATACTTATATTATACTTATACTTTGTTTTTCGAAAAGAATATTGTTTTATAAATTTGTTTTAAATACAGGCATACCTCGTTTAACGCTATCTATTTTAGCTATTTAGCTTTTTTGGTATAGCGCTCGAATCGGTTACTTTTTTCAAATTTTATATTAAAATTTCTTAAAAGAAATTTAGAAAAAATTTTCTTTGAAAAAAACTATTTAAAAAATCTGTCCAGAGTTGATTTTATTTAGCGTTTTTATTTTTATTATGTTTTTCATTGAATTCTAAATAATTTTTTATTTAAAATAGAATATGTATGTATACATAGGTATTATACTTAAATATTTCATGTTGTCAAAATTTACCATGAGACTCAAAAATGAAAAATAAACGGAACCCCATATTTTTTTAGTACAAAAATTTAGTGTCTCTATTAACGTTGTTTTTATTGTCGTTCTTTTTCCGGAAACGTATCTTGAACGCTAAACAATTGGTATGCCTGTATATACCTATTTACTTATTTTGATTTGAATTTAATCGATTGATTCTTTTGATTTGATTCTCATACAATTTTGTTTTTTTTTTAAATTCAATTAATTTTCTTTTTAATTTATATTAATTATAGCTTTTTAAAAATTAATTTAATCAGTATTTTTTTTTTTTTTTTTCTCAGGGAGCTTTTAATTTTATTTTTTTTTTGACTTTGTCTGAAGAAAACCAAGGAATTTCTTTGTTTGTTTGTTTTTTTTTTTTGTTAAGTGAGTCATTCCTTTTTAAGTCATCTTTAATATTTATTAATTTTTTTTTTATTTTATTTTTTTATATTAAGTTTGTCATTAATTATTGCCTATAATTAGAATTTGTGGTTTTTTTTTTGATGATTTTTTTTTTTTCTTTACGATAAAAATATACCACTTGTCATAATTTATATACCATTTAAAGTAATTTCATAAATCAGAAATCAGAAATCATAATTGGTATTGTTTTTAAGTATAAATAATTTTGTTTTTGTATTTTCATAATTTTTTGTGTGAGGAGGGCGGAAAAATTGCAGTTACTTAATGTATATCTTTAAAGATTGTATATTTTATGATATGAAAATAACTTACAAAATTTTTATCATACCAATGTATGTTATCTTGATTTTTACCATTTGTGGAATATTATCAGGCAATATCTCTCATAAAAATATTATTAATAATATTTTTTGTTTATTTATTTTTGTTGTTTTTTTGATTTTTTTTTTTTTTTTTATTCTATAATAAAATTCTTATGGTTAGTCAAGTTAAAAACACTAAAAAATTCATTATAAATTCATTTAATAATTTTATAAAAATAAAGGACACTTATTTATTTTCTCTTTGTTCACAAGTATTATATATATGTATATATATACAAATATGTATTCTTGGATACAATATAGGTGTATAAATATCAATATTGTGCCACTTTATTTTTTTTTTGTTATATTTATCTTAAAATAAAAATAAAAATGCGTTTAAATCATCAAAATGTGCACCTGAAAATATTTTAAACATCTCACACACAAGAAAAAAAAAAATTTTTTTTCTTATAAGTTCTTATAACTTTAGTCTGGTTTGATTTCACTTAGAAATATTGTGATTTTATTGTGATTTAATTTTCCCTCCCAATAAATTGAAAATCAAAAACAAATCAAACACTGAAATCTTTAAAATAACTTAAATTTGATGGTTGATGACTGCACTCATATTTAATAAGGCATATTGACAGATTTTTATATCATAAAAATATTTTGATTGCGACAGAATAATAATAAATGAATGGTTATAAAAAAAATACAAAAAAAAAAACAAAAAAAAAAAAAAGAACTTACTAACCAAAAACAAAAAAAAAAACAGTCAACTGAAGACTCAACCAACAAAGAATCTAAAAATACAAAAAAAAAATATATATTTATCATAAAAGTTATAGTTATGGAATTTTTATTTCAAATTTTTCACAAAAAAAAAAAAAAAAAAAAAAAACAAATACAACAAAGTTAAAAATACATGTAATATAACTAATTCTTAAGATACAAGGAACAAAAACAAGAGTATAAAATATATTATTATTTTATTTTTTTTTTTTAATAATAATTTATTTTTTTATAATTTTTATTTTCGTAAGGAAAAAGATGATGTCTCTTAAATATGATGGGCAAAAATTATTATTAAAAAAATTTTTTTTATAGCAATATACTTTATTTTAGTATTGCCAACCGTAACTTAATATTTATGTGTAGTATAGTAAAATTTTAATTTGATACTTTAAAAGAATTTTATAACTTTCGACGTTCTCCTATATACATATTAGATAGTTAGCGTATCAAAAAGACTTAATCTATCAAGGTTGTTGAAAGAATACTAAGAATCTTTGGAAAAGGAATGAGCTTTTATGTTTTATGTTGAAGTCTTTTGTACATTAAAAATATATACAAACTCTTTGTTTTAATTCTTGTAAAATAACAAACTTTGAGATGGTTTTGAAGTATCCAAACTTTGTATTTAACAAAAATTTCAGTTTATATCTGGAAACTTAATTCTTTAACCGAACGCTGAAATCTAATCTTTCTGACTGAAGGATATTAAAAGTCAATATCTTAGTGAAGTTTTGTTTTTCTTTTAAATATTAGTACGGAAGACTCACTATTTATTTACTATTAGTATGAAGTTGTTACTTAAAAATAAACTTTCTTTAACATCCGAAATCTGGTAAGACTTTAATTAATGCTATATCTTAAAACAGATTTTTGCTCGACTTTATGATATTTGTTATAAATCATAACTTTAAATGAATTTTTAAAAGTATAAAGAATCATAACCGTAAAATATTTTTTTTATAACTACAAAAGTATATGATAATATTTGTTTTTTTTGTTTTACATTCAATATTTTTTGTTTTTTTTTTTTTTTTGTTTTACCTTGAAGGGACTAAAAATCAATAAAAAGCATGTTATAGGAAGCATCTCATGCATGGAAGTTAGTTACACGCAGCTTTTGTATTCGCACAATGCACACGATTTTGTTTTTTTTTTTATTTTTTTTTTTTCTTTTTGCTTTTTTTTTTTTGTATATGAAAAACGCAATCAGAAAAAAAAAAAAAAACGGAAAAAAAAACAAATTGTCGTCAAGAAATCTCGGAATTCACAATTTCATCTCTTTTGAAATTCTTAAGATACATTCACAGATTAAAATGCAGGCCAAACACAAAAGAAAAAAAAAGTATAGGGTGTTTTTTTTTTCTGCAATTTGAGATCACAAATTGTAGGTAAAAACTGATAAAACAAAAAAAAAAAAACGAAAACAACACAATAAAGAAATAAACTACTGTATTAGATTTATTAAACATTTTTGAAAATCTTAACTTATTTCGTGATCTATTTCATTGTCATCATAGTTATGATGACTCTGTTGAATATTTAAGTATATATATATTATAGACTCAGGGCAGTAGGCACCACCACTTTTACGAATACAATTATGTATTGAAGAAAAAAAATTCTGAGATTCCTGAACTCTTATCCTATCTATACATTATGGACATTTTAATCACACATTAAATATACATACATAATCCGTATACAAAGTTTCATTTTTTATGTTTTTATTTTTTTATTTTTTGTCTCGCATTTATGTGTGCGTATATACATATATTTGAATTAATGTTCTATTTGTTATTCGTTAAGGACTTTATTATTCAAGTATTGTACAATTTTGTAATCGGTTCTTTTTGTTGTTAATGCTGATTGTTGTTTTTGTTTTTATTTTTTTTTTAAAGAAGAAAATTCTCTTCTATACTATTGAATAATAAAAATTAAGATTTTTTTCTAAATTTTACATAGTATATTATACTTGACAAACTTAGTACTTTTTAAATAGTATAACTATTTAAAAAAAAAGAAAAATTCAATAAAAAAGGCAAAATCAAAAAAAAAACGAAAGCGTATTAAAAAAAAAAAAATTATAAAGAATAGACAAAGAAGCCATCAAACGCATAAGTATATTATATTTATTCATTCTTTATTTTCTTGAACTTCATAAAATTCGAACAATGGTCAATAAAAATAAATACGTATATATACTATATTTGGTATACGTATATATTGTATATTCTCAAAATAAATCAGAAAAAACGCAAAGCAGTAAAACACGCAAAAAAAAAAAATTTTTCGCTTTTTTGGTTTTTTTTGTTTTATTTAATCTTTTCAAACCTTTAGATTTTTGCTTAGTTATGAAAAAAAAACTGTTTATTATATATATATGTATAATAAACAATTTCTTAAATGAGAGTATAAGATATGATATAATGTATGCGTATCTTAAGATACAATAGTTTTTTTTTTATTTCGCATAAAATATTTTTTACTGTGAAATTCAAATGGCTGGGAAGAAATTAACACAACATTTACAATTGATAAAAGTTTATTTTTATTTTTTTTTTTTTGTTAGATGATTTCTTACCCGATTTGATAAAAGTGAAGAGAAGTAAGAGAAGAACTTGTAAAAATGTTTGAACGCATTTTAAAATATAGTTATTAATAAACAAAAAAAAAAAAAATATGTTACCTAATAATCAGTGGTGATCATTATTTCATGCAAAGAAGAGAATTTAATTCGTATTTTTTTTTTTTTTTTTTCATGGGACGCTTTCATAGGACATTTTTATCTGATTATTCGACTTTTTTTTGGTTTATACTTTTTTAAGGTTGGTACCGAATCTTAAAAGTACTCCT
Organism: Poecilobothrus nobilitatus; assembly: GCA_947095535.1. Classification (NCBI taxonomy): domain Eukaryota; kingdom Metazoa; phylum Arthropoda; class Insecta; order Diptera; family Dolichopodidae; genus Poecilobothrus; species Poecilobothrus nobilitatus. Next base: position 58,489,138 of record OX352774.1, read on the forward strand.
TTTTTTTTTCTTATTTATTATCTATAGAAATATAATTTTAATGACCGTATAAAATTCAATAAAAATATTTATATTAAAAAACTTTTATAAAATTACAAGGTGGCGCTTTTTAATGTTAGAAAGAGAAGGAAATATTTGAAGAAGGAAGATGAGATTTGTAATGTGCGATATGATGATTGAATTATAAAAGTAAAAGAAAAAAAAGAAAAAAAAGAAAAAACAAAATAAAAAAGGATAAAAGTAGTAAAAGTAATATAAATGATGATGATTATGGTGCACGGTAATAATCATTTTATGATATTGACTTTGTTTTGGTAATTTTAAAATATGTAAAGATTACATGTAATAAATTGTATACAATTATAATGAGATACTTTGGAATATAAACAACAAATTGAAAATATTTTATTGCAAATAGTTAAATTTTTTTCTTTTTCTATATCTTATCTTTGTTCCTCTATATTTGATTTTGACTCTCCTATTAAGTGTTAGGTTTTATTTAATCCAAAATGTTAAGATGTTCTTGTTTTATTGTTACAAAACCGTTTTTGTAGACATAATGGTAAATATAGCCAGGGCCTTATATTTCATTAGGTATTTTCAATCCTTTTCTAATTAGATGATTAGTCTATAAGCATTTGTGTTTGGAGTTATGATAAGCGAAAACAGATTTTAAAAAACAAATTATTTTCTTCTATTTAATATCAGTTGTTACTTTACAGTTTCTTTTTTCTTTTATGCTCACTTAAAAACATGCATACTTAAAGACTTAACACGCAATAGGTGTTTCCTTATGTCTTCTAATTTTATTTGTTTTTAATTAAAGTGGGCATGTGAAATTATTCGGAAAAGATTTAAATTTTGACCATAAAAGTTTAGAAAATTCATTTTAAGCATATGTCCATAAGTGTAATTTAAACTTCGCAAAAAAAACAAAGAAAAAATATATATTTATAATTATTATGCTAATATAATTATAATTCTGGTATAAGATAATAGATGGCGTAGAAATAAAAAGAAAGATTTCATAGTCTTGTACAATAGCTACAGCTGAGTAATCAACGGCTTAGTGATATTAATGACACCCGAAACTCAAGCTTAGTCAAATATGAATAATAAAAGACTGTGTGGATGCCCTATGCTAATGCCCTATATAGGAGTGGCAAGGAAACAAAATTATGCAAAGTGTTAAAAATTTCAATTTAAATATCTAGGCACTCAGATTAAATTAGAACTATTTATTATTTTATTTTAAATAACTAAATAATAATATTTTAAAATTAATTTAAAAAAAAAAATGTATATTATATATAGTTAATATATATATATATCTAGTTATAATTTAAATTTTATTTTAAGATATTTTTAGAAATTTAAGTACCTTCTCTATATTGAAATTTAAGTACCCTCCTCTCTATACTGTACCTATAATTTTTGATTTTTTTAAATTACACTAAAAATTTTCTTTTATAAGTTATTTAAAATTTTCCCGTCTATTAAAATTTGAAAAACAAATTCAGAAAAACAAAAAAAAAAAAATATAAATAAATATTTTCACAAGCGATAAAAACGATTCAGCCGTTTTTCTTTTTTCTTTGTAAAATTTTTTTTCTTTTTCAAGAATTTTAAATTAAAAATAAATAAATATAAAATTACAATATTATTGTTTTGGTTTTCTCTTAAAATAATAAACTAAATATTTTATTAATATAATATTTATAATTAAATTAATTATTTTGAAATAATTAAAATTGTTTTTAAGACTTAAAATTTATTTTTATAATTAATTGCAAAATGTGTTTAGCAAATATTTTTTTTTTTTTAATTAGATGATATTTTTAACGAATTGCAAAATTTGTTATAAATTTTTTTTTTTGCTCTCTTTTGTTAAAATTTATTTATAATTTTAAACAAAAAATTAAATTAAATTTTAAATTTTACAGTAGGTATAGAAAAAGTGCACAATTATTTTTTGAAATTATTTTCAATGGAAAATATGAGAAAATTTTTCATAAATTTTGAATAAAAAATGAAATATTTAAATTAAAGGTTATAATAATTTAACATATATCAATTAATTATATAACGGTTGTTAAATATACTAGACTTAACACTTAGCAGATTTGTGAAAAGGATCACAAACCAAGGGATCCAAACCCCCAAATTTCAGCTAAATAAATTATTGAAACCAGGATTTTGTAAGTAACTCTCAAATAATTTCTAATTCAAAATCTCGCATAGACGAATATATAAATAGGTACTTATTGTGTCACATCTACTATTTTACTTATATATACATATTTTGGTTTTATCATACTTAACATATGGATATATTACATATTAAGTGTATATTTTTATAAATTTTGAAATAATTATTTGTTCAATACTGAATTTTAAATGTTTTATTTTATTAAAACCATAAAATCTCGATGAACTTTTGGCCAGTATCTTACTTCCGGGAAATTTTTTGAGTTATAAGTCCTTAGGAAACTTTTGACTCCGGTACTTTTGGTGCATCGTGCATATTTTTTTATGTGAACTAAATTAAAGCTGTTCTCTTTACAAAACTAAAGCTAAACTAAAGCTGGGAGCTAAACTAAATCATTTGTTTAAGAAATGAATATTTTCATATATTTTTTTAGTTTTAATAAATTGGCATTTAACTTCTTTTCTAGACCATGTGTCAAATTCTGTGAAATGCAATCAAATGCTCAAGATTTCTTTTAAACATTTATTCATTTTTCTATTTTTTATCGTTTGAAAACTAGTTACGGCATTCTAACGTTATAAAATGTAGACATTTATACAGTCTTTGTTCGTATTATCAACTCTGACCAAAATATCTCAAACTTTATTTAAAAATTTTGCAGAAGTGATTGTACAGTAAAATGCTATAGTGAAATTTGTTGTTAGAATATGTTTTAAACGTTATAATAAGACTGTTTGACTAAACTACATAAATATTTTTTTTTTATAAATTTCTCGATTGCTGTTTAGATCTTACTGGAACCGAAAAACGTAATATATGTTACGTGTAATATTTTTATCTAATTTAAACCACCATTCTCCTCCATATTTAAAGTATATATAGTCTTAATAATTTTAATAACTAAGTTATTTCAATCAAAAGTCTATCCAATAATAAAAGAAAAGATAATAAGTAGTTTCTTTACTTGCAAATCATACCATAACTGGAAAGCTTTTGTCCATTTGAAATTTTTCATTTTAAATTTCTTGCTGTTGCAAGAGCACATCATATTTGACAGAAAATTTATTTATTATACATGAGCTATACAATTGAAAACATGAGTTACAATAATTGATTGAGTTCTAAAACTTGTGTGGGAATATTGATATTTTAATGTAAGGGGCATTATTTCATACATACGATGGTACGTCGATTATGGTTGAAACAACAACCTTTTTTTTCCCTGTTTTATTTGCTGGCGGAGCACAGTACTTTCACAAAGCTTCTGTATTGCACTCTATTACGACCAAGCTGTTTTATTTCTCGCCACGTTTTACCGCTGCTCACAATCTCCTTCGCTACTGACCTTCTTCATGTTTTATTCTAACCGCACTTCTTTTCCCCGTGGTATTTCAGTCGAGCGCCCAACAGCGCGCAAATTTCTCTCGCGGTTTCTGAAGTGTTTGGCCTATTCACCTTCATTTTTTGTTCTTTATTTGGTAGGGTATATTTTCTTTTCTAAATATAGTTAGTAGTGCTTCATTTGTTATTCTTATTGGCAATGTTATATTTTGAATTGTTCGAAACTTTAGGCCTTAGCTAAATGTAAATTTAGACTCAAGTTTTTTTTTTTGAATTTATTTAATAAACTTGTTCATATTTTATATTATTATTTTGAGTAGACAGATTTAATTTTTTTAAAATTCTATAGATATTTTACTGCAATATATAGTACAAAATATAAACTAAACTATAAATAATTAAATTTAATATTAAAAATTTTATTTAATAAATTTATTTAATAATTTTATTTAATATTTAATTTCGTATATTATAAATAAAATTTATTAACTAGTAAATTTAAAAAGTACAAAAAAAAAAAAAGCTGAAACAATATAATCTTTAAGTTTATTTTACAGTTACATGTAAAATCTATATGTATTTATTTTATAGTTTTAACTAATTTTTTAATTTTTTATAAAATGGTTAAGTCTTTTAATATTCATTTTCATTTTTTAAAATATTTTAAAAATTATTATAAATTTAAATGATATATTATGTGTAACTAATTTTTTATTTATTATATAATATATAAATATGTATGTAGCTGTATGTATACAGTTAAAATAAAATAATATACTTAAATAAAAACTAATGTATTTTGATGTGAAAACTATAGTTTTGATGACCATTTTTGGGCAAATGCAATAACTTAATAAAATAAAAACAAAAAAAAAAAAAACAATAAAAAAAACAAATAAGCAATGAAAAAAAAAAAAAAAATTAAATTTGTTGGTAACAATTTATGGTATGTGTTAGTATTACCCATGAGAATATTTGTTCAACATAACCATTTATATCTTTAGTACGAAACAATAATCCTAACTATATGGTGTATATTTTATTCTTGTTTTTATCATAACTATTTTTATATTATTATATTAAAAAAAAAAATTAATATCTATATATATATATATATATGTAGCGATATAAATAAAAAATATTTACTTCTATAAGTTGATATGTATGTTTTTATATTAATCAATTATTATTATTAGTGTATAGTTATGCTCATTGGGAATTATTTCACAGTTTTTGTTATGGGAGATCGAGATGAACATTATACTAGAGAATAGTTTTTAGAGTTGTTTTTTTTTGTTTTTGTTTCTTGTTAAAAAAAAAAATCGTTAAAAAAAAATAATGAAAAAAAAAAAAATTCACAGTATAAAAGCTAAAAAAAACTGAGAAATTTTTGTTAAAAAAGGACAACTAATTTTTGTTGTTGTTGTTGTTGTTTTTTTTAAATAATAAAATATTGTAAAAAAAAAAATATATCTACTGTATCAAATTGATTAATTTTCTCAATATATGTGATCAGAATTATTAATTAAATGAATTTGAATGGAAATTCTGATATTCTCTTTATATTGTGTGTATGTACATATAAAAAAAAAAAAAAAACAAAAAATTTTAATTCAGAAATGAAAATATACGCTTTATTTTAACTACATATACATATATATACTATTTTTTAACATTGCTTTTTATTTTGTATCTATTATATTTATTTTACTCAACAATTTTTAAATTTATTAATTTTTATGCGCTGGATTTAAATCCTTTAAAATGCATGTTTGTAGTATATGAAATTATCATTTCAGTATACGCGCATAATAATTAAATTTTGGTCGCACTTATTTAGGAAAATTGAATTATTTTAAAAATTTTTAAATGTTAATTTTCGAATAGAATGTTTTTGTACTAAAATATCATTTTTTAGTAAACGCCATTTACATAGTCCCGTTTTTGGAAAATTAGATTTTATAATCTGTCTCATAACTATAAAATATTGTTTATTCTGAAATTTGTATTAAAAATTTTATTTGAGTGGAAATTTTCATTAAAATACAAAAAAAAAATATATGAATGGATGATAAAAGGTTTTCAAGATATATTTTATATTATATTATTAGGTATATAAATTAGGTATTTTAAATCTTTTCTTAAATGTACTGAACTATATTAATGAAAATTTTTCTTTGATTTTAATTTTATAAGTAAATAATGTTAAAATAGTCTTTAAAATTAATTACAATTTTTTTTTTTTCCTAAAATCTCTTTTCTAATTTACATCACCATAAAAAATTAAAAATATCTCTGAATTCTAATTAACTTAAATTAAAACCAATGAAAATAAAATTATTTTAAAAAATTCAAAAACAACAGCGAAACAACGAAATAACATAGCATTAATAATAAAAATAAGATACCTAGTAATAAGGTGAAAATTTAAAGATTTTTAAAAGCGCACATTTTAAAAAATAATTCAGAAAAAAAAATAAAGTTATTCAGAAAAGCTGTTAACAGATTTAAAAATTTAATGTTATAGAACTTTAATTTTTGTGACCCCTAAACTATAGATAATAAATAAAGGGAAAGTACAAATATTTTTCCTCAAAAAATTTATTCTTATTTTAAAGATCTTTTTCGTAGCAAAATTTCAAGGTTTTGACCAATATCTATCCACACTTCCGGAGATACATTTCTTCGTGTCTATTTAGCAATTTAGCAAAATTTTTGTTTAACACAACGGTAAATTGAAATATTAAATTGCAAAACAATGTAACTATAATTTTTTTTTTCATCAATTTACAAACCTAAAAATTTTTTTCTGTCGTTTCAAAAAATATATTCAAAAAAACTTAAGATATGAATACTTAAACATAAAGTTTTTCCAACATTGAGCAACGTCTGTAGCTCTGTAAGTGATAGAGATGCATAAAAAAATTCTTCTGCACTTATCTAAATTACACTTATACATGGTTTTTATAGATATTTTGTGGATAATGACACTTGTTCAGTTGAGATAAAAACGGTCATGCCACCTTTCAGAACATTCTACTGCACCACTAGAGGAGCCTCAAGTGCTTATGCCTACTATGTGGAACTTCCTAAATGGTACTCTATTGCTTATAGCAGTACCATGCTCTGTGTTTCCAAAAGTTGACGATTTTTTGATTTACAATTTGGAGAAATTCAAGATTTATGACACAATTACCGTCTCATTCCCTTTTATCTGCATTTTTCCCGTCCGTATCCCATACAATTTAGTCTCAACTACTTTTTAGTACAAAGGAACATACTCCTAGATTGAGATTATTAAAAAATAAAACATACTATTGCTCTATCTTAAACTATAAAGAAATTTTATGAATATAGACGTACCACGTCCGAACAGACAGAATGAAATTATAATAAGAAATTTTGATTTAAAAACAGAAAATATTTGAAATCGAAAAAAATTAACAAATTATAAAATTCAAATATCATAATTTTTATACTAAAGTTGAAGAAAAATAAAAAAAACCATGTTAAAATTTTACACAAAATGTCTACCCTTAGGTGATATAATTTTTTTTTTTTTTACTTTTAATTCTTGTTATATTTTTTTTTGTATGTTTTAATAGAAATTATGATTAATTTTATTTTAAAAATTTTAATTAATTAATTTTAGTAACATAATCGGTTTAGGGCTATACAAGTTATGTAATTAAAAAATATAATCTAAATTTTATAACAAAACAAACAAAAAAAAAAAATACTAAATATTGTTTAATAACATAATTAACCTGTGTTATTTATGAGGTTCTGCAAATTAGTACTACGTTTTACAGTAACATTAAGCATTAAGGCCTCTGTTTCACAGCAACATTAAGACATATGTTTGAATTCATTTTTTTTAGTTATTCCTTTCGGTTTCTTTTTGTCCTTAAATATCATATTGATATAAACAGTGTATCTAGGATAAGGAAAAACAGTAAAACAAGCTTTAGATATACCTTATAATATCAGAACAGATAATCGAAACGTTATAAAACTTTAGGCCAAATTTACTAGAAATTAAAAGATGCAAATTAATAATATTATATGTATTTAATATTTTAACAATCCTTTTTGTCACGATTTGAAGTGTCGAAATGCGTATACGTAATAAACTGTATTTATATACTGGGATATTGTAATGTAATGTTTTTTTTTCCTTCCTACTCCCTTGGGGAGCATAGGGTCTCTACAAAGCCTCTGTATTTAACTCTATTTTGTGCTAGCATTTTTACTTCAAACCAGTTTTTCCCTGCTTCATCCATGTTTTTCTTTAGCTTTCGAGGAATCTTTTCTAAGTTAATGGCCAATCCTCGTGTATTTCCTCTCTCTGATGACCAAGTTTATGGGTTTCTGATTCATCGTAGTCCATAGGTCGGGGTTTGATATTCTTTGTGGTCAGAATATTCTGCATAACTATTAATCGCAAATATCTGTTGAGGAACACTTGTAAAATTTGTGGATTATTTTTTCTGTGACCAGCCATGTTTTGCTGCCGTGTAACAAGACCAACTTAACACATGTTTTGAATGTTGTTAATTTTGTGGCTCTATTAATTTGTACTGATCGCCATACTTTTTATAGTCTTGCAATGTAATGCAATGTACCTAAAGTATATTTTGAAAATATGTAATCGTGCTATTTTTTAAAAATATTTTTGAAATTAATAAAAATTATTACAAATATAATAAATAACTTTTTTCTTTGATTTACAAAAATGTACAATTGATGGTAAAAGAAGAAGAAAATAAGTTGTGTCTTATAAATTATTTGTAATTTAATTGTAGATAATGAATCACACAAACATTCAAATATAAATAATTTATAACTATGTATATATCTATCTATATAAAAAGGTAAAAATAAATAACACGGTATAAAAGACTTTTTTTTATTTTTTTTGCATAACTAATTTTAATATTTTACGGTAATTTCCGATAAAACTTTAAATTTGACATGAGCTACCAGAATACCAGATATCCGGTTGTTATTACCCTGAACTAAATTTAATATTAAATATCGTTTTCCTATTCGTCGTCACATGAAGATTAACGTTCATAATGACTATAATTTTGTAGCCAATGGTTATTTTATTTTTATTTTTTTTTTTTTTGATCAATTTTATAGGTGGATATAAAAATTTATTCTTTTAACACCTTCTTTGGTTTTGAATTTTTTAAATCGAAAAAAAAAAAAAAACAATTCATTTAATGTTATGTTATTATCTGCACGCAAAGTGGTCTTCTTCATTGTTGTACTAAAAACAGAAAAACTGATATTATTCTTTACTCTGTTTTAATATTTTTTTTTTGGTTTTTTTGTCTTCCAAAATTAGCCGAAAAATTATTACCTTAATATATTGTATTCTATATTATTATAAATAGATATTATTATCAGATCATTTTTTAATGTTGTATTTATTATTGTCGACTGCCCTTTTTAAATTTATTGTTAGTTATTACTATTAGAATTATCTTGTTTAGAGTTACTTTAAATAACTAACTATATAATATTATTTTATTTGCAATTTTATAAAATTTAAAAATTAAGCATTTATTTACCATCTAAACTAAAATTATGCATACTATATTATCAGAGCTGTTTCTTAAGTACAAAAACGAATTGTTTAAATCGAGATAACGGGCTAAAGTATTTAAAAAAGAAACTGTGAAAAAATGTTCAAAATTGTTTTATAATTTAGTCTAGATGTTATTTCATTATGCGCCGCCATTTTAATGAAAATATTTATGAACGTAGATTGATAATTGTATGGAAAATAAAAAAAATATGTAGGTACCTATTTATTTTACAATAAAAATTAAGCGTTTTACTTAAATACCATTTTATCAGTATTATGTTTGATGCATTTGATGCAAATTATATATTTTATAGCATCGAATGCATTTATTTTAGCTGTAAATTTTGTCCAATCTTATTATAGATAATCACCTTTTTAGAAAAGGTTAATCGGTTTGCAAACAAAATGTTTGTATGGAGGGAAATAATAATAATTTATTAAGAAAATTAGTGTTGTAGTGAACTAATAGTTACCTGTCATTTTTCAAAAAGGTTCGCAAAAATAATGCAAAAATAATGCATTACCTTAAATTAATTCATTATTTTTAGAGCTATAAATTACCTTTTTTTGTGCCGAACATGATCTGTCTTGGTTAATACAGTTTGTACTCAACCATTTGGCCATCGAGACTCCCTAAAAGTATTTATTTATTTTATTTAAAAATCATTGACTACTAAGACCGTTATAGGTTAAATACTGATATTAAATTATACAATAATATTATTTATTTTGTTTATCATATTTATTTACACTATATTTGATAGAAAGTGGCGATTTGTTTAAAAAACATACTTTTTCAGTAATTTTCCTTATAATTAATGCAGGATTTGAACTCGATTAAAAACTAGATCCACAGGCGGTATTAGTTTACTATTTATTATTTATTTCATTTCATTTTATTTATATTAATATTACAAATGATATAGGATATTGTAATATTAGAAAACCATAGGCTGCTAAAACCAATATAGTTCGAATACTATTATTAATTTAAATACATCAATATTATATATTTTGTTTATATTATATATATTATAATATATTCACACTATATTTTGTAGCAAGCGGGATTTGTTTTCAATTAATAAAACTTGATACCTGTGCAGGATTTGAACCCGCACTCTTTCGGTTAATAAGCCACGTACTTGACCACTAAGCCACCGAGGCCATTTTACTTATTTATTTATTTATTTATATTAATATTACATACATAAATGTAATGCAATATTATTGAACCATCGGCTACTAAAGGCCATTATAGGTTTTTATACTATTATTAAATTATATACTAATATTATTTATTTTGTTTATATTATATACTATATATTTACATTATATTTGGTCGTAAGGGGGGTATGTAAAGAAAAAAACACTTACGACCTGTGCAGGGATCGAACCCACACTCCTTCGGTTAATACGCCACACGCCTACCCACTAGGCTACCGAAGCCCCGGCCACTTTACTATTTATATAAATAATGCAAATTTTGTTACATTTAATTGCATACATTTAGGCGTCTATGTTTTTTTTTTTTTTTTTTTTAATTTATTTATTCAATTATAACTAAACCTAAAAAAAATTACAGAAAAAATGGTTATATTTCACAAATTAACATTATTAGCTTTAAAAAATAACAAATATTTTTTTTTTACGCTAATCTTAATCTAGGCGTCTATGTAATTCAATGAAGGGAATATAGAGGATTTTTTAAGTCTATTATGTATAGAAGGGAATGTAGGAATTTTTTTTTAATCTTATTATTCATCCAACTTTAAAGTTGATCTAAAATGCTATGTCTTGTCAATTATCTATAAAAATTTACCCAATATACAACGAAAGTGAAGTTTGGAAATCTCTTTCTATAGTATCAAAAATATTAATTGTATATTTATTTAAAATAAACATTATTATGTTTTGTACAGAATTGTATATTCTAAAGTTTAACAAACTTAAAATATTTATTATTATGTATAATGTATTTATAATGAAAATTATTTTTCCTTTCAATATATGAAGCCTGACAGTATGAATCAAAAATTAAATAGTTCAACAAAATAAATACTCGTATGTTGATATTTTTTTTTATTTATTGTTAGTACTTATTAGATCTTAAGATAAAATTTGTACTCAAATTCTAAAACCAAATAAAAATATACTATTAAAAAATTTCAACATTTTTAATTTGTTGTAGGTATCATGTTTTAATTTTTAAGATTCATTAAGAAAAAGAACGAACAAAAATAAAAAATTATCAACAATAAACTAATTAAAATAACATTTAATAATTCGAGACAATTAAAATGTAATTAGATATTAACAATATTTTAACAACAAATATTTTGAACATATGTATCTACATATAAAATAATGTATGTAAATATCATTAGTATATATTTATCTTATTTCAATCTTTACAATTAATAAATCTAACATTTATGGATAGTTAATACCTACTTTAGTTACTTAAAAAAAAAAAAAAAAACTTGAATATGATATTTATACTCATATATGCATATATGTATATATATATATATAATATGCATATATGTAAATGAATGTAAATAATGTACTTTTATTATTATTATTAAACCTATAAATAATCACTAATTAATTTTATCTATTTTGTTAAATAATTCCACTTTTAATTTATTACTTATATAATTATTGTCATGAAAATAGATATAATATGTATATGAAGTGTATTTAAAATTATTCGTCTAATTTCTTTAATTAATGTTATTAATTTTATATTTACACAGACTGGTACAAAAATTAATGAATTTAAGAACTCGAAATAAGATCGAAATTTTATGATTTCGTTCAATAACTGCACTATTTCGTTTTATTGCTTACTTTTCACCCGTTTATTTATGACAGCAGTTAAGCTTTCATTTTAAAAATAAAATGCCGCTACAAAATTTACGCGCGGTTTTTAATACGACTGTTCTATGTCAGTTGTTCTTATTGTACTTCCATTTTTAATTTTAAGGCGCGCCAGCCGATTTCTTAACTCAAAGTTTTTTTTTTTTAAAGATTTAAAAGATATTGTTGTCTATTTAAATTTTTAAATTTTTATACAATTTTTATACATTTGGATGTTTATATTTCATTACGTTACATTTAAAATATAAGTATTTCAGTTTATATTTAATATAAATTTGAGAGTTAGAAGTTTATGCTCAGATTAATTGGCTTCAACATGCTTCAACACAATTATATTAAAGAAGTTTTTTTTTGTTTTTTTTTTTTTTTATAAAAAAATGATAATAATTTTTTATTCAGTTTAGATTTATAAGTCTGACTGGAGTGCTTTTCGTTTCTCTTACTCTGAATAGAGTTTATGCGTTTATAGGATTAACTATACCATACTCACATCACATACAGAGTTAATTTTACTCTGCTATTTCGAAACGACTAGAGTTAAATATGAATTTTAACTGTCAAAATTAGATCGAAACATTTATTTAATTCAAACAGTCTTCGAAAGGAGTTTTTATAAAAAAATTTTCAATTTTAAAATGTATTATAAGTTCAATTGAACAATTTCGTTTACAATTATGTATTTCAATATGTAAGTTTATTATAATAAAAAAACAATAATGACAATATTTAAGACTTTAACATTTGTATCACGAGTTAACTGGGAGCACAGAGTAGGATTAAAAAAGTTTAACTCTCCTAACTCATAATTGCTAATTGTAACATTTTGAAATGACTTTATCTCTCATAGAATAACTCTAACATCCTAAGATTAAGAAACGCAATGCACTCCTGTGGTACAATTAACGCAAAATTCTTTTGTTTTAACCGTCGATAAATTATGATTGAAGGATCAGAAGGATCAAAGAGTGGTTTTTTTTTCACTTTTATTAGAGCTTAAACTTGAGTCTCCCGAAAAAGAAATTGGCTTACACGTTTATACAATTTTAGGGTTATATTGTGTACATTTTAATCAAGAATATTAAGAATTTGTTTCAAAAACATTTTAAAAGATTGTTTTTAAATAACGGTCGTCTACTATTTACCGACCATATTTTTCATTGCTTTATACAAGTGTTTTTTGTATGGTTTTTTTTTTTTTAAATTTTAACTATTAACTCAATATTATTTTATAAAATACCGCCCTCTGTTCTGTTAATAAAATTTCAATAATTAGTTAATATGTTTGTGTATATGTTGTGTTTGTAATTATACAACGTTTTGTGATATATACAATGCAGAAATTTCATACTTGTATATATACATATATTGTACATATAAATTGTGTACATATATGACATTTATTATATATATATACACATATTTGTGTCTACTTTTAAGTTAAGCTTTTTAAAGAAAATTTACAATTAATACAAAAATACGCGTAGCAGCATACTATATATAGATATGTATATAAGTATGTAACTTAAATCTAAAATTATTAAAATAAAAAACAAACAAAAAAAAAAACAATTTTAACAAATCTTAAATAAATAACCAATAAACAAAAAAAAATGTTTTTTTTTTTTTATAATGTAACGATAATTAAACCGAAATTAAACCACGAAATTTTCATGTTGAATTTATCAAACTACAACGGTTTTCTTACTATTAATATTTATTTTTTTTTTTTTGTGTAATTTGTTATGTAGTTATTAGGTATTGTTACATAAGTATATACATATATACATTTACATATTTTAAATGAGGTATATACAAATTATGTATATTACAAAATATTTATTGTAATATTTTAACAGTTATTATTTGTTATTATTTTTATTATTATACAATTAAATATAAATAAATATTTATGTATATGTGCGCATAAATACTGTAAAAATATTTTGAGTTCTGTGTTGACATAATCGTTATAATATAATATGGTATTGTAGTTATGTTAAATAAGTATAGATTATATTTTTTTTTATATACATATGTATATACATATATGTATTACATTCATATATTTTATGTTTTTTGGTTATTTAAAATGTTAGAATTTTCTTTTAAGGTTCAAAAAATATGTATACATGTTTATATATATGTATATGTATATATAGGTACTTATTATGTTATTTATATAGTTTTTTATATGTAAATATAATGTAAAAGAATAAAATAATGAATTAAACGGTATAATAACAAAACACCTATAGAAGTAACCTAACAAATATTTTAATGGATCAGCTTTAAACAATGCTCAATGCTTGATTTTAAGCTATAAAAGATGCTTTAAAAAGAATTTTAATTTAGCGGCTTGATAGGTAAATGGGATAACGATTAGACTGTTGATTTTTTATTCGGAGAGCTTAGCTTCCACTCCTAGCAAAAAGGAATACTTTTTTAATTTTCTATATCTGGTGTCTACTTGGATAATCTACCTGATACAGATACAATTCGTCATTATGGGTTCAAAATAACGTAGAAAAATATAAACATATTTGTAACAAAACGAATATAAAAATATAATCCCTAAATGAATCCGAAATAACTTAAATCAAATCTGACAACAATAATACATATATTTCCATAACATTTTGAGACTTTACTAAACATTAACTATCTGATCATATCCCGATTTTCTTAGCATACTTTCCCTCTTTGCAACATGTATGGTAAAAAAAATTATAGATTATCAGGTTGAACAATTAAGCAAAAAAAAAAAATTTAACTTAAATTTTGGTAGGTACGGGTGTCACGGGTGGTAAATTTTCAATTATTGTTTAATTTTGCAGTTTATTTTAACGTTATTGGAAAGTCACAATAACAGTATTATTATTATTTTTCTATATGTATGTACGTATGTTTGATTCAGAATTCAGAAATTATTAAAATACAAAAAATAAAAACAAAAGTGAATCCAGGTCCATTAGATTTGAAATTTATTATTAAACAAAAAATGAGATTATCATTACCATCATATTGAAATATAGATATTGAAATATAAATATATATTTTTAGTGGTTGTGGGATAATTAATCAAAATGAAATAATTCCCAAAAAAATTTTTTTCCATATTAAAATGATTGTTTTTAAAAATAAAAAACAAAAAATTAATAACTATTATGCAATAATTAGGTACTTATCTAATAAATATTAATATATTTTTATCATTGTTCCTCAGAACTTGTTGTTTACACCATTAAGTATCTGCTATTTTGAATAGATTTAAAATACATAGTTAAAAACATATAATTGTAAAAAAGCCGCACGAAATAATTATCTTCGAAAACTTCTAAATGATGTAAAATATATTTTAAACAACTTAAGTATTCCAAGAAATTTAAAATGTAAGTCAATTTTTGTCCAACTAATTCTCGAAGATTTTTGTACACTTTGTTTTTTATGCAATTTGTTTAATTTGTAAGTCTATCGTTAACTAATGTTAGTCGTTATCGGCGAATAAAAATCTTAAAGTGTTGCAAAATCAATTCGAAAATATAATTTGGGGTACATTTTGTACTGTGCAGAAAGTTCTTTTAGATTTATCCCTTATATTTGTGTTGTTTGTTGTTGAAAAAAACTCCTTTTCCTTTACTGATAAGATTTAGACATTTAACTTTAAACATTAAGGCGAAATTCGTTTCGTCATTTTTGAAGCGATTAAAATTATTAAATAAGAAGATTTTTGTCGTAAACGTTAATGAAAATATTAAAATTAATTAAGAGGTATTTATTTTTAATCTAAAAGTTTAATTTTAATACGAACATTTTTAAATTAATTTTTGAATTGGATACATCGTAGCTTTTCTTTTATGCTTTCGAAATATATTTTTATCCGATTTCATCCTGAATAATACTAGATAATGCAAATTATTATGATTTTGACAAGTAGTTGGTGAATCATTCGATTGTTTATAATACAATATAAAATTAAATGCAGTTTTATATATTTACTCAAAAAATATGGTGGCCCACGTTCAACTAAAAAATTTACCGTCACCAAAATCAGGTTTGACATTTATCGCTAAGTAACACAAATTAAAAACTTTGGTTATTTTAAATAAATTACTTTAATTTTATTTTTCGCTTCGCTACAATATGACGAAAAATAATTAGGCGAAGCGAATTTCGCGGGTGGTTGATGATCGATGGTCGAATAAGTGTTTATTACTTAAATTTGCATAATATGCTTCTTTGAGCATTAAATTTTTATTATTATTATATTTTGATTTCCTCATACAATAATAATTCCATTACATACAATGTAATGAAGAAATAAGTCAATGATACCTTTTCAGGTGTGTTGCACCGCTAAAGTTAAAATCGATTTAATCCTTGTAGTCTAAATGACGTCTAATGATAAAAATAATAATGGGAGTTATATATTGTAACATTAAGATCTATTGCTCTTTTTTGAATGATTTTCGAGAAATGAATTTTTTTTTTTTAACTTTAAACAAAAATAAATAGGAGAAAAAAAAATTGAATCTAAATTATTAGTTTTACCTGTTTTAAAAATTTTTTTTTCTTTTTTCTATTGACTTTTATACTATTCAAATATGGTATTATTGGATATTTAATTAAAATATACTTTAGTTTCGTTTCAAATTACCATATTGGAAGGTGGACACTGAAGTTTTCATTTTTAACTTTTTTTTTTGTATTTCAATGTGAAGATTCTGGGTACCTATTCTTATATATTTTTTTTTAAGATCTGGCTGGTAGGTAAATATTTGAGTAAAAAAAAATAAAAAAATTTTTTTTTAAATGAATGAATTTTAGATTGGGTTAATTTCTAATTCTAAAGAATTTCGATTAGTATTAGTTTTTAAAACAAATATTGATGTGTATAATTATTTAAGATTAATATATTACCTATATAAGAACCCAATATTAAGGAGAAGATTTCGATCAATGATAATTTCTTTCAAAATCAGAATAAATGCTATCATTCGACGGACGATTAATATTTATGAAGAAGATTCTGAATGATAATTTAAAGAAAAAAAAAAATAAACTAAAAATAAAAAAAACAAAAAGAGAAGAAAACAAAAATTTTTAATTGGGAATGATCAATAAATTAAGAATCGAATATTTAAATTGGTAGCTGATAGAGAACTTCTTGAATTCGTTTATTATTATTGTCTTTTTTTTTCCTTATTTTAACTTCACCTTTACTTTCGATCGTTTTGGGGTGCTATTATTATATGTATATTTAAAGAAGGTGAGAAATCTTAAAAGAAATAAAAAAAAGTATTTTATTTCAAAAATATATAAATAAATTTAAATTAATAATCTTTGGTTGGTTTTTGTTTTTTCTTTAATTTAAAATATTTAATATTGTTTTTAATATGTCTGCCACTTTGTCTATCAAATATATGCCTAACTATTAATTTTTTTTTTTTGTGAAATAAATATATTTTTTTGTGAAATATATATATTTTTTTTAAATAGGTATTTTTTATCAGTGGTTCTCGTGATTTGTGAGTTGTAAGATTATTTTCTGAAATTAATTTTTAAAAATTGAAAAAAAAAAAAAAAAAAATTGATTAACAATTTGATAAAAAAACAAACAAAATATTTTTCTACAAATATTATAAATTATCTCTTAATAAATTAATGATAATTAAAATTAGTATTGTTAAAAGTTAATATTTATTTATATATATTATATTTTTTTTAAATTTCAAACAATTTTATTTATTCAAAGATTATAGATTAAGAAATTCATATAGATAAGAAGCTAATAAAAATTATATTAGTTATAAGAAAATTTATAAAATTAATTTAAGTATATAGCTAAAGATTTTTTTTTTCTTAAACCTTTTGGAATTAGTTAAAATATTCAGTGAATATATTATGCATGTAGTAAGGGGATTTGTGATTGGTATAGATGGACTATATAAGTAAATAGAACTATAGCTTATTTGACTAATTAATCACAACTGGGATCATCTCGGTGGCCTAGTGGGCATACGCTTTTACCTTACTTACAAAATATATTGTAAATACCGAGTAAGTGTGGATTCGAATCCCAGACATGTCCTAAGAATATTTCCACCTTACGACATTTACAGTCACACCTAGAAAATAAAGACTATGTAATTTCTTTGCAACATTTATATTATTTATATGACATGGAAATAAATAAAAAAAAAGTTACCCACAACTAATTTTATTATAATTTTGATAAAATATTTAAAATTTTTTGATTCTGTGTTCTTTTTAACTACATATACATGTAAAATAATGACTAGTATATTGGAGATTTGATTGCGAAATAAAAGCATTTAAAATGGAATGTTAACTTTTCAAACAAACAAAGTATAAACTAAAATATATTCTTATTAATATTTTATTAACCCGGGACTACTGTTATAATTGTTTGTAATTTTTACGATGTATTATTTCATATTTTTGTTTTTTATTTTCTCTTTCCTTATTAGTTATTAATTGTTATAAATAAGTTATTCTGTTTTCTTATTTATGTTTTTTCTTTTCTTCAGAGCACAGGATAGTTGTTTAACAAAATTTGTGAATAATATTTCAAGATACATATTATAGAAATTTATTGCAAATCTTATTAAATACCAGATATCATTACGCAGAGATGAAAGTATTGTCATTTGTATTTCCATTATGAAATAATTTTCAAATTTTATTAGTTTATCACGTCTTGTAACAATTGTAAAAATATGAAACTACAGCAATGGTTCATAATAATGTTATAAAAATTACGACGCGATAGTAAAATTGTCTAATAGACTTGTTATTTTTCGTTTGAGAGACATATTAACTACTTGGGACTTTGGGAGTTACTGAATCTAAGCGATACTGTTAACTAAATCGTTAAAAACTCCCATTTTTCTGTCTTTCTTACACTTTTCTCAGAATTTCAAGACACTGTATTTATATAAGGTAATCTTTAAAAACTTTGTAGTTAAAATCAATATTATTTGTATTTTAAAAGAGCATCATATACGTCTTTGTCCATTTGATAAAATATAATTGAATTATATGTAGTCTACTCGTATTTGTAACTTTAACCTCCTATTATTAATGTAAATATAAAACTTTAAAATTTTTAATTTATTACTTGAGTTAGTAAAAAAATTGTCATAATTTAATTTTTAATGGTTTGGATCTTAGATAAGATATCTTCTAAATATACACATCATTGACAGTTCTTTTCTATTCATTTTTAAATTTGTCATCATTTGTCAAATGTGAAACGTTAACTACTAATAACAAAAGTATATGATTTCAATACCATGCACTTACTTTTAATTATATATAAAATTAAGTGTATGTATGTATATACATATTAATATATTTTAGTTGTATTTTCATATTTTCTTTTGGATGTGATGCTAAAGCATTTTCGGGCAGTTCTTTCATTAGGGGTATGCGATTGTGGGGATGCATTTTGCTAATTATTTTGCCACTTTAAATCATATATTTTCGCTTAAATCATATAGGTACATACATATAATTGGAAATATGAATTATATAACGTTTTTCACTGTTGTAAATTATTTTATACTTTAAGTATTATTTTTTTATACCTATAGGTAATTTATTAAAATTTACAAGGTTGTTTATTTCTCTTTTACTTTCGTACAAAATTAAAAGTTTTATCAAAAAAAAAAAAACACACTCACACATATATAACCCTTTTATTCTGATTAAATTTCAAATTAAATTCAAATAAATGTCAAAATATACATATATGTATGTATTTACATAAATAAAATATGTGTATTACCTACTTATTATTATTTTTATTACTACATATTATAAAATATAATTTATCTCAATATCTAAAATCATACCAAATATAGATTTATAAATAGATATCTTAACTATTATATATAGATATGTAGGTATGTAAAACAAAAAAAAAAAATAAAAAATTTCAAATACATTAATCAATCAATTCCGAAAAAAAAAAAATCAGAATCCAAATTTTTTTTTTTACTCTTTCTGATTTTATTTGTTTGTTTTATATTAAACAATAAATCAATATCAATTCGTTTCTATTCTAATTGACATGTCATTTGAATATACATATGTATGTATATTTGTTGGCATTAATGTTCATATTTTTTTTTGTATAGGTACGTACGTAATATATATATATATAAATAGATGTACCTAAATATGGAAAAAAGTTTCTAAAAAAATTAACTTGTCAGCCATATAGATTTTATATATTATATAAGTACATATATACATATGTAGTAAGTATGTATAATTTATATAAAATTGTACCAATTAAAATTATTTTAAATTTAAAAATAAAAAAAAAAAATAAAAATTGAAAATAAAGAATGTTCAAAACTAAAAATTTGAAACTTGTCAATTTAATCTCCTTGAAAATGTCAAAATAATTTTTTAAATGTTAGTTACAATCAAGAACTCAACCATTTTTGTTATTTTGAAGATTCTTAATTATGTTTTTTCACAAAAAATTTTTTTGTTCATACATATGTACATATATACAGATATGGTCACCTAATTAGTAACAAAACCAATATTAAGACTAATTGGATAAATACTATTAAAAACTTTGATGTTTATAACTTTGCTTTTCAACTTTCCTAAAGGTGCTTTTTTTTATCCGAAAATATACTTATTAATATATCTAAAGCTATATATATGTATCTATAGGGATCATTTAATGGGTACATGAGAAAGTAAATAGATTTTAGTTTTACCACTTTTGAAATCTTTTCATTGTTTTAATGGTAGCGGCGCGGAAAAAAATTCGTGCGAAAATCTCGCCGAATCTGCATATGAGCACACACTGAAAATTAAAAAATTCGCATAGACGTCAAACAGAAAATAAAAAATAAATTAAATTGTCAATAAATTAAAAAAAAAAAATTGTTTACATTGAGTACCCTTGTGTTTTTTATTCTGAAAAAAGTAATAATTTTTCTATTTGAAAAAAATATTTGATTTAGAAAAATTTCTAAAACCATATATTTTCATCTTTTTTTCTTAAATTTTTGTAATCTTTGATCGTATAATATGGGATATTTTTTCACTAACTCGATTAATTTTTCAACTTTGTTCTCCATTTTCTCTTTTCTTTTATTTTTAAAAATAAAAATGTTTGACTTTTATTTGCGGAAGCCGCATCAAAACCGCTGTCAACCGCGTTTTTTTTTGCGGAAAAAATTAGTATGTATATTTGCCGCAAGAAAAACGCTGTTAAAACGCGCGGAAATATTGTTGGTGTGGGCATATTCATAAGCAGCCATGTAATAATTTTTTGTAGAAAAAATATGCACAGTTGCTGCAAAAAAAAAACGCGTCGGTCAGGGGAAGGCTTCCGAAAAGAGTAGTAGAGAGTATATTTACTCATATCTACTCTTCCTCTAAAACTGGTTTAGTTAGGAGTAGAGCAAAGTAGTTTCCTCTGTAAAAGGATTACAAACATTATTTCTATATTTAAACTTTAGCCAAAAAAAATAAAATGTTATGTTTCTAATTGGTTTTCCATAACTGTAGTATATCAAAATTAATTCTGATTTATTTTATTATTATAAATTATTATTTGGTATAACATACGTATACACATTTTTTATAATAATATTGATGTATGTATTTGTAATGAAAGACAAATATTATATAATAACATTTTAATACATATTGTATTGTACGTACTGGCGTACATACATACATATTTATTTACTATATTGTATTGTATTAATAATAAATTTAAAACTCATCATCTCCCGCCCAAATTGGATTAATTTTTTTTATTTTTGTTTTCTTTATAAAAAAAATATTTTTCGGGGCAATCAACAGTTTTGAGTTTTGATAAAAGTGTTTTTCTTTCTTTCAATAGTCCGATTAGTTAAATAAGAGTTATATTGCTCCAATATAAAAGAAGGTCTCTTTTGTTACAAATTAATTTATCCAATTTTTTCCAAAAGAAGTCTCGAGTTCTAATCCTTGATATTAATCTTTCAATACTCTTTCGTTAACTTTTTAACTTAAAATACTTTAACTCTTGATACTTATCAGCTATCTCTTTTTAAAAATCTTCAAGCCGACTCATTCTAAAAGATATGTCCATTTTTCAGAGAAAGTCCAATGCTTCTCAAATAAATACTGTGATCAGTCGAAAAATCATAGAAACTATGATCAATCAAGGTCTGAATAAAATTACTGATTGGGGCAAAATAAATTGAGCTAACTTCAATTTTCTGAAAACTTCAAGCTGATCATTTCAAGCTGATCATCAGAGCATTTGAAGCAGAAAAATCAGGAAAAATTTATTGAATAATCACAATGTCAATATTGCTAAAAATGCCGTTAAATGTTCGAGTTTGATCAGTCAATGTCAAGTAATTTTTACTACATGTGAGTTACTTAATAGAGTTATTTAATATATATAAAATTATATTCGATACAAGATGGAGTACAATTTCTACATTTGGGCGGAATCATCTGCAAATACATTAAATTACTTTAAATGCAATACTCTTCTTGTTCAACTTAATCTTGGAGCACCCTAATTTTTTATAAATATGTACTTTGCAGTTAATTTGATGATGTGCTCTATACTGAAATCAATTTCTTCTTTAAAATTTCTCGTTTAAAACTTTAATCAGACTATAGCTTAAATTATCGATCAAATCAAAACTTCACGATCAAAACTTCTTAATGGATAACGACAGGTTTTGAAAATTTGTTTGTAACATGAACATTCAAAATATCTTGTATACAGTAGAGAGAAGCTGTGTTCTTCGTTAATGTAAAATTTCTTTGTTAATAACAACTGTCTGAAAAAGTGAGTGGGCATTTCGAATCTCGAACATTCGGCATTCACTATTAATTTTAAACTTCTAAAGTTATTATGTATGTACATGTATGCCAAGCCTCAATGAGACATTTCGAACAGGAAAGTAATAATTAAAATATAAATTTAAGAAGTATGTTCATTACTAAATTAATGCAATGATTGGCCACAAAAAAGATTTTTTCGTAATGGAGATTTTTTGTTATTTTTATTAATTATAATGGTGATCAGACACATCAGTTTTTAGTTCGATGAGTTTTAAACATTTCATTTTGCTTCCATTTTTGTCATTTTATAATTTTTACTTATTTTTTATTCTTCATTATCCAGACCTGCCTGCCTAACTTACAATCTGTGTCTTCTCCTCTTTTTTAGATTGTTTGTTACTATTAAAATTCCAAAAAAAAAAAAAAAAATATTCGAAACATACAGGTATTATTTATTATGTGTATTTAAATATTTTAATTCAATTTTTTTTTTTTTTCAATATCACATATACACGTAAATATTTCTGATTACATATGATTATAGAAATGGAGTATTTTAATGTCGGTTTTTTTTATTAATTCTGAAATTTTTGAATTTTGGTTTTGTTTTTTATTTTCTTTTTGAAAAGTCATATTTAGAATGCCTAATGACATTCATTAAGTAATTTGATATAACTCTAAAGAGAAAAAAAAACAAAAAAAAAAAAAGTTAAGAAAGAGATAGAAAATGAATGAAAAAATTAATAAAAAAATCTGCATCCAATCACATTTAAATTATTTATGTATATATTTTTTTTTAATATGTTGTTGACTGTTGTCTGACGCAAGCAAAGAATAATTTTTGATGGAAAAAATTCTTTTGGGTTGGAATTTTTATTATTGTTGTTGTATTTGTTCTTAATCCTGAATGATTTTTGGGTGCGTTTTTTTTTTTTTTTTGTCTTTCTTTTAAGATAAACATGTGTACTCAGCCGTGTTCTGTTTGTTAAGATAAAAATATAATTTTTTTATGAAGATCTGTTGAAGATTTTCTTGTTTCAATCATTTTATTTTAATTTAAGGCAAAAAAAAAATGAAAAAAAAAAAAAAAAATAAACAAACTAGAGATATGAGCATTTGTGGAACATAAGTTGGACACTTGTTTGAATGAACTTAAATGTCAAATGAGATTAAGAAAACAAAAACAAAAACAAATGGCTTAAAAATTAAATTTAAAATTATAATATTATAAAAAGGGAATGTTAAGTCTATTCAACTTTAAGATTATTGTCATTATTAAAATCATAAGTAAATTAATTTAAGTAATTTAGATTAATGTTAATCAACAAAAAAAAAAAATAAAAAAAAATTTGTCTGTTAAGTATTTTAAATTAATTTTAGAATAATTTTATCAATTAATAATCGCTATAAATTTTTAAATATTAAAAAATTTTTGATTTAGAAATTTTAATTCAACTGCTAGAAATTTGATTAGAATTGAAGTTTTAAATGGATGCTGAGAATTGTATGTTAATAAAAATATTATAATATGTTCCTTTCTTTTTTGTTATTTATAAGTCGCGTTCATAATTTTAAACTTTATGCTGGAATTAGCTACGAGTATAAGAAAATGGCTGAATTTAAATTAGTAATTAATTTTTTTTTTTTTTTCTTGAAATTATTCGTGCAAAATGTATACCTTGTTTCATTTTTATAACTAATATGGTTTCCTATATACAGATATGTATACTTATACTTATATATTTTTATTCCAATTGATATTTCAATCACTTTATTATAATTTAGACAAATGCTTTGAAGAAATTATATGAACTCCTTAACCACTCCTTTTTATAAAATATTTGCTGATGCTTAAACTATATGGGCATGCTTAAAATAATATCTTAAAATATTTTGTTGTCTAGTCTACACTCTTGTTGCTTCAACTATGGAATTTTAGGTATTTGTAGTTTTTTTTAAATCTCTCCTATTAAGTTTAATTACTCCTTTTGCTCTCTGCACCTTGCTTTTATACCTATGTAGTATAGTCAAAACCAACAAAGGAGTATTTGTTACAGCGAGATTTATTATCATATAACTACGATGTCAAAATTCATTTTCTTTTCAAATTGAACACATAATATAAATGTTTGAAAATCAACATATAATGAATATTAAAATGTTAAATATTGAAAATAAAAATCTCACAATTAAAATTAACAATTAATATATTTAAATTAACAAAATTTTATTTCTAATTAAATTCCATTTAATGAACAACAAAAAAAAAAACATTTTTTATTTTAATGAAAATAGATTCAGTTAAGAATAAAAAAAAAATTATAACAAACATAACACGCCTTTTTGAAACACTCATTATAAGAAATAATATTATTATTATTATTTTTTTTTTTATAAACAAACGTTATTATAGAACTAATTGTTATTTATATATCGCTATTAAAGTTTAATTGTGTTGAACTTGTCACATTTTCATAACTATTTAAACAAAAAAAAAAAAATGTTTAACCCTTTTGCACGTTTCGTTTCATTTTGTATAAATCAAGAAATAAAAGTTAAATGTTTTCTTTTTTTTTTTCTTAAATTAATAATTTTCTTTTAGTCCATCCAGATTTTCTTTAGAAAGATCCAGGATTCAAAACCAAAAAAAATAATTCAATTATATAAAATTAATAACAGTATAGCTGGCTAAAACGTCTAAAAGATAAAAGGTCCATAAGAATTATTATCTAGGATAAAGTATTAATACTAAAACGTTCAAAACAAGTAAATACATAAATAACACACAATAGTAAACAGATCTTACAGTTGAGGTTCATACCACAACTGTACTTACTGAAAAATTTATGGTATGAATTGTAGATTTTTAGTTCTTTTCATTTTATTTAATTAATTTAAAAGAGCTATAATTAAGAATTTTATACGTAAAGTTTAATATTTTTTTTTTTTTTACACTTTAAAGACAATAAAGACTATATTATGTATTTTGAATAGAATGTTGAGTAACTTTTTGCTTTTCTTCTGGTAACAAAAAACAAAAAAAAACATCTAAAAACCTACCTTAAAAAATTGTAAACAAAAATATGAGTAAATACCATATTATAAACATTTCAATATCAGGGTTAAATCAATCAGTTGCAGGAAGAAAAAAACACCTTCATTATAACATATACCTATTATAACAATAGTTAAAAAAAGGTGTTGTTCAAAAAATCTTAACCGCATTTATTTCAATTTTAAAAAAAGATATTTTAATGTTCAAAATTTTGAACGCTATTTTAAAAAAATAAAAACATTGACTGTGTAATTTAAATACTTTTTTTATGTTCATATATTTATGTAGATACATCCTCCTCGTTGTTTGCATCAGTTCTTTAAAATACTCCTTACACGTAAAAAGTATAAAAATTGTGGGATGATTGTTGAACGCTACAAAATTTTTGTATTTTATAAAATAAAAAAAAAATAAAGAATAAAATAAATTCTTCTTTCAATCTGCAATCTGAACGTAAAGTAAAAAAAAAACACACAAGAGGAACGTTAATCTAAATAAAGTAAAGTTTTTCATTATGAATGCTATTATTACTTGAATTGTATAATAATGTGTTGACATTATTAACATTTAATTTTATATTACCTGTATGTAAAAAGTTATTTTATCTAGCTATGTATGCATATAATTGTAGTATTCAAATTTATATAAAAACGAGGTGACCAGATTTTTAATTTTTTTTTTTTTTTTTGCAAAATGCCCCTTAAAATTTAGAACATAAGTTTCTGATTTAAATAAAAGATGGCGTCCGTGCAATTACTGTAATGTTGTAGAAATATGCGTTTTACGGTAGGTTGATAACGAAAAATTAGAGGTTTTGTACTTCATCAAAAAAATCTGGTAAGTTTTGGTAACCTAAAAAATTTATTTAAATATTAGATACTTAGTTTTGTAATGCTGTTTAATGTTACGAAGGTAAATTAAAATAAATAAAGATGTCGGACAATTAATCCATATATAAAATCAGTAAATTTACTCCTTAATAGTAGGAGTAAGTTAGACAGTTTAAAAGTATAGTTATGATATTAGTACCTTTCCGTAGCAGTAAATTAGACAGTTTAAAAGTATAATTGTGACCTTAAAAGTATCATAATCTTATACTTAAGTAAAATTTAGTATTTAAGCTTATTTAAAATACAGGACTATAGCAAAGTATTCAATTATAAGTTGAATTGAAAAATCGAGAAGGGGAAGATGGGAGGAGGTGGTAACAATAAATTAATATAAATTGATATTTTAATATTTTTGAGAATCTAAGAAAATAATTAGATTATGTTGATCATATAATATACAATAAACACATCTATGAATAAAAAAGAACAGGTACAAAGAACCAGAGGAAGAAGAAAGAACAAACAAAATATTATTTGAAAAAAACTTAAAATAAAGCGTTAATATCAGTACAAACAATTTTTTTTTTTTTTTATATTACTTTATTATGAATAAGTACTATAATTAAAAAAATATATTAATTTAATATAAAGTGACAAATCAAATAATAATATACAAATGGTCACCGTAATTTAAATAAAATTAAAATATAAAAAAAAAAAGAAGCAATTGAAATTTATCCACAGTTGTCAAAAAACAAAAGACAAAAACCAAAAACGTGAAACAATTATGATGAAGTCAAAATAGTTGACAAAGCGGTATGTATAGATATTGCATATGTATGTACATACACGTACCTAAATGTTTGTATTACACATATGTATATATAAATATACATATGGATATAATCATACATATAATTTTTTAGTTGAATCCTTTTTTAGAATTTATTATTAGGTATTTTAAAAGCGAATTAAAATAATAATAATAATAAAAATAATAATAAATAATAAATATTATATGTAATCGTTATTATTTTTTTAATTCACAATAAAAAGACTAAAACAGTGCAATAAGAAAAACAAAAATTAATTTTGATATATAGAGAAGAAATGTAAATATAAAATATGTATATATATTTTATAAAATAATGAAAAGTAAAATGATATTGTAAAGACAAAATAAAAAAAAAAAACAATAGAAGTAAATAATATATAATAAACTATATATACATACATAAGTATGTAATAATATGAATTGGTATTGTATGTAAAAGAATAAAAAAGCATACAAAAATTAAATAATATATACATAATATATTTACAAACAAAAAAAGATAAAAGACAGTTTTAGATAGATTTTATGACATTTAACATGATTATGCTAAATTATGTTTAATGTAATGTCAATTGTAATTGTCTTTTTGTCGCGATATTTATGTTTAAAAAAATTATTATTTTTTTTTATTAGTTTATTATTATTTGTGTTTTTGTTTTTTTATTATTATTACTTTGATTATTTATATTCTGTTCTTTTTTTTTTTAAAGTTAGCTTTTGAAATAAAAAATATTTTGAATTTTAGTAGGATTTTAATATTTAAATAGGATTAGATATTGTTGATAGTCAAGAATATACATAATATTATAGGTATAGTAGCAAGGGGATGAATTCATTAATAAATTTGATAATTTTTCTATATTTTGTTTTCTTTTAATTAAAATAATTTTATATATTTAGGTATGTTTCTACTTATATTGATAAAAACAGATTTCAAATGAATACGTTTTTGATATTAGAGTATTGTACTTATAGATTGTATGAGCTTTTAATGAAATTTTAGTTTATATAATATTTTTATATAAAGATTTCTATTCTTTTTCTGGCATTCGGGAATCTAAAGAATTGAATTTTTATATCATATAGTCGATTTACATGATTATAATGAAAAAAAGATTTTCTTTTTAGCATTTGAAAAGGACTAAAGTAAAGTTTAAATAAATTTTCATTTGTTTCGAATTTATTTTATTTTTGTTGGAAATATTGTAGTTAAAATCTGTAAATTGTACATATAAAGTTAAAATCTGTAGATTAAAACTGATACTTAAAGTTAGTTTTGATTGGATAGTTTTGTTTAAAAAGGAACAGTTATTTCAAAATAACTCATAAAAGGAATTAAAATATATACTTATGTAGTGTTTTTAAGTTAAATTATGAAATAATCAGATCAACAGAATTATAAGTTGCTTATAGATTTTTGCATTTAAGAACTGAATTATCTAAAGATACTGTATGTAACACAGTTATGTGCGACTTTAATCCACTAAATGTTCCAGCCTCGTTTTAAAATATTAAAACTGGTTTTAAAGACTAAGTATTAATTTTGTGTTAAGTCTTATAGATCTACTGGAATTGTAGACCTCCGTAAAGATGATCTGCGATCATTGTTAAATATATTGGCCTTAAAATTAAAAATTATTATATTAGAATTTAAATTACGGCAACATGAGTTATAATATATAGATTTATTTATTTAAAGATATCGTGGCACATAAATGTACCAGCTATAACTTATGTTTCCAATTTGAAATATGGGATGTATAATATATTGCCAGTTTAAATGTCTAATTGTAATAATAACATAGACCTAATAGACCTAACATTCAACTGCTTAACTTTTAAATATAAATTAAAATTTTGTGCTCATTATTTAATACATTTTTTTTTTTGGATTTATTGTAGTTGATGATTAACTTAAAATACTTTATTGAATTGGGTTGAAAATAAAAATCTTTAAGAATTATGAAATTGTACTAAGGTGTAAAATATTTTGAACGGAATTCATCATAAATGTTCACACTGAATTATGTAATATTTTTGGAACTAAGATCCCCCAATTTGGCATCCCCCAAAAAAGCTTGCTCTCTGCATTTGTTGGCACCGAAAATATTTCAACTGTTTTTACATTCTTTTAAACTAAGTTTATAATATCACAATTAATAGTTAAAATTAGATGAGAGACATTGTCTACAAGTTTAAGAGCTTATTTATAAGTATGGTAGGTACCTTTTTGAATTATTAATCATTATTATAAAAATTGAAAATTTCATATTTATTTAATTAATAATAAAATAGTTTTCAATCCATTATTAACAGTTTTCGGTATTAAACCCGTTTCCTTTTAATTTAATTTAAATTAAGTACATATCCTTAAAATTTCATATATAGGATTTAAAAATAAACATACATTACATTTTATGTCACTTTTAGGTAAAAATAAATGTAACCATATGGATTTAAACAATTTTATTATATTCGTTTCACAAAAGCAAATAATTAATCAGTAAAGTGAATGAAAATGCAAAAACAAAAACAAAAAAAAAAATCCCAAAAGAAAAAACGACTTTGCCATTTCATTCCAGTAAATAAAAAAAAAACAATAAAATGAAGCGAAATAAAGCAAAAAGAGGACAAAATGAACACGAAATAACTTAAACCATTGTCGCAGTCGTTTGTTGTTTTTATCATCGTTTCCTTTCTGGTCTTCAAATGGCACAAAAAATATAAGGCAATTTTTTTTTTTTTAACTCTTTCTTTATCTTTCTTACTCTTTCTTTTATGTTTTTTTTTTTCATTTTGTTTATTTTTCTTTCCGGTTAATTGCCAAAACAATTAAAATCTATCGTAAATCTTTTCCGTTTTTAGTGTTTTAGTTTTTTCTTCTTATTTTTTTTTTTTCTTACTCCTCTTTAACTTGTCAGAACGTTTTTCCCTTTTTATTATCTTATGTTTTTTTTTTTCAATATTTTAATTCATTGGATGCTTTTGTACACTATTATACTCCCTATCGTTTCAAAGTCTTATTTATAGTATGTATACATTATATACATGCATACTATGCAATAATTAAGTCATTCAGGAACAACATTTGACTGCTTAATAATTTTTTTATAAGAAGTTTTTCAGTCAACCACCACAGTATATAGTTCTATATTGAAGATGTTAAATTTAAAACAGTAGAATCTCCATTTAATATGATTTAATAGTTTAAAAACTGAAAAAAAAAAAAAAAAATTTTTTTAAACTATTTTAGAAATTAAAAAAAAAAAATATTTCACTTAAATAAAATAAAACGAAATTGCTATGTAAACAATAGTTGTATCACAACAGTCAGTCATTCCATATTAAAGTTTCCAATTTGTCGTAAATGTATACTTGACTTAAATTGAAAAAAGTCAAAACAAAAATTAAAAATAAAAAGAAAATAATCAAAGTAATTTTTCAACTCCCCATTCAATTGGTCATTATTTGTTTGTATTTATGTATGTGTGTTTTATACATATATGTATATGTATATATATTATATAGTTAAGTACATAAATACTTACAGATAAATAATCAAAGTTTTAAAGCGCCAACAAAAGCAAAAAAAAAGATGCTTGCAACAAATATAAAAATTGTCTATTCTTCTTAGCAAAAAAAAAAAAAAAAAGAAGCAAAACAAAACAAAAAGGAAACTATAAAAAATAACAAAAATAAAGTATCATTCATTTTTAATTATCCTTTTCCCTTTAGTATATAAATTGTACATAATAATGTACATGAATACAAAAATATTTTCCCTATATGTTTTTATCTTCATCATCATTATTATAATCAACATTATTTTAAATACACATATCTAGGTACATAATAATACATAAAAAAAATATGTATAAATGCTCTCTTTTTTATATCAAGATCGAAAATTAAATTAAAAAAAAAAATGTATTTCTATCTCTTTCTTATTTAGTTTTTTTTTGTACTTTTCTCCTCTTTTACTCACCATTTGAATTATTTTTTCTTATTTAAAATGTTTTCAACATTACTACAAACTTTTTAGTTGCTGCTTTACAATTAAAATTTTTTAGTCTTTGATTTTATGCCTCTTTTTTTTTTTTCTATTTTTATTTCTATCTCTTTCAACTTTTTTTTTGTTGGTTGGGTTTTTCTTCAGTTGTTTTTTTTTTTTTGTATTGTTATTCCTAAGTTGTTCAATCGGTATAGTAGAAACTCTATAAGATATATATTTTGGTTTTAGGTATACTTAATAGCTAAAGAAAGAAAAATAAGAAAATGCATTCGCTCTATTTAATAAAACCAATTTTGTGTGCGGTCCAAGTTTTTTTGTTTTTTTTTCGTTACTGTTTTTATTGTTGCAATAATGGCATAACAATATAGCCATAAAAATTAAAATGGATCAATTTTTATTGAGACACAAAAAAAAAAAACCAAAAAAAACAAAAGTAGTTGTAACGATGATCAAGTCATTTATAAATGGAAGAAAATAGTTCAGTAGAATATAAAATGGAAAGATTGAAGGTTTTTGTTTTTACTATAACGACATCGAAAAACGATAATTATAATGACTGTAATTATTATTATTATTATTTTGAATGGAGTGAAATATTGAATTAATCAAATTGAAGATGTAAATTTTTGTTTTGAATCAATATAACTATTTTATATATACCTAACCGTAAATAAAGAGTTTTTAAGTAAGGAATTTGTGGAAAATTTTTTATTTTTTTTTGAAGGTTTATGTCTTAGGAAAAGATACCTCAGCACCGCTTGAATTATTAATTAATTTATAAAGAAATGGGCTAAAAAGTTGTTTTTAAATTACCGCAAAATTACACAATGAACTACAATTTTTAACTTTTCTAAAATTGAGATCTTTTTAAAGTGATTTTAAAGATTACTTTTTTGTTAACATCCTTTCAGATCAAATGTAATCCATACTAATTTTGAATAACATGTTACTGATATTTTTTCATACAGTTTTTAAATATACCGTCTAAATTTTTTTTTTACTTTCATGTTATTTCAAGCGTTTGCTATCATTTTAATATTTTTTATTGCCTAATAATTATATTTTATATTACATATTTCTTATAAGAGTATTTTTTTGGAATTTTTACTACGAGCTTTGTCATAAAAAGATAGGTAGTTTCGATTTCTTTACTTTAACCAATATGAAGATTTATTAATTTTTTTTTTTGTTTGTTTTGCGAGGTTAGGTGGGAATCATCGAAAGACACTGTAGAGGAGTAAAAACGAGCACGAATCCTCTATGAGTGTGTGGGACTTTAACTCACTAAACACCACTTCTATTTTTTTACCAAACAATAGGTTATACGACCCTTAGTACTAATGTACTGCCTGGTCAAAGAAAGCTGAGTTAGGTAATCATCACCAATTCTGGGGAACACATGAGGTAAAAGATGGTTCCACATTCGTGATATTCGTACTATAAACGAATTTCCATTATGCCATCTGGGAATTTGAACTACAAAAAAAAATTATTTTCACTCCACTTCAACATTTTTCCAATTTTTGCTCATTTTTTTTTTTACTTTTACTCATTCATTCATTCATTCATTAAGAACGTTTGGAAAATTTATAAAGAAAAAAAAAAATTTTTACTTTTTGCTCTGATTTATTTTACATTTTCCGATTTCCTATAATCGGTAGTCTTTTTAATATCTTAACTATACACTTCTAAGCTTTTTGTTTTTTTTTTTTTCGTTAAGATTTAAGATACAATAAATCTGTTATAATTTTAAAATATACTTTATATAATTATTTATATACATATAATATAGTATTATAATATAATAATATAATACATTATATAGTATATAATATTATATAGTATTATCTATATTTATATTTTCTGTATAGATTCTCTGTTAATGTATCATATAGATATATAATATATAAGAGATACATATATAAATAATTTGGGTTTTAAAGATTTGCATTGTAGCCAAAATAGTTACAATTTAAAAGCCAGTAAAATATTTAATTATTTAGAAAAAAAAAAAACAAAGCCAAAAATATTTAATTTAGGATAATTGTTGGTCTCTATACCACTACAAAAGTTATCATTAATACCACCATCATTGTCTCATTTTTTTTTCTTTTTAACGAACGTTAATGAAGTGAATAAAATCTTTTTATACTTTTATTTTAACATAAAAATCTGGATATTCGTTTTTTATCTTTAGAAAATATATAAGAGTGTTTAAAAGGTATAGTGAAATAAAGAGTTAAAAGTATAATATTTATATTATATAGTTATAAAAAAAAAAGACTATCTTTAAATACATAATCTATATAAATATATATATATTTTTTTAACTTAGTAAAATTGGAACTTGTAGAAAAAATGCAATGAAAAAAATAATGAAACAAAAATGTCGACAAATTATAAATTGATTATTTTTTTTTACTTTACTGTTCTACCGTGAAACGTTTTTAACAAGAAAAAAAAAAGAAACAGAAACAAATAGGGATAGGAAATTGTAAACGGGAATAATTGCAGGAAGACAAATAAAAAAAAAAAAATTAAAACTAAAACTAAAACAGATAAAGGAAAAAATAGCCAAATGAATATATATGAGAGATTTAATTAGGAAAGAACATCGGGAAAAAAAAATTTGCTTGAAAAGTAGAACTTTGATTGCACAAAATGAATAATGAATTTTTATTTTTTTTTTTTTGTGGAAAATCTATGTGGAATGTTATGGGAAATTAAAGAATATTTAAGATGCAAAAAAATTGTTTTTTTTTTTTCTAGTAATTAACAGCCCTATTTTGTTTTTGTTCTTTAGCTTTTAATTGTTAGATTAATTGGAAAATTATGCAAATAATTAAAGAAAATATAAACTGAAAATAATTACCTGCCTCATTTAAACGAAAAAAAAAAAACAAAAAAAAGATTAAATCTACAAGAGAATTTTTTTGTGTTTGTTTTGTGGACTATTTGGTCTTGTTTTCTTATGTTTTGGAATTTTTAAACTAAATCAGGAATGCAAAATGTAAGATAATTACAGAAAAAGGATTAGAAGACGAAATAAAATTAAAAATTTAATTAATTACTTTTAATTGTTTTCTTATGAAATCTTTACTTTTTATATAATAATATGAGGTCACATAAACTTATAACATTAATCTTATATAGAAACTATTATCTAAATTCCCAGCTATTGAAATATAGATATATAGAATATTGTACCTTATTTTAAAAAAAATATTTAACTTTTTATTTTGCTTTTTTATTTAACTTATTTATCGTTTATCTATTAAATCGAATTACTATTAAATCTGCTACTAAGAGATTATAAAAAGGTTTATTAATTTGACTTATTCCTTTTTGTTTTTTAAGTTAAGAGAAAGCTAGAAATTTGTTGATTTATTTATATTAATAATGCAGATCAAAGGTAATTTGTTAAATCAAATTACTTTTAAAGAGGTAGTAAGTTTTTCCATTTCGATTTGAATCTCTCTTTATTTATTTACATTAATATTACATACATTAATGTAATGCAATATTATTGAACCATCGGCTACTGAGGCTATTATAGGTTTTTCTACTATTATTAAACTATATACCAATAATATTTATTTTGTTTATATTATATACTTTATATTTACATTATATTAGGTCGTAAGGGGGGTATCTAAAGAAAAAAACTTACGACCTGTGCAGGAATCGAACCCACACTCCTTCGGTTAATACGCCACACGCCTACCCACTAGGCTACCGAAGCCCCTATCTTTATTTTACTGTATTCCAAAGTTCTTGATATCAGATTATTGCATATTTTTAGGGGATCAATATAAAATTAATTACTAATTACATGTATGCATTTGATTAATTGACATTTCGCAAAAGAAACACTCCATTTTTAATCCGGGCAGTTGGAAACTGTGATGTGAAAGTTGCTATTCGCCGGTGTCCATCTAGCAAAACGACATTTAGTAAAAAATACACTTAACCAAAAGACATTTAGTAAAATTAACAATTAGCAAAAGAACATTTAACAACTTTAACAACTAGGCTTTAGACAGCTTGGACACTTAGAAACTTGAACAGTTGGAAACTTGAACACTTGGAAACTTGGACACTTGGAAA
The DNA here is from genome assembly GCA_947095535.1 of Poecilobothrus nobilitatus. Taxonomy (NCBI): domain Eukaryota; kingdom Metazoa; phylum Arthropoda; class Insecta; order Diptera; family Dolichopodidae; genus Poecilobothrus; species Poecilobothrus nobilitatus. The sequence goes on from OX352774.1 coordinate 58,524,848, forward strand.
CTTGGATACTTGGAAACTTGGACACTTGGAAACTTGGACACTAGGAAACTTGGACACTTGGAAACTTCGACACTTAACAACTTCTTTCACAAGTGTGAACATTTTTCAGCTTTTAACAATCAACAATTTCATTTGCAAATCTATAATTTCACCCAATCAAAGGGCTGAATGAATTTATGTCAAATTTAAAAAATTTATATCGGAAACGTAATATTTATTTTAGAAAATAAAAAAGAAAAATTTTGTTTAAAATAAATTTGTTAAAATAATGAAAAAAAAGTGTCAGTTTTACTAAATGTGTTTTTGTTACGCGTCTTTGTTACGAAATTTCTACTGATCCAATGTCCAGTTACTAAATAAAATAAATTTTCCAAGTGTATCGTACCTGAGCAGAATACTATACATTGAAGAAATACAAATTATTTTAGTTCGAATTACAGAAGATTTAAAGGTATTTGTTTTGGTTAAAGTTAAAAATGTAATCAAGAAAAATTATACTTTATACAAAAGATTACTGTACACAGCGGAAACACACAGATCCTGTAAATTTAAAATGAGGTAAACTGTTTCTTTTACTGTGCAATTTTTTTTTTTATAGAAATGTTATATATAAATGTATGTTGTATTATCCATAGAAGATTATAAAATTCATAGAAGATTTAATAACAAATTCAGAAGCAAAAGTGTTTAAAAAGTATTTATTCAAGTTTTTTTTTTTTAATTCGTTCAAATTTCCTTTTAAATCCAATCATTAAATTTTACTATTAAATAAAATAACTAAGTTATATCTTTTTTAACACATTATTATATTAAAATCAATTACTAAATAATATTAAACAAGAAATTTTTATATATAATATACTATTATATTAAAATATGTAATATAAAAACAGTAGCTGATAAATATATATATAAAAAAAAAAACATTGTTTTATTGTTTTCTTATCTAGTGTGAAAATATTGAACAATTTTAATGTTCTGTTTAACAAAAAAAAAAAAAAAAAATTGATTAAATGCGCGCCCAAATCGTTTTCAAATAGCTTCCATATTACATTAAAAAAAATTTTTTTTTTTTTTTTCAGTATACATACGTCCAATATACCTTCTATAAATTAATTTTCCAAGAAAATATTATTGAAAAAAAAAAAAAAAAAGAAAATTTAAATATTTTCAAGTTTAAAATAAATTCATTCATTCACACATCAAAAAAAGATTTAAAAAAAAAAAAAAAAAAATTACATTTTCAACTGTTTTCATGTGATGAAATCAATCAAAGAAGCAGTTATTATTATATATGGACCAAGATAGTTTTTAGAATATATAATATAATTATTTCAATTTTTTGTTTTTCTTTTTTTTTGGTTTTGTTTTTATCAAAGATCATAAAATTTGTATTTTGTTTTATAGTTAAAAGTCTGGAATTTTAATCTGAAATGGTAGCAATTATAGTATATAGTACAACAACTATACTATATACTATAGTAATCATAATCGGGTATAATATTTAGTAATGGTAGGTAATATATTGCAGAAGCTCTTCAAATTACACTACAATAAATGTTTTTTGATGATTGTCTTATGCCTCCAGAACAGAAACAAAAAAATAAAAAATAAAAAATATTTAAAACTTTAGCTTTTAGCTATAATTTTTTCCGGTTTTTAAAGATTCAACTTAAAGTATAACCAAAGATCAACTACAAGCCTATAATTTTATTTTCTCTTTTTTCCTTCATTATAATTTTTTTTTTTTTTTTTTTTGTTTAATAATTTTATATTTTTAATAATTTATTTATATAAAATTTATATATTATGTATATAGTATACATATATATATTATGTTAACACACATTTTAAATTGCGTGAAATTATCTTTTAAAGAAAGATTTAATAGTTTTTGCTTTTTTTTTTGTTTTTTTTTAGGTTAATTTAAGATAATATGCGCCAGATAATTTTTAGTTTCGATATTTTGTGGTTTTACTCCTCTTTTATATTTTCATTATCATTAAAAAAAAACACAAAATATTAAAATAATCTTTATTAAATTCTTGTATGCACCCGGTTATTATGAAAAATCAAGCCAACATAACACCACAAATAAGAGGGAGCAGTTTATTTCTTCTGAATAAAATATTTTATAAAATTTAAAATGGTGTTCCAAATTTAGGAAAAGAAGGAAAAAAAAAAAAAAAAGACTTAAATCGTACCAACCCCATCAATATATTTATGTTATGATCACATTTTTTTTTTTTGAATTTTCGTTTATTTTTTTGTTTGATTTTTTTTGTTTTTTAATTTACTGGACATATTTAATAATGGTTTTTGTTTTTTGTTTTTTGGAATATTATTTGTAGAACCCACCGACCGCTAAAATCAATTTTTTTTTTTTGTTTTTTTTTTAATGTTCTTCAAATATTAATAAATTCATTTTAATTTTTGTTTGTGAACGATTTACTTTTAATATTTTGGGGTAAAATATTTTTTTTTAAATGGCCGTAAGCAATAGACAGGAGACACAACAAGTAGAGATCGAATCAAAAATAATGAAATCAATTCAATCCTGAAACAAAAAAAAAAAAAAAAAAACAATTTATATACATATGTCTTGTCCTTTTTAATGGCATAAATGAACCAATAATTTAAACAAAAAAAAAAAGAATATATTATACGAGTATTAGTAATGGCATCAAAATGGTCCAGAAAATCTTCATATTATCTTATATAAAATCAAAAAAGAAAAACGAAAAGCAAAAAAAAAAAAAAAATTTAGCAACTTGAATTTAAAGTAATTTACAGAGTGCTTTAAAATAATGTCTACGCATAATTTTATAATAATAATAAAAAATAATAAAAATTAACCGGGAAAAATTATTATGTTGAATATTATGTTTAACAACAAAATAAAGAAGTAACATTAAAAAAAATAAATATATATATATATATATTATAATATTATATTTATATAATATAAATTAAAATAAAAAAAAAAAAAAAATTTGGTATACAAAATGGTTATATTATGATAAAACATAATTAACATAATTACCACTAAAAGATTATCTTTCACATAGTAATTATTTTGTTATGTTTTGTTCTTCTTTTGTTTTTTGTTTTTTTTTTGTGTTTTCTATTTCTCCATATAAATATCTTTAGATGTATATATATATATAAATTTTGCATAACTACATATATATATGTTTATTCATAAATTTTTGTTTATACAATGAACCAGAAATTTTCTTTTTGTATCGACTAACACTATTAACTTTTGCCTTATAGAGTCTAACTTAACTATATAATTATAATATTTTTTTTTGTTTTTCTTTTTTTTTTTCGCGGTCGCGGTTATTAAAATTTACAAAGTTGTTATATATGTATGAACTGTTAAATAATGTTACTTTTCTTGACTAATTTTTTAATTCTATTTTATTTTTATTAGAAGTGGTATAAATATTTTGAATTTACCTATTTATGTATACTTATATATATATATGTATATGCATAATATTATATGGTGATCAGTGATGTAACATACTTGATTTTTCTCATGGAAATTAGGTTTTTTTTCTGAGTTTCATTTTAGAAAACTATTGGTCTAAAGCCTAATACAATAATAGTTTAAATTAAATTATTTTTATTGTAATTAAAATTTAAAAAAGCTCAATTGACAATTGACTATAGAACAACGCACTATAAATGAATATCTTATTTGAATGAATAAGAGAAGAATATAGAAATATGCAATCCAATACAAACCCTTTTTGTTTTAAAAAATTATTGAATTAAATTTTTCCTCTGAGTCATAAAGTAAAAGCTTACATTTGATTTCAAATGCAATTCAATAATTTCACTATGACGTCAAATTATCAGCAGTAACAGAAATACAAGCAATAAAAAGTTATAAAATAATTTTAGAACTTCGAAGTGGCTAAAGGTACATGGTTCTATTAAAGAAAAACTCCACTGACAATTTAAAAAGTCGTATAAAATACATAATATGTATATCTTTTTTAGGACAGAATGTCACGAAAAAACTAACTGAAAATGTTTTTTATAAATATTTCTTATATAGAAATTAAGTTAAGCATTCACATACATAATATCATGATTCACATCTATATATTGTATGACAAGTGGAAAACTGCCTTATTTCAAAATTTTAAGTTTCGATAGTAATAAGTTAGTAGTAAGTAAGTAGTAAGTAGTAGTAAGTTTCGAAGTAATTTTACAAAGTTTTAATCAATTTTGTATATGGAAAAAGAAAGACTGAAATATTTTAGTTAGCAGCACTTTTACATCTAACTAAGTAACTGTTTTGTGTATGGTATTGCCGCAAAGTAAAATGTGGCAGTATTCACCCGAAATATTATGGCGGGTTTATTTTTAAACAAATGAGTCAGTCTTCCATTTTCACTAAAAATCTTCATACAAAAAGTAGTTTGATAAAAAATAGTGTACAGAGCCCAATTTCTTAAATTTCTTCTAAGATGTGTCATATAATGAATATGGCATACTTGTTCTTAGAATCATTAATATATTATAGTTATATATATTTGTATTCTTTTCTTTGATTAAAAATATTGCAAAAATATTCGGCTAAAAAAAAAAGTATTTATATTTAAGTAGAAGTAATTTTCTTTGTAATACTCCCTAAAAGTATGCAATTGGAATTGAAATTTTTATAAATTTTATAGATCTTGAAAAGTAACAATAACAGTTATGTATTTATTATAATAAGTTAGTTTTAACGTTTTAAGATATTTCTTTTAATTGGAAATATAAATCGATATATTTCGTATAGAAAATCTTTTAGAATCAATCAATATATATCATATTGTATACTAAATTAAATTGAATCGATTTATTTAATTTTTTTTTAAAGTAGCAGACATTTTTTTAAACATTGTGATTCAAAAATGATAAGATCATATTTTCTTTTACTTTTTATGATTTTTGAACTTTACTGCTGCCCAGTTACCTTGTCATCATTTAAATTTTAATTGTAATACAGGTGCAATATACCTTCCCATTTACCTTTTAAATTTTCTTTTATTCTTTTGACTGATATCTGATAATTATCATATTTATTATACCCGTATGAACTATGTTCACTTTTGCAAAATTGTTAGTTTTGCTATTTAAATCCAACATTTTCGGTCGGCGGGTTCGAGTAGCTGCCATACAACTTCTATCTTTATATAGAAATAACTCAGTATCTATTCAAGCTAGGTTTCTGAAATTTTGCAAATGATGATCAAGTTTTATGGCAACAACTTCTGTAAAATTTGGTTGTGCTGGTGCAGCGGGTTCGGGTAGCTGCCATACAACTTCTCCGTTTAAATGAGAATAACTCAGTGTTTATTGAAGCTAGGAATCTGAAATTTAGTAAAGAGGTGTCGAGTTACATGCCAACAACTTTTGTAAAATTTGGTTGGTCTAGAGCAGCCGGTTCAGACTTCTTGCACCTCTTGGAACCTAATGAAGCTAGGCGTCTGAAATTTTGCAAATGATGATCAAGTTTTATGGCAACAACTTTTGTAAAATTTGGTTGTGGTGGTGCGGCGGGTTCGGGTAGCTGCCATACAACTTATCCGGTTAAATGAGAATAACTCAGTGTTTATTGAAGCTAGGAATCTGAAATTTAGTAAAGAAGTGTCGAGTTATATGCCAACAACTTTTGTAAAATTTGTTTGGTCTAGAGCAGCCGGTTCAGACTTCTTGCACCTCTTGGAACCTAATGAAGCTAGGCGTCTGAAATTTTGCAAATGATGATCAAGTTTTATGGCAACAACTTCTACAAAATTTGGTTGTGCTGGTGCGACGGGTTCGGGTAGCTGCCATACAAAATCTCTTTTTAAATGAAAAGAACTCAGTGTCCGTCCGCACGATAACTCAAAAAATAGAGGAGCTAGGAGGCTGAAAATTTTTTTACGTCACTTTTGTAAAATTGTTAGTTTTGCTATTTAACTCCAGCATTTTCTGTCCCCGGGTTCGGGTAGCTGCCATACAACTTCTTTCTTTAAATAGAAATAACCCAGTGTCTGTTCAATCTAGGTATCTGAAATTTTGCGAATGATGATCAAGTTTTATGGCAACAACTTCTACAAAATTTGGTTGTGCTGGTGCGACGGGTTCGGGTAGCTGCCATACAAAATCTATTTTTAAATGAAAAGAACTCAGTGTCCGTCCGCACGATAACTCAAAAAATAAAGGAGCTAGGAGGCTGAAATTTTTTTTACGTCACTCTTGCAAAATTGTTAGTTTTGCTATTTAACTCCAGCATTTTTGGCCGCCGGGTTCGAGTAGCTGCCATACAACTTCTTTCTTTAAATAGAAATAACCCAGTGTCTGTTCAATCTAGGTATCTGAAATTTTGCAAATGATGATCAAGTTTTATGGCAACAACTTCTACAAAATTTGGTTGTGCTGGTACGACGGGTTCGGGTAGCTGCCATACAAAATCTCTTTTTAAATGAAAAGAACTCAGTGTCCGTCCGCACGATAACTCAAAAAATAAAGGAGCTAGGAGGCTGAAATTTTTTTTACGTCACTCTTGCAAAATTGTTAGTTTTCCTATTTAACTCCAGCATTTTCGGCCGCCGGGTTCGAGTAGCTGCCATACAACTTCTTTCTTTAAATAGAAATAACCCAGTGTCTGTTCAATCTAGGTATCTGAAATTTTGCGAATGATGATCAAGTTTTATGGCAACAACTTCTACAAAATTTGGTTGTGCTGCTAGGACGGGTTCGGGTAGCTGCCATACAAAATCTCTTTTTAAATGAAAGAACTCAGTGTCCGTCCGCACGATAACTCAAAAAATAAAGGAGTTAGAAGGCTGCAATTTTTTTTACATCACTTTTACAAAATTGTTAGTTTTGCTATTTAACTCCAGCATTTTCGGCCGCCGGGTTCGAGTAGCTGCCATACAACTTCTTTCTTTAAATAGAAATAACCCAGTGTCTGTTCAATCTAGGTATCTGAAATTTTGCAAATGATGATCAAGTTTTATGGCAACAACTTCTACAAAATTTGGTTGTGCTGGTGCGACGGGTTCGGGTAGCTGCCATACAAAATCTCTTTTTAAATGAAAAGAACTCAGTGTCCGTCCGCACGATAACTCAAAAAATAAAGGAGCTAGGAGGCTGAAATTTTTTTTACGTCACTCTTGCAAAATTGTTAGTTTTGCTATTTAACTCCAGCATTTTCGGCCGCCGGGTTCGAGTAGCTGCCATACAACTTCTTTCTTTAAATGGAAATAACCCAGTGTCTATTCAATCTAGGTATCTGAAATTTTGCAAATGATGATCGAGTTTTAATGCAACAACTTCTGTAAAATTTTAGTGTGATGATATGACAGGTTCGGATAGTTGCCATACAACTTCTCTTTTTAAATGACAATAACTCAGTGTCTATTGAAGCTAGGTATCTGAAATTTAGTGAAAAAGTGTCGAGTTGCATGCCAAAAACTTTTGTAAAATTTGAATGGTCTAAAGCAGCCGGTTCAGGCTTTTTGCATTTCTTGGAACTTAATGAAGCTAGGCGCAATAGATTCGGGTAGCTATCATACAACTCCACAATTTACATAAATATATCTCTGTAGTTCGGTACTAAAACTCTGAATGTTTTTAAAAGATGATCAAGTTTTATAGAAACAGGATATATTACGTTCATACGGGTATCCCAGAGTTGACACAGTCTACTCTACTGCACTCTTCCTCGTTTTTTTATGAAAATTAACGAAATACGCCACTGGCAAAATTTTTAAAATTACTTTTAATTATTGCATACCTTTTCGTTTTTGCTTTACTTGTTTTTATTTTTGAATAAAGATTAAAAATTTTATTTTAAGATTTCAACAGCAGCAACAACAATATAAAAGAAACAAATTTTTTATAAATTTTTTTGAAATTCAGAACTGAAGAATGAATGAATTAAATTCAATTTTGAGGAAATACTTTACTTTTTAAAAATAAAATGCTGATATTGAATGAAAATTTATTCTAAAAATGTGAAGGCAGAAAAGAAAAAGAAAAAAAAGAAAAGAAAAAAAAAAAAAAATGGTTTAAGAAAAGCGTAAAAGAATTTTAAAAAGTATATTAAAAAAAAAAAAAACAATTTTTCACTATATATTTTAAAACAGTCAACATTGCAATTCAAAATGTTTTGTTTGGTTTAATTTGTTTTAATATTTTTTTTGCTCTTTTTATGTATAGAATATCTATATAAGTTTTAATAATAAAATGTATATTATATAAAAAGCATTTGTAGCGTTAAAAATTTATGCTAATTACTGTTCTATAGTTTTAATAGATGTTTATTATGTTAAGACAACTTTAAATAATTTTTTTTTTTTTATTTTTAAAAATCATGAAAAAATTAAAAAGCAACAAATTATTTTCTGTTAATTTGAAAAAAATTTAAATTTAAAAGTAAAAAAAAATAAAAAAATATTTTTAAATGGTAATTAAAAATTGTTTTATATTATATAAGTTGAATTTTTATACAAAATTTAGATTAGAATTTAATTAAAAAAAATTATTATTTAAATTATAACGGGTTACAAAGGAGCTTTACATGAGGTGTAAAATTAGAAATAACTTTTGCCTAATACCTTAACTGAAAATTGTGTTTAAATGTTTACTAGAATTACAGGTTTTTTTCTTGAAGTAATGATCAGGATATAATCTTCGTTAAAAGATTTTCGTAAACCAAGATGGTCTTCCTTCTGTTTATCTTAGTTTTTTTCATCTAGAGATCAGTCAGATTAAAATTACATCTCGTATATTAAAAATTAAAATTGTTTGCTTTATTTGTAACTTATTAAGTGTAATATGCTTTATCGGGGTCTTCTTTCGGCACGATTTGACTATTATTGTGTGGCACTTTACCTATAGTACTATATACTGTTTGGACAAAGGAAATTTTACTATAAAGTAAAATTAGGTTTAAATGTTTGCAGGAATGTGATGAACGAAGATATGGACGTTTCCCTTAGACCTAAGTAAATTGAAAATTCAATCATCATCAGTTTTAAGGAAGACATCAAATGGAAGATGATTCCATATTCGCGATATCAAAGTCACATCAAATTCTCATATGTAGAATTACGCTATCTAGGGATTTGAAATATTTATATAGGTGCACAGCGAATCTTCTTCTTGAATCTCTTTGAAAAATTTTGTGTAGTATCATGATCTTTTTATTTCCCTTTCTTTATAATTTTAAAATAAGTTTCCGCTGCTTGTTGACGCCTGCAGAACAAAATAAGGCAACTTACTACGTGGTAGAGCCCCGATGGAGACAGCATTGAGGTGACATTGGGATAATTTATTAAATGAATTACTCTATTTTGCGTTTAATCGAGAAACTCAATGCCAAATCTTTTTGCGAAATTTGAGTGGAAGCTTTGTATTACATCAAAACAAATTCCTACTCCTTCTAGATATCTGTAGAACAGAGTAATATAGCGTTTTGCTGGTCAGAGGCTCAGTGGAGAGAGCACTGCTGAGGTGATATTGAGATCATTTATTAAATGAATTGCTCTATTTTGCGCATTATATAGAAAATCCAATACAGTTTTAGAGGTTACTACCCAAATATATGCATAATTTAATATGTATTTCAGATCTTCTCAAATATCTTTTCAATATTTCAGATATTGAGAAGATCTGAAAGTAAGAAGAAGATTTTATATCTATACAGAAAACCCAAACATTTAGCTGCATCTTATGCAATATTTAAATTGTGGTTGATCCAAATTAATTTTCAATTTATCTCCATGTTTAAGACCTCACCTTAAAATTCATGATAAAAACTTGTCTGGCGTTTTTGATATACCTCTGTTAGAATGAATAATTGTTATAATATGATATAAAATAAAGTTCAGTTACCATTATAATACCCAATATAACATTGAATTATACCAAAAAAAAAAAAATCAGTTAACTTAATAATTAACCTTTTCTTCCTCAATCAAATTTTATTACTTCTTAATAAAAAAAAAAAATTAAGACAAAAATTTTTATTTTAAAGGAAGTAAAATTTAAAAGACAATTTACTTGATTTGTGTATAAGTAGGTACCTATATGATTAATTAACATTCACTTTAAACTCAATGTTAATTGAGTGATCAAATCTTTTTAAATTTATTTTTTTATATTTGAAGGACGAATATGACTCTTTATTCGAAAAAAAAAAAAAAATTTTTTTTTATTTGTTTCCATACAAAATTATGACGTGTGAGGTGATGAAGATTGATGAATGTAAAACCTTAAAGATTATTTGAATGTCAAAATCTCAGAAAAAAAAAAAAAAAAAAAAAAAAACAAACAAACCTTTAATGTAAAACAAATTCAGTAATTTCATTCATAAAATTTATTTATTTGTTTGATATTTAAAATTTATTTTTTGGATATTTAAAGAAACCCCGCATTAGATCTTGAAGGATTTTGAAAGTTTCCTAAATAATAATATTACAAAATTGAATATCGAAGAACTTTTTGATTGTTAGTGATCAAAATAGTGTTAAAAACTGTCTAATTAAATCTAAATAATATTCTTTACCGCAATTTAAACCCATTTCAAAAATAAAGGAAATAACTTATATTAACCAGGAGCCATCTGAATCTGCAGTAATTACATTACAAAAACACAAATAAAAGATAATAATATGAATATTTTTATTAATATTATATAATACATATATTTGTTAATTAAATTAAAATGTCGTTCTCCTGCTGTTTTATTAACAGAAAATATTTTATCGTTAAAAAATGTTTGGCGGCATCACCTTAAAAAAAAAAAAAATTTCTTTTAGTTTTTAATTTTTTTACAAAAAAAAAAAAACAAAACAACCTTTTTAATTTCCCCTTTTTTTTTTTTTTAAATTAAAAAGTAACATTTGTTTATTTATCCTTCTGGTTGTGCATTTTTTTTTTTTTTTTTTTTGTTTCAATAAATTTAAAAATTCATTTGACTTTTAAATTGGTCGTTATTGTCGTTGGTTTGCTGTTATAGTTTTTTAAGTGGTTGTATATATTTATTAGTTAAAAGCTATATACCTATCACCATAAATCCATTTTAGTGTTTTCTGACTCAAAAACCAAATTCGATTTCTTTAAAATTTTTTTAATATTTTTTTTTTTTTTTTGTTATTTTCTTCATTTTGGGAGTTGATGAACTGGAAATAGATTCAAATACAATCTAAGAATGTTTTTGTTTTTGTTTTAATGGTTCGGTACTTCTTAAAGGAAGTGAAGTATTAACAAATATCCAAATATTATAATGAAATCCTTTAATTTTGTTATTCGTATAAAAATTCATGGGTTTATGGGTATGGGTTATTATGAAACAATAAAAAAAAAAAAAAAAATATCCAATTGTTGAAATGATTATGTGGTGGGTGAAAAATGGTTAAATTATATTGTTGTTTTTTTTTTTTTTTGTGATATTGTACTTTGGTTTTTAGGTCATTGAAGTGTAATTTTTCGGTTATTTAAGGATTACCTTATATTATTAATACTAAAAATTTAAAATGAAATTAAATACGTTTTTATTTTTTCTCCTTTTTTTTATGACTTCTTTGTCATAATATTTTGACTTATAAAATCATTAAGGATTAAAAAAACAAAAACAAAAAAAAAATCAATTCAAAATAAAAAAAAAAAAAAAATGAATATTGAATTGACAATCGAAGTTCTTTGAAGAATAATGAATCATTTAAGGTTGAACAGATTTTTTTTAGTGGATAGGTTAAATTACTTATGACATGGCGATTTTGATGATTTGATCATGAAATTTGAGATTTTTTTTTTTTGTTCATTTTAATTTTTGATTCGATGTCGGTGAAGAATTTTCTATAAAAGAAAAAAGTTAAAGTAAAAAAAAAAAAAAAAAAAAAATGTCTTAACGACATTTGATATTAAAATTATTAAAAACTGAATGTCTCGCTTGATATAAATTAAATTTGAAAGTAAGAATAGATACAAAAATTTATTTTATTTCTTTAAACAAAAGAAGAATTTTATTTATAGTTACAATTACAACGAAAAAATGCAAATATATATATATTTTTTTTGATTTTTTAACCTATATTTTTGTTTTTCAGTAGTTTTTAAATTCCTACCTTTGTATCAGAAGTCCGCTCAATTATTCTGGTCTAAATAACACTGTCTTTTAATTATCATCACCCTAGACGTTTATATTGACTTATGATTTGAAGGATTATTTTGATATACATCTTAGTTTTCATCTTAATGTCTTCTTCTTTCGACTCCTCATACTATTTACTGTATAGAAAAGATCGTCTTGTTGTTTAAGAGATCTTAAAAGAAACTTATTTTTTAAAATTAGTTGCCCAATAAAAAAAAAAAAATTTCAAATGAAACACATGGAATAATAAATTGTGGTTTCACTTTTTTTTATATTTACAAAACTTCACTTTAATAATTGAATCTGGGCTTTTGTTATGTGTTTCTTATTAAATTTTTCAATTTGAAATAAAATTCAATTTTATAGATTTATTTTATTGCAAATAAAAAATAAAAAAAAAAAGGTAATTTTTCCTCAAAAATAACAAAAACAAAATTCAACTTTAACCCAAATTTTTTATTTTTTATTTTTGTTTTTTTTTTTTGTAGATGCATGGGCTTGTGAATACCTTTTTTGTTTATAATACTTTTCCCGCTCCTTTTTTTTATAATACTTTTGTCACCAACATAAATAAACGACAAAGAAAATACTCTGAAAAAGAAAAAAGTATTATAAGTGGTATTCTAAAATTCAACATTTAACCTAATGCAAACAGAATGTATGCATATGTCTGTAACATACCTATATTACATACTTTAGATTGACTGATCAATTATAGACTATAATATCATCGTGATTTTAAAAGCTTTTCTGTCTATTTTTTTCTGTTAATTCATATATTACGTTAGTATTTTTTTTTTTTGTACAGGTTACAGTAAATAACAAAATAATAGTAGTTATTTCAACATAATCATCACGACTATCATCATCAAGCATTATCATCGGCCAATATTATATAATAAGTCTATACGTAGTCTGATATTAGTCAGTTTTTCAATTATTTACCAATCTCTTTTTATATTTCCCTTATTGCAGATATAGATGGTACTATATAATGTATATATATAGTTGTGCTTTAGAAGTTTCTATTTACATTTTTTCGTATGTATGTATGTATAATTTTGCTAATTTATATATGGAATGTTTATTTTACGTCACATTTTGTCACAAAAAATTAGTGTAGGGGTTACTAGTTTTATACCATTTCAAGTATAAAAATAAATTTAATTTTTTTTATTTTTTTTTTACTTTTTGTTTGTTTGTCCATGCTGACGGTCATGAGATACCGTTCTGTCGCAAAGGCAAAAAAAAAAAAACAAGAAAATACGTAAATATTTCTTATCGATCGGTCGGCAAAACAGTTAAATTTCAAAGGACCTCTGAAATAAAAAAAAAAAAACAAAAATATAAAAAAAATATTTTGTTTGTTTTCTTCTTATTCTCTTTTTTTTTTTGTTATTTTATTTTGCATCAGAATTCTCTTTTATTTTTTTTTTACTTTAATTTCTTATTAGGTATAGTTGAATTGTTTGTTGGTTATGTAAAGTTTTGCACCTAAATGCAATAATATGCCAATAAAAATGTGCAGCAAAATATTTTCTTTTTTATATAATAATGAAAAATTTTATATGTATTAAATAAATTTTATTTTTAATTTAAATATTAGTTGTTACTAGGCGCAGAAACAGAAACTTTGTAATAAGGAAGATTCGTTACTGATACGAACTTTTTGTTTCGGTCATTTTATTACAAATTGCCTTCAATGTACTGTCCATCAATTTTTTATTTCCTTTTATTCTTGGGATGATACCGCATCAACTTGCGTCTTCCATTGTTCTCTATTGTATACTATCATCTTTATTTCTTCCCAATTTTGCTCATTTTTCGCTAATTCTGCTGTTATTGTTCGGACCCAGTTATTGTTATTGGGCGGACAACGTTTTCGGCTTCTCATGGTGATTGTAATCAAGAGTTATTTTGCTTTTACATGCTGAATGTTTTCTCATTAATTATAAATGTTTTAAAGAAAAATAATGTCGAAACAGAGGCGAACCAGTGCAATGCTGAGACAGAAGTGTAATAGAAGAACAATTTACAATTAGAAAGAAGAACGATTATTGACAATTAATACTAGAAAAAGTTAACTTTGGTTGTATATAAGCGCCAGAGGAAATCGTCCTTAGATTAAATTTGGACCCTATTGAATCAACCCTTATGAATTAATAGCAAGAACATTAATTATGATGAATATTAGTGATGGTTATTTCGCTTACCACTGTAATAATGTACATACATTTATACATGTGCATACAATTGGGTTCATATACATTTATTGTAAGTATTAATATGTATGTACATATAATATGCATATTTTAAAAATAATATAATGTTGTGCAAGGGTGTCAGGTTTGTTTTTTTCTTCATTTTTTCATCTTCTGTTTTTTGTTATTGTTATTGTTTTGTTACTGCTATGAATTCTGCATGATTAAAAACCCAAAAGAAAAAAAAGTAGGGTGAAAACAGGGTGCTTGTATTCATATTTTAAATATATAAAAAGGAATTTTGTAGTTGCATTTGGAAGTAACACAAAATTACACAAAAAAAAAAAAATTGCAATGTTCTGTGTAGAAAAAAAGAGGTGTATATAATATGTACATACATATGTATTAAATGTTGTTAATTAATTTTTATTTTTTTGTTTTATTTATTTATTTTTGCAAGAAAAAGTATTAAAAATTTAATTAAAAAGTTACAAAAAATTATACAATTTTAAACCCTGCCTGCAGATTGAAAGGTTTGAAGTTTTTTTGCTGTAATAATTAAATTCTCCAATAATTTTTGGAATAGATTAGGACTATGTGGAAGCTTCTATTTAAAAAATTAATATATATGTATATTATAAATACTATAACTGAATAAAATTTTTTGTTTATTTGTAACGATTTATTTGGAGTCTAAATTTAGATTAGTTCTGAAAATATTAATGAAAACTTTTATTAAAAGTTAATTTTTTAAAGAAGGATAACGTAAAAGCCTACTGACATAACATTATGTAAATAAAATTTATTTTCTTTGTTTTTTTTTATATACTAAATATGCTTTTGAGTACAATTAATAATAGCTTTAATTTGTCCGTTTGGCTGTCTATCTCCTAAGTAACATTTTACTTTGTTTGGGAAAAAAATAATTTTATAAACGAAAGTTTTGGTAAAGTCACTCTCTCTTAGTGAGCTACCCAAAATAAAACAAAAACCCCATAATATAATGAAAATTGTATAAATATAAGTAATGGTCTACTAATAGCGAATTTAAATCTTATCATGAGAAAGAAACATTTATACCCGCTTGAACATATGTTCAAGAGCATACTAAATTTGTTTAAGTTTTAGGGCAACAATATCTGTAAAATGTGGTTGATTTGAAACAGAAGGTAGCTGCCGAGTAGCTGCCATACAACTTATCTTTTTAAATGAATAAAGCTCAATATCTATAGAGGCTAGATACCTAAACTTCATGAAAAGATGTCGAATTGTATACTAACAACTTCTGTAAAATTTGGTTGGTCTAGAGCAGCCGGTTCAGGATTCTTGCATCTCCCGGAACCTAATGAAGCTAGGGGTCTAAAATTATATAAACGATCAAGTTTTATGGCAACAACTTCTGTAAAATTTGGTTGTGCTGGTACAGTAAGATCGGGTAACTGTCATACAACTTCTCTTTTTAAATAAAAATAATTTAGGATCTATTGAGGCTAGATATCTGAAATTTCATGAAAAAATGTCGAGTTGTATACTAATAACTTCTGTAAAATTTATTTGTGCTAGAGCAACAGGTTCAGGTAGCTTGCACATCTTGGAAATTAATGAAGCTAGACATCTGCAGTCTTACAAAAGATAATAAACTTTTATATATCTCGATACTTAACAATGGTACTAAAACATCTGCAATTTTGTAAAAGATGATCAAATTTTATGGAAACAGATGTTTTATTATGTTTATACAGGTATTACAGAGTTGACACAGTCTACTCTGCTGCACTCATCCGCATTTTAAAATTGTTTTTATATAATTTCCACCTCTCACGTGCACATTCTTAAGGAAAAGGGTGTTTAAACCTCGTCAAGTTTGTTAAAAACTAATTTTTCGTTTAATTCTTTTTTTTCTCTAAGAACTTATGATTGTTTTAATGTCTTGAGATATGTTCATCTTTATACCAACTCTTTGGCTTGGTTTTCCACGATTTATACATTCTAATTTTTAAAAATTGTATGTACGTATATATGTACATAAGCATTTTTTTCTTTAAATGTATTGAATGACCTACTTAATTTTCATTGCATGACATTGAATATTCTATTTTCAAAGTTCAATTTAAATACATTTCAATTAAAAAGTATATTTTTTTTTAGGTTCATTATTTTTGTCTTTTCCTTTTTTTATGGTTCAAAAAGCTCATTTCTGACAAATTTTATGTTTTTATGTCATATCATAAATCCTTGTATTTTTGTCAACATTATTCCTTTTTATTAAAATATCTTGTTAAAAAAAAAAAAAAAAAAATAAGAAAAAAAAACATTTAAATTTGAAATATCATCATTTACTATGTTTGTCATTTTCTTTTGTCCCTTTCTGTTTTACTCTTTTCTGTGTTACAAAAAGAGTTTTAATTCCCAAGTGTATGTGTGTTTGTCTATATATAATATAAAACTGAAAATAAAATTAATGTTTTTGCATAATTTTTTGAAAAAAGACAAAAAAAAAAAAGCAAAAAAAAAAAGGTTCATAAATTAATCAAATAAAGTTTTATTTGACAAATTTTTGAAATGAACCAACCACAACCAAATTAAAATAAACAAATCAACCAGATGAAGAAATAAAATATTTCAAATATAGTTAAAACAATAAGAATGTTACCACATTTTTATACCAAATTCTTTTTTTTTTTTTTTCTAAATCAAATGGAAAAAGGAATTTGTGGAAAGTAGTAAAAATTGTCTATATTATGTACAATTTAACCATGAAAACTATAATCCAGAATAACTAAAAATTGATGTGAATCATCGAACTGGTGAGCCACTTTTTTAAAAAATCAAACCAGTAAATAATATTATAATATTAGTATAGATATTTTTTTCATTTTGATAATGTTTAAAAAACAAAACCATTCTTAAGACTTAGGAGTATACAATTTCAGGAGTATTTGTATAGACTTTTGAACTGAAGAATACACAAGAACGTAATACACATTCCATAAAATATAGGGAATTGCAGTCTGGAATATTGGAATCACTGAAAAATTTATTGGTTTTTCGTTTTGTTTTTTTGAGTTTGTGAACTCTTTTATTTTTTGTTTATGTATAATTTCTCACTTATTCTGGGGGATCACAGTATAAAAAGGAAATTAACGGGAAGTAATAAATTCGAATGAAAAATTTTCATGTGCAATTTTTCGCCTTTTGTTTTTTTTTTTTAATTTCAAACAAAAAATACCGCTCTTTTACGATTTTTATGAAATATGTATTACAAATGCAATATTGCAGTACAGAAATTTTTTTTATTGAATATATCTATAAATATATATATAGATATACAAATACATTTAAATGGATTTTTAAAGGCATTTGTTGAATTCTATATAAGGGTTAAAAGGAATTAAGTGATGATACATTTCTTATAAAGTAAAAAAAAAAAAAAATTTATTTTAAAATTATGAAATCAAAACCTATTGGAATTATGATTTAATGTTGTATGTCATGATATTTATATTATATATTTACATATGCATATATACTTTTAAGTATTTTGTAAAATTTTAAATTGCAAAATTTAAAGTTTGAAAAACTGTTAAGAAATTTTATGACAGTCATTAATAATGTTGGTTAATAGCAATTAGCCAGTATATCCGGTAAAATATAATGTTTCTCATTTTTTAAATTTAAATAGAAATTCTTTTCGTTTTATTTTTTTCTTAAAAAAGATTTGTTTTTATTTTGTAATATTTAAACTCTTTAAGTCTAAATTTTAATCAATAACTGTTATTCATAATTTTTATTATTATTTTTTATTTACAGTTATTAGTTAGCAGTGGTCAAACAACAACAACAACAGCAGCTAGTGCTCAATCACCTATATCTGGTGCAAATGCACCATCAATATCACCATCTGGTGGTTCAGTAACAGGTGGTGCACCAACTGGCGGAGCATTAAGTCCTGGTGCCTTATCACAAACATCTACAAATAATGCACCACCAGGTAGTGGTGGTGGTGGAGGTGGTGGTGGCGGAGGTGGAGGTGGTGGTCCTGGTAGTACATCTGGTGGTTCATGTTGTGAAAATGGTCGACCAATTATGACAGATCCTGTATCAGGACAAACAGTATGTTCATGTCAATATGATTCAGCTAGATTAGCGTTAGCATCAGGTTATTCAAGAATACCAACAGGTAGTGTTGGTGTTTATGGTACACCATATCCATCAAGTGAACAAAATCCATATCCAAGTATTGGTGTTGATAGTTCAGCGTTTTATTCACCTCTTGTAAGTATTTTCAAAAATTTTTTTTTTTATTAAATAATTTAAAATAAATTAAATAATATGGAACAAGAGGAGAAACAAAAATTAATATTATTCAATTTTCAAACATTTCTTTTTGTTGGTACTGTTCAAAAAAGGTTCTTACTCTTTGAAAAAATTCTTATGCTTTTTAATTTTTTTTTTTTCTTTTCTTTGTCATTTCATTTTTAAGAGAAATAAATCAAATTTAAAAACCTAAAGGAAATGTTTATTTTGAGAATTTTTGAATAAGAAATTCTCTTGACACTCCCAACCAATCCAAAGCACTTTTATATCATATAATATATAAGTTTATGTTTTTATTTTTTTTTTTGTTTTTCTTTTATTTTTGTCTTCATTTTGTGGTACGTAATATCTAAAACAAAAAAAAAAAAGAAAATATATATTTTTGGTATTTTTGGGTACCAAAATTAAAATCCTTAATTCAAATGCAAGATGCATGCGACATTTTTTATATTACAACCCTATATCAGAAAAAGAGGAATGGAAAAAAAATGACCATAAATTTATCATCCCAAAAATTGTGTGCCGTCCTTTATTGGACTTTGAATCACCACACAAAAACCATATGCCGAAAAGGTGTTACAATGCCTGAAACTGAACATTTTTCATTCTTTTCATAATATGTTCATTGTTTTTTGCTTTTGTTGTCTCTTGATTCAAGTGACCGACGACCAACTATTTAGTGTCATCTATACAATTGTTTCATATTCCTATAATTTTTTGTTTGTGTTTTTTTTTTGGAAAGCAAAGATTTTTTCTTCTATTTGTTTGTTTGTTTATTCCTTCTGTCCTTTTTAATATTTTATGCACGTTATTAGGCTTTTATTGTTGTTGTTCTTAAAAGTTGACCATCATTTTTCATTGAAAGAATTAACACTTCATCTTGTGCTTAAATGTGACAAAATAAACTTAAAAAAATATTTGATAGGACAAAAAGAAAAAATTTGGTAGGATAAAATGGAAGTAATGAACGAACAGATGTCTATAAAATGTTTATTAAAACTTTCATTTTGGGTTTTTTGGCTGTGTTTTAGATATGAAATTTTTGCCTTCTTAAAGCTAATCGGTACTTTTTATCATAGATATTCTAGGGGAAACATTTTATGGCTTTGTTTTTTGAATAGATTTTATGAAAAGGAATGATATAAGTAATAAGTAGATTTGGCTTATTTTTAAGAATGAAAATTAAATGTGTTTGGTTGTCTAATGGGACAACGTTTCACAATGAGCATTTTTTTTTATTAAAGTCACATATTAACAAGAGAAAAAATATAATACTTTAAAAGGTTATAAATCATATTTTTTTTATATGTTTTTCTTTAGTCAGGTTCATTTTACATTTTTCGGCACACCAATCTATCTTAATTTTTTTTTAACTGATGTCATGAATTTAGGGCTGTCATTAGAAATACCTATTGGTTGCTGGATTTTTGCATGATGCCGGTAATATTTACATTATTTATTTCTATATTATTTTAATTACTATGTACTGTACTGTACGATTTGAGATCAGATCTAATGGTGCCTAGATTACTCAATCTAAAAACCATATTTCTTATACAATTTTAAATAGAAAATACTGAAAATGATTTTAAGGCCTTTGCTTTTTTTAAATCAACCAATCATCAGCATCGGATTTTATTAGCTGGAAACAGATTTGAACACTACCAGTAGTTACAGTTTTTTTTAGTAGTTCTTTGTAAAAAGAACGTAAAAGTGTTTTTTTTTTTGGTATAAAATAATTTGTGATGCTACGCTAAAAGTGGGGACAAAATTAAAAATTAAAAAAAATGGGAAACATTCAATTTGCTGAACACCATGACATAATTAATTTTGTACCCACGCAAAAACAATTTTTTATTTTTTTTGTCTTTTCTGGATTCTCAAGAAAAATTGTAAAAATATAACTTGAAAAATTTTTTGCTCCCCACGAAAACAATAAAACAGAATTTGCGCCTTTTGTTTTTTTTTTTTTGCTCTTTTTGCAAAAGAAGACAGAGAGAAAAAATAACCATTTCATAAATTTTATTTTTATAAAAGCAATAATAATAATCATAATTCTCGTCTTGTGCAATTATTCATTTGACTAACTGGACTATCACTCAATGTTTAATTTTTTTTCTTGGGGGTTTTTCACAAAAAAAAAAAAAAAAAAAAAATGTCATGCAGTTGCTCCTTTTTTTAATTTCTTTTTTCTGTTAAAACAGACTATAATAATATGTCACAAAACTGATGGTGAACAAAGAAAATTCCAAATCTCTAAAAGTCTAAGAAGAAGTATACTCGTAAAAGAATTGAGGAAGGGAATAAAGTTTTTGTTTTAAATTTAGGAACCAAACAGTTGTTTGAACTTACTCTAAAGCGTCGGACAAAAACTTAATTATATTTAATCTAAGCCAAAACAACCAAGTTTTCATATAATGAAATTTCAAAATTCAGAAATCTAATTAGGTATTAGGTGTATCTATTAATTTTGATAGATACTTCGTCTTTTTTTGTGATTTGCAATGAGTTGAAGTTAGCTGACATTTTTTTTTTCTTTTTTTTTTAATTTTACCTTGAAATTTATCAGCGGTAAAAGTTACCAATAATTAGCGGTTAACTTACATAAAGTTACCAATAATTTAAAGCCAAGTTTTTTTCAACACTTCCTCCTATATAAGTCACTTGTTTTGAAGTAAAATTTCAAATCTAAAGAAAAAGAATGAAGGTGGTAGTTCTTTTTCAAAATTCCGTATAATTTCGTTTGTTTTAAAGTGAAATTTCGAATCCAAAGAATAAGAATCGAAATGTGTAAGAGAGGTAGGCAAGAATCAGAAAAATAAAAATGAAATAATCATAATTTAAAATAAAGAACAGTAATTGAAAAAGAAAACAAAAAAAAAAACAAATATTCTTGGGTGTCATAAGTTATAGCCGTGTAATAATGAATAGGTTCCACTCCATAAAATGTTGATACTTTTTTTTTTTTCTTTTGATTTAAAAACGTATATTAAAGTTGAATGAATCTTTTATTCATAGCACATTAAAGCAAAATTTCATCCTTTCACTTGGACCAAATGTATACAAACATGCATGTAAATATAATATTGTATATGTATGATATCTTAAATAATAAAAAGAAAAATGTAGCAAAAAAATATTGAATAATTGAAAGGAAAAACAAAAAAAAAAAAAAAACAGTCTCACCTGCTCTATTTCCTTTTTTTTTTGTGTTGTTGAACTATTTGCGCTAAGGCTTTTTTAATAAGGGTTATTAAAAGTGCACCGTAGATAATAATTTATTAATTACTTCCAAAACTGTGAAGCTTCGCAATATTCTGGTTTAAGCAATTTAAAGTTTTTTCGTAACATTGTTTAATAATGTTAAAAGTCGTGTTTAATGTTTAAAGTACAAAAAAATTTGACAACTGTTTTAACTGTCTTATTCGGCGAGCCACAATTATGAACATTTGACGAATGAATGATTTCAGGCTTTTTTTTTAGGTTTTTTTGAATGATGCTTGTCTAATTTTAAAACTAATGTTCTTCTTTTCTGCTTTTATTATGGATTACGGCGTCTTGGGCAGTTGGTAATTAGATGTACCTAGGTATCTAGGTTATATTTAACCCCCCCCCCCCTATGTTTTAAATAATAATTTAAAGACACTTAGGAATTCATGAGGCTACTATCATTATATAAGCGGAGGAAAATATATATTTCAACAATTTTTTTTTTTTCTCAATTAACTTATTATGATTTTATCTTTCTCTTTTGTTTTTGTTTTATTTAATTTTTTTTTTTTTTTGTTTTTTATTATGAATTCAAAAGTTGACATGACAAAATTATTTATTACATTATTTTCATACTCGTAAAGATTTTTACTGAATTTATTTTCATATTTAAGTGAATAATTTAAGGCGAGCAAAAAAATAACAAAAATAACAAAAAAAAAAAAAAAAAAATATGATTTAATAAAAAGAAAAAAAAAAAGATAAAATATAAAAAGTTGGAAAAAATTATTTCTGTAGAAATTATTATACATGGATTAAATTTATGAAGAACAACACAAGAGAAAAACAAATGAGTGTGAATTATTAGGCTTAACATTTTATTTTATTTTGCTTGCAAGATTGGTGGAAATTGCAAGTGCTACTGATCTTTAATTATTAATTAGTTTCTGTAAATTCATATGTATAAATAAATTTATTTAATCATACACATAAAATGTATATGACGTATATATATATATGTAATATATATATATATAAGGAATTAAAAAAAAAAAAAAATAGTATATATATATTTTTATTGGCGCCTAAATAAAATGTTACATTAATGAATGCTAAATAGGAATAAAATATGAACGCTTTCAGCAAATAAAAATGACAATTTAAAATAAGATTTTACATTATTACAATTATTTGTTAATTTTTTTTTTTGTTTTGATTTTTAATTATAGATAATATTAATAACATTTCTATTATTTTATGAATTATTTAATGGGTTAAATTGTGTTAAAAAGTTACTTTACTAGTTTAAAATTCAAGTTTTTTTTTTTAGTAAACACATTATCTTAGGATCAATAATTATTTGATAATTTAATTGTTTGAGAAACTGTAATGATTGATAGAATACCATTTGTATCAAATTTGAAAAACTTCATTATAAATTTTTTTTATTTTTGTAATTGTTTTTTAGGGCAGTTATAAATTTTCGCAATACTACAATTTAAATTTTCTTTAAAAACCAATCGGACTCTAGTATATCTATAGTAGTTAAAAAGGTATTTACTTATCATTTTGCTACTAGAACTCTTATCCCTAAAAAAAGATCGGGCAAGTTCATTGGGATTGATAAATGTATAGTTGTTTTAATATTTCTATAATTTTTTGTGCTGCGCAAGAGTGCATACAAAATAATACTTAATTTCGAAGAGAAAGAAATGACCTACAAGTACATTTTGTCTCCTCTTTTCTAATAATTTATACGGCGAGTATAGGTATTTAGTACTAGAAAATTTTGAATATTAGAAAGATAGAATATCAATTAGCAAAAGAAATATTTCAAACATTTATCAGCATAACATTTATTCAGAAAGAAAATCTATTATATATAAGAAGATTCTAAAGCCTCTAAAGATTCGGAAGAAAAAATTTATATCAACAAGTCAAAATTCAGTTTGAATATAAAGTTCTAGAGTAATTCTACTAACCGATGAAATAAAAATAAACTTTAGGGATAACAGCTGATCAAAGTGCAGTCATTTCCCTCATTATAGTGTGTATTGCAAGTACATTAATTACTAATTTTATAGTCTCTATTATGTAGAAAATTTATTTCTGCAAATCAAAATATCTTTCAAAAACAACAATTTTAAATACAATACCTAATGCCACACATCGGAGAGGATCACAGTTATATCTTTTATTCGTAATATTGGTATTATTAATAAAAACTTTTCTAAATCAAAAAAAAAAAAAATCTATAAATTCAATTTGCAATTTTTTTTATGATTTGATTCTATTTAAAATAAAATATACAAGCCACTTTAGATTAAAATATCTTTAATTGAAATTTGCAAGATCATTTGCAAATTTAATGAATAACATTGAAAAAAATAAAAAAACAAGAAGTATTCATTCATATCTACCAGATTAATGCTATAAAAATTCATAAAATCTTAAAAAGAGAATAAAAAAATTTGTTTTGTTTTGTTTTTTTTTTGTTTTTGGTTTGGTTTTATCTAAAGATACTTTTTACGACCTTGTCAACGACTTTGTTTTAAGATATTGACCAAAAAGATTTATAATATTATAATTTGGTTGTATTTTATTTTTATAAATTTTATTAAAAAAACAATAAAAAACAAAGAATTTAGATAGCCATCATTTCAAAGAACTTTTATAATATTATGGTTTTTTTTTATGACAAAATTTTGAATATATAAAAAACAAAAAAACAGAAATCTTTAAGAAATTTTCAGGTTAATTAAATTACTAATTTTGGATTTCATTTTAAGATTTTATTTTGTTGTTGTTTTTTTTTTTTTTAATGGAAGGGGAATGAAATTTAAAAGGTATTAAAAAATAAATGAGCCTCCTTTAAATGGTAAATCTAAATATCATGCAAAACCATGAATTCTGTGAAGTTTAGATATGAAATCAGAAATTTATTCTGAATGACTTAACTTATAAATTTTGTTATAATATTTTATTGTTATTTTTATTATTCTTTAAATTTTTATTTTTTGTTTTTTTTTTTTTTGTTCATTTTAAGTAGCAATTTTAATTAGTCTGGCATTTAATAAAAAAAATTAGTGACTTATTTAAAATTGATTAGTATAGTAAAATATGAATTTTGATTTAAAGAAATTTATTTTGTAAATGAACTTAAACTATGAATATTGTCAACCATGGACAAAATTGGTATACCAGCTTTCTGATATTATAACAGCTTTTAACTAATTGTATAAAAGAGTAAAATTTATTTCCTGAAAAATAAGGACTTAAAAACAATCAATACATTCAATCACATACATGATAAAAGGATTGTGTTAAGAAAATGTTCTGTGTGATAAAAGTGGTAGGCAAACAGAGTATATGAGATATGCGAGACAGCCAAATAATATTTCAAATATTTTGTTGTATGATTATAGAACTTTGTCTCAAATAAAATGACTATAAGTTCCATCTTTTTGTTGAAAGTTATGCCTCAAATAAAAATGTCATAAGTTTCAATTTTCAGTTTTTGATTTCAAATAACAAATATTGTAAATTTATATTAAAATTAAATGTGTATTTCTACAAAAGGTTTAAAACAGTTAAAAATTGTGTTATTTGAAACAAAAGCCGAATGAAAGACAACTGGCATAATTAACACATTTAAAATAGCAGAGATTGTCATAGATTGCGCCTCCAAATGTCTCAACACTGAACAAATTATTGAAAACCTGATTGGGAAATTGACTCTAAAATCCTTCCTAATTAATTATTTTACATATAGGTATATATTACAACTACAAGACATTTAAAATAATTAGGAGATATTTTATAAATCATTACAAAATCAGGATTTCAATAATTTTATTGTTAAGCTGGGTTTTAGGGCAACATTTTAAAAATCTTATTGCTGCAATTTATATGTAAAATAAATAATTAGGAAGGATTTTAAAGTTAAAAAAAGAGAATTATAGAATTAAAATGTTATAAAAGTATAGATACATGTTTAAAAATATTTTAGACTTTATTTCTTTTTAATTTTAACTTTATTTCGGTTGATGGAACTTATGGCTCAAACAAAATGGTCAAAATTTCAATGATACTTATATCTCTCGTTCCATGGAGTTTTTTCTTTATTTTGATGGAACTTAAGGCAAATTTAAAAAGAACTATTTTTTCATAGAATTTAAGTTTATTTAAGAGAACAAAAGTGCCATAGAACTTATGTCCGTGAAAGTTAAGACATCATTCCAATATTTTTCATAATTCAGTATTGATTATTGATTACAATAGTATTGATTACTATAGTAAGCGTATATTCCCTCAAATTATATATGGTATTATACATCGAAGCTCTTTTGTACGAAAAATTATTTATTAGGGGATTCCGTTATGTATTGAGTTTTTAATTTTATTTTCGTTTAAGATAATCTTTAGAAGTTATTAACAAAACCCTTCCACCTTTTTGACTTCTTTCACCCTTAAGCATTTTCTGCCTCTATTGAAATCTCCCTCTATTGAAGGCACAATAATTAAATGAACAGGACAATTGCATAAACAGTATACTAGATCAAGAATTTAAATCGTAAATAAATAGGAAAATTATAGTAGGTCTATAGTATATGATATGGGAGTATCATATGGGAGTAATATAAAGTGTTATATTAGCCTAAAAACTTTTTTTGATGTATCAAAGATTAAAAGAAACTTCTGACATTTTACTAATCTTAAAGAATTTAAACGATCGATTATTTAAAGAATTTTAGTTTTTTTGTTTTTTTTTTTTTAAATTTTTGCATTCTATTAACACTTTTTTTCTATAGGTAAATACTATAAGGAGAATAAAACAAAAAAAAAAAAAAAAAAATTAACAACGAAATAATAAAAAAAAAGAAAACATTTTACATTGTTTTTATTTCACATTAAAAATTGATTTCATTGTTAAATTGCTACTATCTATACTATATATTATGTATAAAGCTCACGAAAATCAGGCGTGAATTACCCTGTGAAGTCGTACAAAGAGAAAATTTTATTTCATTTGTTTTTTTTTTTTAACCGAAAATTTTTCTTTAAAAAAACGTTTATTATAAAGACCTTACATTTCACTTTTATCTGCTATTTTATGCTTTTCGTTTTTTTTGTTTTTTTTTTTTTCTATATATATGGTATTGAATTTGTATCTTTCTGTTAACGGTTATAATATATATATATAGCACATTTTCAGGTGTGTAATAAACAAAACAAAAAAAAAAAAACATAAATAATATTAGACATTTTCAATATTTAATTCGCATAGGGTTACCACATTTTTTGACCCTTTTAGAAAATTATTTTATTCTTACAATTCACTTAAAACACATATCTTTTAAAATTTTGTATATCGTATAGGAATAGATATATATTAAAAATTTCAAAAGAGAATCTGACCAAAAAAAAAAATAGCAAAACAGAAGCAAAAAAGGGGATGTACAAAAGAAATGTAAAACAACAAAAAAAAAAAAAGAACAAAAAACTTAAAAAAAAAAATGCACGACTCCTTAATTCAAAATTCTAAAAAAAAAAAAAGCACAATAAACAATTGCATAGTTATTTTTAAAAGTCAATATCGTAATTTTTATATTTTTTTTTTATTTTTTTTATAAACATGTAACTAA